>CM068368.1:237396370-238748870 GCA_034769895.1 Magicicada septendecula
ATGAATGAATTGAATTGGCATTCTGCATTATTCCTACCTTGCCCTTATTCACAATAAAGCATTTTCTTACAAAAATTAGTAATAACAAGCCAACAATTAAATAAAACATCACTTTCGCATACTTTCTGTTTAAATAAATTAGTAAATATATTTATACCATTGAAGAAAAATCTTAATTTAAAAACACCATAGGTTTGTTTATAATACTTTATAAATTTCAAAAATTAACTGTCGGCATTTCTATTTAACTTGCATGTTTTTAATGGTACCCAATTTAATTGTATAAATATATAAACTAACCTTTCACAAGAAGTCACAAGGCGGATTAAAAAAAAATTTGTATTGTTATTTAAATTTATCTGTTTTGTATTTAAAATTTTAAAATGCCTAAAATCGCTGAATATGGCTGTAGTAAAGAGAAAATAATCATATACACATTTACAAAGAAATAGTTATTAGTCTGTACCATAAAAGCTAAAATAAATAAGATGAAAAGTACCGATATGTGATAAGCGGCAATAGCGGATAATTTTTTGATGGTAGCTCACCCCATAATTTGCCGTTATGTAATATGTAGTTTACCCTGTGACATATTACGTAGATTAAAACGTAGGGGGTGTTTATTGTTGTAGCGTATTATGTAGCGGACATTTCGTGTATACTAAAGGTCACATAGTTTTAGTGACAATAAAATGAAAAGATCACGTCGCCCTTAGAAACTAGTTCCATTTCTGTACGTAAATGTCAGGTGAAACGAGAATTCTGAAATAGTGAACTTTTCTCTGACTTTCCTGTGTAGCAAAGTAAAGAAATTTTATAAAATATTAAACAAACGAATTATATACTTAATTTTTTTATTTTAAATTTTATTCTTAGGAAATGTCTCTTTACCAATCTGTTACTCTACTTTGATCACTTCGGTACCTAAGTTATATCTACGGCGTATTTTTTGGGGGGGGAAAGTTGCATACAATCTTAATAAAAATGTTATAAATATAGTGGGCTATGTAAATATTTATGGACTAAAATAATGAAAATTACATTGTCCTCTTTAAACATTACATACATAAACTACCGATATGGATATAATGTTTGAAGCAAGTGCAGGAGTTGAGACAGGTAATTGTTAACACAATCCTTCAAGTTTCTTTAGTGATGTTCTAAAGCGTTATCTGCTTTGAGCCATTCTTGGTTAAAGTTGTACATGTTCATACAAACATAAGACTCTGGAATCATATGCGCAATTAAATTGTTAAAATGCACTTAGTGATCCATTTACAAAAAAAGTGGATAACTTCATTTAATATAGCCTATCTTCTTTCATTTCATTATTTTGATAATTCCCCCTATCGGTTTTCTACTGATTTAGCTCGTCACAAGACCGGTTTGAAATCCTTTGAACTGATGATAAGCTAAACTGATTAAAACCGAAAATTGGAGATCTTTGGATTAAAAGAGAGCAAGAAATTGAATGTTATATAACAGTCTGAAATCCACTAATAAAAATGCGTCAACCGAATTAGCTTTAGGATTGTCATTGATAACTCGGAACCGGAAAACAGATTGGTAAAGATTGATATTGGTGTGTATAACATCGCCAACATTATTATTTACAGTAGTCCCTTCGTATTTAATTATTTCTAAGTGCGGAGAATAGAAAGTAAGAATACACGATGGTTTAAACAAAATTATTTAAAAAATAAATTAGCTTATTATAATATGAATTTGTGTTACTGTAACATGAGTTTTGTATACTGTAAACATTACTGTGGTGTGCAGTAACCTAAGACTAAATAATTACATTTCGTAGATGCAATATTTAAACTGCATTAATTTAAAGTATGTAATTGTACAAGAAATACCCAACAAGTTGAAATATTGTACGTACTTACAGAATTACATCTCATAAATTTACTTTATAAAATACTATATACCTACATGAAACATCATGTCAAACTATTATCTCTGTCTCTATTGACATAATAAATATATTATCTCTAATGAATAAATGCACAATTATTAGATTGCAAGGAGTATTTCTAACTGAAGATCAGGTACAGCAGATATCCTTCAACCCAAAATGCAAGACAAACCCTGATAACTCATGTTTACTGTTCACTACTTTCTGCGTCATCTCCGACAGCTTAATACTCTAAATGTCCAGCATTCGATATACCGTGTTTGTTTAGTTTATGTGAATACTAGCAAATGATGCACAGTAAGGAATTTTTAACTTATTCCTAGGTCAACAAAAAATCATTTAATAGTTGGGTAAAATAACGTAAAAAACTGCAAAGCATTTCTTTCATTTACAAAACGGGATGACGTGAGGCGTAACACGAGTTAAGATCAAATGTTACTCTTGTATTACCTTTCATATCTCCAAACCTTAATCAAAATATTGTAATAGTACTTTCGTTTGGGGTTCTGGGGAGCTAACTTCCAGTTTAGTTTTGTTTAATATTTGTAAAAACTTTTGTTTATTGTTTATTATTATTGACTTATCCGGTTCAATTCAACCTAGCGTTGAATCCAACTTGATAAGTCCGGTTGATGCACAAGAAATTATTTATCGAAGTATTTTTACTTCGGTTAGTTTATTCACACAGATGTTCTTCCGTTGACTCGTTGAAGCGGTGATATAGTTTCCGTGCTGGAAACACAAACAATTTGCACTAGTAAACACTTACTTGGTGAGTCTTGTCGAACTCGCAGGGTCGCTCTCTCAATCCAGTATATACGGACTTACCGTTTTTGTATTCGCCGCTGCTTGTTGAGTTGACCAATAAAATTCATTCACCTGTTTTCAACTAGTCTATTGAAATGAACTGACTGACTCTGTTTCTTATGTCAACAATTGTTTTATTCAAAATAAGTGCTCGTTCTGAATGAGTAGAACTATTATTTATAATTATATTCAGAATAATAAGCATGAGACTTTTAGTTTTACAAAAATTTGCCTCAGGGTGGCAGAACTGTTTACAATTTTAAAGTATCTAAATGTTTGTTGGTTAATATTAGTTTAATACCTTCGTGAATTCTTTGAGCTAACAGGATACCAAGTCATCGAATAGAACTATCATCAATTGTTGTTAAATACTTTGATGTTGACACTTTTTGATTCAGTCACTTATTAATACATAAAATAATAACCATGTGTCTAATCTGGACATTACAGGTTAGTAGAATTATTAAATTCAATTGATAAGAAATGTTTGAAACAAAGTTAATTAATGTCAAAATAATTCTTGACAAGACAATTAAAATTAACAATGAAATTATATATTTTGAAACAGTGTTATTTGGTTAAACATCTGATTCATTACTTAGTGTTATTTAAATATAGTTGCATGGCTGTCAGTAACCATATATCCTGGCAACCTTGGTTATTATTCACAACAAAAGTAACATTGAAATATTATAATAGTAGGTTCCTTTCCTAAATCATAAAACATAAAAACACTGAAATATTATATTAACTTTCGTTAATAATTCAATCATTTGACAAGCCTCAGTCGTTGGCAATTGTTGGTTAAATTAATCGATATATCATAGTTGACAATTGTCATTAAGTGTGGTTAATTCACACAAAAAATAATTATGCATAGAAATTAATTGTAAGTTTAATAAATTCACAAAATAAAATAATCAAATCTCTGAGGATTGTCATTTGTTGTTTAGTTACTGTTACAGATACATCTTAACCTATGTTCATTGTTATTAAATGTTTCGATAATATCGTTTTTCATTATTTGATTAAAATGGTAATAATCACTTATACTCCCTTTTATTTTATAATTTTAATCCCGGAATTGCTCTGGATTATACACTGAGCAATCCTTATTACGCACTGTTACACTTCACACTCTGATACTAATGTATATTCGCTATCACAATTTTTAGGTTAGGTCACTCTGTTTACATAGGTGACGCGCACATATTAATGGATCAGCTGACTTTTTCTCTCGCCGGTCGGCATCTCCTCGCTTCAAATGTTGGTTAATAAGTGACCAGAACGCAGGCCTCGCTCTGCCGTTCCGTTCAGTAAACGTCCAAAATTTGGTTAAATCCGTGGATTTGATTGGTGGGCGATCTTTAATTTGGTGCACATACCCCCTCGGCGTTTTATTTCAATTGTTGAAGGCCGGCGTGGGTCCTTGGTTTCGAGATTATGAATGTTTTTCTCAATTTGACACGAATTCTTTATAATTGTAATAACTTTGTTAATATGGCTCCGATTTTAAATCTGAGCATATCACTGGATTCGTAACACTTGGCTCTATTATTTGAGTTCACTCATGGTGTGCTTTGGTCCATTATTAAGGAAGTTAATGTTTGTGATTAGTACCGTTCACTATACACTATTATTTTATATTTAATTCTTTATTATCACTATATAATGGCACTCATACCCACTTGAGGGCATGCCTTCCAAGTTCACTTACACTCCTTAGTTGCTATTTACTTAAATTTATTTATAAAATACATTTCTTATGCTACTGTCATCTTAGCCTAGGTTCTTACATTTGTATATACATATTTTAACTATTAGAAAATGTTTGTCTACTTTCTATTTGTTTCCAGTTGATGATAACAAAGGGTTACAACTACTGGTTACCTTTGTTAGCTGGACAATTGAGTAATTTTGGTCATTTCTGGTTAATTAAGTGGTCTCTATTTCTCATCATGAGATGCCTAATTAATGTTATTCTTTTTTGGTATTTGAGTTCTTTTTGTTATTATCTTTTAGATACAATAGATGAGTAATAACATTGTCTTTGTACTGGACTTGGTGTGTTTAATACACTAGACTTTTCTATATTGCAGTTGGTTAAATAATACTAGTTACACCTGGTGTCACATGACAGGTGCACTTAAATACAATTGTAATATATTGTATTCTGTCTCATAATCTTTGTACACTAGTAAAGTAGTGGTATTACACTCTAATTGTGGTATTGACATCAACATTTCGTTTCTATTCGTTTTTATAATATGATTTTATACAAGTTTTATATAGTGAATTCCATTTTGGTGGGTTTTGGTTCACTTTCTTTGTTTATATTCTTATTCAAAGTTTATTTTGGGTATCTGATTTTGTTACCTATAGAAGGATTGTTATTTCTACTTGTTTTTACATATAATACATTCTGGTTTGGGTAGGTTTTTTTCTACTGTTGGTTGTGAATTCAGGTGAATATTACCTACATCATAGGTTATGTTATTTGGTCATTGGTGCTAACAATGTGTATGTTAGTTTGACTCACATTGGTATTCTTTCAACCTTATTTTTTACATGTTCGGTTTTAATAATGATAACTAAAACATTTATTTATTCTCTTGCTTTTTATACATGATTGTTAGACTATTTGACTAGTGTTTGTTGATATTCTGAGACAAATTAATACTCCTTTTGTTACATTGGTGCTGTGCATATCTTGTTACTATGCTCAATTTACAGCTTCTAATCAATAAGTATTATCGTTATTTTCATTCCTCGTATAACATTTCTTGTCTTATTCATTTATAACATTATTTATAGTATAGTGGTCATCTCAGTTAGTCAGTTTTCTGTCTATCTCTTCAATCTGCAGGTTGATTAGTTATTACACATACGGGTCGATGTTGATTTATAGTTGACTGGCTCTTGGTCTTTATGCCATGGTTGTTGGATGCCCTTCTCGTAGTAGGTTCCTTCTTTGATTCTTCCTTCTTCTTCTTCTTTCTTCTTTCTTCCTTGATTCTTCTTTCTTCTTTCTTCTTTCTTGTTGGTTTGGTTCTTCATTGATTCTTCTTTCTTCTGTTTTTTGGTTTTTCACTGATTCTTCTTTCTTCTCTCTTCTTTCTTGTGTTGTTTGGTTCTTCACTGATTCTTCTTTCTTCTTTCCTCTTTCTTCTTTCTTCCTTCTTCTTTCTTCTGTTGTTTTGGTTCTTCACTGACCGAAAACTATTGGGTGGTTGCTTCTTGTGGTACAATCATGGTGTGGTGCAATTTCTCTTCACTATAATGTCATTTCATTTGTATTTACCATCAGTTTATTGACTCTTATGGCTGTGAGTTTATGTTTGGTGATAGTTAGCTCATGTAGCGTTGAGCTTGGCATTTAAGACAAATTATTTGGCTTGTCTCTTTGACTCAATATCTGACATGTGTAATCATTTTATATCACTGAAATCTTAGGGCTCATATGTCATGTTAAAATATTTAACTTTATTTAAAGTATGATTACAATTATGATGAGAACTATTGCCTCACTGGTGGTACTGCTACTTCATTTCTACCGGATGTACCGTATTGAAGACTCTTTCCTTCATCTTCACCTCTTCAGTCATAGGCAAGTGGCCCGTACAGTGTGCTGTTAGACGGAGCCTGCTGAATTTGGACTTTAATCGATGAGTTACTTCTCATCCTTTTACACCTTTCGAACTACGAGACCCCAGACTTAGGACAGAATACCGCGGTTAATGAGGAATTTAATTTAATAACTTATAACATTTTTTTTAAAGTGAATATATTGGTATTGACATTTAGTGAATAGTATACTCATTCCACACACGCGCGCGTATGATTTTACGGTTTACTTATAGTATGGTTTATACGAAACATAAATATTATATCATAATTGTGAACTGTTTGTGGATATAATGTAGTGTTTTGTATTGAATACCGTAAGAAAGATAGGTTCTCCCCCTAACAGGACATTATTGCGACCTGTTATTTTCAGTTTGCCATTTTTATTCACTCTCATCGTTCGTTTCGGAATCTCTCTGGTGTTTGTGTATGTGTGTGCGCGCGCGCGCGTATGTCTTTTATATTGCTACGCCGAAAGTTAGGAAACTGGCGTATTAGCCCTGTGAGTTGAATATGTACTGTGAAAGCGACCGGAAGTCGTCACGTTGAATAAGTAGCGGAATAATGGTGCGGCGGAGGAGGCGGACCGCTCCGGGCCTCATTTAGTAGGGGGCCTCCAGATTAAGAGCATTCAGTTTTTTGTAAAGTTTCTGATTTATTTGCAAGTATTCCTGAATTGCGTAGTGCCCTGAAACGCAACACTAGGAGAGGTCCTGTTCGATCGATTCCAAAGATTTTTTAATATTATTTAAAATCTACCTTACAACCCTCATAAAGTGTTTACAGAAAAAAAAACTTTTAAACGAACGTTTATTATTAGAAATAAATTCATACTAAAAAAGAAGCGTCAGTTGCACCTAGCGTGAATGCCTCACCACGCAGTCGGAAGTCGCAAATGAAATTCCAAACAGCACGGACGGCAACGGCACCGGCAACGACTCAAGAGAGCCGTGCATCGATACGAAAATATAAACGGCGGAGTGAAATACCGGGCGGCAGCATGTAGGCCTAGCCAGTGGCGGCTGGTGGGTCCAAATTTTGGTGGTTGGAGTAGTTGTTGGAACTACTCAACACACAGTTAATTAATAACAGTTTGTTGACACGCAATTATCACAATCACAGATATACAAAATTATAACTATAATTTTATAACCTCAAAAACAACGAGTACACGTTTACTTTGAACCAACATAAACACTAAACCTGATACAACTTACAAATAAAGAAGGCTGTGCTCACTTCATGACAAAATTAAAGATGCACTACAGCGCTGTTAGTGGAACGTTGCAGAAACTTTGCACCCGCGTAGCTAACATAGGGAAACCGTGAAGAGTAACGCACCTTCTCCCATATGTTTGTATAGTAAGATCTGCCATTTACTCTTCAAGTTGCAAGCGGCCTACAACCACCAGCCTGCGCGCTACATTTGAATTGTACGTGAACATTGCCGCATAGAATCTAATACGTTTTCCGTTGAAAATGATGATACTTTTAATTGCTTAATGATTTCGTATATTATCTTATAGTTTAATTATTCTATATTGGTGGTTGTGCAACGCTGCAACCATAACACCAGCCGCCACTGAGGCCTACGATAATAAAGATTATTCTAATTAAAAATATTTAACATTTCAGGACACGAATAATTTATTTAAAATCTCTCATCAGAATTTTTCCGAACAGTGTATAATTCCGATTGCGGAAATCGGTCAGTTAGTTGAATTTTCCGAGGCCAAAACTACAAAACGAGAATTTTAGGATGTTCACATTATTTGCACTAAAATTGTCAACTGACTTGAAAACATTGCCAAGTATCGTTTGCAGCTAAGATAAATTTGTTTTGCAGTATATAGGTTTATTGTATAGTATAAAGTATTGTAATAAATTTAATGCAGTTTATAAATAATACTAATTCTATTATTCTTTAAAATTTGTATTTATAATATGAAACAGGTTTTTATTAACATTAAAAAAGCCTTCGTCTTCCCGATTAGTTTATAACTACGTGGAACAACACTCTCGTAACGTTGTTTCACGTTGAATGTTTTGTTGTTACTAAAGATGTCGTCCGCCTTCGTCTTCCCGATTAGTTTATAACTACGTGGAACAACACTCTCGTAACGTTGTTTCACGTTGAATGTTTTGTTGTTACTAAAGATGTCGTCCGCCTTCGTCTTCCCGATTATTTTATAACTACGTGGAACAACACTCTCGTAACGTTGTTTCAACTGTTGTAGATGAGTGTTGTGTATATATTAAAACTACTAATAAAGTTGTGATTAACAATTTGTCTGGTGCTCAATTACTTACTTTCTGTGTAACGGTGACGATAAGTGCGGTCGACTTATAATCTAGTCTGCTGCAGAGGTAAAACAAGTTATTCATTTTGGTTATTTGCTGACACCTGTGTCTGTACATGTGTGGCAAGTTACTGTTTGTCTTACGTTTTATGGGATGTTTTACGTTGCTGACTAACGCCGTCTCCGTTGTTTAACAGTATCCACTGTCCTTTCTTTTCCTATCGATCCCTTTAAATTTACATTTTTTACGACACTTTATAGCAACTCGGGCTCTGAGGAATTTGTGTATCGTTTGTATAGTTACTGACTTTTGTGGTAGTTGAATTGGCAGATATACAAGCAATTAAAGTCACCACAACAAATGTTGTAAAAGTATTCCTTATACTTCTACAAGTACATTCGCCTTCCTTGTTTCAACATTAGTTGAATAGTTTATCGTGACCTAATGACTTATTAATATGATTTCGCAAAAAATGGTAAACATGATATATTCTGTCTGTATTTTTTAGAGAGTATAGGCAGCGTATGTATTATTGTTTTTCGTAGGTGCTAATGTCTGTACTGCCGTCTAATTGTTTGATTATTATGCCGACGAATTCATCGTTCAGATATTCCTCTGTTTCTTTAATCAACCACTAATTTTGCCTGCTGGAATCATCTATTCCTCACATAGAACCAAAACAATAATATGCAGAAGTAACATTAATTAACATGTCAAAAGACAAACATACAAAAAGGGTCAACTAGCAAAACAACTGAGGATTACACACGCACGGGTCACACTATGTAAGCTGTATATATCAATATTAACTGGGAGCCGGGGGTGTATTTACGAAGGGGACGAATTTACGACCGCCCCCCGAGGGTCATAACAAGTGACAAATTTTGTGAATCTTTTAATTTTTAGTCTGTTTTATTTTATTTTTCCGAGGTTTGTATGCTAATATAGTAGTACTTCTTTTTTTAATTATAGAAACAGGCTTATTAGACAGTATTAGGTTACATATTTGAAATATGAAGTATAGGAAAATCAATTCAGTCAATAAGTATCTTTTAAAAATGTTTCAATATCGCGTATTATTTTGGGATAATAATGGAATTGATTTCAGGACGGTATGACGAGTTTCTCAGCCATTTTAAAATACTAATGTTAATTAGTCTTAACTTGGCTTTCCTTTGTATGAAGCCGACTCGAGCCTCCCCCCCAAGCCAAATTGTAGATACGCCTTTGCTAAGTACATATACGTACATAGGCTACACTGCATTGATTCAGAGTTTTGAGGCTGACGTAAAGACATATAAAATGTGATGAGGAAGACACCATTTTTAATATAAATCTACATTAGTAGGAAATCAATAGGCCAAGTGCTGGACTGGACATGAAATATATTTCTGAACTCTATTTTGTATAACATTACAACTGTACTAATGTGTGCAAAATATCTCTGATATTCTAAACGTGACACGATTCATGTCGCGCGCGCGCGATTGTGTGTATGTGGTAAATGTCGTGTGCGCGTGTTTAGAAAGGAGGAAGGGAGGCCGAGAGTGTTTGGCAAGCATTACTTCTCATAGATTTATATTTTTGAATGTTTACTTTATATTTAAATTTAATTTTTAAAATAAAAGCTTATAATTTGTATTTCCTCCTAAAAAATTCGATTTGATATGTGATCTAAATGAAAAGACGGAATAAAGTGTAGAAAAGCGTATTCACAAAGCTGGCAAGATACACAAAGCAGGGTTTAGTGTTTGTCTCGAGAACGCCGACAGAAATGAAAGAATACTTGACAGGTTTGCCGTTGACAGTCGTGTGTCTGGATGACAGATGGCTGACTTTGTTGACTGATAGTGAGACTCATGAATCAAACGTCTGTAAAGGCAGCTGACATTACGTTTGTAATAAAGTACGGCTATACGTTTAGCACTATCTACATACAGCTTTCAGGCAAATGAGACGTTTTGAAATCAGATTACTTGCAATTTCGCAAAGAGTTTCAAATTTTAAATATATTTAAATTATGTTTCGTGTATACACAAATTTTAATTAATTTGTTTCTTTCTTTTTAAGCTCCCCGTTCCGTTAAAAGTATTTGATAATATTAAGTTTTATTTACAGTACCAAGCCACTTGTATGACAATCAAATAAATTACATTACTCACCGTCAGAGGCTTAATTCTTATACTTACGATGTTATATTATACTTAACATGTTTCGGGACAGCTTGTCCCATCTTCAGGAGTAAAACACATACTCTTCAACCTCAATTGAGGATGAATCGTCAAACATTATAAAATATTAAAATCCAAAACACACATTGAATAAATTAATGAAACTACAACATTAAGCGCACGTGTAGGCTCCAAGGTGCACACCTCACGCCGGCTGAACGCGCACTAAGTAAAATCACTCATCGCCCGAAAGATGTCGCAGTGCAGTATCATATAAAATATTCGACTTAAAGTTTAGATGATCGTTAAAAACAAATGCCCTGGTTTATATAAGCTTTATGTATTTTATTATAAGCTTTGTAAATCTCGAATTCTTCGAGAGCGTTCATATACTGTCCCTTATTGTAAATATGGAGGAGGACTAAGTTAGTCTTAAAATCAGTATAGCCGTGATTTTCATCGACAAGATGTTTAGCAAAACTAGATTTCATATTTTCACGATAACTGTTGGGTGGCCTATGTTCAACGAACCTTTTTAAAAAACCACGGCCGGTCTGTCCCACATAAAACGCGTCGCAATCATCGCACATCAATTTGTATACCCCCGTTTTCTTCTCGAGGACTGTAGGTTCGTGAGTGCGCAAGATATTTAAATTGTTATTAGTTGTTCTATAGGCAGCGATAAGATTGCCATTATTTTTCAGAATAGGTGCTACAATCTTGGGCATTAGGTCTGTGTAAGGAGTCAGGACATATTTATGCGTTCCCTCACTAGGTGTTCCACGTGTGTTAGTATCCTTATGTTTCTTACGTTTTCTGAGGATGCTGTCTATCAGTGATTCCTTGTAACCGTTAGAGGACGCGATGTGTTTAATGATACTCAACTCGTTATAGTAATCATGCAAGCTAAGGGGTACTGACAAGAGACGGCTGATCATACTATGAATGGCGGCCATCTTATGAGTCACCGGATGATGGGATGTGTAATAACGATATCAGTAGCAGCAGGCTTCCTGTATATACCAAACTGAATCTTATTTCCATGCCTACTGACAGTAAGATCCAAGAAGTTTAATTTACCGTTATCTTCGACTTCTAGTGTAAACTTTATATTGTCATTGATGCTATTCAAATAATTGTGTAAAATGTCAATCTGACGGTGTGTGCCATTGTAAATCATAAAAGTATCGTCAACGTAACGTCCATAAAACACTATGTTAGATTCAAATCTATTGTTAGAAAATATAAAAGATTTTCAAAATAATTTAAGTAGACGTCGGCCAAAAGGCCTGATAATGGGGATCCCATTGCCAAACCATCGAGTTGGCTGTAGAATTCCTTGTTATGTGTAAAGTAATTTTGATTGAGAAGTAAGTCTAAAAGGTCCATCAACTCCATAATACATTCAGCGCTTAATTTTTTCGCGTTAACAAGGTTATTCCTAAGGACCCTGAGGGTGTCAATAACTGGAACATTAGTGTATAGGTTGACGGTGTCAAACGAAGGCAACTTGTAGTGAGGCTCAATTGTTAAATCTTTTATTTTATTAATGAAATCTGTGTTGTTAGCAACGCTACGATTATTGGTCAGGCTCAAATTTAGTTTAAATACACTTACCAGTTTTTTGGCCGTTTTGTATCCCGGTGCAGTGGTGAAGTTGACTAACGGTCTTATTGGAAAGTCAACCTTGTGGATTTTCGGTAACCCTGTCAATACCGGTGCTCTAGAGTTGATAGGTTTTAAAGACCTCCTAGTGCGCTCATCAAATAGGTGTACACATTTGTTCAAATTCTGGTTTAGTTTTTGGACATATTTATCAGTAGGATCTGCGTTTAATTTCTTTATGTTATTATTAGCGATGAAGTCATTGACCCTGTCATTATAATCTTTTATATCGATGATGACCACAGTATTGCCCTTGTCAGCCTCAGTGATGAAGGCTTGGTTATCAATGAGTTTCTGTTTTATACCCGCTAGGATCCTACGTTCCTCGTTATATTTGTTAAACGTATTCAAAACGTGGGGACGATTCTCAGATTCCCGATTATTGATATATTTATTAAGTTTATTGTTAATCATGAAACGCGCCTCGTCCCGGCTGCCTTGGTTATCAATTGCTTTAATCATCGTTTCGGCACATATAACCTCATTAATAATATTATCACGGCATGTATTGGATTTATACTTCGGTAAGTTATATTTCAAACCTCTACACAACAAACCAGTTTCAGCGTCAGTCAACTCAATTGAAGTTAGATTCCGTAGTCGTTCGTGAAACTTGTGTTTACAGTTATCATTAGTAACGGTCGATATCTGCTTATGTATTAGTCTACGGACTTTGTCCATTTGTTTACTACGTAACTGATGAATGATACGCGTCACGTCTTTATTTACGATATCAAGGTAAAGGTCTAATGTAGCAAGATGTATATTGTTTAATAGCTGCAAATGTATATGATATAATTTAGAATTGAGAAGTGATTTCTTGCTGTATAAGGCCCTGATTTCTACTTTGATCCTATATATTTCGGCGTGTTTTTTAGTTCTTAAATCAGCGATAGAAGTGCCTTTCATATTAATTCGAGCGTAATTCGGTATGACGTTATTACGCAAGCAGGCCTTATTGAACTTTACGTGTGAAATGGTTTTATGTAATTGGATTTTAACATTTTGAAACTTTCGTACTATACTTGCTTGACTTGCAAAATCCATAATATTAAGTTTTATTTACAGTACCAAGCCACTTGTATGACAATCAAATAAACAACGTTACTCACCGTCAGAGGCTTAATTCTTATACTTGCGATGTTATATTATACTCAACATGTTTCGGGACAGCTTGTCCCATCTTCAGGAGTAAAACACATACTCTTCAACCTCAATTGAGGATGAATCGTCAAACATTATAAAATATTAAAATCCAAAACACACATTGAATAAATTAATGAAACTACAACATTAAGCGCACGTGTAGGCTCCAAGGTGCACACCTCACGCCGGCTGAACGCGCACTAAGTAAAATCACTCATCGCCCGAAAGATGTCGCAGTGCAGTATCATATAAAATATTCGACTTAAAGTTTAGTCGACCGTTCAAAACAAATGCCCTGGTGTCACTATTATTATAAGCTTTGTAAATCTCGAATTCTTCGAGAGCGTTCATATACTGTCCCTTATTGCAAATATGGGATTAATTTATTCAATGTGTGTTGTGGATTTTAATATTTTATAATATTTGACGATTCACCCTCAATTGAGGTTGAAGAGTATGTGTTTTACTCCTGAAGATGGGACAAGCTGTCCGGAAACATGTTGAGTATAATATAACATCGCAAGTATAAGATAAGAATTAAGCCTCTGACGGTGAGTAACGTAGTTTATTTGAAACGTATTTGATGTTAGTAATGTTCAAAACGTTATTTACTACTTTGTAATTGAAAGTTGAACTGAATCTTTACCCCGTGTCTACCCTTATTAGTGTAGATGTCTCCAGTCACCGAGCCGCCTTACTGTTGGATCATCCATGCTTTGTGTTGTGACTCTCTACTTTGTAAGTAGAACAACGATGCTTTCACCACGAAGAGGATCCGTCCGGTCCTAGGAAAGGCCTGTGCAGAATTAAATTTTTCTGAAAACGATGCACAAAAATTCTATGTGTGTGTGTGTTTTCATTAAAATGTCAAATACAGTAATGGTAGATCTTCTAAAGAAGCTCATTTCTATACAAATTGAATAGAAAATATGAAATTCAGAGATATTTATGTAATTCTAAAACTTCTTTTCATCCCGTTTGTTATATATCTCTAGTATTGTACTGAAGGTAGGTACTGATTAGTGTAGTATATATTTTTTTCTAAAGGAGTTGAAAATTGATACAGATATATAGGTCCATTCTTCTATATATTTTAATTCGATACCATGCACTTTATGCATATTTTACTACATAAATGCACTTAATTTACTTACAATTGTTAAGTGTTCGTGATCTGATGTATGAAATAAGATGTTGTGTCTCCTGAATAATGAATAGATCTCTTTGAATAATTAAATAGGATATTATAATTTTTGGCAGTTTCCGTAGATTATCTTAGTATCTGTCAAGTAGGAAGTTAAATCCTTGTATTTTATATTAGATAATAACACTAAGTTTCCATAAGTGTGCAGCAGAGGTTTTACTTAGTTTATAAAAGTTCTTTAAACAAATTTTTTTATGAATTTAAGAAAAATATTGTCTCAGATTTAGGCCTAAATAATTAATTTGAAAAACAAGTTGAAAACAAGCACAAAAATCAGTATTAATAATAGTAACGATGGCGATAATAATAATAATAGTAGTAGTAGTAGTAGTAGTAGTAGTAGTAGTAGTAGTAGTAGTAGTAGTAGTAGTAGTAGTAGTAGTAGTAGTAGTAGTAGTAGTAGTAGTAGTACAAAGGGAATTACATAATGAGTTTTTATGAATTTTTATGAAGAACATAAAATTTTAATTACTGACCCACGTTGTTTTTATATATTACGTACGATGTGTGGTTATTAAATAACTAGACTGTGTTTCTACCTCAGAAAACACTGAGAACAGATTGCGAGTTCTTCAGTGGAAATCGTGGAAATGTATAGTAATCTGCATGGTAGGCATCACCACTCGTTTCTGTTCAGTTGATTCTGCGTTATTGTTTAGTGCAGTTGGGTTTTATGCTGCGTACCGCAATAACGTTAAGTTTAAAGATGAACTATGTGTCAATTAGAATTTTTTTAGTAAAACTAAACCAAAGACTAACGGAATATTTTCAAGTGCTTATTGAGGCTTTCAGGTAAGACTGAATGTTTATGCGTGTGTGTTTGTGTGGTAGAAAAGGTTCAGTGAAGTACGTCGAACGTGAAAGACTATGAACGCACTAAGTGACCTTCCACTTCAAGAAGCAACGAAATTTTAGAACAAAATTATCCAAATTGTTCAAAAAGACTGCCGACTCAGTCTAAATAAGAGCTGGACACGACATTGACAGAGACATGCGCAGAAAATTTTGCGTTAAGGTTTCATCATGACAGTTTCTGCCAAGATGGCCCCTCGTCACAAAGAACACTGCAAGGAAATTTGTGCTGACGTGTTGTAACAACTTGATGCTAACCCTAACGTGTTTCAGAAAATCGTGACTTTCGGTGGAACCTGGATCTTTCAGTAGGACTATGATCCGAGGAAATGCGCTGGGGAACACCGTCATCACCAAGAAAAGCTTGTCAAAACAAGTCAAAATTCAAAGCCATGCTCGTTGTGTATTTTGATGTTAAGGGTATAATTGTAGAAGAATGAGTTACAGAAGTACACATGTAATCGAGCATTATTATAAGGATTACCAGATTGTGGAAAAATGGTTTCACTCTTCATCCGGACAATGCTCTTGTTCACACAGCACTCTTTGTGAACCAGGTTTTGGCCGAAAGAAGCATTACTACACTGTAGCATCCTCTATATTTGCCAGATTTGGTATCATGTAATTTTTTCTTTTCCTTAAAGTAAACTCTGTGCTTAAAAGAACACGTTTTGAGTCGTTTGAGGTAATGGCCGTCCCAGGTTTAATTTTCAGCATTGAGTCTTATGGGACCTGTCGCGCTCTTTCTTACCTACGTGCTTCTCCTATACTTATCTCATTTTCTGACTTTGTAATGTCCCATTCGTACTAAATGTGAAGTACAAATTTTAATGAGTTTTAAATTTTATTGGTTTTCTACACGCTGTGCTGCACATTCGTATATAAATTATATGTCTGTAACACCATTACCTGCTTCATAAAAAACTGTTTTATAAATTTTTGTTTACTTGTAGAAATTAGAACAACGTTTCAATCAGCCAGTGACTGCTGCTGTACAATACGATTTATGAACTTAATTTTTGCCACACTTAATTTACAATGAATTTCCTTTGTTAGAAATACATTTTAATAGCTAAAGCTCAATAAATAAATAAATATTTATTTTTTATTTCTATAATTAATTAATGCTCTCATTGTGTGTATTATAAATTTGCTAGGGAGTTTTTCATTTCTTGAGATAATCCTATAGTATATAATCGTGAAGTTGTAGTAAATAGTCTAAAGTTACTTTTAGTAAATAGTAACTTTTAAAAGTTATTATAATATTTACCTTAAGGTGGCTTGGACCATATGTAGAATTATTTATTTATAATAGGCCTACTTATAGAGGACGCTTCGGTAGAATAGCGAGACAAACCATTGTCGCATAGCCACAGCGCTAGGTTTTGTCGCCACCTTACTTCACGTTAACTCGTCTTGCTTATGACATTTTTGCATTAATGATAAAAAATACGTTTACAGAAATTGCATGCCCAGCTTTCATATAGCCTAAAAATTTTGTATTCATGGGATACAGCTATTCCTCTTTCAAAAATCACTGCCGAATAACGTAAGTTTCAAAATTCACTAAATAGTTTACTCTGTGTGGTGGAACATACTTTAAAACAAGGCTAATCACAAATAAACATTTAAACAAATAAATGTTTACATTTCTCTTCTATTACTAAAACCTTCTATTTATAATATATAATGTAATACATTATAACGAAATATTGTGCCGTTGCGATATAATATGTGGACTTTGCGATAGTATGTGTACTAAAGATTTTAATTTGGTTTCAAATCGTGTTTCCTAATATTACTTTCACATGTCCTTTGCACGTTACTTTCACTTTCACGAAATTGCAGTTAATCTGCACTTATTTAGTCCGTGACATAATTCATTTATGAAACAAAACTTATATGAAATGGAATTACTACCTTAGGAATGGATAAGGTACGTAGACGACATTTTAGTGGTGTGGGAGGGAACAAATGAAGAATTCGCAGAACTAAAGAATGAAATTAATCAAATTGAAAATAAAATTAAGTTCAAAGAGGAAATAGGTGGAGTACAAATAAATTACCTAGATCTAAATATAAAGATAGAGTGTGGTGTTTTTAAATTTGATGTATTTAGAAAAGAAACGTATACAGACTTAATTATACCTCAGGAATTATACCATCCCGTAAGTCACAATATGGCTGCACTAAACTCATTTTGTTATAGGGCAATAAAATACTTAGAAAATGATTCATGTAAAAAAGAAGAGTTAAAAATAATAGAAGAAATAGAGAAAATTAATAATTATAAACCAGGGATAGTAGAGAAAATTGTAAAAAGAATAGAAGGAAATAGTAGACAAGAAGAGAAGAAAGAAAAAAAATACATAGGATCAATAACGTATCTGGCATATCAAACGAGGAACATAATCAAGTGCTTTGAAAAACACAATATAGATGTAGCGGTAAAAAAAGATAGTTTTTGATTATATAAAGAAAAGTAGTACTGAAATAATGCCTGAATTACAGGAAAACGGTGTTTATAAGTTAAACTGTAAACAGTGTGATAAGGTTTACCTGGGTGAAACAGGACGTAAGTTCGAAATTAGATTGAGACAGCATGCGAGAGGAGAAGGAGACAGAACTACGAATTCGCTCTACGCGAGACATTTTAATGAAACAGGGCATAGGTTTTTAGACCCAACAGAGAACGTCGAAATAGTAAGGTTAGAGAATAAAATAAGTAAACGCAAATTGTATGAAGAATTAGAAATATTAAAAGTAAGGAAAAAGAAGAGTAATGCGCTGATGAACATAAAGACTGAATTTAGTAATGATGATATATTTTACTATATTTTGAAAGAGTAATGTATAAAAGGTGTAATACGGTTACAGGATATGTGTTCAGAAGGTAGAAGCTGTAGGAGATTTGTAGAGGGTAATGTATGTGACGAGGTCAAGTTGACTGAGTAAGGGGTGGGGCTAACAAGGACTGGGCGGTAAGTACTGCCTCCTATTGGTTGAATGTAACCGGTGATGCGTGGGAAGGTTAGTATATGTATAAGGGAAGTAGGTATTTTTAAGTTGTTGTAGGAAGAACTAGATAATGGTTGAGAAACCGAAAGGCCTCGTTCGAGGGAAAATTGTACATAGCAGAGAAGCAACAAAATTCGACAAAGTTGTTATGAAGACTGCTAACACAGAGAAAATAACTGATAATTACTAATGTCCATAATAATCATTACCGGAAAAACCCCAAATCACACATGTGGCTTTACATTTGTTAAGAGTTATTAATTTTACTAAAACCCAAACCATTACTTTATTATAAACTACTATTAGTGAGATAATTTTAAAAAACCGTAATAAATTTAAATAAATATTTCTTATACTGAAGGAACTGAAGTCCCAATTAGGAAATACATTCATTCATTATATACCATTAATGTAATCGTATGTGCCAAATTTCATTAAGATATCTCTATCGCTTGTTGATATAAATTTTTCTTTAAAAAAACACAAAATGGCGACTAGACGGAAAGTAAAACGTTTCCGGACCTATGTGTGTACGACCTTTTCTTATACTGATGGATCAAACTCGAATCTCTATAGTGAGGGAAGTTTACGTTACACCCTGGCATGCGTGTATGTAGTCCTATAGTATGTTGTGTAGATTTTATATTACTTTTAACATCACGTATTTTTTTAAGAATACAGTGTTATGATCGTTTAGAATTTACGATTATTATTTTAGATAATTCCTTTTTCGATTGTACAAATGTTTCGACCTTGCTCTTCCCGTCAGTAACAAGATAGTTTATACTGATTGTTTACATCGCTTATTCGTTAAAATATATAAACACACTTCCAATTATAGGTAAAGTAAAGCTCTTTTTGGTACTGAGTGATGTGTACTGCTCTACGTAACTGTTAACATGTAAGTATTTACATCATAAGTAAAACAGTAATAAAATTTTATAATAATTTTTAGTCTTGCCCTGAAAATGTTCACTCCGTGTAGCAGCAAATAGACGTTATTTGAGTGACATACACTTAAAACGCCTTCATTGCTCAGAATGCATATCACTACACGAAACCTGCCAACAGTGTACCCCACTTATCCAATGCTGCAAATTAAATCTGGAACGGCCATTAGTAAAGAAGAAAAGGTAGATCAGTTAAAATAGATGACAGAAAGTGATATCCTCGCCTTCAACCAGAGTTATCCAAGTCGGAGACTGCATCGGTGTGTGAATGCGAATGAGGACTATATTATACTCCTTACGTTTTCGGAAGGCACCTAAGAGATTAGGAGACCCTCGCCCACAAACGCGCACTCACACACACACGCGCGACCAGTTTGACCTGCCTCTAATGGCGCTTCGATGAGTCACCTACTAGGCATTGAACGACAAAACTATGAAAATTTGTATTCTAAATTTTACATAAGTTATGATACATTTTTTGGATTCTATATTCAATTTCCTTCAAAATGGGTCCAAACACGAAATAATTACGACATTTATGAGCTTTAAAAAGACGCCAAACACTAGTCTACGTGTTAGCTTTAACATGCCACAATTATTGTGGGTTTGGACGCATTCTCTAGATTTTTTATAGAGATTACATTTTAATAAGTTTATTTGAATAAAATAAGAAATAATAAAACAGGCATTATATTGACTATTTATTTAAATTAAATAATACTAAATTAAATTAATAATAAACTAAATTAATTAATAATAGAAATTTATAATTATACGGATAAACAGAATCGTTGTTCTGGAATTCAGAAGACAAATGGAAAGAAAGAAAAAAGACTCGATTTTAAAAAAGAAAAGTGAGTAGTTTGTAATTAATAGGAAAGACTTTGATAACACTATATACATCATTCATCCTCGGCCGATAACTCGCAGCGAGAGCCTAAGTTCATTACAGGAATCAGATCCCAGCTCCCTTTGGCCAGCTCTTCGTTCGACCTACAAACATTTTATTCAAAAGTACAGTCCTTCCTCACGAAGGTTGAGGATAGTCTTCATCCACCTGACATGGGGGTACCATTTTAGCTGATACGTAATTTCTTCAGAACTCAAGCATCCACTTAGTTAATATTTAAATGATTTTAAATATAAATTTTAGGACATGGAAGTCATGTATGGTTCTCCATACCGATTTTGTTTTTGCTTCCCAAGTTGTACAATAACCAAAATAGTTGTTGACGTCAATCATGGAGAAAGTTTGTTCTAAGTATTCCTACTCCTTTGGCAGACAGTGGTCTGGTTTTCCCCCATTGCACCGTTATAGGTCTACTTTGTCTCTTTGCTATCAACGTCCGGGTGAAAAAGGATGGTTTCTGTCTTTTGTTGAATTATTCGCATGATTACCTCAGACAAGTAGACTACAAATAACTCCTGTTTTGACATCTGAATACAGTGTTACAGTGGTGTCGGTGATATACCATGGTGATGTGGTTAGTGTTGTGCTCGTAACTTTCACAGTTTAACAGCGATGTCCTCTACAAAGCGCCGTGAAATTTTACATTCTCAAGCTAGATCTGTCGTAGCTTCGGTTATTCATAATTTCTATTTAGAGATAAATCATATGGGACCTTTGTTAGACGTAAGGAAAGTGCTTCAGAGAGTTTCAGCAGCTTGCAGTGTCTCAAAACGAACTGTTTTACGGATAAACTAGCAAATAAAATCGGCGCAAACTGAAGAGGGCGGAGGAACCAATCACGTCGAAGAAGATGACGAAGAAGAAGAAGAGCATCAACATAATATTAACCTCGAAAATGAAAGTGCAATATCTACCACGAAGAAAATAAAGATATCGACGCCAAGGAAGACCCCAGAGGGACCAAGACGAATCGGAAATGTTACAGGCCTGTATGACTTTACAAAGTCGGCGATACGACGACACATACTGGCATATTATGATAAGCAAGAAATACCTACACTTTTGAAACTTAAAATTTCATTGAAGAATGCAGGACTGTTCGATGGTGGAACAACTTCCTTAAATCATATTATAAATGAGTTGGAATTTGTGTACAAGAAGTTCAACCACAGGAGAGTTTTGATGGAGAAGCCTCCAGTAGCCTTATTGAGGTGCCAGTTTTTAAGAAAAATCCGCAATATAAATATTGAAAACGTTGTGTTCCTAGATGAAACATGGCTCAATGAAAATTAACACAAAGATAAAGGGTGGACAGACGACTCAATAAAGGGGACCTTGAAAGCCCCCTTAGGTAAGGGGAAAAGGCTGATAATCTGCCATGCTGGAAGTCAGAGAGGTTGGATTGAGGCACCTTCGTTTGTTTTTCAATCAAAAAAGACTGGTGACTACCATGAGGAAATAAACCATAAAGTTTTTGAAAACTTGGTTTTCAACACTTTGATTCCATCGATACCTCCTGGCAGTACAACTGTGATGGATAACGCTTCATATCACTCGAGGAAGAAGGACACGGCTCCAACATCAAGTTCGACGAAAGCAACAATGATAAAAGTGGCTGCAGGATAAAAACATCCCGATTCCTACAGACTTACGTAAGTCAGAACTGTATCAACTTGTGAAGTTGCACAAACCACCGATGCCAACAAACGAAATTGACTCCAAAGCAACTGAATTAGGGTTTAAAGTGATTCACTGCCAATATAATCCGATTGAGGTGGTTTGGTCGTATCTGAAGTCGTTTGTAAGAGAACGAAATAAAACGTTTAAGGTTAAAGACGTGAAACAACTTTTTTACGAAGCAATAGATACGGTAACACCAGAATTATGGTCGAAATATGTGAAGCACGCCAAAAAAGCCATGGATGAAGACTGGGCTAGTGAAGGACTCAATAACAGAAGTATCGAGGAGTTTATAATAAACTTGTGCCCCGGTGACTCTGAAAGTGACAGTGACTGATTTTGAAGATGACTCAGACCAAGACATTGGATGCTACCCGCTTGGATAAAGTTTTATAAAGGTATGAATTGTGATGTATGTGAACTAATCGTTTCTCGATATTTTATGCATATTTAATGACAGATTCTTTTAAATGTATATTGAAATATAGTTGGTATTTTTAATTTGGAAATTGGTTCAAATAGATAATAATAATTCGTCCTAAGACGGGTTTAAATAAGTAAAATCGCCGAATTAAGTATGTTGTTCTTGTATGTTTCAAATGATATGATCGTATGTGTTATCGTAGAATCTTTTATTTGTTGTAATTTCTATTTGAGAGAGAAAGTTTTAAAAAGAGAGTGCATTTTTTATTTGTTTACTTATTTATTTTTGTTATTTATATGTTGTATGAAATGTAGATATTATTTTGACTTTTTATATTTATAACATTAAGAAAAATATTCAAAAGTTCTTTGTATATATCAGGAATGGAAAGGTAGAGTTTATAATTTTTTTAATCCAGGCGTAACGTAAAATAAAATGTTCTTATTGTGTATTGTATATGCATAGTATGTACACTGATAATTGAAATAATTCTAAATTATAATGTACAGTACTTATTTCAAACAATGGGATCTCAGTATTATTTTTTTTATTATGGGTGAAAATATGTAAATGTGACTTTCCCGATATTTTTAAAAAGCCGCATCATGCCTCCAAAACAAAATCAATGTACGTTAATAAATTTATTTTAGAGTGATTTAGTTATGTGTTTGCTTTAAAAAACCTAAAATACCCATATTTTTATAGCAATGATTTGTTGTTTAGGCTTATTTTTCACACAATACCACGGATATTACAAAATGTATGGTATAATTCAAATAATTAGTCAATATAATGCTTGTTTTTTTATTTATTATTTCATTCAAATAACCTTATTAAAATGTAATCTCTATAAAAATCTAGAGAATGATTCCAAACCCACAATAATTGTGGCATGTTAAAGCTAACACGTAGCCGTGTTTGGCGTCTTTTTAAAGCTCATAAATGTAATTATTTCTTGTCTGGACCCATTTTCAAGGAAATTGAATATAGAATCCAAAAAATGTATCATAACTTATGTAAAATCTAATTTACAAATTTTCATATTTTTGTCGTTCAATGCCTAGTAGGTGACTCATCGAAGCGCCATTAGAGGCAGGTCAAACTGGTCGCGCGTGTGTGTGTGAGAGCGCGTTTGGTGGGCGAGGGTGTCCTAATCTCTTAGGTGCCTTCCGAAAACGTAAGGAGTATAAAGGGGACAAGCATAGAACTATAATATAGGTATCGGGCTAAATACGTGAATGTAAGTCACTGTATCAGTGTCGTTATCTAATAGACAATAGACACGTCTCGTAGTAATTGTACACATTTGATCCACTCCTATCATAACAATTGCAATATAATGAACAAGTGACTCTTTTAATGAAAATTTTTGTTGAACCTGAGATATTTAAAAAATAAGAATAGGTTTACAATAATGGTAGAGAATCTCACTGCTGGAATAAACAGCAAATAATCTAATTATATAATTACCTTATTATCCACTCTAGTGATACAAAGTTTCGTCAGTTATGACCCGTTTCGGGACTAAGTCCCATCCTCAGATAACACTTAATTCAATAAACTAATACATTAAAAATCGCAACCATGATACTGGTCAAGTAAATTAAATAAAATAAAATAAAATTACAAATCGCATGTGATATGTTTTACTAACCACGGCCGGAGCTCCCGCATGCGTTCACCCACAACCGCGATCGTCACGCGACTGGTCAAAGATTAATCCAAACCGATTGCAGTATCGAACAAGTAGTTTGATGCAAAATTTATCTGGTCATTTAGTAAACTGTTTTTAGTGGTACTATTTTTTATAGCTTTATAAATTTCAAATTCCTCCAGACTATCCATCCGTTTACCTTTTTTACAAGAATGCAACGCTGTTAAATTTTCTTCGAAGCTCGTATATTTATGTCCGCTTGATATTAAATGTTGTGCAAAATTGGACTTAGTATTACTTGGCTTGGGAATATGTTCTAAAAATCTTGTATAAAAACATCTGCCTGATTGACCGATATAGAACCCATCACAATCATCACATTATATTTTATATACACCACATTTCTTTTTTAAGGTACTTTGTTTTTGAAATAATTTCCCAAATTATTATTTGTTTTAAATGATAAAATATAGTTGTTATCTTTGAGAACGGGTCTTAAAATATTTGGCATAATACCTGTGAAATTAGCAGAAAGATATTTATAATTTTTATTACTTGCTTTTATACAGTTTGAATTTTTATTTTCTAAACGTTTTCTATGTCTATTTATTATTTTGTCAACTATTGTAGATTTATACCTGTTATTTATAGCTATTTGTTTGATAGTGCTAACCTCATTCAAGTAGTCCTCCTTTTCGAGGGGAACATTTAAAAGTCTGTTGACAAGACTGTTAAATACTGCCATTTTTTGTGTAACGGGATGATGTGAATCAGAGTGTATTGCTGTGTCAGTATTAGTGTGTTTTCTAAAGATTTTGTATTTTAAATTATTCCCGTTATGTAATACAGTTAGGTCTAAAAAACTGATACTTTTGTTGTTTTCGATCTCCTTAGTAAATTTTAATTTGTTATGAATTTTGTTTAGGTAATTATTAAATAATTCTATTTGTCTGGCATTCCCGTTAAAAATAATAAAGGTATCATAAAGGTACATATCTGGAATAATGGATGATTTTATTGGCGAAATAATTATCTTTTAAAATTTTTGTATTTTCTAAATGGTTTAGATATAGTTCCGCCAGGTCCGCCATGTGATTTAGTAAAACATATCACATGCGATTTGTAATTTTATTTTATTTTATTTAATTGACTTGACCAGTATCATGGTTGCGATTTTTAATGTATTAGTTTATTGAATTAAGTGTTACCTGAGGATGGGACTTAGTCCCGAAACGCGTCGTAACTGACGAAACTTTGTATCATTAGAGTGGATAATAAGGTAATTATATAATTATATAATAAGTGATACGGTACACAAAAAATAAGTATTTGAAATGGAGCCATACAAGGCAAGTATCGCGTATAAATATCAGAATCTTAAACTTAAATTATTCAAAACTAATTTACATATAAAATTTAATAAAACCAGTTTACGGCAAAATTTAATTCCAAATTATGCTAAAATTAAGATTAATAATTCCTCCAGACTAGCCAGAAAAACCGAACAATATGCTAGCACGTTTAGAATCAAAGAAGAAATTAAATTTCTATATAGCAAAAAAATATCATTGAATTTGGCTATGTATAAATCTCAATTGGAATTATATAACATGGTACATCCTGCATTGATCGATAGTATCATAGAGCAAATTAACAGATACGTTACAAATAAGATTAGACTTCACAAACATAAACAGGCAATTAAAATCAGCCATTTAAGTAACAGTAAATATAAAGATAACATCGAAAGTACGCACAATTTCTACCATAGAGTAATAAATACAACTGACGTCACTTTAACTGACGCAGAAACAAAACTTATCAGCAAAGGTCTAAATTACAATTTTCCCCCCAACCTCAAAAATAAACATAAGTTAATTAAAGAAATAATTGAAGCCGAGTCAGTGATAAAAAATATTCCTGACCCAGATAAACAAAATGAAATAAGAGTATTAGTAAATAATAAGTTTAATAAAATCATTAAAAACAAGAACAATAATCATATACAAAATAAAGTTAATTACACTAAAGCACAACATGAACAACGTATAGCTATACAACTAAATAAAAAACTTTCTAATAATAATATTTACATAACCAAGGTAGATAAGGGAAATTCTATAGCCATGCTGGAACTTGATGAATACACACAAAAAGTACACAACTTTATAAATGACAACAATATTACTAAGTTGACGTCCGACCCCACTAAGAAGTACACTTTAGAACTGAATAAAACAATAAATAAATGCACGCAATTATTTGATAAACGCACACAATCCTCACTAAAACCAATAAATGGTAGTACGCCTTGTTTAAGGGGTCTTCCGAAAGTACATAAACAGAACACTCCAATTAGACCATTAGTTAATTTTACAACTGCCCCCGGTTATAAAATAGCAAAAACCTTAGTAAAAATCATCAGAGAGCACACCAACTTAGAAAATAATCGGAGTGTAAAAAGCTATAAGGATTTTATCAAAAATATAAACCACGTTACAATTCAACCAAACCACAAACTAGTATCATTCGACATAGTAGATTTATACACTAATGTGCCTATTGATGAAACATTAACTTTACTCAGACATAATTTAATGAATAAAGGTTCTTTGGAAATACAGAAAGTTGACCAACTGATGATGATACTAAAAACCATTCTTAATCAAAACTATTTTCATTCGAAGATACATATTATAAACAGAATGAAGGACTTGCCATGGGATCTCCACTTTATGGCATCCTGGCGGACCTATATCTAAACCATTTAGAAAATACAAAAATTTTAAAAGATAATTATTTCGCCAATAAAATCATCTATTATTCCAGATATGTTGATGATACCTTTATTATTTTTAACGGGAGTGCCAGACAAATAGAATTATTTAATAATTACCTAAACAAAATTCATAACAAATTAAAATTTACTATGGAGATCGAAAACAACAAAAGTATCAGTTTTTTAGACCTAACTGTATTACATAACGGGAATAATTTAAAATACAAAATCTTTAGAAAACACACTAATACTGACACAGTAATACACTATGATTCACATCATCCCGTTACACAAAAAATGGCAGTATTTAACAGTCTTGTCAACAGACTTTTAAATGTTCCCCTCGAAAAGGAGGACTACTTGAATGAGGTTAGCACTATCAAACAAATAGCTATAAATAACGGGTATAAATCTACAATAGTTGACAAAATAATAAATAGACATAGAAAACGTTTAGAAAATAAAAATTCAAACTGTATAAAAGCAAGTAATAAAAATTATAAATATCTTTCTGCTAATTTCACAGGTATTATGCCAAATATTTTAAGACCCGTTCTCAAAGATAATAACTATATTTTATCATTTAAAACAAATAATAATTTGGGAAATTATTTCAAAAACAAAAACAAAGTACCTTTAAAAAAGAAATGTGGTGTATATAAAATAAAATGTGATGATTGTGATGCGTTCTATATCGGTCAATCAGGCAGATGTTTTATACAAGATTTTTAGAACATATTCCCAAGCCAAGTAATACTAAGTCCAATTTTGCACAACATTTAATATCAAGCGGACATAAATATACGAGCTTCGAAGAAAATTTAACAGCGTTGCATTTTTGAAAAAAAGGTAAACGGATGGATAGTCTGGAGGAATTTGAAATTTATAAAGCTATAAAAAAATAGTACCACTAAAAACAGTTTACTAAATGACCAGATAAATTTTGCATCAAACTACTTGTTCGATACTGCAATCGGTTTGGATTAATCTTTGACCAGTCGCGTGACGATCGCGGTTGTGGGTGAACGCATGCGGGAGCTCCGGCCGTGGTTAGTAAAACATATCACATGCGATTTGTAATTTTATTTTATTTTATTTAATTTACTTGACCAGTATCATGGTTGCGATTTTTAATGTATTAGTTTATTGAATTAAGTGTTATCTGAGGATGGGACTTAGTCCCGAAACGGGTCATAACTGACGAAACTTTGTATCACTAGAGTGGATAATAAGGTAATTATATAATTATATAATAAGTGATACGGTACGCAAAAAATAAGTAAAAGCAAATAATAATTACTGTCATATAAGGAAATGTTTTTTATAACACAAACAATATTTGATCACGGAAATGTGAAAAAGTGCAAGAACTGAAGGACGTCTAAAGAGAACAACTAACACATAAAAAGATGTGTCTCTCAAATTGACTTGTGGAGAGAGATCTATTTACATAGTTTGATGCACTCAATATCTAAAAAATCAATATTGTTGTCAATATTTTGCTTTATACAATCAAAAATTTTTTGTGTTATATGTGCTTAGTGTATGTTATGCCTTAGTAGCTGTAGGATATGGAATCTTAAAACACTCTTGCAGCCTAAGAAGTGTATATCGTTTCTTTTTGTAAATAATTGTGTTTAAACTACCACCGTATTAGGGCTATATTGGAAAAGTTTTGTAATGAGTCGTTAATTTAAAATAGATGATAGAGAATTAATTAGGACTCTCTGGTCACTTTATGTTTTTCCACAGTTATGACGACAAATTATTAAAAATAAAAAGTAAATAAAAGAATATATTAGTCACCTAAAGTCCATGCGTACTCTCCTTTTAGAAGTAAACACTCCTTTAATTTTTAATATATTTTTTGGGAACAATTAATGATTATTTACTATTCATTGTTATAAACTGTATTTTTTTCTTGTAGAATTGAAGTGAAAATTTGAAATACCCATCAACTCTTGTGTGCAATATATGTATACTTTGTGTTGTGTCTGGTAGTGATGAAAACTTAGAGCTTTATATTTAGACGAGAAGTACTCATCTTGGTGATATTAAGAAAGCTTCCTCTGAATCTAAATAAATGTGAATGCGAATGGGGACTATATGAAAGGGAACAAGCATTAAAACTATATTGTAGGTATTGGCGTAAATACGTAAATGTAAGTCACTGTATCAGTGTCGTTATCTAATAGACAATAGACACATCTCGTAGTGATTTGATATTAAGAAATTAAGAAATAAGATTTGATGTTAATTTAATATTAAGAAAGTTCCTCCAAGTATTTCATAATGTGTAATACTTCATTCACCCAAAATTCCATTCTTATTACCATAAAATAGGACTAACGATTTAAGTCATATTTTTATAACATAAAAATCGTGACTAACGACTTCAGAGTGCAACATCACACACAAAGCAGAATGTAAACACTAGTACACGTACACAGACAGGACCGAGCACGCGATTTTAACAGTAGTTGAATAAATTTTATTGTACACCTGTATACCACTGCATATACATTGTACAGTCTATTGTAAACTGAATAAGTAAAATAAGAATTAATATATATATATATATATATATATATATATATAGTAACGTTTATATAGTAGACTGACAGCCGCTAGAAAATCGGAACCTCATATTTTTTAATAATTTAGAAAAGTTTTAAATTCTCTTGTGATACGTATGTTGAAATGAATGACTCAAGGGCAGATAAACACTTGGCTTACAAATTTAAATTCACTTCAAAAATTAAAGAAGACATATTTGCGTAATAGATCTAGCACCTCCATTTCACAGTTTTTAAATTAATTTTTATTCTAAAAGTGAACTAAAAATTAGATTTATAATTATATATCAAAGAGTAGTAATGAATAATGATTTAGTACATACCAAAAATTATACTTAAATTTTGGAATACTCAGTTTTAGTGAGTATTAAATTAAACTTCTGATTCTTTAATGACTCTAGGCATTTTTAATTCGAAGCAAAAGAATCACATTCATATGTAGCAACGTTAAATTTAATTCATTTTGATTAAACATGTTCTATTCCTCATTTAATTTTTGGTATTCTATGATATCTGTCATGAGATACGTGAGTCATGTGGATGAAATCCAGCAATGAAATCATAGAATCCATTACTCACAGACTAACAGATATTTCGTTGATTCCTGCATCGCCTACATAACTGACACATTTGATTATTGACACAATATTAAGAAGAATTAATAACAAGAATTACCATTAATATTTCCTAGAGGCTTCTAATACTATTATTTGCATGCAAGTATTTTAAAATCAAAGTATTCAAAAAAACACATTTATATGAGCGAGTTTTTGAATTGCATCTGCAAGATGTTCAATAAATAATTAGTTGCTAACCGGACTGAGAAAATATTGCAGAAACACGTTTGGTCTCCTGGCACGACCAATACATAAATCCAAGGGAGCCCCAACTACACCTCAGTGTACGTGTAAAATGGTTCTACGCTATCACTAATTTCGCCTTGGAAGCAACATGGTTCAATTACTTACAAACCACCTCAATGCCACTATCATCTTAATACTGTGGAATTGCTGCTGGAAAAGACAGACAAAGAGACAAATAGACAGTCATAGGTAGAGAGACAGACACGCCCAACTCGCATGCGCCCGTGCCCACAGAAACGCAGAGCAGTTTTACGATATTGTTTACTAGCTAGTAATGAGAAATTATGCGTTTACAAGCCAAAATTTATATTAGTGGAGAATTAGATACATTTAGAATAATGAACACATCAAAAAACGAATCTTATAGTCCTAATGTGTGTGAAGTGTGTTCGAATAATATTTAGAGTTAACAAAGATTATTAAAAGTGTTCTTGTTCTTACTAAAATGTAGAAAGATACTATTTGTAACGATAAAATTAAGCCAAATCTCGTACCAGTGATAAAAAAGATAATTCTTGATATAAAATTACTTCATATGAAATTAAATGTGTAAAAAATGATTAAAATGTAAATACTTTGACAAGACGTACAACGATATTACCCAACCCAAGTGATTGAGCCGAAAACACAGACATAAAGAAGGGAACCACGTAACATACTTATTAAAATGTAAATATTTTGACATGATTGAGCCAACAACCCAAACATAAAGAAGGGAACCACATAACATACTTAAGAAAAATATGATAGACAAAACAATGATGGACACAGAATTAAAGAAGAACCAGAAAAAGAGGACAGATCCATACAAATAAACAGAATTTAAACCAGAAGAGAAGAAGAGGAGAACCGAACCGGATTGAAGAAGAAGAAGAGGAAGAATGAAGAGGAGACAGATAAAACCCAAGGGGAAACTAACACACATATATAAAAGGGAAAGATTGTATGTTTAGAGATAGAATACGGTCAATAAACCTTGAATAATTATATATTAATGGAACCAATGTTATTATTAGCATTAATTTAACATATGTACCCAATTTTTAAGACAATACAATTGTAAAGTAATATAGTATAGGAAAAGTACACTAACCCTGTCAGAAAGGTTAGATTCAACCAAAACACAACTAGCCTAATATTGTTTATAGTAAATATAATACTAAAACAAAATAGTGAGAAATGGTAGGAGAAAGTATAGGGATTACCCATTAAATAACACTAATTACAAAACAGTGAACCAAAGTGAAGTGCTTTAGTGAAGTGTAAATGCCCTAAAAAATAGTGAAAGTGGATGTGAAACATTCAAATTAGAATGCTAAGGAAAAAGACACTCTTTAAAACATTGATAAACCACCAATGATTGGAGTGGAATTATAATTAGTTATATAACTAGAAGTAATTAAAAATAGTATTTAAAATTAATATTAAGGAAGCTTGTAATAATATTCAGGGAGAAAGCCCAGTACCATAACTTGTGTTAACATGGCATGATAGGATAGAAGTAAAGTTTGTTATTAAAGATTCAAATTGTAAAGAATACAACACCCCATGTTGAAAGGGGAATCAACCTTCATAATATTAAAGAAAGTAACAATGTTTATCACCCTAGTTTATAAGACAAGAAAGAAATCAATGTTAGTAGTAAGAATAATTTATGACTTGTAAAGAATAGTTGATGTAATGTTAAAGAAGGAATATGGCTGAAAGGGACTTACAGTCCATAAACCTAACTATTATATTTTAAATGAAGAGTAATGAAAATGTATGTTGAATAGTAATTAAAACACAAACAAATAAGTGAAGCCCATCAGGCTGAATTCAGAATGTAATTTAAAAAGGAAATACACTGAAAAACAATCATGGCTGTTTGTAACTATGAAAACAGTTAACTGCCAAAGACATTCAAATGCAAATTGTATCAATTTCACAAAAAATCTTACTAATCTAAGAACAGTGAATGGACAGTAATTATATATCAGTTATTTTAACACAGAAGTATTATTGTAATAATTTAATTCAAGAAAGATATGTTATTTATTAAATGTCAAATAATTAGACTATAGTTAATGTGTAACAGAATATGACCTTATGAGGTATCATTGTAAACTTTGAAAGGAAAGAAAAATAATAGTGATGTCATTTATTATCCCAAAGGAATTATAAGGGAATAAAATCATTAGGAAAATACTTAATAAATTTGAATAAAAATTCAAATATTTCTAACAATGTATGTAAGGAGTAATTAACCAAGCATTGAATTATTGGTTACTATGACAACGAGACGTTTGAGGGCTTATTTTTCCGTTAAATTAGATAGACGCTGAAGAAACGAAGCGTGGGTACGCCACACGAAAAATTGGACAAACTAAAACTTTAATTTAAACAGTTATAAAAGTCGAATCAGTGAACCAAAATAATCCAATATGAAGAGACGTCGATCTATACAGAATTAATGATGTCCAGGAACGAAATTAAATAAACTAATTAAAGAAAGAACCCAGACCAGTTTGAAGAAGATGTTGGAAGCCTTCAACCAGCCCAAATTCGAAAAATATACACCTATCCTGATGACGACCCTTCAACGTGAGACGAACTGATAAGTACCGAATAATTTCTTACTCCCAAAAACCCCAAATTACTTAAATTATTTTCAAATGATAAAATTTCTCACTATTTAAAAAGTAGTATTTTCTTTCAAAGGTAAAGGCATAATTTACTTACATTAAAAAAAAAAAAAACATTTATAAAGATAACCTTATTTGTGAACATAACTACTGTAACAGAAATACGACACTACTGAACAAATTGTACAAACACATTATAAATCCTAAGTACGTATAAGGTATAGTAGTGTACTTTCTTTTCATGTAATCAACGTTTATGTCTATTTTCATGATCAAAAGAACTCCAGATTTTAAAAACATGATAATTTGTTAAAAAGTAACTGAACGATAGTGTTTTGAAATCAATTTTGCCAACCTGAGATATTTTGTGTTTCAAGCTCTAAGCCGGAGCATAATATTATAAATTTGTTTATGATTCAATTGTCATATTTATTGATAATTAAATGTGTATTAAGAAACGCAGTACAGAACATTACTATCTTGTTATTTCATAGGATTTTTTGTAAATATATGTGTGTTAGCGAAGTTTTAAGCCATAGCCAACTAGCGCTTATCACGAGTGGCCGAGTCGACAACCTGTGTAGCAGCGGGAATAATTCGAACGCCACAGCTGTCCATGCTAATACCACGTATTACCTTAAAAATTAGATGTTTTAATTGTTTTAACAAAAACAATTTGGCGCCACCCGGGAATCGTAATCCCTATGAATTAACAGGTAGGTTGTACTGGTGACATTGACAACGCTACGGACTCCAGTAGTGACGTCGATTTATGTAACAACCAGTGTGAGGCAAACACACTACAATCACACTAACACACAAAATAAACAAGTGTGATACATTTTAACAGGTACGACCTCGTTTACTTGTTACATATTTTATCTAAGGACTCTAAGTTGGGAAATAACGAATTTGCCACTGTGGTAACTTCTGATTTGGGATAGTATAAGCTCTCAGCCTCTCGGTAAAATCGTCACCTACAATCATAATGTAGTGGTTTCCGTCGCCTGCAACTGGCATAGGATCAGCAACGTCTACGGAAAATTCCCCAACTGAAGCAAATAGAATCGTTTCCTCAATTCTTTTTTTCATATTGTAACGAAAACCTTATCGAACAGCAGAGAGCGTCCTCCACCCATCCCTCTAGTTGTCGTAAATTAAGGCCGTGCAAAAGTATGTTCCAGATTGTTCAAGAGCATGAAATACGGATTATGCGACACGCCGTAGTAAGGATGAAAAATTATAGAAAAGGTTCCCTACTTATAAAAAGCCATAGCAGCCGGCTCGTTCGTGAGTTTTGTTGAGGGATTTTCCTTAGTGCGGATCGAGTGGCCGTTGAAGTATTGTAGCGAGTGTTATGTTATAATTAGTGTGAAACTCTATTATTTGACATTATTATTGTGTGTGGACAAATTTAAATTGGATTATTGAACAAGATGATTACAAACTGTTATTTACGATAAATTAAATCGGGTGATTAGTGACTTCATTAGTGTCTTTATTTTGTTTTGCAGTGTACCATACGACGATCGGTTAGACTGCCCTAACAGTGGGTCAGAAGTGCTACAAAACCGTTAACAATGGAAACAGTAGACACTTTGTACAAGGCTAGTGTATTTTGTAATTAATCTGTAAACATGGGTACCAGTCAAATGATGGAAGCTTTCCAAACGCTGCTACAGCAGACACAAGAACAACAAATATTAAAACGACAAAGAGAGGCAGAAGGAGCAGAGAGATGACGCCGACAAGAGGCGGAGGAAGCTGAAAATCGACAGGATGCGAAAGCGGAAGAGAAACAAAAAACCTTCCTGATAGAAACACAAGAACGGCAGAAAGCAGAAACTGAATGCTGGAAACAGAGGAAAAACACAAATTTTCGAATTGGAAGAGTGACAAGACGAGAAACGCAATCAGAAAGCAGATAAAACAGAAACTCTTTTTAAGCTATGCATAACCAATTGCAATAACACACTGTCGCAGAGTTGGGCCTCCTACGTGGTGACTTGGGTGAATTACGCATTGATCTGAATGGCCAAGAGGTAAGATTGTCTACAGTAAAAAATCTGTATCAAGTATAGAACAAAATATCGGAAAAGAATATCTGTGGTAGAAGACTCAATTGCAAACATAAGAGAACAAACAAAAATATAAGTTGAGCAGTTCATTAAGATACAACCAAAACAAATTTCTAAAGAGATTGTACTAATGTACTTCGCCTGCTGTTGAGGCATTTCATGTCAAAGCCAAAATCTTTGATGGAAGCACCCACTAGACGGGTGCTAGGATTCGGAAGCCGTTGCTAGCGCAAACAATTAGACGGAGAAAGACAAGGCAGCTTCAATCGTTCTCGCTTTAAAAGGACCTGAGGAAAACTACTACAGAAAGTGCCACCTGACAGCCAGAACAGCTCTGCCGAATTGATAAAAGCTCTAGAATTACGGTACGGTGATAAACAAGTAGTGTACTACACTCGGTTGAGAGCAAGGCGACAACGTTGCGGCAAGAGTCTTAAAGTGTTTGAAGCAAGCGTAGAGAGACTGATTAGACTGGCTTATCCTGAAGCATCAGAAGATTTTCGAATGAGGTTGGCGGTTCAGATTTATATTGATGGCATCGGATATTGTACACTTCAGCAAATGTGTTACAAATAGCAAGACACCGAAATAGCTCACAACTCTTGTTCCCGTCTCCGTATTTGAAGCTGTTAAGTCAGTGTTCCGCTACATTGAAGGGTTTGTCATCACACTGTAGTCAGAAGATTCCAGTATTACTTGCAATTACGATGGGTGCAGAAAGCTATCTTCTAAATCTTCAAATTAGAAGATAACTTATTCAAAATATAAACTCTGAATCTTAATAATTTAGCAAAATTAATATCTGTCCACACACCTTTCAGTAAATTTTTTATTTCCTTCAAAACGTTTCTAAGCTATTTAAAAAAAATTACTAAATTTTGTGTTATTTATATTTGTGAAAACTGCTAGATATAAGCCTGGAGATGTCTGTGATAAGATACATAAAATTAAATGCTAGGACTAAATTAGTATCATTTAGCCACTATGTATAAAATTTTAACTAAAAAAATTAATTTGTTGTATGTGTTTTGTTCATAGTAGTAAGGTAATAATGGCTGTCGTTAGCTTTAAATTACTAACAAAAATAGTAATTGTGATGTTCATAATTTGTATTATTATTTGTTTTCACTTTTTAAGTTATTTTAAATTCTTCATTAATCATTCAATGCGGGGACTCTTCTTGCCAAAACATAGAGAATCAAGAATTAATATAATTGGTGTGTTTAATAGGCTCCAACGGGAACACCAAGGATTTCTCGTAGAGAACACTGGGGATGTTTCATTATGTAACAGTCGTACCTATATACAGTATACTGCATTTAGGCGTTCATTTAAAACGCATATCAATCAATTAGTTACATCAATTGACTTAACAATGCAAGACGATATAACAGTAGCCTTAACGGAAATTTAAATATAATTTACTCTCAGCTTTACAAACTAAAATTATTATTTTGATTTTATATAAAAATTTCTTTCATTATTATGTATTTCATTCAAATTACTGAGCGTTTTCTGTCACTCGTGTATAATTAACAAACAAATTTAAATGTTAATTATGTGCTCTTTTGTATTAGTTTAATATTAATTATGCGCAATTATGAATTCAAATTTTCTTTTGAATTTATTAAAGGAAAATAAATATTATCTTAAAACTTTTATAATATCCAATATACACTGTAGTTTGGATTATCCCAGTAACTGTTTGTTTTACTAAAACATGAAGTAATCAGGTATATTACAGCGAAATCCGTTTGCCTTTGGAAACTAATTTACTGTACGTCTGCATGCTGCTTAAGGTTTGGGAACCAATTACAGACCTTAAAGCTAAACGTTACAGTCTATATCCTCGCTGCTATATGTATGCTTTCTATGACAACAATCAACAAAAAATTAACTCTCTCTCTCTCTCTCTATATATATATATATATGTATATATATAACACACACACACACACACACACATATATATTTTAACATTACAATTATTTAAATACTTGTTAATTTTAATACGGAAAGCAAATATATTAAAGAAAAGTAAACGTATTATTATTTACATACAATTATAAAAAACAACTTATTTAAAAGGCTCTACTACATCAGAAACACTTCGTAGTAAATAGGACAAAAAGAACGTTTTAAATATATTAATTGTTTTCAGTGAACAGAAAGTAAATTTTAATCTGTGTTACGAGTGTCAACACAGACTGGATAATTATATTTTTATAAACTGTATTAAAGCAAAGTAGACTGTCAAAAATAATATAGTCATTAATAAATCTACGTCATTCTAAGAACATATATTTCGACTACTTATTCCATTCGACACCTACTGTAAATTCTTACAGTACAAAAAGCTTTTCCAACTAGTTGAAAATTGTAAAGTTTGTAAAATGTTTAAGTTAGAGAGAAAGGCAAGGAGGCTTTAAGCCATACTGGATTGGATGATATGTCAAGTTGCAGTATAATTAGCTAGTATAGTAAATGATTTAAAATAGTAATGTAATATTAACCAATGTATGTGAAAATTTAGAAATAATTAACCTAAAATTATGTAATAGTGCAAATAAATAAAACTCAGTCATGTTAAGGTAGTCTGTAAGTAACAGAAATTAAAATCATATATAGACTTAAAGAAGGTGTATGGTTAAGTCTATGTAATATAAAATAAATATAAAACTGAATTTAAGTATGTCCTATTCTTTATTTTTATTCCTAGATCCACTCGTAATTTTCACCTTCTAGCTATTACCACAAGCATTATGTGATAAACAAATCACAGGTACTATAACCACATCTTTTAAATTATAAACGGGTGTCAGATGTTAACATCGTGTAAACTAGATAAAACTACGGGTAATTAAAGTATATTTTCAACACACAAAACTTATGTTACTGGGTAAAACTTGAATTTAAGAAGATTATAGTGTAAAAGTAAACTAAAGGTCGAAGAAGGAAGTGGTTTCTAACAATATTGTACGCGTATTGTAGAAAAAGATGGCAACTCACTCGGAAAAAAGAACAAAAGGTAACTCGGAAATTACAAGTTGCACTGATACATGTAGCTCAGTACAAGCAGTGTTAATATATTAGCCAGTACGACAGAGAAAACACAATAACTACACAATGAAAAGTACTGTACTACGGCACAGAAGCGGGTGGAAGCTGTGTAACTCAATTTACGCAGACTCTTTGACGCTACACTAGGTTAGCACGACATTGTCTTCATTCCTATTACTTCAGGTTAATGTAATTCCTTTTGTCCGTTACTACATTAAAAACTTGTTTACGTACAGAAACACAACGCAATATATAGACCCTAATCAAATGACAAAAATAGTTTTACTCTTAAGTTTGCGAAGTTCAGATTAATTAAATTGCACACATATTTGTTAACGTTTAAGATTCAGTAACAACATGCAGGCACTTCGTCTTCCTACGATATGGCAACTAAAATCTCTTATTTGTGCCAATAAACACAAGGCATATATATGTTGTACAAGTGGTAAAGTAAGCGGCTGAAATGAGATTTCTCAGGCACGTGGCAGGGTATGCTCTCCATGATCATAGAAGAAACACAGATATACTGCAGCAATTGAATATTCTGAGTATACTCGACAGGATCGCCCAGTATCGGCTGAATTGGTGTGAATATCTTTGCCAAATGGATGACTGCCGCATCCCCAAACAACTTAGGAACTATAAGCCGAGGGGACGGAGAGGTATGGGACGTCCGAGGAAGGGCCATCTCTAATCTTTGCCTATTTGCGACTGGAAGAAACCATCCTTGATTTAATCTGTGAAGATGATGGTGATGATGATGTGTAAAGTACAAGGGCTTAAACCACAATGTATGCCACCTGGCTCCTAGTCTTGGGTAACAGTAAAACTATGGTTCGTTGTTCAGCCGCCAGGTTGTTCAGACACAACATGTGTAAATGATTGCCTGAGATGAGTAAACATCATTGGATAATATTGGGCACTGAACATAGTACTAGACACACTATTTCTTTGTTTACTGCATGCTCGTGTTGGCAGCCTACCATGCTTGGCATTCCTAACTTTCTTCGTTGGTATAAAATGAGATATTATTACATGTATTTAAAAGTAATTAGTCTTCATTATACCTTACAATAGAAGCCGAAATATTTACTTTACTTCCTTAGGAATTTACGGTCATATACCAACTTAGAAATCGAAATTGTAAGGATAAAGCTAAGTCTTAACCGTAATTAGGAATAGCTTCATGGATACGTACGTTCGCTTGACCAAGAGATAGATACATATCTAGATGCCAGATACCACGGTCTGTATGGTTTCTGCTGCTACACGACAGCTAAACTGACAGTATGTTAATTAACAATACAGTAAATTAATATCTATGTCTTTATATAACAGGGACTGATGTTTGTAAAAGAATGTTACCGTTACGTGGACCGCTTAGATCGTGACCTTGAAACATTGGAATAAATTACTGAATGGAAGAGTAAACGATAGTCACAAGTACTATTAACTACTTAATGGACCAGTCATACAGTGGTTAAGTGATACGAATGTACCTAACGTTTCTACGTATTATACGTTTATCCAGTTAGGATATACAAACAATTAGGCTTAGATAAGTCTTCTTTTCTCATTTGCTGATTCCCTATACTGAGCCAGTTAGCCAGTAATTTCAAGCTCTTCTCCATTTCTTCTACCTCGCCCTGTTTCTTACGTCTTCTCACAGTTCATCTATTAATTTTCCCTGTTTCTTGTACGTTTCTTCTATCCTCTATAACCATTGCTTGTTTTGTTTTTCCTGCCTGTTTCCTCGTCTTCCGTTGCCAACATGGTTTTGTAAATCTTCATAAGAAAAAATTATTTTATTAATGCCAAAATACTACTACTACTACTACTACTACTACTACTACTACTACTAATACTACTACTACTACTACTACTGCTACTACTACTACTGCTACTACTACTACTACTACTACTACTATTATTATTATTATTATTATTGTCTTGGAGTTATGGAAATGTTTAAAGGTTAAATTTGAAAGCAATATATCAAGAAACCCCCATGTTAAACCATGTATATACATATACTCTACGAGTGGTAAAAATTTCAGGTCTTATTCCGTTCCTGAGAAAAGTGTGCAAAAACATTAAGATTGTAAATTGTTGGGCAATCACAATATGCCTAAAAGTTTAATAAGCTTAATTTTTTTAATCTACACAAGAAAGTTGTTAACATATACCTTAAGCCTGCCCCGTAGCTGGGATCATCTTCAGGGTCTTCTTCTTCGTCGAGCTTCCTTTTTCTCTGTCTTCTGGCTTGTCTGGCCTTCTTTTTTGTTTCATGCATTTGAGCAAAATACACCCTTTCCTTGTCCGCACTTTTCATTGCCAGTAATGTGTGTGCTGACCCAGTTCCATGTCCAACTTTTTCATTGTTTTACACTTTACTATGTAGCCATCATTGAAAGAGGCAGTAGCCTCATACACACCAAAGTATAGTGTTTTGTTTCCCACAAAAACAGTTTTGGGAAGGCGATTCCAAATAACATTATTTACACTTTCATTCGGATTTTGTGTACGTCCGTGTAAGTACTTCTTCAACAGTTCTGTATTAGCTAAATCTTGGAAAACAGTCTTTATGGCCTCCGTAACTGGCACAGGCAATGAGTTTTTGTGAGTATATTTCCATAACTATAACTAAACTTTAACAAAGTTTACTGCGTCCTCTCAAGCGTACGAAGAAAAAGCCTCCAGTGACTGTGCGTAACTATTGAAAATTGGAAATAAAACTACTTTGTTTGTTAAAACTAGTGATGTATTATATATCAAAATGTTCAGGAAGAACCATAAATACAAAATAGGGGGAAAAGTTTTTTTGACAAAAATTTAATTTTTGCTTACCCTGAGCCTTTAACTCATTTCCGCAGGCAGTTATTATTAATTAATAAGTTAACGTTAGTGTTTGACTATAATTTAATCACTCTTGTCCTGGAACATAAACTAAAATGACTTATATTAAGTATTAGTACTAGGTTTTGCCAAGTATCTATCGAATACGACTATACAGTCAGCTACAAGATACTTTATGCGTACTGAAGTTTGTAAGTTACAACGTCTGAAGTTTTAGCAATATCTCATCAGTCTGTTGTGTTCCAGTAGTGTATTAAATAACATATAGCGATCACAAAATAACTTTATATTGCAAATGCTTCTGTGGGTAAGACGGTTGTGTATATTTGCGCTAATGCGCTGACTACTCACGTATACCACTGATGACTAAGGTCTAGTAAATATATAGAAATGAAGACATTTTTCGTAAAAACATAGATATAAAACCTGCGTTCCTAAATAAATTATCATTATATTCTATGTGCATAATAATACGGTATTAATATTTTCTATGTTTGAAGTGACATTTTTAAAATTGTTACTAACTCTTAATTGCAGTTTATAAATTAAATAAAGCCCAATTTCATCATTTTTGTACTATTTAACATTTATGAACATTATTTACTTTTATGAGACAATGTTTATAGATCAAAGATCACGTTTGCTTGACTGCGTCCTTGCAAGGTGCTGAATAAATAATAAATGGCTGGCAGACAGCGCTAACGATGCGGAACGGAAATACGTTTGGTGGTCAGGGACAAGCCATAACCACAAGCCAGTGACCGTGTGAAACGGTTTTGCGCTATTCAATTATAATAGTTTTGCACCATATGAGCACCTGCTTCAGTTATTCATAGACAACCAAACCACCATTTAATATTTGATGTAGTCAGATATATTCAGTCTCCTACCCATAACGTCGAAAAACACATAGGCCTACAGGCAACACATACAGACACACCATACTAACGCAAATAAGCGAACGCACACATAATTTTCCCTGTTATATTTTTTCGTTTCTGTACATTCAATGTAGATATAATTTAGAGGTAAACATACTTTTTGATAAACATTCTTCTAAAAGCTCTATGAAATCAAGTGTAACATTAAGTTCATATTGTATTTTTATAATAAAGGAAAGTGATTAATGGTATTGTTACGACGTCACAGAACAATCTACGTGTTTATCGAAAGTTCCAGAGAGAGCCAGAATGTAAGCGTGTGGCGTACGTGCTTGTAGACGCATTTGCGAGAGAGTTCTCGATGCCGCCAGCCGTGCGGACTGTGTCAAGGCCGCAGTTAATTACGTAGTTCATACGACGCTAAGATGCAATTAGGAATCGCCTAGATATTCGACTGGCTATAAATACCGGTACTCAACGACGTTTAGTTTAGTACAGCTGCGATATATTTCCAGAGCGGTTCGAGTTATTACTGTGTACGTTCAAGTAGTTATTAGTGAAGTGTTGCGTTTCATAATCGGACGGTATAATTGTAATACAATTGAGTTTTAATATTAGTGGACATTTTATTGCGTGTGAACAATTTTCATTTGATTTGTTGTACAGACTGTGTTGTTAATTACGAACTGTTTTACTGTAACAATTAAAGGTGTGATTAGTGACTTAATTGGTGTCTTGTACTTATTTTGTTTCCACTGTACCTACGACGATCAAGTAGACCGTCGTAACAGTATTATGTAATTTCTCAAGTGTGAACATGTGAACAAATGTTTTACTTAATTGTTTTTACCTCACTGCTTTTATATCACTCACGTATTGACACACACTCACGTATACACAAACACACATATGTATGTATTTGGTCAAATTAGCTTTTCACCTTGCTTCTATGTTTGTATGACTGCAGCACTGTCGCGAGCCATGACAGTTGCTGTAAAATTCAAACTAGAATTTCTGATTCATTATAGGTCGCCTATAGACTAACGGTATTGACTCTGAGAGAAACCGAGACTTAACTGTAGCTTGAACGATCTACTATTGCCAACTGTAATGGTTTTATCACGATAGTGAAATCATATCACGATGAAACATAAGGCGTTTCAGAAAGTTATAGAAAATCACTTTACTAACATCTACATGAATGACCTTTATAAAGTAAAATAAGGACACTATCTAAAGCTTTACGACTGTTGAATATAGTAAAACAGGATTATTATAGATGTGGTAGGTTTAGAACAGTGTGTGCGTTTTTACAAAAAGTTTTGTATCTTTTCAAACAAATGAAAATTTATTTGTCTTCACTCAATAAAGTTATCGGATGATATACAAAAATGATAGGAATAAGTATTTGTAGGAGTAAACTAAATTGTGTGGTCCAAGGGTATACGGAAAAGTCACCTCATATGCAAATAATATTAAAAAGTATACCTATCATTTGATAAAAAGTATATATTTATGGTAGTAAAGTGTAACAGGTAATACAAAAAAATATGTATATATTGCAACAACATTACATTTTATATATGATGTGTTGGAAGGGTACACCACGTAATTGTCAAATCAACTACCACCCAGGTCGTGGAAGTTTTGTTTTAGTTACGTGAAGTCCCACTGATTGCACAATAAACTTTATGTGAGAAAGGAAGAGAAAATTTTTGGCGTGGAATAAATGTTAATAAAACCTTGATTTATAAAAAAACTAATTCTTCAAAATTTAAAAAGAAATCTGTTATTAAAAATTGCCTTTTAAAGCTGTTTTACACGTAGTAGTCATAGTATATACTTTATAAATTACACATACATAATATGCAAACAAATAAAATAAACACGTATATGAACACGTAAATACCAAACATAAAACGAATATATAAATACAATTATAAAATTGGGTGTCTGGGTAACAAGCAATTATTTTAAATGTTGCAAATCAGATATCAATTATATATGTATTGTAAAAATTAAAAGTATATTTGTAGTATTTAAATCATTTAATCAAAAAGTAATATTTCCTTTATTTCAATAAATATTAATTACTAGGGAATATCAGACCTTTAATAAGTATTTTAATATAATTTTATTGTCTATGTCTATATGGCGTTCTGTCAACTCGTATAACAATTTTGTACTCATTAGTCAAAGGCTCTCCAAAGCTGTTTTCAACACTTGTTTTCAATTTTAACTTGTACTAAATTATTATGTTGGTCCATCAGCCTTTACAGATTTAAAATTACTCGTTGGTCTTTGGAGATATTTATAAATTACCTGTTAAACCAAAAACGCTAAGTTCTTTATTTTAAGTGTTACTATGTTAGAAGTATTGTATAACACATTAAACGTTACGTTTTCCTCAACCATGGATTTTACTTATTTCAACAGTAAACTAAAAACCATAAACCGTTGTGACCTAACCTCACAAATGAAAAAACACGTATTTTCCCTTTGCATTAAGTAATAGGAAAATTTACAATTAGTACACTCCTTTTCCGTATTGTAATATATCGATACAATCGCATATTATATAAAACATCGAAAATGTACTGCAAGAATGGATAAATGTACAGTTCGATCCCGCTAAATAGCTTTTGTTTGTTTACTTGTTACTATGGTAATTAATTCTGGTCTCCATGGTGTTTTTGACACCTTTAGTAGTAGTATTTAATACGTTTCATTACTTACTCATTGCATCATCAGAAATACGTATAAACATAAATTTTATAATTGTTTAAGACAATTTCAAAAAAATATAACCTGTATACAAAATTACAAAATATATCGATACAATCGCATATTAAAAACATTAAAAACTGCAGGAATGGATAAAGGTGCAGTTTCGATGCCGCTAAATATCATTTTGTTTATTTACTTGTGACTATGGTAATTAATTCTGGTCTCCATGGTGTTGTTGACATCTTTATACGCGTCAACGAAAATACATAAGTGAAAGGGCAAAAATCGTGCGAACGGGGCAAAATATCAAATTCCAAGTTAAACAGTGTTTTTGCCATGTTTCAAAGGTTACCTGTGCAATAATTGGTGGCAATTGGTGTAAAGGTGTGGATTTGTATTCAGTACACATAAATCTTAAGACTTTGAGTTTTATATATATTGTAACGTGTCATTTCACCAAACATAAAACATAACATACTCGTTAACATGTAAATAATGATTAATTAATAGAATTATAAGGTACAAATGTTAAACTTAGAAAATAAGTAAAAAGACATTTGTTAATTCATAAGCATTAGATTAAAACTATGAGGAGGTCTGCGTGCCTCAGACAGTTGTTTTGTATCATTGAACTACAAACAGTGAATGTTATAAATTTTACAAATATAATAAATCAAACTATAATTATATAAGTTAGGTTGTGTGATAGTGCTAGAAAGTAAAAATAACAGTGATAGACTTTAAAAAGGAAAAAATCAGATATAAGGAAAGTGATTAAACATTATTATAATATGAGCATTGAATGAAACATATAATCTATATGAAACAGTTATGTAGCCCATATAGTGAGATCAAACCAAGTGTAAATAATTTAAAAGATAGAAACTCTTACGTTAAAAAACTTATAATAATATAGTTACGAAGGAAAAATAAAGTAAAGGTCAACAGAATATTACTAATTAGAAATGGTAAACCGAACCTGTGACCCATAAAAAATATAGCCATGGCCTTTAACTAATGAAATTAATGTTTTGAGTGAAGAAGATTATGATTGTTAAAAAAATTGTGAATTGCAAGAGAACGTTTAAGATAAGTGACTGCTGAGTGGATAGAAATTGAGGTGAAGATGACCGGTGGAAGCTGAGATGACCAGGAGAACCAACCCGGGACCTAGAGGAGTGATGTTTTGATAGAGAGAGAGCGAAAAACCAGGTGTCCAGGAGCGGAATCAACGAATGAATCCATTGTGAAACCTGCAAAGTTGGTGAGATCATACCACAAAAACAATAACTGAATAAACAATAAACAAATAAATAATAATAATAATTGTGACTTGCGTTAGTGCACTATTATGAAAATGGTTGTTAATTATAAGAGTTTTTTGTTGTAGTTAATAGTAGTTTAAAAGGACCCTCAAACATTCAACAGACATTAACAACACTGTAATACCGATTCTCATGCATCAAAGTTGTATTGTTTGTTCTATATGTAAATTGTATGTTGACCCTGAGGTTCAGATGAATAATCCTCTTTTTAAAAATAAAACAGGTTATACTTTATTAGTAAGAGATACTAATTTGTTTTGATATTACATATTGACGCTCAGAAGTGGGGCCTTCCACATTCACTGGATACATAAGGAGGATTATATTAACTGAACGTTACAAATTGACGCTCAGAAGTGGGGCCTTCCACATTCACTGGATAAACTAAACAGGAGGATTATTTGTAACTGAATGTTACAAATTGGCAAACCCAACAGTGGGGCTAACGTCAAAAACTGAACGTTACAAATTGGCGCCCAACCGGTAGAGCTGAAATTAGGCAAAACCAACTAACCGAAACACAATTAGTGAAATAACGATTGACCCAATTTTAGCTGGCAACTGCTAGAAGACTAAAAAATGTGACGACGAGAAGCTTCTCAGAAGAGAGGACAAAAGCCAGAGACAGAAGAAGATAGGCGGGAACAAGAAGAAGAAACAGTCAAAGACAGCGAAATGGAAGAACAGGCGGGTGACAATGAAGAAGCCAAGGGAGGCCTGGATTTACAAAAATTATGGGAATTAATTAAAGAAAATTCCAAGAAACAGGAGGAAAAAATAACTGAAAGATTGGACAGCAATGATGAGAGTTTAAGATAATTGAATGAAGAAAATAATGAGAACTTTAGAAAACAAAACGAAAAGTTTGAACGAAATGAAGAAAGTTTAAGACAGATGAATGAAAAGATGGACAGCATTAAAGAGGGCATTAAGGAAGATTTTAGGCAAATTAATAAGACAATTGAGAACTCTAACAAGGAGTTAAGGGAAACTCTCAATGAAAAAATAGAACACATTGATGAACTTAACCAGAAAAGTGACCAGCGCAATGAAGCTGTAACACAGCCAACTGCAGAGACAATTGAATGCATTGATGGGACTTTAAAAAGGGCCAATGAACATTTAAAAAATAAAATTGATGTTTTAAGAGAGCAAAATGACAGTAGAGTAAGCCAGAAAATAGAAGGTAGTAAAGAAATAGAAAATAAAGAAGAGACAATTGAATTATTACCTGAAAATAAACATAACAGGAACAAGGAGAATACTAAGCCACTAGAAAAGAAGATAAAGAAAATAAGAAGAATACATCCAAAGAAACCAATAAATACAAGAGAAAATTTGGAGATGATGAAGAGTGGACGAGTAAATGTACTTAATCTCCCTATTACCGACCATAGAGAGATAATGAATTTTAAAAATGGTAGAAGCTTAACAGAAATTATAGAAAGGACTCACAATAAAACAGTGAGTAAGGACTTCAGAAAATTGATATTCAAGGTAAATATACTTGAAATAAAAATACATGATAAGATATCAGTGATACCACCGATAGTTGATATACCATCGACATATTTGTTTAGGAAAACAGATGATAGAGTGATTAATATAGGACTGAATAGTAGTGAAAAGGTGGTATTAGAAGAATTGGTGTATGAGGTAGCAGAGACCTATACCACAAGGAAGGAAATAGTTCTGCACACCAGAAGAACCCGGATCGTGGCAGATACCGAAAACGGATAAACCAAGTAGGAACAATATTGTAAAAGGGACTGATTTTCTGACTACCGACAAGGCAAACCAGTTAAGAAAGGAAGAAGAAAATAATGATAATTAAAACAAAAATAAAATAAATAATCACTCTAGACTTAAGAAAAATAATGATAATTAAGAAAACATAAGGAACAAAAGGGGAATATAAACAGAAAAATAAGAAGGAAAAAAAGTATTAAACTAACAATTAATTAAGATAAAATATTATTTAGAAAAATATAACAAGGGATTCATTAGAAAGAAAACAGGGTAAAGCGAAAACAAACTGAGACATAGAGTACATCAAAGTAAACACTACAAGGGGTGCTGACAACAGTCTTGATTAAAACATGAGCGAACACTTCAGGAATGAAACGAAACGCAGGAGAATAAAACGGAGAGAATACGCACGCTGTCCATAAACCAGATACAATTATAGGAGCCACAGGTAAATAATATAAAACCCAAAAGCAGCAAATAAACCTGAATGTTACGAGAGAAGGAATAGGAATTCCTATGGTGTTATTAGTAACCCAAGGGTTACTCTTTAAGGTATAAACAGAGTGTTGTATGCTACGGCGCCACTCTGCAATTATGAAGGATCCGCTGAGATAATTGGAAGCACAAGTGCCCCTCAGGACAGGAATTCATACTAAGTTAGGGAAAATGTTAGGGTACCCATAGGAACAAATAAACCGTAACAGAACCAGAATCGTGGCAGGAAAGACTGCAGGAAATCAGGGCATTCCAAGGAAAAGGATATACAGAGATCATGAGTGTGGCACAAAAGAAGAGGTTAGTGAACAATTACAATAACTACTGCATCGTATTCTCCAACTCACCGAATAAAGCGAAGAATTTAAATAATATCTGGTTAAACAGTTGTTCAAGAAAGCTGTAAGAAAGTAAATCCAGCGCATGATAAAAGAAGATATTATAGGAAAGAGTAGTTTGTCAATTACCAACCCCATTGTAGCAATACCCCAAGGAATATATAACCAAACCGAGATAAAGAGGTTTTATGAAAAGTGAAGACAGTTTTTGTAGATTTTTGCCATTTATTTCAGTAACTGAAATAACTTGTCTTAAATGGGGGGCTTTATGTAACGTGTCATTTCACCAAACATAAAACATAACATACTCGTTAACATGTAAATAATGATTAATTAATAGAATTATAATGTACAAATGTTAAACTTAGAAAATAAGTAAAAAGACATTTGTTAGTTCATAAGCATTAGATTAAAACTATGAGGAGGTCTGCGTGTCTCAGACAGTTGTTTTGTATCATTGAACTACAAACAGTGAATGTTATAAATTTTACAAATATAATAAATAAAACTATAATTATATAAGTTAGGTTGTGTGATAGTGCTAGAAAGTGAAAATAACAGTGATAGACTTTAGAAAGGAAAAAATCAGATATAAGGAAAGTGATTAAACATTATTATAATATGAGCATTGAATGAAACATGTAATCTATATGAAACAGTTATGTAGCCCATATAGTGAGATCAAACCAAGTGTAAATAATTTAAAAGATAGAAACTCTTACGTTAAAAAACTTATAATAATATAGTTACGAAGGAAAAATAAAGTAAAGGTCAACAGAATATTACTAATTAGAAATGGTAAACCGAACCTGTGACCCATAAAAAATATAGCCATGGCCTTTAACTAATGAAATTAATGTTTTGAGTGAAGAAGATTATGATTGTTAAAAAAATTGTGAATTGCAAGAGAACGTTTAAGATAAGTGACTGCTGAGTGGATAGAAATTGAGGTGAAGATGGCCGGTGGAAGCTGAGATGACCAGGAGAACCAACCCGGGACCTAGAGGAGTGATGTTTTGATAGAGAGAGAGCGAAAAACCAGGTGTCCAGGAGCGGAATCAACGAATGAATCCATTGTGAAACCTGCAAAGTTGGTGAGATCATACCACAAAAACAATAACTGAATAAACAATAAACAAATAAATAATAATAATAATTGTGACTTGCGTTAGTGCACTATTATGAAAATGGTTGTTAATTATAAGAGTTTTTTGTTGTAGTTAATAGTAGTTTAAAAGGACCCACAAACATTCAACAGACATTAACAACACTGTAATACCGAGTCTCATGCATCAAAGTTTTATTGTTTGTTCTATATGTAAATTGTATGTTGACCCTGAGGTTCAGATGAATAATCCTCTATTTAAAAATAAAACAGGTTATACTTTATTAGTAAGAGATACTAATTTGTTTTGATATTACATATTGACGCTCAGAAGTGGGGCCTTCCACATTCACTGGATACATAAGGAGGATTATACGCGTATTAACTGAACGTTACAATATATAGATTGTGCACCCATTTTAACTAACTAAAAAAAGTTACTCAAAAACAGATGTTACACATGCTTAAGTTATGTTAACTCTTAATTTTTTCAATCAGAATTATTAATGTTGCACACCACTATAGAAAAATTATTCCGATAATCGCTTTCAAGCTTCACAGTTCATCGTCAGATCGGCATTCTGAAGCTTGAAAGCGCTAATCGGAATAATTTTTCTATAGTGGTGTGCAACAGTAATAATTCTGATTGTGATTATAACCACTAACACAACTTTCCTCATTAAACTTCTTAATTTTTTTTAATTACACTATGCACAATTCTTTATGTCTTCCCTCTTTTTATACCATGATCATACTGGCTTACTGTCTTTATTTATAAAAAGACAATTGTTCATTTTTCATTTGCTTTTCACTGTTTCGTTACCGTTTGCTTTTCACATATTCGATGATGAATATGATGATAATTTTCCTAGTGGCTGTTTCTGTTGTTGGTTGCCGTTGAACAGAGTGTCCCCCGTCATAGAATGATTGGCGTCTGTCCTATGTCGCTGAGCGATCGGACATAGTGTCCCAGTGAAAATTATTAGCGTCTGTCTTTTCATTCAGAATCGTATGGGGATATATACTGAAGGCACGGGGACAGGTTACAGATTGTCAAAGACCATCTCAAACGTGTACATCTTGGGTCAGGGCGTCGGTTTTCACACATGACTTCTTTACAATTTTCGCACTCATAATTAGTGTTAGTGTGCAAACTAATAAAATCTTGGGATTCGTGATATTTTTGTCTTTATTTAGATATTAATTAATTGCTCGTCACATATTAAGTAACTGAGTAACTAATTAATGTGTTTATAGTTCTGATACAATTTTACCTTTCAACTTCAAATTGTATCTACACATGCGTCATTCTGCACGTCTTAAAATGAAATAATTCACTCTGCTGTAACTATTGTTAGTGTGAGGTATTTATTTATTTTTTTTTTCAATAAATGCATTTAATAATTTGCATTCTCTGCCTGTCTAGACTGAAACTCACTACTACAAGTTAAATACACAAAGACACGATTGTTCTCTCTCTCGATCAGCTGATGTGACACACACACACTCACGCAGTTCGTCACCCCTGAGTAACCCAGTAACAGGTGTTTAAAAACAAGTTATGAATTGTCTAAATCTTGTTTGTTCCCGTATGCTTCGTTTAAAACTATGTGTAACTGTTTATATTTATTTTATGTACAAATAAATTACCCTGGGGAGTATGCAAAAATGTATCGTTGCAATATATATATATATATATATATATATAGTTGGTGTTTTCGTCCGATATTCCTTTGTAAGTAATTCGTTGAGTTTCCTGCAGGTATTCCATGTAATATCTTCAAATAAATACAACTGTAAGTAGGTTTTTTTACGCGTACACCTGACGCACGTTTCACAGAAATTATTCTGTATGTTCAGAGTTTTTCATGAATTGTAATTGAATGTTTCGATTAAAATCATTGTGTGTTGTGTGTGTAATGAATATTTATTCAAATAGTAAATACTTCTGCAATATACTTTTTTTAATTATATTATTGGATTTAATAATATATTAAAAGAATAACACAATTGTAGGCTTAGAATATAAAAAATATATACACTCACACACACTTTTATGGCTAAATCTAGCATGTGGCCGATGGAAAATAGCAAAGGAAGAAATGCTACGCATATCTAAGGGCAAACGGAAAAATGGTCGACCTAAGTTTCCGAAACACGCAAGAAAGTTTTACTCCGAGGTTTGAATGATAGCGTTGAAGGACGCTCTGTGTGTGTGTGTGTGTGTGTGTGTGTGTCAGTGCGCGCGTGCGTGTAATATTAAATTGGATTAATTGTGGCTTACATCTAACTATAAACATAAAATCTCCAGGCGTCAGGTAGGCTATACGATATGAGTCTTAATGTGTTATACGGCTTTTTTTAATAGAGGAGCGAGTGTCAAGGTGTTGCGTACTTCTAACGTATATCCGTACAGTGTTACAGTATTTTATGTCGATCAAATCGATTTGATTCACGATGTTAATAAACACGTTCCTTGAGATCTGTTTGAACCTACATTATATTCCCTCCAAGTGGGCAACACGTATCGGCTAGAACGTTAGTCACCTCACAACCGAGAGAAAATTGCGTAGAGTAGATGAAACAGTGTAATTCGAGTAAGACCTAGGGCGTATTATAGTTATAAAATATACCGAGAAGCTTAACACTTTTAGAATGTTTTAACTCATGGACACATGGAAATGTTTTACCTTTGCTCTAAGTATTAGTGATAGGAACGTTTAGTGACAAAATAATAAAATAAACTTATTCTATTACGCGAAATAAGTATTTTCTAGGAACTATAAACGATTGTCTAAAGTCTACATGATTATAGAGTACAGTACAATTGACCTTGAATAGGTCTAGCAGAAATAAAACATTAATTGGTGTGACACGCGCCAGGTTTATCTATATAGCCTACGTTTGCAAAAGCCACCCGCTTTATCCGACTTTTTGAGAGTTTGATGTTAGTTAGTAGACACAACTCTTAATTCTGATTTAATATGATGTATACCTAACTCAAACAGGTTCTCTACAAACAAGCATTTAAGATGTGACGAATTGTCAGAGAAGAAATTTATATTCTACAAGGATATTATAATTTAAACTGTTACGAAATAACCTTTTAAAGTGTATATGTTATTACCAAAACGAACATTGTATTCCAATGTTTTTTTAATTTATGTTTTTTTTTAGTTCTTAAGAATAATGTTTTAAAAGCAAACATCAGACTTCTAAAAACAACTACATTTAAACCGTAATCATGAGACTTCAACTAATGGTAATAATACAATCGGTATTATATTCTACAGTTTGGAAATGGAAAGATATCTTCACATATTTTGTAACTTGTAATGTACACTATATAGGCCAGTATTATGGTTTTACAGTCGTTGATTGACATTTTACCCAGGACAGATATATTTAGTTTACACCCGTAGCTTCCTAAGTTTGAAAAATAGGAATGTTCCTGTACAAATACAAGCAATTTTTATATGACTATTATTCCAGCTTGTTTTCTATTATACATATGTATATACATATGTATGTATAATGCGATTAAAGAAGCTACATTAAAAAATAATACCAAAACAACTAGAACAACAGTAACAACAAAACAATAAAAGAAAATAAGAAATATAATAATAATAAATAGTTCTATTAAAGGCTAGAAAAATATTGAAATATGGTTGTAGTAAACTTGACTAAAAGCTGCCTGTGTAAGTCATTTGCTTGGTTAACGATCCACGTACAGAATAAACATGCTGTAATAACAGGATCATTTCCACAGACACGGTACAGTCGGTGTTGATTCTAATTATCTTATCGTGTTACGTGAACTACACTCAGAGAGCGAATAAACTTTTCACAGACGTGTCTGTCGACGCGACGGTTACATTACAACAAGGTAACTATATTTAGTGTCACTGTACTTTTTTCACACATTAGTTTCTGCAATTATTTTAACACTTGTTTAATTTAATTTACTATTTATTGTTTTCAGTCCATAAACTGTCACTCAATTGATCGTGTTTGTTGCATTTTACATATTTGTTAACAGTTAGAAAAGTGTAACAGTCTACTAAATAAATTTAAAATTTGTTGTTATGAAAGGAGATTCATATTTTGAAGTACCACAAAACCGACGTGACTGAAAGTCGTCGATGTCATATTTTTTATATTATAATAACTAGATCCTTAAATTTTTAGTGACCGTCAATCAGTGAATGTTTCAGTGGATGGTTAGTGAGGATCGGTCAATAATACAACTTTTAGTTATTTTGCGTCGACGTTTCGACAATATTTATTGTCATCTTCAGGACCTGTGTATGAAATACAATAGAAATATCAAACATAACGAAACAATTAAATATTTGGGTGAACGTGTTGGTGATGTAAGTGTGTGCGTGCGTATGTATGTATCATTTTTTATGTGAAGACTTATGATAGTTTGTTTACATCTTCAAATTATCTCATACTATAATTTGCTTGCTTTCTTAAAGATAATTTGAAGATGTAAACAAACTATCATAAGTCTTCACATAAAAAATGATACATACATACGCACGCACACACTCACATCACCAACACGTTCACCCAAATATTTAATTGTTTCGTTATGTTTGATATTTCTATTGTATTTCATACACAGGTCCTGAAGATGACAATAAATATTGTCGAAACGTCGACGAAAAATAACTAAAAGTTGTATTATTGACCGATCCTCACTAACCATCCACTAAAACATAATAACTAGAGTTTAATAAAATACGAAAAAAGGATTATACGCAATGTTATATGTATATTTCAACGATACAGCCATATGCTGTATTAAGCATTGATGTAAATAAATATAAAATTTGTAAAATTATTATATGTTTGGGGTAAATGGACAGGTCTGGGAATGTAAAAATATTTCATTGTTATACTAGGGGAGAAATTAACCTGTTCCAACAGGCAAAGAACACCTGCTCGATTATACACGTGTGTTACGCGTGTATCTTGTGTGTGTTAGTGATGCATGTACAGACAGGAATCTCAGCTACCCTCCCCAATTAATTACTAAAATAATTACTTTAATTCACTGTGTGAAAACTAATTAGTGTATAAACAAACAAAAGGCACCAAAGTGTGTCTAAATTTTATAGTTTCCACAGTAAGAAAATGACGTTAATAGGACACACTACGCGAAGTCAGTGCGAAATAAATGTGCCAAAAATACGCAAATTACACTAAGACGCTCAAATTAATACAGTGAGTGCTTAATCAAATTAGCTATGATTTGTGGTATCTCGATCCTGTACGAAACATTGCCATTTGCAAAAAATTGCAAATATATGAAAAGCTTCGGGAGTGCCCCCTATCATGTGATCTGCAGGTCTCGACAGGATAATTTCGGACCAACAGGTGCGGAATCTCGAGAGGGTATAAATTAAGGGTTCGACTGGAAACCCTTCTCTTCTTTTCAAAACACAGTTGCAGTCGGAGAAGCTGTCCGTCGACAGAACAGTTTATTTTGTTATAAGTCTCATCGATGAACGAATAAAGACGTTCAGTAATTATTTTTACAATATTACGGGAAACGTAGAGTACCGTGACCGTTTAAGTCAGCAAGAGTATCAACAGAGAAGCTACAAGAGCGACACGAGATGCTAGACGTTAAGAGATGCTTTTGAAACGCCTAACAGCCGTACGAGATCCACCTCGCAGCAGATAGTAATTCTCTGGGACGGACCACACACTACTGGAGAACGACGCTGGACTCTGGACATATCCAGGACCACGCCAAGCCAGGAGTAACGGAAACCCAACTCTGGAAAACGCTGGACCCCGTCAATAAGTCGTAAGGTCATCAACACTCGAGGTGACGTGAATAATGCATTTATAAATGATTCTTTTAAAAGAGCTCATAAAGACTATATAAAGAAACAATGAATTAAAACAAAAAACGTTTATAATTAGAAATAATGCAATAGAGTCTTAGGTAAATGTTTTAGTCGTAAGAATGAGGGATCGCATATAGAGAAATATAGAAAAAAAAGAGAGTTTAATTTTGAGATAGTATATTTTGTTATCAAAGTAAAATAATTGAAATGATTTGATATTTGCATTTTGTGGAAGAGAATAATTAAAATTTTTAATATGAAACAAATGCCAGTCTAAGAGTAAATAATATAATTTTGAATTCAATTTAAAAAAAAACATTGGTATAGACTGAACAAGCTGAAGTCAGATCTGAGTAAATGAATTCAATTAAAATTACATTTAAATTTTATTTTGTTTTAGTAAATCACACTGAATAAATGTCTAGAAAAGATTATTAACATGTCTAGATGTAAGAGTGTTTTAAATGTGTGTAACACCGTATAGCTTAAGAGATAAACACTTAATAATGAGTGATATCTTGATCGGAGATTATTAACAAAGTTTATTATTTATAATGCTTGTTAAAACAATAAACATGAAATTTTAACTACTCATAAATCTACTACTCTTATTATAGTTACACCTGGTATCGCTGTACAACCTGCATACATAAAAAGTATCGTTATATAACACATCTTTATAGCAACTTTTTGTAACGTAGTATAATTGTTGCACCCCACGAACGAAGGGGCTCCACAAAATAAATTATATATGATATGTATCATTGTAATATATATATGTATATATATTGCAATGGAACATCGCGGAAAGGGTATTTGTAGCCAGAACTACATGCTTTTATACCAATTTATGACGTTATAGACATGTTGGAAATTGATTTTGTTTAAATTTTGTAAAATAGCTATAATTTTTTAATTAAGAAATAGGTAATTAACTGTTATGTGTCAAAATGCCCATAAATTTATTTTGTCATGTCAAGGGCGAATATAGTGCGCGAGTGCGCGTGCGCGTCCGTTATTCGTATTTACACGAATAACTGGTTTCAATTGACGTATTGAATTGAGACTTGGGCAGCTCATGCTTCTAAATTAGCGCTACATTTTTCGTATGTCAAAGACTCGAAACATATTATTTTAATATTTATTTTTTAACAGAATTCATCTTTCTAAAGAATCCTTATCTTCTAAAAGTCATAAAACTTTTTAATAAAATCTATACCTGCTTTTGCAGTTTTCAGCAAATTCGTTCAGGACTTCTGTCTATCAATTTAACCCATCAATCACGTGCTAGGGATTTTGACCAATCAGAGGCCCCTATTTTCATCCAGATTGGGTCTCCGCGAAGGAAGTTTCAGTCAGTTCGACCTATCAGCTCGACCTAAACAGACGTTCTTTCTGTGCGAGTTTTTCGTATCAGTATAGGTTTCTATATAAGGGTTACGAGTACGGAATCTTAGCAACGAGTTGCCCGTTTGCTAAAATCCTATTGGATACTAGAACTCAAATAATATAAATTAATATATTAATTAAATAGTGCTATTCTTGCGAGAATCAAGATATCCTCTTAGGGTCTGGTGTATTTACCGGAATACATCTGTGTGAACGCGAGGACACATCAAGACTCGGAAAGGTGTACGTACAATACAGCGAAACCACATTAATTTAAATTAAAACCCATTATCGAGCCTTGAGTAAAGAGATAAACGCTATCGGTGTATCGGCGTGCGTGCGTGTGAGCGGAGTGTCCACGTGTCATCAGAGCAGCAGTTTCAGCAGGTAGCGAGTGGTAGCAGATTCAACAAGCCGTGAGAGGTGGCATTCAACGGTTCAACGGTGTCGTAAAAGGAATTCAACGACCAAGTAAAAATAGACATTGAAGGAAAGAAACTTTCAAATCATTTTACAGACATTAACAAATTTAAAGTAAATAATTTTTGTCAATCACAGACCATTTTTAATTTGTTTAAAATATATACCTTACTCCAGATAAAAGACTCTATTATTATTGTGTTTTTAATACTATGCCTTATATTTGTTTTGTCACAATATGTGTGTGTGTGTAAGAAATCCAAACCTCACTCACTCACTCATCACGAAATCTCTCGAACTACAAAGCCTACAAACTTGAAATTTGGCACGTGTGTTCCTCTTGGCTTCTAGGTGCTCGCTAAGAAAGGGTTTTAAAATTTTAACGCCTAATCGCGAAAAAACGCTAAAAACCGTGACACCAATAATGCAGCTTTTTTTCAACTATACGCTTCGTGGAATTCTAATATTTATTTTTTCCTTTCCTTTAGGCTTCTGGAGAGTTACTAAAACAGTAGTTTTTTCATCTAACCTATAACCACGAGGAGGAGCGAAAATAATCGCGAAACAATTAACCCTGTCCCTCTATTCCTTCCTATGTGGCGTTGAGGGTTTAGTGGAAGTCTAATGTTTAGTTTACCGGACCTCCCGCGCTGATGAGCGGAGGGGCACCGCTTGGTCAGCCCCAGTCCTGCTCATGTTGTTAGCTCACGCATATTGTCAACGTATTTCTACTGAGTGTTTGTGTTAACTAAATAAATTTACAATAATTATTCGGACAATTCGCAATAAATTCACAGGCTAAGTATAACAGTGTATTATTTTCTCTTATTATTGTGCAGCTGACTTTTAATACAGTTGGTAGTTCAACCTTTAGTTGAATTCAATCAGGAAGAAATTTATTTCAATTTCAAGAAGAAGTCTAATTTCAGTTCAGTTATTTTACAGCTTCGCATTTTCTTTTTCCACCTAGCCCTTGATTTTAAGTTTTCATTCCTATTTACCCTTACGTAATCTGGGCAGAGAACCCACTAACACTTTTAGTTCACATTTTACGTTTAGTTTACTAATATTTAATTTCTTTCGACATTTCATCTATCTAACGTATTCTATTTTTAAGTATTTTCAGATAGCCTTATTCTACTTAATGTGTAGTTACTGTTTGCAACTGTACCCCATTTAGTACCGCATTTGTGATATTTTTACTAGGATTTTAAGGAAACCCCTTACAGTTTTTAGTTTTATTTTATTTTAAACTAAGTAAGTTTTACTAGCATTTCATTTTGTTCCAGAAATAACTTTAATTTCATTTTATTTTAAAGTAAATCTAGAAGGAACGTTCCTTTGCTTAAGTAAATTTACGTTAGTTCATATTTAATTTTATCGATTTTAAAAGAACAAAGCCTACTATTAGGGATGAGGAAATTATTGTAGTTAACGAAATACAGGTCCCTCACTGAATACTAAAGATCCGTGGTAACGGCGCGTGCCTATTCTCGTCCTACCTTGTGCACGGCGACGTCTCAATGCCTGCTCAAATTCGGGCTGACATTGTGCGTCACGTGTCCAACAACTAGCAGAGGTTCAAGCCCTTCACTCAGAATCGGTCTGGGGCTTCTTACAGTACTAAACGTCGGTACGTTACCGAAATTTCTAGGCCTTACACCTATGGAACTACTTGCGAGCTCAAGGCGGCGGGAGAGATATTCGCTTATTAGTTTCAGGTGTTCCAACAGGTGTTCCATCCTCTTTGAGGACGCACTACAGGGAGTCAAAAGAATCCGGTTCACAGGAGATTTCCAGGAAGGCCACTTTTAATTCTATTGGCCGAACCAACAAATCCTGATAATGTTCAATTAAGTAACCCTGATAATGTCAAACAACCACCAACCACCAGTGAGCCAACGGAATGTGAACCGAATTTGTCCTGCATCGTGACGCAGCCCCAATTCCCTCCATACACTGACTTTCTCAGTTGAGACGAAGCTGTTCCTTCTACTGCAACATCAGTTAAAGGAAAAAGATGTAAAAACGCAGGAAAAGATTTACAGATGCGATTAGGAAAAAAACAACAAGGGAAGCTGCTTCAAAATATGCAAAAACAACTCCGATATAAACTGATTAGCTGCAAAAACGTATAGTCAAAGTCATCCCGAAGTCAATATAGAGGCTGTAAAAAATACCAAAATACCCATCTCGAGGTCATTATGAATGCTGTCGACAAATATAGGTAAAGAAATCCCGAGGTAAATAGGAAAGTTGTTGAAAATTACAGAAAGACTAATCCTGAGGTAAATAGAGAACTGCAAAAAAGTATGCGTCTAACAACCCACACGTTAATCAGGCAGGTACAGCTAATTACAATGAAAAGAGAGCACAAATAAAATTATTTCCTCGGACTAATAAGTCTTTTTCTGGTTTAAATATGAATCTCAGGCTGATTATTCCAGGGACAAGGTTGTTGACCTCGGACCTCAGTCACCCTGTACCTGGTCCCGTGCGCTGAAGTGGAAGGATGAGACTCCCGGAATGTGCTGCAGTGGCGGTAAAGTCCAGCTTTCTGCCCTTGAGCCCTACTCTGAACCCCTACACAGCCTCCTCACCCACCAGCATTTAATGGCAGAGTACTTTCTTTCTGCTGCCCGGAAGTACAATGGATGCTTCCAAATGACGTCTTTTGGAGCCAGACAGGTGAAGGAGGGTAACTACTTTATGCCAACATTCAAAGTGCAGGGGCAGGTCTACCACAGGATAGGGAGCCTCATGCCGGATTCTCAGCAGCAGCCTTTATTTCTCCAGATATACTTTGTCGGTGATGATGACAATGAGAGGGACATCCGTTGTGGCATCTGCCCTGGCGTTAAGCCAGACCTGGTTAGCCAACTGCAGAAGTTGCTGCATGAACACAACAAGTATATTCTGGACTTTAAGCTGCTGATGATTCTGTTCCTAAGGGCCAGAAGGATTTCCAAGTGGTGATTATCGCCGATGGAAAGCCTTGTGGAGAGCACCGAGGTCGTTTCAATGCCCCCCACGACTAGAGAAGTGGCAGTTCTCATTGTCGGCCAGGATTTTGAGAAGAGGGACATCGTTCTCCACATCAAAGCCAACAGATTGGTACGAATCAGTGAGACCCACCGTGCCTATGTCTCTCTCCATTACCCTCTGATATTCTGCCGTGGAGAAGATGGCTATTACATCAATGTACCTCACTGCGACCCGAAGACCAAGGTTTCCCTCGAAAAGACCGTGTATGCTTACTGACTTTTACAGCTACAGGATAGTGGAGCGTGATGGTGAAGAATGCTACCTACTGCTGTTCCGCAACTTTCTCAATCAAGTTCTGGTTAATATGTATGCGAAAAGTGAGACTGAAAGACTCAATTGGATTTGTAACGACCAGAAAAAGCTGAGAAGTGAGGAGTATGTGCACCTGAAATACGCCATGACAAGAACTGACGGACAGTTATCAGAGCTTGGCAAGATAGTTGTGTTGCCGTCCTCTTTCACTGGAGGACTCCGCAACATGCATGAGCGAACTCAATATGCTATGACGTATGTGCGCCATTTCGGACGGCCGGATCTGTTTATTACATTTACCTGCAATCCGAAATGGCCAGAAATCGTAGAGCTCTTGAAACGAGGCTAAAAGTCTCACGATAGACATGACATAGTAGCGAGGATATTCCACGTGAAAGTGAAGCATATGATAAAACTCCTCACTAAAGGTTGGATCTTTGGCCCTACCAGGTGTCACATGTACTCCGTGGAATGGCAGAAACGTGGACTCTCCCACATTCATATTCTCCTGTGGCTAAAAGAGAAGATAAGACCAAAGTCCATTGACAAATTTATACACGCTAAAATACCTGATCCCGACCTAGACCCAGGCCTCCATGAGATTGTCAAGACGACTATGATCCACGGGCCATGTGGACTCCTCAACAGGAACTCACCTTGCATGGTGGATGGAGCCTGCACCAAGAAATACCCCCGACCCCTTTTGAAGGAAACTCAAACCAGAGAGGACGGCTATCCTCACTATCGCGGCGGTGCCACCGTCAGTGGAGTCGATCTTGAGAATTGCTGGTTGGTGCCATACAACCCCGTCTTGTCTTGCACCTTCTCGGCCCATATTATTGTTGAGTACTGCAATTCTGTAAAATCCATAAAATACATCTGCAAGTACGTTAACAAAGGGTCTGACCAGGCAGCGTTCACCGTTGAAGATCTGGACGAGGTGATGAGGTACGAGGCAGGACGATACATCAGCAGCTCTGAGGCAGCCTGGCGCATTCTCTGCTTCCCTAGTTAGGAAAGGTTTCCTCCTGTTATACACCTTGCCATACATCTCGAAAACGGCAAAAGAGTTTATTTTACTGAGAAAAATGTCGTTGAGAGGATCAATAACCCTCCGAAAACAGCACTTCTGGCCTTTTCGAGCTGTGCATAGTCGATGGCTTTTCGAGGATTAATTTATATTGCGAAGTTCCGACTTATTACGTATGGAAAAGCAAAAGTTCTGCAGGAGAAAACAAGGGAAGCCTGTGCCATGTTATCCGGGGGTGAAGGAAGATCAGGTTTTGGGTAGAGTGTACACCGTCCATCCCGGAAATGCTGAGCGCTACTACCTACGCCTCCTCTTGCACGAAGTCCGTGGCCCTATGTCATTTACTGCCCTAAAAACTGTGGTGGCGTGCAGGGCACTTAGCTTGCTGGAGAACGATGCTCACTGGGACCGCACTCTGGAAGAAGCCTCCGTCTCTGACTCTCATAACAAAATCCGTGAGCTGTTTGCCATCGTGTTGGTTTTCTACTAAGTTGGAGACCCCATAAAATTGTGGAAGAAACAGCGAGAGAGTCTTGAGGAAGATGTTAGACGGCCAATGGAGAGAGAGCGCGGAAATGCTTAACTGATCCTTGACATTGTTTACAACCAATGCCTCATCCTACTTGAGGATATTGTCATTTCCATGTCAGGTAAAACACTCCTACAGTTCGGACTTCCACCACCTTCACGAGAGCAAGGTACCGTTGTTGCCAACCGTGAATTCCTGAGGGAACTGTCTTGTTATACCGTTCAGCTGTCCGAATTTTGCTGTGAATGCTCCAAAATTAATTCAGGAACAGAGGGAAACCTACGATGAAATCATGCACAACATTGCTTCTGATTCTGGGCAGTTGTTCTATCTTGACGCTCCTGGTGGCACTGGCAAAACGATCTTGACCAATCTGTTGCTGGCCACAATTAGTGGCGAAAGGAACATCGCCGTTGCCGTTGCTTCCTCAGGTATTGCAGCTACCTTGATCGACGGAGGCAAGATGACTCACTCTGCCTTCAAATTACTTCTCAATCTGAATCATTAGACTGACAGATGTAATATTTTACAGCCACCAGAGTGTTAAGTGTTGAACTAATATAATAGTTTGTAACTGTTTCCAACTTTTCCAATTTAGTGGCAACTTAGTGGCAATTATTGTAATGGGCATTAGATATCTGAAAAATAGGCGAGGTTGATTATGATACACGTGTAGCGTTATAATAAGCACGTTAACATTTATCTGGCGTTTCATAACCTATTGAACTGATTTATTGGCAAAAACAAATATCTATTATGTTTATTTAGATTATCCATTATTTTTTATATGAATTTAGCAAATTTAATTTATTTTTGCGTTTTCCATGATTGTTTATGTAAAAATTAATTAAGTTAAATTCGTTAAATATTTTGTTTTCGACTTAAGACATTAACAAATAAATTTCAATAATAGTTTTTGTTTATTTTTAGATTTCACCGTCTTTTTGTTTTTTACTCTCTACAGTTTCAATTCATCATTTAATCTGGATATAATAAATTTAATGATATATGTAAATTAACAAATAAGTCACATACTTATGAATAAGAAAAATACTTTGTTTTAAAACTAACCTTTTAAGTGAAAATTAACAAGACTAGTCGGCGAAAGGTAGATGTAATGCCGAAACATAAGATAATAGATTAGACTGTGGTTTTTGTGAACTGAGACACCATGCAACTAACTGGTAACGATTAAATAAGTGATAGGTGTCTGCTGATAATGCAGAGAAAGCAAAATCAATAAAAATAAGGTACGTTTATTGGGGCACACTGATATTACCTTATCATTTTTATTCTATGAAGATAATTATGTACACAGACTAATCAAATGTTGCTCTTAGTGTTACTAAAACGCTCCGAAAGCCTTTTTCCAATGTTACTAGCGGTTTATAACAATAAAAGGCAATTTTCAAATAATATATAATTTTAGTAAACTATATTCCTTTCTAAAATACGTAAGCACGTGTCGGTTTACAAACGGTGATAACAACAGAATGCAATGCGTTATGGATTACATTTTAAAAGTAACGAACGTGTCCTGTGCATTTACACAGGGGATAATTCTCATTTATAAAAGACTAAAAATGCATCCATTTATTTATCATTCATCCATTTTTTATCCATTTATTCATTATTTATCCATTTATTTATTTATCATTTATCAATTTATTTTCAGATTGAAGACGGATATTTACGAACATGAAAAATAAAAATAAAAGGTAATCTAATGTATACTACGTAAAAATGTAAACTAAGATTAGGTTTTGTATACTTTGAGAAATGAAATTTGATACCATGCAGAAGAAATACAATATGCATTGTACTATCGTAATCATATTTATTCAAAAAATGTTTTACAAAAAATAGAATCATAGAATTGCCAGTATCATATTGCAAATTAGTGACGTCTTGCAACATTTTTCTTAGATCAAATGTCAGAGTTAAAATGAAAATTTATATGATATGGTCGAGTGACATACTTCCAATAAACTAATTTTTACTGGCCGCTAATATGTTGTAAATTCTGAGACGCGTCGAAGTGACATAACCTGCAACAGACAAGCTTTAATCATGAACTTTGTAAAATTTAGTTAAAAATATATTGTATGTGGTGTAACCTAGACTTTTATTTTACATGTAAAGCATGTTTCGTAGTTTGTAATGTTGAGGCGGATTTTAATTATCGCTAAATTTTAACAAACACGTTTCAACCAGTAAATATCTCTAACTGGGTTCAGGCATCGTATAGAACGTACTACTTGATAAAACTAAAAACTAAAGTACATATAACAATACTTTCATCTATAAATACATTGTAGTTGGTACTAGTTAATTATTATTTACTAGTTATGTACGTATTTGTATTGTAATTCAGAGATTACATTTGTAACGAATCTTGTTATTTCGGAGACTTTAAAGCCTGATTTTTCAAAAAATAAAAGCTACACACAATTTAACCCTCGAGTACTTTGAATGGGACAAATATTTAACTTTACTTACAGACAAGGATGGATCGTTGAGCAAATAACTTAAGAGTGTTGTGACGTCAGCTTGAGAAATAAAGAATGTTGACACAATATTGGGAACACTCCACAGACTTTCCATAAAATCAAACCGTATTAGATGTCACTGGAAACGTTCTCCCTACAATACTTTCTGAAACTTTGTTACTACTTTCTCAAACGTACTCAATGTTCATGATATTAATTGATGACTCGTTGGGCACTTGGTGAAACATATTAATACAAAGGTTTTGTAAAATATATAAAAACACTTGGTAAGTTTCACACATTTTTTAATTAACTCTGACAGCTGTTCCGACTAACTTAAGCTATTGTCAAAGAGCGAGTGAATGAAATTACTGAACACAGGATGTTAGTGGAGTGTAGGTGGTGAACATCTGTTTAGGGCATATCAGGAACATCTATGTTGTGACGGCGCGGGGGGGAGTGTGTGCATAAGACAAGGGAAGGTCAGGTGTCTTTAAAACTAAATACACCAACACTAAATTTAGTTCAGTTAATTTTATATTTTGCATTCATGATTGTATTTAGTTTTAAAGACACCTGACCTTCCCTTGTCTCATGCACACACTCCCCCCCCCCGCGCACACAACACAGATGTTCCAGATATGCCCTAAACAGATGTTCACCACCTACACTCCACTAACATCCTGTGTTCAGTAATTTCATTCACTCGCTCTTTGACAATGGCTTAAGTTAGTCAAAACAGCTGTCAGAGTTAATTAAAAAATTTGTGAAACTTACCAAGTGTTTTTATATATTTTACAAAACCTTTGTACTCAATGTTGTTTACATTGCGTGTATGTGTACTTACATACAACAGTACTAACATATTTAACACGGCTTTCAAATTTATTATGTCTTTCTCTAAACTTTTCTCATCTCCAGCATTAATATACTCTCTCCTTCTATAAACGAATCCTGTTTGAGAGAGTTTCTTTTTCACACCCGTTTGGCTCTTTTTCCTCAAGGCATTCATCAGATCACTTTGTCACTATGTGAGTCCGTTAAAATAGGCCATAATGTCACATAATAACTATATATACTTATCATACGTTACAAAAGAGGGGGAAACAGCTAATTAGGAATATTTAACTAGATTCGGAAAACTTAGTAGTACTGTAAAATGGTCTAGATATTTTGAGTTCGGTAGAATTTGAAGACATTTATCTACGTTTCCAGAGTGTACATTTTTGGTTTTATTTACATATTTTTAGTCATTTTATCAAAACCGTTAGAAAATAAATCTGTTGCTTACACTGATAACTATGATTTTGATACAAAAGCTGCATTAAAAGAAACCTGATTTCACGGTTTTCTGTTTATTACTCAATACTTATCTATTATTTTTACAAAAAATTCTTTCCATCATTAAATGGAACGGTCGGATTATATATGAAATAAAAACCGCTCGTCCTGACTGTGCAAACACAAATACATTCATGTGTCTAGAAGAAGTGTAAATACTGATGGTCGTGTAGTAAAGAGAACATTCGAATGGAAATAAAATGATTACACTACAATGGAAACACTATGCGTGGTACGTAGTCTCTCCAGTTCAAGGCAAGTATATAATAACTGGATGAGTATAGAAATATTTTAAAACAATTGCACACTAATTTACGAAATCGCTGAGTTCTGAAAAAGTTGATTAACGGAAGAGATTCTTTTGAACTATACAATTTTATCCCAATAGGAACAGAGCCGGATTGCATTGTATTTAATTTAGGTATTTATTAGTACTGTTTTACATAAATTAATACACACCTCATTTAATGACACACATATATATGCATGCAAACACACATTTCAAGTACTCAACGCTGCATTGACCATTACTTAAATCTGGTGTAAAACGAAGATATGAAGAATTTATATTTGCAATTTGGTTATTCTACTTAAAAATGATTAGGAGCGAGACAGCTACGTAAGAAATAAAATGGATTACTATATTTTGGCACGCTCGTAAATGAGCTGAACGTTTGCCAGCTGTAGAGTGAAATACTTGCATTTTATCGGAGCTAATGGTTATTCAGCTATTTAAGTTGAAGGCATGGACACATTTTCTTTACAAAGTTACGTAAGTAGTACTGAAAACACAGTTAACTAACTGAAGCTCTCTAAATATTTACACTGCATTAACAATCATACAAGTAATAAAATGTTATAAACATAATATAAAATATGTTTTATGAGTTTATTATACAAAGTTGTTATGAGTCATTACGCTTATACAAAGTTTTTAATTAAAAAATTGTATAAAAAATTGTAATTAAATTTTTTTATTAGCAAATTGAACAAAATTGCCGAGTTATATGAGTTACTACATACACCGTATCACTTAACGTACCTTACGTGACTGGTGAATGCTGAATAAATAAGAATTAAATAATAGCAACTATGATAGATTGTCAACTAATTACTGCTTGTTAGTAAACAATAGACATCTAGTTATGACTCGGTAAAAATGCAGTAGCTGCCTCTCTACGATCCATTGACAATTAATCAGTATATGACTGGCAGGAACTTAAGGTGGCTTGTGCGTTTCCAGAAAGCTAGATGTGAGTTTTTTTGATATGCCCAATCCTCAGAACAAAAATTATGACTTTTCCTTTCTATCATTTTGCAAAAACGAGGTCACAAATCTGTATGAGGTTCCACAATCCATCTTTCTTTGATACTCGGTGGGATTTCTCATTGATTTTACCACTTCTGTCTTACTATTGATTTAACAAAACCCTTGAAGTCTGAAGTTACAAAGAATGACAAAGGATAGGGCTGTGAAAAAAGTATTCATTGGAGGACCAGGAGGAAAGCCAAAAAGAAGATGGGTGGAGGATGTAGATGAAGATAGGCCGAGAGGAGTGGAGGCATGTCGTGCTGGAGGCCAGGGCTCTTCATGAGCTGTAGCACCGTGGAGTGTGGAGTAGTAATAGTAGTAGTAGTAGTAGTAGTAGTAGTAGTAGTAGTAGTAGTAGTAGTAGTAGTAGTAGTAGTAGTAGTAGTAGTAGAACTATGACCCTGGTAAATAGACAATGGACATTAGGAACAGATAAAATAGTGCGGATTCTTTTGCAGCCTTAATAACTCACGTATTACCAGGGATACGTGAACGGCCCGGTATCTGTAACGAAATGAATGTGCCAAATGAATATGTAACCTAGCAGTGTATACATACCAACAATATGTTGGTAGTATATTTCTTTTGCAATAGGTTTTTTTTATTTTTATCATAGTTCTTTTACAGAGATTTTGGAACAGATAGCGTGTCTGCTGATATGATATGGGTGTTATTAAGATTTCCATCCGCTATAATGATTATTTCTAATTTGATTCCGGATCTAAGGCCAACGGATAATAATGAAAAGCATTTTGATATGGGGATCCGAGTAATATCATCATGCTTAACAGTCCACCCAGAGTTAGAGTTAAATCCGTCTGTAAATATTATATAGAAGTCAGGATACTTAGCTATCATTTCCTGGTATGAGCTCTATATTGTCGCTGTTGAGGAAGAGCTTATAGAAATATAACCAGGCGCAGCATATGAATTTCATGGACCCACTGCTGCCACGAATTATGCAGTAAGAAGAGTATTTGTAGATCTAAGAACCTGAGGACATTGTTTTTTTGAATCACGAGTAATTTCTTGATATGACATTCGTCTAAGTCTGTTTATAAATTATCTGACAGACAGAATGAGTGTACTTCAAGTAGATGAAAATTAAATAGTGAACTTAAATTAACACTATAACAAACGTGTGGCAGTAATATATTCATAATATACAAAATTTAATGTATTTCATTACTTTCAGGTACATTTTACAACAGGTTATATCACGAACCTCGATCGTTACAGACACTTGGTTTGACGACCAGTTTAATTTTTAAGAATACCTATGACTATACACGCCCAATAAACATAGAAACATTATCAAGAATGTGTGCAGATGGTTTGCACACAGTCTGGATCAAATTTTTACCCCCTTTAAACAATTTTCTAGTTCAGGCACGGATAACGTGAATAAACAGCGACATTTTAAATGATACTCAAATAACTTTTAAAAAATCTAAGAAAATCAAATAAGCTTTCAAGAAAAAGTTCAACTATGCTATCACGCACATTAAAAGCTGTACTAATTCTTGAATGCTGGATAAATGTGTGTAAAATACTGCTTATTCCAAAACACGGAAAACGCACTTAATGTCGCTTCATATAGGCAAATAAGTTTAGTATCCACAGTCTCTAAATTGCTGTAAAAACCTGCTTTCACAATAAATGAGATCCAAGCTCATTAGTTTGGCTTCCGTGAGAATCATTCATTTGTCCAACAATGCCATTATGTAGTACACATAGATAAAAAACTAGTATTATTGAGGTGAAGAAAGTATTGAACTGCACTTCTAGTAGTGAATCAAGAGTTTGATAAAGCCTTTTGTGTTTTTACTCAAGGGCCTTGATTGTGCCTTGATTTTTCAAGCGCACTCTCACTACATGTTAGTAGATTATTTAAAAACAATACTTAGTAGATAGATCTTTTGGAACAAGAGTGAAGAATAGTGAAACACAATTTCTGCTTAATCTTATCTGAAATCTCCAAGGATATTGCCCTTGCGTGCATCTTCTAGTTATTAAATTGTAAATAGTATTCATTTAATATACACATCTGACCTTCTAGTTACTGACTATACTAAAGCAAGTGCAACTGCAGATGACATAGCTAATAGCTATCGGTATGTTCAAGAAAGCTCTCTAGTATCAATTACAATTACCTCTTTCAGTTAGAAGAATGCGCCAGAAGTTGGAAAATCAAAATTGCAGCTTGTAATTTTTATCAAACGGAAAGAGAATTACTCCGCCAGTTTTTATGAATGATATAGACATTCCTATAATATCATGATGAAGAACTTAGCCTATCACATCTTAGTATTACGAGTCAGCTAACAAAACGTTATTTTAATGTATTATAAGCTCTAAGAAGTTTAGATAGTTTTTATCTTCTAATTCTGTATTCAGTTATAAACTTCAATGACATTCATTTAATTATTTTTGCTTTTAGATACAAAGGATAAAGTTGTATTCTGTTATCTACGTTTTCCCAAATAACACCAGAGTGATTTTAGTTTAAATAAAAATGTATCCACTTGTAATACATATATTTTAAATTTTAATTTCAAAGTGACACAGCTTGTGTTACAGATGTAAGTTATGTTTTCAGAAAGAACTAAGAGTATTTCGAAATACCGTTTACGTGACTTGAGTTTTTTTATTTTCTAATGAAGCTTGAAACGTTGAAATAGGTAACTTAAAAGAATATTACTATTGTTAACTGTATACTTTTAATAGAATATTTTTTAATACATTATAAATTTAATCGAGTGAAGAATTGTATTTTCATATATGTTAAGAAAACTACGTAAAATAATTACTTTTAAACATTTTATGTCTCAAAAATCTATTAAAAATATATGAGAAATTAAAAAAAAATTATTTCTATCTTATAGCCTACAATAAATAAAGCTAGAAACTGCAGTTCAGTTTTCAGTGTTTGTTTTCAAGAAACAAAATATGTAAAAAAATTATTCTTCAAATAAATCTATTATAAATCTATTGAATATACGTAAAACGCAAAGGCTCCCTCAGATTGCATAACAAGTTTCAGTTGTTTAAGAATATTAAAGACTTCGTAACTGCTGATACCGCTGGAATATACTATGCCTTGAGTTTATCTTACGCAGCCAATATAAGACAATATTACTCCCTTCAGGAATTTGATTACAGTTGCACTGTATAGACAGGTGCCATGATGGTCACATGAAGTTTGCGTTGATTATCAGTTATGAGGAAACTTGCGATCTATAACGTAACCTTAAACTAACAATAACGTTAATTGGATCTGCTTAAACTGTTTAATTGGATCTGGTTAGTTTACATATTAAGGATTTATTAAGTCGTACCGATCGACGTATATCACCGATCACTTGCGTTGTAATGCAGTGGAATTCTCATATCCATTTGGACTATGTAACAACTACAATTCTAAATTGTTAAAGAGACGGTGATGAACTCTATATTGAAAATGATTATGAACTATTACTTACAAATAAATTACTGTACTTAAATTTGAAATTTATTTTGTGTGGGGATAAGTTCTTACTCCAGTTGATATCAGACGGATTTGAGTTAGAACAATGTTTTATTTATGATTTCATAAAGTCATGATGTCAGAGCTGTAATACGGCATAATGCCTTCTTCTTCAAATAGGGAATAAGCGAATCTCTTTTTCCGGTTCCAAAGGAAATACATCCGCTTCACCAACACTTCTTATACTTTTTTGTCCAGTGGTCTTATATTACCATACTTCCTTAGGCAACCCGGCATCTGACATCTGACATGGTATTCCAATGAGCAAACCATCTCTCTCTGTTTTCTGAAGTATGGTCTTAGCTATTGAAAACTTTCATCTCTGTTGTCTATGTTTTCATTGTAGAGTCTATATTTTTGTGTATAGTATTTTACACATGTCATCTCCCATGCCTGTCATCTCAGATGTCTCTTCAACGGAACCCAAGTTTCAGAACCAAACAACACGGGCACAGCCATTACCTTATACAATTTTAGTCAATTCTCTTCATTGTTTTCCTCGATAACGCGTGACGAATTGTGCCACACATGGACTGGAACTTAGCCAACTTATGAGTAGTATCAAAATCCACGTCATAAGTGATGTTACGACCCAGATAACTGAAATGTGACACCTGCACTATACTTTATTACCCAATACAAACTTAGTTCGCCGGGGGTATTTGCCCATTTAATGCCATAGTTTTTGTCTTCTGCACAGAAATTTTCTTGTTGTAATTCAAAGAGGCTTGCTGTAAGTAGATCACCAAATTCTGGAGTTCATTCATTGTTTTAGATTACTTGATTATTAGCAAACAACAGTAAATTTAAGTATGTCCTTTTCTTTATTTTTATTCCTTGAGCAACTCGTAATTTTCACCTTCTAACTATGTCATTAATGTAGATAATAAATATTATACTCGTGGATAAAGCTATCTTTCTATGTTCCCCAGAAATATTCATAACTTTCCTCAACTTTGTCCAACACTCAATTTTAGTGACCACCAATATAACGATCAGTGTAATATCTGACCCTCTAAAAACATACGTATCTTTGAGTAAGGATAATGTAATCAATAATTGATCATTCATTATTAATGATCAAAGTCCTCTGGCTGAGCAAGTATATTTAATTTGTTAATGTCCTTTCAGTAAAAAATACATTTATTACTTTAAATTTATTTGTGTTAGCAAAACGTCTTGCTGTCTTACCCCATGTCCGTTAATAGGTGATTCTGCATAATGACTGATAATATTTTCAATAGCTTGGTTACCTTGGTTACCAACACCAGCTACTTGATCTGTGTTATTGTATATATCTAATTGCTTCTAAAACTCACAGTAAAATAAATCTGACTCTTCCTCGTTTGCATTCTCTGAAGCATTTACATCAATGACGCAAAGATTTCTAGTATTAATTATAAATTTATCCGCTATAGTTCTGTAATTAACAAAAGTGTATGATTTAATGCGAGTTCTCCATTTTGGTCTACTAATAAACCTATCCAGAATAAGCTGTTTTATTCTGGGAAATTCCACCACGCAGCAACATGCAATCTTTTATATACCCTGTGGTTTTGAGTCCTTTCTTGGTTTCTGTAAAATCTGAAATATTTTTTTTTCTTCTATACGCAAAATCTGAAATATTTCAGACGCGCAATTCTATGGCTTTACAAGAAGGACTCGCATATTCCAAGTTACCACACTTAACATATCCGCGATACCAATTCCTTTAACTACGGGCGTTCCCTGTACGTAACCATTATTTCAATCTGCTTTGTCCCTTTGTAACTTTTGAGTAGAAGAAATGTCCTTTCAGGACGTTACCAGCTTTCTGTAGAGTAAGACCAGTGGTAGGAGTGCTACCTTAGAACCTACTCTGGCTTTCACTCAGACACCAACCTCTTAGTGCCGTTAGGAAACCTTTCTCTTCCGCCTCTAGGACTGTTGACTACTTTAGTTCAACGTTTCTATGCATAACTAAGCGTGTGAGGAATACTGGAGGAATAGTTACGTTAAAGTTTATTTTAAGTTTCACCTTTCAGATTTGCGAAACATACCTGTGACAGAGCTGCTATTGAGAAGTTGCTAATCAAAATACTCTCCATATACTGATAGCTGCTAAAAGGTAAAAAGCTATGTATCTCTTAATTCAACATTTCGCGCAATAATAAGGCATTATAATTATTGTTTGACTCATGTGACGTAACACTTTAAACTTTCCAAAACTTTAAGTTCTGGCTTTGAAAGAAGCAGATTTCATTTATTAGCTTATAATACACTGTAATTCATATTACGCACAACTCATATTAAATACTCATAACGAAATATACTTTCTGATTATTTTCAAGTAAATGTTTATTGTTTTATGCGTAATGATTTGTATCTGTTATAAACATAGGCCCACTTTTTTTCTCGCCTCGAGATTACTCCTTTCTTTAAGCAGGAAACATAAACATATGGTAGTTGACGGCTCCTGACCAGACATTAGTTTGTATTTAGGAGATCGTGGTTAACAGCTTTTGAACTCAACTTTCGTTGAAAATATAAGTGGCTTAACAAATAATGTTGAACACATGTGTACCCAAAATAGATCGATACACGAATTCCCCAAAATTATGCTCGTCGTAAGATAGGTTACAGTGTTTTTGCAATAATTGAACAGTCTATGAACGTTCTGAATTTCGTAAGTGCCTCTGTCTTTCATGTACACGTGAAATTCCCCATAATAATAATTGGCACGATGCTACATGACTTCCTGCCTATTTGCCGGAAGGCTTCTAAACTTTTTGTGTGTGTAACAGAAAATTACAGAGAATCAACGTGATTAGATCGTCGAAGGAGATGCCAAAGTATCGTTAAATGATTAAAAACGTTTCTTACTTTGCTAATGGCCACTTTGCGGCGTAAATATTACCATAAGTATCGGCTTATGTGAATACTGTATCGAACGTCTTGTTGACTTTAATCAGTAGCGCAATATGGTCAAATTGTGTTGCACCGGTCTTCTCGTATGTACTTACGCTGGCAACTCTCATGTCGCATCTCTTGTATTGTGTGAGGCACAGGCCTCAAACCAGAGTAACTCGCAGGGAAATCAGTTTATTGCGCGCGCGCGGATTGCAAGTTGAAGCTGAGCGTCGCGGTTGTAGTTTAATTTTTGAAATTCTCATCGATCACAATAGTCAGGGAATGAGATCAGTCTTTCCAACTTGTTTCTCTATTTGAGCTTGACGGGAAAAGTTTTTGCCTCTCCTAGATAAACCACGATACAGTGTTGTGGAAAACCATCACCGCGTCACAAGGAAAAAAAAATTTATAATGACCAGTTAAAATCACTGCAAAATTTTCTTCACATATTTGAATAAAACGATGCTTCGCTCAATCATGTTGCCCTCATGGTTTCCGAAATAAACCGTTACACTCACTTTGGCGGCACACAAAGAGATAATGTATAATTTCCCTTTGAAAGACAGAGTCGCTTGCACGAAGTATTACGCAATAAGCACATTGGCTCCAAAACTATTTACCACCAAGCTAACACGATTATTGTGCGGCACATAGTATTATCGATATAACGATATAATTGGGACATAACTTTTCCATAGCTGTCGATCGTAACTACCTGTACTACCACCTATACTAGTCACTTAATAGATATATTCCTGCGTGATAAAATCTAGAAAAATCAACGGAAACCTGTAACGCTTCCGGCCGAAAATTCGACCGAGACGCCTATCAGAATCAGAATTTTCTGAAAGTCTGCAGACTTCCAAAAAATAGTGACTACTTATCTTAATGAACTGGCGACGGAGGTAAAACGCGAGAATACTAAACTCTTCGTAGGGTATGCTAAATGTTTAAATATATGCATACAAGATAAAACTAGCTTATGGTTAGGGATTTACTTGACGAACGACCCTCGTATTTTAGAATATAAGAAGAAAAGCAAATTTTTTATTACAAATTTGTATATGAAATACACCTTTTCATGCCACATAATATGTAATAGGCCCCTACTTCCTGAAACTTTTGAATAACTTTAATTTCAGTCATATGTTTATGTAAGCCTATATATATATATATATATATATATATAAAGTGAAATGTCGCATTTATAGGAAATTAAAGAATTCCAACCACGCAAATTTTCTATCCACCCAATTGATGTCTGTTATGTGTTTTGTCCTTAATCTCTTTTGAAATAGGAACAAAAAGAATAAAGTTGCTATTTTACGTTATGTTGAATTGTGTCGACAAAACTAAACTAGTGGGGCATAACGGTGTGAGTTACCCTGCCATTGCCTACCACAAACTTCTTTTCTCATTACACAGTTCCGATCGCTCACAGCCAAACTGCCTTGGTTAGGCTAACTACAGTATCAAAGTGTTTACAGAGCTACGCGTATCGTTTGTCACAATATTAGTCTGAAACTTGATATCAATAAGGATGGCCTTAGCCTTAGCCATCTTTGCCACATCAGCACGTGTAATATAATGTCTCAAATAATCACTATACCAATTAGGCTACATTCGTGTAGACGTCGTATTAATGATTTTAAACTACATTATTTACGAAATTTATTTTACAAACGTTTGAGATGCAATTTTACAAACTTATTGCCTTTTCCATTTATTTAAAGTAAGTAAAATGCAATCAGCAACTAACAAATAATGCCTTATACTATACAAACGCACTTTCTAAGATCATGAAAAATGGTGGTAATGGCCCGTAATTATTACCCTATACGTTTAGTAAGCTATGATTGCTAATGTTTTAATATACAGTTTCGTTGCATTGCGTGAAATTTTTATTTGTTTTGTCACTAAAGTAACTTAAATATCATACCTTCCAGCAACATCTTTTTACATAAGAAGTAGATACCAGTTATAAAAAAAAAGTAACTACTAATTATTGCTTACGCAATTGCTCTAAAATAACGGTGTCTGAAAAATGCAGATGGCTTTGATGCAGAAATATAAATATTATAGATTTTGTCATGTTTCTGTAAATACAATAATAACTATTTAATTAATATAAACTCAACACCAGCACACATACACAAAGAAAGAAATGACGACCATAATCTTTCATCTCTGTGCAAAAAAAAATTATAATTATACTTCCGTGATGTGAAAGTTGTTAATGTTTCTAACTCCTCACAGCGCGAGAGTAATTTGTGGATAAATTCAAACCTGGCCAAAGGTCTGTACGATGTCCATTCACATCATTAATTTATGTGGTAGGGTACCATACGTGGCCTAGAGGGCTTGAAATACGCTGAACGTAAATAGCGGTCTTGGCACCAAATTGTCGAAACCGTTTACTGAGTAGTAAACCACCAACTAAAAGCGTAGCGGCTAAATTGTTTAGAATATTGAAAAACTGTGCTACAGTAAGAGAAAATAAGAACCGCTTTCCGTAATGGTGGGGGTGAATTTCTCAAAAAAGTGAGACAGCAGACTAAAACGTAAATTGTCTCAACAACTAACCTGTGAAACAGGTATAAAAAGAAACATGGGAAGATAAACTTTATTTATCTTTAAATTAATTTATACCTCTGCTTGCCCCTAATGATGCATACTGTACAAAATCACTTTTATATGGACCCAAAAAACAATTAGGTAGTAAAATTCTAAATTGTAACAGAATAGTGTATTCGCTTGGATTCTGTGTAGTGTCCTAGTTGGTTCAGCTACAATAAAAATTTATGGTACCGTATATAAGACACAATACGACTTTTCGTCGGATATGGACGCTTGCAATAAAGGTTGAAGAGATGATGAGACATTTTTGACTCGAGTATTGAGGAATGTTTTTGGCCCAGTTACAGATAATGATTAATTATGAATCAAGTTTGATCACGAAGATCAACAGCTGTGCAAAAAACCCATAATTGTACATTATCTTAGGTACAATGAGACGTTACCTTCTCCCAAAGTACTGGAGCGTCCAAGACCTTTTCGGTTTTAAATTTGGTGAAGAGAAACTCTGACTTTACTCCCTACGGTAGAGAGGAGGCAACGATGCATACATGAGCTTACTGATGTATGCAAGCAGCTAGCAACAGCAGGGACCGAATATATCAAGTGGAATAAGGAGACCCCTACACCAAGAACCAATGGCCTCCTTGGAGCGCAGAAGAACTGGTGTAGGTTAGGCCCCCCCCCCTGTTGTCGTTGAAATGAGGAATCGCCTCAGAAGGCGGACGAGCCATAATTTGGCCAACAGCATAGGATGGAGAAGGTAAACAAACGTAAACCACACTATTAAAGGTCTTAAGAAATTCGTAGTATTAGTAGCTCAAGATGGGTAGCTTTTTAGTGAAACAATTCGGAGTAACGCATCTCCGAACGGGTCCATCTAAAGAAAAAAAAACAGATAGAAAGAGTTGCGACTAGCAACTTGGAACGTAGAAACAATGTTAAGCTGTCGAAAACTAGAAAATATAAAAACAGATATAAAGAGGAAGGGGATAGATATCCTACGGCTGTCAGAAATAAGACGGCCACAAAAAGACGTCTTCTGGAGTGCAGATTACAGAGTAATAAATACAGCAACGGTGGAAAATCAACCGAGTTAAATGAAAGAATTATGCTAGTCAGAATAGAAACCAAGCCAAACGATACTATTATAGTTTCGAAGGTGGAAGGGAAGAGTACCACCGAGACTCCAATTTATAAAACAGATTATTGGTTATATAGTTCGTAACGTCTATGAAAAGATTTAATGGAAAGCACACAGAAGATCGGTGTGGAGAACTGCTACAAATAAATCTGCGGATTGCCAACTAAAGAAGACAGAAAGCAGGCCATCTAAAGCGATCGGGTTACATACAGAATATCCAAGAAAGTAATGAAGGGACAGACATGTTGTCAGCTGTTCGAGAAGAGGCAAAGCAACCTAAAGCTGTAATCACGGTTGTAAGACCTAGAATAAAAGTTAAATTCATTGAAGGAAGATGAGGTTATGACTTTCCCTGCAAATTTATGTCTATTAAAGTCATGTGAGTAAAGTAAATTGATGGATGGGATACGTAAATGATTTTGTTGTGTTTTGCCTTGTTCTAAAAGTATGAAAGGATCACACATATACATATGTGTTTTGCCTTGTTCTAAAAGTATGAAAGGATCACACATATGAGAGGGGAAGGGTGTTCCTTTGTTTCTAAAGTCTTCAGTTACACTGGTAGAAAGTGTGTGTGGACGTTTCTGTGGGTATGTGTTCCTTATCGATTTCTGCTACGAATTAATCTTAGAGCACTTTTGACAAAGCAGCATCTTCTGAAAAATATACGAAACGTTCTTTACTTTTTTCATCTAATAACTATTTGCTTAAATGGTAACTACCTTGGATGATAAAATACATGTTAGATCTTTAATCTATGAAAGTTGGCAATAATATTAGATCCTTAAATTCGTAGTGACCTTCAATCAATGAATTTTTCGGTGAAGGGTTTGTGAGGAACGGTAAAAAATATAACACAAATTTTAACTTATTTGTGTCGATGTTTCGACAATGTTTATTGTCATCATCAGGACCTGTGTATGAATACAAAAGAAATGTCAAACACAAAAGAACAATTATTTGAGTGAACGTGTTTGTGTATGTGAGTGTATGTAGGTGCGCGCGCGCGCGTGCGTATGTGTCCATCCTTGTATATGTGAAGGACTTGAGATTGTTTTACATCTCCAAATGTTTTCTTAAAGACAACGAGAAAATTACAATATCACAGAACATAATTTGTACAGTATTACAATTTAAATTACTCATAATGTAATGGTATTTTTTAATTAATTATAAAAGCAGTAATCAACAATTAAATATTAGAATTGGCACAGAAAACGTTTATACATATACCAGTCAACATATACCATAGTAAAATATATTGTAATTATATACAGATTATAGGGTGTTCATTATGTAATTATTAAGTTACTTCTATCATGTTTCACTCCTTATTAAAACACTATCAATAATTTAGAAAATTCTAAATTACACAATAACTGTAGAACTTTACGAACTTATGTATCAGATAATTTACATAATATTACAAACACAAGTTTATGGTAAACCTATCTATCAAGTGGAAATGGATAATACTTATAATCATATTATTACTTCCAAGTTCCTTAAGGAAATGGAAGTGTGGTGATGGCAAAAAAAACGTGTTCGAGATTATTGCAGATTCTGATTGTACTACACTCAAAACATGAAAAAAAGTCGGTTTACTTCCATATTCCTTAAGGAAATGGAAGTATGGTGATGGCAAAAAAAATCGTGTTCGAGATTATTGCAGATTCTGATTGTACTATACTCAAAACATGAAAAACGTCGTTTTTCGAAAAGTGTCTGTGTGTCTGTGTGTCTGTCTGTCTGTCTGTCTATCTGTGTGTCTGTAGATTTTTTTCTATGGCAAACGATAACTGCCGAAAATTCAAACAGAATCAAATAGTTTTTTGCGTACAGTCCCGATTTGTAGAGTACTCACGACCTATTGTTTTTGGTGAAGATCGGTTGAGGGAAAGGGGTAGTTTACCTGCAACGGTTTTTTTTTTTTAATCAAGGGTAATTTTTTTTTGGCAAACGATAACAGCCGCAAATTCAAACAGAATCAAACAATGTTTCGCATACAGCCCTGATTTGTAGAGTTCTCAAGACCGATTGTTTTTGGTGAAGCTCGGTTAAGGGAAAGGGGTAGTTTACCTGCAACGTTTTATGTTTTAACAAGGGTAATTTTTCCTATGACGAACGATAACTGCCGCATATTCAAACAGAATCAAATAATTGTTTGCATACATCCTTGAATTGTAGAGAACTCAATGCCTTTTGATTTTGGTGAAGATCGGTTAAGGGGAAAGGGGTAGTTTAACTGCAGCCTTTTACGTTTTAACAACAGTAAAGTACTTGAAAATTCTTTTAAACTTTTTCAAACAATGGTAATTGTTAAAAATAAAATAATTTTGTTGCCAGGCAATAAAATTATAATTTTTTCATTTTCATGTAAATCATGTATGAGAGAAAATATATCGTTCGTGGCAGGCAAGCATATCTCAGTTATGTAATGTTTACGTTTCCATTTTATTATTATGATTACTGCAATAAAAAGGCAGGGAAGACACACACACACACACACACACACACACACACACACACACACACACACACACACACACACACACACACAAAATTCGCGTTATTTCTGGCCTCACTCATGTTTATTTTCTTACATTTGCACGCTTTTTAAATGGAAAGTGCCGAAACCCACACCAACATAACGCGTGCAAGCCGAAAAAATGGACATCAATTTGCTTCCTGTGGATCGCTAGGCAGTGTAACTGCACGTGTTTACAGAGGAACGATTCATAGACAGATTTTCGTCTTTAGGGAATGAACCCTCTGCAAGATGCTGAGGGTCCATGAGTGACTTCGGAGCGCTCCTTCTTTTTCGCGTGTTTGTTCTGTGAAACATACACTGTAGATTCTCAGCTTTACTCTAAGCAACGCTCAATAGGAAATGCTGAACATTTTTGTCCACGGTGTACCCTCATTCACACTAAACTTGCTCTTTTTTTTTAATTACGGACATCATAATATTAAAACTTTGGAAACTTGAGCACTACTTAATGGAGATCAATCATTAACTTATACAAGCCATTAATTTTATGCATATTTTTTATATATATGTGTACAACGTTATCGGCAACAAAGAAGTAGTTTTTGTTAAAATTCCTTCCCGGGATATTTGGCCGTAGTCCAATGTTTTCTACAAAACCAGACGTTTCGGCAATGCCATCGACTTCCATCATCAGTGAAAATCGAGTGCGATAACGTGAGGTGGTATACGTTAGTGACCACAGTACTGTGGTTAAGGCTGAAGCAGTAAGTAGAAAGAAGTAGTTTCTATGGTAATATTTCATTTCGAAAATGATTTTAAATATAAATCTTAGAACATGGAAGTCATGTATGGTTCTCCGTACCGATATTATAAATTATAGTACAGGGAACTATAGAATATTGTAAAAATTATATAATGTCAACAATTACACCCTCTCTCTCACCCATTCTCCCTCTACCTCTCATTCTCTCTTCTTCTCACTCTGACTTGCACTTGTTCTCTCATTCTCTCTCCCTCACACTCACTCTCTGAACACACTCTCTCTCTCTCTCTCAACTCTCTCTCTCTCTCCCTCTCTCTCTCTCTCTCACTTGTCTCTTTCTACAATGACACTCTAAAACACTCACCATCTCTATTTACACTATCCTCCTCACACTCCACATACATTAGAGGATTATGTACCAGATAACTGTATAGATTTAGCAACTTACAATAAAGAGTTACAAAATATTACATACACAACATTATAGATAACCGATCTATTATATGAAAATGGTTATTACTTAATGAATATATGTTATTGTACACCGTTATTTACCTAGAACTTGGTCTATACAGAGTGCCATAGTCTCATGTACGTTTATATATATATATCGGTAGTCATAATCTCTCTCACTCATACTCTCTCACTCTCTCTCCCTCTCGATCTGTCTCCGTCCCTCTCTCTCAATCTCTCTCTCTTTGTCCGTTTCTAGAACTCACACTACAACACTCTGACCATCTGTCATTACACTCTCGCGCGCGAGCTCTCTCTCTCTCTCTCTCTCTCTCTCTCTCTCACACACACACTCGCAATCTTAAACAGATACATAAATCTCAGTCTAGCACACACATGCGCACGCACGCACACACGCACAACATACACAAACACACACAGACTCACAAAGACACACACATACACAGCCACGCACTCGAGCGTCAATACTTGAGTATAACACAATATATTCTCTTCTTTTTGTCACATAAGTAAAACGCAGATGACCACTGTAAATTATGCAAAACGCAGATGGCCACTGAACTGAGTTTAAAACTAATCGAATATGTGTCTTTAGTAATTACTATATGTTTATGTAGCTAGAACTAAATAATATGATCAGTGAGGCACTTACAATTGTTGCTGACGCCAAACACACAACTTTAAAGTTTGTCCAGACCAACCGCCCTATTTATAAACAGAAACAGATGACGCTTGTGCATTATTTGACTTTGAAGGAATCGAAAGTAACACATGTTTGGATGGCAGTTGGGGAGTGATTTAAAACTCCAAGGGGGAGTAACACCAATTAATATTGACACCGTGCTGGGCCGACGAAGATGACCAACCGACATCTTGTGGGGGACAAACTACTGTAACATTTCTTGGAAATCATGCCTTAACGGTCTGTATAAGTTGAGCGTAGCTGGACGAAAGATTTTGTGTATCCGTGCGAAAATTAATGGAGTGAGGGTCACTTTTTATATGAATCATTTCCAGTGGGCATCTTTTGAAATAATTATTTTCGTAATGTTTAATTTTGGTGTTATTAAAATCAAATTCGTGGTCGGTGTTTAAATGGTGAGATACTAAAGGGTTGGGGTTATCATTATGAGTTTTTTTATAGCAGTCATACCTATGTTGATAAATTCTCTTGTGTAAATATTGGGACGTAATACCAGTGTAAGTGTCTGGACAGTCATTGCATTGGACCGTGTATACAACATTATATCGTTTGTCTTTGGGTGTCGGGTCTTCGAGGCTCGAGAAAACGGATCGTACAGTATGTTGGTTTTTGAATACTAAAGTTTTTTGAATTTTTAGTAGGCATTTTTTTAGTTTTTCAGACAGCCCTATGACATAAGTTGTAGAAAAGTACGAGGCAGCGTTAGGCGGGAGATTCCAAATCAGGTGGTTACTACTGTGGCAAAGGTGATAGTTAATAACTTTTGCTGCTGTTATACTGTCTCCATGGAAATCCATACTGATCAAGGGAGGAATTTCGAGCCCGGGGTTTTTAATAAATTATGTCTCCTACTTGGTATTCGAAATACCTGGACAACGCCTCTCCATACTCAGTCCGACGGTATGGTTGAGTGGTTTAATATAACACTCGAGTAGCGTCTGTCGAAGGTTGTTGACAAGAAGCAAACCGACTGGGATCACCGTACACCATTACTCCTAATGGCATATAGGTCATTAGTACACGATACAACCGTCATGATTGCAGAAAAACTGGTGTTTAGTCGAGAGAATCGTCGTCCTGGAGACTTGATGTTCTAATCATCCGATTTAGAGCCTCAGAATTGTTTTTCGCAATTATAAAGCCAACTGCGACAAATGAATCATTTGGTAAGGGAAGTGCTGAAGATAGCCAGTGACAAAATTAAAACGCGGTATGACATTCGGAGTAATCGTGAGGGTTTTCCAAGAAGGAGACCCGGTTTGGTTGTAAAACCTAAAGCTCCGTCGTTGTCGTTCCCGGAAACCTCAAACTAACTGGGAAGGCCCTTATATTGTGATGAAGGGAATTAACGATGTTGTTTATCAGATATAACAAGAAGATCAGGGGAAATTTAAGATCGTCCACCTAGATCGCTTGACCAAGTATTATTACTGCAGTCAATGTTTGTCAGTTCGGGACGAACATGCTTAAGGAGAGAAAGGCGCTACATTGAGATGAAAGATAATTACGTAATGCTCTAAATAATTTAAAATTGCCTTTCTACATGTTTCTCGATTAGCGTTCGATCAACACACTGTGTTCAAGTTCGGACTTTGACCTAGTGTCTTGATCGTTCTAGCATTTATAGCTACGAAAATCATTCTCGGCGCGCCGCCCAAAATATTGAAGAATATTCTAGAGTCCCAGCGGGGTACAAATATAAGCTTTTTAGTGACCAGTAAAGTTCAGTTTACATATACAGTAAGCTTACACTCTTTGATTTTAGAGTGGGCATCGAAGTAATTGTTGTGGTTAATTGGGAAGTGATTTCTGCGTTAATTAGTACGAAACTATAATAAGGTGACATTTGTTCTTCTGTGTTAGACCAACTGACTTGAATTATTGTGTAGAAGTGCCTTTATTGATCTGTAACTATTGTTTGTGTCTGATTACTGTTTGTAATTAGTGATTTCATTGTTGTCAGTTATTCTGTTTCTATTGTACAACACGACAAACTGTGAGACCGTTGTAACAATATTTTAGTTAGTGGTGTAACAAGACTGTTACTTTTATAAGTTAAGGAATAGAGTACCTCTAAACTTTTGAAATAGTTGGGAAGTATCCTGTTAATTAATTGAGGATAGAAAATTATATTTAAAAATATATACCTGAGTACCTGAGTCAAATTATAAATGTGTGTTGTTTATTTAATTTTATTAAATTAACTGATATAATAAGTTATATACTAAACATATAGCCTATTAAGTAGTCTGTATTAAAGACGTGTTGAAAAAATATTCGTGAATATTTCATGAAACGGAGCAACTAGAATTTTTTAAATTATAATATTGAGTGTTACATTATATATCCTGGTAATTTATTTCTCGAAATATTATATAGCTTGCTACATACATAGCTTGTCTTTACTTGTCACGGGGGTTTCTATACTTATTAATATGAGGAATAGGAAGAGCATGTCTGAATACATGATGGGATGTACGCGTTTACTGCTGCAGCGGATTGTTCACAAACCCTTTACAATAAACGTTTTAAACACTCAACCTACCTATTTGGTTCCAATACCAATAATCTACTGATACCGTACTAGGTTGCTTGTCTACTCCTTCAATAGAGATAAAAGGAAACACTTCACTCAATTCTACTTACACACTCCACCAACAACCCATCTGGTGTCTGTATATTCAAGAGCGACAATTTTATACATGGTTTCCATTCATCACAAGTGAAAATCATATTAATTATGTTATAAAAATAATATGATTACATTAATTTTATATAATTTACTGTAAGTAGAATTTATTATTGTTCCCAACAAAAGCTTTTTAACGTAAAAACCTCAGGTAGTATGCAAATCTATAAACCAAATCACAAGTTCTAAGCCACAAATGATTAATAAATTCTGTATCAGTTATATCATTATCATTCGTGTTGTTAAAAACTGAATAAGATCACCTATCAAAACAAAAATGTGAAAAACCTAAAAAATACAATCTTAGGATCTATATACAAAGGGCATTTTTAGAACAAAGAACTTTGTAATATACGCACACCATTATTAGGATAGCCAATAACTACGCAGATAGTGTAGTTTGTATTTGTGTGCGTGTGGTCCTCTGATGGGGAGAAGGCATTGGCACATGAGTGCTTAATAATATGCTATTTTGACAAAATACTCATCTTTTATTTTATTTTTTTTTGTTACCTACGACTTTTTTCAAAATAATTAGTTGATGTAGATTTGAAGACGACACCATAGCCATGAAAGAATTTGGTTTGGTACTGTTATGCCACGTTTTGTTCACAACAAAACTCAACATTTTTAAACTCTTATTTGTCTTCAAGCAACTTTTATGACAAATTTTCTTATAATAAAGTATATAAAAATTTTGTTATAATTTTATTTGGTTACTATCAATTTAAATTTACGCAAATACTAAATTTTTCTGTAGTTTTTCCAACCCAACTGTGTTTTTACACATATTTCTCAAGCATGATTAAAACTACTTACTGTTGTGGCATTCGTTTTGTTTTAATTTTTCAATTCACAACCGTATTAAAACACCAATATTTCCCCAAAATATGTGACCAGTGGAAATTAGTGTAACTTCGTTTTTTTGTTGATGCATAAAACGAGGCAAAAATTTTGTTACCCTGAACTCGTAAACAGAGCATTTCCGAATGTAGGCCTATGGAAAAGCAAAGTCTTTTGTTTATTTTTGCTAGTAGAATCGTATCTTGAAATTATTTCCATTTCTTTGCTAAACACTCTATGTTATATACACACTCACATAACCCGAGCTCTGAAATATTAACTCATGTTACTTGGGAAAATTTGATGCGACTCACACATGTTTAGGTTATAACGGCATTAGTCCTAATACTTTTCGTATGTACTAATAGCGATACTTTAGTCCTAATGGTGTGTGTATCCCGCCCCCAAAGAAATATGATTTGCTACTGGTGGTTAGTGAACACGTTTTCTCTAAATATCGTTGTTGCGAAATCGGTTATGTTTAAAATCCGTGACATGTGTACAATGTACCGAACCTCATTGTAAGTATACTACTGGTAGCTGGCGCTGACTGGTACAGACAGCTTCTACCACACAGAAACTAATAGGTCATCCATTGTTGCGGGGTAACCGTTGAATAACAAACACGCTCTGACAGCCTTCATGATACATCTGACAGTCGATAGACAGCATAATAGATTTTCAATCTACGAGTAGTTACAGCTCAACAGCAACCGTAATTGTCACGATTGTTAACAGTTAGGCCATAAGAATACTCTTTTAAAAATTAATAAGAAAAAAGTGACTTATTTTATTAACTTTATTTTACACTATCAATGTACCGCTCGTGTTTTTCTTGTACTCGGTTGCATTGCTGTGAAAGATAAAAAATGCAATGTCTTGTCCATTAAATTGAGATCCATGTTTGCCAAAGCAAAAACTCGCCTAATTGAAACGTAGAACTACCAATCAAAAAAGTAAGAAACGCCATATAAAACATATACGAATTTAACAATAGGCTATTAGAAATATATGATACTTATGTAGTGGCATTATAAAATTAAACAAATATTTTAAGTTTTATGTAGGCCTACATTTATCTTATTTAATGAAAACTGCAATAGTAATACTAAGTAAATGTTAACAATGTGAACAGTAATAGTGAGCTAAAGGAAAACTATTACCGTAATTAGAAAAACAGTTTGTCATAACAATAGTTTTATAAACAGTCGTTTCTAAAATGATATTTAATATTTCAATAAACTCTATTAAATACCAAAATAAATTATGAACAAATTCTATATTTTCGCATAAATTATAACGTGAAAATTGTGTAATATTGTAAAGGTACTGAAAATGACTGCTAGGACAGCACCTATAGTGAAGCGCACGGCCGTGCATTTGTTTTGTCCCCGTCTAGTTGCTGTCTCGTCCACTCAGCCACTTAGCGAGCGAGTTCAGTGCACCGAATAATATAAACGACTGGACATTGCAGAGTATATTGGTTTGAAAATTAAATCAAATTTAATTGAAGTTACCGCAATGTTGAGCTGTAAACATATTATAAAATTTACACAATATTTACAATCATGTCCTAGCGAGTGACGTGTTAGATACTTACTGTACTCGCATGCGGTATGCTATATATTAAAAACTCAGTAAATGATTTCAGAGGTTTTTTTTGCTACATCACTATAGTAAAAATCACAGAAATCGTGTGTTAATAGGTATCTTGTCAGTGTCCGTTTCTTTTTAAATTTCCTGTTAATCTTACAATTCTAACAGCTCATCACCATTACCTTTTATTTAATATCTATAACAAACGTAATCAAGGGAACTTAACACCAATACCAAACTACGCATCTTCAATACAAATGTCAAGTCGGTACTGCTCTATGGGTGTGAAACTTGGAAGACTAACAAACAACTGATTAGCAGACTCCAAACATTCGTGAACAGACGTTTGCGGAATATCCTGAGGATATGGTGGCCACAAGTTATCTCCAATGAAGAGCTGTGGAGAAGAACCCATCAAACACCCATTGACATTGAGATGCGTCGTAGGAAATGGAAGTGGATTGGGCATACATTACGACGATATGGAGACAACATAGCAAGACAAGCCCTGGAATGGAACCCACAAGGTAGCAGGAGAAGAGGCAGACCAAGGAACACATGGAGGAGGAGTGTAATAGCGGAAGGGATGGAGAAAGGAGGGAAGACCTGGCCCGAGATCAAGACGATGGCGCGAAACAGAGTCCGGTGGCGGAAGTTCATTGATGCCCTATGCTCCACTTAGGAGATGCAGGAATAATGAATGAATGATAACAAACGTACTCCCCTGTACGTAAAGTTTTATTAACAATGCATAATATCAATTAATTTTAATGAAAGTAAAATTGGTGAATAAAGTAAAAAATATCGTAAATTTGAAATAAACTCTTTGTTGCGTATACACATTATGACATTTTACAACACGCTGTGGCTAAAAACGTAACCTACTGAGATTTACGATGAAAGAAAATTGCAGAGCAAATTATGAAAAATTCGCTTCCCATCAATAACATAATTAAATTTTTATGTAATGTATGATACATAGCAGAACAGAGCAATACATAACACTGACGCTGGTCTTGGTGTCAATATAATTGTGTGCTTCTTCTGACGTCGGCGTTTAACTTTGGCACAAAATCATTACGCTAGTTCCAGGAATTCCTCCATTGGTTCTTCGTAGTATGCGCAACAATGTGAGTGTGATTAAACAATGCTTGTGACTCTTTGCGGCCAACTTAAACTACGTATTAGTTGCAGAGGCTACGCAGCAGACGACTACGTTGGAAAGGACATAATACAGCATGGCTGTTACCGTCTTTCTCCCGGCCCAACTGTAGCAATCAGATGAGTTTCTAGAAAGAAGAGACTTTTACATGAAACTCATTTTAAAACGATTACTTATAAACGTTAAGACACAATGAATGAAACGTAATTGAAAAAATGTAAGAAGGTATTATTTCTTACATGCTCCTTAATAACACAAGTTTTTTATTTAAAAAAACATTCTCTATGGCAGTACAGAACGTTCAGTATGTCCTCTTGTATACTTGTACAATTACAGTAGTAATTTCGTTATTAGTTGTAAATGCGTCGTGTGCAGTAAACACTTGTCATATTAAGTAATGGAGTACATTATGTTACACAGAATGGCAGAACAGTATCATAACGGCAGTCGGAATAGTGCAGTCAATGCTAATTCTAGATACGTACGGAACAGTTATAGCGACGAGACGTAATTATTCTGTGTACTGTTATTACGGTGTTTATTACAACCAAATCAGTGTCAAGGCATGCTGACTTCAGTAGTACGAGCTCGTAAGCAGTATGAGCTCATTTCAGAATAACCAATATTGTTCGAGCTCCATTTGAATTGCTGCGTCTCCTCAGAGAAATGCTTATCCATTTCAAGAACACTTGAACTATTCCTTATAGTATATAATAGTAATATAATAATACTATCTGAAGAGACAAAATTGTTTACGTCCTTTGCAAACCATTGTTGGTTACACATCGGTTAGTACTTTCGCGTCTACAAATGTGTTGCTCATTGGTGCTAACAATCGTACGTATTTATGTACTATCCCACATGATATTTCTTTGTTTTCAGTAAATAATGATAGTATATAATTAAAAACTGTTGGTGAATAATAGTATTGTTATTCTCTGTCTACTTCAACGATTTGTCTTACACTATGCTATAGGTATCCATTGTTGAGGGAAGAGTTTATAATACATTAAATTTTAAAGTAATATGGTGTAAAGTAATAAGTTATACGGAATATATAGTGTATCAAAGATACATTTTTGGTTTCAAGGCAAAAGGAACGTAACTCTAATGTGTACTCTGCAAAAGACAATTGTTACTCCCATTTAATATTTACAAAACTTTTTTTCGTCTAAAGAGATTTCACATTGAAATAATTACAACTGATTTGTGAAACTTACCAAAACTAATCGGAAACTATAATCACATGCAACTTACTTGTACTACATCTATTCATAGACACAGCATTAGAACTTTCAGAAAATACTTACAACTATATTTGCAACTACGTCTTGACATTTAGTCTGCAAATTATTTCGGGCAAATGGCACGGAGGGCATTTTTACAGTAGCCTGTCGGATTTTATATGCGATCAGCATCAACAGATTTAGTATTCCGGTTCGGTCTCAACATCATTTATAGTTCATGGATAATTTATGAGCGTGTTGGTGTATGAGTTCCTTTTCCCCTATCCCGCAAGAAATAATCCTGCGGTGTAGAATTGGCCATTCTTGGTGGCCAACCGACATCACCGTTTCGAGAAGGAATTCTGTTCACAATAGAGTGACCGTTCAGTTGGCTCTGTGGCTCCTTCTGGTTAGTGTTACATATCGTTTAAATCCGTCACAGTAAATTATGCGGACTGAAAGTCTTTTGTCATCTTGTATTCTTGGATCTACAGCACGAATTCACGAAAACGCAATGTCTTCAGACGAACCACATAAACCGATTTTTAATTTTTCTAGTTTTTAATCCCTCATTTTTTAACGCTCTAGTCTTCTCGAATTAATGCAATAGATGCGAATTGTTTGTGTCTCATGGCCTGCTATGGGCACCAAAAATATAGAAGTTGTGAACATGTTTTTCACAAACCACTCGTTTTCGTATTGCAATATATTCACATTATTCTATTCTCTATTGCTACATGACTAAGTTTTAATGACTACAGATGTAAAACAACCACCGAATCATGCTGCAAACATGACACAACATCCGGTTGTCATATTATTACATTCATCCTACTCTGTTAAAAAAAAAAAAAAAAAAAAAAAAAAAGTTTACTTTTCCTAATAGTGAAATCATAGAATTCGCAAAGTTACAAATTTTGTATTAGCAAGTTACAAATTTTGTACTTTAATTTTTGCTCTTAATATTAACTAAAATTCTTTTTTTTACGTTAACCAATACATTTTAGAGGAATAGGCCAAAAATATATCTCTTTTTGACAGTTAGATATCCTGCTTATTATCTGTTTAGGGTAACTAATATCCTTCAGGCTTTTTAAAAAAAAATATATATATTAAAATATATGGAGAAATGATTAAAACAAGAGCCTAAGAGATTAAATGAAATATAGCCTAAGAGTGAGTGATCTTGGTGATAACGATGTGAGTTCAAGGAGGTCACGTTGATTTACAATTCTTTGAGTTTACAATTCTGGATTTTCAGGATTTTCAGCTCTCATTAGTGCGAGGCAACAGTAAGGGATAGAGACATGTCACCGAAACTGAGAAATATTGGACGTAAAAGTTGTTATTGCGAAAACGTTACACATAAATTGTACATCTCATTTGCAAATATACAAATTTATCACAGTTTTGCTACTGACAACTTACGTCTCAAATTAGTCTCCAGAAGTTGCAAGCTACTGGAAGGAGACAAATTGCATGCCATTTAACTCAACATTTTATGTAATAACAAGAAATATTTCACATTTACTCCCTACGTCTATGCTGCGATATAGCAATTAAGATGTAGTAATATCCCTCAACACTTAGAATGTGGTAGTATACAGATTCAGATCACGAAAATTCGCTGAAATTGTTTACGTAAAAAAAGTGTGATTAGTATCAAACTTAGTATCAAACTAAGTAGTCTATATCGTTTTCACAGTTTTCTTAAATACATATTCGTTAAATTTCATTATATTATTCAGAAACTTATTCGTAAAAATATAGCACGTTACAAGTAAATATGGAATTTATGATTATTACAATGCTTTCATATCATTTCAATTAAAAATTAAAAATGTAATGAATACTAAACAGAAACATTGTAATTTTAGATTTATTATAATTTTATGATGTAGTAAATTGTTTTAGATAATCCCTGATTAAGTAATACTAAAACCTTATTGACTACTAATGCCGATCAAATTAATTACGTACAAGCTACAATTTCGATTTCCTTAATCTTGTATTTATTTAATGTAGATTTAAAAATAAAATTTTATTTTATTTATTTTAACTTTAATCGTTTCCTTTCCTTGTTGAAAACATATACATTGTTTTAAAACTCAAATTATTATTTATAATGGTTTCTAAACAGGGTTACGTTTTCTTCATGTTGCTAACATTAACGGTTTCCTGAAAGATACTTGTGTCTGTTTCTACGAATCCATTTAGAAATCAAAAGACACAGTAACATAATCAAATCTTTGTTATTAACAGACTAGAATAAAGTCTTTGATTAAATGTGTGTTTCAAACACCCATATTTCTGGCATCGGGCGAAAGTAGGTACTTCAAAATTATTATTATCTAGATTTAAAATATTATTATGTACTGTATTACAGTTATTAATTTAAAATTTGTATATTTCGCTAAATTTGTGAAAATAAATTACATATTATTCTGGAGAAAAGCGTACCTAATAGTATTTCAACAAAGAAATCTTTTTTTTTGTATTTTGGTCTACGTTCTCAAGAACCAGTAATCCATATTTACCAAGAACGTTCCCTGCCTCTATATTGTCAATAAGTCTGTATTGTTACGACGGCCTCACGGATAGTCGTATTGCACAGAGGAAACAAAATACAGACACCACTGAAATCACTAATTACCAGGTTTAATTAATCGCAAAAATAATAAGTTGAAATCAACAACGTACTCTCATTCAACAATTCAAGATAAATTTGTCCACACGCAATAATAATGTCAACTTCGTGCCAGCATAATTCACGTAGTTACAAATACTCGAACAATCTGGAGCGCTATGTTAGTGGACGGCCTTGACGCCACACGCTGGGCAACTTAAGAAGCGTGTAAAACGACACTCTCGAATTTTCGAGTGCGTTACGTAATTGTCGTAACACAAATCCCTCCTTAAGCCTGTTCGTCCCGAACTGGCAAACCGTCTCTGCAGTAATACTTGGTCAGGAGATATAGGTGATCTAGGTAGGTGGTCTACTTGCGAAGAATAATTCTGGGCTCTTCGAATTCAGTCTTGGGTGTTCCAAACATCAAGCTCTCAGGTATAGTGTCCGTTGTGTGCCCTTACGTAGTCGGCATTATGCCTTTCCGGTAGTGAGGTTGAGAAATGTGGTTTCAGCGATAAGGTCATCTTGTTAGATGGCAGGGGACATTTACTTGGAAGGCTGGCTGCTATTATTGCCAAAACCATACTCCAGGGTAATAAAGTCATTGTTGTGCGTTCTGAACCAATCAACATTTGTGGAAATTTTTTTAGGAATGATTCTTCATAAGACATACCGTGGCAAGAAGGCTCAGAGAAGAACAAGCGCAAGGTTAGACCTGTCTTAAACATTCGTGAACACAGTGCTCTCAAGAAACTAACTAGTGAGGCAGGAGAGAAGGTTAAGAAGAAGGGAGAACTCTTTACAGAGATCATAATTCATATGGATATTAGTAAACCTATGTGTCTTCAATAAATCGTTATTATTTTATAAGGAATAAAGAATATTGTGTTATAATTAGTGCAGAACTCTAATAGTTGACGTTATTATGTATTGCGTGTAGACAAAATTAACTTGAATTACTGTATGAGAGTACCCTGTTCATTTCAAATTGTTATTTGTGACTAATTAAAGTCGGTAAGTAGTGACTTCATTGGTGTCTGTATTTTGTTTCCACTGTACAATACGAAGATACGTGAGACCGTCGCAACAATTTTATGTGTAAAGTAAGCAATATTTTTTAACAGAAAAAATGTTTAATATAAACTGACAGTCGTTTACCATTATCTCCGCCCGGCTGTGTCCGGCTGTGAAAGTTACGGGTAAATTAAATTAATTTCCCATTATAGCGTATCAGCCTATAGATGATTAAGTAATGTGGAGTGGCTGCCTCCTTACGGGCCATGACTCCCGGTAATTTTTATTCAGGGTTGTCTTCTCCTAGCCTCTGGTGCCCCAACACCAAACTGCAAGGGAGCAGAAAAATATAATCCTATAACACTAGGACACAGTATTACAGATGACTAAATCCAATTAGATTCCCGCTTGTAATACTCTAAAGATATACCGTTCCAAGATCATTTCTCTTACGCTCTGACTTGGTACTGGTGGCTAATGGTGCCCTCCACCAGGAATACTTATCGACCGTCCGGTCTAAATCCGTACTGTTTTGTATGTTTTATCTGAAATAAACTAACAGTCAACAGTATTTTTAGAAACAAGGCATGTTGAGATAGATAATTAAGGTTCTACAAATTTATGGCAGTCCCTGTACTATCCTATTTTTGAGAATATGGGCGACAACCCAGGTACAAGACGTAAAATACAGGTTTCGGAAATGAGGTTTTTAAGAGGAGTTAAAAAGTGTTCTAAACTTGACCCAATAAGGAATTAGCCCATAAGAGAAGAGTTACAAATTTTTAACTTGAATGAAAAATTAAAAGATCGTAAACAACAGTGGAAAAACACTTAGGAAGAATGTCAGATTCTAGACTGCCAAATACAAACCTATGGGACACAGGTTTGTAGGTAGACCCAGGAAGAGATAGCTGGAGGATTTTTGAAAGCGGAACAGGCAGCACCTCGACTACGATATATTGTAAAGACGATAATGATGACTAAACTAACACTCAAAAGTTTTTGAAATTTTTATTTTACCAGAATAATTTTTGTAAATCTTAATAACAAGTGTTCTGTATGTAATTAGTTCAATTTTTGTAGAAATTTTCTAGAAGTAGAAGTAGAAGTGGCCTATCCGTAGAAGTTTCTATTGTAGCTAAACCTGTCATTTATGTTACATGTAAGAGAAACAACCCCCTCTCCACGCCGCCATTAATTAAGTAACACAGAATAATTCATAATAAATCGAGTTCACACTTTTAAAACCATTTCAATTTCTAAACTGGCAGAAACGTGTTGACATAAAGTCTTATTTGATATCACAATTTATGTTACTAAAACAAGTATTTATTTTAAACAACGTCGTCATATACAATAAAATAGTTGAGAGGTCAACATGGCAAACAGTGGAATTAGTTTGCGAACTGAAACTAACTTTGTTTACATAGCATTCATTGACTAGAGACGGATTACAACCGATAAAGGGACGCTATTACGATATTAATGCTGTTTGCATTATGTCATTGGATCATTGGATGCTTTGAATACCATACAACGCACTATCTGCGCATGTTAACTGTAGACCTGTGCTCAGTTGCAAATAAAAAGTAAAGTTGAACAGCTAGTAGAAATTTGAATACATTAGTGTATCCTATTTGCCCCAACCAATTGTAAGTAGTTTTACCGATTAAGCAAGTAATTACTATCAACAAGACTTTGTAAAAATTGCGCGGTCTAACACACGTAGGATATACGAGATCTAATAGTAGGTAAGTAGTATACCTCGCAGAACTACCAGTTTTCACGAACGCATGGCCAGACACGTATGTAGCGCGCGTCCGAAAGAAGGGATAATAATATTTTTTCAGAAGGACAAAACCATATCAGAACATTAAAGCAATAATAAGGTCTGTAAGCATGTTATGAGCAAAAGTCGATAATATAGGGAACACTGTTTACAGAAGCAAATAAATTTATTAAAATATAATAATATATTATATTATTATCATTTGAATACATTATATGAAATAATACTATTGTCTAACTATAATAACATATAACACATTAATTTATTTAAATTTATTATAAAGTAATATCATCTACTGACAAATTAAAGTGCCAGTATTCAGATTAATTCAAAACACTCTTACTTGCTAATACAACTTTTCTGAAAAGGAGTGTAAGCTATTGCGTCTAGGAACCTAAAACATATGACACGCATATTTTGACTGCGTGTAATGAATTGTCTATACTGTTATACATTCGTCTGAGTGGTGAAATTAAGTCCCTAAAACGACTCGTTACCAGTAATAATTTTAAAATTAGTTTTGTGGTAAATTCACAACACTCTATTTATAATGTATTAAGTAAATGGACACACAAACACATACACATATGTATATAATACGTATAAAATACAATACATATATTTTCATATATATCCCAGGGCAGTGTTTTGTAAATAATTAGTATAAAGAGTATGATAAATAGTTTTAAAATTTAGTGCAACTACAGGCCGGTTTACATGCTGAAGCCTGTCAAAAGAGAACCTGGTCCGACTGAGTCGTTAGAGTGTTTACAGTGTAAGTCGTATGTATGTATGTAATGAACTCTCTGTACTATTATACATTCGTCTGAATGGTGGAATTAAGTCTCTGAAAACGACTCGTTACCAGCAATAATTTTAAAATTAGTGTGTGTGAGCCGCAACAAACCTGCATTATAATACGATAGGGGAGATGTCTTTGGTTGGCACGATAAATAAATTTTGGTTTGCGTTAGTAAATCAGGTGTTGACATGATTAATGAAAATAAATAAATATGTTTTTTACCTATTGCAAAGACATACTACAATTCTAAAAGCACGATTAGGATAAGTAAAAACGTGTATGGTGATGCAAAATTATTGCAGGGAAAATGCAATAATAAAAACGTTAGGCAAATTAAAGTTAATTACTACTCCAATTAACAAGTAATTAACTATTGTGTTAAATGTAATTGACGAGTGAAAAATTAAAAAGTCAATGCAACCACTCGCCTAAAGATCAAGTTCACCGTTATCGTGAAAAAAGACGAAGTGAAAGTGATCAGTATAAAAGGACGCTATATAGGAACTGACAAAATTGAACAGGTTAAAACGGAATTTGACGGATCAAAATCACTGTCTACTCGGGCAATTTAGACGAGAGACAGACGCTAAGAACTTTATCACGGGGACACTATGTCCGTTTGATCAGCGACATAAATTTGTATCATCACCATCATCTTCAACACACAACGACTGATGGAGGCGCGCAGGAGCACCATTAGCATCAGGCTATAGAACACTGACAGCTATCGATCAACAGAGGAATCATCGTCATCATCATCATCATTTTTAACATTCAGGAGACGCCCACACACGCGTACACACGCACGAAAGTAGAGCTTCGCAACGGTAACTCAACCAATAGGTATTTGACAAATAAGCTTCTTAAACAAAGAAAGAAATCATAAACAACTGTAATATGATCTAACAAAATAATAAAAATACGTAAATGTATATAGCGTAAATATTCAGAGTAGAACACGTAATTGTAAGTTGGTGTTGAAATTAATTGTATTATGTTTAATTTAAAAAAGGGTATATCGTTATAAATAATAATTATTCTTAAAGTAAATATTGTTTTATTAAGATAATAATAGTAAATATTCAAATTTGATTTGATAAATTTAATGTTATTTTTGTAGATGATTTGCTATGAGTTCAAACTTTAATAACAGTTGGAAGTCAGACACCCAAGCAATTTAAATCAATTTTATGATTTGTTTATCATATATGTTTAAATATTCTATCACTATATATTTGTAATGTGTGTCAAATATCAAAGATATTTCGTGTTATCAGTGTGTAATCTTATAAAGGAAAATATTCTGAATTTATAGTTTTCAATTTTAAATAATCGATTAATTTTCTATGAATATTTATTAACCGTTGATTGATTTATTTCCAATGTTTTAATTAATTATTTCATGTCATCAACGTCTCACCCCTCTAATTAAAAATACGTTTATTGTGTATCCACATATACTTAACACAACGAACACACAAAAAACCTACGACTTAGCCGGTGATTAACACTATACATTTGTGTTAGGTACATAGACAGAAATGTATTCATTTTATAATACTTGTGACGGTTGCAATATATACATAATTATGTATAAAATATTTTTACACTTTAACCGCTTTTTTCTCACAATCACAATTGTAATTTCCTTTCGTAGTGTGTATAATTATCAACGTAAAACTTGTAAGCATTTGTTAATTGCGAGAACAGCGTTTAATCGCAGTTAATTATGAAAGCAAGTATTCGACGCGTTTCTCATGACGATTAAAAATTTATAGATTTATTCAGCAATTGAGGACTTCTAGGAAGCATATGGAAACCGCCCCATCAGTTTAGGGATTAAGGACGATGTTTAAGTAATGAATCATTTTCCCCGATTAAAGCAACTGAAGGGAATCAACTTATTTTAAATGACTTACTGTTACTACTACATTGAAAACTATACTTCTTAAATGAGTTTATTTCCATTTTATTATTCAATGTGCGGAGGGCAATTTAAAATTGGTAATTCGTTTGCCTCAGCAACACTTTACATAAATTTATATTTATGTATTACACGATGATTGTTTCAACAAATTTTAAAGGAATAGTCTTTATCAATAGATTTTATCAATTATTCGGAAAGTACTGACAGCGGTTATAATGACTATTGTAACTGTAGTGTCTAGGCTATCCCAAATATTTACTACGAGTTATTGTAAGAATTCTATTGGACAATTGTAATCATTCTATTGAAAAATTCTAATTGTGTTTCAATCGTGTAATTCTGTTCAAATTATCCATTACTTACAGAAAATTAAACAAAGAGATATCAAAATAAACACTTTTTACTGGAACAAATTAAAAGATATAAAAGAAATGTAAATTTCATAAATTTTATTAATATATAGAACTTTTTTTTTCATATTTTTCTTGTGTTGTAATACGTTCTTATAAGATAATAATAATTAACGACAATTCATTTCGTGTTCACCAACCTTCTGTTTCTAGATTCGTACCAACATAAAAATAAACCTTATAAAAAAAAAGCAGTTTCAACCGAGAATCCTGTCCATGCTGTTTCATCTTTGTAATTCTCTACAATTCCGACTTCCTAACTTCAGATTCGTCACTCTCCGTAAAAAAAATCTAATTTAATTTCCTTCATTTGTTAATTCTGTATTTATCAGTTTTGCACACAGAAACCACAGATTGGGATACGCCAAGATATATTAAGAGATTAAGAGAATGACGCAGGACTATCTAGCAAAGACGGCAGGAAATAACACTTATGCGGCAGGGAGACCCCTATAAAAAAATCCCTGGAATAAACGGGCATAAATCTAACAAAGAGGTAAAGGAGAAGGAGAAGGAGGAGGATAAGTTTATTTTACTCAATCATTGGCGCACATAATCAAGAAAATACTTCACTCAATTATAAAAAAAATTTTTCACTTTTGTTGCTCAGAAATGTCAAGCGATTTGTTTGTAGATTGAACTTGATGCAATTTCGAACAGGCAGCCATAGCAAGAATAAAGAAAGACAAACTCTAAGCAACGACAAAACGCAATAAAAGAAAACAACAGTCCACACACGCGCTCGTGCTCGCAAACACTCATACACCAAACACCTATTTGGCTTGACGTTCCGCATTATTGTAATGTTGCGAACATATAAGAGAATTATTATACCGTTCATAGCCACACTATTTAAACGTTTTTCATATTTGTTTATAAATTTCACAATATTTTTGATAAGCGAAAAGCTCTCAAGTATTAAAGCGATTGTAGTCATGATTGCAGTGTACAATTCTGAGGGATAGATAGCGAATACGCATTACAAATATCCGATAGTATAGTATAAGAAAATGACTTAAATACAAAATGGAGTAAACCAGTGTCGTGTGATCAAATAGATAGGTTGTGTATCAAATATTCATGTCAATATCTTACTCAGATAAAATAAACGATCAATATATATCAAATAGGTGACGTACTTTCCCCATCTTTTAGGATTGCTGGACTATTAATTCCGTTCTTAATAATATCCACATATCTGTAAGTTATAAAATAGCTTTTGATAACCGTAAGCAAGCTTCGTAAAACTTAATCACCTAACACTAAATATAAGCCTGCATAATACTTATTTAATGACTTGTAGAAGGGTTTCATACGAAGATGCAAGTAGTGTGCCATTACTAACTTTGGTGTCATATTACGTAATGTAATATGACACCTTTATGTTCTTTACGTACTTTTTCGGTTCTTAGATTCTCACAGGTATGTGAGCGCAGAGTAGAGGTCTATAAAACGAATCGGCGTGTTCAAGGCTTAAATCTAATACACTTGTTACCAACTGTATTTTATAGTTTATTTTCATAACTGAGTAATAAAGTGTAAAGAGTCAACATTTTTTAACACTACGGCGACGTTATGCATTCACACAATTATCAAAGTGATACTAATATGAAACATAAAGTGTATACACTGTAATTAGTGTTTGCAGATAATGTATTCTCTAGCGTGGAATAGATTTTATATTTCATAAAACGATTTTGTAGTTAGCGGTGGTAATATACATTACTTTAACAGCTCACTTGACTTTCTGCGACCAATAGAGCGTTTAATTTCTTAGCTTTGTTCCATTTTCACTCATTACGGTATTGATGCAAGTAAGCAATAGACCTACTCATCAAGTAATTGGTGTTGGTATTACTCATTTTTCTGTGTAAGTAAAATTAACAAACCGTATGTCAATTAATAAATATCCTCCTTATAAATTATTTAATTGAAATTTAATATCATTAAATTAAAATCAGGCCGAAGAAATTATTGTTGAATCATTAAATAAATATTTTTATTAATAGGTACTAAAACATCTCATCTCAATATATATTTAATATAGTTTTGATGTCTGCACAAATAGTTTATGATAAAAGTTCTAAAACTTTGTTTCACATAATGTAAGTGCACGAGATATTGAAGTCTGTGAATTCTGTAACAAGAGTGTTCAGATAAACGTTTGTATTTCAAACTTAACAACTTTGTTTCAACTAATTTTATTTAATATAAATTTAGTCAAGTGCACCGTTGAGATAAGTGTGACTTACACTATAGAAATATATAATTATACTTTTAAGTAGACGAAAAGTTTTTTGGTTAAAAATGTGATACTGAATCATTTTGAAACGTCTAAAGAACTCTTACATTATGATATGAAACATAAACTCTTGCAACAAAAAATTGAAAAGACTTTATTAACTTGTTTGATAGTAAGATTCTATTAGAGCCTATTAAGAATTACCAATTTTCTCTCTCCTCTTACATTTAAAGACAGACTGAATCCACAAAACTAACAACTGAGTGTTCAGAAAACTAAAAAAAATTTTTTTCGCTAATTGAATCAAACATTATCTTTTAAAGCACAACTACATGTGTTTGTGTTGTATGTAGTTGTCATCTTACATTATTCATAGGCGTACGCGTAATATCTTCATGTTTTAGAATATGTTTGTTAGCCTTCAGCATTACTTTCAAGTGTATTTTTTTTATATTTTCAAATTGACATAATAAATCATTACGTAAATCTAATAGTACGTTGTTTCGCTAAAAGCTGTTAATTAATGTCGTTGTAACACACATAATAGGTATATACAGAAGTTTTTATAGTGCTTGTTTCGTGCGTGTACGCGGGCACGAATACAGGGACACCTATTTTTAGAGATTACAGAAGTTCCTTCCGAGCATACCAAAGTATAGATTTGCTTTTATTAAAAAAGGATAGAAGATTACATAGTGTTTGTAAAGGCAGTTAAGGAAACCTTGACTCAATTAACTAAAACATTTAAGACACAAACAGTAACGTTAGTCACAAACAATCTTTACGTTTTGTCACCGCTAAATCTTGAATTCCCTCGAGCTGCAATAGTTGGATACTGTCGGATTCCTTTTTCCTTTCAAACCATTTAAATTCTACCTCAAGGGCTTTAATGAGTGATGGCCACAAGTGATGGCCTGGGGTCTAGTCCAGTAGTGGTAGGATCTTCCTCTTCACACAGTTTTTCCGTGCTTCTAATATGTTTTGAACAATATCTTTGTCCGCTTATTTTTAAAATCTGTTATCGTCGTCATCCAGTTCACGATTATCTTCACAGTCGTCACTGATTTTCAGAGCGACCAGCAACTTTGAAATATTAAATATTAATATGCAATTTTCTGGTTCCAATTTTGTAAAAGTTACACCCTCTCTAGCATTTTCTTCTTCTTTTTCCTGCTTCAACAATTTATTCCAAGCCCGTTTTAAGTTGCGATTAATTAATTAATTGACCCTTAATTCACTCTTCTAACAGTCTCGTGGAAGGATGTTGCGGTGCATTATTTGTCACCAGTACACTTTTACTTTTCTTTTGCCGACATTTTTTTGCTTCAGATATGAAGATATTATCATACCAATCGACAAAAACCTTCGGTATTCATCCACTTTTTTCTGTTTTATATATATTGAAGGGGTTTTTGCAGTTTGGAATTACCAGTTTGTGATTGCCAGTTCTTGACTTACCAATTAGGAGCATTATGTTTTTGTGTTTTCCGGGGGATTAGAATAAATGGCCCGGCTGCATCTTTGTTCATTTTCTTAATACCCTGAGCCCGAATGTTCACATTTCCCAATAAAAGTCTAGTGTTCAAATCGTACTTGCCACCATTAAGAATTTACGCGTATTTGGTGAAAAATGAAGGTGAATTTTGACATATGTGGTAAATTGTCTTGTTGATCTTTATACTAACGAATAACTTATCTTAAAATTGCATACACGTCGCTACCACGACGTCGCGTCGCGACGCGTCGCGACGTGGCGTGTCGTTGCCACGTTGCTAGAAAAGAGGAATATCTGCCACGTTTTTTGTTAAATTCCAAAGGTGTTTTGCATAACAGAGGGCCAGATATTTGTTGACCGCTTGCCCGTTTCTCTAGAAACCATGTAAATCCAACTTTGTCTAGGGCCTCATGTTTTGGTTTTTCCATCATGTGTCGATGTGCTCTAGCATACTCGCTGTCCAGAGTGAATACAAATTGCATCAACGACTCGGAATTCTTCTTGGTATCTGAAATGGTGATAGTTCCTATGCCCTATCAATCAGCTAAAATACGATTTTTAAATTACCTTATAATTTCTAGTTTATTTCTAAGCTAATGTGGACAAATCGTATGGGTCTGGATTTAAGGTGAATGATCGTTTAAGATTATTTATCCTACTTATTTACAAATAAGATAATTACATAATAACGTGCGTAATTCAAATTGATTGAATAAAATTGGTTACTTTTATCTTTAAAACTTTACTTTAGTCTTTTGTCCTGTGTCGGTGATTACCCCCAATAAACGCCTCATGTAACCTAATTATAGGCTTCCTTTTGCTGTCCTTCACTCAAAGGCGTGGACTAAATATTCCTCCTTCTATAAAGTTAATTCATCACACGGTAACTTAAGTGCAATCCTGTGTACTATTTCAAGTTAAATTTTCTTGAAACTCTTATGCCAGTTCAACCTCTCTATTTCTCATTGGTTACCTGACTGCGTTTATGTTAATTCCTTTTCAGACGTTTCCGTAAACATAAGTCGAACAGTGTAGCTTATATTTACTTTATGGAATTGTAAAATTTTCTATATTGGCTGTATTACAATAATTAGCGATTAAGTTTTTACTTACATCTTAGGAAAATTACTAAAGCATTTATTAATATTAATCATTTTTTATTCTGGTAGTAGGCTGTTTGATAAAAATGACCACTGGTTGTTGGTTGTTTAAAGGAGAACGCCACTTCAACAGACATTGTTATATCTTTTACATCTTTAATTTTTTTGAATTAAAAAAATTTAAAAATTCAAAAATTCATATAATTTAGAATATGACTTAAAGCCAAAACATGACTGAGATAGTGTGAAGGGGTTTTTATTTTACATTACTGCTTAGAAATAGTAGGCCTCTATTCTTTAGTCTATTTACACCACAAATTATTGTATAGGCCTACATTTTCTTAACAATGTAACAATGTCAACTTTCTTAAGTTTCAAAAATTCTGTTTTAATTTTTGCGTCTGAAATATTAATTCATTTCTTATATATTTATAGCAATTTTTATGCAGGACTACGCTTAGAAAAGCGTGTACACATAAAGTTATATTGATCCATAAAATAATATTAGATTTCATCTAAACACATGAATTGATTTTGTTCTCATACGTGCGTTTTGCATACCGAATCTGCATCCGCAGAGATTTAATGATGAAGTTAATTAAGTTAAGGGAATATTCAATTTATAGACGATTTACATATTTTGATTGATATAATGTTTGTTTGAAGAATCAGCTGTTTAGACAGTTAAATTAAAAATGTCTAATGATTTTCATTAATTTTCAAAAATATATAAAATTTTTAATATAACATCTAGTTTTGTTTTTATTTGAATTTGTCATATAATTATTGAATTAATTTTATTGTGTTTATAAGTAGGCATACATTTTGAGATAATTCTATAGCCTCTACAGAATTTGTTACTTTTTATTAGTTTAATGTTTTCAAAATCCGGGAGTTGGTGTTTATTATTTAAAGAGTGTGTGGCGAAAGCAGACTTTCAGATACAGGAACAGAGTAATTTGTTTTGGGTTTTGGGTAGTTTACAAACCGCCACGTAGAGATGCAGGATCAAAAACGATCTTCAATATAATTATAAACAGAACATGTAGACAAGACGTGATGTATTGGCTATTAGATTGGACAGACAACGGACGTGTTTTTGACAGAAATGATATTACAAGAATTAACTGCAAGTGGAATACTATTGTTGTCCTTTAAATACGTAAATTCTGGTGACCGGTAAATAGGTCACATACATTTGTAAGTAAATAGGTACATGGCTGTATGCTTATTTAAATATGTATATATAAGCAAATAAGTTGTTTGTATTTATTACACTGAGATTTGTATTTTCATAGAGTTGTTGCGATTGGACAATTCTGCAATAATATTGAAACGCTGGAACCATCTCGAACCGCCGAGATCGTCCTCCACCCATCCTCCCCGCGATCAGCAGGTGTAGCCTCAGTCAAGGCCTCGCATAAGTACGTTCCAGAGTGCTCTAGAGAACACTTGAATTACGCATCAATTTGTGTGCAGTTAAAAATGGAACGTTTATTTTGGAACTCTAGGCGACCTACAAAAGGAGAGCGTCTGGCTTAGTAAATCAATTTTGTTGAGTTATTTTCACTAGTGAGGATTGAGAGGCGATTTATTCAATTGCGGAAATTCATGTCAAGACCCTAAGCTTTGATGGAAGCACTCACTAGGCGACGTACCTTCGGTAATTTTAAGCTGCTGCATGCGCAAATAATTGGACAGAGAAATACAAGGCAGAACATTTCACTCGTTCTCGCTTTCAAATGACCTGCCTCAGAGCTACTACAGAAAGTGCCACCTGATAACTAGAACACTTATGCCAAATTGAGAAAAGCTTTAGAATTACGGTATGTTTTTTACGAGATGTGTACTGCACTCAGTTGAGAGCACGGCGACAGCATTCCGGGGAGAGTCATCAAGAGTTTGAAGCAAGTATCGACAGACTAATTATTAGCTGGCCTATCCTGAAGCACCAGAAGCATTCCAAACGAGGTTTGTGATACAAAAATTTACTGCTGGTGTCCGAGACAACAAACTACAGCAAGTGTTACGAATGGCGAGACACCAGAATAGTGCGGACGCCCTAACGTGCTTTGCAAATTTGAGGCCGCCAAGTCAGCGTCGGGTGGGCAAGTCACAAAGTGCGCGCTAAAAGATTGCGGACGATGAAGCGGATGAAAAAGGAACAGATAGCTAACGGTCGGTACCACAGAATAAAGTAAGGAAGGACGGAAGACCAAAGTGTCATAGATGTGGAAAACCTGGATATCTACAACGAGAATGTAGAGTAGTTCAGCAGTGGGAAACGAGCAGTATTCAGTACAACGGGGTGTGTGCTGGCTAAGTGGAGGAACGAAGCTCCTACACAATACGCAATTTCTACACTTCAGAAAAGTAGTGGGAGCTTGGTGGTTACCGGATTTGTTCAAGAAAGGCCAACCTCCATTACAGTTGACATAGGCGCAACAGTTTCCATTTTGCTGCCCGACGTGGTGAAAGATCTCAAGCCAATCTGGTGCTCTTGCAGCTTGCGAACAGCTACTGGACGGGCTGTAAAAGTGTTTGAAAAAGTGGAGATACACCTACGCCTCGATCGACGTGAGTTTAATCATCAAGTACTTGTTGCAGACATTGTAGATAAAGCAGTTCTTGGTGTGGACGTTATGAACGCATACGGATTTATATTCGTATAAATCGATATATTCGTAGGAGAAGAGGTAATGCTCTCCACAATGACTACATCAGAAAAATTGATGGACGTCATAAACCAAGTGGCCGTAACTGTTCCCTCAAACTTCGAAAAATCATCTTGGTTAGATCCGAGGTATATACTAGGGACAACCAGTGCTTTATATTCGAACCCCAGGTAGTCAGCACACCGGGCATACTAATTGCCAGAAGTTTAGTAAAACCTGACGAAACAGGAAAAGTACCTATTAGAGTGGATAATATTTTGGATCAAACTGTCACTTTACAAAGCAATACGCTCCTAGGCAAATTGACTCCTGTGGCCTGGGTAGCCGGAATGACGCAACGAAGTTACAGTGCTTTCGATAATTCCAAATTACCAGAGGAACTGCAGGAATTATTAAACAGATCTTCTAACGACCTCTCAAGTGGTGAAGTAAAAGAGCTCAGACAGTTTACATAAATTTAAAGAAGTTTTTGCAATTCGGGGACAGTCATTGGAAAAAACGTCTCTCGCACAAGATGGAATCAAAACTGGGGATACAACACTGATACGCCAACCATGCTCAAAGTCCTCCATTAGCTAAACAAGAGGACATTTCTCGGTTAGTACAGGACATATTGACAGAAGGAATAATCAAGCCTTCGTCAAGTGCTTTGTCTTCTCAAGTAGTGCTGAAGGGGGCTTCAAGTTGGGCACACAAGTGTAGTAACTCAATTTCCCCGTTAGTCTCTCGGATGTCTCCATTCGCTAGCTGGTGCAATAAGACAGCTCTTCATATTTGTTGTGAGTTTGACAGTTTCCACATAGGACCAAGGATGAGTTAAAGAAAAACAAATTAGCTCTTCTTAGGTGCTTTAACTTTATCGGCGCGTGTACCTCTTGGTATGACGTGGAGCGCCTGCCGAACGTCGCCTGAGAGCAGAACTGTCACTCCATCCATCAACCGACTATTATCGTGCAGATCTTGTAGGGTTGTATCAAGCGCTTAAAGAGCTCCAATATGAGTCATAGTGCTTTCAACCTAGACAATAAGAATACTTTTCTTAAACATTACGCGGTGTCTCTCCTCTTGTTATGTTACACACAGAATAATCTTTGTATTTTGAGTTGAGTGGCAACTTAAAGGCATATTGAGAAGTTCGGCTAACTGGCAATGAAGTAACCGTTAAAGCAATTTGTCCGCAAGACCTTACCTTACTGAGAGAATTAGGTTAATCAAGAATGTTTTCCCTGTATCACTAGACGCTTTCATAAGTAAAGCTTTCCCTCCTTTATTGACGTTTTCTAGCATAACGCTGCAGGTAGACTTCTGTCTACATTTAGATGACTTTCCTGTTCACTGGTGAAGTTGTGCAGCTGTAAGGGTTGCAGTTCTCTACCCAGTATCTATTACCAGTATCCCCAGTGGTAGGCCTACTGCGGCCTCGGGCAGGCAGACCGAAGCTGTGTACTGTTTTTTTTTTCACAGGCTGAAGCAGCTCGATGTCAAGGCCGCTAAATACTTGTTGCAGACATTGTAGATAAAGCAGTTCTTGGTGTGGACGTTATGAACGCATACGGATTTATATTCGACTTCAAAAACAATGTCTTGAGAGTCGGAGGAGAAGAGGTAATGCTCTCCACAATGACTACATCAGAAAAATTGATGGACGTCATAAACCAAGTGGCCGTAACTGCTCCTCCTTGCCTCTAGAGAAGAGCAGTGGTTATTAGTGGGCGTCGTATGACCTGTGTGTCTCAGAAATTGTGGTCGGTTTACCGTCCTTGGTTTTAAATACGCCGTCTCTGCGTTCTAATTCGTGTCCTACTGTGAACACTATTTAGTCAATTGTTTAGTCTTTTCTCTCTTTCTTCCTCAGTTTCATTCTCTACTCTTTTTTTGAACTGCATCCTTAAATTTTCTAATATCCTCTCTCTCTTCTGGACCTATTTCATTCTTTTTCCGCTTTATAATTCGCTTTCCTAAAATTTTCCTCCTCTTCCTCCTCCTCTTCCTCTTTCCTTCTTTTCCTCCTCTTCATACCAATCTGTTTATTTCCGAGAATGAATCTCGCGTTGATGAGGGGCTCTAGAGCTCTCTATTTTCCCACATCCGACAGTTCCGCTTATTGATGATACCACTCAGAATAAAGCGAGTCTTGTCTCACGTAATCAGGAAATTCGTTGTCTTCATAGCTAGCTGGGCCAACTAATTTAAGTCGATGATTGGTCGGTTGTAAGTTCTATACCAAATGCACTATGTATTGGTAAAGGTAGAGATGTCTCTTATAATGGGATGAAATATCACATTAATGGGATGCAATTTATGAAATAGATAACAAATTATGAAAGAAATTCAAGTTCTGAGATTTTTAAAAGCTTGGAGACTTTTGTAACAATCTGTAATGCATGGTAAAGGGTTACGTGAATTGCGAATAAATTGTGATCTTAGGAAGGGATATCACAGACGTCTCAACTGATCACAGCGCATTCAAATGGGTATTCTAAGTTCTTTCAACACTGTCTAGCACAAAGCTCACACTGTATGTTTCTCACATAGCCACAAACGTTGCCTCAACAGAAAAAGCATGGAATTGCAATGGCAATTTTTAGGCGCTTAAATGCCTACGGTACTCTCTTTGGATGCGAATATGGATTGAATTAAAAAAAGTTCTATGATTTACAATCATTTATTTTTGAACTCAAAATAACGTTTTGTTTCTCTGTTGAGTTGCGTATTTTTCTTGTAAATCCTACTACATTAAAATAAATTCTATGAAATAGATCACAAATTATGAAAGAAATTTAAATTCTGAGATTTTTAAAAGCTAGCAGACTTTTGGAACAATCTGTAATGCATGGTAAAGGATTACGTGAATTGCGAATCAATTGTTATAAAATTTATACGATTCTGAAAAAGGCTACATAGATTCTTTTCTCCAATCCTGATTCACTGAAATAGTGTTAATTCGCCATGGTAAAGCTATCACAAGGTACACTACAGTAGTTTCCTGTGACTCAGTCGGAAGCGCTGTATTGCATTACTGCAGCCGCAGTGTTATTGTTCCCAACGGAACGTGCACACCTCAATACAGCATTCTCCCGCCGTATTTCCTGCATCACGTGGTTTACTACTGTGTTGACCCTGATGTAATTTGGTGTCTCCACTTGCCACCCAGTCGTAACGGAAGTGGCGCTGTCGTTCGATCTTTACGTTTTGAATCATCGTTGTCAAAAATGCAGCTACAGAAATATATTACACACACATACGCGTGATAATTAAACAATTTTATTTATTTTTTGAACGAATTAAATTGTTATTGTCTGACGTACTTGACATGTTAGTTTGTGTGTTAATATCCAAGATAAGACGTAATTTCCTATAATTGTTCACGATCACGATACATACCTTTAAGTACATTATGGTGTTTTATAGTGCGAGATATCAATGATACATACATATGCAAATGTTAATGTTTTAATGTTATGCCAGATTTTTCTTAGTTTACACTGTCAAATAAGGTAGCTCCTGAAAGAAGTGTACTAGTACCCACACATTAATGAACCTAATCATTATTAAAAAATATCGTTAATGAGTTTTATATATAATAGTAACTAACATATTTAGGTATAGGCATATAAGCCGCGAAGATACACATTTGTAGACAAAGATATCAACATGACTCACATGCAGTACCAACATGACCTCACCATAATTTGGCGCAAGAAGACTAATAGCCAGCAAGTGTGGTAAACATCTGCCACATTCGAACGCATAACGCAGAGGTAGAAATATCAGCAATGCCTCTACTATTCAATCGTACGTTTCATCGATTTAAATCTTATAAAATGGATCTCTTAGATAAAAATCAGTAACAAAAGTACATATATTTCAAATATCCTACTAATAATGTAAATGCTACCATGTTACATGTATGATTCGTCAAAATAAGACAAACTTTATGAGAATCTATTAAAAATTAAGAGAAAATATAATGAGTTATGTTAAGAAACCTATTATGCATTGCAATTTATAAATGTATTCATTAAAAGGAATAAAATACACCTGGCCATAACTACCCCTTGAGCTATTTTTTGCGAATAATAAGAATAACTAAATTGAATAAGTTTATAAACGTTACCGAAAATATTATTATTAATAATATTAGTATCAACAATTTTTATTTTCATCATCATTACTTCATGGATATGGTTCTTCTGCTGTTTCAGCTTTATGATTCCCTCCATCTTGTCACTGGCCGGGCTACAGATCTTCCAATCGGCTCCTACTCATAAACCAGCTTCGGAAAGCGAGTATTGTCCATTCATTCCAGGTGTTGTATGAGTTCATTTAGGGAAACTGTATCAAGTTCTCGTGTAATATACTTATTTCTTGTAGGATCAAGTCGCGTATATCACTTTACCGATCTCAAATAGCTCATTTCTGCAGCCTATAATTAGCACAAGTCACATATATAATTTATATAATTATACACATATAATACAATTATATATAGGCCTATAAATAATACAATTTTTATTTCATTATTATATTATTAATAACATGAAATCATCATCATCATTTATATGTCCAGGATTAGGCAGGTTGCCTGTTACGGCTTCACCATCTCAGTCTCGGTCTACCAACATTTCTTCTTCCGGTTGGCTTATAATTCAGGGTTTTCTTGGAATTCTGTCAGGAGACATGCGCATAACATGCTTTTTCCATCTTTTTTTATAGTTTTTCGCTAGTTCCGTTACTGGATGTCCATATAATTCCTGTCTTATATATTCGTTCTGTATGTGATCTAATCTTATACAACCTTTCACAGATCTAAGATATTTCATTTCAGACGTTTCCATCTGTCTATAATCTTTCTTTCTTGGTGCCCATGATTCAGACCCGAATAATAGCATGGGGACTGCCATCACCCTATAGAATTTTATTTGTCTTTCTTTCGTGGTCATTCCTTTGAGTGTTCTCCGTAATGTCCCACATATTCTTTGGAAGTATAACATGAAATATGAAATAATATTTGTTAGTTGTGGTAACGAATATTACTTTCATCATTATATTAAGCATTATGATAACAAAGAAAGTATTTAATATAAATATCATATTCCTACGACAATGACGTAATGCTATTGACTTTTGAGAGCGTCATTCTACTTGTTTCTCAGCTAGCCGAGAAGGTGCAATGTCTCGATCAAGCAGTGAACTCATGTAGCATCCAGGTCCTTAGAGCACTAGTAAGTATGCAAATTATGCCGGCAAGTCGCCAAAAGAGTGGAAAATTATTTTGGAACTTTTGCGGGGTGTATATAAGGGTCTACGACAGGCTTAGAAGTTAGTTACACCTGGCGATATTGTGTAGTACGGATCAAGTGGATTTTGCGGATTAGTAGAAACTCATTATTCTGTTAATTAGTGCGATAGACATTGTAATAAGGCCAAAGTTGTATCTAGAATACAAGGAGCAGAAATGTGGTTCTTCAGGGCTGTAAAGGGTTGAACCAGGAGAGACCTTATCAGAAATGATCATGTTAGAATGGAGCTAGGCATAGCTGAAAGCTTAAAAATAAAATCTCCCGGTACAAAACGGAGTGGCGGTTACACGTAGAGTGAATGGATCCAACTAGACTTTCAAGAAGAGCCTTTGACTATCATTCAAGGGGAAGACAAGTCTGGGAAGACCCCGTAAACGATGGTTGGATGAATTCCATTGAGACTGGAACAGACTACTAGCCTAAGCCGTAAAGGATGAAGACGACGACGATTGAAATAAGGTGACATTATTAATGTGTGTGGACCTTAAACATTGTGTGTGTCAGATAGAAAATATTTCTTTACCGAATTGTGTATAACTTTAGGAAAGTTTTTGTAAATTAACAAGGTTTTAGATTTTTGGAACCACTACGTGCCGCTGGCGAATTTTAGGCAGGATGGTTACAAGTTTCCATTGGTTTATGACGCTATTATTGAAACTATTTAGGCTATCACTCAAGACCAAATATACGAATCTATTCAAGTACCAATGCTTTTGCACTACTGTGAATTGTAGATGTTAGGAATTTTCAAAAGACAAAGCTTCTTATAGGATGTAAAATTATATTGATGAAGTATTAAATTAAAATGTTAAAAAACTGATACCTTGAATTCGGGAAGTGTACTGAAAAAATTAACATGATTCGGGTATGTATTGAGAATGGGATGCAAAAAATCGACTAAAATGGTATATTGGGAATGAAAACATTAGAACAGGAAACAAAATAAAGCTTGGACGACAGAGAAATATGTGGAAGAGTGCTATAATTGATATCTATAGTAGCATAGTATCCAAGTGCACCCTAAATAAGAAAGAAAGAAGTCGAAAATCCATTGCTTCGTAATTGCAGTAGAAAATTTTCTAAACGGCCGCCATTTATTAACTAACCAACAGAATTTATTTCTTAAAGCTGAAGGCCAGTTTTTAAGTAGATGATAATGCCAATATTTGAATATATTCTCTTAAAGAAGTTACGGTGAATCAGACTTAAAGTGTTTCCTGTTTGATGCGATTCCTATTTCGTAATTTATGAAGATTTATTTTAAATATATTATACTTCCACTAAAATATACAGAAAAAATGTCCCTTAATTTGGTACAAAATTCATTTTTCCGTCAAATGGTTTTAATTTAATGTCTGTACAAACGCACATGTTTTCTTTCATAGCACATACTATAGTAGTGTTTTATTGATTCTTGTTCCTGGAAAAAATGTCTACTCAACGCCTGCATGCTATCATACGCAAATAAAAGGATTATAAAGCTGTTTTTTGGCGGGGAGGTATTTAAATAATCACTATTTCTAGTAAATGGGTGTAAAGTTAATTACTAGAGCATTGAACCTCTCATCACATGTGTATGTGTTCGTTCGTCTATGCGTATATGCTCGTATATGTGTGTGTGCCAGATGCCAGACTGACGCCAAGTTGTCTCATACACCCGAATGCAGTGTAATTTATCAACGTCACTGCTAAACAAAACTATCTGTTTATTAAATGAAATCGAATCTGTATTTTCTTCCCGTTTACGTATTACATTCGGTAGAACAAATCATTATAAACACTTTAATTACTGAATATCCGTGAAATCCTCCACCAGTTTTTGATCACATTTTATTATTTCCGATAGCTCTTAAATATATATACGTATTAAGAAGTATCAAATATTTAGTATGTGATAAGTTAAACTATATTTGGAATTTTATCAGATTATCAAACCCAAATGAAATTCGTTTTTAAAATACATTATTGAAATATAATGGTAATATCACAATATTATGATATACTGTAGACCTATTTAACAAAATTTAATGTTGGGATATTTTTAACATTATGAGAAAATGAAATATGAATTATATTCTTTAATTTTTTTAAGAGTAGTTAATTTTTTTCACGTATTAGCTTTTTAAAACTATTTTAAAGTTCTACAGAAATTGTTTTTGAAGACAGTAATACTCAACATAATATAGCCCAATCAGGTTTATTGTTAAATACAGGGATCACTGAATTTGGTAGCTGAATATACTTGAATATGTTTAAGTCAGCTGTTATAGCAAATCTGTTGAAGTCGACGCTGGGTACTGTAAACTCTATGCTGCATGTAATACAATCTGAATCTACAAAGTATTATCCATCGTATAGGAAACAGCGATCTACTTGGTACTCATATATATTTCATCCTAACACATGAAATCTGTATGTAGGGAATATTTTGATGTATGGGTACGAAGTAAGTTAAACATAAATTTCTCTTGTTTGTTGTTTTATAGCACTATAGTAAATAGACACTACACACATAGACACTACGACGGTTAAATGCTTTGTAATGAAAATATAGAAGTTTAATTAGAATTAGGGTAATTAAGTTAAACTCTGAAGAACTTAAACGTCTGCACGTAAGACACTTTAGTCGTATTTATAAAACAACATACGTTTACCAACTACTACCAGTGTTTTACGACAAATCATTTGCATTATTCAATGGCAATCAGTGGCGACCGTATAAGTTGTACTGTATAGGTCATGACGGCCCACATGCACATTAGAAACACGTTATTGTGGAATGTACTTACCCCGTCTTGGTTGCCTTGTTTGTGATAAAGTAGGTCACAGAAACCACCCTGTTGTTCTGTTCACTGTAGTAAATATATCACTGAAAACCATTTGGGCAAGCACTATAACAAGTGCCAACCCTGTCTGTTTATAATGTAGTTTTCAACTGTATAAATGCTGAATATATGGCAAAATAAAATATTGAAATAATGCGCAAAAAGAAGAGGAACAGAGAAAAACACATTCAAGTGAATTCTTTTAATAATAACTATATGAAAAATATATTGCACTAACCGTCTGTGACTTCTCGTATGATGTCCTTTCTTATTGCGACAGGTTTCGAGACACTTGTCTCATTTTCAAAGCATAAAATACTTAGCACATATCATTCACTGATACACTTGTCAAATGTTAGAACCATAAATAGCACAATTTAACATATAAACTATATACTTTTTGTAACATGAATAGGGCAGTGTACACTACGCAGCGACCCACCGCGCATTAACCGCAAATGATTCTTGTTATCTTAGTATCTCAACGCGGTGTCGTACAATATATTAGATTTGAATAATAACTGGTCGTTCAAGATGTGTGGCTTGGTACTAGTGTCTCTGAACGCTTTGTACACCTCAAATTCCTCGAGTGCGTTCATATAACGTCCTCTACTACAAAAGTGGAGGGGTTTTAAATTGGTTCCGAAATCGGTGTAATTATGATTTTCATTAATAAGATGTTTGGCGAATTTTGATTTGATGGTATCACAATTGCGACAGATAGTGGGTGGTTTGTGTTAGTTAAATCTTTTGAGGAAACCACGGCCCGTCTGGCCCACATAGAAAGCGTCACAGTCATTGCATGACAATTTATAAACGCCCGTTTTATTCTCAAGGCAAGTGGATTCGTGGGTGCGAAGATTATTTAAGATGTTATTTGTAGTCTTGTAAGTGACTACAATATCACTGTTTTTGTTTATGAGTGATTTTAAAATGTTCGGCATAAAATTGGTGTATGTTGCGGTGATATATTTGTGTGGTTTTTTCTCCCATGCAGTCCATTTTTTCTCCCACTTTTAATAATATAGTTGACTTTGTAATAGTGTCTCGTCTTGAAAATAGAAAGGACTGTCAAATAATCAAACAGAACCGTAAGTAAACATAGCCAAATTCCTTGGCTTGAGATTATCAAACTTGCATATTTAACTTAGGTGGTAGACCCATGTTGTAAAGAAAAGAAGGAGCTGAACTAATTGAATAAAAACCTTGTAACTTACCGGTTTATGACAAAACCAACAGACCTGCAATAAATTACTAATTTTTGAACGATTTGTTAAGATTTTTATAATTATATGTGCTTCGTCAGAATATAATATATGAGCTTTGAGTCAGCCATCACTACCAAACGTGAAAATTTTGTCATTATAATATATAGGCTAATACAATATAATGTGGGTATACTGTTAAACACGGTGTTAGTTATTGTCACATAATACGTGTTTGACCACAGACGCATTCTTTTATATACACGCACATTTACGTATGAATGGTTACTAGAAAAGTTTTTGTAATGCTTTGAAGATCACAAGGCTCAATACTTTGGATGCAAGTATAAGGAGTGTCACTTTTTATGTACTTGTAATTATTTTTTATTTTTCATATTATTGTATTTTTATTTTACAGTTACAAATAATCACTACATTAAACGGATGGTAAAATTAGTTGCAGTACAATGACCTTTCATCACGTGTAATATGTGCCCGCCAGACGCCAGACTGACGCCAAATGGTCTCATTTACGCCCGAAAGTAGTGGTGGTGCCATTTAGGTAATTTATGAATAGCATACGAAAAAAAAGTTACGCGTTCATGTGAAAGCGAATGCATGTATACTCTCTTCTTGTTAACATGTTCCAGCTGAAGTATAATAAATCTTAATTTTTGTAGAAAACTCATAATACTTTTTGTAGGCAAATTTTTCGGTAGTAAATAATGGAGGCAGGCGTCCATTACAATTTGTCGATTATCCTCCGCGCTGATAATAATTTGAAATTTGCCTTTAGTTGAATAATCGACTAAAATATATTCTGTGGCAGTCTTAATCTTGTATACTGTTTTCCCTTTATAAAACTTGAATAGTATCAGTTTCCGAAGACGCATTGTTTACTTAAGCTTGTTCGTCACAGATGTTTTGCAAAATACGTAATGAAAATACTACGAATACTACGATACTACTTCGATCACTGGCGGTTTCGACAACTTTCTTGATAACTAGAAAAATATATCCGGTTTCCACTAACAATTAAGGAGTATTCATCAATGAATAAGAGACATATGAGAGTATAATCTTTTCCATGAATAATAGTTTGAGATTCATTTGGTTTTACTGAGTTGTTACACAATTTTGATGTGTAAATAGTTTAGTTAAATTTGTTAAAATGTATTAATATCAATGAAAATATGTTCTTTATTTTGTTATAAATTATCGTTATCGAGTTATTTAGAAAAAATCAATAATGGCTTTAAATTCGGTTTTCCTATATTGGAAAAAAATTAACTACGGTTCAAAGGAACTTAAACTCAGAATTTATGGTTAATCTTTTTTCTGCCATAACTCGGCTAATTTTTTATCGGACAAAACAGAAAAGATGCCATTGTGTTCAATCTGATATGCTTAACATTTTAGTTTAAAAAACCATAAGTTGATAAAATTAAAATTTACAGAGCAATTAGTAACAACAAATTTAAGTGGCCGCAACTTTAAAACTTGAGATCACAAAATAACCGTGTTTTTCTCTTTATCAAGAAACATTAATGTAAACGTGTGTAACAAATGTTATTGGGGCATCTTAGTAATCCCTTCTTAAGATGTAAAGTCTTCATCAAAAAGACAAAATGGCGGCCAGAGGGAAAACGAGACGTTTCGAGTCTTAATTTATAGGTACTTGTTTTCTCATATTGATGCATAAAATGCAAATATGTGTAGTGAGGTCACCTTTTAAATTACACACTGTAGGCCTATATATTAATATACTCTATACCAACATTTATGCCTTTGTTATACCTACACTTTTATTACAACTATGTTACAACAAACTTACATTAAACCAATTAATCTGTCGGTAATGCATTTACATCCCTTTAACGTTTTCTTTCAAAGTCAGCCTCTTACCATAATCCAAATTAAATTCTGTACTTACATGTTAATTAACGATTTTATTTGTCCTCGTTTCAAATGCAACGTTATGATACTGTAGTAGATTTTTCTTGGCCAGTTACACATAGTATATCACATTTACTCCGTATTGCATGTTTAACTTTCTTGGGAAGTTACACATAGTAGGCTATAACACATTTACTGCGCATTTCATGTTTAACTTTCTTGGCCAGTTACACATAGTATAACACATTCACTCCACATTTCATGTTTAACTTTCGACCGTTTGGCCAGTTTAGAAGGGAATCTTTGATCTTGATTTTATTTCTAGTAATTGGCCTCATCAGATTACTGTCCCAAACTATATGTTCTATCCACAGTGCTTGTCTCATCCTCTGCGATTGAAAAAGGTCAGTGTCACAGCACTGCTCTGGCAATCAAAGTTACAGTATCTGCAAAACCTTCAAGCCGAGAATAATTACGTCTCTTTGGGAGCAGACATAGCAATTTTCGTGTTTCTTAGTAATAGTTGGTGAGGCAGCATTTTTCATCAGTGATCTATTGCCAGAAAAGTTAAAGGTATCGTAGTATAAAACTTAACATGGAAGTATTTGCAGGTGTTTACTTTTCCGTGGTAGCGAATTCTATTTATTACAGATTCGAACTGTATGCTGCATGTAATACAATCTGAATCTACAAAGAATTATCCATCGTATAGGCAACAGTGAACACGTTGACAGTGTTTTAGTCCTAAACACGATAGTTTTACACGATATGTGTTGCACGTATGTTTACCATGTTTTTGTAATTTATAGTAATGTGAGTCTTGTCCAGACTGCACTATATAATTGCGCAAAGAAGACTATAAGTAGCAGTGCAATTTTCTACACGATCGTTGGACTAAGATTGTTGTAACCGCAGACGTATTTGTAATGCCCGACCAACAACTTCATTTTTATTCAGCTACTTGTACCTCATGTGGCAGCCTGTTATTATAATCTACAAAATCCTTTTTTTTTGAAAATACGTATTTTTGGTTTTACTCATAAGCACTTAACATAATATAAGTCTGAATGTTTCAAGGAAGTATCCATAATAGAATCACAATTGATGTAGGCTTATATATTAAAAATCCATATAGTTCTGCCGACCATGCATTATGTTCTAAAGCAATGATTGGTTCTTAGCTTTGAATCCAGCCAGTTGAATTGTTTATTACACTATATTAATTTACTTTTAACAAAACTAACGCAAAATATAAAATATATTCATCATATTTCCTGTAGAACTTGCTTGGTTCAGTTGCGTACCTACTCTGAGTTACGTCTTAGTTACATACTCCAAGTCAAAAACATATCTTGGGTATAGGATTGTACTTACTTGTAGAGATATCCTGTTCAGTATCAAGTCCCTCTTTAACTTTTTAACACTCCTCCATCGTTATAAAGTCTTTTAACATAGGTAAGAACCCCAAACTAATCTTTACGTAGCGTTTAACATGAATCTTTAAATATCTTTAAACCAGCCTTTAACATGAAGAGTTCATATTCATTCCAGTCCTTCATCATTTCGTAACTTTTTATGAAAATTATAAACATTTATGCTGAACAAAGATTTACGGTTAGATAAAGACATATTAAGTTTTAAGATGTTTAAAAATTTTTTAACACATTTAGCCTATCGCACAATAAAAGCCAGTTTCTTTTGCTTAACCTTGGTACTAAATGGTAAACTTTTTATGGCAATCCTTGGATGGTAATATTTTGACATAACGAAATCTTATTAACTATAACACTTAAGATTCAACTTGGCCGAATTTATTCCATAATATATGTCGTAGAATACCGTAGTGAAATACACCAAGTGTCTGGGTATCATCTTATAATTTACCGTAATTTTGAAAATTTTACAAGTGTCAACCTTGCAAGACTGAGTTTTAAAATTCTTTATGCCTTCTAGTCCTCACTGATCTCTTTGTATGCAGGAAGTATTTCGCTATTTTTATCTGTGGTATCTCGTATTTGATAGCGTACTATCATTTTCTATGTGTAGTTTTTATATTTTATATTATTACATTATATATTTTCGGTGTTTGTAGCTACTGTCGTTTTAACCTTTGATGAATGTAAAAAAACAGTCCTTTGAAAATAAAACACCTCTAACTATTTATTAAATGATCTTTACATAATTATGATAACTTTACATAGTCATGAAATCGGGTCACCTCAGGAAGAGAGACCATGTTATCTTTAGAATGTTAAAACATTGAAAAAAAGCTGTAACAAAAAATATCTCCAACTACATTCTTTGCTTTATTACGTGAAAATCATTACAGAATAATAACTGATTTGTAACAACTAAATTGAATAGAAACAAAACGCATTAGAAATTTTACATAACTAACAACACTTATTATTATAATATATGTGTAATATAAAAATAATATTTTCTGTATAATATGAAAATTAGTATTTAATTAAACGTTTCATTAATTAAACCTGTGGAATAAAATATTGATTTCTAAATAATTATCATCTGTTATAATTTCATCAAGAAATGTTACTTCAAAGTCCTTTACTTCAAAGGATCGTCGGTTGTCTCCTTCACAAGTCAAGGTTTGGATATTCCAATTCCAACACAAGGTTTTGATTATGCTTCACAGTAAAAATAGTTATGTCTATTCACATATCAATATCAGGAAATAGTGAATGTCGCTACACCAGGCTGAAGTACCTAAAAAAAGAAAATCAAGGTCTTCAGAAAATCTGTTAAACACCTGTTTCCTATATTTGTAGCGTTACCCAAAGTCACTCCTAATTAAGATGTAAACCAAACGCAGAATATAATTTTTATACTTACGACGTCGCAGAATGCGACGAACTGAATCTTGAAATTTTATACTCTGAAATTAATATCTGATTGATTTAGGCTGCCTCTGCTCCAAAGCACTGGGGAGTTTCCTTGTACTATTCTGTCATTACAGTTGTTAGGTTTCATTTCGTGATCCGTTTAACACTAACCAATCTTGTTCAAATTTCTTAATCAAATAAAACCAAAATATTTCTTCCTTATGGCAGTGCACTTAAAAATAATTTTGTTATATCTTCTTTTTCACAAAGAGTACTGAGACGTACATGTAATATTCATTTACCTTCTCCTCCTGCCACGTCAGGTCCTGGCGTTGGCAAAACAGGGACTTCACTATTCCTCTACGTCTTTTATTTTACCCTTCTTTTCATTTTCTTACAGCTAGTAAAACTAAAAACATTTGGGAACAAAAATATATTCAACTAAACTAAAACACTTTTAGTTCCCTACTAGCACCGGGATCATTACTAACACAACGCTCGCACAAAATAAATATCGGTATGGAGAACCATACATGACTTCCATATTCTAAGATTTATATTTAAAATCATTTTCAGCCAAACAGCCAGGGAAGGAATTTTAACAAAAAAATACTTCTTTGTTGCCAATAACGTAGTACACATATAAAAAAAAATTATCCCCTCCCCCTTCAACTATAATTTTGATTTATAGAAAATTACCCCCAGCCCGTTCAACTAGCCTCTTCATTTATAGATATTTCATCTACGTTTCTACAGTGGATTATTAAGATCTTATCAGGATACTTTATCAAAATTAAGTACTTTACTCATGTTACAACAAAAAATGTTTCAGGTAAACTGCCCTTTCCCCGTAACCGATCTTCACCAAAATCAACAGACATTGAGTTCTCTATAGCTCAGGCACATATGTAAAAACTTATTTGATTCTGTTTGAATTTACGGCAGTTATGGTTCGTCATATAAAAAATTACCAATGTTAAAACATAAAACATGAGATTTATAAAACATATCTAAGATTTATATTTAAAATCATTTTTGAAATAAAATATTTTCATAGAACCTACTAACGCTGGGGAAATCTGAGGAGCCAATCAGAGTTGGGCCTACCTGTCACTCTGCTGAATTTGGTGGAAAGCCCTGTCACTGTCGTCAAGTCCCCACCTCAATGAAGAACCCATTGTTTTATAAAAATTGTAGCGTGACAGATGTATGCATAATATTGAATGGCAATTGATCATTAGAATAATGAAGTTATAATATTTAAATTTGGAAGAAAGCACTAAGTTTAATATAAAAAGATTAATTCATAGCAACTGTGGAAAGAAATCATTATTATAAAGAAAATACAAGTTAAAATAAAAGGAGTTACTAGTGATGAGTCATCCAAGACCAGTCTCATAACCAAAGGTTTTCAAGGTATAACCCAGGAAGGTAAAATAGTAAATAACAAAGCAGTACTGAATATGACCAAACCCACAACGAGGAAGAATAAATAGAAGAGAAACCCTAAAATAAGCCAAGATCAACCAATACAGGTTGTGTATTTCTGAAATAAAGAAGAAGATGGAGAAGATCCCAAGAAACCTGATGGCAACAAGAAGAAGATGGAGAAGATACCAGTCCCAGAAGGCAGGAGAAAAGAAGACTGAAGAAAGAAGAAGAGGGCAGCATCCTGAAGAAGATGTCATGCTCTTATAAAAGACACCCAAATCCCTATATCCCCAAAATAAATATCTAAAAACAAAAGTATAACGAAATAAAAACCACATGTATATAAATTTAAGAGAGAGGAGTGTATAAAGTAAAAGTTTCCTGTGAGCTAAGATGAAACAATAATATAGTACCCATGGAACAAATCTCCATTGAAAAAACGCTAACCAATTTATTATGTTAATAAGACTATACGACCATTTAGCATTAACATAATAATAAGTGCAAAGTGAACCAGTGATAGTTTTGGGTATTATAAAAAATGAACCTTGTGTTTCATTCTTGGCAATCACAAACATTGGATGCAATGAAATATGCATTTTTCAATGAATTAAAATATGTACTGTGACAATATGTTGTTCATAAGACATGAATCTGTTTAAAATAACATTTTTGTTTTACATGAAAAAAGAAAAACAGATTTCATAGTGCTTTGTGAACGGTTCATACTATTTATTTGTTAATGACAGGGTACAATTCCCCAAAGACAAGGTATAAAAGACTGTATAAAAACTGTAGAATCCTACTTATAATAATAGTTAGAAATAAGAATATAAATATAAGGTTTTAATGTATATAGTACAAGAATGTTTAAAAATGTTTTAGATATAAGGCCATTTGTTTGGGTCTGAAACAACTAACATCAGAACTATAAAAATAATTACCACTTGTAAATAGTAGAGAGTAATTAAGATGTTAGTTAGTACAAAACCTTTGTTGTAAACCATATTTACATGTTGGAAATGGGAATTTTGTTGCAAAATGTCTGATTTGAAGACAACCATTTATTTAAAAAAAAAAAGTTCTTTATTCTGTTTAACTATTATTTGTATTGTAACCAATACTAATTGTTTTTGTGTAATTTGAAAACATGTTTAATTTATAATACTATTTGTAAAAGTCAGAGAGGGTATCACACATCATATATTGTTTGTAAATTATTTTGTAAGAAAAATTGTTAAAAAATCATAGGCCAAAAGAATGGAAACCAAACTTCATCAAAACAGAGAAATTACTCATTTAAAAGCAAATAAACAAAAGGGGTTTAGACAAAATAAACTTGAGATCATGCCATATAATTGCACATACCATTTAGAGAGATTTTAATAAATTATATTCAGAATTATAAATAAAAATAAAATGACTAAACTCAGAAATTTAGACATGGGAGTCATATATTTCAGAATAATGTTTCAGAATACAACTAATTCAATTAATTACCAGAAAATAAGGGAATAGGAACCTTTTAATACAATATAGGATTATTAATATTAAATATAACTGATAAAATGGCTGAATTTATATAATGACAGGAAGTAAATTTTGATGTTTTGGACTCTTCAGAGTATACCCAAACTGAAAGTAAAATTACTATTTTTTGGACAGAAAACACTATAAAATGGCATTATTTAATCTAAAAATAACCAGAATGAACTGAAAGATTAATTTAAATCAAATCTAGTGAATAAAATTGACAAATAACCAAAGTTTAGGCATTCATATAGTGAAATAGTAAAATGTACACAGGATGTGAAAATATTTTTGAACAATGTTAAGGATAATATTATATGGGCTAAGAGTTTAATTGAAACTGAAGGAAACAGTTAGTTAATTATTGGTAGTTGAACGGTTAACATGACATACATTTAATAACGTGGATAACCTAACCTATAATCGTCATACAAGCGAGTGTATAGTGAGTTATTGTGAAATCGCGAGTGACTTGTAAAATACTTCTGAAACTATCATATTATAACAGAAACGATCAAGTAACACTCCATAACACAGAACAATATAAATCTACTCCGAAAAACACCATAAAACACTAGAAAACTGTATAATACATTAAACCAAATTAGTGACGGAATCGGAGAAAGTGTTTGAACTAATAATTATACAGATACACTAAATACAACCCAGAATCACTACACCAGTCACTACACAACATATAACAAGAGATTTGCGGACACGAGAACAGAAATATTGCGTCAAAATACATTATTTGGAATGCAGCAGCAACGAGCAACATTTTCATCGACTTGACGGCAGCCATCTTTCTTTGACAATTCCAGTGCCTCCTCTTAGTTCAACAGCTGTTGGGTGAAAACAATTATTATATTTACAAATTATTATTCAATGTCTGTGTTTATTAATAACTATTAATTTGATTGTAACGTTATACTTTTTAAATATTAGCCCGATTTCTCTGACTTTGGTAATAACTGGCTGTTTAAAGAACCCTGTATAATTTTTATATAATATACTTTGTAATTTTTTTCGATATCCTGAGAATCGATACTAATCGATAAGAGTCAATATTGCTATTACTTAATAAAAAACATTAATACTTTTCAATACTTAATAGTTCTTTATTTCTTCAATAATACTAATTACCAATAATATAATTCTAATTGATAATCTACAAGGACTTTACCACCCGTAAGTGAAGATAACCTAAAAAATAGAAAGGTAAACAAATATCGATTGGTTTACAGACAGTCTTATGAGTGGTGATAGATTATTTAAATTATACTAAAACTTTAATAAAAATTTTCAGAAGAGCATTACACTGTTTAAAACTTCACAGCCCTATATTAATTAATTGATCCTAATTAATTAATTAATAAAATTAAAATTTTTTTTTATTATTTTTTTTTATAAACATAATTTTTTTTTTAATTTTCTTCAAAACAATAATTTTTGTTTTGAAACTTTCGGTGAAGCTGAGCATATATATTTCTTCATCAACTTTATGCTACTCGACCGGTCTTGCTACCATTGGGACTCGACCAGCTGGGAAAATTAAGGAAGTGTTTCAGGCCAGTAAGACGTCGAGAGCCACACCAATTAAACACCTTACAACTTACAGATTCACACATCAATCTTATTTATTTTATTACAAATTGGCTAGTCCAAACAGAGGGGCTTGATTACATCGGAATCTAACATAATCCACAATAGCTTTTTATCATCAACACACATACACATCTATATTTTATTAGTATTATTACAAATTGGCGCACAACTTTAGGGGCTTTAATTAGCGATTGGAAGGCCAATACATTCTGCCCGATCACTAGTTGGAGCTAGGCAACAGCTACAAAGCCAGAGAATTTCAAGGGAAAATGCAACGACGTGCAACATCTAAGAAACGGGCGGCGGAGGCCGAGAAAGAAATAGAAGTTGACATGGACAACAAAGAGGCAACGCCAGTAGAGGTGGAAGAGGTATTACAATCGGTGTTGTCCAAACAAACGGAACAACCGGAGATACCAACACAGACAGGAGAGGTTAATATCCAGGAGAAACCCAAAACAATGGAAGACGTAAGGATGGAGAAAATTATGGAAATGTTCAAGATAATGGACCAGAATAGGGAGAAGGACAACCAAACAACAAATAAGAAGATGGAAGAATGGAAAGAAGACTTGAGTAAGAAAATGGACAAGAAAATGGACGAAAATAATAAGAAAATGGAATCCACAAGTAAGGAATTAAAGGAAGACTTGAGTAAGAAAATGGGGAGTGATAACCAGTCCTTGAAAGAAGATTTAGGAAATAAGATCGAAACAACAAATAAGAAGCTGGAAGAGAAGATAGAAGAAAACAGCAAGAAGATGGAAGAGAAGATAGAAGAAAACAGCAAGAAGATGGAAGAGAAGATGGAAGAATTGAAGAAGGATAATCAATCCACAAAAGAAGAGTTGACTGGGATGAACAAGAACATGGAAGAATTGAAGGAAGACAACCAATCGTTCAAGGAAGAATTCAAAGCGACTAAAGAAGAGTTGATTAATAAAATTGAAAATACCAATCAGAAAATAGATGAAACCAGGAAGAAGATAGAGAAGAACAACCGACAATTGAAGGAAGAGATGAAAGAAGATAACAAGAAGTTGGAAGAGAAGATGGGGGAGAAGTTGGAAGAATTGAGAGAGGACAATCAAATTTTAAGAGAAGAATTAAGAGAAGTCAATCAGGAGAATTTGGACAAACTGGACGAAAGGATGGAATTGTTGCGAGAAGAAATGAATAAGGAAATCAAGGTTAACAAAAAAGCGATGGATAAGAAGATGGAAGAAGAAAATATAATGGTCAATCGACAGATTCGAGAGATTGATGGAAAGTGCAACCAGACCGAAAAGGAGGTGAATGAGTTTAAAGAAGTGGTGAACATCAAGTTCACAAATATCGAAGAACATAGTCGAAGGAAGGTAGAAGAACAGAGGAAGGAAAATCAAGAAGAGTTCGGAAAAGTACGCAACCAAGTCACAGAGCGATGTAATGATATACAAGAGACCATGGCCAATATCACCGGTCAGGTGCGACAAAGCCGAGAGGAGATGGAAGCAATAAGGAACAGACCGACTCATTTCACCGGATTGCCCATCAACGAAAGCCGAGAGTGGCTCAACTTCCGGCAGTACAAACGCAAGCCGATGGAGTTCCTGGCAAGGGTAGAAGAATATTTGACCAAGCATAAAATTACCCAATGGAGCCATAGCAGGGAGATATTCGACGAGTCCTTCCGAGACATTACAGATAATTGGTGGATGGCCAACCGGAGTGAAATTTCCGACTACCAACAGTTCCGGAAAATGTTTAAGACAAAATACTGGTCTGAGACCACCCAGAACTTGATACGTGACAATATTTGTAACGGAAGATACAGGTCACAATTAGGTAGCAGTATGACGGCATATTTCTTGGGGAAGGTGTGTATGGCAAAGCACCTTGAGCCAGCAATCCCAGAAGAATGTTTAGTGAATAAGATATCTTATCACTATGATGAGGACATTATCAGGGCCCGGAGAGGTAGTCAGATCAAGACGATCCAGGGAATGACTGAGTTATTGGAGGGATACGAGAATGAAGAGTATTATCGGCAGAGCAGGAAGAGAAATGAGAGACCAGAAGCAAGGCCGACTACTTACCCCAATAACGGCAATAACCATACAAATAACCGGAACCAGCCCAGTAATTACGACGGCCCTAACAACCAGCCGCGTAATAACCAGTTTAACGGAAATTTTAACGGCGTGAGAAATAACAACCCCTACCCAAATAATCGAAACCACTTTTATCAACAAAATAATAATGTTCCATACAGTCAGAGAAATCCATATCCCAACAATAATGGTGACAGACCTTACCCACCTAACCGAAATTACTATAATAATAATATTAGTAATAATAATAATAGCAATAGTAATAACCGAGTGTCGCGCCCTAGGGTAAATTTTATAAGAGCAGAAGATCGCGGACCCAGGAGATACTATCAACCGAGGAGGAGCAGCTTCCACGGCGCCGACCGAAGATGGAGGAGTGCGGAACGAGACGGCCCAAGATACGAACAGGAAAGACGAAGTACCAGCCTGGAAGATCTTGGCAGACAACCGAACAGGGCGTTAAACATTAACCAGGGTACAGAACGTCAAGAGACAAACCAGAGTTTCCCGAACGATGCCTCGGTCAATAATAACTCAAACAATGAACAAAATACTTTAAACGAGAGGAGGCAGTAATCAACAACGATGACCCGTTACTGCTTATACTTCCTGGGTTAGAAAAGGATGATTTGCAACAAGCAAACAATGATAAAAACATCACTATTATCAGTAACCATTATTTGAAAGACATACGAACTGAACTTTTGGAAGAGAACGAGAAGAGTCTCAGCAACAGTAATAATGAGATAATTTATATAACAGCGGAGGTGGAAGGAGTTCCCGCTAAAATAATGATAGACACAGGAGCTAATATTTCAATAATAAACTCCAATGAGTTGGAGAGAATACAATGTACATGTGGAAAAACTTTGCCAATGTTACCAATCAACAACATTGTGTTGGTAGGTGCAACTGGCCGCCAGAATAAAACCATTAGGAAGCAAGTTTCCTTAAGTGTCGTTAGCCGTGATATAGCTTTAGACATGGAATTTTTAATCGCCACCGGATTACCATTTGACATCTTAGTCGGTTGCGATATTCTTCGTAGATATTCGGCAGTAATCGATCTTAATTTAAATAAAGTATCACTTTTCCCAGACGGAGTAACATGGACCGCAGACCTGGTAGGAGGCACAACAATACTTCCCAGCCCTATACATCAACAACTTCGTAAAATAAATGTTATTAGAAACAGCCCTCTTTCTAAACCCATAATATACAATCAAGGAGGAGAGGATTTATGGTCAGTTAAGATCCAAGAAATACGGAATTTCCAGTGCGGAAGCGATAACAAGAAAATACCAACGCACCTGGCTGATCGTCTAATTGCAATATATGAGAGATACAAGGCGGTGTTTTCTGATGAACCAGGGAAGGTAGAAAACTACCAGTGCCAACTTCGTTTTAAAGAAAACGTAGAGTTTAACCGGAGGTCATATCCAATAGCGCAGTCGCTCAAAGAAGCCGTGAGAACAGAGATAAACAAGATGATTGAAAACGACATAATTGAGATTAGTCAATCACCTTACACTAGTCCAATTATTGCTGTTCCGAAGAAAGACGGACAAGTCCGGCTCTGTTTAGATGCGCGTGAGTTGAACAAGACAATTGTGAATGACAGAACATCTCCCGGTGAAATAGAAGAAATCTTAAAGCGTTTTCATGGTACTAACTTTATTAGCACCTGGGATACGGTCTGTGGTTATTGGCAGGTAGAGCTGCATCCACAAAGCCGCCAGTATGTAGCGTTCATTTTCGAAGGGCGCAATTACCAGTTCAAGAGACTGCCCTTCGGACTTGTCAATTCTGTCGCCATATTTGTGGCATGCATGGACCAGATTTTGGGACCAGAAGCGCTCCAATTTACCACCGTCTATGTTGACGATTTACTAATCACATCCGGAACCTGGGAGGAGCATTGTTACAGAGTGGAATTTGTACTAAACAAACTAGCGCAGAACAACATAACACTGAAGTTGGAGAAATCCAAATTCATAGCGCGCGAGGTACAATTCTTAGGCTTCAACCTAGACGACAGAGGTATTACCCCATCAGCAGAGAAAGTGGAGGCAATTCAGAGGTTCCCGCAACCAAGAAACAGGAAACAATTGCAATCTTTCCTCGGACTCTGTAACTATTACAGGAAGTTTCAGAGCCGATATTCCGAGTTGACCGCCAAGTTTCAACCACAGTTATCTGCAAAAAACAAATGGACTTGGGGTGAAGGTCAAGATATTACTTTCCGATTAATAAAAGAGAAGTTTCTGGAGAGTGTGGTACTTCGTCACCCAGATTTTAAGAAACCGTTCTTTCTAAACTGTGACGCTAGCGATCTAAGCTTAGGAACGACATTATACCAGGAAGATGAGGAGGGACAACATCTGGTAATAAGCTTCGCTAGTCGCACACTGAACCAGTGCGAAAAGAACTACAGTGTGACAGAAAAGGAATTGTTGAGCGTGGTGTTCGCATGCAGCAAGTTCCGGACGTACATTCTCGGATATCAAGTCACGGTACGAACTGATCATAAATCCATCTCGTTCCTTCGTAGGTGCAAATTGAGTCACGGCCGATTGGCTAGGTGGGTACTCGCCCTACAAGAATATGACCTGAAATGGGAATACATTCCAGGAAAGAAGAACGTGGTAGCGGATGTGTTGTCACGTATAAATCTAGAAGATCAGACTTTCGAGGGGGAGAAGGAGAGCTTGGTAAAAATTTATAACATATTCACGACCAGAGCCGATTTACAAGCTTTGTTAATAAATATCCGAATCCATCAGCAGTCTGATCCTAAGCTGAAAAACATTGTGAGTCGTTTGGAAGCCAATGATGAAACTATTTCTAAATACTACCACCTTAACAAGGGAATTTTATTCATAAAAACCGCATTGGACGATGAGACATGGAAGGTGATAATCCCACACCAAATCGAAAAGGAGGTCATCATCGATTACCATGTCAGGTATGGTCACATGGGAGCGTTAAAAGTGATACAAGCTCTAGAGGAAAATTGTAAGATCAAGAATATCAACCGCAAGGTGAGAACATATATCAAGTCCTGTAAGATCTGCCAATGTGCAAAAGTAAACAATGAAAAGACAGAGGGTATCATGATACCGATAACTTCCAACGCAAAACTGGAAAAAGTGTTTTTGGATATATGCGGGCCATTTCCCCGTAGCGGTGGTCGACACAGATATAAATACTTGGTAATTATAATGGATCACTACACCAAGTATATAAAGCTATATCCGGTTAATCGGGCAACAACAGCAAAGGTTTTGGCGGTGATTATTGATTTGTATATCCCAGAGATCGGTAGACCATTTTCTATTATTACCGACCATGGTACACAGTTTAAGGGGAGGAGATGGCGAGACACTTTATTAGCACTTGGGGTCAAAACATATAAGACATCAGTCTACCACCCAAGTAGCAATCCGGCTGAGAGAGTACTAAGAGAAGTGGGTAGGATATTGCGCACGTACTGTCACAACCAACAGAAAAAGTGGCAAGAGTACCTAGCAGCGACAGAAACATTCCTAAATTACGCCCACCATCCAGCTATAGGAATTCCACCGTACTCAGCCATGTATGAGAAGCCGACTCCCCGAGACATTGAACAAATCATTGAATTTCCAACGAACAACAATAGGAAATTCAACCAGTTGAAGTTTTACAATAAGGTAGCAGAAGATCAGGAACAACGGCAAGCCAAATACCAGAAGGCAATAGGGCGAATTGTAACATATAAAGAGGGTGAGAAAGTCCTCCTAAAAAATAGAGAGCTGCCTAGCACCTTAGAAGGCATAACCAAAAAACTACTATTACTTTACACCGGACCATATGTTGTGGTAAATGATAAGCATAACAATACATATGAGTTGAGGGAAATCGTTTCAGGAAAAATCAAAGGAGTGTACAATCAAGCTTCTATGAAGAAATATTATGAAGAATGAGTTGTGAGTTTTAAAATTTTGAATTTATATATATTTTATTTTAAAAAATTCGGAAATAATGTAAGTACATCTTACAACCTAATATTTTGAAAAGAACATTTTGGAGAATTATAAGAAGAAAGGAATTTTGAATTTATTTTTTAAAAAATTCGGAAATAATGTAAGTACATCTTACAACCTAATATTTTGAAAAGAACATTTTGGAGAATTATAAGAAGAAAGGAATTTTGAATTTATTTTTTAAAAAAATTCAAAAATAATGTAAGTACATCTTACTACAACCTAATAATTTTGGAAAAAACTTTATGGAAGAAAGAAAAAGAAAGAATTTTGAATATAACTTATTCTAAAATATATAAGTACATCTTATTACAACCTGATAATTTTGGAACAAACTTTATGAAAGAATTAAGAAGAAAGGAATTTTGAATTTACTTATAAAAATTTAAAATTGAGTAAGTACTTCTTACTACAACCTGATAATTTAGAACAAAACTTTTTGGAAGAAAGAGAAAGAGAGAGAATTTTGAACTTAAATATACAAAAAATTTAAAAATAAAGTAAGACCAACTTACTATAACTAAGTCTGTGAGAAAACTTTATGGTAAATAATTAAGAAGAATTTGAATTTGGAAAAATACCAAAACATTCAGAAATAATAGTAAGATCACATTACTATAAACAAGTCTGAATGAAACAATTCTGGGAATAAATGAATTAAACAGAATTTGTATGTTGATAGAACGTCAGAACATTGAAACAAGATAAGATCAACATATTACAAGGATTTATGAGAAATATTTTTCAATTAAATAAAAAGAATAGTTTGAATTTTACATTAAAACTAACCAAGTTCCAAAAAATAATGATGTGTCAATTATGATTGAATTGAAAAGAAAATAAAGTGGTTAATTCAGAAAAGAGAATTAACGTTAATCCAGAATAAATGCTAGACATTCACAATAGCATTTGAAGGAGTAGAGAAGAATAACAAAAAAGAGTGTAATATGCCAGAGAAGGAAAAAATTTGGAAGCAAAGAGACTAATTACCTATGAAACGATAATGAAAACAGTTAATTAAGAGCGAAGAAGAACAACTCATACCAAACAGATGGAGAAGATGATTTTGAACAAATGATAATAATAAGACCTATATGAAATGCAAAGAGAAGAAATACCACATGAAATATAATATAAATGAATTAATGCTAATGAATGCGAAGGCGGATTAATAACTTTCTAAGAGAAAGGAAAGAACCAAAATGTTTAAATAAAATGATCAATATAACAACCTGTATATCTAATGTAAAGATACAATGTTAAAAAATTAAATATAATATATTAAGACCATTCAAATAATGAATAAGAAAGACTATATATAAAGACCATGCTAATACTATGAATAACCAGAAGAAAGTATAAAGAGAATTCAGATGAAGAAGAAAGAGAGTTACACAGTAAACAGTAACCAGAATTATTAAAAGAAAGGTTTTCAACCATAATTAAATTAAATATATCAGACAAGTTAAGAGTTTTGAAAAAATATATATATGTAATGAGTATAATAATGATTATGAAGATTTATTAAGATAGAAAATGTGAGATAATCTGAGAGACTACGAAGTGGAGAATCCAAAGATATTTTTATTAGTCGAAAATGAGACTACTTTTTATTTATTTATTCGATGACTGACTGAAGATAATTCCAGCAGCATTATGTTTTTTGAGCAGGGATGGATATGCCTCTGTAATCAATTTATAGAAGTGGTGTATGGCCAGCAGAGAAGTAGCGTACAGTGCCCCTCTGATCTGCCCCAGCCCACGTGATAGGGAATGTTAGGGAATTAATATCCCAAGGATACAACACGAAGTTGATATAGAAAGAAAATGTATTACAATTATAATATATCTCAGAAGACACTAACTATCCGAAAAGGATCAGTAGTAAGACAAGTAACCATATATATAAAATTAATAAAACTCTAATATAAAAAAGTCGATATAAAAATGGAGAAGAAAATGAATTATAAGAAATGATGAAATTATCATACGAAATTATTTCATCCATAAACATGTCTGAAATAATTACTTCTGGAGGAGAGCAATCTGTAGCGTGACAGATGTATGCATAATATTGAATGGCAATTGATCATTAGAATAATGAAGTTATAATATTTAAATTTGGAAGAAAGCACTAAGTTTAATATAAAAAGATAAATTCATAGCAACTGTGGAAAGAAATCATTATTATAAAGAAAATACAAGTTAAAATAAAAGGAGTTACTAGTGATGAGTCATCCAAGACCAGTCTCATAACCAAAGGTTTTCAAGGTATAACCCAGGAAGGTAAAATAGTAAATAACAAAGCAGTACTGAATATGACCAAACCCACAACGAGGAAGAATAAATAGAAGAGAAACCCTAAAATAAGCCAAGATCAACCAATACAGGTTGTGTATTTCTGAAATAAAGAAGAAGATGGAGAAGATCCCAAGAAACCTGATGGCAACAAGAAGAAGATGGAGAAGATACCAGTCCCAGAAGGCAGGAGAAAAGAAGACTGAAGAAAGAAGAAGAGGGCAGCATCCTGAAGAAGATGTCATGCTCTTATAAAAGACACCCAAATCCCTATATCCCCAAAATAAATATCTAAAAACAAAAGTATAACGAAATAAAAACCACATGTATATAAATTTAAGAGAGAGGAGTGTATAAAGTAAAAGTTTCCTGTGAACTAAGATGAAACAATAATATAGTACCCATGGAACAAATCTCCATTGAAAAAACGCTAACCAATTTATTATGTTAATAAGACTATACGACCATTTAGCATTAACATAATAATAAGTGCAAAGTGAACCAGTGATAGTTTTGGGTATTATAAAAAATGAACCTTGTGTTTCATTCTTGGCAATCACAAACATTGGATGCAATGAAATATGCATTTTTCAATGAATTAAAATATGTACTGTGACAATATGTTGTTCATAAGACATGAATCTGTTTAAAATAACATTTTTGTTTTACATGAAAAAAGAAAAACAGATTTCATAGTGCTTTGTGAACGGTTCATACTATTTATTTGTTAATGACAGGGTACAATTCCCCAAAGACAAGGTATAAAAGACTGTATAAAAACTGTAGAATCCTACTTATAATAATAGTTAGAAATAAGAATATAAATATAAGGTTTTAATGTATATAGTACAAGAATGTTTAAAAATGTTTTAGATATAAGGCCATTTGTTTGGGTCTGAAACAACTAACATCAGAACTATAAAAATAATTACCACTTGTAAATAGTAGAGAGTAATTAAGATGTTAGTTAGTACAAAACCTTTGTTGTAAACCATATTTACATGTTGGAAATGGGAATTTTGTTGCAAAATGTCTGATTTGAAGACAACCATTTATTTAAAAAAAAAAAGTTCTTTATTCTGTTTAACTATTATTTGTATTGTAACCAATACTAATTGTTTTTGTGTAATTTGAAAACATGTTTAATTTATAATACTATTTGTAAAAGTCAGAGAGGGTATCACACATCATATATTGTTTGTAAATTATTTTGTAAGAAAAATTGTTAAAAAATCATAGGCCAAAAGAATGGAAACCAAACTTCATCAAAACAGAGAAATTACTCATTTAAAAGCAAATAAACAAAAGGGGTTTAGACAAAATAAACTTGAGATCATGCCATATAATTGCACATACCATTTAGAGAGATTTTAATAAATTATATTCAGAATTATAAATAAAAATAAAATGACTAAACTCAGAAATTTAGACATGGGAGTCATATATTTCAGAATAATGTTTCAGAATACAACTAATTCAATTAATTACCAGAAAATAAGGGAATAGGAACCTTTTAATACAATATAGGATTATTAATATTAAATATAACTGATAAAATGGCTGAATTTATATAATGACAGGAAGTAAATTTTGATGTTTTGGACTCTTCAGAGTATACCCAAACTGAAAGTAAAATTACTATTTTTTGGACAGAAAACACTATAAAATGGCATTATTTAATCTGAAAATAACCAGAATGAACTGAAAGATTAATTTAAATCAAATCTAGTGAATAAAATTGACAAATAACCAAAGTTTAGGCATTCATATAGTGAAATAGTAAAATGTACACAGGATGTGAAAATATTTTTGAACAATGTTAAGGATAATATTATATGGGCTAAGAGTTTAATTGAAACTGAAGGAAACAGTTAGTTAATTATTGGTAGTTGAACGGTTAACATGACATACATTTAATAACGTGGATAACCTAACCTATAATCGTCATACAAGCGAGTGTATAGTGAGTTATTGTGAAATCGCGAGTGACTTGTAAAATACTTCTGAAACTATCATATTATAACAGAAACGATCAAGTAACACTCCATAACACAGAACAATATAAATCTACTCCGAAAAACACCATAAAACACTAGAAAACTGTATAATACATTAAACCAAATTAGTGACGGAATCGGAGAAAGTGTTTGAACTAATAATTATACAGATACACTAAATACAACCCAGAATCACTACACCAGTCACTACACAACATATAACAAGAGATTTGCGGACACGAGAACAGAAATATTGCGTCAAAATACATTATTTGGAATGCAGCAGCAACGAGCAACATTTTCATCGACTTGACGGCAGCCATCTTTCTTTGACAATTCCAGTGCCTCCTCTTAGTTCAACAGCTGTTGGGTGAAAACAATTATTATATTTACAAATTATTATTCAATGTCTGTGTTTATTAATAACTATTAATTTGATTGTAACGTTATACTTTTTAAATATTAGCCCGATTTCTCTGACTTTGGTAATAACTGGCTGTTTAAAGAACCCTGTATAATTTTTATATAATATACTTTGTAATTTTTTTCGATATCCTGAGAATCGATACTAATCGATAAGAGTCAATATTGCTATTACTTAATAAAAAACATTAATACTTTTCAATACTTAATAGTTCTTTATTTCTTCAATAATACTAATTACCAATAATATAATTCTAATTGATAATCTACAAGGACTTTACCACCCGTAAGTGAAGATAACCTAAAAAATAGAAAGGTAAACAAATATCGATTGGTTTACAGACAGTCTTATGAGTGGTGATAGATTATTTAAATTATACTAAAACTTTAATAAAAATTTTCAGAAGAGCATTACACTGTTTAAAACTTCACAGCCCTATATTAATTAATTGATCCTAATTAATTAATTAATAAAATTAAAATTTTTTTTTATTATTTTTTTTTATAAACATAATTTTTTTTTTAATTTTCTTCAAAACAATAATTTTTGTTTTGAAACTTTCGGTGAAGCTGAGCATATATATTTCTTCATCAACTTTATGCTACTCGACCGGTCTTGCTACCATTGGGACTCGACCAGCTGGGAAAATTAAGGAAGTGTTTCAGGCCAGTAAGACGTCGAGAGCCACACCAATTAAACACCTTACAACTTACAGATTCACACATCAATCTTATTTATTTTATTACAAATTGGCTAGTCCAAACAGAGGGGCTTGATTACATCGGAATCTAACATAATCCACAATAGCTTTTTATCATCAACACACATACACATCTATATTTTATTAGTATTATTACAAATTGGCGCACAACTTTAGGGGCTTTAATTAGCGATTGGAAGGCCAATACATTCTGCCCGATCACTAGTTGGAGCTAGGCAACAGCTACAAAGCCAGAGAATTTCAAGGGAAAATGCAACGACGTGCAACATCTAAGAAACGGGCGGCGGAGGCCGAGAAAGAAATAGAAGTTGACATGGACAACAAAGAGGCAACGCCAGTAGAGGTGGAAGAGGTATTACAATCGGTGTTGTCCAAACAAACGGAACAACCGGAGATACCAACACAGACAGGAGAGGTTAATATCCAGGAGAAACCCAAAACAATGGAAGACGTAAGGATGGAGAAAATTATGGAAATGTTCAAGATAATGGACCAGAATAGGGAGAAGGACAACCAAACAACAAATAAGAAGATGGAAGAATGGAAAGAAGACTTGAGTAAGAAAATGGACAAGAAAATGGACGAAAATAATAAGAAAATGGAATCCACAAGTAAGGAATTAAAGGAAGACTTGAGTAAGAAAATGGGGAGTGATAACCAGTCCTTGAAAGAAGATTTAGGAAATAAGATCGAAACAACAAATAAGAAGCTGGAAGAGAAGATAGAAGAAAACAGCAAGAAGATGGAAGAGAAGATAGAAGAAAACAGCAAGAAGATGGAAGAGAAGATGGAAGAATTGAAGAAGGATAATCAATCCACAAAAGAAGAGTTGACTGGGATGAACAAGAACATGGAAGAATTGAAGGAAGACAACCAATCGTTCAAGGAAGAATTCAAAGCGACTAAAGAAGAGTTGATTAATAAAATTGAAAATACCAATCAGAAAATAGATGAAACCAGGAAGAAGATAGAGAAGAACAACCGACAATTGAAGGAAGAGATGAAAGAAGATAACAAGAAGTTGGAAGAGAAGATGGGGGAGAAGTTGGAAGAATTGAGAGAGGACAATCAAATTTTAAGAGAAGAATTAAGAGAAGTCAATCAGGAGAATTTGGACAAACTGGACGAAAGGATGGAATTGTTGCGAGAAGAAATGAATAAGGAAATCAAGGTTAACAAAAAAGCGATGGATAAGAAGATGGAAGAAGAAAATATAATGGTCAATCGACAGATTCGAGAGATTGATGGAAAGTGCAACCAGACCGAAAAGGAGGTGAATGAGTTTAAAGAAGTGGTGAACATCAAGTTCACAAATATCGAAGAACATAGTCGAAGGAAGGTAGAAGAACAGAGGAAGGAAAATCAAGAAGAGTTCGGAAAAGTACGCAACCAAGTCACAGAGCGATGTAATGATATACAAGAGACCATGGCCAATATCACCGGTCAGGTGCGACAAAGCCGAGAGGAGATGGAAGCAATAAGGAACAGACCGACTCATTTCACCGGATTGCCCATCAACGAAAGCCGAGAGTGGCTCAACTTCCGGCAGTACAAACGCAAGCCGATGGAGTTCCTGGCTAGGGTAGAAGAATATTTGACCAAGCATAAAATTACCCAATGGAGCCATAGCAGGGAGATATTCGACGAGTCCTTCCGAGACATTACAGATAATTGGTGGATGGCCAACCGGAGTGAAATTTCCGACTACCAACAGTTCCGGAAAATGTTTAAGACAAAATACTGGTCTGAGACCACCCAGAACTTGATACGTGACAATATTTGTAACGGAAGATACAGGTCACAATTAGGTAGCAGTATGACGGCATATTTCTTGGGGAAGGTGTGTATGGCAAAGCACCTTGAGCCAGCAATCCCAGAAGAATGTTTAGTGAATAAGATATCTTATCACTATGATGAGGACATTATCAGGGCCCGGAGAGGTAGTCAGATCAAGACGATCCAGGGAATGACTGAGTTATTGGAGGGATACGAGAATGAAGAGTATTATCGGCAGAGCAGGAAGAGAAATGAGAGACCAGAAGCAAGGCCGACTACTTACCCCAATAACGGCAATAACCATACAAATAACCGGAACCAGCCCAGTAATTACGACGGCCCTAACAACCAGCCGCGTAATAACCAGTTTAACGGAAATTTTAACGGCGTGAGAAATAACAACCCCTACCCAAATAATCGAAACCACTTTTATCAACAAAATAATAATGTTCCATACAGTCAGAGAAATCCATATCCCAACAATAATGGTGACAGACCTTACCCACCTAACCGAAATTACTATAATAATAATATTAGTAATAATAATAATAGCAATAGTAATAACCGAGTGTCGCGCCCTAGGGTAAATTTTATAAGAGCAGAAGATCGCGGACCCAGGAGATACTATCAACCGAGGAGGAGCAGCTTCCACGGCGCCGACCGAAGATGGAGGAGTGCGGAACGAGACGGCCCAAGATACGAACAGGAAAGACGAAGTACCAGCCTGGAAGATCTTGGCAGACAACCGAACAGGGCGTTAAACATTAACCAGGGTACAGAACGTCAAGAGACAAACCAGAGTTTCCCGAACGATGCCTCGGTCAATAATAACTCAAACAATGAACAAAATACTTTAAACGAGAGGAGGCAGTAATCAACAACGATGACCCGTTACTGCTTATACTTCCTGGGTTAGAAAAGGATGATTTGCAACAAGCAAACAATGATAAAAACATCACTATTATCAGTAACCATTATTTGAAAGACATACGAACTGAACTTTTGGAAGAGAACGAGAAGAGTCTCAGCAACAGTAATAATGAGATAATTTATATAACAGCGGAGGTGGAAGGAGTTCCCGCTAAAATAATGATAGACACAGGAGCTAATATTTCAATAATAAACTCCAATGAGTTGGAGAGAATACAATGTACATGTGGAAAAACTTTGCCAATGTTACCAATCAACAACATTGTGTTGGTAGGTGCAACTGGCCGCCAGAATAAAACCATTAGGAAGCAAGTTTCCTTAAGTGTCGTTAGCCGTGATATAGCTTTAGACATGGAATTTTTAATCGCCACCGGATTACCATTTGACATCTTAGTCGGTTGCGATATTCTTCGTAGATATTCGGCAGTAATCGATCTTAATTTAAATAAAGTATCACTTTTCCCAGACGGAGTAACATGGACCGCAGACCTGGTAGGAGGCACAACAATACTTCCCAGCCCTATACATCAACAACTTCGTAAAATAAATGTTATTAGAAACAGCCCTCTTTCTAAACCCATAATATACAATCAAGGAGGAGAGGATTTATGGTCAGTTAAGATCCAAGAAATACGGAATTTCCAGTGCGGAAGCGATAACAAGAAAATACCAACGCACCTGGCTGATCGTCTAATTGCAATATATGAGAGATACAAGGCGGTGTTTTCTGATGAACCAGGGAAGGTAGAAAACTACCAGTGCCAACTTCGTTTTAAAGAAAACGTAGAGTTTAACCGGAGGTCATATCCAATAGCGCAGTCGCTCAAAGAAGCCGTGAGAACAGAGATAAACAAGATGATTGAAAACGACATAATTGAGATTAGTCAATCACCTTACACTAGTCCAATTATTGCTGTTCCGAAGAAAGACGGACAAGTCCGGCTCTGTTTAGATGCGCGTGAGTTGAACAAGACAATTGTGAATGACAGAACATCTCCCGGTGAAATAGAAGAAATCTTAAAGCGTTTTCATGGTACTAACTTTATTAGCACCTGGGATACGGTCTGTGGTTATTGGCAGGTAGAGCTGCATCCACAAAGCCGCCAGTATGTAGCGTTCATTTTCGAAGGGCGCAATTACCAGTTCAAGAGACTGCCCTTCGGACTTGTCAATTCTGTCGCCATATTTGTGGCATGCATGGACCAGATTTTGGGACCAGAAGCGCTCCAATTTACCACCGTCTATGTTGACGATTTACTAATCACATCCGGAACCTGGGAGGAGCATTGTTACAGAGTGGAATTTGTACTAAACAAACTAGCGCAGAACAACATAACACTGAAGTTGGAGAAATCCAAATTCATAGCGCGCGAGGTACAATTCTTAGGCTTCAACCTAGACGACAGAGGTATTACCCCATCAGCAGAGAAAGTGGAGGCAATTCAGAGGTTCCCGCAACCAAGAAACAGGAAACAATTGCAATCTTTCCTCGGACTCTGTAACTATTACAGGAAGTTTCAGAGCCGATATTCCGAGTTGACCGCCAAGTTTCAACCACAGTTATCTGCAAAAAACAAATGGACTTGGGGTGAAGGTCAAGATATTACTTTCCGATTAATAAAAGAGAAGTTTCTGGAGAGTGTGATACTTCGTCACCCAGATTTTAAGAAACCGTTCTTTCTAAACTGTGACGCTAGCGGTCTAAGCTTAGGAACGACATTATACCAGGAAGATGAGGAGGGACAACATCTGGTAATAAGCTTCGCTAGTCGCACACTGAACCAGTGCGAAAAGAACTACAGTGTGACAGAAAAGGAATTGTTGAGCGTGGTGTTCGCATGCAGCAAGTTCCGGACGTACATTCTCGGATATCAAGTCACGGTACGAACTGATCATAAATACATCTCGTTCCTTCGTAGGTGCAAATTGAGTCACGGCCGATTGGCTAGGTGGGTACTCGCCCTACAAGAATATGACCTGAAATGGGAATACATTCCAGGAAAGAAGAACGTGGTATAGAAAAAAAAACGTTGCAGGTAAACTACCCCTTCCCCTCAACCGATCTTCACCAAAAACAATAGGTCTTGAGTACTCTACAAATCAGGGCTGTATGCAGAAAATTATTTGATTCTGTTTGAACTTGCGGCTGTTATCGTTTGCCATAGAAAATACCCTTGTTAAAAAAACGTTGTTGGTAAACTACCCCTTTCCCTTAACCGATCTTCACCAAAAACAATAAGTCTTGAGGACTCTGCAATTTAGTGCTGTATGCAAATAATCTTTTGATTCTGTTTGAATTTGCGGCTGATATCGTTTGCCATAGGAAATACCCTTGTTAAAACATAAAACGATACAGGTAAACTACCCCTTTCCCTTAACCGATCTTTACCAAAAACAATAGATCTTGAGAACTCTACAAGTCAGGGCTGTATGCGAAAAATTATTTGATTCTGTTTGAATTTGCGGCTGTTATCGTTTACCAAAAAAAAAAAAAATTTCCCTTGATAAAAAAAAACCGTTGCAGGTAAACTACCCCTTTCCCTCAACCGATCTTCACCAAAAACAATAGGTCGCGAGTACTCTACAAATCAGGGCTGTATGCAAAAAATTATTTGATTCTGTTTGAATTTGCGGCAGTTATCGTTTGCCATAGAAAAAAAATCTACAGACAGACACACAGACAGACAGACACACAGACACACACACAGACACTTTTCGGAAAACGACTTTTTTTCATGTTTTGAGTGTAGTAGAATCAGAATCTGCAATAATCTCGAACACGATTTTTTTTGCCATCACCATACTTCCATTCCTTTAGGAATATGGAAGTAAAATATCGGTATGGAGAACCATACATGACTTCCATATTCTAAGATTTATATTTAAAATCATTTTCGAAATGAAATATTACCATAGAAACTACTTCTTTCTACTTACTGCTTCAGCCTTAACCACAGTACTGTGGTCACTAACGTATACCACCTCACGTTATCGCACTCGATTTTCACTGATGATGGAAGTCGATGGCATTGCCGAAACGTCTCGTTTTGTAGAAAACATTGGACCACGGCCAAATATCCCGGGAAGGAATTTTAACAAAAACTACTTCTTTGTTGCCGATAACGTTGTACACATATATATCAGTGGCGAAGTTACATGGAGGCAATTGAGGCAATGCCTACCCTAACAAATTCTGTAGAATAAAAATTATAAATACGTATGAACTACATAACGTAAAGATTATACATTGTTACTGGGACTGTCAAATTTATTAAACCGAAACGTGCTTTATTGAGCGACCGCTAGATGGTGACAGGTGAGATTGGGCATAGTTCGTTTAAAGCGAATGAGGCAACCTGAACTTGCCTCAGCGTTTTTTGTATACATCGTATGTAAGCAATGTAGTGGTGTGATAGGGAAGTGTAGGGAGGGGGGATTGTCCCGCGCTGTACACATAGAGCGTTGAGGCATGCCTCACTTCTGTGGTCCAAACAGTTAAGTTAAAGCGCCTGTGTTGTTTCTAAGTGTTTATTTTATGCGGTTATTAAAAGTGTCACTGTTATTCCGCTGAACTAACAGATGATCAAGATTGTTATTTGAATTATTTGTAACATTAAACATATATATAGAAACTAACCAAGTTTAAAAATTTGAAGTTCAATCAGTTGTATTATTGTGTATGACTAATACAAGGATTGTTCAATAGACACACGTATAGAGCTGTAAAGCATTTTTTATTCAACGATTTTAAAAGAAGTCTCCAATAACATTAAGACATGAGTTCCACTGTTGCGCTAACCTGTAGATTCCCTGCTAGTAAAATTCTTACGGCTGTTTGTGGAACCATTCGGTTACAAACTCTACCTCAGCGTCCGATTTGACCCACAGTCCTTTTAGTGATTCCTTAAAAAAAATTTAAGATAAGATTTTTGCCTACCCATTCATTACTAGCTTCGCCAGTAAGCAAATTGATGTCCATTTTTTCGGCTTGCACGCGTTATGTTGGTGTGGGTTTCGGCACTTTCCATTTAAAAAGCGTGCAAACGTAAGAAAATAAACATGAGTGAGGCCAGAAATAACGTGAATTGTGTGTTTGTGTCTTACCTGCCTTTTTATTGCCGTATTAAATGAAAAATATTATATTACATTAAAATTAAAAAATTTTAATTTTATTGCCTGGCAACAAAATTATTTTATTTTTAACAATTACCATTGTTTCAAAAAGTTTAAATAAATTTGCAAGTACTTTACTCTTGTTAAAACGTAAAAGGTTGCAGGTAAACTACCCCTTCCCCTTAACCGATCTTCACCAAAATCGAAAGTCCTTGAGACCTCTACAATTCAGGGATGTATGCAAACAATTATTTGATTCTGTTTGAATTTGCGGCTGTTATCGTTTGCCATAAAAAATACGCTTGATAAAAAAATGGTGCAGGTAAACTACCCCTTCCCCTTAACCGATCTTCACCAAAAACAATAGGTCTTGAGTACTCTACAAATCAGGGCTGTATGCAAAACATTATTTGATTCTGTTTGAATTTGCGGCTGTTATCGTTTGCCATAAGAAATACCCTTGTTAAAACATAAAACGTTACAGGTAAACTACCCCTTTCCCTTAACCGATCTTCACTAAAAACAATAGGTCTTGAAAACTCTACAATTCAGGGCTGTATACGAAACATTGTTTAAGTCTGTTTGAATTTGCGGCTGTTATCGTTTGCCAAAAAAAAAAATTTCCCTTGATAAAAAAAACCGTTGCAGGTAAACTACCCCTTCCCCTCAACCGATCTTCACCAAAAACAATAGGTCGCGAGTACTCTACAACTCAGGGCGGTATGCAAAAAATTATTTGATTCTGTTTGAATTTGCGGCAGTTATCGTTTGCCATAGAAAATACGCTTGATAAAAAACGTTGCAGGTAAACTACCCCTTCCCCTCAACCGATCTTCACCAAAACCAACAGGCCTTGAGTACTCTACAAATCAGGGCTGTATGCAGAAAATTATTTTATTCTGTTTGAATTTGCGGCTGTTATCGTTTGCCATAGAAAATACCCTTGTTAAAAAAACGTTGTTGGTAAACTACCCCTTTCCCTTAACCGATCTTCACCAAAAACAATAGGTCTCGAGTACTCTACAATTTAGGGCTGTATGCAAATAATCTTTTGATTCTGTTTGTATTTGCGGCTGTTATCGTTTGCCATAGGAAATACCCTTGTTAAAACCTAAAACGTTACTAGTAAACTACCCCTTTCCCTTAACCGATCTTCACCAAAAACAAAAGGTCTTGAGAACTCTACAATTTAGGGCTGTATACGAAACATTATTTGATTATTTTTGAATTTGCGGCTGTTATCGTTTGCCAAAAAAAAAATTTCCCTTGATAAAAAAAAACCGTTGCCGGTAAACTACCCCTTTCCTTCAACCGATCTTCACCAAAAACAATAGGTCGCGAGTCCTCTACAAATCAGGGCTGTATGCAAAAAATTATTTGATTCTGTTTGAATTTGCGGCAGTTATCGTTTGCCATAGAAAAAAAATCTACAGACACACAGACAGACACACACACACACAGACACACACACACACACACAGACACTTTTCGGAAAACGACTTTTTTTCATGTTTTGAGTGTAGTAGAATCAGAATCTGCAATAATCTCGAACACGATTTTTTTTGCCATCACCATACTTCCATTCCTTAAGGAAATATGGAAGTAAAATGACAGACAACTTTGTAGAGTGTAATAACTTAAGGAGACGCAATGTGTATGTTGAACTGTATTGTGTTAAAACGCATTAAGCCCTGTCAAAATGAAATTTAACACTCAAAATGAAAGGAGTAATTGTATAAAATAAACTTTTTATATTTGTTCGTTACATAAAATGTTTTTCTTTATTTCCAATTACATGGTCCAATACCTGGACAATCATTAGGATGAAAATAGATTTTGATATTTTTGTACTATTCATACACATTTTCTGAAACACCTGGAGTGCGTATAATAAAGACATTAACAGAACAGAATTCCAAAAGTGGAATGAATTAGAGGTATATAAATTACTCTCCGCGTCTGATATTGCATTGTATGTGGATTGTTCACATGCTCAGGGTAAACGCTTTGAGGTTTACACTTGATACACGACCGGCCTATTTGATTCCAAGTATGTATCTGCCTTGCTTTTGCTGATATTGTACCTCTGTGTTTGCCTACCACTTTAACGGACATGTATAACAAAGGAAGCTCTCATCTCACTCGTACAAAAAAAGACACGCGCCAACCCTCTCAACTTTACTGAGTTGTGAGGTAGGCTACTTATATACACGTCAACCCCCACTCGCTTTTCAGAGACAGTGATACTTGTGAATAAGAAACAATGATACGATACAATTTGTGTTTATATTACGAAAATGTTCTAAGCATGTATATGTAGGACAAAATAAATATTATAAAAATTATTTATTCCTAAACTTCAATATTAAGCGTACACATTATGTTAGTCAAATATATGTATGTTTAGAAGTAAAAGAACGATAGTGTATAAATTTATATAAAATTACACAAAAATAACGTTCCAGATTTCTAAAATCTGTAAGTTAGTGACTAAAAATAATATGTGTTTTTTTACATTAAAATTTATATTACACTTAAAAACACTTATTACTTATCAATGTAAAATATATGATGTTTATTACAAAGGTGTGCGAGCGACTGATAGAAATTTTTTTACAGACATGAAAATAATCAAAAAGCATGAGAATAAACCAAATCTGATCTACTGTGATTTACGAACAAGTAAATAGTAACAGAGAATGTTGATAGTCTGCAGAGACATACTGATGAAATTCAGAAAAAACGTAGCTCCTACATAGAAAAAGAATACTACATTTTGAGTAAATATTACACAGCGTATCTTTCAAATACTGTATTATTAAAATGTTCATTAATATGAAATGAAACCGGGTTACTCATGTGAAACAGCATGGATACCTTACTTTTTGTTAGAGTTGATAAACAAGAAAGCAACAAATTTCTGTTTATTAGGTATGTGGTACTAACAGCATACATTGTACCTTAAAGTTACATTTCGTTACTATTATTTAAAGAATGCTTCTGACAGATGTTTGATGGGCGTAACGCGAAATTGTTCCGATCCCAAACGCGTACATTTAAAATATACGTTGTACGTATTTATTAGAATTCACGTGTGCGCTCTTGTGCAAAATCCCCTTTCACTTTTTGTAAAATCATGAAGCCTTAAAAACTTGTCATCTAGTAAACTGGAATCCACACATACTATTTATGAATACAGACTGTAGATTACAAATGGTACGTAAGAATATTTTTTTCTGAACTTAAAACAAAATGTGAAGCTTCGTGATGATAGTCATCTCATTTATTGGTTACTGGTGGCATATGGCTGACTTTCCTCCATATCAATGCTATCACTACTATTGCTGTATGGTCACACTAAACTGTGGCAGCATTACGTACAACTTATATCACGTTGAAGTAACAACGGCTTTTTGATTGGTTACTACTGTTCTGTTAGATTACGTTGTCTACAAATGTCAAAATCTATTCAACATGGCCCAGCTATAAATGAGAGTAATTTGATGTTGGTACCACACGGTCTAGGATAACACGAGTGGTAACTAAAAAATTGTGTTTAAATTAAAGGGTAATGATTAGTGCGGAATATTATTTCCTTCCTAATAAATTTTTTAAAGTTTCTTTACAAACACAGTTGACTTGTGTTTCATACGGGTAACGGCATTCCTAAAAAGAACGGATTTTATATATTTATACTTTCCTAGTAAGCTTAATTTTACTGTTTAATATTTATTGTGTAAAATTATTTAAAATTCTTGTGTAAAGATTCAACAATTTTTAATAAATCAGTTGTAAACATGAATTTATATTTCAGGAAGCAGGAAACTTACTGTTAAACTGCTCCAGATTGTTTTTGTAAGTCGTGAAACAACCAAAACGATTCTTGGTTTTTTGGTATTGTTGATATCAACTATTTTAGAAACTCTAATTTTGTTTTCTTTATTGTAGAGGTCAAATTGGATTAAAATTTAACGTGTCATCTTCCTGGAACGAGTCATAAAATTCCGTCAATATAAATGGCTCATGGTAAAACATGCCAACCTGTCTTTATACAGTAAAACTCTGATCTATCAGATTAATTAAACCCACCTGGCTGTAGGGAATTCAACTCTGTTGGTGTGCGAAAAATAGTAACATTAGGCTAATACAAACATTCCAAAACAAAGTTTTGCGGACCGTGGTGAATGCACCATGGTATGTTAAAAACGCCGTTATCCACAGAGATCTCGGTATTCCAACAATTAATGAAGAGATTAAAAGGTTTGCGAAGAAGCATGAAGAAAGACTTCACCTCCACGAAAATTCAGAAGTTCTTCAGCTGCTAGACAATCAACACGTGTTCCGAAGACTGAAGAGAACAAAGCCATTTGAACTTATGTAGTGTTTTGTGTTATAAAAGAGAGTGTTTAATTAAGAACACCAGAACTAACTAAAGGATGTCATTGGATTTAATTTACCTGATATGTATTTAGTATTAAAGATAAGTTGATGGTTGGTCTTACAGAACAGTTTTGACATGTTAAATTCAATTAAAAAAAATAGTCTTCCTGGAATCTCAACCCAGAGACTGTTGTTAGAAATACTTTAAAGACGTCAAATCGTTGTTTACATTTTTCTAATTATGAAAACTTCTTAAATGTCGGTTAAATGATTTAAAAAATAAAAACTACAAAAGTAAATGTGCTTTACGTTCTGTTGTTACTTTTTACTTATGATTGTACATATCTGAAAAAATCAAACGGTATAGATATTTTAATAATAAGTTCATTATTATACTTTAAAGTATCAAACCGTCGCCTGGAAGTCAACTGACAGTAAATAATTATAAATATAACCATTATAATAGCGACAAAACTGTTCTTGTAAATTATAGACTATAATTCAGAAAATTTGGAAAACTTTCCAACTTTGGAAAGAACATGTTTGTACGGAACAAAAAATAATTTTTTTTAAATCGCGTGAAATATTTATGTTTTTTTTGTACCGGTAATCATATTTATATGTAAACTGTATAGAGCACTGCAATAAACACTTGAATTTCGTCTTTCAAAGTGATTTATTAAGAATTTCTCTTTGTAGGCAACCATAAAAAATACACGATAAGCCTATATAATGTTTACTCGTTATCATTAGGAGCTTTAAAATTGAGACATACTTTTGGTAATGAGAGACTGTGGTTATAGTAGCATCAAAGTGAAGTTTCCGTGTCGGTACTACTTAATAGTTATGACGTTCAGATATTGAAGAATGCATACGAATAATACACAATTTGTGTGAATGAATGTAGGTACGCATATATTGTAACGAGTAACCTTTTATCGTCTCTTAAAAGTGTGTTTTATTGTGTGTTAGCCCCACACGTTGTAGTCGTTACTTTTCCTGATTTCTCATGCTGACGAGGTCCGTCGCGAACGCACGAATTACCAGTACTGATATCTTTACGAGTGTAATCCTTACCCCCTTGTAGTCCTTCAATGAGTATTTTTATTTCCCGATAGGCACCAAATAGTTTATGAAAACAATTAAAAAAGTTAAACTGAGCTGTCGTTCTATGCGGTGATGACCAATTCAAATTAACCTCGCAAACTGGCGGGCATTCGAATCTCGCTTGTAGTTCGTCGTGCTGCCAACGTCTAAATCCGGCAGACAATTTTGCTCATCGCTAAAGTACACAAACTATATAATACAATTTATAATGAAATAAAGGACGGTTATTGCCAATCAGTACTCGTTTATTAACGTTGAAATAGTTAATATTTAATCCGTTAGATACAAAAATATAATGTTATTAAATAATGTTGCTCCGGCAATAAATAGACAATATCTCAAGATTGGCTAAGTTGACTGAAGAGATTCTAAATCGACATGGCTGCCGTCAATGTTTATTTTCTACAGTTCATTCAATCAATGAGTCCTTTTGATTACGAAAAAATAGAATTAAGATGTTAATAAAGCACACTACCTTACATCAATGGTACTTATATACTATTAAAGTTAAATACAATCCGTTTTTTGAGTGTTAAAAAGTGTTTGTTCAAATTTCGTACTTCGTACACAGGTTAAAATTATGTTTACATACAAGTTTAATATTTATTATCAATTAACCTTGAAAGAAATTTAGTTACCAAATTCGGAGTGAGAGTGTTTTGTGTTGTGAGAAAAGTTAATTAATTTAGTTCGTAAATTCGGGTAGTTCAGATATACTTAACAAAATGTTGTTGATTTCTGGTGACAAGTCACTTCGTTATTAGTTAGGTTGGGTTGATACGATCATTAATCTTCCATCATTTGTACTTTGGATTTCATCTGGCTTCTTTTTCAATTGGTTTGGATTTTTTAATTAGTTTTGAATATTAAAATCTGGTTTATTATCTCTCTGTGGTTAAATAGTTCTTTATTAGACTTCTTGCATCCACATATCGTTAAATTTTGTACAATTTATTACTATTTTAATTGATAATTGAGTCGAATATGGTTTGGCTTCCGTCTCTCTTGATCGTCAATAATGGACTAATGTTTTATAACGGAATTAAATATAATAACGTTCCGTTGTTATGGCAACTGCCTATGCTCTCATTGGTTGAATATATTTATGTCTATTGTTATAATATTTGAATTTTAATTCAAAATTAATAAATATTTTCTGATGGCTATTATTCTTCTGTCTTCTTATTAATATATTAGATATTATCATAACTGTTTCTATTTTCTTTCAAAGATCATTTTGACATCCCACAAAGCTGGGTTTGTTCATGTATTAAAGTTTTGACAAAATGCTAATATTATATTATTACATTTCTTTCTTATTTTATGTTTTTAATCTAATTCTGACATCTTATTATGGTTCACTAATTGTAATTAATGAGTAACTTGCCCTGAATTTCTAATACAGTAGTTAATTTCTTACACTTTGTTTAATTTGAATTTATACAGTTAGGCATTTTATAGGCCTAAGTAGTAATTGGCTATATTTTCTTATTTTACACAAATTAAAGATTATTTTTCATTTACATATGTTTTGCTTGGTGTCACTTATGACTTATTTACCTTTTGAATTAATGTGGGCTCTTTTACAATAATTGAAGGATCTTATTAATTTACAAAATCATTGTTTGGCTGTTATTCTCTTATTTCTTTTTCTGTCTTTACTCTAATGATTAATATTATGTTTGTAAAATTTTGTCTCCTTTCTTATATCTATTGCCATTTCTTATAACTCGTTTATCACTTAATATTACTATAAAACATACCACAAAAGTTAGGTTTATGGTCTGTTTACTTTTCAGACATATTCCTTCTAACAAACTCAACTCTTTTAATTGAACAAATAACAATTTTGGTGAATAACATTATAACACCATTTACTTTATCTTGATAATCATCCCTTGAATATTATTATTAACATAGGATGTCTTATTTTCATTGCACTCATAGTACTAGTTTATTATTAATTAACACTATTATATTAGTTGTCTATACATCTTTTACAATCTGTTTTATTATCTTTGTTTCATTTTTCTTATTATTCTTATTATTATTTTTCATATTAACAACAGTCTCTGGGTTGAGATTCCAGGAAGACTATTTTTTTTAATTGAATTTAACATGTCAAAACTGTTCTGTAAGACCAACCATCAACTTATCTTTAATACTAAATACATATCAGGTAAATTAAATCCAATGACATCCTTTAGTTAGTTCTGGTGTTCTTAATTAAACACTCTCTTTTATAACACAAAACACTACATAAGTTCAAATGGCTTTGTTCTCTTCAGTCTTCGGAACACGTGTTGATTGTCTAGCAGCTGAAGAACTTCTGAATTTTCGTGGAGGTGAAGTCTTTCTTCATGCTTCTTCGCAAACCTTTTAATCTCTTCTTTAATTGTTGGAATACCGAGATCTCTGTGGATATCGGCGTTTTTAACATACCATGGTGCATTCACCACGGTCCGCAAAACTTTGTTTTGGAATGTTTGTATTAGCCTAATGTTACTATTTTTCGCACACCAACAGAGTTGAATTCCCTACAGCCAGGTGGGTTTAATTAATCTGATAGATCAGAGTTTTACTGTATAAAGACAGGTTGGCATGTTTTACCATGAGCCATTTATATTGACGGAATTTTATGACTCGTTCCAGGAAGATGACACGTTAAATTTTAATCCAATTTGACCTCTACAATAAAGAAAACAAAATTAGAGTTTCTAAAATAGTTGATATCAACAATACCAAAAAACCAAGAATCGTTTTGGTTGTTTCACGACTTACAAAAACAATCTGGAGCAGTTTAACAGTAAGTTTCCTGCTTCCTTAAATATAAATTCATGTTTACAACTGATTTATTAAAAATTGTTGAATCTTTACACAAGAATTTTAAATAATTTTACACAATAAATATTAAACAGTAAAATTAAGCTTACTAGGAAAGTATAAATATATAAAATCCGTTCTTTTTAGGAATGCCGTTACCCGTATGAAACACAAGTCAACTGTGTTTGTAAAGAAACTTTAAAAAATTTATTAGGAAGGAAATAATATTCCGCACTAATCATTACCCTTTAATTTAAACACAATTTTTTAGTTACCACTCGTGTTATCCTAGACCGTGTGGTACCAACATCAAATTACTCTCATTTATAGCTGGGCCATGTTGAATAGATTTTGACATTTGTAGACAACGTAATCTAACAGAACAGTAGTAACCAATCAAAAAGCCGTTGTTACTTCAACGTGATATAAGTTGTACGTAATGCTGCCACAGTTTAGTGTGACCATACAGCAATAGTAGTGATAGCATTGATATGGAGGAAAGTCAGCCATATGCCACCAGTAACCAATAAATGAGATGACTATCATCACGAAGCTTCACATTTTGTTTTAAGTTCAGAAAAAAATATTCTTACGTACCATTTGTAATCTACAGTCTGTATTCATAAATAGTATGTGTGGATTCCAGTTTACTAGATGACAAGTTTTTAAGGCTTCATGATTTTACAAAAAGTGAAAGGGGATTTTGCACAAGAGCGCACACGTGAATTCTAATAAATACGTACAACGTATATTTTAAATGTACGCGTTTGGGATCGGAACAATTTCGCGTTACGCCCATCAAACATCTGTCAGAAGCATTCTTTAAATAATAGTAACGAAATGTAACTTTAAGGTACAATGTATGCTGTTAGTACCACATACCTAATAAACAGAAATTTGTTGCTTTCTTGTTTATCAACTCTAACAAAAAGTAAGGTATCCATGCTGTTTCACATGAGTAACCCGGTTTCATTTCATATTAATGAACATTTTAATAATACAGTATTTGAAAGATACGCTGTGTAATATTTACTCAAAATGTAGTATTCTTTTTCTATGTAGGAACTACGTTTTTTCTGAATTTCATCAGTATGTCTCTGCAGACTATCAACATTCTCTGTTACTATTTACTTGTTCGTAAATCACAGTAGATCAGATTTGGTTTATTCTCATGCTTTTTGATTATTTTCATGTCTGTAAAAAAATTTCTATCAGTCGCTCGCACACCTTTGTAATAAACATCATATATTTTACATTGATAAGTAATAAGTGTTTTTAAGTGTAATATAAATTTTAATGTAAAAAAACACATATTATTTTTAGTCACTAACTTACAGATTTTAGAAATCTGGAACGTTATTTTTGTGTAATTTTATATAAATTTATACACTATCGTTCTTTTACTTCTAAACATACATATATTTGACTAACATAATGTGTACGCTTAATATTGAAGTTTAGGAATAAATAATTTTTATAATATTTATTTTGTCCTACATATACATGCTTAGAACATTTTCGTAATATAAACACAAATTGTATCGTATCATTGTTTCTTATTCACAAGTATCACTGTCTCTGAAAAGCGAGTGGGGGTTGACGTGTATATAAGTAGCCTACCTCACAACTCAGTAAAGTTGAGAGGGTTGGCGCGTGTCTTTTTTTGTACGAGTGAGATGAGAGCTTCCTTTGTTATACATGTCCGTTAAAGTGGTAGGCAAACACAGAGGTACAATATCAGCAAAAGCAAGGCAGATACATACTTGGAATCAAATAGGCCGGTCGTGTATCAAGTGTAAACCTCAAAGCGTTTACCCTGAGCATGTGAACAATCCACATACAATGCAATATCAGACGCGGAGAGTAATTTATATACCTCTAATTCATTCCACTTTTGGAATTCTGTTCTGTTAATGTCTTTATTATACGCGCTCCAGGTGTTTCAGAAAATGTGTATGAATAGTACAAAAATATCAAAATCTATTTTCATCCTAATGATTGTCCAGGTATTGGACCATGTAATTGGAAATAAAGAAAAACATTTTATGTAACGAACAAATATAAAAAGTTTATTTTATACAATTACTCCTTTCATTTTGAGTGTTAAATTTCATTTTGACAGGGCTTAATGCGTTTTAACACAATACATTTCAACATACACATTGCGTCTCCTTAAGTTATTACACTCTACAAAGTTGTCTGTCATTTTACTTCCATATTTCCTTAAGGAATGGAAGTATGGTGATGGCAAAAAAAATCGTGTTCGAGATTATTGCAGATTCTGATTCTACTACACTCAAAACATGAAAAAAAGTCGTTTTCCGAAAAGTGTCTGTGTGTGTGTGTGTGTGTCTGTGTGTGTGTGTGTGTCTGTCTGTGTGTCTGTAGATTTTTTTTCTATGGCAAACGATAACTGCCGCAAATTCAAACAGAATCAAATAATTTTTTGCATACAGCCCTGATTTGTAGAGGACTCGCGACCTATTGTTTTTGGTGAAGATCGGTTGAAGGAAAGGGGTAGTTTACCGGCAACGGTTTTTTTTTATCAAGGGAAATTTTTTTTTTGGCAAACGATAACAGCCGCAAATTCAAAAATAATCAAATAATGTTTCTTATACAACCCTGAATTGTAGAGTTCTCAAGATCTTTTGTTTTTCGTGAAGATCTGTTAAGGGAAAGGGGTAGTTTACTTGTAACGTTTTATGTTTTAACAAGGGTATTTCCTATGGCAAACGATAACAGCCGCAAATTCAAACAGAATCAAAAGATTATTTGCATACAGCCCTAAATTGTAGAGTACTCGAGACCTATTGTTTTTGGTGAAGATCGGTTAAGGGAAAGGGGTAGTTTACCAACAACGTTTTTTTAACAAGGGTATTTTCTATGGCAAACGATAACAGCCGCAAATTCAAACAGAATAAAATAATTTTCTGCATACAGCCCTGATTTGTAGAGTGCTCAAGGCCTGTTGGTTTTGGTGAAGATCGGTTGAGGGGAAGGGGTAGTTTACCTGCAACGTTTTTTATCAAGCGTATTTTCTATGGCAAACGATAACTGCCGCAAATTCAAACAGAATCAAATAATTTTTTGCATACCGCCCTGAGTTGTAGAGTACTCGCGACCTATTGTTTTTGGTGAAGATCGGTTGAGGGGAAGGGGTAGTTTACCTGCAACGGTTTTTTTTATCAAGGGAAATTTTTTTTTTTGGCAAACGATAACAGCCGCAAATTCAAACAGACTTAAATAATGTTTCGTATACAGCCCTGAATTGTAGAGTTTTCAAGACCTATTGTTTTTGGTGAAGATCGGTTAAGGGAAAGGGGTAGTTTACCTGTAACGTTTTGTGTTTTAACAAGGGTATTTCTTATGGCAAACGATAACAGCCGCAAATTCAAACAGAATCAAATAATGTTTTGCATACAGCCCTGATTTGTAGAGTACTCAAGACCTATTGTTTTTGGTGAAGATCGGTTAAGGGGAAGGGGTAGTTTACCAGCACCGTTTTTTTATCAAGCGTATTTTTTATGGCAAACGATAACAGCCGCAAATTCAAACAGAATCAAATAATTGTTTGCATACATCCCTGAATTGTAGAGGTCTCAAGGACTTTCGATTTTGGTGAAGATCGGTTTAGGGGAAGGGGTAGTTTACCTGCAACCTTTTACGTTTTAACAAGTGTAAAGTACTTGCAAATTTATTTAAACTTTTTGAAACAATGGTAATTGTTAAAAATAAAATAATTTTGTTGCCAGGCAATAAAATTAAAATTTTTTAATTTTAATGTAATATAATATTTTTCATTTAATACGGCAATAAAAAGGCAGGTAAGACACAAACACACAATTCACGTTATTTCTGGCCTCACTCATGTTTATTTTCTTACGTTTGCACGCTTTTTAAATGGAAAGTGCCGAAACCCACACCAACATAACGCGTGCATGCCGAAAAAATGGACATCAATTTGCTTACTGGCGAAGCTAGTAATGAATGGGTAGGCAAAAATCTTATCTTAAATTTTTTTTAAGGAATCACTAAAAGGACGGTGGGTCAAATCGGACGCTGAGGTAGAGTTTGTAACCGAATGGTTCCACAAACAGCCGTAAGAATTTTACTAGCAGGGAATCTACAGGTTAGCGCAACAATGGAACTCATGTCTTAATGTTATTGAAGACTTCTTTTAAAATCGTTGAATAAAAAATGCTTTACAGCTCTATACGTGTGTCTATTGAACAATCCTTGCATTAGTCATACACAATAATACAACTGATTGAACTTCAAATTTTTAAACTTGGTTAGTTTCTATATATATGTTTAATGTTACAAATAATTCAAATAACAATCTTGATCATCTGTTAGTTCAGCGGAATAACAGTGACACTTTTAATAACCGCATAAAATAAACACTTAGAAACAACACAGGCGCTTTAACTTAACTGTTTGGACCACAGAAGTGAGGCATGCCTCAACGCTCTATGTGTACAGCGCGGGACAATCCCCCCTCCCTACACTTCCCTATCACACCACTACATTGCTTACATACGATGTATACAAAAAACGCTGAGGCAAGTTCAGGTTGCCTCATTCGCTTTAAACGAACTATGCCGAATCTCACCTGTCACCATCTAGCGGTCGCTCAATAAAGCACGTTTCGGTTTAATAAATTTGACAGTCACAGTAACAATGTATAATCTTTACGTTATGTAGTTCATACGTATTTATAATTTTTATTCTACAGAATTTGTTAGGGTAGGCATTGCCTCAATTGCCTCAATTGCCTCCATGTAACTTCGCCACTGATATATATGTGTACAACGTTATCGGCAACAAAGAAGTAGTTTTTGTTAAAATTCCTTCCCGGGATATTTGGCTGTAGTCCAATGTTTTCTACAAAACCAGACATTTCGGCAATGCCATCGACTTCCATCATCAGTGAAAATCGAGTGCGATAACGTGAGGTGGTATACGTTAGTGACCACAGTACTGTGGTTAAGGCTGAAGCAGTAAGTAGAAAGAAGTAGTTTCTATGGTAATATTTCATTTCGAAAATGATTTTAAATATAAATCTTAGAATATGGAAGTCATGTATGGTTCTCCATACCGATATTTTACTTCCATATTCCTAAAGGAATGGAAGTATGGTGATGGCAAAAAAAATCGTGTTCGAGATTATTGCAGATTCTGATTCTACTACACTCAAAACATGAAAAAAAGTCGTTTTCCGAAAAGTGTCTGTGTGTGCGTCTGTGTGTCTGTCTGTCTGTGTGTCTGTCTGTAGATTTTTTTTCTATGGCAAACGATAACTGCCGCAAATTCAAACAGAATCAAATAATTTTTTGCATACAGCCCTGATTTGTAGAGTACTCGCGACCTATTGTTTTTGGTGAAGATCGGTTGAGGGAAAGGGGTAGTTTACCTGCAACGGTTTTTTTTTATCAAGGGAAATTTTTTTTTTTTTTGGCAAACGATAACAGCCGCAAATTCAAACAGAATCAAATAATTTTTCGCATAGAGCCCTGAACTGTAGAGTTCTCAAGATCTTTTGTTTTTGGTAAAGATCGGTCAAGGGAAAGGGGTAGTTTACCTGTATCGTTTTATGTTTTAACAAGGGTATTTCCTATGGCAAACGATATCAGCCGCAAATTCAAACAGAATCAGAAGATTATTTGCATACAGCACTAAATTGTAGAGTTCTCAAGACTTATTGTTTTTGGTGAAGATCGGTTAAGGGAAAGGGGTAGTTTACCTACAACGTTTTTTTAACAAGGGTATTTTTTATGGTAAACGATAATAGCCGCAAGTTCAAACAGAATCAAATAATTTTCTTGCATACAGCCCTGATTTGTAGAGGACTCGCGACCTATTGTTTTTGGTGAAGATCGGTTGAAGGAAAGGGGTAGTTTACCGGCAACGGTTTTTTTTTATCAAGGGAAATTTTTTTTTTTGGCAAACGATAACAGCCGCAAATTCAAAAATAATCAAATAATGTTTCGTATACAGCCCTGAATTGTAGAGTTCTCAAGACCTTTTGTTTTTCGTGAAGATCGGTTAAGGGAAAGGGGTAGTTTACTTGTAACGTTTTATGTTTTAACAAGGGTATTTCCTATGGCAAACGATAACAGCCGCAAATTCAAACAGAATCAAAAGATTATTTGCATACAGCCCTAAATTGTAGAGTTCTCGAGACCTATTGTTTTTGGTGAAGATCGGTTAAGGGAAAGGGTTAGTTTACCAACAACGTTTTTTTAACAAGGGTATTTTCTATGGCAAACGATAACAGCCGCAAATTCAAACAGAATAAAATAATTTTCTGCATACAGCCCTGATTTCTAGAGTACTCAAGGCCTGTTGGTTTTGGTGAAGATCGGTTGAGGGGAAGGGGTAGTTTACCTGCAACGTTTTTTATCAAGCGTATTTTCTATGGCAAACGATAACTGCCGCAAATTCAAACAGAATCAAATAATTTTTTGCATACCGCCCTGAGTTGTAGAGTACTCGCGACCTATTGTTTTTGGTGAAGATCGGTTGAGGGGAAGGGGTAGTTTACCTGCAACGGTTTTTTTTATCAAGGGAAATTTTTTTTTTTGGCAAACGATAACAGCCGCAAATTCAAACAGACTTAAATAATGTTTCGTATACAGCCCTGAATTGTAGAGTTTTCAAGACCTATTGTTTTTGGTGAAGATCGGTTAAGGGAAAGGGGTAGTTTACCTGTAACGTTTTATGTTTTAACAAGGGTATTTCTTATGGCAAACGATAACAGCCGCAAATTCAAACAGAATCAAATAATGTTTTGCATACAGCTCTGATTTGCAGAGTACTCAAGACCTGTTGTTTTTGGTGAAGATCGGTTAAGGGGAAGGGGTAGTTTACCCGCACCGTTTTTTTATCAAGCGTATTTTTTATGGCAAACGATAACAGCCGCAAATTCAAACAGAATCAAATAATTGTTTGCATACATCCCTGAATTGTAGAGGTCTCAAGGACTTTCGATTTTGGTGAAGATCGGTTTAGGGGAAGGGGTAGTTTACCTGCAACCTTTTACGTTTTAACAAGAGTAAAGTACTTGCAAATTTATTTAAACTTTTTGAAACAATGGTAATTGTTAAAACTAAAATAATTTTGTTGCCAGGCAATAAAATTAAAATTTTTTAATTTTAATGTAATATAATATTTTTCATTTAATACGGCAATAAAAGGGCAGGTAAGACACAAACACACAATTCACGTTATTTCTGGCCTCACTCATGTTTATTTTCTTACGTTTGCACGCTTTTTAAATGGAAAGTGCCGAAACCCACACCAACATAACGCGTGCAAGCCGAAAAAATGGACATCAATTTGCTTACTGGCGAAGCTAGTAATGAATGGGTAGGCAAAAATCTTATCTTAAATTTTTTTTAAGGAATCACTAAAAGGACGGTGGGTCAAATCGGACGCTGAGGTAGAGTTTGTAACCGAATGGTTCCACAAACAGCCGTAAGAATTTTACTAGCAGGGAATCTACAGGTTAGCGCAACAGTGGAACTCATGTCTTAATGTTATTGAAGACTTCTTTTAAAATCGTTGAATAAAAAATGCTTTACAGCTCTATACGTGTGTCTATTGAACAATCCTTGTATTAGTCATACACAATAATACAACTGATTGAACTTCAAATTTTTAAACTTGGTTAGTTTCTATATATATGTTTAATGTTACAAATAATTCAAATAACAATCTTGATCATCTGTTAGTTCAGCGGAATAACAGTGACACTTTTAATAACCGCATAAAATAAACACTTAGAAACAACACAGGCGCTTTAACTTAACTGTTTGGACCACAGAAGTGAGGCATGCCTCAACGCTCTATGTGTACAGCGCGGGACAATCCCCCCTCCCTACACTTCCCTATCACACCACTACATTGCTTACATACGATGTATACAAAAAACGCTGAGGCAAGTTCAGGTTGCCTCATTCGCTTTAAACGAACTATGCCGAATCTCACCTGTCACCATCTAGCGGTCGCTCAATAAAGCACGTTTCGGTTTAATAAATTTGACAGTCACAGTAACAATGTATAATCTTTACGTTATGTAGTTCATACGTATTTATAATTTTTATTCTACAGAATTTGTTAGGGTAGGCATTGCCTCAATTGCCTCAATTGCCTCCATGTAACTTCGCCACTGATATATATGTGTACAACGTTATCGGCAACAAAGAAGTAGTTTTTGTTAAAATTCCTTCCCGGGATATTTGGCTGTAGTCCAATGTTTTCTACAAAACCAGACATTTCGGCAATGCCATCGACTTCCATCATCAGTGAAAATCGAGTGCGATAACGTGAGGTGGTATACGTTAGTGACCACAGTACTGTGGTTAAGGCTGAAGCAGTAAGTAGAAAGAAGTAGTTTCTATGGTAATATTTCATTTCGAAAATGATTTTAAATATAAATCTTAGAATATGGAAGTCATGTATGGTTCTCCATACCGATATTTTACTTCCATATTCCTAAAGGAATGGAAGTATGGTGATGGCAATAAAAATCGTGTTCGAGATTATTGCAGATTCTGATTCTACTACACTCAAAACATGAAAAAAAGTCGTTTTCCGAAAAGTGTCTGTGTGTGTGTCTGTGTGTCTGTCTGTAGATTTTTTTTCTATGGCAAACGATAACTGCCGCAAATTCAAACAGAATCAAATAATTGTTTGCATACAGCCCTGATTTGTAGAGTACTCGCGACCTATTGTTTTTGGTGAAGATCGGTTAAGGGAAAGGGGTAGTTTACCTGCAACGGTTTTTTTTTATCAAGGGAAATTTTTTTTTTTTTTGGCAAACGATAACAGCCGCAAATTCAAACAGAATCAAATAATTTTTCGCATACAGCCCTGAATTGTAGAGTTCTCAAGATCTATTGTTTTTGGTAAAGATCGGTCAAGGGAAAGGGGTAGTTTACCTGTATCGTTTTATGTTTTAACAAGGGTATTTCCTATGGCAAACGATATCAGCCGCAAATTCAAACAGAATCAAAAGATTATTTGCATACAGCACTAAATTGTAGAGTTCTCAAGACTTATTGTTTTTGGTGAAGATCGGTTAAGGGAAAGGGGTAGTTTACCTACAACGTTTTTTTAACAAGGGTATTTTCTATGGCAAACGATAACAGCCGCAAGTTCAAACAGAATCAAATAATTTTCTGCATACAGCCCTGATTTGTAGAGTACTCAAGACCTGTTGTTTTTGGTGAAGATCGGTTGAGGGGAAGGGGTAGTTTACCTGCAACGTTTTTTTTTTCTATGGCAAACGATAACTGCCGCAAATTCAAACAGAATCAAATAATTTGTTGCATACATCCCTGAATTGTAGAGGTCTCAAGGAGTTTCGATTTTGGTGAAGATCGGTTAAGGGAAAGGGGTAGTTTACCTGTAACCTTTTACGTTTTAACAAGAGTAAAGTACTTGAAAATTTATTTAAACTTTTTGAAACAATGGTAATTGTTGAAAGTATAGCATAATTTGTAGATCATATACAGTTCCACCTAAATGAAACTAACTGTTCATTAACTGTAAACTTTAGGTAGTAAGTACACCCACATACCTCACAAGCTACGAATAGCTGAAATGTTTTCTTTTTTCCTTCTGCAGAATTCAATAAATCTTTTGAGACATATGTTCTTGATCGTAATGGAACAAGTATTTAATCAATATAACTACATAAATGTGTGTGTGTGTGTGTTTGAGAGAGAGAGAGTGAGAGGGGGGGTAAATTTTACGCTCACATAATGAGTTTAGGCTATAAATCTATTATATACTTAAATTTACTATAAGTAACTTCTATACTGATTAGACTCATTCTTAAGTATGTAAGAGAAGTTAGTATGCTAGCTGATATGCTAGGAAGCTAGTATGTACTTCGTCTTCTAAAAATAAATCATAAATTCGAGAATTGTGATCTAATTCAGATGCAACTAGCTGAGGACGTTTTAAACAGCTGGGGATCTGCGATCGGCGCTGAACACATAAAAACTGTGTAATTTCTTTCAACTGAGTGAGCGGTCGTTTTAAACAAAGAAAGAAAAATTGCCGATGCGAAGTCTTCTAAAAACGATAGGAATTATTGTTTTGACTGTATTAGCTGTAATATATGTATTTTTTTATTGTAAGAAGTGAACGCGTATAAATATGTTATTTTTTGAAATTAATATATATGTCTACTTTTTCACAAGTGCGCACAATAGAACACAAATACAGTATGTGTAATGATTTTCAGTACTCTTTAACAAATAGTTTGGTAAATCTTCACATTAATATATTTTACTGATTAGTCTTTTACATTCATTACAGTGTAGATAAAACAAGCAAAATGAAATGGGAAAGAATATTAATATTAATAAAATGATTAAGTTGGCGCGGGCCAGCCCAGTGATTTTTTTTGTTACTCATAATAATCATGGTTATTATGATCCAGTCGTCGGATCAGGTCTCAGCTTGCCTTATAAACTATGACAAAGTATAAATTTGTACTTAGGCCTATATATTTAAAAATCTTTTTTTTTATGATTTTGGCGTTTACTTTTTCTCTGACTGCAGATACGAAAGCACCTACATGTATATCAGTATAATTCACTACACGACAAGTCCAACAGGAAAAGGGGTAAACCTCATGGGTCTGTGTTCTTGACCACAAATATAATCATATCATACTTTTAAATTGATATTTGTATCGTTTACTAATAACTGGGCATCGTTCATTTCTGATATGTAATCAGAATTATTATAACAAGTCATTGTTCACTCTAACGTTGTTGCTTCGATTTTGCTATATAAGAATTTCGCTTATGGTTGCCTGGAGATATATTTTCCGTACATGACACTTTTGCTCTACACGCAGAACCACTTCACCAGCCATTGTTCAAAACCTTGTGGATCTGTAGATGTGCCATTCAATGTTGTCCCTCAAAGAACTGATGCTCGTAATATATGAAAATTATTCACGCAATATTATAAAACAAATAATAAATGTTTCGGAGATCTTAATAATAGTTGCTAGAGGAATTAATGACTTACGGATCCCTCTCCTGCGTGATCTGTATAATCCCAATTTATGTACGTGCAATGAGTACATAATTTATAGATACAGATAATTACAGGATGCAGTGTTTATCACGTCAAAGGATTTTGAACTACCTTGCCTAAATGGATATTAATTACATTAAGCGTTTGTGTAGAATCCTACACTTACATCAGTTATTTGAATTAAGGGAACTGACGTCTATAAAGGTTTAGTGAATACCACATATCACATACCACATACTAGGTTCATAGGGTCACAAACAAACTCCTAATCATTTACAAATAAATTGTTTAGCGTAAATTTGATCTAACCCACCCATGATTAGTACCGTCCATATTTGGCATGTTATATTGTAGATATTGATGCGGTTATTATTGCTAAATAAGTTAGAAGTGCTTTGCTAAATTAATTTTACAATTAATTTACTAATTACTCATAGAGAAATAATGATTACCATAATGAGTTATCTGTACAGGCTCCCAGACATGTCCTGAAAAAACATAATAAATGCTATAAATGTAAATCTTGTTACAAACGTATGGTGTGGACAAATTCTACTAAAATGTAATGAAATTATATTTTGCCAATTACATGCTCATATCTTATTCTATTGAGATATTAAAATTAATATTATTTTTCTTTCATTATATTACTGTAACTTCTGTGCTGCAAATGAGATTAAATGTAGACAGTACGATACTTCATACTTTCTTTGTATTCCATCCGTATCACATGCAACTTAAAAACAACACAGTTCTGCAATAAAACAATACTAATTTACACTTTTGTTTACATTGAAGTTTTTAACGTGGATTAATTTACAGTACATCCGTCTGCATTACGAATAGACAATGTCTCTGTGATTACAGCAGTGCTCACCTACTGTACACATCACAATAAGAAAGCAAATAATAATTTACATACCATATCTTAAATGACATTTTGACCATTCAAATTAAAATCAAATAATTTTCAGATTGGTGAAATGCTTTAAAAATAAATAGAAGCGGAAGTAAAGAGACTATCAATTCCCAGAATAAGAATATTTGATTATTTTATTAATTTAATTGTTTAAGTAAAATTAAAGCAAGAAAAATACATTATGATACAAATGTTTGTATGTGTTTTACGTTGTGTGTAAGCATGCGTCTATTTACAATCTACAACGATATATTACCCGGGCCATACGAGGGATCAGTTGATAAGGTAAACAGATAATTTATGATGCAGTAACAGTAACCGTTCATTTGAATATGGATATCTCAATGATTTGTTGCTGAAATTCGTACATGTACATATTGTTATAACACCAAAAGCAGCCCCAATACCAGAGGATAACTATAATGAATTAACTATATTAAACTAAGGAAAATAAAATGACTATGACGAGACAAATGACCATGACCCAACCCAAGTGATTGACACAATAAAGAAAATAAAATGAGAAGGGATAAACTAAACCAATGATAAAAAAGCACAAACAAATAATAAATATCTAGTAACAAGAATAAAATAAAGTAATCCTAGTTAAAATACACTAACCAGAGTAATGTATGTTGTTAATAACCTTATGATGATAAGAAAACCAAAATATAAAATGTTAACAGACTAACTATAAATTGTGTATACAATAAAAAAGAAACCAAAAGTGAGAGATAGGTAGGAAGTGAAAGTGATAAACAGTGTAAATGTTAGAAGTGAGAGAATAAACAATTCACAATAATAAGAAAAAGGAAACAAAGATAATAAAAAAGATTGTAAAAGATGTATAGACAACTAATATAATAGTGTTAATTAATAATAAACTAGTACTATGAGTGCAATGAAAATAAGACATCCTATGTTAATAATAATATTCAAGGGATGATTATGAAGATATAATAAATGGAAATAGATATAAGAAAGGAGATAAAATTTTACAAACATAATATTAAACCCACTGAAGAAGAGAAACAACATCTCGAAACGTTTGGGAAGTGACAACATTAAGTTCATTAGTGAAAGTATTATATATATTATTAAATTAATAAAGTGAACGAAGAGGATGCAACAACAAGATAAATTAAAATAGAAACAGTTATGATAATATCTAATACATTGATAAGAAGACAGAAGAATAATAGCCATCAAAAAAAAATTTATTAATTTTGAAATAAAATTCAAATATTATAACAATAGACATAAATGTATTCAACCAATGAGAGCATAGGCAGTTGCCATAACAACGGAACGTTATTATATTTAATTCCGTTATAAAACATTAGTCCATTATTGACGATCAAGAGAGACGGAAGCCAAACCATATTCGACTCAATTATCAATTAAAATAGTAATAAATTGTACAAAATTTAACGATATGTGGATGCAAGAAGTCTAATAAAGAACTATTTAACCACAGAGAGATAATAAACCAGATTTTAATATTCAAAACTAATTAAAAAATCCAAACCAATTGAAAAAGAAGCGAGATGAAATCCAAAGTACAAATGATGGAAGATTAATGATCGTATCAACCCAACCTAACTAATAACGAAGTGACTTGTCACCAGAAATCAACAACATTTTGTTAAGTATATCTGAACTACCCGAATTTACGAACTAAATTAATTAACTTTTCTCACAACACAAAACACTCTCACTCCGAATTTGGTAACTAAATTACTAAACTAAACACAAGGGCTTGGAGTTTTTCTTGACTTGTCTTTTGTTTTGAACGGTCGCAACATCAAACAAAGGTGGTCAAATGGTATTGAAACGTAATATAAGTATAATAAAGAGCAATCCTTAGAAAAAACAAATCATCCACTCTACCTCAACCCTCTGAGATTAAGAAGGAAGAAGTTCATTCATCGGACATTTCATTCACAGTTTTTGTCATACACTTTTAAAAAGTAAGTATCGTTCAGAGAACATTCAACTTAGTTTAAACAGTTTATAATTCAGAATGTAAAATATCATTATAAATAATTCACAATACAGTGTCACAAATGTTCATGATATTTAAGCTAATGATAATGTTCATAATAAGCACAGCTAAACAAAAACCTCACTGAAACCAAAATCATTGACAAAAAAAATTAATATTTATTAAACATCTGAGTGTCACAAGTATAAGAACACATTTGTAGACAAAAGATGCTTTGAAGAAAAAAATAATAGCTGAAATGTTTCAAAAACGATAATGCCAAACAAAGGAAGATGAAGACTGTAATCGTAAAGCACCTGACGTAGCTGGAACAAGGAGAAAGGAAGCAGCTGTCATTTGCGTCCTCAGTCAACTAATAAGCACCGAAGCAACTATTTCAGATGTGGAAATACACTTGTAAATCGTATCTCAATCAGATATGATCAAAATATACTAGACACAACACTATTACTGTTAGCCTTATTCTATTATATACATTGTATATGTAGTAAAAATCCAGATTCTTTCATGTTTAATTTGCACTTACACATTTTTTGTTTTATTAAAAAATATTGGAAATCACTATACAAAGTTTTTTACTTTAGTTGTTGTAACAAAGCACTATTGTGGTTGAGATTAACAGACGTGTTAGCCCAAACAAAGATTTATAGGTTACTATTAAAAATAAACAACATATTTAAATAAAATAAAAAATAAATACAGAATTGCACACCTTGTGTTCATTTAAACCCGGTCATATTGAGTGTGTGCTTGATGTAACCATAATAGTTAGATTATTCTGCTCGATGTAAATAATTAAACCAAATGATTAGTTTAAAAGACAGATATTAAAATAAATAAATCGATTAGTTTTATGTCATTAAAACACAAATACTCAGCACGATGATACACTGCGATTACAGACTTAAAATTCTGATTGGGCATGACGAGAAACCATTTATCTCTGTGTTGATTTCCGCGTTGCAGTTTGGCACTACGGACGTGAATCCAATAAAAGTATAAATTGAAACGCTGATTGAATATTTCTATTTAAGTGAAAATACTATGCATCTTAAGAATGTTTTCTAACGTCATGACAGCCAAATCTCGTGCATTAGTAATATTCTGTTCAACTTTACAGAAATATAAAGTATTTATTTATGGTATGTATCATTTTGAGCAAAAATGTTTCTCAGGTCTCTTCTCGTATTTCCTTACCTATTCCTTCTCGCACGCTCTTTCATGGCCGACCCCCTCCATCTCTTCCAGTTTAGAGTTGACAAGTTTATGATCACCTTCGTTAGTCTTACTTCAGGCATCGTTTTTAAATGGCCTTAGCAAATCTGCTGCTTTATTTTAATAACATCGTTAGTCGTATGTTGTACCTATCTATTTTATGTTTGTCGAAATTGGATGTCTGATGTTTTGACAAATGGGGTGCCAAGTCTTCGTTTATTTACATGGGTAGGTTCTAATCCCATAGAATTGGGTCATAATTTTTGAAGTAATAAGTACTGTGATTTTATTTTAATATTGTAACATTACATTTGGAACAACATAATATCGTACCTGATTTAGTGAAGACTTTGGTTAAGAAGCTGACAAGAAGAACAATATCTTCCAAGATGATAGTGAAGAGGAACGACTAACAATTTTAGACTGACTAGTAAGACAACTGACCGTACCCAAATTAATGATTTAGGCTAAGTGATGCAAAACACCTTTAACCCCAACATTGACATGAACTTTCAGTAATGACCAAACAAAGAATTATAAAGACAAACGGCTTATGAACCAGGACTATAAAGAAACAAATGGTTTCAGTTAATGTATCATTATATCCAGATAATCAAAATACAAAGTGAGGGATAATAGGCCCAAACATGTAATATTATGTAAGAGAAATATTAGTAAATAATTAAGTTAATTGATGTAATGAAAATATAAATACACCTGATTATAGATACATGAACCATACAAATAATTGTCACATATAGAGTTCATAGGGTTGTCCAGTAAACAAAAAATTATAACATGGTCACAATAACATTTATAACAAGAGTAAAACCCAGATAAACAGTAAATGTAACAAGATTATTAGAACTGTGTGGTGAGGTAGAGCAACAGTGTTCACTTTATTGTAATTTTTGTAAGTCAAACATCAGTAAGTATACGGATGTTGAAACCCATATAAATAGTAAATATGACATAGACAGTGTCAGAATAATGAGTAAATTAGCTGACAAAGGACTAACTAATTAGTATAGAATTTGTTTTGTAAAATGTGCATATTTTATGTTATAGCACAATGTTATATCATAGTATTTGTGTTGTGTTTTTTGTATGTAACAGGTGATACAGTTAGTTTAAAGGAATGTCAATTTAATGATATTAATTCCATTTTTTTATGTTGTGTTAACAAATATAACAATAGAGCTGATGTTAAACCATGGTAAATTAATTGACCAAGCAGAATGGACTATACAAAGATGTTTTGTTAAGGGTCAAACACCTATACAGTTTGAGTAGAAAACAGTTATTTGTGCAAGGATTTGGTATAATCATAGCCATGTGGGCATGAATTTAATTATTAGAATAATATATCTTTTGTGGTTAAAATAACGTTATATGTTAAACCATTTTGATGAGTGTTAGAAGTTAATTTAATTGTTAAAGATGTTAAAACATGGTGATGAAAGTAATACTATTACATAGGCCAGGTGAAACCAACTTTAGTAAATTTTGAACAATTATATTAGAAATTTTGTAAAGCAAATGTGAAAGGGTAGATGTATTTATAGGTAATAATGTATACAAGGAATATAGAAACAAAATAACACATATCAAGTTATTTAAGAAAATTCCAAATAACAAAATTGTAACATCCATAGATCTTAAGCAAAAATAGGCACGTTTGGTGTCTAAATATAACAAATGTGAAGATCAAAATAATGCTGATAATGGTTTTAAATTCCCATTCAGTATAGAAAAGTTATGTTAGTTTAAAGATTTTGAACAAATTTTAGACTTCGAAATAATGAAAGTATATGACAATGTATATCCGAATTGGCCAACCAGATTCCAAGTTTACCCTTAGCAACCAGAAATTTCGAATAAATAAAATGAGACTTCTTTGACAACGATCTTAGCAGATAGACGCGTTTTTAAATCGTCTTACATTATGCGTTATAAAGTGTGAAAAAACTATACAACCAGATAAATACAGTTAGAGGTACACTACACGAACTTTTTGCAATAACAGAAGAACACCCATTATATGGAATAGAAGATATAATAACCAGGAAGAAGATTTGAAGTGGACGAGGGACGAGAAAGAAGATCTGACGTGTACGTGGGCCCTATCTCCAACCAAGAAGAGTACAAGAAGAGGATTTGGTGATTCTGACATCTCATTATATCGTACTTCAACACACACATTTGTATACACGAATTTTAAGTAATAATCAACTAAACTACAGACACCATATAACACAAACACTAAAAACAATCACTAATAACACCATATAAGACTAACACCTTTTTAAACACGACAAGAACTTTTAATTTACATAATAACTATCAAAGCCTGAACTGGACATAACCTTTTTAAAACTGGTAACCACTATACAATTTCTGTGTGCACGTATCACTCTAACGTTGTAATATCCTATAATTGTAAACTTGTATTTTGATTAATAGTGTAATATTTTATTTTATTTATAATCCCCGAACCATATACGCCCTGAGATAATTGATATATATTATTTAAAAACGTTAACAAAAAGCATTGTTTTGGTCTCGTAGAAATACTGAACAGCTACTGCTGCCAACTGGTAAAAGAAAACTTATAGTTTTCGCTACAATTGCAATTATCCTGTTTAAATTTATTAAAACAGTCAACCAGTGTTTTTCCGAATAAAGGATTCCACAAGGATATATGTTTGATAGTATTTGTGTGTCGTTATTATTGCTGTTACATTTAGTAAATAGAATTCACAGATTGCAGCGGACCCGACAGTTGGCATCGTTGAGTGACGTCACGGAAAAGAAGCAGCATAGTGGGAGTAAGCGGCAATTTACAAAATTATTCGCCGTTCAACATAACACATTTATAATTACACATCGACGACTCCAGTGCGAGTTTGTCGCTACATTATTTATATATATTACAAGTTCACACTTCCTACGGGTGGTGTAATCCAAGTGCACACGACATATATACAAGTAACTGATTCACAATAACATTGTACGTAACGAAAAATCTGGTTACCAATAGACGAACCTGAAGTGAGGCTACATTACGTTTCAATAAGATTCAATCATATATAAATATTTTATCGTTACAATATTAGCAGACTAGTTTCAGATGTTAGATGTCTTAACACGAATGTGCCACTTTTAATATGTAAAGCCGTTTTTCACTAACTTCATATAATTTTAAAATAATTTCCCCTCTCGCCCAGCGAGCCGCTGTGTGTTCATTAATCCACGACTGTAATGATCCAGGAAATGCTTTTGTTTGCAAATGTAAACACGATAAAGATTAAAGAATGTTGATCCAAATGTATATATAAATTTTATACCACAAAGGCAATTTACCGTTCACAAGAACGCGTAATTTAACACAATGACACTGAGACTTTAAAAACTTAACACTTATCCCTCACATCTTTGATTACGATTGCAATATTTCAAAGGTCTACATCGACTTATTATGTGCTGTATAGTATTAAAAATCTACAATATGTGTTTTAACTGATTGTTATCCCGTTTAGGTAATGGCTCGGATTCATCGTATCGTAATATGCATACCGGCTGCAGGTTGTCATGGTGAACCATGCAATCTTTTGTTAAAATGTTCTAAGGTTGCGACATGTGTATATTGTAACGTGATGTTTCCCTCTACATAAAGAATATACCTTAACCTAAATAAGTATCTTATCCCAATAATGAAGAACAAAACAATAATTAAGTAAAGAACCTGTATAATGTAAAAAATGTGTCAACTAGTAAATTTAACATAAATATGAAATAAAATAAATAGACCAAAATATCTAATATGATTATCTGTAACTTAATAAAATATAACTCTAGTACACTGCAAATAGAATGTTGTAAATAATGGGTGAAAGCCTATTCAGCTGAACTTAAATGGTTTACCAATCAAGGAAAAGATATAAACTCAATAAATTTTATGTTAAATAACTAAAGAGTCAGAGAATAGTCATATCTGAATGTGAATCAAGTCACTAAAACAATTCATAAAATGATTTGTAGAAAATAAGTGAATAATAACAGTTTTAATTGTAAATGAATGAGCGATGATGTAAGTTAGTTATGCACCATATTTAGAAGTTAAAACAAGAAAAAGAAATAAAAAAGTATTGTAAGATAAATAAGTTCATGATAAAAGGTATGAACAACAAATATAGTAATAAATAAGACAATTATTATTAACTATTGATGTGTAAGACTTAAATAAAGATGTAAAGAGTAAGAAACTGATGGAACTAAAGCCTACATGTACTGTGCAGGACAAATGACGAACATTTATGTAAATAAACCTGTAATATCATAGTATAGATAATAAAACAATGTATGTTAGAGGAGTAAGAAGATAATAATGAGAAATGTCAAGAATTCACCAGGCATAATATAATAAATAATCAGTTTTGACAAAAACTTCATACAGCTAATGTGGAAGTTTATAATGGACAGTACAAGGAAAAAAACTTGTATTGAAGTATAAGACATGTTATAAAAGTTCAGATAGATCATAAGTGACAATTGAGAGTTGTTACTTTGTAGTAGAATTAAGTACTTTTAGTTTGAGAAATGAATTAAGGTACCAATGAGCATGGACATGAGTAGACCTAGATGGCAATACTACGTTTTTATAATAAATTCATGTTTATAATTATTATTACTATTATTAAACCAAATAATGTTAAAGGAAAACCAATTCTACAACGAAGAATTAAATATTGGAACAGAAAAAATAATTTTATGGAGAATAATAGACTAAAACAATCGGTGAAAATTGTTATTTTATTATTACTGAACCGAACCATGCCTAATGAGGTTTCAAAAAGATCAGCATAAAAAATGCTGATTAATGGTATTAATATATTTTTATTTGTAAGTAGCATAAGGAAGATATGTCAGTTTTAAGATTTTTTAATATATTTGCCCAAAAAATGGACGCTTAACTTGGCGTCTGTTGATGAGCATCAACCAGAGAACGGAAATTTTAGTTATTAAAAACAGAATATTTAATAGATCAACCAATCAAAATCGTTCAATTGTCAGGTGAATTTACCCATAACGCACCGCAACCACATCAGTCGATAGCGGGTCATCAAACAGTTAAGAACGCCTCCTCTGTGATACAAAAATTGAATATAGTCTTGTCCCCAAATTATCTCGATCCAGTTGAGGTTATGTACAGTGTCAACAAACCTCTAACCTCCGAGAGTGAACATAGCCTAACAGTGAATCGACAGTGTTGTGCAAGGTGTTTAATAATTAAAGGACAATAGAGTGAATATATAAATACAGTGAGTGATAAAGAAATATAAAGAAAAGGAACGTATAGTGGTTATTTTGAGAATTTATAACAAAACGTAATAATTAATGATCACGATCCAACAGTAACTAGTAATCGACACTTGTGAACTTATGTTTATGTCATCACAGTAGTAAACACAAACACTATTTAAATTATTTCATGTTTAACAATTGTAATTCGTTTTCATAATCAATGTTTATCTAAATAACTTAGACAAACTAGGTTAACCCCAACAAAGGACACTGTCTGAACTACGAACTGATTGTCACATTAGATTTTAAGTTATTGGTTTATAATACCATATTTAATTTTAAATTGTAATATTTTGTTCTTCAAAAAAGACATTTTTTGTTAATTGTTGTAGTCAAAAGAACTCATAAGGGTTATAATTTAAAAACGTAAACATAGCCTACTTCTCTGAGATTTGTCAACTCATGCTACCAACTGTTGAGCTATCAATACTACAAGCCTAATTAATTCATATTAGGAGAAAATGTTCTTTATTTTAATGGTAGAAAAATACAATTTTAAAAGGAAATAAGAGAAAAAATGAAAAGGAATTAATGGTGTATGACATATTATTTTTTAATAATTAACAATTTTAAATCAACATTGAACCTTAGTGCTTACTTCAACTCAAGAATGTTAAGTTGGCAGTAATTCATTTAAAACAAACCGTAATATTTAAACAATTTCAACAGATCAATGAACTCTAATAAAGTAAATAGAGAAATAACAAAATAAAAATTTACTAAAACCAAGTAACCCAAACCAATAGTATCTCCATTAATAATTAATATTATTTGTAATCATTTGTTATTACAAATTGGCGAACATTTAATAGAACTAGTCAAGTAAACAAAACATATCAACTTAACAAACCAGGTATTCAAGATACCATCGTAAATATAAACTAAAAAATATACTAGCCCCATTTTATTACAATATATTTAATTAAATTTGTAAGATCGTAGTTAATACTTGACAATTCAAACTGTAGAACGCAGTTTGTCACTGTTGAAAACATTAGACCTTTCCGTGAATATCATTAACAAAGTTTATGCGTTTTGTAAAACTGACTGTTTTGGTAAAGTTAATATTCCTCGTCGTCCTTAGTAACACAGATCTCTGTTTAAACTAACTTCACTTAAAATGAATTTATTCAAGTGCAATTGTGATAAGAGCAATTCTGACAACGTGATGGAAAATATAATAGTACGTTTCTATTCTGTTTGTGAGTAGTGTCTTGATTAGGATTCTAACAGAGCAACACTTAAAACCTCTTAGTAACTTTTGTGACACGCATTGAATATAATTGACTTTTATTAGGCACGATGCTTTGTAAAAGATCTCTCCTGAGTCAACACAATAAATTTCTCTCACACCGTCTTATTGTTTCTCTCTAGTATTCTCATTTTACTTTTCTATCGCAAAATCTTCATATCTTATCACTAAAGAACAGTTAGACTTAACGTATTTTAGAATTTAGTTTGCACAGGCACAATAGTAAAACTTATGTCACATGTAATAATCTTGTTATATCAGTAGCAGCTGTTTTAATAATTTAATGGCGTTTAGTTTTGGTGTGTAGAATTACAAAATTTTACAATACTTCGAAAATATTTTATGGTTATTTTAAATTGATAATATAAGATGTTCACCTTTTCTAAAGCAGCGCTCAATTCTTCCATCACTAATTATATTTTGTTATACTATTTTATGCAAATGTATGCAACACTAGTACAATTTATACATAATTCAGTAATAAGAAGACACTCTTGGTATTACCACAAAGTATTAGCGCACTGGCCAAGTAAATTATTGGTTGGTAAAATAACTTTTTGTTAAATTAACTTTAGTTAAATTCTGACTGTGCGTGTGTGTTTCAAGTGAGTTTATATAGGCTATCTTTTAGGAGCGATAGTGGGCACGTAAGTCCGAATTTGTTGTTCTCTCTACATTTTATAAACGAATTCAGATAGATTTTGTTACGAACAAAGACGTATGTAAATGTATGTGACAAAATACGTCTCCACATAATAAAAGTAACAAGTCTTTTAAAATCATTCATACTTTGTATTCCGTAGTACTAGGGGGAGAGTGTATTAACGGGACTAACAAAAACAGACTTCCAGACTGTATATCGACAAACTAAGCTTCATGGCTTAAATTATGACGTAAAGTAATTTTCATATGTATTTATATAGATTTGTGTGTGTGTGTGTGTGTGTGTGTGTGTGTGTGTGTGTGTGTGTGTGTTTATAGTGAGGCTACATACACAGTATCTCACATAGGAACTTTACTAACTTCAGGATATGTCCTATTGTTAAAAATAATGAAAAACATTTATATAAACATAGGTAGGCATACAAAAACGATATGGTTTCGAATTTCACTATACTTTTACTCCTTTTACTAAATTATAGAGATTTTATTTTTGAGCAATCAAAGAATAAGAGCAAACAAATGACGTTCCTTTCTTATGAAATTACTGAAAAATTACTAGATAGTAGAATACACACCCGTAAAATAGGTTTAGTTCTACGATCTGTGACAAATTTTAAGTAAACTGTACATTTCGTTTATTTACCTATTCATAAAAAAATTATATAAGAAATACGTACATATGATAAATCCATGTTACACAAACAACAGGGAAATGATACATCTGTGTCGATGTCTTAGGAGTACTTGGAAAAATCCGACTACATTCACAAAACTTGCGTGCAGTTGAAATGAATACAATGTTCAAGTTTCAAAAATATTAACACGGTTCAACTTTGATACATATAATAAGTGAATTAAAATATATGCCTACGTTTTATAAATATCGGTATGGAGAACCATACATGACTTCCATATTCTAAGATTTATATTTAAATCTTAATATCGCCTGCCAAGCGCGATATATTTTCTCTTATACATGATTTACATTAAAATGAAAAAATTATAATTTTATTGCCTGGCAACAAAATTATTTTATTTTCAACAATTACCATTGTTTCAAAATTTTTAAATATATTTTCAAGTACTTTACTCTTGTTAAAACGTAAAAGGTTGCAGGTAAACTACCCCTTCCCCTTAACCGATCTTCACCAAAATCAAAAGGCCTTGAGTCCTCTACAATTCAGTAACATATGCAAAATATCGGTATGGAGAACCATACATCACTTCCATATTCTAAGATTTATATTTAAAATCATTTTCAGCCAAACAGCCAGGGAAGAAATTTTAACAAAAAAATACTTCTTTGTTGCCAATAACGTAGTACACATATAAAAAAAAATTATCCCCTCCCCCTTCAACTATAATTTTGATTTATAGAAAATTACCCCCAGCCCGTTCAACTAGCCTCTACATTTATAGATATTTCATCTATGTTTCTACAGTGGATTATTAAGATCTTATCAGGATACTTTATCAAAATTAAGTACTTTACTCATGTTACAACAAAAAATGTTTCAGGTAAACTGCCCTTTCCCCGTAACCGATCTTCACCAAAATCAACAGACATTGAGTTCTCTATAGCTCAGGCACATATGTAAAAAATTATTTGATTCTGTTTGAATTTACGGCAGTTATGGTTCGTCATATAAAAAATTACCCATGTTAAAACACAACATGAGATTTATAAAACATATCTAAGATTTATATTTAAAATCATTTTTGAAATAAAATATTTTCATAGAACCTACTAACGCTGGGGAAATCTGAGGAGCCAATCAGAGTTGGGCCTACCTGTCACTCTGCTGAATTTGGTGGAAAGCCCTGTGACTGTCGTCAAAGTATCAGCCTTGACAGGGTCCTCTTTGTCTGCAAAATGGGAGAGGCTTGAGATGGAGTGAGTGACATGGTCCCCACCTCAATGAAGAACCCATTGTTTTATAAAAATATATTTAAATTTTGAAAACTGAAAATTCTTTTCTTGTTGTAAATATTTATATTTTATAATCAAAATGACTTTATTTTTGTTACCTGGCAACAAAATTATTTTATTTTAAACAATTACCATTGTTTCAAAAAGTTTAAATAAATTTTCAAGTACTTTACTCTTGTTAAAACGTAAAAGGTTGCAGGTAAACTACCCCTTTCCCTTAACCGATCTTCACCAAAATCGAAAGTCCTTGAGATCTCTCCAATTCAGGGATGTATGCAAAACATTATTTGATTCTGTTTGAATTTGCGGCAGTTATCGTTTTCCATAGAAAAACAAACGTTGCAGGTAAACTACCCCTTTCCCTCAACCGATCTTCACCAAAAACAATAGGTCTTGAGTACTCTACAAATCAGGGCTGCATGCAGAAAATTATTTGATTCTGTTTGAACTTGCGGCTGTTATCGTTTGCCATAGAAAATACACTTGTTAAAAAAACGTTGTAGGTAAACTACCCCTTTCCCTTAACCGATCTTCACCAAAAACAATAGGTCTTGAGAACTCTACAATTTAGGGCTGTATGCAAATAATCTTTTGATTCTGTTTGAATTTGCGGCTGTTATCGTTTGCCATAAGAAATACCCTTGTTAAAACATAAAACGTTACAGGTAAACTACCCCTTTCCCTTAACCGATCTTCACCAAAAACAATAGATCTTGAGAACTCTACAATTCAGGGCTGTATGCGAAACATTATTTGATTCTGTTTGAATTTGCGGCTGTTATCGTTTGCCAAAAAAAAAAAATTTCCCTTGATAAAAAAAAACCGTTGCAGGTAAACTACCCCTTTCCCTCAACCGATATTCACCAAAAACAATAGGTCTTGAGTACTCTACAAATCAGGGCTGTATGCAAAAAATTATTTGATTCTGTTTGAATTTGCGGCAGTTATCGTTTGCCATAGAAAAAAAATCTACAGACAGGCACACAGACACACACACAGACACTTTTCGGAAAACGACTTTTTTTCATGTTTTGAGTGTAGTAGAATCAGAATCTGCAATAATCTCGAACACGATTTTTTTTGCCATCACCATACTTCCATTCCTTAAGGAATATGGAAGTAAAAATTATTTGATTCTGTTTGAATTTGCGGCAGTTATCGTTTGCCATAGAAAATACGCTTGATAAAAAACGTTGCAGGTAAACTACCCCTTCCCCTCAACCGATCTTCACCAAAAACAATAGGTCTTGAGTACTCTACAAATCAGGGCTGTATGCAGAAAATTATTTGATTCTGTTTGAACTTGCGGCTGTTATCGTTTGCCATAAAAAATACCCTTGTTAAAAAAATGTTGTAGGTAAACTACCCCTTTCCCTTAACCGATCTTCACCAAAAACAATAGGTCTTGAGAACTCTATAATTCAGGGCTGTATGCGAAACATTATTTGATTCTGTTTGAATTTTCGGCTATCGTTTGCCAAAAAAAAAATTCCCTTGATAAAAAAAAACGTTGCAGGTAAACTACCCCTTTCCCTCAACCGATCTTCACCAAAAACAACAGGTCGCGAGTACTCTACAAAAATGTTCTTTGAGCATTGTTCCATCAGGCTTTACACGGATGATTACAGTCTTGAATAGACGAATAGATGAACACACGGCGGCTTGAAGGGCGGGGTATTCGAAAGGGTAAACATTCGTACCGTAACTGAATGTTAATTGACTACTAATTCTTTTAACGATTTACTGCAATATAGGTATAGCTTTTTACGTATTAAAATAAAGAGTTTTGTATATAATATTATTGTGGCTTAAAAAGATATTTTGTTAAATGTTCTATTCTTCATTAAATTTACTGGCAGACAGATAAGTAAATTTTTACTTGGTATTATTATGTAAATAGTGAAACAGTTTTACCTTTTTTTTCCGTCTGGTGGCCTTTATCCTTTACGAAACTCTACGCGTTTCGGGACATATGTCCCATCATCAGGCATATCCCTTGGTGAAGTTCGCCAATAGTTAAAATATTAAAAACAACTTTTTATACAACTTTACACATCACAATAAATTTAAATATAAACACAAAAAACACATAAAAACCGTGAGTACACACGCGATATCGCTGGTGCGCACCACGAACTACTGTAGTCGACTGCTGTGCTCATGTTGTTATAGGTCGCGCACTATGGACCTTGTTTTGTATTCTTATCGCTGTGTCGTACAGTGGATTTGATTGGAAATTCAACTGTTCTTTAAGAAGGACCTCTTTTGTGTTTTTATCTTTATAAGCCTTATATATTTCGAATTCTTCGACAGCATTCATATAACTTCCTTTTCTGCATACGTGGAGGGGTTGAAAGTTCGTCATGAAATCGGTATAATTATGGTTTTTGTCCATCAGATGGCACGCGTAATTTGACACACTTTTACTAAATTCTTTTTTAGGTAAATGTTCTTTAAAGAGTTTTTTAAAGGGTCTACCAGTTTGGCCAATGTAGAAACTATGACAGTCATTGCACATTATCTCATAAACGCCCGTCTTGTCCTCAGCTGATTTTGAATTTTTAGGTAGGAGGATCTTCTTAACGTTGTTATTAGTTCGGTAAGCAATTTTTATATTTATCTCACCGAATATATTGTTTAAAATTTTGGGTAGGGTGTTACCATATTCTGATGCTACATACCTAACTCTATTTCTATTATTTTCTTGTAATTCTATGTGGTTTTTCTTTTTTTCGGTGTTTCTTGACTAAACGTTCCACAATTGAACCTTTATAACCATTGGCCTTAGCTATGTATTTGATCGTGTTTAGTTCTTCATGAAACTCTTTGTCTTCCAATGGTATGGAAAGTAATCTATGTATTAAACTATGATATGCTGCCATTTTTTGAGAAAATGGGTGATGTGATTCAGCATTTATCGTGAGATCCTGGTTGTCGGCTTCCGGTATATTTGATATTGAAATTTGTCATCCAGTCTTGTAATTGTCAGGTCGAGGAAGTTAAGTTTATTATTTACCTCCGTCTCAAGTGTGAACTGTATGTTTTTATTGATACCGTTCATGTACTTTTTCATATTTTCTATTTGTCTTAATGTGCCATTAAAAATTATGAACGTATCATCAACGTAACGTGTATATGATATTATTTTCCCGGAAAGTTTATTTACGTTATTGAGCAAATAGGTATTTTCATAGTGAGAATGAGATACAAATCACTATGAGAATACGTATTTGCTCAATAACGTAAATAAACTTTCCGGGAAAATAATATCATATACACGTTACGTTGATGATACGTTCATAATTTTTAATGGCACATTAAGACAAATAGAAAATATGAAAAAGTACATGAACGGTATCAATAAAAACATACAGTTCACACTTGAGACGGAGGTAAATAATAAACTTAACTTCCTCGACCTGACAATTACAAGACTGGATGACAAATTTCAATATCAAATATACCGGAAGCCGACAACCAGGATCTCACGATAAATGCTGAATCACATCACCCATTTTCTCAAAAAATGGCAGCATATCATAGTTTAATACATAGATTACTTTCCATACCATTGGAAGACAAAGAGTTTCATGAAGAACTAAACACGATCAAATACATAGCTAAGGCCAATGGTTATAAAGGTTCAATTGTGGAACGTTTAGTCAAGAAACACCGAAAAAAAGAAAAACCACATAGAATTACAAGAAAATAATAGAAATAGAGTTAGGTATGTAGCATCAGAATATGGTAACACCCTACCCAAAATTTTAAACAATATATTCGGTGAGATAAATATAAAAATTGCTTACCGAACTAATAACAACGTTAATAAGATCCTCCTACCTAAAAATTCAAAATCAGTTGAGGACAAGACGGGCGTTTATGAGATAATGTGCAATGACTGTCATAGTTTCTACATTGGCCAAACTGGTAGACCCTTTAAAAAACTCTTTAAAGAACATTTACCTAAAAAAGAATTTAGTAAAAGTGTGTCAAATTACGCGTGCCATCTGATGGACAAAAACCATAATTATACCGATTTCATGACGAACTTTCAACCCCTCCACCTATGCAGAAAAGGAAGTTGTATGAATGCTGTAGAAGAATTCGAAATATATAAGACTTATAAAGATAAAAACACAAAAGAGGTCCTTCTTAAAGAACAGTTGAATTTCCAATCAAATCCACTGTACGACACAGCGATAAGAATACAAAACAAGGTCCATAGTGCGCGACCTATAACAACATGAGCACAGCAGTCGACTACAGTAGTTCGTGGTGCGCACCAGCGATATCGCGTGTGTACTCACGTTTGGGGGTTTTTATGTGTTTTTTGTGTTTATATTTAAATTTATTGTGATGTGTAAAGTTGTATAAAAAGTTGTTTTTTAATATTTTAACTATTGACGAACTTCACCAAGGGATATTCCTGGTGATGGGACATATGTCCCGAAACGCGTAGAGTTTCGTAAAGGATAAAGGCCACCAGACGCAAAAAAAAGAGGTAAAACTGTTTTACTATTTATATACATATAAGTGGCCTGGATACCAAAAAGCATAGATGGTACTATTGTTTGTTGATGTACAATGAATCTTTACATGTTACTATTATGAGTTCAGCTTCAGTAAATAAACATAAGGTAAATCATCTGAAAACGTTTTTCAAATTTAGTACAAAATCCAATATTTATATAGGACAGTGTGTAATTTAAATTCTGCTGTTATTACATTATAAAATTTGTTGTTAAGCCTTAAAAAACTTGTTACCGACTGCCCGCTATAGATACAACATTATTATCCGAATATATTCTCCCACTTTTGTTAAACTAGTATTTTATTGTATTATATTTTTCCGGTTCGCAAAGAAAGTAATATTTCAGATATTACTTTGATTTTGATATAAAGTTTAATTTTAAATCAAACTTTTGAATCAGTTTGTCAATTTCCTAGTAATCAAAGTTACTTCCAAGGTATCAAATCAAACAGAATTTAACCGAAAATATAAACATTTAATTTTAAAATTTTAGAACTATACAGTTTAAAAACGATTAATAATTTATTTTAATATCTTTGTTCAAATTGTGAGATCGGTGCTTTTTGTAGTTGGATAACATTAATGTCTGTCAATATCCCTGGCAAATTATAGACATCCTTATCAAATTTGTCAGCTACGTTTGCAAAATCTTTAGATAGTGTTATCAGTTACATATTTTTTTAAGTATTCCATATAAGCCTCTAGAAATTTATAGACGTATATATAGACTTAAAAGTAAATTATTTCTCTTTTAGACATTATGGTTATAAACATAAATAAAACAAGGCAATACAGTGTCGCCGATTTTTAGTTTTATTTGATTCACAAAAATGAAAAATAAGTAATAATAACTGTCGAATTTTCAGCTGTTATCTTACTAAAAAATTGTTAAAGTAAGGTTCTCATAATCTTATTTACTTTATAATAGAAAGTAAAAGCACCATTAAACATGCTATAAATGACGTATCCTCGTGATGCTTCTAAGCTAACGCTAAGACTTGTGTATACAAAGAAAATTTCCACAGATTCAAAAAATTAATTATTCAGTTAATTTTATTAACATATATTTTCTTCAAAACAGTAAGGAAGCGCTAACAGATTGGTATATTTTCAATTGTTGTTGAGCCAAATCTGTTACTGTTGCGACTGGATAATTAAATTGGGCTTCACATTTTACTTTGTACTTAAAAATCTCTCGTTACCTCACATAATATTTACATAATAATAAAATAGCAATCATTAATGTAAAATAGAAAATAAACAAGTGCTTTTATAAACTTTAAATTTCATGTATAAGAACATATAAATTACATCATTTTTTTGTTTCAACCCTATAGAGATAAAACAAAACTTTTATCAGTTAAGGTTTTTGCGACATAAAATGTAATGATTATGTCGTATAGCAGTTAGTATTAATAGTGAAAGGTAAATATAAAGTTGCTGTCTTACCACTGTTTACCACTGTTTATCACGGTTTTATCACCGAGTGTTTACCAACATCTATAAATGGACTACATTATTTTCCAATCGTTTGAAGATTCTGATTAGTGTGGTCAATAGAGCGATTTTATAAATTGTAGGTCATTACTGGCAACTTCAACGATCACAGTGGGAAACATAGTTTGCACTTTCCATAGCAGATCCGCTCATGATAAAGCAGGTCACCGGTTGCTCCATTCGCCGCAACAAATGTATCACCGCAAATAATTCTGACAGACACACAACTAACTGTAAGTGGTTTTATGTGTTAATGTGCATTTTCTCTCTCATTTTATACATAGAAGTGATTATTTGGATTCATGAGGAGATACAGTATACAATTATAATTAATAATAAAGGCCAACAGCAAAGGCAAGTATTGAAAAGGCATATTGTAGATTTACTATTTGAATATTTATAATATAATATACCGTATACTTTACATCACTGGCGGAGGGCGGTCCAAATTAATGGGTAATCCCTAGACTGTTTAAATCTACCTCCCACAAAACTTTTCAGTAGCCGATAGAAAAGTCATATATGCCAAAATTAGGTTTTTCATTATTGATCAATAATTTGAAACAAAGTATAGTCAGAAAGTTGACTAATGTAAAAACAAAAAGATCAACATGTGTAAATATTCTAACACAATAATTCCAAAATAAATACTGCTAATTAATATATAAAATATGTGCATAAGAATACGATAGCACTGTAAGAGTACGTAAAGCATTTTGTAACTAAAATATTACTATTGTAATTGCACAAGAAAGCTGTAAACGCATAGAATACGAACTACTGTGGTAATGGTATTTCTGAAAAGACAGATGGAGTGTACTCCCGAATGCGCACGTTGAAACCATAGAGCTGTCACCATGGCTTAGGCCATGCGCTATGCTGAACTTTCCCAATGCTGAAGAATCTCAAAAGAGATGGACCTTCCTTAGTAGCCATTTACGTTTATAGAATTATTCGACCCATGTGATACAAACCAACATGATTAAATTTAATTAGATGTATAAGACCTATTAAAGTATGCGCCAGCCTTGCTGAATGACCGAATATTGGACTTTACTAATCTGTGTTGAACCACTGGACATATTTCCAAACACTGACAAATTCCAAAAGTTAGTCTCCATATTCAAGAAAATAATATTTATAACTATAGGAGGGTCAACCGTCTTACGAACTGTATGCACCTATACTAGCAAAACGACTGAATGTAATAACCGTGACCTTTCTGTCGGAGGCACAGCAAGGTTTCAGGAAGGGCAGATCATGTTTAAATTTAATCTTCGCAATAGCCCAGGTCGTTGAAAGCATAAAGAGTAAAATTTTCGCACATACATAGCTTTTATCGACTTCGGAAAAGGTTTTGATAGAGTGAATGGGGGAAGGCTGTGGGTAATATTGGCAAAGAAAGAGATGCCGCAACACAGCATTTTCTTCATATAGGAAACAAAATCCTAATTAAAACCAAAAGACCTAGCACAACTCCTAGTCTAGGCCTGGCCAATTATGGAGTACGATATAGGTGCCCATTAGCACTTTCTCTTCATAATTTATATATACACTGCGTACTACACTCAATTGGCAGATACTACACAAAATTATAAGTACCATTTTATAATAGGTAACTCTGCAGTTGACACGGTATTGTTTGTTGATGACCAGGCTATCTTGTCGAACTGGGAAAGCAATTGATAATGTGAAAGAGGAAATTACTTACGATTACAGTTATCATTGTAGACAACATTTCATGCTCAACTGAAATTGTAAATCCGTTTAAAGATCCGCCACTGTTTATTAGAAGTTTTCATTTATATTTTAAAACAAAAATCAAAATCGCTGTTACAAAAAATTTACAAGTAGAGAAATTTACAAGATGTATTTATTTCGAAACTAAGAAACCAGTAGAAATGCAAATTCCTAGGTACGACCGAAAGGTTTGCACCCAACAACTTTTGGCCCACTGCTGACTTTTGGCCCGGCAAGCCGAAGTTACGATAGTCAAAATTGTTTGCTCTGGTCCCTAGCAGATAGATTGCAGCTGGTCACGCCAACGCCTCACCCCACTCCTCTCTGTCCTTTCCGTCTATAATTTAATAGTTTTCTAGAGATGCGGCAGTCATACATTTGGTTAAAATAAAACCATCCAGCCATTTTAGCCAATATTGTGCAAAACTTGCTTGATCGAGTTTAGTAATTCATATGCCATCTGGATATGATACACTAGTAAGTAGGCCTATATGGCATGGTAAGACAATGGCGGGGCTGCCACTGGGCTTAACGTCTACCCGATTTTCTGTCTGGGTTGTTTTCCATAAACTGACTGCCTTGTCGGAATTAAAAGAGGAGTGTCCCTATTTGAAATATCCACAAGAATATTTAATGCTGGCCTTTCTCCTTTCGTCCCATATCCTGCACTGTATATTAACAGATGTTCATCCGCTTTTAGGGACAACTTCTTACCCCAAGAGCAAGAGGGTGCCCTAACTTCTACGTGATGACAATTAGAGGAGGGACAGATTATACCGGCTGTCATTCGGTCTCTAGAGCCGCGTTAGCGACCTAGGTGTTACCCGTCCCCCACCACCACCCCTTCTAGGGGCGCATGGATACTTCCCTTTATCCAGGAATGAGATCATAAGCCGTTACTCACCCTCTCTAGTACTTTGGGGACTGCATATGTAAATATGGAAATATAATAATTCTTACATTAATATAATAATTATATAATTTCCATTGAAATTAAACCTAAACAAAGTACAATGGAGCGCGCAATAGTGTCTGTAACCTTATTGAGAAACAAAGTCAGCATATAGAATTTTTACATTTTATATACGGTATGTCAGAAAAAATAAAATAAAATTATAAGCCTATCTAAAGACAAGCACAATACTGCATATTTCAAATCTAATGTTCATAAATCGAATTTGGATACTCACTCAATAAATCATTCACACGAACTGCTTGATTTAAATTATGTAAAAAAATGAAACGTGTACGCAGAGGTAAAGTAATGACATCTTGTATTTTTATACCGTTTAAAAGATAAAAGTAACTATTCGTACCTCGCCAATGCAGTATATTCGAAACGTTTCGATTGCCATTTTTAATCTATATTTATAACAATTAATGTATATACTTTCAATATATCCACCACTCGTAAAAATGAAGAAAATGTTCGTTAAACGTAAGCCATGAAATAATTTGTTTTAATTTTTACTTACCAAGAAGTAACTTGTTTCTACACAAAAAGCAGGTGTGCTTCTATAACGTGGATCTGCAGTTAGCGGTTGTATTCTGTGATTATACTTTAAAAAGCATCTAAAACGTGGTACCGACACTGAAAAAAGGAAATACTGGCTTCCTTTACTAGATTTATTATGATAATGGGATAGTAACATTCCGTTAAAACAGTTCTCGGTCTAAAATTTACTTATGGCTTACTTTAGCTTTGAAGTTTAGGATTTAGTTTATTACTATCCGAAAACGATTAAAACTATGACACACATAAGATTAGAAACAATTCCTCTGAAAGAATGCGTAACATTAGAGCTTTGGTCCATGCAGTGTTAAAAATATCTAGGGAGTGTCAGCGCATTAAATCGTCATTAGCGTCTTAATATGGCTGGATTTAACTAAAAGTAAATAGGTTTTACATGCTTGAGATACGGCCGGTAAACAGAAATCGATTAATTTACATTTTGTAAGAGAAACATACACGAAAAATATAGGCTTTTGTAATTACATGACAATACTAAAGGGTAAACTACGTTTACACTGTAAACTATGTTACATTGTAAACTACGTGTAAGGGTAAAATATTTTAGTATCAAATAAATAACACTTTATTTATTTATCAAACCAATAATCTAAGGAAAAACATATATTTTCCATAAGTTTAAACATTTAAATCATTTAAGTTGTGGGTTGCTTATTACTGTTCTCCTTTCTCATGGTACACAAAGAGTACAGTAGTTATTTAAACATAATTAGTTAACAGTAGTTATTGTTTAACAAAAATATATAAATAGTAAATTTTATTAAAATTAATTTTCTAAACTATTATTATACTAATTCACCACAAGTATTTTGCAAGTACGAACATCAGGTCGCTTTAGTATATGGTTATTTTTGTAGAAGAATATTCTAGTTGTTCAATTAATCGCACCCAATAAACAATTATTTAAACAATTTCATTCGTAAAATATTTAAAATCGAAACTTATATAGCGAAATTCTCTAGTAGGCCTATATGGCTTGGAAGCATTACACTGCAGAGTAGTCAGTGATATCAGACTGACACGCTTAATTAACAAATGGTGGTGTTGAACAAAGCGCTGTTTGGACAGCTTGAGTGTCTGCAATGGGTTCGCCCTCTTCCCCTACTATCCCGAATTTCCATAAAACACAATTTACTGTCTCAGAGAAAATAACATATTGTTATTATGCACTCCCTAGTACGTTACAGACAAACCAGGTAAACAACGCTAGATCTTTCTCGGCAATTAAAACCTTGTTTTTATGTTGCCCAGGTGTGTTCTATGATATTAAAAACTAAAGCAGCTCAGTTCTATTATATTTTTGTTCAAGAAAATCGATTTACGTCTTAATTCAGGAATGGAATTGTTGTATTACTTTTGATGCACAATATCAAACACAATTATAAAAATGTTTGAAATTATTTGATAATTGTGATACTGCTTCTGTTGCAGTACTGTTATTTGTCAGTTTAGTGATTGTTATTGCAAGAGTGTATAGAACGTATTGCGCATAAATGAGGAAAATATTGTAATATCCTACGTATTGTAGGCCTATATCAGTTAACCAGAAACATTTCTCTGGCGTTCAGTGGTTTCCATTGTGTAAGTTCCCGACACTTTACACTGACAGATAACAATATTACACAAATTCCGATCCAATCTGCTTATTCAAAAGAGCAATGCAAAAATGTTAGCTACTACACTGTAATATTTTAAACAGTATAAGTTTACAAATTTATTAAATCAATAATAAATGTCAATGTTTAATTAAAACAATGTTTAAATTTAATGTTTTATTCCCTTAAACGTTTAAAGCTCTTGCTGTACAAAGTGTGGTGACTTTCACCTTTGATATTCACATAGGAAATAATGTCATCCAACTGAATATTATTTCATTAGAAAATACAACGAAACTATTTCTCTACTCTTTAACACTACTTTTCTGTGTACAGAATTTCGTAATTCTGTAAAAATCAAACATTTTTGCACATTTTTGGTGAAAGACCTTCATCTTCATCTTCAGTGGATGAAATGAGTCAAACCTAACGCGGGGTGTCGTACGTTACCTTACCACAGTACTGTGGTCCTAATGTTTGGTAGGACAGATGGCAGCCAGTGGTGCTGCTGGAAAGTTTGGTGTAATTGAAAACCTTGGACCACGGCCTAACAGCCCGGCAGTTAGTGATACCGGCAGTGAAAGCCTTCGAACAATAACAAATTGACTACACTTAAATGTCAACTAATTTTTTTTACATCTATAATTCTGTGTGAAAAAAACCTGCGCTATTTATCATTTATTTTTCTTTACATTCTGTTAATTTTTTCATTACTTTCAAGATTGTCACTCGAAAAGTATAAACTTTTATTAGGGAGAATAACAATCTTTGTAACATTTTAGTGATGTATTTTGGTGGTTATGTACGTGTAGACACTTATGTACGAGTGTAGATGTTCAGCTTTATAAAACATAATATGGCTTATTTATCTTATGAATAAAATAAACAACACATTAAATTTTTATTTTTTGTGATTAATATGTGAAGGATAAATGTAGTTTGTTCATTCACTTGGGCACCACTGCTTAAAGATCATAGTGGGTGATAGTTTGAATTTTGTGTTTAATTATAAATCAGTGATAAAATTTAATAAATTTTATGTTATTATTTTCATAGAAAGTAATAGGTTATTTGTTTTAATAGGGGTTTAGCAGATCAATCGGCCACTAGTCAGGATGTCCTGGATTCCAGTCATGGGAATTATTATAAAATGAAGAAATATTTTCAGCTCCAAGGTTGATGCAGCCTGTAAAAATAATTATTGATTATCTTGGGTAATTGTGGATGGCTTAAGGGTAGTACTGACTATATTAACTTCCTTATATGCCATATGATACCCTCTGGCAGTCTACCTTGCCTGATAGTCCTAAACTAATTTAGTCGTACTTTCTAAGTTGCAGTAGAAATATGGTATAACTTGAAGAATATATTGCAGACGACAACAAAAACACTTTATGATGTAGTTGAGAAGTCGATGTTGTTTGCTTTGTCGCCGTCTGTTTGACGTCTCATCCACTCATCCATTTAGTGACGTCAGCCTGTTCACTGCACCCTGTTGTAATGTCATTACTATTTACTCTAAGCAGAAGTTAAACCGAGTTATAGGAATGCCAAGTAACTGATATATTACAATTTGTAATATTTAGATTTTCGTCATAGTAAGTTCTTCCTGGGTTTGACAGCTTCCCATTTGCAAGCAAGAGGAAGTAATATACACATTGTGAATAATATTATTTTAAGCCTGCACCGTAAAAAAAAATCAACCACGTCTCTTCTATTAATGGCTTTACAGTTCAGTGCCGCTTTCGGCAATCGATCCTCTGTCATCCTTTCCAGATGATCCCACCATCCTCTTCTGTAAGTTGAAATAGTTTAATTTGTGTCCTTTTGTTTGAGTTCTGCTCTGATATCCTCATTCTTTATTTTATCTTGCAATGTATAATTAAAGTACTTCGAAGATACTGCATTTTAGCACTCTGAATCTTGCCGCACTCCTTTTTTGTCATTACCCACGCCTCACTCGCATATGTCTAAGTGGGTATTGCAAATGTCTAATAAAATTTAATCCTTGTGCTGTGTCGTGTTTTATTTCTAAGATTTCTAAGAATCGTACCAAAAATATTCCTAAATTTATTTATCTTTTCTTTTATATCATATTCAGACTCATAGCTTACTGTAGATCCGAAATGTTTAAAGTGGCTCATTTCTTCTAAAGTGCTGTTGTTTATAACTATCTTAGTCCTCACTGGATATTTACATTTGGCTACATGGACTGTTAGAGGGATCAGTGCTAAAGAATTGGAAATAGCAAAAGTATTTTACGGAACTGTAAGTCAACTTTTGAAGACTAAGCTACAGCAAAAACTGTAGTCAAGTGCTCTAAGATGGGTTACACTACCGTTACTAGTATGAGGCTATGTGCGGGTAACAACGATTGCGATTGAAAGTAGAATTCGGCCTCAAGAAATGAAATTCTACAACGAATAAAAGTGTATAGTCACTAGGTTTGTTTAATATACTAAAGTGCAAGACTTAAAATTATTCGGCGTTCACGAAAGTATTCAGTATAATTGACAGCGATAGAATGAACAGACAAACATAATGAACGAAGCTGACGGTTACAACGAAACGAAATAAACCAGGTGGAAGACGAAGTGCAGGTAGGAAACCAATACTGGTTCTAAGCACAGCACGTGAAGTACAGATAATGATGAGAAAGTAAACTTTTATATCGCACGTTGCTGTTCCACTAGGCAACTATGACGTCAGATGAAAAAATACATTATTTTCATCTCATAGTCCGATTTGTGTCGTGCAAAGTACACAATGTTGTCACGGCGCTACACAGTAAAAGTTGCAATAATATACTGGCAGACTATGGGCCTACTGTTGTATATACTGTCTGCATATAGTTAGCGCACTATATTTTAAAAAGCGTCTGACTGTGCCAAGTTGAATTCAAGAGCTTGTGTTAGTTGATAAATTTTAATATTCTATATTATCTGGCAGTTGTATTTCATGTTCTAAAAGGCTTATTAAAAAAGTGAGATAATACTTGTCATACACTAACCGGATACACTAAAATGATTCTTTTTTTTTCAATTTATCTACTAATTGAAATGTTCCAGTAGAATAATCATTTAAAGACAAACTGGTTGACACAAAAATAATCCAATATCGGTAAACTTTCGTAAAAATAGTCAATCACGTTACTAACAGATGTTTGAAAATAAGTAGTAACCAGAAACTTTACACCGTCTCAGAAAAATAAAATTACGTACGTTGGACATGTAGGCGGAACTGAAACATACAGGTCTACATTTATTGTACATAGTATCGTATTTTCTGTTGCGAACAAAACTATTCATTTGTTATTATGTGTTATGATTATAATGGTTTCCAATTTTAGCCAATAAATTTAACGGCTTTAAGTATAAATTCTAAACAAAACATTGAATGTTTTAACGTTTTCGAAGAGGGTTTGCCTTATTTGCATAGATTTTTTCCATTTTGTGTTCTGTTATGATTGTAGTTCTTTATTCAGGTTAATGTTCGCATAAAAGAATTATAAAAATATCCGGAAATTAAATTAAAAAAAATATAATTTGTTTCATAATTTGGACATTCAGCAAAAAATAAAGCTAAGCCTTATACTTTGATCATACAAAAATATGCATGTTTACACAGAAATAGGTAATCTGAAATTTCTTTCTACACTCAAGTTACTGAATTTACCAATGATGTGATAAACATAATTTATTCGGGTTTTTTTCCTATTCATCGTAACAATTATTTACTTCACTTACGTACTTATTAGAGAAGTATTTACTGTACTCAATTTATCAATATGTCATTTCAAAATATTATTTGGAACACAAAAATTAAAAAAATAAGATTGGAGAAGAAATGTAATCTTATTTATAATGAATTAGAAATGTCGTTTACACAGTTTATAAAATTATATTAACTCAGGATCAGTAAATATCCTTCGTAACGTAATGAAACCGTACTCACGTAACTGTTTAATTTTGGCCAACCATTTAACGTACTGATTGCATGCTACAGTGAGTGAGGTCATTACAGTAAATTGCTGTAAGGGACTGGAATTAGCGAGTTATTGCTGTCAACCACACTAACCTGTCTTTAACAGTGCGCTGAACCCGTGACATTGTTTCAAACTTACACACAAACCATTTTTGCTAGATTCACGCTGTATGTCACGATTTCCATCATGTGCATTGATGAAACTAATGAAATAAAATTCTATGAACACACTCGCGTTTGCACAGTTTATCGAATTAATGTGTGTTTCTTGGAGAACAGTGAAACAGAACTTCCTAAGTCGTAGCTTTCCGTATAGGCCTAGTTTTGTAATGTTTATTGTTCACAGTCATTCTGCTTAAACTCGACTGTTTCACTACAGTGTAGATGTAGGCTTTATACTTTTCCTGTCAGAATTACCGTCAATATATTATGTCAGTACTGATTACAAAAGAATGTGCTCATTGTCCATTTTAATACATTAACTCTGCGGGGGACCAAAAACCATTTTGGCTTTTCGGTGCAACGCATCCTGAACGAATGTTATCCTAAGAGTGTTGTATGAATGCCATATGAATGTATTTATTAAAACCTAAAGACATGTGCTGAAATATAACCAAAGTATAACACTAAGCTTATAAAGATAAAAATGTTCGACGAAGGGACAAACGATGGGAATTCCAGTTCTTTAGAGTAGCTAAAGTAAGCAAAAATTAAATTTCGCTAAAAATTACGTCAAATTATATTGTTTGTTTCATTGTACATTATATGTTACCATATATATATATATATAATATATCACTTATTATACCCATTGCACACACTCCGTAGTTTAGCTTTAAACTTTGAAAAGAGCTCTGCTACAACTTATGGATGTAACACCACTCGCTGGTGAAGACGGTGGTGAAGTGAAAGAGATAGCGGCTAATGAACTCATTGCTCTTCGAAAGTCTCGTGAATGCAACTTGACGAGGAAATATGACAATCATAGACGGATAAAACTCATTCAACCTTATCAGGGCTACTCAAACGCCACTGCTCCTATTCACCCCCCCCTTCCAAAGATAAGATTCGTTTTTCATGTTTCTTCAAGCCATTTCCTATTAGTTATTTTTAGACCTATAGACCTATAAATACTGTTACCTTCAATCATAAGAGACACGGTAGGCCTACTATGAATACTATGTTTTTACGACAGTAAAAATAAATTAGAGGTGGTTTTAGGTTTTCTAATTTGGCAAGATCATATTGTGAGAAAGTTTGAGAAACGTATTATATATTTTAACAAAAAATATTTTTATGATTTCATCTAATTCTTAAAATTGACAATTTCTATCTGTTTTGGTTATTTTAAAATTTTGCACAACTAGCGAGTAATGATACATTATTTTAACATAATTTTTCACTTACCACAGCCAATGTAGTGATTGAGAAGAGGTGTATATTTGGTATCTTTGAAGTATATTTGGGCATACAAAAAAAATTAATTAACGGTTCTGCTAAATAATCAATTTAATTATTTTTGTGTTTTTGTTTCAGGTTTCGGCAACGCTACTACTTCTAATTTTACAGGTATTAAACATGTCTTTTTTCTTTTTATCAATTCTCCTTTCTTTTTCATAGTTTTAGCTAAAACCGTTAGCATTAACGATGCATCCATTTTATATACGTTGTAGGTTTATTGTACGTAGCTCAGAGCTAATTAACACATAAAAGAAATGCCTAGTCTTTCATAACGAAGATACTCTTGAAAAATATTAAGCTGTGTAACAAAATGAAAGAGAAAGTTTTATGGTTACGTGACAATAGCATGTTCAGAGGAAGTCAAAGTAGTCAGAAACTATTGGCAAAAGTGAAATATCACTCAGAAATTCCAGGTATATGAAAATGATCACGATTAGAATAAACAATATTATTTAATGTTATGAGTAAGTTCAAACAACAACGAACTTCTCATCGCGTTTACGAGGTTTGATAAAGAAGTTCTCGCAGTTTTTGTTTATTTGAAAAATGAAGTATTGTTTCGTCTACATTTACAACGCTCCCTTCAACATAGCATCAATCGGTTATATCATGACTATTCCAACTTTTTTTTTTTCAGTCTTAAAAACAGTTTTCGAACGCACTTTTTTTGTGTAGCTTTTAGTTTGCTCAGCGATTTTCTTTAACGCCTTCAACAGTCGCGAAACCTTGTTTGTCTTTCTGTCTTTCGTGGCATCTTTCATTATTCGGAAGAAGAATGATCGTGTTGGGGCAAATGTGATAAATACGGCGGCTGCGACGTCAGTAAAATGTTTTTTTTTTGCTTAAAATTCTTGAAGACCCAATGACTAGTGCATTATGGGCATGCAGTTCCATTTCGCCGTTTTCTACGAATAGCTTTACACACGTGTGACGTAAAATGCCAGATAAAAGTTTTTTTTTAATTTATCGTTGCACTTAATGATAAAAATTAATGGGAAACAAAAACTACAATCTTCAGATAATTATCATGATCTTCAAATGCTTCACAAGATTGGAAATGCTTGTTCATGAATACCATGCCAGAAGTCTTCTGCAACACTTTCTCCATGACAGAACAGTTTATCTAATTCATCACACACACTTTGCGTCATATTTTTTAATCTTGAATTCCAGATTGTCAAAAAAATCGTCAAACACTCCAAAACATAACTCAATTAGTTTTTAAATCTAAACTATTCGTCTAATAGCGTAAAACGTTTAGGGCATTGTGACTAAGATGGGTACAAACGTTAAATAAAAACAATGTTTTAATTAAGCATTTATAGCGCACGAAATCAAAAAATTGCACAAACTTTTTGATCGAACCTCTTAGTGGTACTTAGATTCCCTGACGAGGGCTACCGTTTTTTACAGTATCTTTCAGCAGAAACCGACCTTGGGTATTTGGGCAGGTGTACAAACCAAATATTTTCGCTAGAACAAAAAGACTTATATACTAATCGTGTAAGCATAGACTACGGCGGTAATCGAAAGTTATTAAGACTTTAATATATATATATATATATATATATATATCAATATAAATAATTTTATGAAAAAATGTAAGAATAAAGAAAATTCTGAATGTATAAAGTTTAAAACTACTGATTAGTACATACAAGAAACGGCGAAAATTTAGTTAAATATCTTTAAGCTCTGTGTGTTTACGTATGTATATAAATACATCGTTAAGTGTATATTCATTGCGGCATTTCCATTGCAGCATATCGTTGACATCAAAGTAATGAACCCTTATGTTACATAGCAAAATGACTCTCGTGTAGTAGTTGGCACAGTAGAACAGCGATATAGTCCGTGTAACGTACAGTACTTGTGCAACAGTAATTACAGCCAGAGCTCATAACTAGTCTGTTCGTTACTGGAGTGTTTACCACATGTACAGGCATGCTAACGCGTGAAGTGATTGTTCTCAGTACAGCTGTCGTAGTCTTTGAATTATTGGCGGCTGTTTCCTTAGGTGTTATGACCGTCCATTTGTCCGGACAGTATTACTCAATTAGAACATACAAAACTGCTTTCATCTCTCAGTAAAAGTTTTGTGTTCTTTTGCAGATATCTTCTACTTACACTCTAATATTCCCATGAATATTCTTGGCTCTTTACTCGAGAGATTTATTTCGTTATTCTACTCCACTTTAATAAAATCCTCTGTCTTCCACTATCGACCGTTTTCAACAGTTTGTCTGCACTCTACAAGGGGTTTTACATTTTTTTCTCCGTACTGGCAAAGTTAAAATCGTTTACGTAGCCTTTCAGTACAACTTTAGTCTGGCGCTGAATGGAGTCGGGATTCCAAGGTCAGACCTAGCTTCACCGATTTCTTCACACTGCTTACCCTACTATACCATGTTGTGATTCATGACTGCACATATTGTTCTGCGCGTATTTACGAGAGTTATTTAGACATTGTGCATCAGGAAGTGTAGTTTCTGTTGTGTTTTATTGTTGTATACTTCTTCATTTTAGTTTTTTAAATTGTGAAATGTTTAAAATATTGACTAGGCCGGATATTAAAAGTTAGTTAAAAAATATAGTTTTCAGTGTACACGTTATCTTACGTAAACGGTATACGTAAATTGAATTTTTATCATTCGTATATAAACATTATTATCCGAGGAATATCAAACGTTAAGCGATAAAAAATAAAAAATTAAGGGACGATTTTAATGAAAAATCGGTGGAAAAAATTAGATTTTAACAAAGAATAACAAAGCTCTACATAAAATATTTTGAAGTAAATTGAATTACTTTTGGAGCATGTACTCACGGCAGGAGGTGTTTTAATAGAACGAAACTAACTTGTATACATTTAACGAATACATTTACGAGTCTTACCTGAGAATTTGCAAGACGTTTTGTATTGCGCTTTGAGAAACATTCAAAGAAATTATCCAATAAAAAAGACTTTGAAATATTATTAGTAATAAATTTAGAGTGTATTACATCTACAGGTTAATGATACTAACTTGTTTGATGACTAGGTAAATGACTACGGTATCTAAAAGTTACAATGCATGACATACATAGGCTAAATACAATATCGTAAAAACCTTTTGCGTGTTTTAAATGTATTATAACAAAGATTTCTTTGGTGGAATTAACTTGGAATTTTTGATATAATGACCACAGAAATTAAAGTGCGTTTAGACGTTTTAAAAGTCACCAGATACGGTAGACAGACTCCAGAATAACACAAAGGCTGATTTGAAGTTCTTATAAAAGTCGTGTTCCGTCAGGTGACTCGAAGTTAGACAAAGCTATTCATCTCTAGGTAGAAAACTGTGCTGGAATTAATGGGATTAGTTTCCTAACATGTGGTCTATAAATCCAAGAAAACAAATGAACGGAAGGCCAAATCTCGACATTTGAAAACTTCGTAACCAAGCAGTTAAAAACTGTTTGAATCCTACAGCGTTCACAAGTTAAACAATTATAATAAATGTTAAGTGTATAAATCCAAGCAACTTGGTGCCATCAACATGATATCTTCCCACACAAAAAACCTGTGGTGTCTTGAATTCCAGTAATTATGAGATGGTAATGCGTATTTCATATCGTATATAGGCCTACGTGTCGTACATGAGTAAAGGTGTTACTTGACTAACCGTTGTTCTGCTTCATAAACATTTTTTAAACGCTTTAAAGAAGGAGCGTTATATTACCGGAAAATGATAAATCTATTGATTACTGTTCTTTACAATCATATTACCACATTCGGAACATGTGTTTACAGTTTTTGTAAAATATACTTTACGTTTTGGAGCACATAATCTTTTTTCTGTATTTTCATTCTTACAAAATACACAACATATTGTTTTTATACATTCACACTTTATACAGGGTGGCGCAGGGAAACGGGAAAATTTGGATTTGATGTTGGCAGCCCTGTAGATGTAGCAGAAGTGAAACTGTCTGTCTAGCAGTAACGGACATATAGTTACCATGGAGCAATGGAGCGGAGCAGAGCGTGCGGTCGCCGTAAGGGCGTTTTACCGTCATGGTGACAGTTTGACAGCCTCACAACGAGAGTTTCGGCGCCACTATCAGATCCCGCCCGGCGGTCAAGTTGCTTCGTTACACGCAATCGAAACGTGGGTTCTTAATTTTGAAGAGACTGGTTCAGCTTTGAAGATAAACCCTAATGGGGGTGTACGGTCTGTACATACCCCAGAAAACATTGATACCTTGCGAGCTGCCATCTTAAGGAGTCCTCATCTTTCGGTGCGAAAAATTGCCTCGTCATTGCATCTCGGACGTCGGAGCGTTCAAAGAATACTCCATGAACTTCAATTTTATCCGTACAAACTTCAGGTTGTGCAACAACTGAATCCTAATGATTGTGTATTGAGCCTGCAAATTTGTGAACAATTGTTGGCTAAAATCAATGAAGATGCAAAATTCTATAAAATCCTGGGCGAATTTAGCAGCAATTAGGAAAACATAATTACGAATCAAAAACACACATCCTCTTAGATCAGAACAATATAGAATTCAGTTGTTATTATCGTTTAGTTGACTATATTCATACAGTATTAGAAACAACAATGAGTTCTGTGTAGTGCAGTAGGATTCTTATAAAGCACATGGCAGTGTAAAATATGCTGTGGACTAAGTAAAGAAAAATGTGTATACACTTATTGCTTTACACAATTATATCAACCTAATTTTATAACATTAGAGTTTATAAATATAATTTTATAACAGTGGTAATTTAGGAACGCAAAAGTGGTTATGTGAAAGCGATTTAAAAATAATAATGGATTGTTACTGAAAATATTCCTTCTAAAAATAAAGTTAATTGTGCAGCCTTGTCCATTTTTCTTGATACTATGCAAACTGTTTCTATGACAACTATGTAATGAATTTTCATAGTGTGACTGAATGTAGGCCTATGCATGAGGAAATAGTGACGTCATTTAGCTGTTCGTGCATTGCTGCTATAGAGACGGTAGCTATTAGTAAGTTTCAGTAAACACAACAATATGTCGTATGTGATATGTGTGGTATAAAATTGGATAAAAGTATAAAAACTTATTTTTTCAGCATATTAAAAATTAATTAAATAAAGCTGACTTCATTTAAATTACAGATTGGGATCCACCATGTAAAAATTCACATTATTAATTTTTTGGGCTCAGTACTGTTAACTTACTGTATAAATACAATTTAACCTACGATATCAGTGCAACTCGCCTAAGAGTTTATAAACGAGTCTTCTATTCTATGGGAAATATCAAGCTTACCCATGACGTTTGATATTTTCAGTTTTTTTACTTTTCCTATTGTATATTGTTCTATTATTCTTAGTCCTACCACTATTACTACTACTACTACTACTACTACTACTTTAAAATTATAGTGTTAGGCTCTTCATAGCAATATTGTGGAATAATGCTATATCATCATCATCATCTGCAAGGATTAAACCAAGGATGGTTTGGTCCGGTCTCAAACAGGCAAAGTCTAGAGCTGGTCACTCCAACGTTTCCTTGGACGTCCCACACCTTTCCGTCCCTTCAGCTTATAGTTCCATAGTTGTTTGGAGATGCGGCAGTCATCCACTCGGCAAAGATGTTCCCACCAATTCAGCCGATACTGGGAAATCCTGTCGAGTATACTCATAATATTCAGTTCCTACCGTATATCTATATTCTTCTTTGATCATGGAGAGTATACACTGCCACGTGACTGATAAATCTCATTTTAACCGCTTGGATTCGATTGGCCTGGTCTTTTGTTAAAATCCAATTCTCAGCCCCTTAAAAAAGTGTGGGAAGGGCCATCACCTTGTAGAATTGTACGCGTGTTTCTTTACTTGCTGACTTAAGAGATCATGTTGTATCTTAAACTAATGTATATCTACATACTGTGGACTGACTGAGAATCAATTACAATCTTCCAACCCCTTGTAACTTTATTAAGTTAAATGATGTACGAAGTTCTTTTTCTTACCAAATTCTTTCCGTGATACCCCTTTACGTGGTACTTTTCATCTAAAAAAGGATAGGCTAGTCAAGAACATGACGTAGTTTAGGCGATTTTGTAGATATTGTCTAAATATACGAAAATTCAGTACGTCAAACTGTAAACACTATCAAATAAAATACCATTGAGAAAAGAAATACACCGGACAGACTACTTAATAATAATACGTTTTATATTTTTGAGGAAAGGAAAATAAACTTTATAAGGGAAATCTGTGTTACATAGAAATTAATGACATTTGTGAAAACAAAGAGAACATGTAGAAGGAGCGATACGTGTTTCAAAATAATAATAGCTGTTACAGTGTTTAATTATAATTATTTGTAATACTAGAATCCTTTTCTTACAATGTAAATGGCTTAGAAAACGTATGGTAAGAGCTGTGCGGAATATCAGTGTGGCCAGGACTACGTACACTTCATCCTCCCATTGTTAGTGGACACAGTACTATACGTACAGATTTCTACAGGCTAACTTGACCTGAGAGCTCAAAAATAACGTGTGGCCGAGTTAAAACTATATACAACTGTATAATTAATATGATTGTACAGTAATAAAATAGCCTAATTACTATATAAATTAAATATAAGGAGTAAAATGTTTTTACGTTTTATATTTTTGGAAAAAAACATTTGCTGGTATAATTTAGTATTCTGCTCTAAAATTATTTTTCTCGTTTTAGGTTTAAATTTTTCATACAAAAACTGTTGGTGACAGAATCATAATAGACACGCGTATGACAAGCATTTTTGAAACTAATCACAATGACTGGATGATGCATTCAGCGCTGCAGGCAGCACACAATGCTGACTGAAATTTTAATTTATATCTTGTCACGTTTCGACGTGTCACTATATATTGATATTGTACATTGTTTACACGCTACATAAGGACTGTCTGCAAACAATACGAGACGTTCATGTGTGCCGCCAGGCACGTGCCTGTAACACATAATAAATGAAACAAGTTTCCGTTACAAGGTAGATTACAAGATCAACAAGTTCAACATTGCGTTTGACAATTTGGCTATATCTTTTATTATTAATATTTCCGCCACACCAGAGAATTTAAGCAAAACGAGGTTTATAAAAAAGTGATAAGGGAAATTTTAGTGCCTAGTTTCAGTTCCCTGGAACTCTCATACTTTAGGAAGGACTTAGATATATAACAAATTATAAATATGAATTTACTGCACTTCTTCAATAGCATGTGTGTTATATTAAATGTTGACTATCCATTATTAATAGCAAAATTAAATTTAAATTTATATAAATCAGTTATTTAATTTAACTCATCATCTGTTATTAGTTAATTGTAGATTCTTAATATAGAACTCTACATTCTTAATTATGCACAATCATATAGTGTGAGATTCATTTCGTCCAACACAGGGAGAGGAAATCTATTATAGAGTGTATATCTCGCCAGTCCCACGTACACGATATACGAGGAGGTGTGTCTCGCCGTCCGCTCACAGACTTGTAACTGAGAACAATCTCTTGTTATCTCTGCTATGGTTAGTTTTAACGTATACAGTATACAGTTAACGTTTTAGCAGTATACAGTTATTTAACGAACTATTTTATAAGAATAATATGTGAAGCGGAAGAATAAAATTTAAAAGAATAGAATCTTTGTTCTTTCTGAAAAGAATGAATTTTCTGGCTTCCTGGGTTTGTGTGCATGTCCTCGAAGCACCCGTTTCTTTCAATCAAGCTACCAATTCCCTCTTTTGTTATACATTCTATTGTAATTATATTCCGCCAAAAATTCATAAGGATTGAACTGTCAGTGTGATGGTAAAGTAAAATATAAGAGATAAATGTTTGCCGACATGCAGGAGAGATGTCACGGTCCCATGTGAGAACCACGGCGAAGTGGAGTAGTGACAAATCTATTTTGAAACTTATATCTCTCACTTGTATAGTTTAGCGTCTCACAATAAAAGCTTTTAAGTGACTTAGTGAGCAAACTCTTACCGGAAGTGACTAAACTAAACTACTGCAGTAAGTGGTTTTCTGTTGAAGTTTTTCAATTGTATTTTTTGTATTATTACAGAGTTTATTTTTTACAAAAGTGACACTTGTATGAGTAATACTTTTCAGAATAATAAAACGATACAGTTCAAGTTTTTTTTATTCAGGTCAACGGAAGGAATTTCAGACAATGTGCATTGATGTGGAGGGTCATCAGACCGACTGCAAAGGTACGTGATAGCCGGTGTACGAATTGCGGTTTGCGGAACAAACAAGAATTGCTGTAGAAAATCATTGGATGATGAGAGATGATGAGAGATGATGATTTCATTTCTGTATAGAAACAAATGAAATTATTATGATTGACATGGCGATGATAATAATGATTTATTGTGATAGTAGCATAGGCCTATATATTTTTACTTCAAATGTTTGTAAATTGTTTTTATTGTTTCTGTATTCCTGTGTGGCGACTCCGTAAAACTAATCCGGCGAAAATAGTTTATGAAGATTTAACTCAGAAATAATAATGAAGAGTGTATTTCTTATATTTCTCCTCATCTTATAAATACACTGATTAAAAAAAAAATGTATAGATTTGGTGTAAATTCGTATATTTATATTTTATAGCAATGTATTTCTATCTATATAATACTTTAATAGATTTACAAAATAAACAAAACAATTTTACTTAAATAAAATAAGTAGTAAGTCTTACCAACGAATCTAGAGTAATGATTTTTTAAGGTTCTGATCAACATTTTTCATTTAAGGACACGAGACAAACGACTGATCACATATTTATTGCTTACATAACATTTATATCGTATAACTTAAATAGAATGATTTCTTACATTTTATCTGTAAGACTCTCACTTGTTACCACGTGTAGGCTTTCTTTGTGTGCGTGGCGCTTATGCTCTGCTGTTGAATTGTAATACCTTCATCGCTGTCACAAATGTGATAATATTAAACTGTTAATGCTCCCTTTGTTTGAAATTACCTAACTTCAAGCAAGGGTGGAATTGAGACAATAGGTCGCATCCCTTTAAGTATATATGATCTTACTATTCACGTATGAGTTCAGTATTTATATTTATCGTAGACTACGCCATGAAAATGTGAACATAGTAATATCTTATATTTAACTGTTACAAAGGAAGTAAGAAGACAAGGAAACAGTTTCTTAATTTTATTACACTAGTATTTACTGTATCAGTTTTCTTATAAATATATTTGTCATTATACGCAATTGGTTGCGTAAAGAAGACTGCAAATCTATTTCTTTTTATTTTTGTTTTTCATCAGTGGACAATCAAATGCTTATCGCCTAGACAAATACTTCGAATGTTTAATTCAATAGTTCTTGACTAGATCAAATATTTTAAGGTTAGTTTTGTTATCGTAAATTTATAAGGGAGTAAATTTATAATACACCGTAAAAATTTGAACTGAAATACTCCCGTTGGTTCCATTAAAACTATAAAATGTTATTAGATTAAAATTATTATAAAAATTGTGTGTTACCTAAGAACATTATCCAATCTTTGCAAAAAACGTATTATCTAATTCCCAAGCTACGATGATGGACATGAAGAGTGTGATAGAATGCATGATTAGGCATAATTTTATAGTGAGTATACTTGTATTTTTTAATAATGAAGCTATAAGTTTTCAATATTTAGAATTAACTTTAAATGAAATAATTATAATGTAACCCTAATTAAATTAACATAACGTTTTATAATTTACGTTTACGTTTATAAATTCCTTTATGTGTATAGGCAAAGGACCTACTTTGTTATAGTCCTACGCTGGCATTCGAGACCTCTGTACCCGTACCACTGGCAATATGACTCATGGCACGGTTGAAAAGTTTGTCGTACAATACAGACAACTTAGATGATCTTTGTAGTCATCTAACACCTCTGTTAGGTAGCCTAACAGGCCGGTAAGTTTTAATAACATTGACACCTTGAAAGTTGAGTTCTTTCTTCTTTCTTGTCTACTTTCAATGATTTACGAGACAATACAATATACGTATGTTACTCGTTTCTTCACCGTACGCTTCAAAATTTTTAAAGTTAAGGCTATAAGAGTTTTACAATTAGTTTATTAAATCGAAGTGAAAATGTTTCTGTAGAACGTTAGGATTAGTATTACATCAGAGATGTAGGTTCTATGGGCAGCACTGGCGAACGTTCATGTCCCCGACTTATAAAGTCTACTCCTAGTAGAATAGCGTATCTATCACAGAGAGCTAAGTACACAGACTCACGGCAAATAATTTCTGGCGGCACATTAAAATTCTACGAGAAACTAGTATAACTAGAAATTTACAATAATTGTTGGGGGTTTCAATTTCCAGCAATCCGGGAGCGCAGAACGGATTTTATAACCAAATAAGTTATAAGTCTGCACTAAATAAGTCTGCACAGAGCCATCCAAATAAATACAGACTTTTGAAAACATCAAATTTATTTAGTAGTATACATTTATTATTAATTATTTTATACATTTTAGTCGTAGGGGTATACATTATACACATAACTTAAATACTTTAGTGGCATTTGGATCTAATGGGCGACACTAAACGTGCGAAATTAACGTAAGGTGTAACATACGTGTTCCGTTTTAAAAAATAATTTGTTTAAGAAAAAATGTGACTTATTTTAGTATTAATCTAATTTTTACAATAATTTTTTTTCATATACTCGTAATTTGTTGTGAGTGCAAAGGTTAACGCAGTGCAAAGAAAAGTTTTATACATTCCTGTAAAACGTTTTGCGGTATACAAAAATCTACAGTTAAATTAAAGAATAAATCGAGACAAAATGCACACGAATTTTAAAGATTAATTTTACATTTGAACGCATGCAATTACAAAGAGTTGCAATGCTTTATGGTTTCAATTATAACACTGATTAAAAATCGTTTCTGTTTATTGTATTTTTGAGCAGAATTTATAAATCTACGTGTGACTGACAAAAGTAAAAAGGAAGAGAAAACTGGTTGTCCGTTTATTTAGTGAATAATATCGTTAAGAGAAACATTTAAAATTGTTTGTACATATCTTGCTTGCATGTGTTTTCCTGTTTATTATTTCTTTTCCTGTATAAGCTCCGGTTTTCCCGGATAATGTACTGTAATGTTTGGTGTGTAATAACAAGCACATTACATTTGAAATTAATTAGTACGTATTGATATTGCATGTTATTCAGCAAATATTAATTAATTAGCTAGATAGTATTAGCTAGATCATGTTTAATTTTCAATTGTAATTACGTAGCGTTTCAATTTCATAATAAAACATATCTTTTTCGAGACGATTCTCAATTTTGTAAAATTCTATTTCCAAAGTTTCACACAGATTTAGTCATTATGTAAATAAGTAATCAGGTTTGACATTTGGCATACACTTTCATAAGTTATACACTTTCGCCTTCTATAAATGCTGTAGAATGATTTCTGAACTTATGTCCCAGATAATGTTAGTGTTAAGCTAAAACAGAATATATTGTAGACCTATTTATTGTTTTAATTCAACGGTAGTAAACATAATGGATGTTCAACTTTTATTTGCACGTTCTGAAATTTAATTAGGTATGAGTTCTCCTGATTCTGTAAATATGTTAGTACCTTATCATTTTGTTATGTACCCTTAGCTATGAAACTCATTTGTTTTGAATAGTTACTGTATTAAACGTTACCTTAACTTTGACTTCCTATTTAATTTCTTAAAAAATAACAAGTAATTTTAAATGTGTCTGCAAATATCGATTAACAAATCGCAAGTTGAAATTTGATAAACAGCTCCAGTTGATGATATACAATTTGGATTAATGATATCTATTCTGACGACTGCTATTGTTAATTATGCCATAATTTGGTCCCGAACTGTCAGAAAATATGGGCGTATGAGTATTGAGATTAGGGTAATGTAGGAGATATATGGGGGCTGGGGCTTGGGCAACTGGATAAAATATCTAAAAATGTCTAAAAAATACTATAAAAATGAAACGTTTATAACCAACAACTAAAAAGGATAAAAATGCGTGTAAGCTGAAGTGAAAATATAGTATATGCTCTCATTGAATAATATTGTTTTGGTACCTTATCATCATCATCATCATCATCTTCAAGGGATAAATCAAAGATGGTTTCTTCCATTATCAAATAGGCTAAGATTGGAGCTGGTCACTCCAGCGCTTCATTGGATATCCCACACCTCTCCGTCCCCTCGGCTTGTAGTTCCATAGTTGTTTGGTGATGCGGCAGTCATCCATTCGGCAAAGATGTTCCCAGCAATTCAGCCGTTACTGGGCGATCCTGTCGAGTATACTCATAATGTTTTGGTACCTATAGGTTATATTTTCTTACAGTCATGTTTTACCTGTCACTGTTTTTTAATTTCGACGCTGTGATACCTCAACTTTCATTTTAGGAGTCAAACATTCCGTTTAAGAGTTAATAAGTATATGACTTACAAAGATTTCTATAAAAGGTTTAGAATTCTACATTGTGGTGGTAAAATTTATAAACACAATTTCCTTGTTCAAATTTATTTAATTAGACTTAGAACTTTAAGGATTTTATTTAGATGTAGACAAAATATTATGGGACTTCTCTACCCTTGAATTAACCTCCCAGCTTTTCGTGCTATACCGTCATACTAGCGTGAATATTCTATACTGAGATTGACCCACCATGTAAAAATGAATATATACGATTTCAGTTTGAGTAAAAAGCTGAAGCAATCTACTACTGCTTGCGTTTATTTTATTATTGCTGTTCAGTTTAGACAGCCAACTCTGCCAGTCTTGTACAAATACTATCACACAAAATAGAATATAAAATTTTAACTTTAAAATACAGACTACTAATTAAAACTATTTATTTTAATATACGCCGTTATAAATTTTATGAACTGTGTGCTCCAAAAAGAACGTTTGAAGAAAATAACGTGGAAACTATTGAGTACGCTGTGAAATGATTATACTAGGTATACGTAACAACATAACAACTTCAAATAATCTACAAAGAATTCATTTCTGTTTATAAACGTATAATTGTAAAGTGCGCTAGAGGGATATTCATCCAATTTAAGCACGAGTGTATGTGTGGAACTTTACCTCTCAAGCATTTCAATATTAATTAGTTTATCACATAATTATATCGATGTTAAGAAATCAATTTTGTACTATTTTATAATTGAACTTTAAACTTAATATTTTTGTTGTTACCCAAATGTTGTTATCTTCACATCAGAGCATTGTGTACTGTAGATTAAAGTATAACGGTGAAGCCATACTGAAATTGATAATTTACATTGCTTGCGTCATATACAAACCACATTAGTTCCAAAACAGCCATCGTTATGAACAGGTCAACAGCTGCACATAAAGCGTGCCAAATATTGAGGTTTCCTAACAATAAACCACATTGTTAGACGACAATATATGCTTCTTATATTTTATATAGCCAACCTTTTTACAGAAGTGTTTTCAAAACAGTGTCAAGTACTGATATAGAGGATATTTTACAAAACTGGGCCAAAACAATATGCATTAAACCACTTATGATCCTGACAGCCACTTTTTATTTTGCTAGTGCACTTGTAAGTATTTCAGTGAGTGTGTGTTTTAGTGGTTCTATGTGATTATACAGTATTATTCTGAGTGTAGTACATCTATGATCGTTATCGGGAAAAAATGGCGATTGATGGATCATGCGAGATGGTAGTAGTGCTTTACTTTAATTTACTATTTTGAATCGTCGAATAGGTTACAAAATAGCTAGCGATATTGAAATTATAAAAAAAAACTTAATATTTCTCAGTTATTGTTTGTGAAAAAGTAATTTAAAAATATAATTTTTTTTATTTGAATGTAAAAAAATTGTATAAACACCTTGTACTAATTCCTATGGTTACTTACATTGCACACATGTGGCGATTAGAATTTATAATTGTTTCCTATGTGGCGCCAATTTAGAATTTATTTGCCATTGTGTTGTAAATTCATATTTAAAATTGTAATTGTAAAAAATATAACAATTTAGGTTAGAATTGTTTGCCAAGAAAATATTAAATTAATTTTGTGTGAGAAAATTTTATTTAAAGATGATTGAAAAACGGGAACAGGTTATTGTAGAAGACTGCTAAAACAGCAGATAGCATGGGGCAACCAATAGGGCCTGTGTTTGCCTTGTCAACGCCTGCTGCTTATCTACTCAGCCATACAATAACATAAGCCAGTCTCTGCCCCTTATAATGTTCTATATAAGGGCAGCATGTTCTGCCTCTTCTCTATCGTTACACTGATTTAAAATTAAATAAATTTTATGCATTAAAATGCATAATACTCGTATATGCATTAGTACATATCTGATTGACTATTATAATATGCTAAGATGACAAGATAGATAACATACGTGACTACGTCATGCTTTGGATGCTCTGTGTAAGCGACAGTAGAACGCAAAGGTCGCTCACCTTCTCACCTTTACAGACGAGCTTTTCCAGTTATTGTAGATTATTTTAATATATCTAGGTCTGTTTCGTCACATTTTACGCGACACAGCATAGTTATAATTGCAGGATTAAGAAACGAAGTTAGTCAGCTTAAATTTGCGATTTGCTGCGCGTTATCGGAGTACTTGTTGTGACTTTCGAACGGATATTTGTAACTGGTGACCTGGATTATTTTGTATGTGTCTGTTAAATAGGTAACATTTAATACGTGTTAATTTAGTTTCACTATGTGTTATATTTATTGTGTGTTGGACAATCATAAAATTATTTTATTTTATTTTTGTGTGTTTTAAGGACGAGGAAACTAAGTCATTTAGCTCAGCGACTTCAATCAAGAGTGTTGCTGAAATACACGTTCGGTTTTCACCGATATATTAGTTGATCAATCGAAGTGAAAAGTCGTGCACATGCAGACGCAGCACAATCTAATTAGAGCCGGTACAGTAAAGCAGGTGCATGCAGGAAGGATAGAGTTCTGCCAATGGTTAACTGTTTATTTCCGAGGTCTTTTTTTAGGTTAGTTTTAAAACTGTATCTTTGAGTTCAGCAATAGGACTACAGTCTTCAGTTAACGTTTCACTCTGAGTGCCCCGTCACAAGTGCAGACGGATTGTTGCAGTCTGGTGATCAAAATTGTTTAGACTATTACAATCACCTGCCATTTGCCATCTACGGACGCTCTGCTTCACGGCAAAACGTTTGTCCTGGTGTGTATTCTACATCCGCTGCTACACGCTAATAGCAGCGTGGTAGCGTGGTGAACCTGGTAGCTACTTTTGCGTCGTTACAACTCATGGCAATCGGGTCACGCTGCAGCGTTAGCTTTTCTGTTACCTTCAATACCTAAATGACCCGGATACCAAACAAAAGTAAAAGACAAACCCAGATTGTCAAGATCAGAGCGTAGCGCCATTACATGTTGCAATAACGGATCTACTGTACCCGGATTGTTCAAGCCAGTTACAAAACTCAGTCAATCCGTCATATTTTCTCTCCCATCGTTAACAGAAACAAAAAAACTTGCCACACCGCATACAGTTCGGCGGTGTATGCACTAGAGCCTTTGCGCAGAGTCCTGGAGTGGGAGGCGCCCTCGATGAAAAAACGCACTCCGGACTCCGTCCTCGAGCCATCACAGCATAGAATGGTATGGTCTATAATGTATTCCTCTTGGTCTGAGCTAAACAGGAGTTTCAGTTCAGTTGGGTGGTATAATTCCTTGCTTCTACTGGCAATTTCGTTTGCAAAGCAGTCAGGGAGGCACCTTGTACGGAACGTGCGTTTAGACCATTGCCGCCTGGATGTTGTACCCACGGGCTACTTTGAGCGCACGAATGCCGCTGGTCGAGTAAACGTGCAACGACGGTTGTGTATTCTGACAAATCAGTTCCTCGCAATTAACACGTGGTTTATGTGACGGTCGTGTCAAAATGGCCACGTATCTCAGCAACAGTAACTGGCATCGGAAATTTAATGAAGTTATTCCTGCTTTACAATATAAACTTTGTGCTAGGCTAGTGAGGAATGCCCCTGTAGCATAGAGCATCCCAGCATTGTGAAACGTATCTAGCTTTTTTAAGCACGATCTCCTGGATGAAGAGTACACCGCGCATTCATATTTGATTTAATGATTATTCAGTGGGTATTATTCTTCTTCTTATTATTATTTTGACTATTATTTGATTATCTTTAGAAGGCACCGAACACAGTTACTGATTCACGTCAACATGGTTTCACGACCAGAAGATCCACAGTCACAAACCTAAACGACTTGATGTACTTTTGGCTCCTGAGGTAGAGAATAAAAAGCAGGTGGGTAACATATGTTTTGATTTCAAGAAGGCTTTTAATATAATGTATCTTCATATTCTGCTAAGAAAACTCGTTTGCTATGGTACTACGGGATCCATATTAAGTGGACCCAGTCTTATCTCGCTAATGTTAAGGTGGCTGAAACGGTTTCTAAACATTTTAAAGCAACGTCAGGTGTTCCACAGGACCACAATTTCGGGCCACCATGGTGGAAAATTATCTTGTTTGATAATGATACTGGAAAATACCTTCGCTTAAAAATCTTAATATTTTCTGATGATTTACCCTGTGTGCGAAGGTGAACAATTAAAAGGACTTCGTTGTTCTTAAAAATTATGCAGAAAAAAGCTTTAAGTTGTCATTTTCTAATAACATGCCGCTGAACCTGGACAAGGCAGTAGTCATGACTTTTTTCCGGGAAACAACGTTAGTGAAATATGATTACCGTATTGCTGGTAGGAGTATACGACGTGTAAATTCGGTTTGTGTTTGGGGTGTAAACTTTGACACCAAATTACTTTTCACTACGTATAATAATTATAACATGTAATACATATAATAGTATTGTATATGTTATAATATTATATTATATAGTATGTACATATAAAAATTTCTAAAGCAAGAAACTAATAAGGACTGCTTTTGTGGGCGAGTCGTCATTTCCATTCAGTTAATACCATCTTGCGGCTACACTAAATCATTGTTCTGGAGTACTGTTCCGTGATTTGGATATATATAACGGACGACACTGATAAAGAGATTGAAGAAGTCCAAAAACGAGTTTTTCTTACCTAAATTACGAGGCCAAGTGTAAACATCATAACCTTTGAAAACATAAGAGCACTAAAAGACTTGTTATTTATGTGTAAGAGTATTCGCGCCTTATTGAGGTAGATGACTTGGTTACAGTGTTCCTTACCTACAGAAGGCATGTCTTTTTCAGGTTCTTGCGGCACACTGTGTTTGCGAGATCTATCGAAATGACGAATAGAGTTTGTGTAGTGAAGGCATTAACTGTTCAAATGAGAATATTAATGCCTTTGTGAAGAATATTATGGAGATACTGGAGTGAGTCCTTGACTAGGCTATTTAATTATGTTAGAAATATGTATTGTATAAATATTCATGTAACTTATTGTTTGTTTTTTGTATCTGAAATATATTTACCTTTCTTCTATGGTATATCGTCCTTCTCCCTGAACCTGAAATGTCCCAGTTAAGTCACATTCTTCCACCAGGGTAGTCAGACTGTTCTATGCACTCTCTTCATTTTAAAATACGGTCATTCTGCTTCCTGTTAGATATAAATCTTCAAGATGCTTTGGGTGACTATAAGGGGAGATGTGGAGACTCCTAAATAGCTTACATGTGTAATTAAACGGGAAAGATAATTTAATTGGTATGTGTTGTGTGGCAGCTGCTTGAGATCATCTCTTTCTCGCTGACATTACAAATTAACAATATGGCAATTCTCTAAGTTATCAACGTCTGCAAGAATACCTTTTAAATGTTATTTTTATAACACAAAATTCATATTACTACCGTACAAGATTAAGATTGTGCGTACAAGATGGGGTTGAATGCACATAATGGGAGAATAGAGGCAAATTTAAAAATACTTCGAAATTTAAGTTTTATAAGTACTATTTTTTTCATGTCCTGGTCAATTTGATTACAATTTATATACTTACTAATTGTACTTTATAACTTACAGGTGATTTTCATTACAGTGACACACATGTATTTCATACTTATCTATTAAGCTTTACAAAAACAGTAATTAATTCAGCTGATTTTCTTTTTAAATGAATCAGTAAAGCATTTAAACATTTCAAATATCCATCCGTATGAATAATATGTAAATAATAAGCAGTTTTAATACAGTTGTCATGTTTCAAAATGACTTAAATTAATGTTAAAAGATTAAAAACTAATGTTAAAGTGAGAAAATTGATTGTGATAAATCACTAAATGTAAAGAAAGACTAACTGACTGCAAAATCAACTTTTCAAGTATTATGAATAAACTATAAGTCAAAATACCTTCAGTTTGGTGATTATAAACAGAACAAGACGGACATTGTATTTTCATAAGCTGTCAACCCATTATGATTCATATAACTGATAATGGGAACTATTTCGGTACAAATTTAACAATTATGTTTATAATAAAGAACGAACTTCAATTCACATTTAATACCTCAAACTATAACTATTGTAATCAGGGTAATATTTAGAGTCCTTTCTACTGCCACATTTGTTAAATAGTGTTTTTATGGGAAAGCACAAATCAATGAATAAGTACACAGTGCTTTTGATATGTTTTCAAAAGCTGTAAGCCTTTTTATTGGTTAGGCTACACTGCCTATTGGTGCATGTTGTTGGATTTCATCTGGAAATTTATGAATAGTTAAGACTTTGCAAAATTCAAGTAGGACAGTGGGAAATAAAATATTACTGCGTAGCGGCTTTGCAATCTCTTGAACTGTATGCAGTGTTCAAGGAAGTCCGTACTAGGTGACAAAGTATATTTGGGGAAATATCATACAGAAGAATACGGGTTATTAGAAAAAAAGTAAATGAAGACGATGAAGCAGAAATATTGTACGGACCTGAAAATAACGCTTTGTAGTCAGAAGTATTAGTTTATTTCCTGTAAATATACACAGATGCATATGCTTTTTGTTCTGTAAAATAGTGTTTTTTTAAATTTAGATACACGTATTTTTAGAATTAGCAAATTTAGCTCTATAAAATATTGAACATTTATTAAATGCAACTCGTTTTGCTAAATATGTGTAAGAACTTATTATTTCCATAATTTTGAATTGAAGATTTTGTATGCTTATGATTAATTGAAAAAAATTGTACCTTTTACGGTAGGTAAATGCAGATTTCAGGTATTGACTATACATAAAATTTTGTGTCATTATCTTTATAAGCTTCCGGTGCTAAATCTAGTCGTTTATATGTAAATAGGAGCTAAATTGGTTAAATTTAACACTGAAGGTAGTCATTACGTTCTTTATTAGTATATTGTGATAACAGGATAATTTTCAGACTAGTAAAACACTGTACATAATGAGTTCAATTAAAATTATACTCCTATAGAAGGAATCATAGGATTATAAAGTGAATGCTTAAGTGTAAAATGTAGGCAAGTCTGCTATGATGGCGAGGCTTCATTTGTGAGTAGTATAGCTGTGTAACTAACACAGAATTAGTTGCAATCATTAAAGCATATATCTACTAAGCCTCATACATTGGCATTTGTATGCTGTACAAAGGCAACGTGATTAATCGTTATTGCAGAAATAAACAAATTGATGTGTAGTCACCATGCTGTGTTAGTTCATTACAATACAATGTATAGAATACATACAGTATGAAAGCATTTGTTTTATTTCGTAAAGAATAATTTCATTTCTGAGTGACGTTTATTCAAACATTTAATATGTGTGTATGTTTGTGTTAAACAGCACAATGTACACAATGTTTATGTTTCTCTTCACAGTGACAAATGAAGTCTTCGTACTGTAGTAATCCCGGCAATTCGGCTGTGAATATAGATGACTCACGCGTGCGATCAACGTAACTAGCTAGCAACTGAATGAAAGTACTGCAATTAATTTTGCCTCCGTACGAAGAATTTCATTTGCATTGCACGGTTTAATTTTCCTTTATTTGATTGTTTGTCCTCTGAAGAGGGAATAAATAAATCTAATACGCATGAACAATAATGCCAAAGGGCAAATTCAAAATTATGTATAAAAAGTATGTACCAAATTATTGAATAAATAATTTTTGGAACAGGAAAAATGTATATATATATATATATATATATATATATACGTTATACGTTGTACGTGTATACGTATACACTCGTAACAAATTTTCATTGAGGACTAATAGTTTGTACCTATTGTTTAATTTTTGAAATGAATGTTAAGTACTATAACTTCTAAAATTTGAGTCTATTTAAATGTATATTTTCTGTACTTACTGATGTGATAATTAACAGAGAAATTAGATATTTTCGTCAGGACTTGATCATATGGTCAGGAGGCACATTACGAGGTGATAGAGCTGTAGGTATTACAGTGTGTATTTAATCTCAGACGAATTGTATTATTATCGGCAAATGCTCGTAATTGTTTAAAAAATTAAAGCAGGAAAATGTATTGCCACTTTGTTGGTGACCCAAAACTGAATTATCACAAATAGCCTAATGTATTTTCTAATACATTTTATTACATTACATTTTGATTATGTTACATCATCATATTTTTCATTATATTTTCTAATATTACCTGCTTGGGAAAAAGAAAAAATTGACTGTTGCAAATTTTTAAAAAGTTATGTTCTTCTGTAATCCAAAATTAACCTTATAACTTTATCTTCTCAGTTTGATTTGACGACCCAAGTTTCAAACTTTATTAAAGAAAATACAGGCCGTAATTAAAATAAAATCCGTAGCACAAAGTAAATTAGATGATGGTCAGATCTAATCAGAAGATGCCACTTTACTAAGAAAGACTTTGTGCAATAAAATGTTAAAGAAAGCTTAAGATTACGAAAGCGTTTCACAATGTACAACAAATAAATTGCTTGGAGTACAATGAAATTACATTAAAATAGAGAAACACTTTCTTTTGTTTTTAGAATACCATGTATTCCGTAATACACTGTCATCATTACCAGCCAGTCAGTTTATACAGTACTTAAGTATCAAATTACTAGCTTCAAAGTGGTTTTATATTAAATAAATTATTGCCATACATGTAATATTTTAAAGTAAAGCAAGATAAATGAATTCTTAACTACTTAAGTAGTTTGACATATACTCACTAACTTTCACGCTGTTATAAACAATTCACCAATATTAATACTATATTAATATCTGTTATAGTGGATATTGTCAGTTATTACTTTTTATGTCAACAAATCAATATATATGTAATACAGCCTTGAATTTAGTACAGAGTATGTTAAAATTAAAGTGTTTCTTTTGATATATAAGAATAATACCGATAAGTCATAACTTTGTCAACAAACACTTTCCGGTCGTTTGGGAACGTTGAGTAATTTAATTTAGCCATACAATTTACATTTCAATTGGAGAAATGCCAAGAATTCTTTATACTTCTTAGTCAGTGAAAGATACTTTCATCAGTTTCTAAAAGCGGCTGATTAAGCTTTGCATCATGTGGTAAATTGAATGCACATTTATTTTTATATTTGCGAGAATTAAACGGTATCACTTGTAGTTGGTTAAAAAAAAAATAAGAGAATTGAATACAAATAATTAATTTTGGATTTATAAAACTTTTAGAATATTTTATTTACACAGAATGTAGCCTCTGTGAAAAAAACTAAATAAATTATTGGTATGTGCTTTCACGAACTGTCATCATTATATCTTCTCTTGTCTTCTTCAATGCAAATCCTGCAGTAACGACACAAACCTAAATATGTGTCTTTGTATGTTCTAATAAAAGCTTAAGTATGTTTGAAATAAAAACCTGCAGTAAAGATACAAGTTTTAATATGTTTATATTACAACTGAATATAATCTTTGAAACGATTTTGTAGAATTTCAAACTTTTTGTTTTACCTAATGACGTTGAAGTCTCTTATTAAGCGATAATACTTTTGTAACAGCAAATGAACGGGGTCGACTTGTTACATTCCTTTAATATTCTATGTATTGTAATATACGATTTTAGTGTCTTCCGTAAAAGCTCCACCAGTTGGTGCGCCAATTTGTAATATACGAATTCTGTGTATGTAAATCTTGCCTTCTTCTTTGAATTTTAATAATTGAAAATAAATTAATATTTATCGAATTATTGAATTATTTTTATTATCTTTTATTACTTTGTTTTTTATTTATTTAATTCAAAGGAATGATCAGGTAATGACAGGTCGTTATCGAGTTAACTGTTATTAGGGTGGTGTTCGCGTTCGCACTGTTTTGAAAAAGTTGCCAAAATAATTGTTCTTTATGAGTAGAATAGATTATGTTGTTTTTTCCACAATCAATTAATGATTCGACTCAGTCTTGTAGGTTATCTAGTTTTTTCCCTAATTTCTCAATGTTCTTCACTCTCGCCGTATTCCTCTTCTTACTTATCACCTGAAAATCTTTTATCTTAATTCACTATCAAAAAATAAAATGCTTTTTAAATTAACAAATTAGTTTATTTGCTGATATTTAAAATCTGGGTCAGTTCAACGGTTCGTGAACGAACGGGATAGTGACCGTATCGACTCGCTCATCAAACTCGACTGGAACAATAAAATAAATTACAATATGATTTTTTATATCAGGTAGTGGATTCTTTGAGCTGTTAGGAAAGATCAGAAAATGCTTCAGGATAAAATACAATACATCACAATTGGTTAATCAACATTCTTAACAAATAATAAAATTAAAATAATGTTTAAGTTAAAATGTACCACTATTCACGGTTCTCTTCCAAACGTCAATCGAAATGGCGGAGTTTGTCAATCAAAATGGCCGTCGGCCTGTATCTAGCGGGAGAAGTCGGAACTAGCGTTCTACCAAATACCAGAGAAAAATTCTCGTTACTTTTGGGTCCCCCTACGTATGTGTCCCTAAAATCTGCTTCGACTAATTTCTTTAAACTAAATAGTGTTTTAATAATCTTATGTCCACAATGTTGTTGAATAAAGTTTTGTTAAAGTTCACAAGTGTCTGGTTTGACAGTGTTTTTGGTGAATCTCGTGTTATGTAAAGGTGTGATTATTTCGTTATTTAGGTTATCCAAATCTCACCAACTCGCAGTTACGCCTTTCATACTTGGAATGTGTTAGTCTGAGTAAATCATCATTTTTTCATTCGATTTTCGGTTTCTTCTATTAGTATTGTTTTCTAGTTTAATTTTTTAATGATTTCCTTATTTTCTTACTACGTTTTTTGCATCTCTTTATACTTTACTTTTGGTTATTCATCAAAAATGTGACTCTCTGCTACATGAAGTTGATCTGTTCAGTTTGAGATTTAACAATAGAGTAATTCGAAAAATCCGTTTAGCTAACAGCTATGACCAAGCTTTTGTGAGCTCTGATTGGTCCTTATTTCCCGACCCCTGGTCACGTGACGTTAATTATTCGGAATCCTTGAAATTTATATCTGTCACCTCAAATTACTCCCTGTTTATTTTTAGATTAAGTTAAATTTGATTTATACGGTGTTATTGCTTAGTAAAATTGAAGTATTTTGATACCTTATGTTGCCCATTTCGGCCCAGTATCACTTATGTTAGCACATTTATAAATTTAAGTTTTTAGGCTTTCACCTATTTTTTTTTAACATTTCTTATTTTGTTTTTTCTACTTTAATATGTTCTAATAGGGTTGTTCTTATTACTAGCAATAATGTCTGATACTTCTATATTATATATAATATTACAGTTTTAAATACCTATGCATAAGTTTCTTATAATAACAATAATATTGGCAACATGTCAGCTCAATGGCTTGCCTGATGTGCTACTAATACTTTCTCTATCCATCTGGTTATTGCTATTGTGGGTTTTGACATATAATTTTACCAATACCTTCCCTGTTTCATTAAGGTCAGGCTTCTGTTTTTAATTTTATTTGGTTTGGTTAGGACTATTCTGGATATTTTAGTGTTGTTTAAGTTCAGCTCATCTCTTTTGGCCTATAGGCTTAGCATTTTGCCATTTCTTTACAATGATTTCTTACATAATATGATGTTTCACCATGTACCTGATATTGACATTTCTGAACAGCTTTTACAACTAATGTTCTTGAAAAATTAACAAATCTTTAACAAGTAATTCTAACACAATAAAATGGGTATATAGATCCCTTTTACCAACTAATTATAACATAACATCCCATGGGTACACAAAAAAACTTTAAAAAAGTAATTATAACATAATAAATATTATGGGTATACAAAACCCTGTAAACACATGCTACTTCTATTTACTGGTTCTTAATATGTATTAGTTTATACATAAGACCATTGCTTCACTTTCTCCCTTCCCCACTGGTTTATAACATGATCTTTGATCATCACTATTTCCTTCTTTGTACACTTATCACTTCACTCCCTTATAATATAAGATTTTACAATTTTTCCTTAGACTAATGCACATATTTTTTACTCTTATTTATACCACTGTATTGCATTTTCTATAACTTTACCTACTGTCTGATCTTTTCTCTTTAATTAATATTATTATTATTAATTTATGGAGTATTTTTTATTTATCTTTTACCTGGTTATTAACATGTTTTTTAGTTTAGTTTCTTTTGTTACTTTTATTTTCAGTTCTTTATCATTTATGTTATTTTGTAATGAAGGTGGTCTTCACTGTATTGTTGCTTATTGCATGTCTTTATTTTAATTAGTTGTTTCGTCGTTAGGCTTGTTTATACCTCTCACTTACCATATCTATTGGGTTTATCACGTTATTAGGTTCTCTTCTTCTAATTTTCATCATAATTGCGATATTATATTTCTGTAACATTTTTTTTTCTTCATCCATTGTTTTGTTTTAGCATGGAATCAGAATACTCTGCTTAATACACTCTTATTTGTAAGTTTCCTTTCATTTATCATTTACACTAGTACTAGTTAACTATGGTTTCTTTTTCTTAACAGTTCTTATATGCATGGTGATGATATAATATGTATCGTCACAATATTTAATATTTTTAATTTATAAATAATGTCATGTTAATTATAGTTTTCAAGAAAAATGTTTATATTCTTTAAAGTGTAGACTACAGTTGCACTATTAGTTGTAAAGTTGGATGGTGAAGATGCAACTTTTCTCCGTGTTCCAGTGTTATAGTGAAGTAAATTGCTGTTGCGACATGCATTGCAATAAAGCTGACAGGGGTTTATGCGACACAAGTCTATATTCTCACTTTAGACACACACACTTCTGAGTCCACATATATACTAAACATACAGCCTGATGTCCCAAACATGTTCTAATTAATAAAAAAGTGTTGATTTTAAACTAGTTTTTAAAATTAGTAAGTTACTTGGCAAGAAAAGAACTGTAGCAACAAATGTTTTCGTGTGTGTGTGTGTGTGTGTGTGTATACTTCAACGATACATATATTTGCATATTTATCCATGGTAGTAGTTTTTGTTAGAAATAGTTTTAAGTAGTGTTACGTGTATAGGGTATGCAGCAGATTTGCCGGTTGTAGCCTCTCAAAGTGAACAGCAATTGATTTTAAGCGGGGTGAGAGAGTGAGAGAGAGATAGAGAGAGAGAGAGAGATAGAGAGAGAGAGTTAGAGAGTGAGAGTGACAGAGTGTACACAGTATTCAACGCGAGCGCGTGTATATTGTCTACCGGTTGATACAGGCATTTTGCTACGAATAACGGTGATCTCCGTATACGCATTTATTTTACCTGTATTAGTAAACCTTGGTTCATATATGAAATAATGACAATAATTAAAAATGGTTATTTATTGAAATTTGCATTTTACAAAATACATTTTACAATTCAGACAACCACATCGGAAGAATGACATAGAGACGCGTGTCTTGATGTAAAAATGATTGGAAAAAGTGGAATAAATGAGTATAAACTAAAGTTAATTACAACTGTAATTAATAAATAATAAAAAGTTGATTTATATGCACATCACGTGTGGAAAGTTGCGCATATAATGCCACTGCTGATTTAAAAATCAATTCTATCGTTTTTGGGAAGACAAACAAAAAGTGATGTGTTGAAAAGGTGACGCTATGCAGGCGCAGACGCAATTTGAACATGTTAGAGACGGCATATTTCGATATCTGAATCGTCAGAGTTACTCCAGACTATAAACACCTCCGACATTTATTAACGAGGGACAGACGCATTGTGGACAGAAAATCGGCATCATCATGAAGCCTTAAACAGAATATAGGTACCACGATCAATTAAATGGCACCAGGACATCATCATGCTACACAGCAATGACAACTAACGTTCTACACGCGAATCGCCACAGTACATCATTAACATCATTGCCATCGCCTACATACAGGATTTGCACACACGCGCGCGCGCGCGCGCGCCCGCGCGCAAGTAAGCAATAACAACTACGCAACAGTAACTCAACAAACACACAGGTGACAAATGACTAATTATTTTTAAAAACAATGAAATAACTCATAAAAAACTCAAGTATGAGCTAAAGAAGTAAAACCAAATAATAAATGTAAATACTGTAAATATTAAATATAAAACAAATAATATGTAGGTCTATGTTTTTAGTTTTATAAAAATAATTTTTCTTGTTAATTTAAAATATCTGGTCTCTTGTTTTTCTTAAAGTAAATATTATTTTATAAAAATATTATTAGTAAACTTTCAATATAATATTGAAATATATATTAATTCAATATATATCAATATTTTATATATATATATATAATCCTCCTTTCGTAGATTATTGGCTATGATTCAAAATGTTAATAATGATTAAAAGTTTATATTCTTGTCAGTTACCCAAGCAGTTTACAATAATTTCATAATTGTTTTTCGTATGTGTTTTGTGTTTTGATGTTTATATCTATAATTCTCTATTACATATAAGCGGTAGGCCTATAATTTTATTTTATTGTGTCTTCTTATGAAAGGAAATATTCTGTTCTTATTTTTAATTTTTAATATTTAATCATTTTTTAAAAGTAATAATTTATAAATTGATGATTTACTTTTTCAATAATTTAAATAGTTATTTTATGCATCAACGTCTCGCTCCTATACAGAATTCGTTTATTGTGCAAACAATTATACTGAACGCTACGCACACACAAAATCCTACAACTTTGCCGGTGGTTTAAACACAATAAACAAAACACAAAGAGTTTGGTATAAACATAAAATTGTATTTATTTATGATTTTACTTGTAACGTTGTAAAATATATTTGTATATTTTTAAACAATTTATTTGCACAACCATGTATGATTCAAGATAATACGTGATTTGTAAATTTATATGCCTAAATTGCCTGCATAAAAGTTGCTATAATAATATTATTGAAAAACAATGCAAATCAATACACTTGATTTTATGTAGTGGAGAGAGTCGGCTAGTACCTGATATTAAGCATTTTGGGAAACTTCTCAAAATAAAGTGAAGATAAATATTTAAAAATATAATTTATTACAGTTTAAAAATACACGGATAAAATGACATAAAAATACTAAGAATTTGTTTAGAACTATTCTATTCTTACCTACACTTACAATTTTAAAATTCTGGCTGATAGCACCGGACACTTTAACAGTAAAGTAAAACACAAAAAATCTACAGTAGGCATACAAATGTAATATTTTAGAATTAGGGCTATCTTAAATCATATTATAATAAATATTATTAATTATTTTTAGTATATAAACAAATTTCCCAAGTAGAATTTAGTTCGTATAATTCTGTTCTCGCGCACTCAGTGTGAGCCCATATTTTGCATTCCTCTCACTAAATTCCTCTTCCTCAAATGTTTCTACACAAACAAGGAAGGAAATGTCGCGGTAGCTGCTGTACTGGTTGATGCCTCTCGAACCATACCGTGAGAAGAGATAGAGATTGTTTGAGAAGAGATACCGTGAGAAGAGGTAGAGCACGATGTTTGAGGCGCAGATTCTGTAGTACCTCTCTTAGAACATTTCCTTTTAATTATTGATATTTTTTGTAACGCAGTCTTCCTTTGCCGGTTCGGCAACTGCTGTTTATATGGCGTGAATGTTAATATTTTACTCTTTTCCGTGAGTTATTTTCTTTTCTTTAACATTTGACGAATGTCTCGAGAAACTGGGGACATTTTAGTAAAACTAGGTTACAACAATCAGGTCTAAGATCCACCATAGTAGGCTGACTTTCTTTTAGCACCCGCTTTTCTACTTTCTTAGGCCTATTGTAGTTTTTACTATTGTAATTTGTTTTTGAATGCGCTGGTAATTGACAGCTGAAAGACTTAAGTTCCCCTCCTCTTCTCTTTGTTTCTGCCTAATAGAGTAGACATGTTAACATTCTTCCCACATTTTATAGCCGTTCTACGGTCATGAAGTGTGTTTTTGGCACATAAAATCGTAAAAATGTTTCTCTAACATCTCCTAAGATGCTTTTTAAACACAGTTTATTTATGACGTTTTGTAACCGTATGCTCTTAGTGATAGAATATATTGTGTTTTCAATAGTAATTCGTAAACATTTTTTGTTCCTGTATTTGTGCATTTTTGTTTTGAGGGATAAATACTTGACATCACATATGAATGAATGTGGTTTTGAAGTGTGTGGCTATCTGTCGGGTGTTGAATAAATAAGTAATGGTCTGGCGAAATGGTGGAAACGTTTGGAAGAAAAAAAAATTCAGAGGCCGCGAACGACAAATACTTCTCTGGGGAGCCATAACCGCAACCCAACGTCCGAGCTTGTAATGGCTTTGCGCTTTCAATTGCTATTTGTTGCAGCTTAGAAACACCTACCTTCAAATATAAATGGACTGCCTACGCACCAATTTAATATTTAAAGTAATCAGACAGGTACATTTTGCGGCCAAGGCGTTCCCTACATTTACACAAGCTGAGTCCTGTTACCGACTCGTTTAGAGTTTGAAGAAAAAATATACGTTATCTGATTTGAATGCATTCAAGAATAAAGGAATATGTGTTTTATAATGAAAAAAAAAACTTAATAGCTTGTTGTTTAAACATGAAAACTTATTTTATTATCGAGCATTCTCCAAATGGATCATAGGTTTTCTGTGTTTTAGTATAGTTAAAAAACTTAGAAGAGAAATATAATTTCTAATGGTAAAGAAATATGGAATTTCTTTGTTCGTCACGTTAAGTTCATTTTCTTGCACAATAAATTTTTATGTAAGAAGAGAGGAGGAAGATTTTTTGGTGTGGAATAAATACTTATAAAACCAAATAAGCCAATAAACTATCTGCTTTGAATTATTAAAAACAAATTCTTTAAAGATTGAAAAAGAAATATGAATTTAAATGTCACTTTTTAAAAGACGTTGTTTCACAAGCATTAGCCGTATTATACACATTATAAAAATACACATCATAATATACAAACAACCATATAAACAAAAAATATATAAACACACATATGAGATAAGGTAGTTGGGTGCCTAACGTAAACATTTAATGCAAGTAATTTAAATATTTTATGTCATGTGTGCATTTTATATATACGTATATTCAATCACTTTCTGCTACAGTTCGTTTCTTGATATATATAAAGTAATTTTAAAATTTATGTTTATATTACCTCAAGATGTTATATTTTTTCTATTCGGAACATGTTTCAAGAGCTCCCGTGCTCTCATCTTCAGCCTTCGCGATCTTCTGAAGAAGAAGATGAGAGCACGCGGGAGCTCTTGAAACATGTTCCGAATAGGAAAAATATAACATCTTGAGGTAGTATAAACATAAATTTTAAAATTACTATATATATATATATATATATATATAACTATTAAAATATTTAGTGAATAAAAATGAAAATTTACTTGTAGTATTAAAAAATACCATTTTCCTTATTTTAAAGAATATATTAGTAACTGTGCACGCATTTCAATTAAAATACAAGTTATTAGAAAATAATATTAAAGTTACTAAATTTTATTATATTACCTATTTTTTTATTTACATTATTTACAATTATTTTTGAGTTTTTTATTTTACTTATATCGCTTTTTAAAATTCTATTTATAGTCTTTGTTAAGCAACGTTAATTTATCATTTTTCACGCGTTTATTTTCGTTTAGTTTCGTGCGTGTGTGTGTGTGTGTGTGCGTTGTTCCCTGGACGATGTTGATGATGATGATGGTGATAATCCGTCGTTTAGAATCTCAAGGCACACTAACAGATCGAAGCATTCTCAAATCTGTTAAATTTGGTCCGGGCTTGTTCCGCGCCTTGGTTTTCACACACTTTTTGGGTAATCTCACATTCGTAATTAGTGTTTACGTATAAACTAATAGAATCGTGAGATCTATGTTAGTTTTGTCTTTGTTTACATACTAATTAATTTTTAGTCACATATTAATTAGATGAGTATTAATTGATTTATTTGTAATTAATTTCACTGTTCATCTTCAAATTGTAAACACATACGTGTTATTATGCACGTTTTAAAATGACATGATTCACTTTGCTGTAGGTATTGTCAGTGTGCAAATTTTTATTAAATAAACATATTTAATTAACCGTGTTTTATTCCTGTCTGAACTAGAGCTGACTAGAGCTGAAGATACGTGTATACACAGAGATACAATGATTTCGTGCAATCAATCAGGAGAGAGCAGGCACAATACATACGCACCAAATACACATGTACACACACACAAACACGCACACACGCACACACGCACACACACACACACACACACACCTTCTCCCTAGTTACACAAGTAAAAAATTGTTCAAAACAGGTGTCCAAAAACACGTTACGTTGAATTCTTGTCTGTTCCCGTGTACACCGTTTAAAACTATTTACAACTGATTATCTTTATTATACGCGTACATACAAATAGAACACCCTTGGCGAATCAAATTGTTGCTGTGTGTGTGTGTGTGTGTGTGTGTGTGTGTGTGTGTGTGTGTGTGTGTGTGTGTGTGTGCGTGTGTAGATATTTACGAACCAATGAATTGGTGATGGAAACCATGAGAAGTTTATTCTTTCTTACTGTGTGCCACATTCTATTCGCTGGTTTTATTATAACTGTAAGTAAAACACCCTCTAAACGGTTTCTAGTCATTTAAATGCTCACACAGTATTAGTGTCTTACTTTATATTATGTTACAGAACCTCAGTTAAACGTGATCAGCATAGTAACGTACTTAAATACAATTTAAGCTATATAAAAGCAAACAAAATCAGACTATTATGATTCTTTCGCAAAGGAAAGTACTCTGATTCGTTTTGAATATTTTCTGTTGATGTGTGTGTGCGCACATATGATTGTATGTATTATGTATTTAAAAATGTGTGTATGTTCTTATAACTTCATGATACGCGAGAAGATACGATTACATGTAAGCACACACAGCGCTACAAAGCCTGCAGTGCAGACTTAGCTCCTCCTAGACGTTTTCATTGAGGACGTGTTATTCATACGTGGCTGGCTGAATACTAATATTACACGACGGCGAATTTCATAATAGTAACAAACAAATCCTGAAATCTAAGCGTATACTGTCTCAGTCATGATGTCTTCCACCTCTTTATTCACCACCCCTTTCTCTATGTCTCCCGCTCTCCCATCCACACACGGACGAGCAAAAATATTTATTTTTAATTAAAGATAATATTATAATTATCACTCATAAGATTCCAATGTATACAACTCTTTTCATTTTGCAAAGGATCAGTAGTCCATACAACTGAATGAATATATCACCACTGAAAAGAAAAGAAAAATAACAAAAAAAAATATTTTTATTTATTTCACTTTTTTATAATAACGTGTGTTCTCGTACTCAATTTTGTTGTTTAAACGTATTTGGGAACGAAAGAAAACGAAGAGCTTATAGAATTAGTGGTGACTGTGTCACAAAATATTATAAATAAATGAAAGTAACTATCCATGTTTTAAATAATTGTATATTATCAAATATATAATAATAATAATAATATTATTATTATTATTATTATTATTATTAATATAGTTACTTTAGTTTGCTTTTAATGGAAACTCATTTTTGAGGAAAAATTTAAAGTTCTTACGAATGTCTATATTTTGCTTTGATACCTGAATGAATCTCAGAGTAACATAAATTTAGTAGATATTTATACTAGTATGGTATAAAAGTAATCGTGATCATCAGAGTTGTCGTCGTTACCATTATCATCTTCATCATCATCATTTAGCAACTGTTTTCTTATTGCTGGGCTGGTAAGTCGTCTTGGTCTCCCTACTCCACAGTCTCCTCAGCACACCAGACAGACTTTTTTTCAGATCACCATAGGAACTTGCAAAGGGCCCTTACCAATGTAAGGACGTTTGGCTACCGATTTATCAACCTCGATGACTCTGCTACCTTCTCGCTTAGCTGAGTTATCTCACTTACTTTTATTGCAGTATGTTGAAGCTGAGCTGTCCATTAACACACTTACTTACTTATGACTACATCTGTTTTGTTATCCTAAACTTAGTTTTTCAAGATATTCCGTTCGAAATTTTTACAGAGCTTTTACTAACTTATTTATATGACGAACTGCGGAGGGAAGAATTGAATAAGCATTCAGATGATTTTGTTGGAGGCAGTAACTAGAAGAAATGAAACAGGTTACTTACAATGTAGTGACAACGAAAATGCACGTGTTTTCTGTAAGGTGGATTTGGTTTTATTTAAAAAACGTAATAAGCTTTCCTATTTTTTTTATTTCTATTTTGTTATAGGATTCTAATTACGTTAATATAATTGTTTTACCTTTTCTCTGTCAGGTGATCTCGCTGACGCCCATTAGAATATAATTATGTCCCATCCTCCGTAGTTTCCATTCAATGTTTCAAAATTGTTAAAGTTAAAAAATCAGAACCACTGGCACTTTACACATAAGTGAAAGTTTTTAAAAACAGCTTTAAGAGTCGTAATACCGACGGATCTGAGCCGTACGAACGGACCGGTGCGTGCACCAATTGCGTCAATAGTTAGTGGCTGTTTCTGTGAGGTTTAGTTATAAAATGACTTTTTGGATGCTCATAATAGAAATTATACTGATTACAATATTATCACTAATTATATGCATTTATTATTTGTTTTAATACTGATTACAATATTATTAACTTTTGCTAGCCACTGATTTCAAACAAAAGATTCTAATGCTCGTATTAATTACATATATGAAACATTTTAAGGTACGCACCATTGCATAAAATTGTAATACGATTTTGATATATGTCCAAATAGAATTTCATTTATAACGATATAGTGATTGGGGGCATACAGATAAGTTGCATTAAAATTGTTGAACATATATTCTTTATTCTACATTACAGCTACATGAACATAACTAAAAAGTGCATTTAATTTTTAATTTAACGCCATACCTACATCAGCTTAATCGGCTTGCTTTTGATAAAATCCATTCATTTAACTTTCCACAACTTTCCATCGTGATGGGCAACACCAAAGGGCTGATAAAAATTCCGCGCAATGGTTTACAGTAATTTGTTTTCAGTGAGACGTAACTAACAAATCAGCACTGTAAAATTATCCATTTCATTGAATAATACTGTATTTATACAGTATTGATTAATACTGTAACTTGACTATATTTTTGCCTTTGTAGTTGAGAGTTCTTTATTAGTGTAAAATCGAGGCAAAACTCTTAATTAGTTAGCCACTGTTTTGGTTCAAAAAATGTAAAAACTTACGTAGAACATATCCAAAATCTAATATATAAATGTGTAATATTTAATATCTAGAGTCGCTAACAAATAAACTCTTATGATTCGCTTCCTATGAATACTTCCCCCAGAAGTGCTGAAACCTTCAAATTCCCCCTGGCCTAATGCATCCACCAATTACGAAGCACTGTCTATACTTATATTCCCTGTTTTTAATAATTAATTCCTGTAAAAGACAAGAATTCAAATAAGTATATCATTAATAGAAAATTTCATTACTATAATAATATGCATAACTTTTGGTCCTACAGTATATGATTTTCTTGCGACAATTTGTCGGTTTCTACCTGAGCGGTCATCGATATTTCCGATCGTATCTCGATATGATTAGTAAAGCGTTGTCTGCAGACTGCCTGCACTGCCAGAGGATAAAGGGTAACGTGCAGCACAGATTTTTAATTTGTAATAGCTAAGCTACGAGAAAAGCGTCTCTGGTTGCGGCTGTAGAAATGATAGCTCCAGATACTATCGTCGGAGCCACGCTAAGAGTGGAGGACATCCGGAACACGTAGAGCACATCCTTGGGCAAAGAATTGAGATTTAAACAGTCAGTGAACTAGAAAAATGAAGATGTAAGACCATCGGGCAAATGCTCAAATGCTAAATGACCTAGTCTGAAGTAGTGTGATGAAGGGTTCTAGGCTAGTGCTCTATCGACGGAGGGAGGGTTTAGGAAGTAGTCCAGTTGAGCGAGTCCCACATTTGTGCGGAAAAAATGTCCCCCTTTTTAAAAATTAATCATTATTATCGTTATTATTATTTTTTGTTACCATTCACAGGGGAGTAAAATAAATCACTATTCCAATTTGAAATTTAATTTGTAAAGTGTTTTTCGATTAAAGCATGACTTAAAAGTAATTTATTCGCAAATAAAAATAAAAGTTTCAGTTGGTGATGCTGAAACTGTAGATCGGGACTCCCCGTAAGGAGCAGAAACTTTTTCAGTATTACTATTAACTAAATTAAAGTAGCTGCAAAACAAAGAAGTATTGACTATACATGGGTAATGAATTCGTGTTACGTTTGGAGTGTTCAGTAACATGTGTTGGAGAAGGGAAGTCGAAGCTGGTCACAGACTTTAGAATATAGCTGTGATCGATTAATTAGGCTAGAGTTATAGAATAGAGCAGGATGCGTTGAAAGTAAAAAAAAACAAAGGGACACAAACTGGGTTATATTTTTAAAATGTAATACGATTAATATGAACAATTTGTTATGTGTTAGTTAGGATAAAGACGGAAATATTCAAAACGACGAATAAAACTCACCATTTTAAGTACAAAAAAGAAATTAAGAAACAAGCCTGACTTCTACTGAAACAAAGATTTGTTACTGCATTTTTGCGTAAGTCAGAATTTTCAATGATGTGTATGAGATAATATATTATAAGAAACAAAAATGTATTTTCACTTGTTTTCGAAAAACCAAAAATTGACAAAAAGTTTAGATAAGCAAAAATTCAAATTATGCTATTCAGGATGAGCGTGAAAGATCGAGTTGACAAACATGATCGGGTATGTAATGACAGTTTTTTAACAGATTGTGTAAGCATTATATTCCTACATTACATCATCAAAAATGTACTACTAAATTAATTAAAATTGTAATAACGTTAGCAAATCAATTAGAATTGGAATTGGAATAACGTTATCTGCTTACATGAAAGAACTCATTTCAAATTTTAAAAAATATATCAGCATTAAACGATGTGTTGCACATTTGTCCTAAATACCATACCCAGGATAAAGAAAGTTTTGATATTCTTTATCCAGGCAAGTGCCACTCTTTCGTTGCAACTCTCTGCGGAGAGAGTACAGGTTAAATTTATGGTGGTTCTTCAACTACAATTTTTCTGATGAAACTGGAAATAGTTGGAACACTTACAGGAATAGCATGAAGACCAAGTGGATATAACCAGTTGCGCGAAATTTAGGTGATACAGGAAATAGTGTATCAGCCGTTGTAAAAACGTTACTACATATTTTTCAACGTTACTACATATTTTTCCAAGTACTGTTTTTTTGTTAGTGTATTTTTTATAAAAGCTCCAATAAATTTTTAGAGGAACTTATAACTGTTGTGAAAGTAAGAACAAAAACTAAGTTTGTTACAAAAATTAATGAAATGGAAAACATATGAAAGGAAATTGCTGTTCTAAATAAGGTTTACAAAACATGTCTGGCTCGTTAACTACAGGCTTCATTTAGGACTATCTTTTTTTTCTAGTTGTAAATTGTTATCTCAGCAAACGACATACTCAATGTAGAGTTAAAATATGATTAGATGTATTTGATTTTGAGCTATAAAGTGATCTGTTACATGTGCATAGCTTGCAATCATAACCTTTTAAATTCTAACAAGTAAGATTCAAGTAAGCAGTGTTTTACTGATTACGAGATACCTGAATTGAGTCACAAAATGTATTTATGTTTCTCCTTTAATTTTGGAATCCACCTTTATTTGCAGAAAACTGCAAATGCTCAGCGAAGCATGTCTAATTATTTTCTGAGAACTTTTAAATTGTTTTGAACAGTGAACTTCTAAGCATACTATTTCTCGAATCAGAGTATATTATTTTACGTTTATAATGACTTTAGTATCCGTTACAGCAAGATTTACTGAAGATGGATTGTAATTTGGAGCTGCTCAGTACGCCAAAGTATTAAGTCTATTCCCCGGCGAACTGTCAGAAGAAGGGCCGAATGATTCATTCCTCTGTGTTTTGGAATGAACAGTATTGTTTGTTATCTCAAACGTAATTCAGATTATTTCAACATGATTAATGAGTTGATAAGTGCAGATAATTCAAATGCTACTAGTACTCTGTTAATAGTTGTATGTTAAGAGTCAATAAGCTGTAAAATATAATTTATTAATTTAATAAAGTTCGTAAAAACTAACAAAAAGAAAGAAATATTTTTTGTTTTTATTGTTTTTCTCTGTTTTAAATTTTTTTTAACTAATAATTTAGTATAATTATCATTATTGACATTACTACTATTTTTGTTGTAAGTGTTGGTCTCGATTACTAGGGGCTTAAGCTCATATTTCTTAATACCGTACTCAGAAAAAAGAAAGAGTACTCATACCTCATTCATTGAGTAACACCGTACTCAGACTTCTTTCGTTGTTGATGTAGGCTACCCCCTAGAATAATTGGTATACAACAGGTTGATCAAGGCAGCTGCCTTTAAGTTCAAAGTTCTCTCAATCGATGTCATCTCATCAGCGAAGTCTGTTTTCAGATCACCTCTCGATCTCGCATCTCTGTCTTAAGGCTCGAAAAGCAAAGCACTCCTCTATAATATGTTTCACTATGAGTTCTCTGTAGTTCAGGTGAATACCTGTTGTTCAGATTGTAGGAGGTAAAACGATGTATTAGATTCGTATGTTCTAAACATAGTCTTCCGAGACAAATCTGTTCTTGTCGACTACGTTCTCCTCCATGTTTCTGCCGCACATTTTCTTTTACTCTGAATTTTGTGAGTAGAGTGTGCCATGTTTTCTGCCACGAGGTATGAATTGATGATGTGGCACCCAGCTTTAAACCGGTGTGCCATATGTTAAAGACGTCCACTTCCAGAATGTTTCCAGACTTCTGCGGGGTATCAGCGTCTTGGTTGCCTACCAGGCTTGGCACCCAAATAAAAAAGAATTGTAAACTCAAACAGCCAAGGTAATACTTCAGGTGGCATAATCTGATGAAGATGCTCGGCTGGAAGGTTGTACTGGTTGAATACCTCCAAAGCAAGAACACCAACCAGTGGAGTGGATGTGCAACGTCGGCTATACACGTGTGACCTTCTGTTCTCAGTGAATTCACTGTATCTGTTTAACAACTTATATATGTTTAACAAGATTGATTACGTTGTCACCGATAGACTTTTCAGGATGCTGTACGGGATGTTATCTGGTCCTACTGTGGTGTTACCAGCAATGTTTATAGACGAGTTTAAATCCCTCATCGTAAACAGGTGATTGGACGACCTATTCGCAGGGTTCAAGGGTAGTCAAAGGCTCGTACACCAACAAACCACTTATTGACCGCACGCGCCTCCAGATCTCTATTGCTGACGTCTACTAGGTAATGCCTGGTTTACAGTTTCCCCAATTAGACTTTTTCTCAGCCAGAATCATTCACCGAGATGCGGATCTAAGACGCTTGTAAGCGATCAGGTGATGCAAAATTGGCAACCATTTAAATCTGATGAAATGTCTCCACTTCTCTCTAATTACTTGCTTAGCTTCAGCATTTTACCACGGCACACGTGTTCTCCCTTACAGAACATCTAGTCCGAGGGATGTGACTCTAAGCAGCTTCAATGAAGGCTGTTGTGGAGAGTAGGCGTCGTCGACAGGTGTTAAATCGTCGGGACAGCCAATCTAGTTGGCACGGTTCATTCACCACCTCCTTAGCACGCGCACTTTTCTCTTCGGGGCGCTAGTCGTGATGAGCGAAGGAAAGGAGTCGCTTTCATGGAGATCAGGAAGAACTCTCCACGAGAGGCCCTGAGCAAGAGTCGAGCTGTACAGAGATATATCATTGGCCGGGAATGTACCACTAGTGCTGCTAAAATATGTGCCATCATCGTTATTGAAAAGGACGAATGGATTCAATAGTAACAATTCTTACAATTCAGAGCCACATCTGTTCATTGATACACAGCGCAAGTCGGACTGTGAGCAGTTGAAATTTCCCAACAAGAATATGGGAGTTGGCAGCTGCTTACAACTGATGTTTCGATATTGCAGGCCTACCAACTTACACCGGACGTCGGGTAGATATATGCAGCAAATTGTCATCTTCAGTGATTGAACTACGGGAAACATTACCATTTACATTTCACTGAAGAATGGAAAATTTATATTTTCCATGCTGCGTGTGAAGAATTGCTAATGTACAGTTCTTTTATCTGTGCTTGCCCTTCGGTCATCCTTTTCCTTTTAGCGGATCTCTTTTAGTGGATAAATACTGAGCTGTTACACATGGAGCCTGCCGGTCTGGTTACATCCTGATCTTTGTTATTCTGGCCGCATGAGGTTGGAGGCCTACACCGCCTTACCGGTGGCTCCCTCTGATCGCCGTCCCTTCCCAGCACACTGTTTCATCGCGGTGCGGGAGTTAAACTGGCCCTTCGGCTACATTCCAGACTACTTGTACGTATGATGTACGCTTCGCGAACTGGAGCCAGGGTACTGCCGTTCTTGGTAAATAGCTGCACGAGGTGCAGTGAAGTATCGCCGCGTTTTCTGGGAATCATGGCTCTCTTCCCTGTAATGGGCGAGCCCAAAACACGGTTCTGTGAAAGGTGCCTGGGAAAAGCTCGCGTCACTGAGTAACGACCCCTACGGTTGGCCTGGAAAGAGCCCGGGGACTCACTGTGGTTATCACTGCCGATTGCAGGTGGCCTCCCGCGGGTCTAGACCACACCCAGATACGCACTGTTTTTGAGTGCAGGGGATACCCCTTCCTTCGGTGGCATCGGCACTGATGGTTGGGAAAAAGGCGTATCGCTCGCGCAAGCGGGAAATAATTCGCCCTTACTCCTAGTAGCGCCTTGCAAACGGGTACCAAGGTATGCAGTCCGTGGTCAGGAACTGTGTCGTATCTCTCAACCTAGTCCGTAATGTCCATTAAGTATACAGATGAACCTTAGTAACATCGAGCCGCTTGTTCTCCACTCATCGATGGACTGGAGTCCGTTGAGTCGGCGTAGTTCTAAGTTGGACCGAGCGAGAGGTGGAGGATATGGCAACCTGCCTTACCATTGGTTGGTGGGATGGTGTTCCCCTGCCGCCGCCAGAAGGTGGAGGGAAAGCCATAGACTTTCGAGGGAGATCCTGTAGATAGACCCCGTAGTTGGACCCGCGAGGATTCTGGAGTTAGGGGTGGTCGTGTTGATCAGCGATGTACTTAAAGTGGTTGGCTCGGCCACAGTGTTTTCTTCAGATTTCTGGGGAGAGGGCACTATTATTATTGTTATTGGTGTTGTTTATATTATTATTATATTAATGTTATTATTAGCATTGTTATTATTACTGTAATACGGATACCAGGGGTAGATTTACATTAGACATGGCCCTTTGGTTTTGTCAGTTATAAACTTTGATGTATACAAACATTCATTTTATGCAGCCCAACATCATTGTTTTATCAATATTTTTGTATTTAATTTCCTACAAATGCTGTAAACGTTTTCTTTTCAAAGACTTCTGAAATAAATAAAACATTTTTAAAATGTTTATGCAAATCTATTTAATTATCAATTAAAGCTATTCCATTATTGTTGTTACTAAAATGTGTTTTGTATTTTAAATTTTATGATTTAAAAATAAAAACTAATTAGTTTTAAGACACTAAGTAACACATCCTTTTTAGAACTCTTTTTTTTTCTTGTTCAGGTTTTCTCGCTGCGTTTTGAAGTAAAAACGTGTATTATACATACAAACGAAATGTTATTTTATTCTCTATTATTTTGAAAAATATATTACGTATATTAAAATTAAAAAATAGCAAATATAATTTCATCAGCTGCAGATTGTAAATTAATCTATTCTTAACGACACAATGAATTACTGTATAAAGTTGATGTTTCTCTTAACCTGTTTAATGTTGAAAGGTTAAATGTGTGTAATTCCATTAGTGATTTAAGTGATGGAGACGTGTAATCACATATGTAAGACAGGAAACAATTTAGTATTTTGCAGTTAAGTTTAAAGGTGTCTGTCAGCATTTTAAGGAATGTGAATGTAATAAATTAAAATGTTGTGTTTACCACTAAATTACTATGGTGGTACGAAGCAGAGTTATAGTAATTCTGTATTTAAAGGAAAACCTAAAACAAAACAAAAATTATAATATTTTTTAATCTTTTATTAGTACTTATAAAAGTATAGTTTGCCCTTTTAGTAAATTACTATTTCGTGATTATGTGAGGATGATTTTACTTCTTTCATCGTATTTAAAATAAAAATTTAATAGCGTCAGCATCTCACTGTTCTTAGACACGGGAAAGCCTTCTACTTTAGAGGTAAAAGGAAAGTGAAGAAAACACGAAAAAAGCTTCTGTTGCAGCGACGAGGAAGTCGGTATTCTTCTTGGGACGTTAGTTACCTTTATGTAAAACAAACGGTGTTAGGAAACGATTGTGTAAATTTTGAACATAGACACTTGTGCCTAAATTATCTTCCTACTCCATAATATATTACAAAACAGTTTAAACATTTATTACCCTAAGAAGATATCACATGAGTTGCCAAAATTTTTAATTAAAATGGCTAAAAACTGCACTGTTTTGCATTCAAACGTTTTCTTTAAGGAGATTTAAAAACCTTTATCTTAATTTTTTTTTCTTATACATTAACTAAACAGACATCACTTTAAAAAGTAAAATGTCGAACGAAAATATAAATATTTAATATAGCAACTTAGGCTTAATATGTAACTAGATAAGAGTCCAGATAAAATTTTAATAATCCTCTGCATCATAATTATTGTACGTGAGAACCATAATAAATACCTTTGATGAAGGTTCCCCCTACCAGTACCAGCTTAGAATCACGTAATCTTTAAAAGTAACAATGGCTTTCTTACTTTTAAAAATTGCTTAATATTAAAAATGTATTTTTTTATAATTTCCAATCTTAGGGCAGTTTTAAAGAATAGTGGGGAAACACAACGTAGACAAAGAGCATTCCATTCTTAGAGGAATATTCAGCAAGTTAACAGCTACCGTGTGGTGTACTCAGCAACCACATAAAACCGTGTGGTGTATCTAGCTGTCTTAAGGAATCACAAGTGCATAGGCGTAGTGTAATATTTACGTTTAATAGGCGACCATAAGCTTACAGACTTTGTATGAACGTGGCATGATTATTAAAACTCTCTTCATACTAATTATCTTATTTTAACAGTAGGATGCTCTAAAATTTTTAAATTTTTTCTTATGTTATTCGTATTACGCATACGTTAATGCTGCTCCTTTTAATTTATTAAAAATATGAGTACTAAAAAATTATAAATTTGTAAAAGTCAAAGCTCATTTGTCAATTTTTCTGTCAGAATGTGTTATTAACAGCTAGCTTGTACGTGGCTATTTAAATAATAGATTAATAAGGAAGTAACGCTAGTATAAATTCGTCAAAACGTTTTCAATTTGTAAACATAGTTGGACACACTAACTCTGTTACCATTTCATATACGTTACCATTCTTACGTTATATTATGTGATCTCTTAGGCGTATATTAATGTGTGTTAGCATAATCTGAACATTGGATAAATACGAGGAGACAAACAATAATCTATTACGGCGGCTCAGTAACAATTGGTTTTCTTTTATTGTTATATTGGAGTGTTAGTGGCCTCAGATATTTCTACTAATAATTTTATACAGCCGAAAGCGCTCGTCAATACCAAAAATAACTTAGTGGTTTGTGTAAAATTACTAGTAGAAACAATTGGTTTTCATTAGAGACATATATTACGCCTAACGCATGCGTCAGGATGTACGAAAAGTATAACACGCAATAAAAATTTGTATGGAAAACATGACTTCCATGTTGTAATATTTATGTTTAAAATAATTTACTTGAATTCGGTTCTGTAATTTCTAAAAAAATGTCGCCCACCCTCAAACTAATTTCACTATTTATAGATATTTTTGTTATTATGGAGTAGTCGTTTAATATAATGTTATTTTCAGTCACTTTATGCATAAAAATTAGGCAGGCTTACTTTATTCTAATAAAGAAACCAAACTACGCAGATAATCATCCCTCCTACGAAGCGCTCCAAAGCGCTCATGGACCCTGAGCATCTTGCAGAGGGTTCATTCCCTAAAGACGAAAAGTCTGTCTATGAACCATTCCTCTATAAACACGTGGTTACACTGCCCAGCGATCCACAGGAAGCAAATCGCTACCCACGCTGGACACTTTTTCGGCTTGCACGCGTTGTGTTGGTGTGGGTTTCGGCACTTTCCATTTAAAAAGCGTGAAAATGTAAGAAAATAAACATGAGTGATGCCAGAAATAACGCGAATTGTGTGTGTGTGTGTGTGTGTGTGTGTCTTGCTTGCCTTTTTATTGCGGTAATCATAATAATAAAATGGAAACGTAAACATTACATAATTGAGATATGCTTGCCTGCCACGAACGATATATTTTCTCTCACACATGATTTAAATTAAAATGAAAAAATATAGAATTTTGTTAAAGTGAAATGAAATGTTTCCATAGAAACTACTTCTTTGTTGTTAATAAAGTATTACACATATAAAACTTATAAAATTTACTTCCTCCATCATCAACTAATATTTTAATTTATAAAAAAATTACCCCTCCCCCTTCAATTACCCTTTTCATTTACAGATATTTCATCTACCTTTCTATAGAGGATTATTATGACATTCTTTTCAGGACACTTTATTTATCAAAATTAAGCACTTTACTCTTGTTAAAACGTAAAACGTTGCAGGTAACCTACTCCTTTCCCTTAACCGATCTTCACCAAAATCAATAGACCTTGAGTCCCCTAAGATTCAGAGCTGTATGCAAGAAATTATTTGATTCTGTTTGAGTTTGCGGCTGTTATCGTTTGCCATAGAAAACAATTCTACAGATAGATAGACAGACAGACACACACAGACACTTTTCGAAAAATTACTTTTTTTTTCATGTTTTGATGGTAGTACAATCAGAATCTGCCATTATCTCGAACACGATTTTTTTCGCCATGGCCATACTTCCATTTCCTTATGGAACATGGAAGTAAAATAGTTTCGTACAAACAAACGTAGACTATTTAAACCAGTGGCACAGCAAGGCGGAGTTTTTATGCTAGTTTTTAAGCCTGTGTCCTCTTATCGGGAAGGAACGAGAAAGCCTTCATATATTTATTCAGTCCGCAGTGTATTCCAACTCCGTGTAGAATTTATTCCACAGCAACTTAAAATATGTTTCGTACTACACGGTGTTTTAATGATATTTAAACTTCTTTAGAAACATTTAAGAAGAGCAGTGTCTGCTGGAAATAGGATATAATTCTTACCAATTTTCTGGTATCCTTTATGTTAATTGTGTTGTAATGTAGATTGTCATATTTACTGTTTCACGACTTTATTAAATGTGAGATGTCTGGCAATATAAACCTTATGCTTCCATACTCACCACGTAGAATTACGGCAAAATAAACAGCAAACATGGATGTAATTTTCTTTAAATATTTGTAGTTTTATTCGCAAAGATCTATACTCCCCTACAGAGATCTCTCATCAGAAAGAAATCCTGGATAAACACTCCTGGTTAAACAGGTAATGTTTTTCAAATTGGCTCTTGTACTACATATTATTAATACTTTATTTTGCGTCACGGTAATATAACTTTTAGGTGATATCTGTATAAAATTCTATGGTTTATTAGCCATATAAGACATGGTCTTATTAGTAAGCATCAGATCTCCTACAGTTGTAGACTTCAAATTAAAGAAATTTACATTTATTTTCATTTGTTTCAATACTTTATTGTAATACTTAAAATATAATAAGACTTTTATGAAGAATATAATTACACATAAATTACTGTTCCAGTAAACATTTAGTTTTGTTGCCTTTTAACGTTTAACATTTTTGTTACTTCAACTGTATTTTAGATTTTTTTCAAAGCGTTGAATTAAAGTCAAATCACTACCGTTTGAGAAATTGGAGAAATTGTTCACATTTGTTAAAAGCACTGTTACATACGAACTAAGGTCCCTGAGCTGCAGAACTCGCTTACTATTTTGAACGAAGTACATTTATTACTACATAGATTTTGATATTAGATGACTCTTTGAATTATAGAAAAAACTATAAAAATCCCGATTCCTCTACAATTTTTTAAGTAATAATATAACAATTGTAAATGACACGATCACATAATAAACACTAAACATTTGAAACATATCAAATATTTCTTAATTAGAAAGAAATTCTACTACAGTTAGTAGTTAACATTAGCAAATACAAACAGGTTAAATGGTGATGTAGATCGACGTGATTGGCAGTTTTAAATATACTATAAAATTTCATCTCTTTCAGTTAAGCGAACTGCCTAATTCCGCTTTCAACGCCCGTGGCTGTTGTTCTAAAAGTCCATTAACTACCTTTAAGATTATTTTACTTTTACTTGCTTTATATTATAATGACGGAATATAATTGCTTTGTTTGATTTTGGCTACCTATTCTGTCAATTAAAATTAATCCATCAATTTCAAAACTACCAGTTGATTCAAAACTTTTGTACTGCACATATGTAAATAATCGGTCGTCTGAGTCCAATCCTACACCAATTTCATTATAATTGCCGCTTATAATTATATCTTGTCTACTGCTTTGATTTTAGTTACTCATATCCTTCGACACCATCAAGGTTTCTGTTTTTCGGCTCCTGACGTTCATTTCTTCGACAAGCGTCACTTGAAGATATTGATCAAACACTCGTTGGACACTTGATAAAACATATTAATATACAGGTTTTTAAAAACACACAAACACTTGGTAAGTTTCATATTTTATTCTTAACCTCTGACAATTGTTTCAGCCTATTAGGCTGTTCTCAAAAGCGGCTAAAAACAACAGCTGTTGGCAGTTCTTTAGGAATAGCTTAATAGACTGAAACAATTTTTATAGGATAAGAATAAATTGTAAAACTTTCCAATTGTTTGAGTGTTTTTAAAAACCTTTGTAATCGTCATTTGATTGAATGTATGTGTGTGTCTGTGTGTGCGCACGCGCGCGCGTGCGTGTGTCTGCGTGTGTGTTTTCTTGAAAGTTCCTGAATGAACAGTATTTGGGTTTTTTCTCGATAATCCTATATTTTCTTCAGGAGAGGAATGTTTCACCATTGTTGCTCTGTTCACTTTGTACAGAGTGTTGCACATTGGAAGAAGATTACGAGCGTGGTCTTTGCTGTTCACGTCTAACAGGTCACGCTCACACAGATGCCTTGATCATATTGATTAGTTTTGTGGCTGTTATGTTTTGTCTGTAAGAGTCGTATTTACCCTTCTACAGGAGACGTTTTCACAGAATTGTTTTTAATTTAAAATTATACCGTTATTAGACGTCCTTTTTCTCGAGCATAATTTGTTTGTACCCAGCAATCCGCTCAGGCAGTCGCCATAACGGTACACTACAGTTTAGTCTCTTGCCAGACAAGTAATATCAAATCCATTAAATGAATAACAATTTTGTGAAATTACAGACTAACAATTCATGAAAACGTAATATGTAATTAGGTATCTGCGTAAATTTCCATTTAATTTCCTCAACTTACGATGGTGTCAGCGAAAGGTAAAGTTAGCGAAGGTGAAATGTGTGTAATACAAAACTATAACAGTAATGTTGCTAGTTATATATAGTCACCATGTATTGGTAAATACGTGGGAAAACTGGTTGACCATAATGTTTCTCTCTTGATTCGACTGCAGCACCTAGAGAGAGCATTAACGGCAGAACATACATGTGTTTTATGTGCAATTTCCACTGCAACAAATCTTTATAAGAGACACTTTTAAGACACTTCGACATAACGGTCTCTATAAACATAGGATTAATGTTCAGCAGGTATTGACTCTTAACTGGTATTACTGAAGTACTATATTGTAGCATCGTACGAGTAACACATTGTACATAAGGGTGTATATTACCGTACTAAAACAAAGTATTGAGACATTGGTAATATGTTGGCAGTTGTTCTAAAGTGAGTAGAAAATTAATGTGAATGTATGAAATAACCGAGACTAGTCACTGTTAAGATCTCTCTTCCCATATTTTGTAACAAATAAAACACAGGCTTTCAAATATAATTCTTAAAGTTTTAAAGACATGTACTTGTATGTGTACTTGTATGTGTACTTGTATATACTGTAAATAGTATGTTTCTGATTACATAATAAAACAAAAAGTCAGACTTTATTGTGGTAGGGTACTTACTTATTTTCAACAGACATTCAGTACGTAATTATAACACCTCAAAAGTAAATTTAAGTAATCTATCTTTGCCTCCTAACCACCAGATGAAGCCAGACGTAAGTTTGCAAATACAAGACATACCAGACATAAATAGAATCAGAATTAGAAACACGACTCAATTCAAGTGTGACATAAAAATTTATAACATAGGCCTATATAATTAATGCGATTTCTTTATTACTGCATCCCTTACTTTTGTTCCTTAAGATTCTCAATAAGCTTCAGCAATACTGAACATTGGGGAGGGGGGAATCTTCGTGTTTAGTCATTTTATCAAGGAAAGGAGTAACACGTTCTTAAAAATAAAACACGTCCTTGGTTCTAAAAAAAAAAAAAAAAAAAACGTTATATTAACAAACAACAAAATTATTATTATCAATACTATCATTATTATTGACGTATATTTTATCCCATGTCGTATACACTACAATAAAATGAGCCACTTGAAAATATAACTTTTAATGCTCATAATATTCTAGTAAACGACTTCAACAATAATATACGAAGAAAAAAAATTGAGTCTCTTTGTGTGCAATGTTAATTTTTTAAATATTCTGTGATATAGTTAATATGCAACAGAGAAATAAAGATTGATTAAAAAAGTGATTCTCGTTTAAGCGACTGTTGTCGTTTGAACATTTTTAATATTTGCTTATACAAATTGCAGTAAAAGAACCTTTATGTCTGTAGAGAATTCAGGCGATGGGAGTATAAGCAAACTTATCTGAGTGTACACATTCACTTCTGTCCTGCCTGGTATGTAAAATTTTACAGCATTGTCTGTGATCAAAATTGAAATATTTAATTCTCAAATCTATGAGTAAAAAATATTATAATTAGCCTCGTAATATATTTATATTGTGGACTCGTCACCCTATACACCTAATGAATAACAATTTATTTAATAAAAGTTTTATTACTGTTAACACTTTAATAACTCCAATATTTTCAACTGTTATGCATAATTCAATTTGCGAAAATATTTCTTTTCTTAAGCTATTTTTCAGCCATTTTGGGGAGCAAATTTACTTCTTATTTTAAACATCTATATGTGTTTGTTGTAGTGAATACACACACAAAATGTTTCTTATACTCACTCTTCTAGACTCATCACACCTGGTAGGCAAAAAACGTTTGAAATCAGCTTCCACAGGTATTTGGCTGTACATAAGAGACCTCGTACATGAAGGAATTTGTATTATTATGTGATGTTTTCACTTAACGTATTTGAGAAAACGATACCTGGAGTTAGATTAAGGAATGCGAAATTAGGGCAGATGAAATGAGAATTAAGGTAAAGCCAAAATTACTGCTGGTAATGTCCTTAATTTAAGTTCATGTTACTTTACGTATGCATTATTAAATTGTAAGCACTGATGGGTTAAACATGGTTTTATAAACAAAAAATGATAATTGGCCAACTTTCATGGCGCTTTCCCGCTCTTTATGGAACACGCATACACAGTGTCATGAAAAACCTTTTGACTAGTTTTAACACATTTTATACAAGGTACGTTGAGTGACATTCTGTACAAATATTTATCGGTAAATTTTTGAGAATATGTCATAATTAAACTCCATTCCTGGTTAAAATTATGGCAACATTTTAAAATCTAAACAACTGTTTACCTTGAAACAGTTCAAAAATGAAATTACACATTAAGTTTAAAACCACTACGCAGGAGTACAGATGTTACACGTACCTTATCTGAGTGACAACTGTCTTCTACGCTGAAATTTTTTTTGCTTAGGAATTTGCGCTAGTGGCTTATGTTCACAACTTCACAGGTAGATTGTTCCAAAATGTTTTGCTATAAGTGAAAGTCTCACTTGTTACGAGAAAATAATACGTTACACATTTACAGCTTTACTCATTACAGCTTACATAACTTACAGCTTTACACACTATTAAAATATTTTATTATTTTTCTAGTAATATTATTTAATTTTGAAATTTTATAATCGTCCTTATGTTTTTAACTCATAGTTATTGCTAGAAACGTCATTATTTAAAGTTAATTTTTGTAAATTTATTTTGATATTTAATGGATTATATTGGCGACAGCTAAATCGTTTACTTAGGAACCGGTATGATGTGGACGCTGTGCAAAATGGTAGGCCTTATTAAGCGTTTATTTGATAGTAATTTTGCGAATGTTGACATTCTACTTGATAAGTCGGCAAAGAAAATGGAGATTATTTAAAATTATGCATATACAATAGAAGCAAAACCTATTCTTAACTAAGGAAAAAGAAAACTTTTGTCGTTGGTTATAGAGGAAAGATGTAATCTTACACTAGGCTATAAATACATCAGACACTGTAACATTTAACGATCATACCCTGCAAGTGAGATATTGGTCGGCTACAATGTGACTTACTCTCTGTACTGCATACGCTGCAAATCCTGGTTCCTTATCTAAAATCAACGGGTATAAAAGACAGGAAGAGGTAGATAGATAGATAGATAGAGAGAGAAGAGAGAGAGAGAGAGAGAGACCTGAAATGGAGTATCGTAGAAAGGTCAGACGGATAGGTTAATAGAAAAATAGGACACTAGGAATGGAATGGGGTACTACAGAATAGGATACTACAGAAACTGTGTATAAGTGTTTTTCGGACACTTTGTGGGAGTAAAGGGTGATAGGGAAATGAATGGCATATAAAACGCTAAATTACATGAAAGAATAGTAGAAGCCCGAGAAGTACATAGAACGGTAGGCCCAAACATTCTGTAAGAAAAAAAGCAACTGGAATCATAAAAAAATTGTCAAATGCATTCATGACGAATGGTTAAATAGACATTCATAGAATAACAGAAAAGGATGCTGCAGACCGTATCTCATGCGAGACTCAGCAGAAAAAGTATAGTTTGTATGCATGCGTGTATGTTTATAACATCGATTTAGTAAATTTAATTGTTAAATCAATATAATAGAAGAGTTTAAATTACGAACACATTTACGGATATTTCATGTTGGATTTGTATCTGAGAATAAAAGTTATTTAATAAAATGTAAGCTGGACGAAAGATAAAGGAAAACACATTCACAGTGACTTATTTTCACTTCATTTTTACTGTGATAAATTCCAAATGTTATGGTGTAAACTAAATGTTCATTGTAAATACAGGGTTTTCTTAAAAATACTTTTTATTTCTAAAATAAGAACATTTTACCCCCACTACGAGGGGCATTCACAAAATTAGTTGCATTCGCCCATATTCGTTTTTTCTAGAAGAGGCATTTTGGTGAAAGTAACACTGGTAAACATCCGTTTCCGTCAGTTCTATTAACGTTTCCTATTTGGTAGTAGTACACTGTTACCTACGACATATGTCCCGTCATTTGCAAGTAGTGTGCAAATTAGATATCCGCTCATTGACCCCTTTCTGAGGGGAAGGATGTTTGTTCCTCTCTGAAATTCATTGCCAGTTGAGAAGTGAATGGTGATATAGCATTTTTACGCTAACTCGTCTTAAAATAGTGATACTTATCTTGAAAAGGGATATTAAGGCTATCTGTGGTCTCCAGGGATATCAAGGATGACTTCTGGCCGGGAGAGCCATCAATTTCGAAACGGATGACAACGCTGATCGAGTCCACCAATTGTTTCTTATGAATAGGGGAATCACGGTACAAAAAAGTTGTTGCTGAATGTCTGAGCGATATTTTTCATCATCTCCGATCGTCTGCGATGTCGAAAATTTGCGTTCACCATTTGGCACGCGGTTGGGAAGGAACTTCTTGAAAATTTGAGTGGGAACACCCTACTTACACTCCTGACCTTTTGTCGTGTGATTTCCACATGTTCGGATATTGCCCTTGTGAAGAGACAACATAATATTTAAGAAAAAGGCCAAAATACAACCCGGAAATGGTTGTCGAATGTTGGACGAGAAATTTTCAGCAATGTCATCAAACGACTCGTGTAGGCTATGATGAATGTTTAAATAAACTTAGAAATTTTGTATAAAAGTTCATCAGTAATTGTACTTTTAGGTAAAGAAAACAATATTTATTCTACATTTTATTCCTTTGAAAGTAAATAACTTTTGTTGCTATCAAATTTATTCATAAATGCTCGATTATTCTTCTTATATAATTCATATTATATTAATAATGCAAATTTTTACAGGAATATATTTTTTATTTTGTAAATTACATATATATTTCAATATTATATCAACTATCATCTTCAGATTCAAATGCATAAGTTTGATTAATTAATTAATATATTAATTTATTAATTACTTTAATATTAAATAAATTACATATGCATAAAGAAATATACTCTAGCAAAAAGTGTGTGTGTGTGTGTGTGTGTGTGTGTGTCTGTGTGTGTGTGTGTCTTATAAAAAACAAAATTTAAATATGTGCAGGCTCAAATGTGAGCTTGTGTTGCCATGGGAGTGGTGGCAAATATAAAATATCACGCTAAAATTATACAATAAATTTACAACTCAATAATTTCAATAACTCGATTATATTAGCAAGCATAGTTTTCGAGAAACATGCAGATATTGGTTATTAATACGCATTCAAAATATTTAATTCAAATTCATAGTTATTTTATTCAGTTTCCTGTGCAGCAATATAGTTGACGCCGATTTGAAACAAACTTATTAAACCAAATGGGCACAATATAGATGAAGCACGTCTACCAACGCTCTGTAATGAAACGTGTAACTCAGCAAAGTTTTTAAGCTTGGCACGGGTTACAGCCCCACAGACCTGTTCACAACCATAACCATATCTCGTGCCAAACTTATGTAGTGTACATTAAATATTACGGAATACGTTATATTATGGATGGATTGTCAGATTCTCACATTGGTTAATAAGATGGTAGTGTACAAACATATTATAGACCTATTCATACGGTAATTAAATTGACACGCGTATGTGGAAACTGTGTTGACGTGTCGATAATACATTATGAATAGGAATTTATTCAGATTCCAGTTCATCACCATTCGTTAAATGTATAAAACATTTTGTGACAATTTATTTCTGTTATAAGAAAGAACTTTATGTACTACAAAGAAGCAAAGTTAATAGGAATGGAATTTAAATGCGGGTAACAACCATGAATCATGGAGCCGAAGTAAACACCGAAAACAGCGTTTCCCCTTAACATCTAATTTGTCATTGTCTCACTTCCGCCTTAGCTTTAGCAAGAGCACATTAACTTAACTTATTCAGCAGTTTCCTTGTACAGTAAATGAGCTTCTGCAAAATCTTTACATTCTAATATTTTACATTACGTTAACATAAGTACTATCGTGATCAGTATGTTTATTCTTGTACAGAGATAGCCATGGAAACTTTAATACGAAGTGTAACACGTGCAAAAGTGTGTGAGTTGATGCAAGCCTTTGCATTACTCATTGATTTTCTGAACTTGTCGTATAATGAAACCAACTTCTTCAATGCAGTGTTCCCTAAACGTAGTACTATTCTTAAACTCAGTGGTGTTATCTTTAAAAATTAAATATTCCATTAGTTTTTTACTGTCAATTAGGTGAACTTATTCTATTAATTTCGATTACAGCTTTGTGTTTCTTCATGTAATTGTACTATACATAGACAGATTAACCTGAAAATGACCACCAATTTATTTCATGCTACACCTAACGCCCAAGTATTGAAATCATCTAATTCATTTTTAATCTGAATTTTCAGTTTTTATGTTACACAGTCATGGAGAATATAATCCTCATGGGGTAAATTTTCCGTTCTATATATGTACAAACGAGGTATAAGCGAAATATTTGTGCAATTTTTAATTTCTCGTACTAAAATTGTTTGATCTTAAATAAATTTTGTGATATTCTGGTACATCTGTGTGTAACAATTAGCAAAATTTTTAACCATACTAGATGCGACGATTGTATTTGATAAATATCTTAGTCAGTTGAGTTTTGATATTTTGGCGATTTTTTAATATATTACACGGCAGGATCGCAGAACGTGCATTACGTTCTGTATAAAAATTAAGATAAAATTCTGGTGGACGTGTTGCAAATTCTTTTGGCTGGTGTGGTAAGCCTGTAAGTAAATGACAGTCTTACAGTTGTGAATGAGTTGAAGATCACGATAATTAGATAAATATTGTGTTTCATGAATTAATAGTCGTATGCTATACTGGTGCTGAAGGTGGCTTATTAATAAGAGCTTCTTCAATGATTGTTACTTTACGTTAAATTTTATTCCTACATAGGCTTTCTACTTAAGTTAACGGAATGCTAATTGTAGAATTTGAAATAATATTTAGAGTAAGAAAAAAGAATAACGTTTGACATAATGTTATATATTGTAGGAAATTAATTACCAACTTTTTAATAAATAGGAGCTTCTTAAACATAAGTAATAACTTAACGGAAGTCAATGAGTAGTTTTGATTAGCATCTAACATTACTATCTCAGTTTAACTGTAGGCCTAATAGGATTATAATAGTAATGATACTGTAATGTGGTCGTTTGTGAGTTACACACCGTTAAGGACGCTGAATTCACATGTACTTAAAGGCAAACCTCAGGCATTGTCTGGCTTAATCATCACACACGATAGTAGCATTCATTTAGATGAAATTAACACAGCAACAGTCGTGCCTTGAGCTCACGTTGCAATAACTGTTGCGATTAGAGTTGGCAGTGGACAGATTACAGCAGGCAACAACTTCACAAGACGTGGACTTCACCACATACGAGACCAAAAGCTATAAATGTTTGTGTAGAACGTTTGGTAGTAGTGTACTGTACACAACTGTTATAGAGGAAAACTACGTATTGACAATAGCAACACACGAGCCAACTGGTTTCCCGAATAGAATGGTTACTTGCATTCTTTTGTCGTAAAGGACATTTTTATATTATCTCTTGACGCTGGTTATTAAAATTTAGATTTACTGAATCGCTGCTTTAATGTATAGAGACAAACAGTGCTTTAACTTTCAAAGCTGGCGTATCAAGGCATTATCAGAAAATTATGCAAACCTGGGTTACTGGCCGGAGGTAAAACATCATCTTGGATACGGTCCACAAAGCAAATAAGAAGGCAACTTTACACCTCGTTGTTGCATTTTTACCTTTAGTCATAAACCAAATAAAGATATTTTCTATACCAAATAGTGTATATTCTGATGTATGGCAGATATTTTTAGTTTATTCTGATAACAAAATGGATTTTAAAATATTATTTATATATATATATATAAATATTAATAAGTGAATGAAGAGGATGTACAACAAGATAATTAAAATATTAGAAGTGTCTTAGGTTTTTACTGCGTAATTCACTACTTCGACTTTTACACATTTTACTTATATATAAATTTAATTGATTTCTACTTTCGTATGAGCAGTATTAAGAGATTATACACTAAACACAAACAGTTGGGAAAATGCATTACTTGGTAGTTACACATGATACAGAGATACATGTGTAATTTAAATTGTTTTAATTAATTCCGGCAAAGTAGAATCCTATTTATCAAAAACATTATTTACTTTTTATACAGTAGCCCATTGTTTATATAAGCTACGGTTATTGGGTATAAGTGTAAATATTTATTATAAAGCATTTCATTTTAAGAAGTAAAATGGAAATACTATTACCGTAAAAATAATAATTTAACTTTGTTACAAAGTTAACTTTTGTTACTTTGTTAACAAAATGTAATAGTTTTTAATTTACTAAAAAAAAGAAAAAGAATTTTAAATTTAAAGTAAGACACAGATTTCCTTGATTAAATTCATTAAATATGTGTGCTTTTTTTAACTTTTATCATCCATGGTATGATAATAATCATGAACCATGGTACATGAAATGATTACAGCCAGCTCTTTCCATTGTACAGTGTGGTTTTTATAGAGCATATAGAGGAGATATACCACAAGGATGAAATTAAGTGCATGTAGTTTAAAACTAGATTTTTATTTTAAAATTTTCTTATTAAGGTTTTTTATAAATTTAATTTTCATGGCAATAAATTTTAAAATTTCAAAATTTCTGAACTATTCTTTTTCGGTCTCTTTAAATCAAAAATTAAAAGTAATGTTAATTATGACTTTTGACATGAATTATTAGTTACCCCCTATGTACTAAATAATCTTATAGACCTACAGTTTGTACAAATTATTCTTAAATTTTACATGAACTTACATTAATTAAATAATTTACTATACTCCCAAATTAGTGATGTCTGAAATCTACAGTTTTAAGTTCTTTAAATGATTTTTAATAAAACGTTCCTGAACTACTATGTTTAAAAACGAAACTTATCAATTGTGCAATACAACTGATTGTGCTTCCTGTAAATGCAATGAACCATTAACTGTGACCGTTTAACTTTTACAGCGGTACTTAAGGCCTACAACAGTTGTAATTCGTTCTTTGTTCTTCAGAGTGTATTTAAATAAAAATATTCAAAGCACGCTAAACCATAATAGTAAACTGACTGTCATAAGTCAGATAAAAATTTAATATCTACACTACCAAGAGCTTTTTAAAAGTGCAATAGTAAAATAAAAAAGTGAGCCAAGGAATAAATATGTTGCAAATTGGATGTAATGAGAAACTGAATATTCAACTACAAGTGGTCACTGTCTGCCGGTTGGGTTTCGTGTGTTTTTTTAATCAACGATACAGGCACACACACACACACACACACACACACACACACACACACACACACACACACACACACACACTTCACGACAAGCGCACAGTGAATCAATATAACTTTGATTGAACATTTTACGTGCGTATACGTGCGCGATAAACCAGTATTAAGGTTGAAAACGTGCCAAACGTGTAACTGTGAAATGGTGTCAGATATTGGGCGCGGAGTTCGTGTAGTAATATCTCTGTAAACTCATGTCTCTCACTTTAAGGTAATTTGTTTTAACGATGTGGATACTGCTGGCACCATCAGTATTTCACAGAGCCATATAAGTAATGCAGTTGGTGAACATATCAGTACTTACGTTACAGTATGTTGAGTAAGGTATGATGTTTTATGTTTTCGTAGTTAATATGTAGTAAAAAATAATCTTTTGAATTTTATGTGGTTCAAATTTTCTGAAAAGATGTACGGAAAATTATATATATTTTTTGTCTTCCTTGCAGTAGCTTAACATCAATGGGGTCTTTTTCCATCCATCATTGAAGATTTGTGAATTGTACTTCAGCAAAAATTAGTTTTAAAAAACGTGCAAAAAAATTAATAAATTCTGTGCAAATCATCGTGGATAAATCCAAAAAACACTTCACGCTTTGCGAAAAATGAAAAATAAAATTAAGAAAACTTAACTCGTTGTTGGATTTTCCACTTACTCATAAACTAAATAATGTTATATATATTCTGAAGTACGCGATATATTTCTAGTCTATTCAAAGAGCAAAACACTATGCAAATATATTACAAGTTACTACAAAAATTACAAGCTTTACTTAACTTGCCAATGGCTAAATTACAGGAGGTAATAACCTCGTAACATGTGAATTGCGTCACACGAGTATGTTAGCTGTACAAACCCGAGTTGAACTTTCACAGTAGACCAAAAGTATAAGTAAGGACTGACATAACAGTGGCGTAGTAGGTCAAACATAACATCAGTTTAATAATTTAAAGTAATGAAGAAAATTCTGTTAGTTTCAAAAGTAGAACATTATTGCCTCTTCCCTGATATAGCTGATTACTTCAATTATCTTATGATTGTGCAGTGCTATAAGTAATTATTAATCAGGGGTTCATAAAAAAACGGAGCGTTTTGCACCAGCTTCTTTCAAATGTACAAAATATTATGCAGACTGTGATTGAGTGATACCTAATGTGGCCATTAAGTTCAAATGTAGCATATCAAAAACGAAGCAAATTTAATGTATTTTTCAATAAACACCTATAAGACAATGATTCCTTATATAAATAAAAAAACTACATTTTTACCCAACATTAATAAAGGAAATGTGATTATAAAATTGCTAGAACTTGAAAAATTAAAAAACGCTAGAAAACATAACTAAAATATTACTAATGGAAAGACTGTAGTGTGCTTCCTTTTTTACAGCTGTAATTTAAGTTTATTTTTTATATGCCACACTATTTTTATTTCCCTTTTTTTACACTTACCACTTTCATATTCGTTGTTTTAATTAAGTCCTAAGGCACGGTTTGCTTAAAAATGTTTACTATACTTGATTATACTTGTACTCTTTAGAAATAATTTTTGAACAATAACAAAATCAAAACATAAGCAACATGATGGCTTTTGTTAATTAAGAAGAACAGAAATATTTACTTTGAACCAATTATAGATGTACATATACTCATGTATTGCGGTCCCCTATGCAGGCAAGACGCGAAACACGGTCCGGCAGTGACACGGTCTCCTCACCACTTAGTGGTGTACTTGCAGCGCTGTCTCGTCTACATACATGCTATTTGCGTTTCCGTGACTTTGGTGACTCGTGATTGTTGGAAAGTTATAGATGTACATATACTCATGTATTGCGCTCCCCTATGCAGGCAAGACGCGAAACACGGTCCGGCAGTGACACGGTCTCCTCACCACTTAGTGGTGTACTTGCAGCGCTGTCTCGTCTACATACATGCTATTTGCGTTTCCGTGACTTTGGTGACTCGTGATTGTTGGAAAGTTATAAATGTACATATACTCATGTATTGCGCTCCCCTATGCAGGCAAGACGCGAAACACGGTCCGGCAGTGACACGTTCCCCTCACCACTTAGTGGTGTACTTGCAGCGCTGTCTCGTCTACATACATGCTATTTGCGTTTCCGTGATTTTGGTGATGCGTGATTGTTGGAAAGTTATAGATGTACATATACTCATGTATTGCGCTCCCCTATGCAGGCAAGACGCGAAACACGGTCCGGCAGTGACACGGTCTCCTCACCACTTAGTGGTGTACTTGCAGCGCTGTCTCGTCTACATACATGCTATTTGCGTTTCCGTGACTTTGGTGACTCGTGATTGTTGGAAAGTTATAAATGTACATATACTCATGTATTGCGCTCCCCTATGCAGGCAAGACGCGAAACACGGTCCGGCAGTGACACGTTCCCCTCACCACTTAGTGGTGTACTTGCAGCGCTGTCTCGTCTACATACATGCTATTTGCGTTTCCGTGATTTTGGTGATGCGTGATTGTTGGAAAGTTATAGATGTACATATACTCATGTATTGCGCTCCCCTATGCAGGCAAGACGCGAAACACGGTCCGGCAGTGACACGGTCTCCTCACCACTTAGTGGTGTACTTGCAGCGCTGTCTCGTCTACATACATGCTATTTGCGTTTCCGTGACTTTGGTGACTCGTGATTGTTGGAAAGTTATAAATGTACATATACTCATGTATTGCGCTCCCCTATGCAGGCAAGACGCGAAACACGGTCCGGCAGTGACACGTTCCCCTCACCACTTAGTGGTGTACTTGCAGCGCTGTCTCGTCTACATATATGATATTTGCGTTTCCGTGATTTTGGTGACGCTTGATTGTTGGAAAGTTATAGATGTATGTAAACTAGAACTTATACTTTTATTCGTCTAAAGTGTTTTTTTGAGGCATGAATCAGCTGTCTTTGCCAAACCCATCTACATTAAGAAAATGGGTTGGCAATTTCACCTGCTCACATGGCTTTACAGAAGAAACGTTTCCTTACTTAAAAAATAACGTTAGCTTTAAAACATGTAAACAATTGCAACATGTAAACCTAGTATTTGATGCCATGATCATTAGAGAACAGCTAATATATTATCCTAAAGAAAGTAAGCATATAGGATATACAGATTTAGGGTGTAGTATAAAAATAGATGACCATGATGCACTTGACCGAGGTTTTAGTTTTTGAAGTCGTTTCTTTGAAATGTAATTTTGGTGTGCAGTGGGATACTTTCTTATTAATTTAATACGTTTGAAGGTAGTCTCGCAGCTAATTATAATAGCAATTGTAAAGTTAAAACAAGTTGATATCAATGTACACAATCTAACATTTGGTGGAACGACCACAAATATTGCAGCAGTAGAAAAGCTTGGCTGTAAATTTCCTGAAGATCCTATTTTTACTACTAAAGATATTCATAATAACGTTCGTGTCATGTTAGACGCTTGCCATATGTCGAACCTACTTAGAAACTTGCTGATAAAATTATAATTGAATCGGATAATGGGAAAACCATAATAGTCTACATAGAAAAACCCTTATCTGTAAAAACTGAAGAAAGTTTAAAATTTGCAAATAAACTTTCATACACACGTGTTTTCTACAACATGCAAAGATAACTGCACAAACATTAAGCAGTAGTACTGATGACGTTTTACAATTTTTACTTGATTTTAAACATTCCGATTTCAAGGGCTGTGACAAGATAATTAATTTCATTCGAATAACTGGTAGACTGTTTGACTCTTGTAATACAAGGAATCCCTTTGCTAAGCACTTTGAAGAACCTATTAAAATGTGATGCTGTTAAAATCGTGTTATCAATCAGCTGTGAATATTTAATGAAATTAAAAACTGAGAGTGTAGATATTTTAAAACATGCCAGAAAGACTTTTGTGTTAAGATTTCTTAACAACATTAACTCGCTTAGCATTTTGAGTACAATATTACTGAATAAGGTAGGATTCCAATACATTTTAACTTACAAATCTTACATTTTCTGTAAACCACCTTGCATTGCTTTTCTCGTGCGTTCGATCAAGGAGCGGTTATGATAATAACCCAAATGTTGATTAGTTTCGTCATGCATTAAGGAAATTAATGTTCAGGAATAGTGTTACAGCTTCAAAGACAAGTAATAGTTTAGAGCTTGATATAAATCACCAAAATTGTACTCTTAGTGTTTACGGACCAGGTACCGCGACGGTTGATGATGATGAAGAAGAGGAAGAATTTTCAGTTGATATAGAATATGATATTTTAAACAGTGTGAGCTGTCATATCATAAAGAAAATATGCTTTGTTACATAAGTGTCTATTGTTAAACAGATAAATGAGATGATGAAATGTACAGAGTGTAGTGACCTGCTACAAGGTAAAATTGAACTTCCCTGTAGTCGATTCAGTTTGTTTTTGTCAAAGAGCAAATTTATAAGAGCAACTTATGAAGTATTTAAGCTGCTTTAAGGGATAAACAAAATTTTAACTTTTAATCATTGCATTTTATTAGCTTGTAGACATTTAAAAAGACGTTTGTTTATGGGGGATATTTCTAACTTCCCTTTCATAGATGACAGCCACGAACTGAAATTAATACACTTAATAGGTAGTGAGTTTTTTTAAATAGTTTGCAATGCATTTGCATAAGAAAAGATCTGCATTTTTGAATAAATCAAAGTTAGGGGTACGTCAAAAATTAAACAAAATTATTTTTTTTAATATTACTTAATATACCTAGGTATAAAAATTGTACCCTTATCCCTAAAAAATAAAAAATTAATACTTATATCGGAATCTGTAAAGTAAGTGATATAATAGAGTTTATTGTTTTAAAATATATCTAAGTTTAAGTATTTGTAAAATTGCAATAATAAATTGTGTACCATTTTAAAACAATGTGTACATTTCTCCTCTGTTTTATAGAATATCTACTGTCCTTTGTTTATTAAAAATTAGTTTAGTTGTGTCAGTTTTCAAACGAATAAACAGTGAAGCATTCTTCGTTAAAGAGTTTCAATGCAGCGCAGCTGGTGGAGAACTAAAAAGTGGTGGGAAAGCAGATCATCCTTAGACCGAATTCATAGCACAGCGTTAGCAATCCAGTAGCATATATACGTCTATGGAACCAACACGTTTTATCGATCGGCGCGTCCTATTGACTCTAAGAAATCCATTTTGCTTTCCGATATTCCGCAATATTGTGAAGATTAATCTAAAGCCCCATGTCAGCCAATAGAATGTAGGTGTCCCAGCCAACTCCACCACAATCCCAATGTCGCTGGCGTTACTTGTCTAATCCATATTCATTTTATCTCTTGTGTTTTTCCTATTTGTAGTAGTCAGATATTTGTAATCTGTAAATATACAACTCAAAGGCTGAGGATAGGTTTGTACTGAATATAAATCCACACCGCTGCACCAATTCCGACCAAATTTGTATAGGTAAACTTTGACACAACGTGAAAAACACTGTCTAACTAGGAATTTAATATTCCGCCCCGTTTACACAGTTTAGGCCTTTTTATATACGTGTCAAGCGGCTTGCCTACAAGTGCCGCCTTGGGCCTTCTTCGCTTCGCCATCTCTACCTCTGTCTCTTTCTGCCTCTCTCGCTACCAAAATCCTATGTCCAGCACACTCGCCCTCTACCTCCATCTGCTACCACTCCGTCCGTTCGTGTAGGTCTGTCACTAGCATTCGGGAGACTTCCCCCATTTCACTCTTGGCTTCTAGAAAATTCTGCATCTTTCTACCTTTTGTACGCACCACTCTCTCCACTTTTTCACCGGTTGAAGCGGTATAAAGGTGCAGCGATCGCCCGCGTTTATCTGTTTATACTTCAACTTTGAAGACATGTAAACAGTACACGAGAGTTACACCTTCACAGAGTTTTTACTTTCTCTGTGAAAAAGGTTTATAGATACGACTGCGCTTGTAAAATCTGTTTCCAAGACAGTGAGTTGAATGTTAATTACGGTACCCAGAAAGTTCGACAAATCTACAAACCTGCAAATGATTAAACTATTTTTATGTATACAGTCAATGAAACGCCGGCAAATCCGAGATACATTCACTAAGTTAAACAGTTAGGACAATGATCGACAGTTTTTTGTCAACAGTTTTAGAAAATAGCCAGTTTTGTTTGTGGACTTTAAAACAACGAGTACTGTAACAAGTTTTGAAGATGCCGTTGAAGAATTCAAGATTTCAATTTGTTATTGTTACAGAAAATATTCATATATCTTGAACAGTTCCTACTTAGCAGAATCAGATAAAACTAAGTGCTTAAACTGGTTACATCATTATAAAACTATGACAAAATACGACACAGCAATAGGTTTACATAATTTAGGAATATATTTAAATTAACACTTCAACAAGCCACTTACTTTCCTAGTCGATGAATCTGATCGCATAAAAATAAGGCTTTGTTTCGAATACAAAATAATTTGACTTTTGAAGATGTAATCGATTTAACATCAGTGATCTTAGGAAACGTGGTGAAGATTGGTGTAGGTGACGTGGAGCTAGCTGTTGTGACTCGTGTTTCTCATCGACCGTATTATCAGACATTAACAACCTGGAGAGATACCGTTTTTTTTTTTAGAAATCACAATATTTAGAACGATCATCCGTTCTTTCATTTTTGTGGTTTCTTATTGAACAAAGATAAGAATCTTTTTGATAGATCGGATTTTAAACTAAATCGGAGACAGACACAACATGCTATGCAATTATATAATGGATATAGCTTTAAAAGAGTTGGTACAGTTTCTAATCCAAATGTTGTTTAAAATTTTTTGAGTACCGACAAAGCTATTTATTACGAGGATCCTCCAGGATACATTATAAATGTGTTTAATATGTTTAAATTGCCTAATACTGAGGACGGTGTTCATAAACTTTTGAGTGGAATGACATTGCGTGCAACTATATACACAAAAATATTAATGAACAAGGTTATAGAATTGAAAGATTTTTATCACGGAATGGTAGATCAACAACCCCATGAGGATCTCGTTTTATCACACTTGATGGAGTCGGTATATTTGTCGTTTTTGAGACCAAGAAGTGAAACTAATCAAATCGTTGAAGTAAAATTACCTAATAAGGAAATTTAAGTGTCTTTATGTAATGAGTATAAGGAATACTATATTAAATTGTGTAAGTTGAATAGAACCATTGACCAAGGTAAGGGATATGCTGATTTAAAATAAATTTTAAAGACTTGTAAAGAGTGTGGGTTGAAGTATTGCGGCGAAGTGTTATTGTGTTATTATTAGTGTGGAACTCTATTACTTGACATTATTATTCCGTGTGGACAAATGTAACTGCAATTATTGTACGACTTGATTACAAATTGTTATTTGTGATTAATTTAAGCTGTTGATTAATGACTTAATTGGTGTCTGAATGTTGTGTTCCTACTGTGTCATACGACGATCCGTGAGACCGTCGTAACATTACACCATTTTAAGTCCTATCAGGTAAGGTAGTATACATTCTGTAAAAGTCAAAAAGCATATCTCATCGTGGAAACAACTAAAGACTTCGCCCAGTAAACCGGTCTGGCCGACTTGCCAAATAGCAGTGACTCTTTAGCTTTTTATAAATTTTAAGATACAAGTCTTCAGAATATCCATTCAATCCATATCCATCCAATTTTAATATTTTTTTGACGCTTGCCACCACACTTTATTTGCCTCAACACAGCATTATAAGATAACATTTATAGAATCACTACATTCACTGCAACTATTTTTTTTCAACATATAAATATAAAAATTAAAAATACTTATGCAAAACAATTGATAACAATTGAATATGTAAACGTAAGTCAGAGTTAATCTTACTAACACTTTTTGTGACTAATATTTGTAGTAAATGGAGTAGGCATATTTGTAGCTTAATATACCAGTGAGCATATACTTGGATACTTATAAAGAAATCTGATTCGATTCCTAGGTGCACCGGAAAAGCGAGGTGCGTTTTTTGTCGCTTGGATTTATTCAGCTTGTGAAAATCGGTTACAGTTTGGAGTAATAGTGGGCGGTTGAAGTGTAGTACTGGCAATACTGTCTTGCACGCAAACAACTCACAAAGGCCGCATATTTTTCCTGACGTCTAAACTTCGTCGGCGATACAACAAGAAGCCATCATTTTACCTGTTGTAAATGATAACAATTGTATGTAAAATAATTGAACGGTTATCGTCTTTTACCAGAACGAGGTTATCGAAGTAAGAAATAAAATTCTGGTATTTAATGACGATTTTGTAAACTCCTGAGATGTTTACTTAACGCTTTTTAATTTACTGTGAGACGACATAATATGTTAGGAACAATAACAAATATCTTAAAATACGTATGTTTCGTACGTTGTCAGTTTAATAGCAAAGCTTCCGGTAGCTCCGAACTTTGACATTGTATTGGTTGTCTATCACCGTGTTTGAGTTCTGACATCAAATGCCATTTCCCCTTCTACACTCACTTATCCATAGAGTTTATTACGGATTGTGATCAAAGTATCCGTAACGTTTCGTTACTGTTTTTCATTATTTATCAGTAACAATATTAATGCCCAAATAGTGCGTATCGATGTTTATGGTTTGTCGACACAAAATGTAGTCCACATTTTTCTGCTACAATTTAACAGAAATGGGTTGACATAAAAATGTTTTCCGCTTACATGTCTATAATCAGGCAACGAAGTTCTCATCATTATTCAGTGGATGTTTACTAGTTCTAGCAAGTTTACTCATGGAGGTCATCAAGTTTTGATGGGATATCGGGCAGAAAACCTTACTCTATTATCCTCAACTTTCGCAAATTTGCTTATAAACCAATAAAGCTTCATCAAATTAAAATTATACTTCTTCTACGTTACCTTACGTAAGAGATCTGGCTCTACGTTGTACAATTGTGGTAACAAAACCGTCAAGATTACCTAAGCCATATTTGTTGTTTTCTCAGTTGTATCACAGCTCCCAGATTGCTACCTTCATTTGATCGCTAGCTTTCTGACGGAGAGGGCTTTCTGCGTGAGAATAGATGACCATGTCTCTTCCGAGAGACGCATTATAGCCGGGGTACCTCAAGGTAGCGTCCTAGGGCCTCTCCTGTTCTCCGTCTACGTCAACGACGTACCCTGAGAGCCTGGAGTCCAGATCGCTCTGTTTGCCGACGGTACGGCGGACTCCAACGCGCACTCGATGTGTATACGACGTGGACGGAAAACTGGAAAGTTGCCGTCAACGATACCAAGAGCTCCGCGGTGCTATTCTCAAAGAACCGGAAAGAACCGCGAGGACGAATGAGACTCGGTCGAACGTACTTGCCCTGGTCGAGAGAAGTTAAGTACGTCGATGTCCACCTAGATCGTCGGCTCACCTGGCGTCCTCACGTACAGACGATGTGAAGTAGAGTCCGCTCGTCTGGCGCAACTGTTTCCAGTACTTGTCAACAAGGCTATGACCCGCAAGCTAGGTAAGTTAATTGTCAACGCGTACCTGTTGCCGATCATTACCTATGCCATTCCCATCTGGGGTTACCTTGCAGCCGTTCATAAAAGAAAGTTGCAAAGCGTTCTCGATAAAGGTCTTCGGCTAAAGCCCCTTATCGGTTCCCTTCTCGAGTTTTGAGAAGTGGACTCGGTGTCCGCTCCTTGGATGACACCGTGCGGCGACTTGCACGTAAATTTTACGTCCGAGCTGCGAGGACCTAGGTAAACCCACTCATAGCCGGCCAAGTACCGACCACGTTCAGGTGATTCTTGGAAACGGCCTCGGCACTTACTCCACTAGAAGTATCTAGTGGGAGCATGCCGTTGTAGCGGCCACTAAATAAATAATATTCCGTCTGGACAGGACCACTAGGCAGGAGCTCCTTTCGGAAGCTCGGAACTAGGAAACCATTGGGACGTCTCACGACGCGCTTCCCAACAGCTCTGGCAGCAAATTTTCTCAGGTGTAACTTGTTTTCTGAATCGTTTGCCTGATCTCTGTGATCCACAAACTCAACATAGTGAATTCACTTTACTAACTAACTATGAATTGGATATATACTGAAGACTTCATTATCTGAGTATCTTATGGGATATGTAGAAATTTCAGATTTGTTTGAAATTGTTACTGCTCTTTGGATTATCAAAACCGTAGATATTTTTGACGTACCTGATATAAAGAACATTAACGTTTTTACCGGTCTTCAGTAGATTATGTGCGTGCGAAGTCTTCCACATTTGTCTGTAAAGTGGGCCTAAATACAAAATTCACGAATCAGTAATTAGTAGCTGACCTAACCAAGCAAATATCCAGTCGGCTAGGCGCAATCCTGTCAGAAACTCTCAATACGATTTCCTATATTCCCGTGGTAATTCTAAAATATAGGCAAAACCACTATATAGTTTTATGGCTGCTCACTGCATCAAGCCACACAATGGAAAGCGTGAGTAGTAAATTTGAGATATGTTTGTAATGTCTAAATCCTTTAATTACCTATATTATATGAAGTGTAGGAAGCGTAGTTTGCAGTGGAGATAAGGTATTTTATATATTACTCAACACTGACTGTTGAGTACGCTCACACACACACACAGATATGCACATAAAATTTGTGGGGGCGGAAGGCAAACATCACTTTTATTATTTTTTATTTTTATGCAATTAGCTCGAAAGTTTTTGAAAATTATGTCCGCTTGTGAACAATTAGTACATTCTAAGTTTTTAATAAAGGTTAAACCATGACTAAGCATTAACTATAGTCTCCGCGATCATAAAACTGTTGACACGCCAATATGTGAAATTTAAATTTTACCTTGATTCATAGATTTTCTTTACTATTTACATGAAAAATTATATTTTGTGTCTTTTGCATACTCGATTTTTATGTTAAAAATTAGTGAATTTTTTATTAGAGATACAATTATTTTTATAAAATTATGTACAATAAAAATCTTTTTGCTAAAAGTTATATTAACTGTAAGTTTTTCTCTCATTGGATAAATACATTTTAAACAGATCTGAAGAGATTATTAAAATTTACAAGGAGAGTGCATATAACTATTCTGTTTCATTTTTTTAAAACATAATCAATGTGAAATATGGAATCTGCAGATGAACACAATTATTTACAGGACAGCTTATATATATTATCTGTTGTTTACAAACTCTAAACACACAACAGATTTAGAAATAAATTGTTGCATTCTAAATAGTGTTAGCCCTGCTTATTTATAAAACGATTATAATTAATGAATGCATTAAGTAAACATATTTTATATTTTAAGTAAAGAGGGAGAAATTTAGTTACCAGAAGAAGTACGTAATTATCTGCTACTGTAACAAACACTGTTTAAGGAATAACGTATTACAGGATTCACAGTATTAGAAATTACAAATGCTTACTATTTAACAATTTATAATGCATTTGTTAATATTTCCATTATACCTTTAGGCAGAAACAATTTATGTTAATAAAATAAATTAGGAACAATATTTTAAAGGAAAGTACAATAATAACAGTCATTTGAAGACCGTAATGCCTTTGTTCATTAGGATATAATATTTTCCTTATTTTATAGTCGAACTAGCAACGCAATAGCCTTATTTTACTATAAACTTATTATTTAAAAAAAATTATTTCTTTTGAAAACATTACTTATGAACAGTTAATGTGTTATCGTTTAGTGTTATTTATTAGTATACAATATAATCGTATTGCATATACAGTAGTTTCATTATTAGGCCTACTACGTATACACTCTTTCATGTCGAGGTTTCTCCTAAAGCAGTGGAATAATTTGTGCGTCTTTTGTTGTTGTGTGTTACTATTGTAAGAAGATTTTAAATGATTAAGCATTTTAGATCGAATAACATATAATTTTTTCATAATAGAGAGTTTACTATTTGTAATAGTTACTGAGTTCAATTTTAATATATTAGGATACATTTTTAGTAATGTTTTTTTAATGTAGCAAATTTTAAGAACAGAAGTTCTGTATCCAATTTCCTAAAGCGTGACATAAACTTTATTACCAAGCATTTGTCAGACCACAAATAAGTTAAGATCCAAAAACATGACTTTTGCAAGGGACAAACGAATAACAGAGGCAATCGGAACCTTAGTTTCTTCTCTCTACTAGGACCAAACAAATTTTGTTTCAGGAGCTTCCATTTACGTCTACGTATTTATGTTTGCTTGCTATAATGTATAGAACTTATGTTCATGCCATTTATACATGTACGTTTAGTGTAATGATGAAAAAACAATAAGAAAATCAAAAAACGTTCCTTCATATCGTTTCTTGATATAGTAAAACGAGTAGTGAATGAAATATTTCATATTGATTTCATGGATCAGTTAATGTTAATTAAAATCTGCGAAACTGTTAGAATCGCAGGAAATATATTCTGTAGATTATGCTGGAGTTCAGTATCTGAGATTCAAAGCATGACATAAAGAGCTGTTTAGTCTCCCAATTTTTAAATGCTTGAGCTAGTACAGATGTGTCATTATTAAAATACGTTGCAATTTAATCCGCAATCAAAATAGAAGCATACGTTCAGAGATTATTTTTGTATGTAGAACACACTTTATGAATTCGGTTCATGGCTAAAAATAATCCTTAATTAATTACCCCTTTAAATTTACGATAATCCCATTGAAAATAAAAGTAAAATAGACGATTCTCACATATTTTCTTGCTACCGAAGCTTACGTTTTCACACCTAGACATAATGATTTGCTATTTTTTATTTCATAATTCTCATTTAAAGTACTCTTTTAAATTTGTTTGGGAGATCGTCACTATACATGGAAGGAAAACTTAAATTTAATATACGCAGAAACGCTACATTGCGGTAACAGTTGTCCCACATTTAATTAACCGCAACTGACTGGTGGTATGCAATTAACATAGACTATGCTCTTTTGCACTCCATGAGACCAAAGTGCACTGCATTCATTCTCCTATCTTACTAACATATATATATATATATATATATATATATATATAGTTGAAATAGGCCAGAGGAAAAATCTATTTGATAGATTCCTTCAACATCGCAATGCGTTTAAAACCTAATATTTACAAGTCTAATTTAGCCACAAATTGTTTAAATAATAAACATCAATCTCCAGACTTTGAAAACGGCAAATGAATTAAAAACATAAAAAGTAACAAATATGAAAATCTCAATATTTACAAACACAATAAAAATAATTTACTAATTAAAGAAGAAGTACAATTTAAAACATGATGATTAGTAATAATAACAATGAATAATATTGATGAATAATAAAAATTGATGAATAATAAAACAAGATGATTTATTTAAAATTATACAATTATTAAAATAATGAAAACATAACTTTAAATATTTAACAAACAGCTGAATACGTAAATAAACACTACAACAATTGAAAATTAAAATGCATTATTTGTTAATTTTATTTTAATCGAAACTGACAAAGATTAACCTGTCAAGAACAATATCTGATATGTCAGTTTGCCGTCTACTATAAATACCTCTAGCAATTTTGAACGAGAGTCAGACTCAAGAAATCTTTACACGTGGTCACTATATCCGTTTGGTAATCAACAGACTCGAGAAATCAGCACAGACACCACTATCAACAAGAGGCTACAGAGTAACGAGGAATCGTCAGCATCATCGTCATCGTCATCATTCAGGAGACGAGCACACACACGTACACACGCAACGGTAACTCCGAAAATACGCAGGTGACAAATGAACAATTATGTTTTTGTGATTAAACAAAGAACTCATAAAGAACAGAATATAAAATAATAAAGTAATATAAAGACTTAAATGTAAATGGTGTAAATATTCAGAGTAAAAGACGTAATTGTAAATTAGTAGAAACAAAAAACAATTGTATTCTGTTTAATTGTTAAAAATAGAGTGTGTCATTTTAAATTATAAATATTCTTAAAGTAAATACTATTTTTATTAAAATATTAATAGCAACAATTTAATTTTCCTTTGGTAAAGTTATTATTACTTTTATAGATGAGTTGCTATGAGTTTAAATTTTAATAATGATTCAAATTCAGTCACCCAAACAATATAAAAAACTCTATAATTTTTTCATCATAGGCCTATATGTTTAGATATTTCAGACTACATGTCATTAATGTGTGCTGAATAGCAAAAATACGTATGTTTTCAGAGTGTAATCTTATAAAAGAGGATATTTTTAATTTTTAGTTTCAAATTTTAATAATCAATTAGTTTTCTTTGCAATATTTAATAAACCATTGATTGAGTCTTTTTACTATGTTTTGATTAATTATTTCATGTCATCAACGTCTCACTCCTCTTTTAAAAAATACGTTTATTGTGCAACCACATATACGTATTGCAACGAACACACAAAAATCGTTATGACCTAGTCGGTGTTTAACACTATATAGTTGAGTTGGGTACATGGACAGAAGTGAACTCATTTTAAAAATTCTTGTAATGTTGCAATTCAAGTTTTATATATATACGTATAATAATAATAATAATAATAATAACAATAATAATAATAATAATAATAATAATAATAATAATATTTATTACCAATTTTCCTTTACATATAATAAAAATTATACAATAAAGGACCTATAGGGGGCATAAATGCCCGTACATAGGTTGGTCCTTAGAATTAATATTTATATACTTAATACTAATTGTGAGTTTTACCTCACCGATCATAGTAATATATTAAAAAATAAATTATTTTTCAATTTTAACAAAATTTTAGTTTGTACTATAATACAATTCAATAAATAAATGAAAAAAAGAGAAAAAAGGTCCATATCATAATAGACTGTTTTTTTGATTATTCAATAACAATGTTCCTAATTTTTTCTTTGATTTTTTTTAAGCACTTTTATATTTACACTTAGATTTTTCAGTTCATTAGGTAATTCATTAAAATATTTTATGGCATAATACACATAGCTTCTTTGCCCAATACTTAATAGGTGTCGCGGCAATATAATACTTTTATACCGTGTGTTGATTCGATTTTGTAAAAACTCACATTTTAGATCATTGTATTGATAAACTATAGAGTTCACTACAAACACCTGTTTAATATTTAATGGTTTATTCGAATCTTGTTCATTGACTCCTATAATTTTAAGAATACACTTTTGCAGCCGATCCAATGCGTCTAGAGATGATTTATATAGACCCACCCAGCCTATGATAGCATACCCTGCCACACTATGGAATAGTCCATAGTATATTTATAGTAGTTGCTATTTTGATAAAATTTGTTTAAGTCTGTAAAAAACGTAGACTAATTATTTGTTTTTTTTTACAATGTTAGCCACATGTACATCCCACTTCATGTTAAAGTCATATGTTATTCCTAGATATTTACTAGTTGTAACGCTTTTCAATTTTTGACCATTTATCTTAATTTCAAAGTCATGCGGAACAGAGTCTCTATAATTTCCAAAAGTGATAAAAACAGACTTGCTTATGTTGAGTACTAGATTATTTTGATAGAGCCAAGAGTATATAATATCTAATTTAGTTGACATATCTGTTGCAAGTTCAGGCCATGTCTTTGCTTTCCTTGGTACTGCTGTATCATCAGCATATGCTATTAATACATCTTGTAACACTAGTAAGTCATTGATATATAAAATAAACAATAAAGGTCATAATATAGAGCCCTGGGGCACTCCAACATTTGTTTTAATAGGCTGACTTCTAGTCCCATTCACCTTTACAACTTGTGTCCTGTCATGTAAATAACTGGCTATCAGGGATAAGCTTACACCTCTTATTCCCATATTCTGTAATTTGGATATAAGTATGCCATGATCGACAGTGTCAAAAGCTTTGGAGTAGTCCAAAAAAGTTACAACAGTTGGTATGCTAATACTTAGATTTTCATAAATAAATTTGCTAAGTAGGGCTATAGCATCATCTGTACCTTTCTTCTTAAGAAAGCCAAATTGTTTAGCACTTAACAGGTTATGTTTCTTTACAAATTTAAATAATCTGGTAAAAATAATTTTTTCAAAAATCTTAGCTAAATTTGATATCAGTGCGATCGGTCGATAATTGTTATATATATATAGACATATTTAAAATAAAAAATTTTATATATGACATATATTATATACACATACGTGCATACATACATGATATATACATATATTTTTTATTTATATAAAACATAAATATACTATTTACATGTTTGTATGCACATACACTTTATTCCACCTCAGCTACAAACAACAAATCAAAAAATTCGGTACAGCGTTCATAACAACTGTAAGTATATAAAGTTTTGCATTCAAAGTTGATTCGTAATTTGTAAAGATTCTGGTAAGAATTAGATGTAGTAAAATATGATTTAACTTAACAATGTAAGATTGGTCTCTCATTGCACACAATAACTTGTTCAATTCTGAGGATGTTATGTTTCTAATAATTATTATTGTATAACTAATACATATTGTTATCCAAGAAGTCCAACTGTAATGGCAATTCTTACATTATTAGATAGATTTTACGAATTCTCAGATTTGTTACATATATTATTATATCTTTCCTCTATCCTCTCAATTACCTTATTGTGCTTCTACGTACTTATGTATTATATTATATAGTCTAGTCCATTAAGAATATTAATAACGTGTAAGGTTGTAACATTTAGTCAGAAACTTCTTTCATGTGCTCAAATCATGTGGGTATATTTTCATTTTCAAAACGACAGTATTTAAGGGCAGTTTTCCTATAAAAACTGGGATAGTTGTGGAAAATGGGATTTAGGATCAGGTTAGTCATTTTAAGTACCTGGGTTGTTATATCTCATATGGAACCGATATTGTTTTGGATACTAAGCTAACAAAATTTATGCACATCTGTAGAACGATTCATAGGTATCTGAAAAATAAAAAACGGAAGAATGAAATTTTACAAACCTATGGCTGTCCCCACATTCCTGTATGCTAATGAGACATTGACTCTTGGTAAAGGGGACGTACAGCTGATTCAGACAACTGAAATGAAATTTTTAAGAAGATAGCAAGGTCGTTCTCTCCTGGATCGGAAAAGGAACATTTTAGACGCAAATTGAACATTGCATTGCATCGTTGCACCAGAAGATTGAAATATTAAGTTTTATTTACAGTACCAAGTAATATATATATTTATATGACAATCAAGTAAACTACGTTACTCACCGTCAGAGGCTTAATTCTTATACTTGTGATGTTATACCAACTCAACATGTTTCGGGACAGCTTGTCCCATCTTCAGGAGTAAAACACATACTCTTCAACCTCAATTGAGGATGAATCGTCAAACATTAAAAATATTAAAACCCAAAACACACATTGAATAAATTAATGAAACTTCAACATTAAGCGCACGTGTAGACTCCAAGGTGCACACCTCACGCCAGCTGAACGCGCACTAAGTAAAATCACTCGTCGCTCGGAAGATGTCGCAGTGCATCTTCGACTTTAAGTCGAATGTTTTATATGATATTGTACTGCGACATCTTCCGAGCGACGAGTGATTTTACTTAGTGCGCGTTCAGCCGGCGTGAGGTGTGCACCTTGGAGCTTACACGTGCGCTTAATGTTGTAGTTTCATTAATTTATTCAATGTGTGTTTTGGGTTTTAATATTTTTAATGTTTGACGATTCATCCTCAATTGAGGTTGAAGAGTATGTGTTTTACTCCTGAAGATGGGACAAGCTGTCCCGAAACATGTTGAGTTAGTATAACATCACAAGTATAAGAATTAAGCCTCTGACGGTGAGTAACGTAGTTTATTTGAGAAGATTGAAGACTACAGAAGGAGATGGTGTGAACACTTGAACCGCATGCCTGATATCTGTCTACCCGTGGTTGCCTTCGGTTATCAAACTACTGGAAGCGATGTCGGTAGACCGAGGAGGAGATAGGCTCCGGAACAGGTTTAGGGCCTAATCCATGGAGTGCTGCTGCTGTTGCTGATGATGATGATGATGTTGATGTTTTCATTTTATTACTTGACGGTTTGGAATACATGCTTAATTTGCTCGTCTCTGTGTACGGCATCGTTATAAATTTACGTCAGTAGCATGTGTCATGTCAACGCTATTAACATACAGCCTTGTATACTGTTACAAGGAAAGTGTAGGCCGTGATTTCAAAACATTAATTCCTAATGACCAGGGAAATCGGTGCTAGCAATACATATTTGCACCTAACAAATTGTGGGCCTATTAGTATTAAAATTATTCTCCTAGTTATCCAGTTTAAAATGCGCATTTTGTAAATTAGATAATAAACGTTATCATGTTAAAGTAATTACATTAGTTTGCAACACAAATAAACAATTGAACACTGAACAGTAATAAAAACTCGCCTTGTAAAGGCGCTGGTTGACCCGGCTTTACGTATATGAGTCCCCAGCATCTTGATCGACTTCTATGCCTTGAGGAAGCGCTTGTAGGCGAATGGCTACTCCGCTGTGGATGTAGATTTGGCCGCAAATCTATGAACTATGGCCGGGAAAAGAGAACACTTTCCGCGTGCGGGTTTACAGAGTACTGTGTTCTTGCAGAAAGTGTTCATGTACCTATGTGCCTATGTACTACTAAGCGTAGCGTCAACATTTGCATCAGTGATCACAGGGGACACTGCCGTCTTCGCCTACGTCAGAAGACTGCTGTAGCGGAACATGTGCTATTTAACGAAAACCATGCAGTCATGTTCAAAAAGACTACTCGTCCGTGATTCGCTACTTCGCTTGGTTGCAAAGGTCCCTGCTTATGCGGTCCTCCTCTAAATTATCCTTCAATGTAATTCAAGTTCTTCAATAATTCCCTTTAGCCCCTCTGTCTCTAATACGTTTTGATATTCCATGGAGGCAAAATGAAATAATTATCCTTTCTTTCCCAAGGTTCCATTATGTTTCATTTCTTTGAACTCTGATTTCTTCTCTTTTTCATATGTACTGAAAGTTAGACATATCCACAACCTGCAACCTGGAGACCCGTGAATTTTGAACCTGGACTGTTCTTCCCATAGAGAAGCTGCCTTCACTATGACTAACGGTCCTGGGCCTTCTCTGCTCGTTCCAGTTTGCATTCTTGTACAGCCCATGCGTGCAGTCGTAGAGTTTGGCTCCTCTGCTTCCAAACTCACTTCATCCTGTACAGTTTCCTGTCGAGTTAGGACCCAGGCTGCTCTGACATCACTCCCTCCTTTTATCTGCCGTCTGTAGCTGCTCTACACCCACTCCGTCAAAGGGATTGATTATCACAACGCTTAGCGTGAATTACATGGCGTGACAAAGTCCACATTACGTAGGTGGAAGTGGGGATGGGCAATATCTGAAAGAAGTACTTTCAGAGGACTGCTAAACGCTATTTTTAAGAGAAAAGTGGTGCAAGTCTGATACGTAGTGCCTACGATGAGCTACATATTGCAACTCTCAGGTGGCCACATTATAGTAAGTGTATCCTAACTGATAGAATGTATGAAGCAACACTCGTACAAATAAGTATAAGATAGTTTGCATTATCTTTGAAAATAATCAAAGACAATGCAAACTTTCTTATTTATTATATCATCAGGTAATTTGATATATGAGCCTCAGTTTAGGAAGATGTGCTTACACAATCTTAGACTTTACTGCTCGCATCTTAGGGGAAACCATCCTGAGTCAGCACTAGGTTCATTCAGTTTTCTATAAACACTGACTTTTGAAACTGAGGTGTCATGAAATCATCAATGTTATAAATCTCAGGAGTTCTAAAGGTCTAATGGATGGTTTGTCTGTTAATCTTCTCTGTTTACTAATGTTTCCTAGCAGATAACACTAAACACTAAAGATAACCGACCTTTAATACTTTTATTCAGCTGGAATATATCCTAATTAAACTCTGCAGTGGGTCTCTACCCAATTCTACGTAGGCCGAGATATCATCGGTATATGTATTAGAAGAGTATAAGTAGTCTCTATGTAGCATTTTTAAGATGTTTCTAGGATTTAAAGTATCTACTGTAATTGTTAGCAGTGATGTCGACATCATTGTGTGCACAGCATACTTTGTCGCTATCTATTTCGAACGTGACTATTTATAAGGAATCAAATTTAACCAAAAAATTAATTCTTATGGAGGTTCTACTCTTGATGCAAATTTTCCTAAGTAACTTATGTATCATATTGAATTGAGCCGTTATATGGTTTCTGTAACGTCGTTTGCACAATAAATAGGAAAGTAAATGAAGTTAGAAACCTGATCTACCTTTTATCCGAAACTAACTAACTTTTATAAATGTTTAATAAACCTAACCTTTGAAATATTTATGAATATGAGAGTTAGGTCCAATTACTCTTCTGCATTTATACACAATCGGCTTCTTTAATTCTCATCGTTTATAACAGCAGTCCATTCAATAACAATTCAGATTATCTCTGGAATGTGCACTTTTATCGAAACGTGAATGATCTTTATTCTTTATAATTAGTTTACTTTTTTATCAATTGGTGGAACCGAGTCTATAAAATAATTTATACTACTTTCCTTGAAGCACTGCTTGCAATAACAAGCTTTATCTTCCCAGTTTTTAAGGAAAGTTGGACGTATCCTTGAGACCTCTGCAGGTTTGCTTTAACACGTTGTCCCTAGTCAATTTCTGTATGCTATTTACATAGGTAAAAGTTTATTTATAGAATGGTCTTCATTAATTCGTACTCGTAAAAGCTATTTTTAATCTCTTCTTTGTTTATACGTCTTATATTATAGCTTATATGTACCGTGTTACTCCCTCGGTGGTTTATATGTGAAGAACATTTGTAATAGATTTTTCTATTTGCCTTTATTAATTTCTATAAGTGCCATTCCCACCGCTTTGTGCGTAAATTGGTATAATTCATAACGGTCTCTTCTAAACTATGTATCCACCTATAATTCTTTTCACCTCAAATTCCTCTTTTATAAAATTATTCTGAGTCCGTTTGTAACATTCTACAATAAAGTTTGTTTCTGTGCGTTAGAGCTTGACATTATACTTGGTCATTTTTGAATTAAACTCCTTATTTTTAAAGTAAGGTTCTTTACTTTATCAGTATGTAAATGTTTGGTGGCTTGTGGTTAACTCTGAGATACTTTTATAGTTGTCATTCTGATCAGCATAATTTGACATTGCGACTATATCAGCAACCTAAAAATTTTCCATACCGAGTGTTGTTATTTTCCCTTTAAAGAACTTCTTACTAATCGGAGCGTGAAATACTTTATCTTCAATTATAGCCTTTTCCGCAGTTAAATTTTTAGTACTCTGTTTAGTTCCTTTTTCGGTTGTCTTGATATATTTGATTTAATTAGTTTTTCGAATCGCAAGTACAGCTGCTGCTCTATGTTGACCGTTATTAGTCTGAAGTATCTAAAAGTCGATATTTTTAGTCTTCGTCGTCTATTTATGGCCGTCAATTATATTATTAGACGCTGAACCCATTTAGGTTTATTAATTTTAATTAAATTGTTTATTTATATAAATAGAACTAGAAATTGCTACCGCGTTCAAATTAAAGAAGAGACTACTCTTTTAAAAAATTTAAAATAAATAAGATTGATAAATTGATATAAGATTTATAATAAGAATTGAATACAGAATACATGGTAGAAAGGTTCAAGAAAATTAAAACTAATTATGAGCCTTTAATTATGTGTCATGTACAAGAATATATGCCTCATTTTCATAAGAGATTTCTCTGGAAGTTAGACGATAAATTCCTTAAGGATTTAAATAAGAACAAAAATTTAAGATTCATCTATAAGTTATAAAAGTTATGAAATATTCTTTAGTACGACTTAAAGCTAACTAAATTTGTGTTTTCTCTAATATTTGTGTAAGAACGCTGTGAATATCTTCAATAACGTACTAGCAATACATATCGCCGGAAAGAGTACTATAAAGTATTTAATTAAGAGTGTTTTCTTAATTATTTGTGGTTGACCAAGTGTCCCGTAACATGTTCCAAATAAGGAAAAAATATCTTGAGGTAAAGTCATTATAAATATTAAATATATTTTATACATCAAGAAACAGACTGTAGCAAAAAGTCTTTGAAGTCTAGAAAATTATAAGTAAACTTGGTCATACGTGCTCGAGAATGAGAATTTTGGAATGTATTTGTAGAGTGAACTTCCGCAGGTGATTGTTTTAGCAAGCTTACGTTAATATCAGAAGTTCCTAATAAATACAAGGTAACGAGAGCTCTGAAAATAAACGTTTTAAGAAAAGCTGGCTGAAGATAATTTTGAGATAATGGCGATTTTTTCGTATATCCTCGTTTTCTTATGGTGTTCTCGTAGATTTTTGTGTGTCTCATTTATACATATCCTGCTTGTTCCCAGAAGTGTCAAAAGTATTTAATACATAAGATTTTAATCTTGCGGTTTAGTAACATTTATTAAATATGTGAATAAAATTCCTGACAACGTCGATATTACGGAACAACTACATCTCGAATTGAGAAGCTATTGTCATGATCATTTTATTAATATTGTAGGGTCGGTTGTACACGGAGAAAACTACATCAAATTTTAATGCATAAATTGCCTACGCGTTCCGTGTGACCCATTCATTATTATGATATTCCTCTTTTTGGTATTTACTAGTAATTTTCTTGTATTTACTAGTTTTCTAGTATTTTTCTTGATTTCTGTACAAATTACGTTCTGCAATTGTACAGTAAATACTTTTGGTCTTCATTTACTATTGTCAGACTGATCGTTGTATTGTACAGGGGAAACAGAATAGCTGACACCAAGTATGCACTAATTTCAAACTTTAATTAGACACAAACAACAGTTAAAAATCAACAAAGACACTTTTATACAATAAATCAAGTTACATCTGTCCAACATATAATAATAAATATTACATTATTACAGTCGTACACTAATTAACACAATAATCACTTTCCACTTAACAGCAATAATAACTCCAAACCGCACTTATAATATCGCCAGGACTGAACTGAAACTCGGTAGCTTAGAAATCCAGTGTTTTTAGCCTACCTGTACTGCATTGCATTTACAGTCCGCTGCCTTGTATTGTCGTGACCTCTGCGGGCTGGATGCCGGTAGAATAGTCGAGGTACGTATGGAAGGGGCATCTCGAATTGTCTACACACAGTGTTACGTAATTCTGCCGCGCACAATGATCTCCAAACAACTTCATGTTTTGCCACGGCATTACTAGCGTTATAGACACTTTCGTTATTTTTTTCAGCTCAACGTAGCGATCTCATAAGTTATATAAGTGTATGTATTGTAACGTGACGGTTCCATTAAAATAAATATTAAAACTCATACATGTTGAAGAATAAACATACGCCAAACTGCATAACCTGACCAAGTTACTAAAGCCATGTGAAGGACAAAATAATAGTAGAGTACTAAGTTTATTTTGTAAGTTATATGTCTTAATATGTTTGGTTAAGATAATAAAACTGATATATAATAATCAAGGAAAGTATACATGTCAGAACAAAACATTGTGACACTTATTTCAATTGAATACTTTATATTGTATAAATACTTTATACTTTATATATATCATATTGTTTTAAAAATAGGTAAGAGCTACATCACATTAGGTATAACTGATTAATATTATATTGTGAAGGGAAAGTGTGATCATTCAGGAATGAGTTATATGAAACAATAATTGTATATCAGTAGATGTAAAACTATAAATAGAAATTATGACTTAACTAGGTATTTGTGTTTACGTATTCTTAAAGAACATAATGACAATTAAAGTAGAAAGAAGACTAATACCAAAATCTTTTAACTAAATTTTGTTACATAAAACTTGTATTAGCATTAGTAAGAATCCTGAATTAACTATTGTATTATAGAGTTTGTCAGGATGACAATCATTTTGTTTGAGGAATTACCAAGATGGTTAATTAAATCATGTTATATAATATTTGTGTTAGTAGTAGTAAAAATCATGAACTAACCAGGATATTAGGGAGTATGTCATGATGATTATTATGTTAGATAAATAAAGAAATTGTTTAATTAAATATTATTCTATAAAACTTTTATTTGTATTAGGGTAAGTTTTAAGATAACTGTGTTAAGGTAGAGAGTAGATCCATAGTATGATTATATTTTATAAATAAGCATTGTTTTAAGTAATTAATGATGTTGTGTACATAAGACAATATTATGTTTGTACCACAGTCAGTGGGTTTTATAAGACAATGATGTTAACATTTGTCATGACCAGTACTGATATCTATTTATTTAACTATTAATATTATATCTAAAGTAAACAGGAATGGTTTTATAACATTAACGGTACAGAAGGAGTACTTCTAAGCATAAAATATAAATTTGAGTAAAAAATCAAAAATGTAACCTATAAAGATATTGAACAAAAATCTATCTTGTGAGGTATCAAAATGATCAGTGAAAAAAGGGGATTTCATTGATGACAGTATCATTAACCTTGTATCTAGTATAAGATGGGAGTTTTGAAATTAGTATTTGGAAGTATATTTGAACTAGAGAAACCGACGCCATCAAATGACAATGCCTAAGGCTTCGACCAATCGGAATTTTGCAAATTCTGCACCGAGAAGCCAGAAAATTGACACACGAGAGTTAGTTTATTGTTGAACTTGGAAGAGTTAAGAACGAGATCCCTGTAATACTTGTGGGCCGTAAATTATTAGTAAGTCTCAAACGTTAGACAGGTTAGATTACTAATATCCAATAGTAATTTTTAATTCAGTGAATAATCAACCAAGTGGACTGTGAATAGTGACGTATATACATAGTACATTGTGAAAATATCATACCAGAAATAGGAATGTGCATAAAAAATCTGTGAGATTAATCCAAATTACTATTTCAACATAACCCAACTGTGACACTGAATATACACTATTTAATTATTTGAACAAGCACTGAAAACACTAAACACTAACACTGTTGTGATTTATTAGTTGTAAGATAATTATTTATTTGTACGTAGAATTAAGAAGTGAAAGTGTTCTTAACCAAGAAAGAAACTGACGGTGTCAGACGCTCACGAAAACTGTTTCGTTCCTTAGTTGTAAGCAATTTTTTTTTTACATAATATTTCGAAGAATTGTGATGTTTTGTACTTCACTGAGGACATTTCCCTCACTTATTGTAGTCAAAAGAACACACGTTCAAATATTTCAGTTGAATTAACCTAAATGTATAAACTTATTCCCTGAGATTTTTCAATAGTGCCAACCTCTGAGCAATTAATTGATTAGCTAGGGTAACTAGTGTTCAGAAACTACATATTTGTTTTATATTAAAGGAAAGATTTAAGAAACCAGTAAAAGAATATCGAAGTAAACTGTATAAGAGCTGGTATAATTATTTAGAATAATTAGTCAATTATCGAAAATACGAGTGCTTACGCTGACAAAAATTGAGGCGATATCTGGTACTGGCTTTGGGTATCAAGGTGAGCCAATATAATATTTCGATTTTAAATTATTATTAATTTCAATAAATTTTTGAATTAATTATATATTCAACAAATAAGTGCCTAACTAATTACTCTTATATTGAATATAAAATACGTAATTATCTCTACACCAGTTACATTAATTAAAAATCATTGCATTCACAACTTAGCGCTCCAACGAGAGTTGTTAATAAGAACACAGTTAATAAGAACAAATCAAATTTAAATAAAATAATTAAAAATAAATTAAGAAACACTCAGATTTTGAATTACATATTTTGGCACTCCAAACGTGAGGTCTAGACAAATATAAAAATAACCACATAGATTTTGCGCATAACAGTATAGGCCTATACAAGCCTATACTAAAGTAATATAAAGTAACACATTTTTAACAATTGTATAGACTTTAGTACATACTAAATGTTTCTGGCAAGTCTCCCATTTTTTAAGCTGCTTAATAAAACCTAATCATTAAAATCTCGACTAGGTAACGTTATTTCGGAAAAACCTGTGTAGTCTCAAAAACCAAGGCAAGTAATTTACCAATTTTCCCTAAGTCAGTTAAATGTCGTCATAAACATAACACTAATATAAACTAATTTTAAAATTTGTAAGTGCATAAATTATATTCTACATATTTCAAACGGATAAAAATGTGGAAGCAATCTTTCTTGAAAAATCGAAAAAAACAACCTCTGCTAGTGTATGAAAAGACTCGACTTTGAAACGCCATAACTCTATTACGATTTGTAGCAGAGAAGTAAGTAAAACACTTAATTAAAGCAATATAAATACTTAAACCTCATATCGGATTGACAGTTTTTGTTTTCAAATAATCAGATTCAAATTACTTGCAAAAATATTGTTTTCAAACCCATTCAATTTTCGTAAAAGACGAAAACCACGGTAACTCTAATCAAATTAGTATGTCAGTAAATAGTACGACCTGAGAGTTTCTGTAAAAGGTTTGGTCGATTAAACTATTTTTCTCATTCATCTTAACGTTTGACTATTTTCATATTCCTTAAGTGTCAGCTGAGTAAAGTATTTGCACACTTGTCACTGATTAACTGTCTCTAATACGACGGAGAGGTTTTTAGCGTTAAAACATTAATTAAGAGACGTAGAAAACGGAAAAAGATAGTATAATTTGAGACAGAAAATTTATTTTATTGTAGTTTTTTATGTTTTTATGATAAAAAGTGTCTGAGTTGTAGTGTTTAAAGGTCTGCGCGCTTTTCCATTGCCGATTAAAAATGTGGTTAATTTTAGTACTCAGATTAAATCTCTCAGTCTAAATAAGAGTGTCAGCAAACTCATACTGGACAACGTTGATGTCTTTAAATAACTTTAAATTAGGCGTTTTATTCAATTCTCTAAGTTAACATTCACTAAGTTAATGAATTTTGAGAGTGTGGTATTAAAAATAATGAAAAATGTGGTGGAAACCTTAACTTCTCCTACGCTTTAACTCAGACCAATTTTAAGGCAATGAAAACGACCAAATTAAAGATAATACGGGTATTAATACTAAAAAAAATTTAGTGCATTTACATAAAGTCGGGATTTTTTAATTTACTTGCTAAACATCGACTGTAAAATCAAAATACGGATGCAAAAATATCTTTTACAAATGTAACACTCTGTAGCTAAGTGAATATGTATCGTTCAGGGTAGAAAGTAACAATAAATTAAAGGTAATTTAACAGGCGTCAAACTGCTGTACGGTTTTGCTGAAGAGAGTTGGAATCGCGAAATGCATTGAAGGATAAAATTAACAAACTTATTTATAGACAGTGGAATAATGCAAAGACTTTAACGTTAATTCATAGAAAAACCTGAATCAGAGATAATGAAACAGCTTCAGGTAAAAGCATAAAAAGTGGCAACACATCACTCCGCATAATAACGTGGAATGAAAATAAATTCAACCACTAAGTGCACTAAGAACATTTATTTTTAATGTTTCTTATGTTACTCACAAACATACTACACAGATGACCAACTTATTTTAAACAAAGCTAACTATGTGCAATTAGAATCTGATTATTTTTCCACTTTACAACTCCAATGTTGATATACCTACGTCTCAGTAACAAGAAAAAACATTAAACTGTGTTAAATATTTATTGCATAAAATGTGTAGACCTAAGGCCATTTTACGTATCCGATTTATATCGTACGATAAATTTTGCATCCGATTTGATTCCGATTTCTGTCGTGCGTCAAAAATGTCGGAAGTAGGTGTGAACAAACTTTTAGCGTTGCCATCATCAGTACTGAAAATGGATCCGTTCTTGTTGTATTTTCAAAAAAAGAAGGATAAGAAGACGGGATGTTCATCTTATTAACTATGCACAATATGTAAAAACATATATTTTTGTAATCTTCGAAATCGGGATTCCATAGTGCTCTCCTGTTTTGGATTTCGTCAATGAGTCTTTCTGTATTAATGACTTCCGTATTTACAAAACGAATTAAGAACATCACACTAGGTCGCGAATATCACCGATTACTTGGCGTTAACTGCCTCGCTTACGCTAGTTAGGCAGGAAGGTCGATAGCGCTGATGTCTGAAAATCATACGATACAAAACTCGCGCAAGTGTATAAATGGATCCATTACGGCCCACGTATCTAGACAACTCGTCTGATTTTTTATTTGATACATTTCGTACGACATGACGATATGTTTTGGAGTTTGGAACGATAAATTTATCGTACGATAGTGCATAAAACTGCCCACTTGTTTCTGTTGTTCTACATGTCGTACGATTTATTTATCGTAGGTTATCGTACGATATAAATCGGATGCATAAAAGAAGCCTGAGCGTTTCAGATACATGGGATGTGCTGGTTATATGCACTTGCGCGAGTTTTGTATTGTATGACTTTCAGACATCAGTGCTACCAACCTAGCGTCGCGGTGCAGCTGTGCCAAATAATCAGTGGTATTCACGTGGTAGTGTGATTTTCTTAATTTATATTGTAAATATGGAAGTCATTAATACAGAAAGACTCATTGACGAAATCCAAAACAGGAGAGCACTATGGGATCCCGCTTCAGAAGATTATAAAAAGGAACCGATAAGTGGCATACAACACGCACGGATCCATTTTCAGTACTGATGATGGCAGCGCTGAATGAGTTTGTTGACACCCACTTCCAACATTTTTTTTTTTATGCACGACAGAAAGCGGAATCAAATCGGATGCAAAACTTATTGTATAGTATAAATCAGATGTATAAAAGGCGCCTAAGGGCCAATTCAACAAAGATATTGTTACATGATATTTTTCCCATCATCTTTGTGTATGATTGTCTAAAGTAAAGATATTAACAAACCCTAGGAAAGTACCAGAAAACATAAAGTAGCCTGCTTAAATGACTACTAATTATAGGTTTTATACTAATGACTAATCATAAATAATGTTTTACTTGTTATGTTTTGGAACTATTAAAGTTAGTAACACTTCAAGGGCAATGTCTTGTAAATACTTACCATGTTAATACTTATCCCACTATGTGTGTGAAAGTTGAGATTAATTCATGAGTTCAATCAGAGTTGTGTTATGTTTATAAGGGAAGTGATTAATAATCAATAATGTTTTAAATAATTATGTTTTGAGATATTAAAGTTAGTAATTAAGGGGGGCAATGTTTTGGGGACTACTTACCATGTGAATACCAGTGTTATTATGTTTGTAAAAACTGGAATGGATCCATAAGTTTAATAAGAATTGTCATATGTTTCATAATAGTTGTTAGTAATTAATTGTTTGATGTTGACAAATAATATATGCTGTAATATTGGTTAAACAAATGTTAATGTTATTTTAAGGGTACAAAAATTATAATAATAGAGATCTTTGTGAAACTAGGTATGATAGGCCTAGATAGTTAAGGAATCTGGAAAAGAGTTTACAGTAAGACTAGAATAATTAATGTCATGTTGAACTAGGTTATTACTGATTGTATCTAACAGTTTTTAGTAAAGTGAATGGTAATAAAAAAGAACTAATTATAAATAATTTGGTACACATAGTTAATAGTGTAAACTAGTAACTCTGGATATATGGAAGAGAAAATAATCCAAAGTGATATCAAAATATCATATAAAAAAGTTATAACATTTTTAAAAAAATTATATGTAAGATATTAGAAGTTTGTTTATTTTGAGGCTCAGAGAGAACCATAGTAACTCAAGATGATACAGTTTAAACCAAACTAAGTAAGTAATACCTTGTTGTAAATTATAGGCCTTAGCAACAGACATGTTATAAAATTAATTGAGATAATTCCATTATTAGAACTGAACGTGAAAGGATGATATAAAATATAAGAGACCAATCCAAAATATTTCGAGTGTAATAACAGTGAAGATAATTAAAGTGAAATCATTATACAAGACTAAATGTTTAGAAGAAAGAAGTAAACCATTATTCGAAAGAAGGAAGCCGATTAACATATAAAGAAACAAATTCAACATATCCTGGAAGGGAAGTATTTTTGCTAATAACTAAACTGAAGAAATTACCTTAATGGCCTAAGTTTACACTTGACAAAGAAACTGTTTACACTTTTTGATTAAAATTATATTTAAACTTTCACTGCGAAAATAATTAATGAACAGTCTTAGTTTCATGGTAAAAACTATTAATGTATGGTAATATAACCATTTAAAGTGTATTAAACATTGAAAATACGTAGTTCAACATAACCTAGACACTGAACATTGTAAAGTTAATAATAAACTCTTGTTAAGACACTCTGTATTTAATTCTAAGTCCGTGTATTTTGGTACTTTTCCGAAGATCATTGTAGTTTATACCGTAGTGAAAAGGACCTACCATCAAACAGTTTTAATTCTATATTATTTATTAATTATTAAAACGTAAATATTTTGTACCCTGAGAAATAGGAGTAACTGCTGCCATTCTGAGCAAATTTAAAGAACAGCCGGCAAGACTTTGTTAACAATTATATGTTTCTTTCAAAAACATTTAATAAGGGGAATAAAGGATTTTAGTTAAATAACACCATATTAAAGGTTTTCTTTTCTTTACTTAGTTGATAATTTTATGTATATGATATTATGTACAACATATAATCGAATGTTAATTTTTTCATCAACTGACATACGTTGGTAACACTCCCGACAAGAAAAGTGTGGCACCAGATTTGAATCTGCCTTACTGAGAATTAGTATTCATAGTATTATATTAAATAAAAATTAAAAAAGATTTTTAAAAAATTAAAAGGAAAAAGAAACCCTTATGATATATGCAATATTACTTACCAATTTACCAATACATTTTATTTGCAACATACAATGGCAAATTGACGCTCAACCAACATTACCCTGACAACATACTCATCCTTAAAACAACAAACATTAACCCGTAGAAAATAGATCGTTACAGATTTGGCGATCCCAACGAGAGGCTTTAACAGGAGAATTCCAGTAGTGTTACAATATATTCAAACTAATAATAAATTACACAGGAAACTAAACTTTATTGGCAGTGGATATTTAATTGATGCTAATTTGAAAGAGAAGGCAACAATATATTCCTCTAATTCTAATTAATTTTGTATCTAAATTAAATTTACAGATATTATTTTGTAAAGAAGAGTCTAGTAAAGATTTTTTAAGCTATAGTAATCATAGTGCTGTTTTTGACGTAGAAAATTAATAATTTTGTGGGGAATGTAGTGTAATAAATCACAGCTTATAGCGTGAGTAATTTTTCGCAAAACTCTGCGCTCATCATCGGTTTTTGCTCTCTGGCAGTGTTTTACAATGTAGTTAAAGTTGTTGTTTTTTGCCAGACAACAGTAAATTGGTGTCTTTACTTAACAATAAGATTATTTGGTAATTAAATTTGATTTTAAATTTTGGTAATTAAAATTTTGCATTTTACCGATACTTACATAGTACTTAAAAGAACTTACAATGTATAAGTGATATTGCATTCGAGTCTGAATTCTTACACTGAAATTTAAAAAAAGGGAATGCTTGTAAACTGAATTGAATAGCAGGTATAAATACGTAACGCGATTAGTAATTTATAAATGTTTACTACTTATATAATAATACTGCACATAGTATTTATATGGTAAGTACACATATTAAACCACATTAAGACCTAAAGAAAAAAAATATACTGGGTGAACACAGTGCTTTAGGTAATTACATGAGTCAGTAGTAAACATGTATTGGAATGGAATGGAAGAGTTGATTTGAAAGATATTCATGATTAACTATGTAAGGGATTTTTCTTTTGTAGGTAAGGAAAATAAAATTAAAAGTCTGTTTTTAATTTATCAGCTAATATAACTCATAGCAATTTATAGAAGTGTATAATTTAGCAAATAATTTATTTTGTATACTAAAGAATTTTGTTTTCCAAAGCTACGTCTTGCTTAAGTCCCCTTGGACAGTCCAGATTGATAAAATACAAAATAATTGGGGGAAGCTAATGATATACGTCTTCCAGTTACTCATTGTCTAACGTTCGCATTTCCAATGCCTTCTGCCCTGAAGAGGAAAGAGTGCTCTGAAAGCGTTGTCTTTTATTCTAGAAAAACAAGTGTATACACAGTTTCTTATTTAAATACGTATGTACATGTAAAGATTACTAAAAATCATTAAAGTTAATGGAAAGCCGGCTTTGTAATGAAGTAATCGCGTTGTTACTTTCAGCACAAAGTTATTTTCTAACTCTTAAAAAAACAATATTTCCCTTTTTCCTATATATATCTGTTCAACAACCTCTATCGAGTTTAAAACTATATACATTACATTATAACTTAGAACGTTCCGTGAGAAATAAAGAGACAGGAAAAAGGAAAGAGGAAAAATACAAAGGTTAAAGGACGTATAAGTGAAAAATGAAAAGACAATGACATTTACAACAAGATTTTGCGGCCTGGACAGTAAATAATCAATTCAAAGAAAAACGAATCAAATAAAATTGAAATGTTTACTTCATATAAGAGAAATGTTTTTGCAAATTCGTATAAGCACACGCGTAAAGTACAATCAAAATCATAGAGGCCTACAGATATTCAAATTGAACTTAAATTTGCATATTAAACTTTAGTCATTACTTTCTGATATTTTCAGCGCCTTATTAATTGGTTTAAAGATATGAAATCATTTTGTAAAGATTTGTTTAGGTTAATCAAATTGCTGTGTCTTTTTCCAGGAGCAAACACTGTAATTATTTGAGTCATCCTTTTTTGATGTTGTTAAGAATACCTTAACTCAATTTTGAATTGTTTCCAAGAAACATACTTGAAGTATACTTCATTCGAATTCTGACAATGAGTGTTTGTTGATTAAGAGAATCAAAGAAAACTACCTGAAATGTTTTACAATTACTGTCACTTGGTTTCAAATATAATTGCTTCTTATTACGTTTGAAGGTTGGAATACGATCTCAACAACTTTTGCGTAATGAGATCCCGCATTATCTTTTACACGCTAACTCTCGCCGTTCTTCGCTATTCCAGCACTTACTTAGCATTTACCACGGTAACGTATAATTTGAACATACAACGTCTATAGCTTCATATACGAATAAAGTTACAACTAAAGTCTAATTTCAGGATTATAAGATTTTCTTACTTATATTGTATAAAATGTGAGATATGTACAATCCGGTTTTTGTTTTTTATTTAATAAGTTTAAGATATTTTTATTCTGCTGTTAGTAACAAACTATTTTGTCAGGTTTTAATTTATACAAATAAAAAGATTTATTAAGCACATTTCTTATATTGGTTTTATTAACTTTTTAAGTCTTTGATTTTTTTTTTTAGCTGGGCAATTAAAAAGTATTAGGTTAAGTAACGGTATAAGATTACGTTATTGTCTTTGAATTTTGCATTATTTAATTATTAAAATTGTTCACGTAGGCCTACTTAATTCCGCTTAATGGCGTAGCAGCCGGGCATTCATTTCCCAAGGGGGGGGGCCCGCGCAAACATTTCCCTTAATTTTCTACGAATGGGTATAAACCATTAAACTTAAGTAAAACCTGATTTCCCCGATTGTATTTACCATAAAAAACAAATACACTTATATTTTTACTGTTATACTAGCAGACCCGACAGACGTTGTCCTGTACACACGTCGTTAATTCGAAAATTTCAAACATTCTTCAATAAGCTGTAACAATCTGGACTGTTTTGATGAAAATTATTATTCAAGAGTTATTTTAATATCTAACGTCATTACATGTACACTTATCCAAATTCGACCGATCGGTAGCATGTGAGTATATACTGTGTGTGTAAGTATGCATATACTGTATGAGTAAAGTGAAATGTAGAAGCTGTGTTAACTAAAAAGATGCATCTATTACCACACTCCACGGATGAAATTTGTAGACTGGATAATAGCAGCCACTGTCTATGATTATTGACACGGATATTTCTAGGCGTCACCGAAAATTTTAAGCGAATGAAATGACTGATTACAGGCTGGGATATTATCCGTGGAGTGTGGCAATAACAGCATCGTAAATACAAACTTTAACTTGTTTTAAGTAAAGGTAAAAAATCTTACACTGAAACTATTTTATAACATTTATTTATTAATTTACAAAAACTTAATTTATCTTAATGCTATTGGATGTACAATATTTTTAGTTAATCCTTGAGGCGTATAAACAAACAAATTCGATGGTTTTCCAACTCTGGAACACGCAACATATAATTGACCGTGAGAAAAACACGGATTTTCTAAATCTAAGCCACAAATTGTCATTGTTTGGCCTTGTGACTTATTTATAGTCATAGCATATGCCAAGCGGATTGGAAATTGTAAACGTTTGAATGGTATAGGCGAATCTGAAGGAATCATTGGGATCCGTGGTAGAAGTACAACCTCACCTTGAAATTTTCCACTCAAAATAGTAGCTTCAAGAATGTTGTCCATGATTTTTTTTATAACTAATCGCGTCCCATTACATAATTTCGGAGCATTCAAATTTCGAAGCAAAATTATAGGTGAACCAATCTTCAGTCGCAAATTATGTGGTGGCATTCCCGGTAAATCTAATGAATTTAAAAATTCTACAGGATAGTTAACAACTTCATCAGGATCAACAACAGTGTCGATCGATTTAAATGTAGTTTCATTACCAGGCAGTAATTGCTGTATTTTGAAATTGATGGCATCAACATCTAAATTTTTCGCAGCTAAAATTGCTCGCTCTCGTAGCCATCCATGATTAGTATAATTATGTCTTAAATCTGGAAAGATACTGTTTATTAACTCATCTTTGGTAGCCACCATGTTGCAAAAATTCTCTGGAAGTCGAATATATTGTGTATCTTCATACAATTCAATTTTACCATTGCCAATATCCAACAATTGTTCAGAGAATCTTGACGCTAATGGATCATTTTGAAGTTGAACGCGCATATTAATAGTAAGGCATAATTTGCTGACACTTCGCCATAGGTAAGATTCTTTTAAACATGCGTTTATTTCGTCTGCATATGTCGCGCGTGGAATGACTGGTAATGTTTGTCTGAAATCACCAGACAGCAACAATAGAGCACCACCGAAAAGCCTAGTATTATCCTTGATATCTTTCAGGGACCTGTCGAGAGCTTCAAGCGAATGCTTGTGGGCCATGGTACATTCATCCCAGATAATAATTTTGCATTTTCTCAAAACTTGAGCCATGCCTGAATGCTTCTTTATGTTACACATTGCTTCGGGATTTGTGTGAACATTCAAAGGTAATTTAAGCGCTGAATCCGCCGTCCGTCCACCATCAAGTAACGTTGCTGCGATTCCTGATGAAGCAATAGCCAATGCAATATGATTTTGTGATCGGATGCGCGCAAGTATCAATGAGATGAGGAATGTTTTACCAGTACCACCTGGTGCATCAAAAAAAAGAATCCACCTTGTTGCGCTGCAATTGATACATTAATTTGATCATATACATTTCGTTGCTCAGCAGTGAGCAATTGTTCATTATTGGCAACAAAAGTAGCCAAAGAAGTTCTATCGAAGTGGTGTTCCCGTTGAACATCGCTGTTGATGGTATCTACTGCTGGGCGGTTCTGCGCTGGCATGCCGAAATGGATGAGCGGCATATTCGAAATAAGAATACAAATATCCTCAATCATTATTAATGACTCATTATATATTTCTGCGGAGAATTCAATATTTTGATTTTGATTAGTAATTCTAATCCGATGTAAAATATCCTCACTCATTGAGTCTTTATATTTGTCCCACAGAGCAGATGCTTCAGACGGAAAACACGTTGTCAATATTATTGAAAATAATTGACGAATTTGTTGTGGAGATGAGCTCAGTGCTGCATCTGCAAGTGTGAGATCCCAATGGTTATCATCCTCCAATAAATGTAACTCACGACACGCATCGAAGAAAGTGTCGTATAAAGTACCATTGACTTTTCGCAAATATCGGAAAGATGTTGGTCCAGGAACGTTAACCAATAACAAACGCAAAAAAAAACATTCGCGTTGCTTAGGATGAACTGTATATAATCGACCTAAAGTATTTGTCATAAATATGTCGGTGAATCCTGGGACTGGAATGCCTCGTTTCCGTGGTTCCCAATTTTTTGATTGTTTATTCCACGTAAAAAATTTAGGAACATCAGTATACATTAATGTCCTTGCGAATTGACCAACAACATCTTGTCGGCAACAAAGGTTGAAAAATTCAGTAAGAGTTGTTTTTGGAGCCGTTAAAGCTTGTTGTAGTGCAGTCTGTTCTGTAAAGTAAACACGCTGTCCGTTTTCAAGATGCACAGCCAAATGTATAACAGCAGGATCCCTTTCATGTATAGGAAACGTAAAAATGCGCCAAATAGCTTCGTTACTGCTTATGTATCGACCCATTTGATAACGTGTAATTTCGTCATTGTCATTTACATTTTGAACAGCGAATACAGCTTTATCACTGCCCTTGTGAACATACTTACAAATGTATTTTATAGATTTCACTGAACTGCATAGTTCAACGTTTATGTGCGCTTTATAGGTTTTGCACAGCAATGGTGAATATGGAACTACCCAGCGATTATCAATATCTACTCTCACACCGTTTGACAGACGCAATTCATATGATTGACCGCCATTGTCTACGTCTCTACGCCGGTAAGATGGATAACCGTCAATATTGGTGATAGTATCAGATTGGCATGGTTTTGGAAAACGTTTCGTACATTTTCCATTGTCCATACATGGTGACATCATGTTTAGAGTACCACATGGACCATGGATCATATTAGTAGTTACAATGTCAAACAATTCTTGATCAACATTCGGATCTGGAATTTCGGCTGAAATAATTTTGTCGATTTCTTCTGGGCGTACTTTATCCACCAACCAAATCAAAATATGCGCATGAGGTAAACCTCGTTTTTGCCATTCAACAGAGTAAAGCCAACAACGTGTTTCACCAAATACCGAGTAATGTGTAATCAAATTCATCAAAGATTTTAATTTTTGTTTAAAAACACGTGCAGTGATATCATGGCGATGCATCGATGTTTGACCTGGCAACAACAAACTTTGAATTTCATCCCAGTTTGGATTACACGTAAATGTGATAAAAAGATCTGGTCGGCCATATGCACGTACGTAAGTCATGGCGTCTTGAATATACTCTTGCATATGACGCGGACTACCAATGTATGATGATGGGAGAATATATGCGCTACCGATGTTGTTGATGTCATTAGTTGCATCTACGTTACCAATAACGGCGTCACGCAAATGAATGTACTCCTCAGCACGAAGTTTTGTTTGATTAAATTTTATATATCGTAATCTCTCACTTTCGATTTTTACGTACATATCGACAATATACTGATGAAATAGCTGTCTGCATCGGAGAATGGTATTGTCTTCATTAGCACGAATCATCAATCGATATGCGTAGAAGTTCATAGCACTAACTTTCTTGATCAGTTCTTCACCTGCAAATAAATATATATATGAGAGATACAGAAATTATTTGAAAAAAAAAAATCTGTAAGATAGTCTATAAGTTGTACCTGTAGTTGGATTCCTTTGTTTAATATTTAAATGGTATCCATCTTCTCCTTCCCAAAATATCAACGGATACTGCAATGCATCGTAAGAACGATGATTGTCTTGAATTATTTGCATCGTATTATCTCTGCGTTGAATGCGAATGTCCCGACGTTCACATGGGTCACCAGCCATAACAACTGCAACTTCATTAATAGTTGGAACATTATATGTGCCTGCGTGCTCTCCGTAGGGCACTTTGTCTGCTTTAATGATAATGGCGTAGTTGTCGTTTTGCAGTCTGTTAGAAAAAGTCTTGAACAATTGCAACAACTGGTTATGGTTTTGCAAAAACGTTTCCAAAATGTCCACAATTTCTCGTTCCTCCATCTGCTCTATATAGTTGTAAGCGCAGCGTGTGTGTGATTGTTGCTCCTCATTGCCCATAAAATAAATTTGTAAAAATTTTGGATCGGCATCAGGCATTGGGAGCAATGAACCAATTTGGTGGTACACTTGACCTTGAATTTTGAATGTAGATTCGAAATTACGACCATCTTCATTATGAACAATTTTTGTTGCTCCAAATGATGTCATTTGGAAGCATGAATTGAATTTACGAATTTTTCGCAAAAACAATTTCGATTGAGATGTGGTGCCAGCTAAAAGTGTTTTTAAAGGTTCCGGCGGTGGATTTAGCGATGGCAGTGAAATTTTTCCAGATGCGCAACATAAACCAGGTGATTCACCTTTGTACTTGAAAGCATGACAATGTTGACATTCTTTGTCCATACTACCAATCGAGATTAATGCATGTGACGAATAGTTGATTTCAGGAGCATATTCAAACGCAAGGCGATTGAGTGATGCTCTTGTCAATGCTCGATCATTTTGCATCCGGCTTTGGTTACGTTCTCTATGTGCATCCGTCGCTTGTTGACGTGCCTCTCGTTGTCTTACTGCATTAGCACGAAGACGTCGAGTGCGTTGTACTGAATTTTCATTCGCACGTGTAGATGCAACTTGATCTCTCAGATTTGCATTATCCGCCGAGTGTTCTTCATCTGTTCTATTTATTCGACGATCATGGACCAATTGCGCGTTCGGAGTACGTCGACCAATATTTCTGGCTCTTCCTCGAAGACGTGGCATTTTTCTGCAGAAAAAAAAATACTGTAATATAATACGCAACGAATGTGAGTTTTTTTATTGAGAATGAAATTTTAATTAATTAACAAAAAAGATTTATTGTAACAAATTTTAGTTAAAAAACGTGTAATTTTATTTTTTTGCTTGATAATATTTAAAATGAATAATTTTTTCCAAATTTATACGAAATAAACTCAAGTAATCCACAACGAATATGGGTTATTTATTGAAAATGAAATTTTCAATTATCACCGAAAACGATTTATTCTAACAAATTTCGGATGAAAAAGGTGTAATTTTATTTTTTTGCTTCTTAATATTCAAAGTGAATAATTATTTTCAAAGTAAATAATTTTTAATAGAATTTTTTTTTTAATTTTTTGATAGTTTTCTTTTAAATAATTATTTTTATTTAAAAAATAAATAATTTTTATTAAAAACAATTGAAAAATATGTTATGAAGTCAATAAGCTACCAAATAATTTTGAGATTAGGATGGTTGTTAACAAACACACGTGTAAATTTGATGAAAAATTTATACGAAATATACTTAAATAATCCACAACGAATATGAGTTATTTATTGAAAATAAAATTTTTAATTATCACCGAAAACGATTTATTGTAACAAATTTTAGATGAAAAACGTGTAATTTTATTTTCTTGCTTCTTAATTTTGAAAATGAATAATTTTTTTAAACTATAAAATTAGTTAAATAAACATTTTCCAGTGGACCAAATTGTGAATCTAAACCATCCAGGGACCCACTCAAACACACACACAAAATTTCATCAAAATCGGAACATGAATAATAAAAACAATTTAAAAAATTTATTATGAAATTAATGAGCTACACAAATAAATTTTTAGGTTAGGTTGGTTGTTATAAAACTCACGTGTAAATTTGATAAAAAATTTATACAAAATATACTTACTTCGATTCCACCCTAAATTCGCAAAAAGTATCGTTTTTTAGGCACACTTCAAAACTCTTCAAACATCAATTTCTATTCGTAGTTAATATTTTAATTAGCACACGACTTGAACGAACACAATAATAACACAAAATTTCAAATATTTTTCTCAATTTGATCGCAGCACCAACTGTCGGGACAAACTGAAATTAAAATACAATAATATTTAATATTTGATGCTGCGATGGTAGCGCAGTCTACCGGATCCAATGTAAAACATTCCAAAATTAACAACTACTTATAAATGAAAAATTAGTTAAATAAACATTTTCCAGTGGACCAAATTGTGAATCTAAACCATCCAGGGACCCACTCAAACACACACACAAAATTTCATCAAAATCGGTCCAGCCGTCTAGGAGGAGTTCAGTGACATACACACGCACACACGAAATATATATATAAAGATTACTATTAGTTAAGTGTTTTAAGAGTATAAATTATTTGGTTAACTGCACAATTGTACAATAGAGCAATGACATTCCAGTTAAGAATTTCATCGAGGACAGTTAAGAACTGCATTCAAGTAATGATATGAAACACAAAAATTCTATTTTCGTAGAATAACATGCCTGTATGTCAGAATAGTTTTATTTAATTCCTATGCTAATATTAGTTCTATATTAAAATTACTGAAAATTATAAAACTATAAGCAAATGACTGAAAGTTTTAATAGTGAAACAGATTTTTTTTTTTTTTTTAAATATATTAGTGGTAGCCTACGTATTATTAACGGTACGTTAGTATTAGTATTAGTATTAGTATTAATAGTACGATTAAATATATTACGTTCACTGTCTTCATGAATTCAAGTTTAATAAATTCTTTCCTTTTTTTCAAGATGCATATAAGTTTAATAAATTACAATAATTGCTTACTAGTAACATATATGATAATCAGGATGTTTTACACAGCTCAAAAATTGAAAAGATACTATAAATAAATCGAACTATTAATTGAAACAGAACTTATTATTTTTAAATGAGTATATCATAAAAGAAAGAACAGTTATTGTGGTTATGTTATACAACTTTAGTAGTTGCCACAGCTATAAGGAGGGGTTAGTATCAAAGCGGTAACGATGGGAGGAATTAAGTAAGGGTAGTCGGATACCCACAAAGTATATCTGCGGGTAGGTCTAGGGAAAAAATGTTACGCCACAGATTCCGCTAATTTATACACGTTTAACTCAATAACCAGTTACGTTTCTCAGTATCCACCTTTAAGGTAATGCAACATAATGTACATACTGACCCAAAGATGGTAAAGTAATTGAAGGTATAATTTCTGTTGATACACACAACTAGCATTTGAGATATAAACGCGTTTGTACGCATTACGTTCTGCACAATGTAACAGACTAACGATCAATTCCTGTTGTAAGTAAATACTGTAATGTGCTTTGACTTTTTTATTACTTCATTGTTTTTTTATAAGAACCTATGTAACTTGTTCAAATGGACTGCGGTCAGTTGAGGCTCAATCGTACAAAACCCGGTCAGTTGCGACCGGGGTGAAAATTTGAAAACGGTCAATTACGACCTTGCCAATTAGGATAGAAAACATCGTCCTATCCACTACAGATGCAGACTGTGTCTATCAACGACGTGTGAAGAGACGAAGGCTCACGCCAGGAATGGTAATGCGTATGGCTGTTTCCAGTGTTCATATACCGTTGCGACCAGTCAACTTTCTCTGTGCATGTTTTGCATATTTACATTCTGCATACAGAAAACGTATGTGACAGACTTGTGCGCTCGCTCCACTCTCCTCCGTAGGCATCGAAACGGCGGCCTTCGGCCGGCTGTAGATTTCCGGGTTACTGAAAACATCACTCATGTATCACAGACCCATTAGACCGAAACGCTTCGACCTTTAATGAGCGATTTCTACTCGCAGTCACAGTTAAGAAGGTACCACATGAGTGTCCAACGCGTAACAAAACTTGTAATTAGCTCTACCAACATTAACACGTTTCGTCACACTATTACTAGCTACATAAGTCAATAATTTGCTGCTAATTTCGATTAGTTGTCACAGGTTTGGTCAGTTGCAACCAAGTAAAGGTGCGGCGCGAAATTGAGCGGTATGAACAGGCAGGAACATCGTTTCGTCGCAAGTGACCAAGACAGGCAAAAATTATAAATCGAACTGCAAACAAATATACTAATAAACAATTAGATAATTGTCATTTTTGTACATTAAAACTTTTCAAACCCTAAAATTTAGTGGACAGATTTTCTTAAACTGTTAATAGACTATTACACACAATGTGTATATAATATTTTTATATAACAATTTATAAATCAATTGTATATAACAATTTTATAAAATGTATTAGATGTGGTGCTCTTTTTTGTAATGAAAGTGCTTCTTTAGAAGCATCTTATGAACGTCATTTTCTTCTAGTTCATTAATATTACTGATTACCTTTGCTAAATAAATTTTAATATAACTTATTTTCAATAAAAGAAAACTTTACACATGTTCAGCTATGTCTCGCATCGCAGCGTGAACATTTCAATCTTCCTGTACTCCTCTTCATGCTTTGCAGCTCCCATAAATTCTTCTTTTGTATTTTAAATATGTTACACGTTATTACTAGTGTAATATACTTGTATTACACGATAACAATAATATAGTTTAAATTTTTTATTACGTCATTTTGGATACTACAGATAACTTACGAGTTAATCGACATGTACTTTCTGAGTTCCAGAAAAACTGATTTATTTATTTTAACAAAATATTTTGTCTTTTAATTAAAAACCTTTATATTTTAATTTTTTTACAATGCTATCTTATTACGTTTTCAACTAAACTATGATGTCAAAATGAAAATTTACTTTTACAAACCCCTCAAACTGTACAAATTTTTATAAACTCTTGACTTGATCACTTATATTTTGTCATTTGCAGTTTGCATCGGCCTAGGATTTGAACGAGGTCGACATAAACGGCCGTAAGCTTCGAGTTCCCATAAAGTGTTTAAATGATTAATCACGCTCCACTCATGTATAAATTGACGGGACTGAATATAAACTAGCGTGCTTGGTCATCAGGTTATAGGAGTAAACACGGTATTGGATTATATAATTACCTTATTATCCACTCTAGCAATACAAAGTTTCGTCAGTTATGACGCGTTTCGGGACTAAGTACCATCCTCAGATAACACTTAATTAATAAACTAATACATTAAAATCGCATTAATGTATTAGTTTATTAATTAAGTGTTTTCTGAGGATGGGACTTAGTCCCGAAAAGCGTTATAACTGACGAAACTTTGTATCGCTAGAGTGGATAATAAGGTAATGATATAATCATATAATAAGTGATACGGTATGCAAAAAAAATAAGTAACGGTATTGGAATGTAGCGACTGGACCGACCGTGCATTTCAAACCACTGACGGATACGGGTTCATTTACTACATACAATTCATGACAACGCATCTGATAGTAGGCCTACATTTTACAAGCTAAGAGTTGTCCTATTTATTTTAACTGATGCGTGTAAATATTTTGTATAGATATTTTATTAAATGAAACCATTGTCACTCATTTTCCTGTGTCTTCCCCGTCATAAATGCAATTCGCTGAACATGTTTCACACGCAAACGCATAGGTCCTTTATTTTATAGGTTGAGTATGCACATGAAATATCCATTGCGAATAAATAGATACAACGCGCGCATACTCGTCTCGGAAATAGGTGAAAGACCATCCAGACAGCTGTTATTTGTTTAGTCTGACCAAAATCGATTCTCCTACTGGCTATTACGTTTTGCATAAATTACATCAATATCTGGTAATTCCTCTTGAAGCTTGATAATTGTTTCATAATAATCGTTCAGTACTGAATGCGGAGATAATTGTTCGAAATTATCATGTGTTTAATATTTATTTATTCATCTGCTTACATTCATGAATTCTTTCCCTTCGTGTGCCTGACATTCACTTCAATCTAATCAAAATTTGACATTTACTCGGGCCGTATGAAGTTTTCATTATCTGCTAGGTACCCATAATATTAAAGTATAAGCCTACTGTTAGTAGGATGTCTTTTGGATACAGCTGTTTGTTTCCTAAACAATGTTGATATACTCATACGCGATATTTTATTGACTCTGGCAGTAGTCCCTATTGCATATAGAAAGAATTCGGTTTTATGTGTGTTAGTGTTTAGATTTCCAGAACAGTATTCTCGACATTCCAGAAGCATTTTTTAAAAACAAATATTGCTGTAAAGAAAAAACCAAGTTATGTGATAAAGAAAAGTTATCCAACAAAGAAAATATACCTCTACTTTACGTAGCTGTCGATAAGACTTTTTAGTATCACATCGATACTTTTATCCGATCCGATGATGGGGTAATATTCTAGGCTTCGACGTTTAAAAACCACTTTTCAAAGCAATGACGGACAAGTTTTCTTTTCTCGAATGGACGAAACTGTATACTAATTACTGTAAGTGACACCTTTTAATTAATTTATATGTAAACATAGTAATTTGAAGTGTCTATTTTAGTTATATTACAATATTTCTTAAGGATAAAGAACAGGAAATTTAAGATCAAATTAGACTAATGCATACTTATTTATTCGTATCCTTCTTAATCTAATTCGTATTAGGGCATAATCTTATAGTTCGTTACACTTTAAAAATAACATTAACAGTCAAAATTGTGAAATTGTAGGTTTGCTTGTATTATACAGGGATATAATCTGAAACATCTTATCATATCATCAACACATCACCAACCTTTGTTTTGGGTTTGCAGATGAAAAAAATGAACTATTTAAAAAGTATATTGTTTACCTTTGCACCCCTACATTAATAAATGTACACGAATGGATTAGTTTTAATACTATAATAAGCTCTTTTAATATTATTTAGTCATAAACGTACTAAGGAATAATTAGAAGTACATCTTTTAACAAAACGTTAACATTAACACAACCACAAGTATCATATGTAGAAGGTTTATATCCATGTAAAAACATTACATGTTTTATGATATAATACTTTTTTCAATTCTTTTTTAATTTCCTATTATCACATTTACATTGTTGCATTTATTTTTATGTCCCGATCCTATTGTTCTTTCTTCTGCAATTCTAAATCTTCTTGCAGTCGATTTTCGCTTGAACAGTATGAAATGTAAATGCACTGTATAATCTGTAAATTACAGCATAATCTGTAAAGGCACTCTCTTCCTTATAGGGTGTGCAATATTTTAGTGTGTACCGTCCAAACCAACTGAAGCATTTTATTATACAGTGTGCCACATCTAACTCTGAGCGTAGATTTTAAATTATTTCATAAAATAAACACACCAGGTAAAATTTAGTAAGTTTTATTACACATACACATGTTAGCTTTCTTGTCAAAAGTTTATATTGTAAGTTTGAGAACTTATAGAAAACAATTGTTAATTGCTGTGATGTAGGTTACTTGCAAATAAAAATTATTGTAATAGATTTTACATTGAAATACAAACAAGGAAAAGCTTAAGTATCATTAAAATGTAAAAAGTACATGTAAATTCTGGGTCAATTAAATCATATACACTTTATTAAAAATCGGATTATATACAAACGTTTCTGAAATTAATCTCTAACGCGTTAATTAAATGTATCAAGCGAGTACTTAAGAAAAAACTGAGAAAAAAACACTTTTACAGTTGGATTCACACAGCTAAGAACGATGTACTATTCAACTAGCTTTGTAAAGTACTTATTATTTTTTTCTAAACAAGAAGGATCGTGTGTTTTTTATGTTCACGATCGAATGTGTCCAATTTTAACATACACGTAAAGGTTTAGTTACATTTGTAATTCTTTTTTATTATTACATAACATTCACCAAACCCTTTTCCACTGGAAACTGTTAAAGCAACAAGAGTTGCTAAGCCGTACTTACTACTTAAAAAAGGAAACAAACTGTAATTCATTTATAATTAATTAAAACATTTCTGGTGGCGCTAGAAAAAGTTACAAACTAAGAAGTTAAAGAATGGTATAGGAAACACCTCTGATTTTATTGTTGTTTGTTCGCGTTCTGGGTCGTTACAGAACACGTAACTTGCAGGCTGCACAACGAAGTACAACGTTAAGCCCAACTTGATCCATGCGTTATGAGATCTCCGAGTTCAATCAAAGAGGCAGGCATATGTACCTTAGTGTACACGTAAAATATATCTTTAAAATAAATTGTTGTACAAACAAAACTTTTTAAATCTATAATTCCAAGTGAATTTTGTAACTAATGTTTTATGATATAATTATGTTGCCATATTTTGACACGTCAAAGAAAAAAATTACAAAAAAACTACTTTAGTACAGAATAGATCCATATATTTCTGACCTTGGCATGAAAAATACTGTTATATTAATTTTATGCTTATAAGAAAATTTCTTTCTTTGTGCACATCAAAGTTTCAGTTCAGGAACAGTCTACCTACACATGTTCAGCCAACGCTTTCTAAGCTAAATTTGAAAAGTTATTTCTTTGAACTATTTCATACCTTCGATGAAAATGGGTACGAAAGGTTTTTACCTGTCAGCAAAAATATATGTAAGCGAAATTCGTGGATAAAAGGCAAGTGATGATGTACTTCTATAGTATGATTCGTATTAGGTAAGTGATCATTTATGTTCATGTAGGAGTATTTTCTACCCATCTAATTTGCAAAAGTTATATGAACACACAATATCGTAACCTTTACGATACCGTAACCTTTCGAACCTTCATGATCTGAATCATGATAAGCTTGAAATAAATATTTAGCTAAAGTTATCTAAATCCACTGTGTATGTATGGTTCCTATAATTAACATCAGCTTTAATTTAAAACGTAAGTAGTGAAATATACATCAGGAAATTTAAGAATTTACAATTAAGTTATTAATCTCAAGTTACATAAAATGTGAATTGTAGAGTTTAATTAATATCGCACAGCATAAATAATACTAGGTACAAGGCATTAAACGTAAATTCAATATTTCTCTAACATTATAAATACAACAATACTGATTAAGCAAACAATGTTTTATTGAGTGCTGGAAAAATCCATGTTTTGTAAAACGCCATCATTATTAATTTAAACTTGCACGCACGCGCAAACACACAAAGACATTTATTTTATGAAACAAACAATAGTTAACAATAAACAAAAAACGACTGTTGTATTCAATGAGATCTGCGTAGGGGCCGTTGCCTATCAACTGCGTTAGGGCCAAGCAATATCCGCAAAGCCTACAAGGCGTCATCGTTTGTTGTTGTTACTCTTTGTAAATTTAATCAAAGCTTGCCGTGACGTTATTCCTGTACCAGAAAAATAAACTTAATTTTGTCACTAGAATTGCCAATTTTAAGCATACTGCACAAACGATATATAACCGTGAATTCCAAATTTTTTGAAACTTTAACTGTAATACGATATAAGCGTGGATTTTTTTGAAACAAGGTAACTAAACATTTAAATTTTAGCGTATTTAATTACATAAGGGGAAAAATATATTTAAGTATTTAGTTTTAATCATGGACTATAAACAAAATATAATATTAAATTTCTGATATAGCAAAACACGTGGTCGTAATAAGTAAGGCCGCTAATTTGTGCTCCTTATTTTTAAATTAACAGAATAATTTTGCTTGTCCCCTATTTGTTCAAAAGTAACAGAGTTTTGTTTATATCTATAACGTTGTTATCAGCGTAAGCGCTGAAGATCTCATTACGTTTGTAAAATCAGAGAAAACAAATGTTTTTTTTTTGTATAGTAGACTTAGTAGAGCATCCTTAGTTCAAGATAGTATTTATCTTAAGATAGATAATAAGATAGATAGATAAGATAGTATCTTAAACATAACTTTTTCCTAAAAGTCTGACAACGGACATGTATTGGACCACAAATAAGACACTTTTAAATTATTCGGGATAGTGAGAGAAGCGTAAATGACTCAGAATAATAGGAGAACAGCTTTGGACCATTTTAAAAGTTTGTAGAATAACTTTCTTGGAAATAACACACCTGAAAATGATGATCAGCAAGTGACTTATTTAAAAACTATAGAATAATCTATTGCAGTATTATTTACGTAGTTTGGATTAAAATTGAAACTGTTTTCTATAGAATCTTGGGAATAAAAATACAGATCATGGTCAAAGCTTCTATCAGAATATAGCAAAGTCATATTACTAACAGGAAAATGGAATTCTAATCCATTTTGCATAAACCAATTTAGTGAATTTAGGAGAAATATTACTTCAGATGTGTTTTGAAAATTGAATATAGGATAAATGATTAATGCAGACGTAAACGAAAATTACTGAATCAAATAAACGTTTGATTAGAATGCTAAACAAAGATTGTAATCATGTGACCGTTACTATCTCTGTTGACGTTTTGACATTCAACCTATTAATCTTATCATATTAAAGATGTAAGCGTACATATTAGCCTATACACGCCTACATTATTTTTCTTTACCATTCGCTGTTAACAGTACTACGAGACCATTTACTTTATGCACAGACAGTACTCAAAAGAAAGCTTCTGTACGTGATTTTCATATACACACAATACATAATGGATGTGTCAGATTTATTATAGCTTGAGTGTTGACTGAAATTATATTAGTTAGACGGCAGAAGAGAATAAAGTTTACCAAATATTTACACTTATTTATAATTTTTAATTCACCTAGCTTGTATGTATTATCAAAACGCTAAAAAATAATAGTGATGAGACGTATATTTAATAAGCTGGATAGACTGAGAAAATGGAAGAGCTAAAATACGACTCCATACAAGACTGGCAACAAAGATTGCTGGATCTAAAAAAGGATAGAAATAATAGACAAGAAATGAAATGACAGACCAACTGCAGGGATTAACGTCAATGTATGTGTCATCAACGAATCGCTTCGAGGGAACTCAATTCCTGTACAACAGTTTGATGTGGCCTGTAAAAAGGACTAAATCCAATGATCTCGTTTGGCGACGACGATTAGTATGCAATTGTCAAGTAGACAAAAAAATTGTCGATTCCTTAGACTATACAAAATACTATAAAATTAAAGCATAACTTTTATATTCAAAGTTAATAGAATAATTACAGTAAAATGGGGTATGAAAAGATGTGACGTAGTTGTGATAGAATTGAGCAATGGATTTACCTGGATTTTCCCAAACGTATTGTATGTTCACTGTTAAAATACAGAAAATGTTATATTTAAGTTATAAACGTACTTATTATATATATAATAGGGTTGCTACAGCTAGTGCCGTCTCCCTTCCATCAACCTGGCTTTCCAATTCTCCCGATGTTCCCATTGTCCTTCCTTAAGTCCTATACGTTGCATAGATTCATCCACTTCGTCCCTCCAAGATCTTCTCGGTCTTCCCCATCTTCTCCTTCCTAATGGACTCCATTCCGTCACTTTGTTGATCCACCTATTTTGGGCTCTCCGGACATGACCGTACCACACCAATCTTCGATGTAGTCAATTACACTTCTTTCCGCTTCCATTCTTCATCTGATCTCCTCGTTTGTTATTCGGTCTGCTCTCGTTGTTCCACAGCACCTCCTCCAATATTCCATCTCTGTTGCAAGAAACTTTCTTTCATTGTTTTTGTTAATAACCCATATTTCCGCTGCATAAACGTACTTATTAATAGTGCTAATTTTCATTTGTACTAGGCGCTGTATACAAAATAATATTTTATGCGAAATCATAGAATTCTCTTAGTTTATGAGACAAATTTTGCATCTATTCTTCATTTTAATTATTATGATTTAAATTATTTATGTTTCAATAAGTGTATATTTGCTGAACATGTACATGAATGCACTTTTTAACTTTTATTTTTGTTCATACAGCTTACTGCGTCAATAATTTTGATGATTTCTAGCGATAGTCGTTATGTTATTTCTCAGCCATAGTAAAATATCTCATAATTGTACGTTTGCAAGAATAAAATTCCAATTTATTCGTAATTTTATAATATTTATTAAAACGTTTTGTAACATCATACATTTATAAGATATTTGTTGATTTACGTACATAAACTTTGATAAACTATAATTTTGTGGTGGTATGCTCCTTTAGGTGAGCATTAATGCTCATAAATGACTTGTTAAATGTCGCATAAAGTGATTAATCCTGATAAAAATGTTTCACTCAGCTGTATAGAACTGATGTACAAACACTCACTGCATTAGTGCTCTCAAACATGATTAGTACATTACAAATTGCTACAAAGAGATGTAACACCGACATCGATGTGTTTTCGTAAACGGATTGCGTTTCAGCTTGTCATCTGCCAAATTCAATGCGTTTACATAAGCCAATACCAGGTGTACAGTTCAAACTGAACAAGGTGTAATTCGCTGGATCGACGTAACATAAGTACGTAATAATATTGCTACTATTATGTTGCCATAATTTAGTGAAGAACATGGTGCAAACATTTTGTCAATTAGTTGTGGGGAACATTAACATTTACGTAAAACTCTCTCCCCTCTCTCATTCTCACTCACTCACACACACACACACACACACACACATTTGTAGAGACACTTGCGTGATTGCCTTTTGTCCAGAAATGGGCGCTAGTCTTATATGTTATATTATTTTATCGATGCTACGGATGTTTGGTTTTAGTGATGGAGAGTTTTATATGATTATTTTTCACGTACGTTCTTGTAAGTGTCAATTATAATACCGCTTCAACAGATAAAGAGTTAAGAGTGCAAAATTGACTGCCACACTAAGACATTTAGTGTATAAAGTTTTTATGTGTGACGTCTGAAATGAATGAAATTTCCATAAAAATGCTATACCGTTCTCTTACGTAGAGCAAACGATTTGTTCTGATTTAGTCGGACTTGAAACTGCGAGTCTTTTATTCACTAAACTCTGACAATTCCTTTCTCTGTCACCTGCTTCAGTAAGGTTGTTACGATGTACTTCATAGCACGTGAACATGGACATGTACAACGAGGAATCAGGTCAACGTTCTGAAATGTTAAACTTAGACATTACTATGCCACACGCTCTGTGTGTCAGTGGCCACAGATTGTGTTACATTTAATTAACGACATCTGGTGGCAGCAAATTGCACGGTATCTCTCACCTCACTAAAACATGACAGCTGCACTGTCTGTACTGCATCAACCCTCTTCTCTAGCCTCACCCAACATACCGACTACTATGGTTGCAGAGTATACAAGTAGTTTGTTACTAAACAACGGCATAAAACAGTTCAAAAAGTAAACAACTAAAATAAGATAAAAATAATTTTTATGTGGTTTATACAGGGTCCGCCAGTGAAGCGGAAAATTTTGAAAGTCCAATAGTTCATTTTCTGCTCACGAGAGGGCGTGGAGGTTTTCGATTGTTGTTTTACATTTAATGCTATTTGTTAACCATGGAGCAGTGGTCAGGTGCACAGCGTGCTTTCTGCGTAAAATCGTTTTATAAGAATGGTGACTGTGTGACTTCTTTACAACGATTGTTTCGTAATCATTTCAATATTCCACGACATGGAAGAGTGCCGTCCGCTCATGCAATTATGTCATGGGTGAAAAAGTTTGAAGAAACTGGTTCCACATTAAAGCATAGAGGGGCAACAAGGTCTGTAAGAACAGATGAAAACATTGAAAGAGTTCGAGTAGCATTGACGCGTAGTCCACAACGTCCTGCAATGAAACATGCATCCGCACTAAACATTAGTGACACATCGTTACGACGAATTTTGGTAAAGGCTTATCTTTTCATCCTTACAAAATTCAAGTAATCCAGGAGTTGAAAGATGGCGATATGCTGCCTCGCAGGATTTTCAGCGAAGAAATATTGCGACGTGTAAATGATGATGAAAACTTTATTCACCGCATGTTTATGTCAGATGCAGCACATTTTCATTTGAATGGATATGTAAACAAACAAAATAGTCGATATTGGAATGATGAAAACCCAGGTGAGTTGCATGAAAAGCCATTACATAGTCCGAAAGTTACGGTGTGGTGTGCAGTTTCATCATCTGGCATTATTGGGCCATATTTTTTCCACGACGATAGAGGAAACTGTCAATGCAGACCACTGCACACGCATGGTCAGAACATTTTTGATGCAACAGCTCCCTAGGTTTCCGGAAATAAATTTTTTCCAGCAGGATGGGGCCACAAGTCATACTGCTTGTGTGTCCATGGCTGCTTTAAGAGAACTCTTCCCGGACGGACTCATATCCAGGTATGGCGACATCTCGTGGCCTGCAAGATCCCCAGATTTGTCCGCATGCGACTTTTTTCTTTGGCGATTTCTGAAGAGCAGGGTGTACATTAATAGACCGCACACCATACCGGAATTAAAAACGAATATCAGAGAAGAAATTGCACGGATTCAACCTGACCTGCTTCGTCGAGTGATGGAAAATTTTCGGTCAAGATTAGAAGACTGTTTACACAGAAATGGCTCTCACTTGAGCGGCGTTATTTTTAAAAAGTAAAATAATGGCATACTTTACTCAACTCAAACTGTAAAAAAAAATTCTGATAATAAATGTTTCATGACAAAATTTGGTACTTTTAATTTTCCTGCTTCACTGGCGGACCCTGTATTTTGTAAATTAATAAAAAATTCGTTTTACTTCGTTACGTGCTTGAAAAAATAGAATTGTATTAAGTTGGGACAGGAATATTGTACGGTATCTTATGTTTCTACGAGAAACAAGACAATAACCTGATATTATTGGTTGATGGAATTAGGTTTGTAGTCTTACCCTGGTATTAGGCTTACATACAGGTCTACTGCCAGTGTGTTGATTGTTGTCAGTAAGCTTGCTGAAGAAAAAGTTGTACAAAAATACCAATACCCTGTTAGTATAGTATTATTTTAAGCTTAAAATTTCAATCCGCTTTGTTGCAAAAATTGATATTTTCTCTGTAAAAGTGATTTCAGTACTACTGATTATTATTTTATTAAATAATTTGTTAGATAACGTTATGAGATTAATTATAACTCTGGGTTTTATTAGTGCAGAACTGTTTCTTTTACTGTAGTCATTGTGCTTTTTTGCTTTTTGTGCTCTCTGTTCACTGGAAACGCAATAAAATGGATGCCAATCATTTCTTTAAATTCAAAAATATTTTGCGATGATTTAAACAAAACTGTGAAATTGAATGTAAGTGGGAATGGTAATTTTTTTATAGGTTTAGATACTTATAATAGTAAATTTGTAATGAGTCCATTTACTCTATATCTACAAGGCTATAATCTTTTCAAATTCAGAATCAGTAAATCAGTATACCATCAGTAAACTGTTGCGATTGACCAGCACCGGGCCATTTCAAATAATGACCGCGACAATGGTGACTGAGAAACAGTAGAGCAGCAGTAGGCTTAAATGCGTTGTGATCGTCGGACTGTTGAAACTGGAGGAATTATGGACATTAATGATTTGTGTCAGAAAATTGTCGCTTACATTAAAAGATTTCTTTAATGTATATTTATTTTGTAAAGAACGTGGACTCGGAGCCAGGCTGACTATAGTTGTTGTTGACTTTTGGTCGTATGTGTTGATAATATGAATTCAAATTGAACGTCGTTCTTTACACAAGACATCTTCAAAACATCAGTCTTTATTTTCTGAAGACGTAGTAGCTTATATCTTGAGGCATGCTGTATATTATGTAACGTGACATATGAGCCCAAAAGATTTCAGTAACCTAAAATACTTACACATGTCAATAATCGAGTCAAAGAGACAAACCAAGTAATTTATCTAACATGCCAAGCATCAAAACTACATGAGATACCTATCACCAAAGATAAACTCACAACAATAAGAGTTAATAAACTGATGGTAACTAGCAAGTGAACTGACATTATAATGAAAAGAAGATGCACCACACAATGATTGTACCACAGGAACCAACAACCCAATAGTTTTCGGTCAGTGAAGAATCAATTGAAATAATCAGTGAAGAATCAATGAAGAACCAGTGAAGAATCAGTGAAGAATCAGTGAAGAACCAATGAAGAACAGCGAAGAATCAATGAAGAATCAGTGAAGAATCAATGAAGAACCAGTGATGACAAGGAAGAAACATACTACGAGAAGGACACCTAACAACCATGGCATGAAGTATAGATTGCAAGAGCAAGTCAACTATAAATCAACATCTTACCCGTATATGCAATAACTGAACAACCTACAGATTGAAGAGATGGACAAGAAATGACTAAATGAGATGACCAATATAAAACAAATAATGTTATAAATGAATAGGACAAGATATGTTATAAAAAAGAATGAAAGTAACCATACTGTTTATTGAATAGAAGCTGTAAATAAAAGCATAGTAACATGTTATGCACAGCACCATTGTAACATAAAGAAGTATCAAATTTGTCTCAGAATAATATAAAATTTTAGTCAAATAGTCTAACAACCATGTAAGACAAGAAAAGAAATAACTAAAGGTTATTAGTTATCATAAATAAAACCAAACTTAAGAAAATAAGGTTAAAGGAATACAAATGTGTATCAACCTAACATACACATTGTTGGCACAAATGACAAAATCACATAACCTAAGATGTAGGTACTATTCACCTAAATTCACAACTAGCTGTAGGAAAAACCTACCCGAACCAAAATGTTTTATGTGTTAAACCAAGTAGAAATAATGATCTTTCTACAGGTACCAATATAAGATACCCAAGATAAGTTTTAAATAAGAATATAAGCAAACAAAGTGAACCAAAACCAACCAAAATGGAATTCACGATATAAAACCTAAATAAAACCATATTATAAAGCCAAATAGAAACAAAAGGTTAATGTCTATACCACAAGTAGAGTGTAATCTCACTACTGTAATAGCATAAGAGGATTATAAGAAAGGATATAATGTATTATAATAGTAATTAAGAACACCTGTCATGTGACACCAGGTGTAAGTAATGTTGTTTAATCATATACAATATGGAACAGACTAGTGGACTAAAAACACCAAGCCTAGTACAGAGATATTATTATTGTTCAACTATTGCAACTAAATAATAATGACAAAAGAGCTAAAAAATACCGAATAAGAGTGGCATTAAGTATGCATCTCATAATGCAAAATAGAGACAACTTTATTAACAAGAAATGACAAGGAATACATAATATTCCAATTAGCAAAGGTTATCAGTAATTAAAACCATTTATTATTATCGACTGGAGCCGTACAGAAAGTGCATAAATACTTTCTGTTATGTAAAATATGTAAATACAAATATGAGGACATAGACTAAGACAATGGTAGTTTAAGAAATGTAATTTGTCAGTAGTTTTAAGTAAATAGCAACTAAGAAGTGCAAAAGAACTTGGAAGGCATACCCTCAAGTGGGTATGAGTGCCATTAAATAGTGTTAATCGAAAATAAAATACAAATAATAGCGTATAGTGAATGGTGATAATCACAAACATTAACTTCCTTGATAATGGACCAAAGCACACCATGAGTGGACTCAAAATAAAGAGCCGAGTGGTACCAATCCAGTGATAAGCTCAGATTTAAAATCTAACCAATATTAAAAAAGTTATTACAATTATAAGGAATTCATGTCAAATTGAGCAAACATTTATACTCTTGACACCAAATACCCCACGCCAACTTCAACAATTGAAATAATTCGCCGGGGGAGTATGTGCATCAAATTAAAGATCGTCAACCAATCAAATCCAAGAAATTAACAAAATTTTTGACGATCGTAAAACGGAACGGCAGAGCGAGGCTTGCGTTCTCGTCACTTTTTAATCAACATCAGAAGGGAACAGACGGCTACAAAACAGAGCAAAAAGTCAGCTGATCATATGATTTGTGCGCGTCACCGATGTAAACAGTGTAACCTAACCTCAAATTGTGATAGCGTAAATATTTTAGTATCAGAGGTGTGAAGTGTAACAGTGCGTAACAAGGATTGCTCAGTGTATAATCCAGAGCAATTCCGGAATTTAAATTATAAATAAAAGGGAGTACAGTGATTATTACATTCTTAGTTAAGAAATGAAAAACGATATAGTCGAAACATTTTCAAACAATGATCCTAAGTTAAGATGTATTCATGATATTATCTAATCAACAGTAATGACAATCCTCAGATATTTGAATATGCTAATTTTACGAATTTATTAAACTTTCAATTAATTTTTGTGTACGAATAATCCGTGTGACTTAACCACACGTAATGACAGTTGTCAATTATTACATATAAATCGAATTAACCAGTATTCACCAATGACCGAGACTTGTCAACTGGTAGATTAATTAACGAAAGTTAATAAATTATTTCAATGTTATGTATGTTTTGATGATTTAGGAAAAGAATCTACTATTATAAACATTTCAATGTTTTTACTTACTATGAATAATAACCAAGGTTGTTAAGATACATGATTACTTACAGCCATGCAACTATCTTTATGTAGAACCAAGCAATGAATCAGATGTTTTACTAAATAACACTGCTTCAATATATAATATTGCTGTTCAATTTTTAATTATTTTATCACGAATTATTTTAACATTAATTAACTTTCTTTCAACCATTTATTATCAATTGAGTTTAATAATTCTACTAACCTATAATGTCCAGAACAGACACATGGATATTATTTTGTATGTTAATTATAAGTAATGACTCAATTGTAGTCATTATCAAACTGTTTAATAACGATTGAGTGATAGTTCTATTCGATGTTTTGGTATTCTGTCAGCTCAAAGAATCCACGATTAAATTAATTTTAACCAAAAAGAACATTTAGATAAATTAACTTTGTAAACAGTTCTGCCACCCTGAGGCAAATTTTATAAAACTAAAGATCTCATGTTACTTATTATGAATTTTATTATAAATGATACTTCAGAGCATTCCAAGAGAGTACATTAACTGAATAAAATATTATTTGACACAAGAAAACGAAGTCAGTCAGTTTATTTCAATAGACTAAGTTGAAAACAGGTGAATGAATTTCATTGGTCAGCTTAACAAGCAGCGGCGAATACAAACACGGTAAGTCCGTATACAAATTGGATTGTGATAGCGACCCTGCAAGTTCGACAAGACTCACCAAGTAAGTGATTGTTAATGAAAAATATATGTGTTTTCAGCACGGAACAAACACCACCATTTCAACGAGTCAACGGAAGAACATCCGTATAAATAAACTAACCGAAGTGGAAAATTACTTCTATAAATAATTTCAGTGCATCAGCCGGACTTATTCAAGTTGGATTCAACGCTAGGTTGAATTGAACCGGAGAAGTCAATAATAATAAAATATTAAACAAAAGTTATTGCAAATTTTAAACGAAAATAAACGAGCAGTTAGCACCCCAGAACCCCAAACGAAGTTCACTTAAAGTATGTAAACTTATCGAATAGTATAAATTAATTTAAACGTAAATTAGTTATTAAAATAACATTATATTACAAAATGTTGACTGAATTTTTCCATAAAGTGTGTGTGTGTGAGAGAGAGAGAGAGAGAGAGAGAGAGAGAGAGAGAGAGAGAGAGAGAGAGAGAGAGAGAGAGAGAGCGACAGAGTGAGAGAGCGCGGTGACATTAATTTTACTTCCATATTCCTTAAGGAAATGGAAGTATGGTGATGGCAAAAAAAATCGTGTTCGAGATTATTGCAGATTCTGATTGTACTACACTAAAAACATGTAAAAAGTCGTTTTCTGAAAAGTGTCTGTGTGTCTGTCTGTCTGTCTGTCTGTCTATCTGTGTGTGTCTATCTGTAGATTTTTTTCTATTGCAAACGATAACGGCCGCAAATTCAAACAGAATCAAATAAGTTTTTGCATACAGCCCTGACTTGTAGAGTACTCACGACCTGTTATTTTTGGTGAAGAGCGGTTGACGGAAAGGGGTAGTTTACCTGCAACGTTTTTTATCAAGGGTATTTTTTATGGCAAATGATAACAGCCGCAAATTCAAACAGAATCAAATAATTTTTAGCATAAGTCCCTGAATTGTAGAGGTCTCAAGGACTTTCGATTTTGGTGAAGATCGGTTAAGGAGAAGGGGTAGTTTACCTGCAACCTTTTACGTTTTAACAACAGTAAAGTACTTGAAAATTCATTTAAACTTTTTCAAACAATGGTAATTGTTAAAAATAAAATAATTTTGTTGCCAGGCAATAAAATTATAATTTTTTCATTTTAATGTAAATTATGTATGAGTTAATATACATGTATAAAATAATATATCGTTCGTGGCAGGTAAGCATATCTCAGTTATGCAATGTTTACGTTTCCATTTTATTATTATGACTACCGCAATAAAAAGGCAGGGAAGACACACACACACACACACACACACACGCACACACACACACACACACACACACACACACAAAATTCGCGTTATTTCTGGCCTCATTTATGTTTATTTTCTTACATTTGCACGCTTTTTAAATGGAAAGTGCTGAAACCCATACCAACATAACGCGTGCAAGCCGAAAAAGTGTCCAGCGTGGATAGCGATTTGCTTCCTGTGGATCGCTGGGCAGTGTAACTGCACGTGTTTACAGAGGAACGATTCATAGACAGACTTTTCGTCTTTCTCTGCAAGATGCTGAGGGTCCATGAGTGACTTCGGAGTGCTCCTTCTTTTCCGCGTGTTTGTTCTGTGAAACGTACACTGTAGATTCTCAGCTTTACTCTAAGCAATGCTCAATAGGAAATGTTGAAAATTTTTGTCCACGGTGTACCCTCATACACACTAAACCTGCTCTGATGTTTTAATTACGGACATCATAATATTAAAACTTTGGAAACTTGAGCACTACTTAATGGAGATCAATCATTAACTTATACAAGCCATTAATTTTATGCATATTTTTTATATATATGTATACAACATTATCGGCAACAAAGAAGTAGTTTTTGTTGAAATTCCTTCCCGGGATATTTGGCCGTAGTCCAATGTTTTCTACAAAACCAGACGTTTCGGCAATGCCATCGACTTCCATCATCAGTGAAAATCGAGTGCGATAACGTGAGGTGGTATACGTTAGTGACCACAGTACTGTGGTTAAGGATGAAGCAGTAAGTAGGAAGAAGTAGTTTCTATGGTAATATTTCATTTCGAAAATGATTTTAAATATAAATCTTAGAATATGGAAGTCATGTATGGTTCTCCATACCGATATTTTCCTTTTATTATGAAACTCTTATTCAATGCTTAATATACATACAACGTTCGTAGGACTATAGCCAATTTGGGTTACTATGTTACTTACATGAAGGAGCAGTAAGAAAACCATATAGTATAAACAACATTACTAGTGGCATTGTTCCTTTAGTCGAATTTCAGAATTAGCAGTCTGTAACTTACAGTCTTCTAAAACTTAACTACTTCAGTCCTATAAAATTTCTAGTTGCCTTTATTGAAAAAACCAGCCGACGGATTTGTAAAAAGAAAGAAAGAAAAATACTCATACAGAAAGGATTTTGAACTCGCTACGACAGAAAGGAGCATTTACCACAACTTTTCCACAAAAGGAAACTTCAAGAAAACAAAGTATTCTTTTATTCAATTGGGTCAAGTAGAAACTAGTTTGTTCCGAAGTCTTCTTGTACATTACTGTTTCAAAGTTTTCCTTTTCCGTCTGTGAGATCTTCATGACAAAATAACACGTACAATAAGACAACGTGACACAGAGTCACAAGTATGTTATGAAGGTTGCTCGTTTTCACATACCAGTAATTCATTGCACAAATTTAGTAAACATTCATTGAAATCTCAATAATTTTATTCTTATATGATGCTTCTATTCTTATATTTTATTATCTTCTTGACATTAGTAATATTTTATTTAGAAAAAGCATCAAAAGTACAACCTGATGCAATGGAAAAAACAAATGTAGGTTAATTTTATTAAGTTTAAAATTCTAAAGAAAAATTATGGGTTATTACAGTAAGTGCAAACTATCCTAAATCTTGGAAGTCAGGCGATATCGGTCAGTTGCACTTCCTACTATTTGTTAACAGAGTACACATTTTGTACGTATATACAGAGTAAGTAAAAGCAAATAAACCGTGTCAGCATTGCTGTTGAGTACCATAAATGTAGACTGCATTGCGTAATCATTTTACTTTAAATTTGTCGTATATTCCCGACACGTATTACGTATATCTTAAAAATAACTTTACTTAATTTTACGAATTAAATTTACAAGTTAACTTAACGTTTTTACATTGAGTAACTAAAAACAAATGTAAAAAACCAAAGTATGATTTCAAAAACATCACAAGAAAAATAATGTATTATTTGTTATCGTTACCAGTCCGTTTACTGAGTGTTTTAGTAGCCGTTATTAAATGTTTATTTAATAAATTAGATTATCAAACGTTTAAATTTTAAATCCTAAATTTTACCTTAATTTAAAAAATGTTGTCATCAGCATTTAAATATTTTAACTTTAAATTTATTAAAGAAAATTTATTTCTCAAAGTTGTTTAAGCCTATAAATTTTCCAAAAGTTAAGTTAATAAACGTTTTAAATAGCCTTAACCAATACAAAATTCAAAGGTGTTTTACTTAAATTGCAAGAAAACCTTGTTATATTTAAATAATTCTATGTGAACACTCATGTCTTTTAAGTTTCAATAAAACCTTTTTAATCATATATGTACTATGCTAATCAAAAGAACGTCTTTATTAATTTTTCATTTACTTCTTTTTTTTTCTGTTTAATTTCTTTAACTGTAGAACATAGTTGTCTTGATTCAATGTACGTAGCTTGTTTGCCCTTCGTCTTCGTTTTTCTACTCTAGGCAATTATAATGACTTGACATACTTTTTTCAAATTATGTAATTTGGATTAATATTGAAACTGTTCTCTACAGAAACTTGGGAATAAAAGTAAAGAACATGCTCAGCACTGATTTAAAATATATTGAAATTACATTACTAACAGGAAAATGAAAATTATTAGCCTTACATTTTGCACAAAGCATTTAGTGAATTTCGTGAGAAATATTTCAATTATAACAGCAGTTCAATTATTTACTATTTTCAATTCAGTTATAATTTTTTTAAGCAGCGTCTCTTCTAATAACCAATAACAAACATAAGGCCAATTATTGTATCTACAGTTGTGCTAAAAACTTAGAATATCTGATGCTTTATGCTAACAATATTCACACAGCTTTTTTGCAAGAAAGAAAACTAAACAAGAACTTGAAGCTCAGCATCAAAGAAAACACAAGTCTTAGGAAAGACCAAGAAGAAATACCGCTGAAAATCTTGCCATTCTTTTGGAGATAACAGAAATTAAATTTAAGGAAATTTATATTATTAAGACCCAAATGAGGATAGCATCACTGTACATCAAGTGCAATTGCAAACAGCACTCTGTTTCAATTGTAAATGTCTAGCACATAGACAATATGAATATTAATACAGACGTCATACTGCACCTGATATTAAAAACAATTATACTCGGAGACCGAAATGCAAAAGCCCGACATGAGTTTCCTCTGTTATAAACCACATAAGCCAACAGGTTGAAGACCTCTTTGCAGACTTGCAACTCATAAGAGTTAACAATAGATCAGAGCACATTCTCTTCAAAACAACAGCTACTGATAATACAGTCATTAATTAAAACACAGTGTCAACAGCTCACTGGAGGGTTCTGGGAAATGCAATGAGCCATCAATGGTGGAGACAACGCAGAATTTTGAGACTAATAAAGAAAAGAAACTTTAAAATAATGCGGTCATGAACCTTCTGGAAAGCCGACTGGACAAAATTTACCCAGGTTTTGAAAGACTGTGACAAAATGATCCTGCCACCTTGAAAGGTAATTACAACTCTTCACTTCACAGAAAAGAAGCCTGCCACATTAACAATCCCAAGAAGTAAACTGAAAACAACTGCATTAAATTCAGGAAAGATCACAATATGATATTACGATCCCGAAACAGATACTATCAAAGACACACTTTAAACGTAACATAACAAACGCACTCAGAAAGGAACTAGTAGACATAATCATAGAAAATAAAGCAAACAATTGACAGGTGTAAGGAAGAGAGTAGGCATAAGGGCATAATTTTAGAATAACTTGAATAAAAAAAAGTCAACATTGCATCATATTACAAGACTTCCAGGAAATAATTTAAAAAAAATGAACGATAAAAAATAAACCTCATTATCAACGCTAGAATAAAAGTTCTAAGAGATCAATACGCTGCTAACACACTGGCAAAATATTATTCACACTACCATATAGCTCAATAAATTCACAACCATGATAATACAAAAAGCAAGGATACATAAACCGAAAGATATTTTTTCAAAATTTTTACACTCATTGAGCAAAATTCGTCAGTTAAGAAACCCCACCTAATAAATTCCGTGGGAATGGCCTCATCTTTAGTCATGTGCTCAAACACCTTGTCAAAAAAGCCCAGAATCAACTTTTAGATGTTTTAAACAATTTATGTCGTACAGGAATTCCATTATAAGAATGAATAAAATTAATAATCGTGCCAATCTTAAAACTAAACTAAAATGCTGCAGAATGCCAGAGTTAGAGATCTGTTGCATTAAGTAGAACACTAAGCAAAATTACTGAAAAAATAACGCACTCAGAACGTATACACTGGCTGACGGCGAATAACAAAATTAACTTCTATTAAACTGCATATAAATCTCTCATTCAACGACAGATTATTAATTTAACTTCTATGAAACTATAATAGTTTAATAAACTATAAAAATCAACAACAAAAAATGGTCGTCTTTCCAGCCATGACAGATGATTCCGATCGTCTATAATGGCTAAGATCAAGCGTAGAAGCAATAAAATATGGTAAATAGAGGTTACTCAGGAAATCCATAAGCTCATACACTAATTGAAATGTCTGGATAAAATCTGCTCTTTGCAATTGTTTCCTGCACTTGTAAATATCAAGTGAAATGAAGCACTTAACAAGATAGCAAAAAACGTTAAGAAAAACTCAAATCAAGAAACTGGCATAATTTTTTTAGAACCAACGCTCTAGCGAAATGTATATTTATTCCTCAAAAATCAGGTGGTACCTAACATTAAATACCCATAATAAAAGCTGATAGAAAGACTTTGCATGTAATAATAAGTGCAGAAAAGCAATCACTTTGAATTGTATGTATACGAATCTGCAAAATTCAGGATAACGTACATTTAACAAGACTTGTGTTTCCTACTTTGGTTCTTGAACAAAAACTTGAAATAGTATATTCTGTTTACATTAATGAAAAAATTATGAAAAGAAAATACTTTACCAAATTTTTACTAAAGAGTTTAACAATAAATTTTGTGAAACTACCAAACGTTTATGTTTTTACTTCCATATTCCTTAAGGAATGGAAGTATGGTGATGGCAAAAAAAATCGTGTTCGAGATTATTGCAGATTCTGATTGTACTACACACAAAACATGAAAAAAAGTCGTTTTCCGAAAAGTGTCTGTGTGTGTGTCTGTCTGTCTATCTATCTATCTATCTATCTGTGTGTGTGTCTGTCTGTCTACAGATTTTTTTCTATGGCAAAGGATAACAGCCGTAAATTCAAACAGAATCAAATAATTTTCTGCATACAGCCCTCATTTGTATAGTACTCACAACTTATTGTTTTTGGTGAAGATCGGTTGAGGGAAAGGGGTAGTTTACCTGCAACGGTTTTTTTTATCAAGGGAAATTTTTTTGGCAAACGATAACAGCCGCAAATTCAAACAGAATCAAATACCGTTTTGCGTACAGCCCTGAATTGTAGAGTTCTCAAGATCTGTTGTTTTTGGTGAAGATCGGTTAAGGGAAAGGGGTAGTTTACCTGCAACGTTTTTTTAACAAGGGTATTTTCTATGGAAAACGATAAGAGCCGTAAATTCAAACAGAATCAAATATTTTTTTGCAAATAGCCCTGATTTGTAGAGTACTAAAGACCTATTGTTTTTGGTGAAGATCGGTTAAGGGGAAGGGGTAGTTTACCTGCAACGTTTTTTTATCAAGCGTATTTTCTATGGCAAACGATAACAGCCGCAAATTCAAACAGAATCATATAATATTTTGCATACACTCCTGAATTGTAGAGATCACAAGGAGTTTCGATTTTGGTGAAGATCGGTTAAAGGGAAGGGGTAGTTTACCTGCAACCTTTTACTTTTTAACAACAGTAAAGTACTTGAAAATTCATTTAAACTTTTTCAAACAGTGGTAATTGTTAAAAATAAAATAATTTTGTTGCCAGGCAATAAATTATGTAAATTATGTATGAGTTAATATACATGTATAAAATAATATATGGTTCGTGGCAGGTAAGCATATCTCAGTTATGTAATGTTTACGTTTCCATTTTATTATTATGACTACAGAAATAAAAAGGCAGGGAACACACACACACAAAATTCGCGTTATTTCTGGCCTCACTCATGTTTATTTTCTTACATTTGCACGCTTTTTAAATGGAAAGTGCCGAAACCCACACCAACATAACGCGTGCAAGCCGAAAAAATGGACATCAATTTGCTTCCTGTGGATCGCTAGGCAGTGTAACTGCACGTGTTTACAGAGGAACGATTCATAGACAGATTTTCGTCTTTAGGGAATGAACCCTCTGCAAGATGCTGAGGGTCCATGAGTGACTTCGGAGCGCTCCTTCTTTTTCGCGTGTTTGTTCTGTGAAACATACACTGTAGATTCTCAGCTTTACTCTAAGCAACGCTCAATAGGAAATGCTGAACATTTTTGTCCACGGTGTACCCTCATTCACACTAAACTTGCTCTTTTTTTTTAATTACGGACATCATAATATTAAAACTTTGGAAACTTGAGCACTACTTAATGGAGATCAATCATTAACTTATACAAGCCATTAATTTTATGCATATTTTTTATATATATGTGTACAACGTTATCGGCAACAAAGAAGTAGTTTTTGTTAAAATTCCTTCCCGGGATATTTGGCCGTAGTCCAATGTTTTCTACAAAACCAGACGTTTCGGCAATGCCATCGACTTCCATCATCAGTGAAAATCGAGTGCGATAACGTGAGGTGGTATACGTTAGTGACCACAGTACTGTGGTTAAGGCTGAAGCAGTAAGTAGAAAGAAGTAGTTTCTATGGTAATATTTCATTTCGAAAATGATTTAAATATAAATCTTAGAATATGGAAGTCATGTATGGTTCTCCATACCGTTTATTTAAAATATTTTAAAGTAATACGATTCATCAAGTTTCCAACGAGTTTTTAGTGAGTATTATTAAACTCGTTTCGATCTAAAACATGTTGTTAAAGCCACCCAATTTTAAAAGAACTATTTGCATATGAGGTTTCAAACTTATACCCTCCATTACTGACACGTAACACACATTCTTTCCTTTTAGAGCAATAAATGATGTATGCCTGTTAGTGTTGGTTTCAGTCTGTGATTGCACAGAAACCGAAAGATGCTATTCGTGAATCAATAAGAAACAGACAACTGCAGTTGTTTACAAAGATAATATTTCGGGTAAACGCGAAGTATTGCAGGATACCAATAAAGTAAACAAATGGACGTGTCAGTACACGTAAAGTTGTAATAAAAGAAATTGTTTTCTCACCAATTCGTTATCATTTTAGCACGACGGGGCTACCCATAAATGTTTGGTTATCAATTTGCAACAAATTTTAACGACACCTAGTAATTAACTGCCATCTTATTTCACACTGAGTAGAGCAAACGAAGTTTTCATAAAAAAGTAACAGGTCATTGGCCTCAACACGCTACTAGTCATTTGGACGTCATTAGTCGCCCTTGTAACTGTTAGTGACGCTCACGCAGTCAAATGTATACTTACACCTTACATCTTTCTGTTCCAACATTTTATGTCGTGTGGTAAAACAAACCTTTATTTCAAAATTGATTTTCATCTGAATTACATTACCCATTGTTAAATTTAAATTACAAAACTGCAATTATTAAATTGATAACTTTAATAACAATCCGTTTACATTTTCAGTTAACACTTAGTAGGATGAAATTATTAAAACGAATGCCCGTAATATTGATGGAAATAATTTTTAGTGAAAAACGATCATTCTGATAGGGGTATTATCAATTAGCACTACAAATGAGGGAAAATAGATATTTTTGCTTTACAGAGATTGTGATAATTTGATTAAAAACTGATCGCATGTTGTAGATTTAATAAAAATACAAACAGGTTTCTGTTGTCCGGGATGATAGGGTCAAAAAATCTAATGTGTACTTAAAAAAGGATTCGTTGTGTATAAACTATAGAACGGATACAGTAAGTAATTCATTGCCTTCCTGTGCCTGGCCAACCTTCTGAGATCCTTTGCTTAATAACTTCGAATTTCTCAAGGTAATCTGTCAATTCTCATTAGGTACGGCTGGTCGGATAGTTTTTTGTTTTATTATTCTATCCCGAGAATCACTATTTCTCAATCTACCCGCTCATCTGTTTTCAACTATATAAGCAACCTGAGAAATATTTCTACTGACTCTCTTTTGTTCAAGACTGAAAAATAGCTTCCATACAACAGTGTTAGCAGTTTATACTGCCTTATAAAAAATATTATTGTATTTGGGTAATACGTAAATAATTGCGATAATAGATACAGAATCTATTTGCCTCAATCGATTTATTTATTGAAAAGCATGATGCCTAATATGTCTCATGTGTCAATATTATAGCATCATTATTGTCTCTTCTGCTATCAGTCTCTGCATCCTGTGTTTTTATTATATCCTAAATCGTTTTATTACATCTTATCTTTTCAGAAATTATAAGTCCTGGTTGCTAAAAAAACAATGTAATTTTCATACTAATCAAAGCATCGGTAGGCCTAATGAAATACAAAATTGTAATATAGAATTTACTTTACTAATAACTAAGGAAACCTTTCGTATTAGTCAGAGTATTGTTGTTAAAATGTGAATGCGTAATGTGAATATGAATTTAATAATAACAACTAAGTGATACAGAACGGCTTTACGGAGATTAAGCTTAAATGGCTTTCATCTTTCCGGCGCACTTAATAATAATACAAATTTGTCTACTAGTAATTTCATACAAACCACTATTTTGCTTTTGGTATTGACGAGCGCTTTCGGCAGTCAAGCCATCTTCAGTCATTTACCAAGATTGGTAAAGTAGAAATATTTGAGACCACTAACACTCCAATACAACAAAAAAATAATACAAATGTTATTAGAATGATAATAAAACTTATATTCTACATCCCATTGTAGAGACTGATACAAATTTTCGAGCTTATAAAGTATCAACTAACCTTGCTGCATGATCATTTATTGAACTGTATCAATTTGTGCTGGGCCACTGGTCACGTCTCCAAAGACCGGAGGACGACAAATGTAGTCCCCACTTCAAAAAAGGAAATCCCAATGACTGTGATAACTATAGAGGGTTCAGGCTGCTTAATACATAATATAAATTGTGTGTAACAATCCTAGGAAAATGACTGAAGTGAAGAACAGCGACCATTCTTTGAGAGGCTCAGCAAGTTTTACGAAGGCCAGGTCGCGTCCCGATAGCATCTTCACGAAAGCAAAGGTAATTGAAAAGCATAGGGAATATCAGTTGCCCACATATATAGGTTTTATTGACTTTGGATAGCCATTTGATAGAGGAAATACGGCAGGCTGTAGTCAATAATGGCAAAAAAAGGTACCGCCAGTGGCGGCTCGTTTAGGGAGGGCAAAAGGGTGCAGGCCCCTATTAAATTTGTAAATTAACATTGATAATAACCCTACTGGAAAGTGTTAACAGTTTTCTTATGTGGCAGGTACTTTTGGGGCGGCTAATAGCGATCGCCTAAAAATGTCGGCATAGACGTGATTTCTGACGGTTTCTTCTACAGTCCTGCCTATCTGTTGTTAAATGGGTGTCTTGGAAGCGGGGAAAGAGGACGTGTACACACTTTTACATGAAGCAGCTGCCATGACAGTTGGAACAAGCCCACTGACTGATTCCGAGGCTCTTTTCATACAGAACCGTGCGTTTGTTAAACATTTCTCTGTATTTCTAAAAGAGTGTTCTTGTCGTACTTTTTATATGTAAACGTGGTGTTGTAGATACTTTCTGTGTAGGCCTGAGTCTGTTTCATTTAGAAGGTAAAATTGATTTAGCTTTTAAATTTAAGTACATGAACTGCAATAATTTTAGGATAATAAATAATTTCAGTTTTAAACACTATTTGTCTATAGTTTACAAGATAGACTTTGATATTTAAAATAATTGGAAATATAATTTTTTTAAAATAAAAAGCAAGGGGTCCAATTTTGGCATTATTTTATAATAACTACAATAATTTGGTTTCTGCTGGTGACTAATTACTTTTCTTATGTATAGCACTAAAAAAAAAATGTTGCCTCCTCCCCCCAAGTCAAAAACATCACCAGCCCACACTGGATACCGTAACACACCATTAGAACTATACAAAGCTTTCATGTGGAAAATAAAATCTTAATTAACAGAGCACAACTTCTAGTGTAAAGTGCGACAAGGGTGTCCATTATCACTTTCTCTTTTCAACGTGTATATAATATAGACGATTTTATATACAACTGACAGATGGAACTTCCAGAGCATGTAATGACTGGTAACTTTGTAGTTGACACGTTGTTTTTGCTGATGGACCGGCTGTTCTGTCGAACTTAAAAAACGGTTTGCAGTACACTCATTGAATAGAATATACAAGGATTTTGGATTGAGATCTCTACTTTGAAGGCCAAGTTGATGCTTTCATGGAGACGATCCCATAAAAGCCAAAAATTATGTAGATGGTACTCTTCTAGATCAGGTTAGCAATTCTGAATATCTGGGCTCTATTAGTGTGTCTTATATTACGTTATTATGTTATATTACAAACAATGACGTAGTGAATAAGCTACATAAATTTAACCACATCAGCGGGACCATCAGGAAAACTCTAAAATCAACAAGTAAAAGAACACCCCTGAAGTTCTACAAGGTGGTGGCCCTACCTACACTTCTCTATGGCTCTGAGAATTGGAATTGACAAACTTCCGACCCATTCGTATTTAAACGGCCGAAATAAAATTCCTCATTAATGTGGCAGGGTATAATCTTCAAGGTCGTAGAAGAAATGCAGATATACAGCAGGAACTGAATATTAAGCATGTAGTCGTTAGGATTTCCCAATATCGGTTAAAATGGTTGGAACATCTTAACGGAATTGATGACTGCTGCATCTCTAAACAGCTATTGAACTATAAGCCGAAAGAACGAAGAAGTTGGGCACGTCCGAAAAAGCTGTGTAGTGACCATCTCTAATCTGCTTGAAATCGGAACTAACCATTTTTCGTTTTTTTATTTTATGAAGTTGTTGATGATTGAACTACAAATTTTATTAGTGGTTAAATAATTTATGCTACACTCACTTGTTGCACACACCACTAGTCACTGTGACACCGATTAGCGCTTTCGAACGTACCCGTTGTAAGAAGACCCTCTTGTGTAATCTAATCAAGCCCCACTGTTTGGGCTAGCCACTTGGTCACCAGACCGCTGTATGCCGGTCGTTACAAAAGAAAAAAATGTATATGGAAAATTCAATAAAAATAGAATTTTCAAATAATAAAATAATTTTGTTATGTTAATAAATGTGTTTAAATGAGAAATACATCTGTTTTAAAAGGTTCTTGTAAAATTTTAATAACAGGTAGGTATTTATTGACCGTCGAGCACTTCTTGAAGATTTGAACCAAGTCTGGAGTTAAATATATTAACTTCAGTTAATAATCGATTGGTGACTTTTCTGACTGGTCCAATATCTTGTTCAAATAGAATATATTCTTCTTCCTTAAGTCCTTCAGCCTTATAAATACCCTTAAATTACCCTGTGAAATAAGTAACAGATACGAAATAATGGAAATATAAAGATTTATTGACAATTTAAATAAATAATCGATATTTTATCGATGGAGAGCAATTATCGACTCTGTCTCGGGAATTATCGATTGTGTCATACAGAACAAATTTTATGATATATTATATTAAAAGACAGGTTCTTTGAGCGATTAGAATTAATAGTCAGAGAAGGGTGACGAGAAAGTATAACATTAACAATTAAAAATAAATACAATAATTATTATTCAATGGAATTTAAATAATTCTTATATGTAATGTGTTTGAATGTTTTCGAACCATTGAAGACTGACGCCACTGCGATGTAGTAAGCAGATTTCGTTTTCAAGATGGCCGCTACTCGGGTTGGTCTAGGTTACTGCAAATGCGTTGTGTCAGAAAATCACAATAAAATTACCTTCATTAAGGTTTAAAATGTCCCCGCACTGGTGTAATATGTCTGTTAATCTATTTGGTGTATTCTGGTGAAGTGTTCTGTGTAAACTTGTGTTAGTTAGTTTATTTTCTATGTGTTCAACTTCTGCGGTTAAGTTCTCAAGTTATGGTTAAGAATTGCAGAATGAATCAGTTTAATTATAATGTTTTATTTGTTTTTATCACTCGTATTATAGAGTTAAGTGTTTGTTTTCACTATTGTCGTGAATGTATTAACAGCTTTAGCTTTAAAAAGTGTCTAACCCGTCAAACTCTCGTTTCATATTTTAATGGCTAAACGCTAGTACCATTTTTCTCGATTTAAAGAAACGTTCTTTACACAACTGTCCAGCTTGATATTCAACAAAAGACTAATTAACTTGGTCATAAATCTGGCCCAGTTAATCCTTGAAAAAGTATTGTTAACATATTTCGACATCCCATACACATTAGAAAATATTACATAATATATGGAATTCATCTATTTTATTCCTTACTTTTATGAATTATTAACCTTATTATTGGTTTAATCATCTCATTCCCTTTAAATTGATGTATTATAGTCCATATCTGTAGACATTTTGTGGAAATTAACAAATTTTGTTCACACTTTGGAAACAGGCTCAAATTTGGATTTCCGTCTTTATACAAAATTCCTCCATTTTAAATATTATTAATACTATTATAATAAATTTTAATTATTCATATTCCTCTTCCTTTCCTTAAATACATATAAATTGCACCTTTGAACTGGTTTTTTGTGTTAATCTGTAAATTTGACATTGCTCTTTAAAATTAATTAATTTATATATTTTGAAAATTTACAATGTTTTAAGGTATATTTCCTTTTTATCATTTTAACTCATAGGATCATTCCTAGTAGTGGTTAATTGAGTTATCTTATATAAATCTTGGTAGTTTACAGGATTTATAAGTGAATTATACTAGTTTATATTGGTTCTGTGATTTCACCAAATGGCCTAGATTTTAGAATTTTATATTTCTTTCTTTCTCAAATAATTTAAACTTAATTCCTCCTCTGACTTTACATAATTACAATTATATGAAAATAACATGGTTTATAACTTATTGTGTGGTGTAGTAGTTAACTAACACTACTGTTATTAAAATAAATAATTATGAACATTGTTTAGCAATCTGCACGATTGAACATATTGCAGATATGGTTTGAACATATATCTTTTAACTATTTTTGAGCTAACATAGCATACCTATTAGAACATTATTAATGGTATGTTGGCTATTATTTATCAAACATAATTCTTTTTAAAACACATAACATAAATCTTATTTTCTAAAAACCCTTACAAATACATTTTATTAACACATTGATTTTAGGACTGTGAAATAACAGTCTATTTAAACATTTTACACTTATTAATACTATATTAATGTCAGTCTTTTCTGGTTTAAATCATGATTATTTGTGATCCCCTACATCAGTAAACATTAACTCCCATACTCTATTTATTATCATTTTTTACAAATGTCTTGTAAATAAGGATTTACATTAAAATAATAAAATACTGGAAATCTTCCATTTTATTATTTTATTATGCTGTTTATTATTAGATATTAAAGTTGTGATATAGCATACTGATAAGTTATAGTATCACCAACTTTAAGTTTATTGCATTTCTAAAGAACACTTACACAAATTCACTTTCACTGTTGGTTCTGATATTTTGAGTCTTATTATCTCAGACCAGACCTTTAGTAATCATGGACTGTTAAGACTAGTTTATTTTCTTTATTACACAATAGCTTTAGTCGGTTCACTTCTTATAACGCTATACAGCACTTTAGTTTTCTCAATAATTACATTTTTGTAGGATTTTGGGTATGTTATACTTTCTTTTGCATAGTTTTTGTGGGTTTGGGGTTGATAGTAGTTTATATAATAATAGGTTTTACTACAGTGTTTCTTACATACTATTTCTTCCTCTCCTCCTGTCTTCTTTCTTGTCCTTCTTCGTATCTTCCTTCTGGTCTTCATTCTTGTCCCTCGTCTAGTCTTCATTCTTGTCCCTCGTCTAGTCTTCACTCTTCTGGTCTTCCTTCTTCATTCTTGGGTAAACCAAGGTACTTGGTGTTATCTCGACTGAAGTTTAGTTTGGAGTATTTAATTTATTCACTGAACTGACTTTATTCTTCTATACAGGTTTCAGGGTATTGTTGTCTTCCTGTTCACAAACTTTATTCTCTCCTCTTCTTGTTTTTGGGGTATTTTGGTATTCACCACTCTTTAATTGAATCTCTTTTTTCTTGATATGGTCTTATATAACTGGTTTACTGCTCTGAGCTTCCTGGGTAACTTACTGATATGATACTATGAGTTGCTTCGATACTTTCTTTGGTTTTTTAAACAGTGGTTTTTATATATAATGTAAGGAGGATTTTATTTTATTGTGGTTCATTCCTCTGATTTATTTAAATGTCATTCAATATTATTATAACATTTGTTGGTGTAATTAAACTTTATGATTTCACATGACTTAAAATGTAGTGGATTTTCTGTCACGCTACAGAATGCCCTTCTCCAGAAGTAATTTTTTCAGACTATACTTGCTTTGTCTGAAACAATTTCTTATGATAATTATTCTAGGTTTGTTATTATTTTGGACTTCCTTCCATTTTAAAATTTTCTTATTTATATTTGAGTTTATATCATTCTCACTTGATCTTCCTTGATAGTAATAGTCATCTGAGTTTCATATTTATTATTTCATTTTCATATTTCTTCTTAGTATTTTCTCCTTGGGATATTTCCTCCCTATCGTTCCCTACTTTGTGAGCTGGTTCAGTTCAGAGAGGCACTGTACGCTACTTTCCTCTGCTGTCCAATACTTCACACATATTTGAGTACAGAGGCAAATCATCTCTGCTCAAAAAACATATTAATCCTGCTGGAATTATCTTCAGATAGATTAAAAAAATTATTCAGAATAGTACACATTTGTTACTATTTAAAAAATATCTTTAGGATACTTCACTTATTACTTATTATACTTCTCAGAGATTTTAATATTCCTATCTCAGTTGTTCTTCTGAATCATTAACTGGATGTTTCTTTCATTTGATATTATGGTAGGAAGCTCTTCTATTATTACATTTTTCAACTTTTCTTATCATATAAATCTTTTGGTTATAATTTCTTTATTACCTTCTGGTTTTTTCATTATAATCTGCATTATTTATAGTAGCATATCTTTATGACATTTTTAGACTGTTTCTTCGTTCTTAAAATTTCCACTTTTTCTATTTTTTTTAAGAATTTTTATAACTGTCATTATCATAATTGTCATTTAATTCATAAATCATTTTATATTAATTCGTTTAATTACATAAATCTTTGACATTATTTTTATATTATTCCTGGCATTGTTATTAAACTTGCGAATGATGGTTTTTTATTAATTTCATAATGAGGTCATTATTTCTCCTCATACCAATTCAAAGTTTCATTCTCTCATAATTCCAAAGAAGTTTTTGTACTTTATTATTCAATCACTCAAATCGTATTAAAGAATTTTTTCTTTTTTATTTCCTTTAACATCATTTTATGGAAAGGTTTTTACTCTTCATATTGAACTTAGGCATGATTATATTGTCCAGAATTATTTGTTTTAATTCTAAATCTGTTTCCTTTCTTCATCCCATTATGATCCTTTGTTACCATGGTAATTATATTCTATTTTTACCATAAATATGGTATGAAATCTCTTCTGTTTATCTCACCAAAGTGTTTTATTAATAATTGGTTGGTAAGTTGTACTTATACTTGGTTTGGGAAACTTGATTTATTCATAATTGAAAATTCACTCTTCTTATATTATTCCATAAAGTTTTCTCAAATAATTTGTATGTAAGGTGGGCTTACATGTGTTTTGGTTGGTTTTATTTTTCTAAATTCTCTTGGTATTATTGTCAAAATGTTTCTCTTCAAGTAAATATTTAGTAAGCTGTCCTTACTTGTTTTTGACCTTAGATGGTTTTATTTCTAAATTCTCTCCTTCTTTATTATTATATTATAGCCATAAAGTTTTTCTCCAAATATTTGTTATGTAATTGGCTTACATTGTGTTCAGAATTTGGATAATTTACATTCAAAATTCTGTTTTATATATCTTCTTCCAAAATGTTCCTTCTCAAATAAATTGTATGTATATATCTTACATTGTGTTTAGAATTTAGTAATTTATTCTAACTTCTTCTTATGTTATTATAGCCATAACGTTTTTCACATTTTCCTGGTATGTAAGGTGAGCTTACATTTTTTTAGAATTTGGAAAATTTAGTCCAAACTCTTCTTATATTATTCTTCTTTTCAAATAATTTTTTTCAAATAATCTTTATGTAAGATTGGCTTACATGTATTTTAGAATTTTGAGGATTGTAATCATAAAATTTCTTCATGGATGCCTGGTTAAAGACACCCTTGACTTTATTTGAACTCATTTCCTTGATTTCGTAGGTGTTGTTGTTATTGTCCTTTGAGACGATATAGGGACCAGTATACAGGAGCAATAACTTTTTTGTTATCCCCTCTAAGGAACTGGGTAATTCCCTATTCTTCAACAACACCTTCTCTCCAACGGTATAATGAATAACCTTACCCATGCATTTAGTGTATTTATTCCGCCGTTTCTCCTGATCTTCGGCCACCTTATTACAAAATTGAATTTTATCAAATCTATATTTATGTTCTCTGGGGAACTCCAAGATATCTTCAATCTCTCTAGGGGGTTGTCTCTCGTACATTGCGGAGTATGGGGTTATTCCTATGGCTGGATGGTAGGCCAGGTTGAGGAATTCTTCAGTGGCCTCCAAGTATTCTTGCCACCTTCTCTGCTGATCATGGCAATACGTTCTTAATAGGCGCCCCACCTCTCGCAAGACCCTTTCGGCCGGGTTACTGCTCGGGTGGTATACGGATGTCTTGTATGTATGAACCCCCATGGACAGCAGTGTATCCCGCCATTTCCTCCCCTTGAATTGCGTTCCGTGGTCGGTTATGATCGGTACCGGTTTTCCGACGGTTGGGAAGTACTGGTCGATCAGGATATTAAGAACTTTATTCGTAGTCGCCCGATTCGCTGGGTATAGCTTAACGAACTTGGTATAATGGTCCAAAATGATGACGATATATTTGTATCGGTGGCGGCCTCCACTGCGGGGAAATGGCCCGCAGATATCCAGGAATACCTTCTCAACTTTAGACTGCGATGTTATTGGAATCATCTGCCCTTCTCTTTTCTCGTTATTAGTTTTTACGAGTTGGCAAATGCGACAGTTTCTAATATACCTCCGTACCTTCCGATTGATGTCTTTGATATAGCAGCTTTCTTCCAGGGCCTTTACTACCTTTAAAGCGCCCATATGCCCATATCGAACATGATAATTGAACACTATGTCCTTCTCGATATGGGTCGGAATTATTACCTTCCATTCCTCCTTATATAATGATGGTTTGGAAAACAGGATTCCCTTATGTATAGTGTAATATTGGGAGATGGTCTCATCTCCTGCTTCCAATCTTGAGATAATAGTAATTAATTTCGGGTCAGCTTGTTGGTGTGTGCTTAGTTGTTCCAGAACTGATTGTAGACCGGCGCTGCTGCTGAGAATATGGTACACCTTCAGAATACTCTCCTTCTCTCCCTCGAACGTCTGCTTGTCAATGTCAACTCTAGACAATACGTCCGCGACGACATTCTTCCTTCCGGGGATATACTCCCACTTAAGGTCGTATTCTTGCAGCAATAGTATCCACCGCGTTAACCTTCCATGGCTCAGCTTACATCTCTTAAGGAATGATATAGATTTATGGTCTGTCCGGACGGTAACGGGATAACCAAGAATATATGTACGGAACTTTCCGCACGCGAACACGACACTCAATAACTCCTTTTCTGTCACATGATAGTTTTTCTCACTCTGGTTCAGAGCTCTGCTGGCAAAACAGATTACAAGATGCTCGCCCTCCTCATCCTCTTGATATAAAGTAGTGCCGAGGCTGATGTCACTGGCATCACAATTAAGAAAGAAAGGCTTGTTAAAATCTGGATGGCGGAGTATAATGTGTTTAAGGAATTTTTGTTTTATAAGAGTCAATATGTTTTGTTGTTCATTACCCCAGATCCATTTATTTTTAGATGACAGTTGCGGCTGAAATCTGGCAGTCAGTTCGGAGCACTTTTCCTGGAACTTGCGGTAGTAATTACAGAGTCCCAGGAACGACTGTAACTGCCTTCGATTCTTTGGCGTAGGAAAGTTCTGAATTGCTTCGACTTTTTCAGCCGACGGTGAGATTCCCTTATCATTTAATATGAAGCCCAAGAATTGTATCTCTTTAGCAATAAAATGAGACTTTGCTAACTTCAGAGTAATATTGTTTGCTGCTAGCTTCTGTAAGACGTGTTCCACACGGTAGCAGTGTTCCTCCCAAGTTTCTGAGGACACTAGCAAGTCATCGACGTATACGGTGGTGAATTTTAGTGCTTCTTGGCCAAGTATTTGATCCATGCAGTGCACAAAGACTGCGACTGAGTTTACCAGTCCGAAGGGCAACCTCTTAAACTGGTAGTTCCGCCCTTCGAATATAAAGGCCAGATACTGGCGACTCTGTGGATGTAATTCCACCTGCCAGTATCCGCACACCGTATCCCAGGTAGTGAAGTATTTGGTACCGTGGAACCGTTTTAAGATCTCCTCAATCTCACCGGGCGAAGTCCTGTCATTTATGATCATCTTATTTATTTCGCGCGCATCTAAACATAAACGGACTTGTCCGTTTTTCTTAGGAATAGCCACGATAGGACTTGTATAAGGGGAATGGCTACTCTCTATAACGTCACGGTTAATCATTTGCTCTATTTCAGCTCTTACTGCTTGCTTTCGTGATTGCGCAATGGGGTAAGACTTCCGGTTAAAGTCTACAGTGTCTCGGAATTGTAGAGTACACTGGAAATTCTTCACTTTACCGGGCTCATCAGAAAATACTGATTTATATTTGTTGTATATATCTATTAATTTGTTCGCTTGGTTTGTTGTTAAACCTTCGCCAGTTATACCGCTCCGGAAATCCCTGATCTCCTGGATTTTTTGCGACCATAAATCTTCATTGGAGGTGTCGTCTATTTTCTGTTCAATTAGGGATGTTGGATGGATGTAATTAATTTTTCGGATTTGCTGATGGATACTATCGGGAACGACTTGGTCACACTACCCACCAAGTTCGCCGTCCAAGTATGTCCGTTAGAAAACAGCGACAATGTTTCAGTTCTTAGATCAATGATGGCGGAATTTCTCCTAAGCACATCACACCCGACCAGTATATTAAATGGCAGACCGCTCGCCACCAAGAATTCCATGTCAATCGCTATACCACAGCTCATCACACTGGCGGAGACTTGTTTACGTATAGTTTTGTTTTGTCGGCCGGTTGCTCCCAACAAAACAATATTATTCAACGGCAATGTTGGTAAAGTTCTCCCGCACTCTTGCTGTATCCTCTCCAGTTCCGTCGTACTTATTATTGATACGTTTGACCCAGTATCGATCATTAACTTGGCTGGGATGCCTTCTACCTTGGCGCCAACATGTATAATTTCATTATTGAATTTATTGGTGGAACTCCTGTTATCCTCTTCCAATAACTCCTGTCTGATGTCCTTCAGGTAGCTGCACCCGATGACTGTAATACGATTGTGATTATTTTCAAAATTGCACTCATTATCTTTATTATACCCAGTAGTCAGAAGCAGTAACGGGTTCTGGCGATTTATTACTGCCTGTGCCCGTTTAAAGGCTCGGCATCATTGTTCCTTTGAGCCATACTAGTCGATGCCTCATTCGGGATGCTCAGATTGGTTACCTGCCGATCTGTCCTATGGTTTTCCGGTCGTTCATGGTGCGACCTCTGTTCAGTGTTGTCCAAACTACGCGCCGTGGTTATTGCTCCTACGCGCCGGATAGTACCTCGGTTGGTCCCGTTCTAGGCTCCTCCGTCTTTCTTCGTATCCGCGGTAACTATTCCGTCGATTGTGGTTGAATCCTCGCTGTCTTCCTTCTGTGGCTCGTATGAAGTTCACTCTAGGGCGAGGAAACCTATTATTATTAAAATTACCATTATTGGGACCCGCACGATTAGCATTACTAGGGTAAGGACTATTACCATAATTGGGGCTTCTCTGACTATTTACGTTATTAGGGTAGGGATTGCGGTTACCCTGATAACCATTAGAGGGTCGGTTCGGGTTTTGCTGGTTGGGACCCGTATTATTATTATCATTGTAATTAGTATTATTTACATTATTTCCATTATTAGAATTGTTATTTCGCAGGTATGTCCGACCTCCTTGGTACCCAGTATTTATGTGGTTCGTACCCTGGTTATTGTTCTGGTACGTCCTTGGTTCGGGCCCATCACTTCTTCTACGACTCTGCCGGTAGTAATCTTCATTTTCATAATTCTCTAGGAGTTCTGTCATTGCCTGGATGGTTTTTATCTGGCTGCCCCTCCTAGCACGAATCACCTCCTCATCATAATGGTAAGACAGCTTGTTTATTAGGCATTCCTCCGGTATGGCTGGTTCTAAGTGCTTGGCCATACACACCTTGCCGAGGAAATAAGCTGTCATTGAGCTGCCGACTTGTGGTTTGTAGCGGCCGTGGCATATATTATCTCTTATGAGATTTTGCGTGGTCTCTGACCAGTACTTGGCTTTGAACAGGCTCTTGAATTGTTCATAATTGTCGATGTCGCTCCGGTTGGCCATCCACCAATGGTCATTCACCTCCCGAAACGACTCGTCAAGGATCTTTCTGTTCTGGACCCATCGGTTCCCTCGGTGTTTCTCGAGGTACTCCTCTATTCGTGCCAAGAACTCCATAGGCTTCCGTTTGTATTGCCGGAATTTGAGCTATTCTCTGTTCTCTGACATGGGGAAATTGTGATATCCCGATGGTCTGTTTCTTATTAACTCTATCTCCTCCTGGCTCTGACGCACCTGTCCGGTTATGTTTGACATAGCGGCTTCCACGCCGTCGCATCTTTCTGTTACTTGGGTCCTCACTTTATTTACTTCCTCCAATGCAAATTTCTTGGTCTCCTCCATTTTAATTTTCTGTTGTTCTTGGACCTGAGTAATCTCCTTTGTTATTACTTCCCGGACTTCCAGCACTTCGTTTTCTGTTTGACGACATCTTTCGTCTACTTCTCGGATCTGCTGGTTAACAACCACGACTTCCTGTTCTAATTTCTTTACAATGGACTTCTTCGTCTCAGTTATCTTTTTATTTATCTCCTCTTTGGCTGACTCAATCCTCTCGTCTAACTTATTCGTGTTCTCTTGGTTAACTTCCCTTAGTTCTTCTCTCAACCTTTGATTATTCTCATCCATCTCCTCCTCCATTTTCAGATTATTTTCCTCCAACTTTTCCCTCAGTTGCTGATTGTCGCTTTCCATTTTCCTACTTGTTTCCTCCATTTTCTCTTCCATCTTCTTACTCAAATTTTTACTGGTTTCTTCGATCCTCTTATTGGTATTTTCTATCTTACGGCCCAATTCTTCCTTTGTGGATCGGTTATCTTCCTTCAGATCCTCTAGTTTTTCATTTAATGAATGGTTATCTTCCTTCAGATCCTCTAGTTTTTCATTTAATGAATGGTTATCTTCCTTCCTTTCCTTACTACTTTCGTCCATCTTCTTGTTTAAATTCTCCACCATCTTCTTGTTATCTTCCGTAGTGGAATCCATTTTCTTAGTTACTCCTTCTATTTTGGATTTGATTTCCTCCTTTAAATCTTTACTCATTCCCTTCATTGTCTCCATCATCTGCTTGTACATTTCCTGTATGTAACTATCCTCGGTCGGTGAAGGTTTCTCCTTTTCTGGGACATTAACTTTCACTGTCTGCGTTGGTACTTCTAATTGTTCCTCTGGTGGTTCAGGTTGTTTACGTTCCACCTGGATAAGTAACACTTCCGGATCCTCCACAGGTGTTGCCTCCTTATCCCCCATGTCAACCTCTTTTTCGGCCTCTGCCGCCCTCTTTTTCGATGTAGCTCGTCTTTGCATCTTTCTCTGTCTCTATTTATTAATCGCTGCCAAGCTTAGATTATTAAGCCCTCTAAGTTGGACGCCACTTTGTAAGAAGACCCTCTTGTGTAATCTAATCAAGCCCCACTGTTTGGGCTAGCCACTTGGTCACCAGACCGCTGTATGCCGGTCGTTACAAAAGAATAAAATGTATATGGAAAATTCAATAAAAATAGAATTTTCAAATAATAAAATAATTTTGTTATGTTAATAAATGTGTTTAAATGAGAAATACATCTGTTTTAAAAGGTTCTTGTAAAATTTTAATAACAGGTAGGTATTTATTGACCGTCCAGCACTTCTTGAAGATTTGAACCAAGTCTGGAGTTAAATATATTAACTCCAGTTAGTAATCGATTGGTGACTTTTCTGACTGGTCCAATATCTTGTTCAAATAGAATATATTCTTCTTACTTAAGTCCTTCAGCCTTATAAATACCCTTAAATTACCCTGTGAAATAAGTAACAGATACGAAATAATGGAAATATAAAGATTTATTGACAATTTAAATAAATAATCAATATATTATCGATGGAGAGCAATTATCGACTCTGTCTCGGGAATTATCGATTGTGTCATACAGAACAAATTTTATGATATATTATATTAAAAGACAGGTTCTTTGAGCGATTAGAATTAATAGTCAGAGAAGGGTGACGAGAAAGTATAACATTAACAATTAAAAATAAATACAATAATTATTATTCAATGGAATTTAAATAATTCTTATATGTAATGTGTTTGAATGTTTTCGAACCATTGAAGACTGACGCCACTGCGATGTAGTAAGCAGATTTCGTTTTCAAGATGGCCGCTACTCGGGTTGGTCTAGGTTACTGCAAATGCGTCGTGTCAGAAAATCACAATAAAATTACCTTCATTAAGGTTTAAAATGTCCCCGCACTGGTGTAATATGTCTGTTAATCTATTTGGTGTATTCTGGTGAAGTGTTCTGTGTAAACTTGTGTTAGTTAGTTTATTTTCTATGTGTTCAACTTCTGCGGTTAAGTTCTCAAGTTATGGTTAAGAATTGCAGAATGAATCAGTTTAATTATAATGTTTTATTTGTTTTTATCACTCGTATTATAGAGTTAAGTGTTTGTTTTCACTATTGTCGTGAATGTATTAACAGCTTTAGCTTTAAAAAGTGTCTAACCCGTCAAACTCTCGTTTCATATTTTAATGGCTAAACGCTAGTACCATTTTTCTCGATTTAAAGAAACGTTCTTTACACAACTGTCCAGCTTGATATTCAACAAAAGACTAATTAACTTGGTCATAAATCTGGCCCAGTTAATCCTTGAAAAAGTATTGTTAACATATTTCGACTTCCCATACACATTAGAAAATATTACATTATATATGGAATTTATCTATTTTATTCCTTACTTTTATGAATTATTAACCTTATTATTGGTTTAATCATCTTATTCCCTTTAAATTGATGTATTATAGTCCATATCTGTAGACATTTTGTGGAAATTAACAAATTTTGTTCACACTTTGGAAACATAGGCTCAAAATTGGATTTCCGTCTTTATACAAAATTCCTCCATTTTAAATATTATTAATACTATTATAATAAATTTTAATTATTCATATTCCTCTTCCTTTCCTTAAATACATATAAATTACACCTTTGAACTGGTTTTTTGTGTTAATCTGTAAATTTGACATTGCTCTTTAAAATTAATTAATTTATATATTTTGAAAATTTACAATGTTTTAAGGTATATTTCCTTATTATCATTTTAACTCATAGGATCATTCCTAGTAGTGGTTAATTGAGTTATCTTATATAAATCTTGGTAGTTTACAGGATTTATAAGTGAATTATACTAGTTTATATTGGTTCTGTGATTTCACCAAATGGCCTAGATTTTAGAATTTTATATTTCTTTCTTTCTCAAATAATTTAAACTTAATTCCTCCTCCGACTTTACATAATTACAATTATATGAATATAACATGGTTTATAACTTATTGTGTGGTGTAGTAGTTAACTAACACTACTGTTATTAAAATAAATAATTATGAACATTGTTTAGCAATCTGCACGATTGAACATATTGCAGATATGGTTTGAACATATATCTTTTAACTATTTTTGAGCTAACATAGCATACCTATTAGAACATTATTAATGGTATGTTGGCTATTATTTATCAAACATAATTCTTTTTAAAACACATAACATAAATCTTATTTTCTAAAAACCCTTACAAATACATTTTATTAACACATTGATTTTAGGACTGTGAAATAACAGTCTATTTAAACATTTTACACTTATTAATACTATATTAATGTCAGTCTTTTCTGGTTTAAATCCTGATTATTTGTGATCCCCTACATCAGTAAACATTAACTCCCATACTCTATTTATTATCATTTTTTACAAATGTCTTGTAAATAAAGATTTACATTAAAATAATAAAATACTGGAAATCTTCCATTTTATTATTTTATTATGCTGTTTATTATTAGATATTAAAGTTGTGATGTAGCATACTGATAAGTTATAGTATCACCAACTTTAAGTTTATTGCATTTCTAAAAAACACTTACACAAATTCACTTTCACTGTTGGTTCTGATATTTTGAGTCTTATTATCTCAGACCAGACCTTTAGTAATCATGGACTGTTAAGACTAGTTTATTTTCTTTATTACACAATAGCTTTAGTCGGTTCACTTCTTATAACGCTATACAGCACTTTAGTTTTCTCAATAATTACATTTTTATAGGATTTTGGGTATGTTATACTTTCTTTTGCATAGTTTTTGTGGGTTTGGGGTTGATAGTAGTTTATATAATAATAGGTTTTACTACAGTGTTTCTTTCATACTATTTCTTCCTCTCCTCCTGTCTTCTTTCTTGTCCTTCTTCGTATCTTCCTTCTGGTCTTCATTCTTGTCCCTCGTCTAGTCTTCATTCTTGTCCCTCGTCTAGTCTTCACTCTTCTGGTCTTCCTTCTTCATTCTTGGGTAAACCAAGGTACTTGGTGTTATCTCGACTGAGGTTTAGTGTGGAGTATTTAATTTATTCACTGAACTGACTTTATTCTTCTATACAGGTTTCAGGGTATTGTTTTCTTCCTGTTCACAAACTTTATTCTTCCCTCTTCTTGTTTTTGGGGTATTTTGGTATTCACCACTTTTTAATTGAATCTCTTTTTTCTTGATATGGTCTTATATAACTGGTTTACTGCTCTGAGCTTCCTGGGTAACTTACTGATATGATACTATGAGTTGCTTCGATACTTTCTTTGGTTTTTTAAACAGTGGTTTTTATATATAATGTAAGGAGGATTTTATTTTATTGTGGTTCATTCCTCTGATTTATTTAAATGTCATTCAATATTATTATAACATTTGTTGGCGTAATTAAACTTTATGATTTCACATGACTTAAAATGTAGTGGATTTTCTGTCACGCTACACCGTTCATCATCAGATCTACGATCTGGCATCATCATCACGTGGCAGTTACGATCTGATGATGAACGGGTACGTTCGAAAGCGCTAATCGGTGTCACAGTGACTAGTGGTGTGTGCAACAAGTGAGTGATGATGATTGATAACGATATTGAAAGAACAATAAGGTGAACCCAGATACACGCGAGTGCACCCACACACACTCACTTCATACAAACAAAAGAAGTCGATATCAGACTCTGGCATAGAGTATACTGAATAGACTTAAGTGCAGGATATGCATATATCCTGTTATATTTAACCTTCCCACGTTAACCTGATTTCGCTTTTCAATTGTAATACACAATTTAGATGCTAATGCGCTTGACAGATTGGCAACTATCTACTATAACGGAAACATATAAAACAAGAACGAGGAAATAATAATACCAGTTTTCTGCAAAAGAAAACGTTACTGTTTACGTCGTGCGCTGTTCTATTTACGCAGCTGTCAGTTCACATGAAGCAATAGAACACGTCCTCTACGGCGACTGATACAAACAACTTAATGTACGCGACTTATATGTCCAACGACTCTTGGTTTTTTTTTTTTTAATTTAATGTAACAATAAGGCATATTGACTTCAGTTTCCTTCAGTCTGTTAAGTGAAAGTGTCTTCTTTTCATTTACTTAGAAATAGTTTTGTTTTTAAATTTATAAATAGTTTATCTTCTATCTGCTTTTCCCTTTTGACAGCTCGGGGCGGGCTATCGTTTATTATATATTGTCCATCACATTCCACAAAACTCGTATAAAAAATACATCACACATAATACAGTAGTTTCAATAATGTGACCTAGGTGAATAAGAATTCACCTAAGAATTAACTGGATCTCTACTGTGCAGTTAACCGCGTAATTTACACTCTCAAAAAGTACATTTCTAGGTACTGGTCAAATAAGAGTAACAAAAATAAACATATTAGTTTCTGATGTTGTATACATACGGGGAAATTTGGTTTTACTTACGTTTGAGCTATACCGGTACCGTTGAGTAATACAGTGGTTGAGTTTATTTATTATATGTTTTCTATCTGCGCCAATAAATTTTATATGTCATGTTTCACATAAAAGATTTTGACAGATAATGTTACACTGCCAGTATTTCTATAAATACTGATTATGAAAATATATTATATTTTAATAACATATACAAATGTTAGGTAACAGTAAGATAAACGGTAGGATTATTCAAATAACAGTGGTTAATAAACAGATTTAAAATTAATTTAATGTTACAAATACAGTTTTAGATGCAAATCTGCAATACAGAGATATATATAAAACGTGTGCTCGATCGTTTACTTTAATAGGTCGGTGGTAAATATTAAATTGTTTTTGTAAAGGAATTTGTGGTAAAAACGTTAAACAAAAAAGGTTAATGAATTCTTTAGGAAATTATTTGAGATTCTGTTAATGCCGTAGCGAATTAACATTTTTCTGAAGAAAAGTGGAGTAATTCATCAAAGACGGTAGTGTGGGAAATTTTTCATTAACTTTGCGTCTATCAAGGGGTTTGCTGCCGTCAACTTTTTTATGATGTAATAATTAAAATTGGTGGTTTCGCAGTGAACAGCGATCACCCTTGTTATAATTAAAAATAAAAACATTTGGGACAAAATTCTGTAAATTGTTTATTGTAACAAAATGTTATATATATTCACATCTTCCAATCTCGTACGCATATAATGTTCCTTTCACAGACTTTGAGTAGCAAAAACGTGAAAAAGTACACTACAAGGTTGTGCTATTCAATCTTGTAAACACACACACACACACACATATATGGGCAGACGTGTAGGGGGTGATTAATGGTAATAACGCGTCTTACGCAACTTATTAGTCCTAGCCTTAATGTTCTCTGCTGAAAGTGAAATGTCCTTTGCAATGAAACTGTTTTTGCAACTGTGTTCAATTGTTGACAGAAATGAACACTGTAAACATAACTGCTAATACAGTATAAAGGAGGTGGAAGAAACAAGATAACAAAATTTACTCCATTTGTGAAGCTAATTTCTAATCCTGTTTTTACTTCTTTGTTTAACGTGCCGTGCGTGTGCTGGAGGCATAGACTATGATGCAGTTAGATCATATGGAGAACACCGATGGAATTCAAGAAGTTTATTCAGATTTATCGAACCGTAATTCAGTCGAATGTCTACGCGCCTTGTTTGTGTATAAGCGAAATGGATGTGTAATGTAAAAATGGATAGACATTTTTGTTCTCGTGGACGGTCTTGACAGATATTATGCCGGATGGTGCGCTGGTGCATAGAAAAAATCTTTTTTTGATATTTACAATTGCTATATTCATTAATCTTTGATAGCATAAATTTCAGCGGGTAATACAAGAGATGTGATAGGTACAATTGGATAATCTCATCTTTTAACACTATTGAGCAGCTCACCACAGAGTCGGGTTTCGATCCGTCTGTAAATGCTACATAGACCTCAAGATACGTGTTACGAAACATAAAGCTACGAATGCAATATGCACTGAAATGAGTAACGTCTTGTCGTGAGGTTTGTCTAAGCTGTTTTTAGAAATCTGTGATAGGCAGACTTACATTACGCCGTGTGATGAACAGAGTTGACTTCCCTGACGCCTGTAAATCGCTAGAAAAGTTTATAAGATCCACTACCCATCTTAAATCAAATGAATAATCGAATCAAATTTCAATAGGGATCATATATCCGCACCGTAAGATGCCAACTTATTTTTTGGAAAAATTTACCCTCTTGTTACACGACTCGTTCAACTGGTCAGCGTGCATATTCCAGGTGAATTTGTTATGAAAGATGACTACCAAGAAGCCAGGTAGCCATTTTTGGTGTCGGTGTCGGTGTAATACTGTTTCATTACTGTGTAAACTAATTCAATTTAACAATAGGGTTAAACGATGAGATTATACGACTTTCCCTATTACATCTCTTGTAAGTATTACTCGCTCCCAAGAAGCCATTGTCAGAGACAGGTAGAGGAGTACCATTTTCACCGACACCTACTCTATCCTGACACTAATTTCTGGGTCAAAGGTGTACCGCTATTGTCTCATAAGTTGAAAATTGGAACCCGTTGGACAGCATCCACTACTGTAAAGTGTAATTTGATGATTTTCTGTTGTAAGTTTTCCTCTCCTACGCTGACTTTTGAGCAGGACGCAAACTCGCCAACACGTCTTCAAACCGCGCTTCTTTGACTGGAAAATAAATACTAACCAAAACATTGTATATAGCAATTTTAAATAGTGCAGAGCACAAAATTGATCCTCGTGGTACTCAACTGGCGAAATTTTTTTTTCTGTCAGAGAGAACGAGTCCTCTTAGAATATTACGTAATATTGGTAGAGGCCATTGTTCCATGTGTATAGTCAACAATGTTGTGTTCCTCTACTGAATCGAAGATTTTCTTGAAGTTAAATAAAATGGCTGAGGATGTCCTTCCTCGTAAAGAATTCAGTATATTATTTTGAAGAAACAGAATTTGATCAAATGTTGAGTGTGAGCATTAGAAACCACATTAATCTGGAAATAGTAGCTTTCATCTCTTTAGATCCTACTGCAGTCTACTGTTGATAATTCTATCATAGAACAGACATTAGAATGATAATCAAGGACAGACAATCAATGAAAGATTATTGTTTGATTCGAGAATGGCACCTGTTTTCCGCATTACTTGAAAGGCAACCGAGAATCATATTTCGTTAAAAATTCTCAGTAATAGGTCAAGAATGTGACGTGGAGCGTGTTTTAGCATATTTATGTAAAAATTATCCGCTCCTTTTGCAGTTTATCTGGCAGTTCACTGGAGTTCTTGAAGAGTTATGTGGTGATTATACTGTTCCGTATTTTTTCTTCTGTTGTATGGGCTAGGTGTTACACTGTTACGTTTTGTTGGTAAAAAAATTGTGGAAAATTATCCCTCTTATTTAATTTGGAAAAGACTTGTGCAGAAAAACGGTGTGTAAGATCTGTAAGTGGATTGCTATTGACTAAAATATTGGTAAAACAGAATCAGGCTTTTTCTCTAGTTCAAACTCTCTAGTTTAAGATTTTATGAATTGAAGTATTTGGGTGACCGGAGGAAATAACGCTGAATATAATTTTCAATAGTACTTTTAATTTCTTTTTAGTGGATGATGTCAATCTTTTTTAGCACTAGAGCAGTTGAGCAAGGAGCTCTCTTACGATTCATGTTTTACAATTACAACTGTGGAGAAGAGTGAGGGCATGTAATCAAATAGTCAGTAAACTCTCTAGCCATAGCGACAGGTGTATAAGACGAAGTTTCTTTACTCTTTTTTATGTTTACTGCTTATGTATATGTGGCCCAGTCTATTTTATTGTAATTATAACTAATGGTCAGGTTAGCAGTGAGTTAGGCTTGGTGCCTTGAAGTGCTGACGGATACATATTACAAAATAATGGCTACCAATAAGATCATTACGTATTCGAACCAGAAATTTATTGCATAGTTGTGGAAAGCGAATGGAAGATTTAGATAAGGCCATGTTAATTTGGAAAATTGTAGTTACTTCCCTCCCTTTTATTCAAACGATCAAGTCAAAAGTGTCTATTATCGTGCTCAACAACTTTACCTTTTACACTAAAAGTATGGCCATCTGTAGGCGCTGAGTTATCGACTACCATTGAGGAGGGAAAGTGAGTGCATCGACTGTGACAGTTTGACAAAAAACATATTATCTTTACAAGGAAGGCAAAGACTGCATACAGTGATTGAGAAGTACATGAAAATTGTTGTTAATACTATGATCTGGAATTCAATAGATTTTGCTGGTGACGAAGATCTAACCTAAAAAGCTAATATTATCCCTCCACGAGAAAAATTCCGTACACGTTTTGTTAACAAAGAACATTTTGCTTTATTCATTAATGTGTGTTACTTTGAACTAGGCTAAATTATGAGTGCAACCAACTTTACATGCACGCGAGTGTGTGATGGAAGGATAATGGGTTTGTGCGCGTGCAAAATGTGTGTGTGTGTGTGGGTGTGTAACTCGCCAGACTGACGCCAAATAGTCTCATGGAGCCTCGAGTGCAATGTCGTTCCCATTGAGCTAATTTATCAACGTCACGGCTAAACAAAACTACGAATCTACTAAGTGGAATGCAATGTTATCCTCTCTGCTTGGAGTAGGGCTAGTCGCGTGTTAGAACATTCTTTTTTGTTTTATGTTATTTGGCCTTTGACTCTACCTAGATGGTAATCGTAATAATTTTACCCAGCACTTACCATTTTCAGTAAACACTCAGTAAAATATTTCATATGAAATACTAGTATATTTTATATACTAGTAACAAATAAGTTTCAAAGTAGCTTTTACCATAATAAAAAAATATAGGTTTACCTGGAAATCCTTTTGGTATATTTTTTTTTAATGTTGTACTTCTACTATGCTAACATCAGTATATTTTCTACATGCCGTATGTTTAATTTACCATCATCCTTTTAGTTTATAGTGCCAGTAATCAGGGCCGGCCCAAACCTTAAAGTCTAACCGGGCAGAGGCACAATTTTGCGCCCCCCCCCCAAAAAAAATCTGATGCTTATTTTCTTATCAGTACTAATTTAATAACATTATACTTTAAAAGTTTTATCATGACTATTTTTTACTAGTGGCGGCGGTTAAGCCCTACACATAAAACACTATTCTGTAGGTCTACATGAAATTAATAAAAAAATTTAAAGTTTATAGTATATAACTTTTCAAATGTTAACAAATATTTTTTTATTTTTCTTGAAACCCATTAACTATCACTAAGGCCTGTTTTTAAAATTTAACTTAATAAAGCTGTAACTGGACTCACCTATATAGGCCTAAGTGTTTCACATGGACGCTCAATGCGAGTGGAAAACATCAAATAATAAGAAACAATTTCAAACAGTTTCTTATTATAAGTATATGTACAGATATTATCAAAACATAAATGTCTTTTCACATGTAAAGTTAATTTTTACTAAAAATATCACTCCAACATTTATTGCATTAAAATTTTCTTTAAAAATAAAAAAACATTGTTTGGTTTTTGAAAGTTTAGTTAAATCGGCTTGAAGAACTTTTTGAAAATTCAGACATTTTTGTTTCAAGATTTCGGATTCTGGAAGAGTTTGCACGTTGTACAAAAACAAACCCCAATGCTGGTTATGAGTCTCAAGTTGTGTAAAGCTCTGTTTGATGGATGTCAGACCTCATCTATAAGCGGGTAAAAGACAACTGTTTTAAACAACTGCTCCGGATCTGTTGGGGCTTCGTCTCGGTACTCATAATCAAATTGCCGATTTTCTTTCTCTCAGGCTGCTTCTTGTAAATAGCGTCAATTTCCAAGTCTTCAGCTACGTCTTTGGCTGTTGCTACAGCACCTGCGTATCCAGTTTCAAGATATTCTTTTAAAACTGTTTGGCACTTTCCAAGATGTGTAACTGTTGATCAGTCACTGTTGGCGTTTTGCATGGTATTGCTGACCAAGTTTACTTGAAACAATATATCATGCCAAACAACAAGGGAGACAATGAAGTAAAAATATGTTAACTTGTTTTCAATGACTTGGCTTCAGATGTCACTTTTGGATTAATGAGTTCCCCTTGCATTGCCTGTAGCGCTTCACAAACTTCAACCACTTGATACCTGACTGCCTTTACGCTGTTAATTCTACACTCCTATCTAGTTTCACAGACTTCTTTGACAGTAAGAGTCAACTGACTTTCCTTGAGTATTTTCCATCTTTTTGTAGATGATGAAAACAGGACGTACAGACGTTGTAAAACTCCAAACAAAGAAACATTTTTACAGATGAAGCAATACCATCTCTAATTACTAGGTTAAGTAAATGACATCCACAAGGATTGAAAAAGCTTTAGGAAACATAGACAAAATTCTTGACTGTAATCCTTTATATTTTACACTCATGTTGCCTCCATTATCGTAACCTTGCCCCCTACAATTTTTCATGTCTAACCCACAGGTCCCTTCAACTTCTGTCAAAGGGGCCGTTGTCAACCCTTCTCCAGTAATGTCATCCATAGGAAAAAATGACAAGAAATGCTCTTTTACTTAAGTATCTGCTTCAGTACATTCAACAAAACGAATTGTAAGTGACAATTGTTCTTGGTGACTGATATCGGGGGTACAGTCTACTAGTAAAAAGTACTTGGCTTCCTTTGCTCTTTCAATGATATATTTTTTTTATTTTAGACCCAAGAAAACTAATCAACTCATTTTGGATTGTTTTAAACAAGTGATGATCATGGATTTCATTAGATTTAATTTTTCTAATGTGTTCAGCCATAACTACATCGTACCTTCCAATTAACTCAACAAGTCCCAAAAAATGTCCGTTACTTTTTGCAAATAACTGGTCATTAGTTCCTCGGAATGCCAGGTTATGTTCAGATAAAAATACCGTTACTGCAATTAGACGTTCTAAAATATTTTCAGCGATCTACCTCTTTTTGTAAGAATTTTTAAACTTCACTAACAATACCCGTTTGACAACGAATATTTTTTCGGCATCAACCCATTTGCTGTAACATGTGTAGTGCTCACTTGCAGTTTCATGATCTTTTAAATAATCCCCTAAATTTTTCCAGTTGTTGATACCTTTCTGCCCTAATTGAGAGCGGGCATTCCCAAACAAATTACAACTAAAACAATAGACTCTGTTCTTTGATTCAGAATATTTCAAATATCTCCGATACAATTTTTCATTATTGGGCAGTTTCGTATTGCAGTGAAACAGTGAAAATTCTCTGTTTCTCGATCCTTTTGAATCGGATTTTCTTAAGTCAACAGGAAATCTTGAATCCGGAACCTCTATTTTTTGGGACGATTTCAATTATTTGATCCCTTATGTGACGATTCAAGGTAGTTCATTCGTCGATATAGTCCAAATTACACGAGGTAACGTCGCTGTGGGATAAAGGGTGAGCTTCACTTCATTTCCGTCCGTTATAGGGTTTGATGAAGTAATCGTAACATCTTTGTCACGGGAAAAATCGTTTCCTTGGTGCCTTGTACCAGGTTGTTCAGTTTCCTTCATCTCAGTATCATTGTCTTGAACATTACCATCAAAAACGTGATCTGACTCTCTAGCATTTGAAAAATCAATTTTCGTTACATCTTCTTTGGACTATTTTGATCAGTTTCTATTTCTAAATTTTGAGAAAGAAAACAACGCATGAACTTAGCACCTTGTTTATTTTCATTGAATATTTTATTCTTTCTCTTTCTGTTTTGAGCTCCTTAAAGTTTATGGTTTGAAGCCATTTTTAAAAGTCTTTGAAATCATAAACTGAACTCGTATGTCAAAAATTTTCAGAGTACTGAAACGAAAATTTAACGAAATTTTACAAACCAAGTTAAAACGAACAACATTGGAAGTGTTTTCTTTTTTGTTTATTAACATTGATAATGTTTTAGGCTGGGGGTCATCATAAAATGCGTGATGCAAAATGTGTAACGTCATCGAAAAATCTAACGCTCCAGGTGATGTTAACAGTATATTTTTTCCACACTTTCGATTCCCCACACTCCAGAAATCTTCGGTCTCTGTCGTTTTAACATGATAATGTTTGTTATATAGTAGATATCAACATAGAACATCGCTGAATAGGAGAGTCTGCAGTGTATGCACATTATACGTTCCAAAGGCCTAAATCATTATCATGCTTCGATGTTTCTGTTTCGTCGAAATTTTTATTAGGTTCTAGCGTTCTTTTTCTTTTCGGGGGGTATAAAACGATTTAAAAGACGAAAGACTTAACCAAACCATCGATCGAATGGCCATCCTGAATGTTGCACATACTAATAATTTAAACTGTATAAAATTTTAAAGTTTGTTTAAAATCATAAAATAAATTGACTTTCACTGCCTGCCATTTAAAAACATTTTCTATTCTTGCTTTGAATTTCTAATTATTTAAACTAGGCAGCTTACTAACAAAATGAAAACAATAAAGAGCATACTTAGATAACATAAGAAAATATCGGTATGGAGAACCATACGTGACTTCCATATTCTAAGATTTATATTTAAAATCATTTTAGAAATGAAATATTACCATAGAAACTACTTCTTTCTACTTACTGCTTCAGCCTTAACCACAGTACTGTGGTCACTAACGTATACCACCTCACGTTATCGCACTCGATTTTCACTGATGATGGAAGTCGATGGCATTGCCGAAATGTCTGGTTTTGTAGAAAACATTGGACTACGGCCAAATATCCCGGGAAGGAATTTTAACAAAAACTACTTCTTTGTTGCCGATAACGTTGTACACATATATATCAGTGGCGAAGTTACATGGATGCAATTGAGGCAATGCCTACCCTAAAAAATTCTGTAGAATAAAAATTATAAATACGTACGAACTACATAACGTAAAGATTATACATTGTTACTGCGACTGTCAAATTTATTAAACCGAAACGTGCTTTATTGAGCGACCGCTAGATGGTGACAGGTGAGATTCGGCATAGTTCGTTTAAAGCGAATGAGGCAACCTGAACTTGCCTCAGCGTTTTTTGTATACATCGTATGTAAGCAATGTAGTGGTGTGATAGGGAAGTGTAGGGAGGGGGGATTGTCCCGCGCTGTACACATAGAGCGTTGAGGCATGCCTCACTTCTGTGGTCCAAACAGTTAAGTTAAAGCGCCTGTGTTGTTTCTAAGTGTTTATTTTATGCGGTTATTAAAAGTGTCACTGTTATTCCGCTGAACTAACAGATGATCAAGATTGTTATTTGAATTATTTGTAACATTAAACATATATATAGAAACTAATCAAGTTTAAAAATTTGAAGTTCAATCAGTTGTATTATTGTGTATGACTAATACAAGGATTGTTCAATAGACACACGTATAGAGCCGTAAAGCATTTTTTATTCAACGATTTTAAAAGAAGTCTCCAATAACATTAAGGCATGAGTTCCACTGTTGCGCTAACCTGTAGATTCCCTGCTAGTAAAATTCTTACGGCTGTTTGTGGAACCATTCGGTTACAGCAAACTCTACCTCAACGTCCGATTTGAACCACCGTCCTTTTAGTGATTCCTTAAAAAAAAATTTAAGATAAGATTTTTGCCTACCCATTCAGTAACTACTAGCTTCGCCAGTAAGCAAATTGATGTCCATTTTTTCGGCTTGCACGCGTTATGTTGGTGTGGGTTTCGGCACTTTCCATTTAAAAAGCGTGTAAACGTAAGAAAATAAACATGAGTGAGGCCAGAAATAACGTGAATTGTGTGTGTGTGTGTGTGTGTGTGTGTGTGTGTGTGTGTGTGTGTGTGTGTGTCTTACCTGCCTTTTTATTGCTGTATTAAATGAAAAATATTATATTACATTAAAACGAAAAAAATTATAATTTTATTTCCTCGCAACAAAATTATTTTATTTTTAACGATTACCATTGTTTCAAAAAGTGTAAATAAATTTTCAAGTACTTTACTCTTGTTAAAAAGTAAAAGGTTCACAGGTAAACTACCCCTTCCCCTTAACCGATCTTCACCAAAATCGAAAGTCCTTGAGAGCTCTACAATTCAGGGACGTATGCAAAAAATTATTTGATTATGTTTGAATTTGCAGCTGTTATCGTTTGGCATAGAAAATACGCTTGATAAAAAAACGTTGCAGGTAAACTACCCCTTACCCTCAACCGACCTTCACCAAAAACAACAGGTCTTGAGTACTCTACAAATCACGGCTGTATGCAAAACATTATTTGATTCTGTTTGAATTTGCGGCTGTTATCGTTTGCCATAGAAAATACCCTTGTTAAAAAAACGTTGCCGGTAAACTACCCCTTTCCCTACACCGATCTTCACCAAAAACAATAGATCTTGAGAACTCTACAATTTAGGGCTGTATGCAAATAATCTTTTGATTCTGTTTGAATTTGCGGCTGTTATCGTTTGCCATAGAAAAAAAATTTATAGACACACAGACACTTTTCGGAAAACTTTTTTTCATGTTTTGAGTGTAGTACAATCAGAATCTGCAATAATCTCGAACACGATTTTTTTTGCCATCACCATACTTCCATTCCTTAAGGAATATGGAAGTAAAATCAAACACTTAACGCGCACTTAAGAATACCTTACACTGTTAGTCGCACCACTGGCAGTTGCACGGTGACAAGTCACAACAAAAGAAACAACTGAAACAAAAGAAGGATGAAGCGCGAAGGGTACGATGTTTGCGTGGTGGAGGCGGGGGAGTTGCCGAAGATTACCAAACTTATACGATCTGTTTCGAGGCGTTGTACGCGTCAGTGAGCGAAGCGCTGTCTTGCCTATCTTGTCGCCGTTTTGTGGCTTCATTTATTAACAATTATAAAGGAAAGAAAAACTTGGATTTTTTTTTATCCATTAATTTGGGGGCCGGGCCACGGCCCGGTTGGCCCGTCCTTAGGGGCGGCCCTGCCAGTAATTTATATTCAGTGTCAGTAATCTGTTAGGAACTCTTAATATGTTAACGTAATCAGTTATCTGAACACACCTTTTAGTTTATTCTCGCATATGCATCGCATGACAAGGGGATCACATGTCATGTTCGTAAGAGTTTGTGGCCTTGTATCTACATAACGGATGAACATACTTTCATGAGTCCGGTGTCAATCGATTTGTGTAACTCCAAACGACCTTAGTCACAACCGACCTTAGCAATATGCCAGTTCCAAAGTGTAGACGGAAAACTCACATGGGTAATTATTACTTTCTAAATTAAATTCATATAGTTGTTTTAATGATTTCCATATTTAAACTAACAATCGGTTTGACCTTACCTCCTAACTCATAGGAAATATGAAAAATTCAAAATGGTGGACTCTTTATGTTAGAGACCTAAACGCTTTATCACAGATTTCGAAAAGTAACGTTTTCGAGCAAAACAATTCAGGAAGAAACAAATAATGTGAGATTGTTAGTTATGTCTGACGGGAGATCTGTGTGGGCCGCCGGAATATGCCCTGATGTCGTCACTTTTGAATTTGAGACATTTTTGAAAATTTTTGGAGTGTAAACCCAAACGTAGGAATACGTGAACAATACACAATGTATCAGTATGCGACTGTATATGTTGGAAAACATTTCATAGAAATATCATAGTCTGCCGACTACTGGACTATGCAGTCTAACAAACATTTAGGTCAGTAGTTTTTTTTATTAGTGTTGAAATATTACAAATAGATAACATCACCAATATTCAAGTAGCCACACTTTTTATAAAATTTAAAATTTACACGATGTAATTAATGTATTATACAATGTTTATTATCTGTATGTGTCCGCACGGACGTATGCTGTTCATAAATTTATCACCAACGTGTTTCTTGTGATCAATGAATATTAGTTGTGCAAATGAAAATGATCAGTAATCTGTTAGCTAGAAATCTGCAGTATATGCTCTGCTGGTAAATTCTGTATAGACCGCCAACCTGAAATGTTAATAACAGAATATGGTAGTATCAACAAGTCAAAAGATTAGACAAGCGAGCAAACAAAGTAAGAGCAAGAAATATGGAAGTAGCCAACCAACTAACTAAAAATATCTGTAATAGTAACATTCAATAATTTCTATACAGCAACTTAGACTTTAAATTAAAATAAAATTAGAGAAAATTGTATTCTAAAATACAGTATTCAAGCCAGAAAGCCTGTGCGCTTTATAACATGCTCTTCACGTTCTCCATGAAATCGAGAGAAATAAAATAAGAGAGTAGAAAGAAGGAAAATTCAGAAAAAATTTGAGGACTACTGTAAACAAAGCAGGCGAATTTAGACACTGAAAGGATGAAGATTTTCTACAAATATGAAACAACCAGGATATTGATACAATATGAAAGAGAAGAGGTAGGTTCTATCAAGGGTGCATAAGTAAGGCGGACAAGAGTAGATTTACAACACGGATTGTCAACAGGTTCACAAGAATAAAAATGGCAAGCATTGGGTACAAGCAAAGCAATACAATGACTCTTCATTCTTATTGCAAGGAAAAAGTAAACATTGAAACGAATGCAATGGGTTATTTACGTGGTCCTTAGGCGGCCAAAATCGAAAGAAGAAGAGCAAGAAAAATATGTTATTAGTAGATAGTAAATATGAATTTAGTAGGTATTTTATTTATACACATATTCATGACCGATGTATAATATTTGCGTATTTGCACAGTGTATGAACATAAATGGAGTATTTCTTTTTGCAAACAAATGCATCCGAAAACACCATCAGTAACTATTGATTCCGTTTATAATTGTAAGAAATTATGTATAAATTGAAAAAATCATAATTGTAGTAAACACGGTAATAGTAATATTAATATATAATATGTATGTGTTTAAACCTGTACGATATGTAAATAATCACTTAACGCTACGCCTATTCACGCGTACGATCCACATTATGAAGTATAGTCATGCAACCTCCATTTTTTTTTTTTTTTTTTTTTTTTTGACGGAGTTACTTAGTATTTAAGACTAGGCACTCAACCTAGATGAAGCACAAAATGTGCCGGAACCCAAGCTACCATTTGAAACATGTCTACTGGCTATGGTGACAGGACTTGCAGAATGAAATACTCATATAACAATAACAAATTTCTTATTTATTGGTGCTTCTGTTTCTTTATAAATTTATAACACTTATAAATTTCATATTGTATAACAATTATACTCTTTAAAGCTGTTATTGATCCCTTAAGTTGCAACCCATACAAATAGCTAATCCATTGAAAGGAATTCAGTTATTAAAATCTCATGAATACATAACAGTTGCTGATAGTAAATGGCTTAATTTTTCTTTTACATTCACAAATCTGCATACAGCAATGTATATATACACACTAAGTACACTTGTATCTGGTTGTTGAATACTCTGAGGTTGCAACTCATACAGACATTTAAGTTGACAAGCATGCTTAGAGATATGCAAATATAACATGACACCAATTATTTATAAGAGATTAGAGAAATTAGCTCATTGAGATCTCTTAAGTACCAATGCATTGAATCAGCCAGCTCATTTAACAGTTCACACATGTGCTACTATACATTAACATTACTGTACAGTTATACATTATTAACCCCCTTGAGAAAAATATACACACACATGCATATACCACAACAGATTAACATACACATACTACCCATAATTAATTCAAGTAAGTATCTTGGGTGAAACCCCCTTGCTGGTAACACCACATCAGTATCTCCCCAAGGTGTAACATCAATTCATCCAAAAATAACCCAATGTCCCCTGTAAAGTATTACAACAGCAATTCATAGTGAACCCAGCTCCAGTGTCGGTGTGCTCAGGAAGAAATCATCAAGACAGAATTAAGAATTCATTAAACCCGTTTTAAGATTTATATCCCCGAAATGTGGAGGTTAATCATCCATCCCACTAGATTATGTAAGGTTGAAAAGCAATATAAGGGGACTCGTATCACCCATTCATACCCAGCTATATTTAAACAGTGTACATGTGACTTAGAATTTAAGTTACTCACTCAGATATATATATATATATACATATATATATATATATATATATATATACTGTATACATATGTGTGTAAATATTCCTCCTTTACATGAGTTTATCAAAAATATTTGAATAATGTAAAATCACAACCAATTCAGTATGGGATCCTATCTTACAAAAGCAGATTACAGTTTCACACATGCCTGATGCATGTTCACACCAAACTTTACAGGTTAATGCTTCATGAGTTTACAATTTATAAGTCTGTTTTCACATGGTTTCTGCAGATTAAACTGGAGGAAAGTAGAAGATGTCAGAAGAAAGCATTTAATACTGAAAGATCCCACCTGAGTTTTCAAATTCTAGCTTTTATCCGGGCATGTGGTTCAGATACACAGCTGATGACACTAAGGGTTACTTCTGGAGCAGCATCCTCATCTGTGGGCTGTTCGTGACTGGCGGCGTCGAGGAGCCTAGTTCTTTTTCTCTGCACGAGAGGATGACAGATGGATGGTCATTCTCCGACACCCCTTCATCGGCTTTTCCGAGAACCCTAGGACATGTATGATATGTATTGGGTGTCGAACAAAACCTTATACATGCTCACTTACAGCTCGCCCACACAAACACCACACAATTACATAAATGTTGTGAAATTATATCTTAATTTCGAAATATACCCCGAGCACTTTCTTCCACTTCTAAAACCAGTAATCACACTACATTACCTCCGTGATTTTAACTCAATGAATCTACGTTATTATGCATACACAGGGCTATTTTAATTTACAATTAATAAATAGTAGTTGAGTGTAAGATATTCTTTTAAAGTCGCAAACACCTGACTTGACGAGTACTTACGCCCACGCACATGTCATCAACACACACATTCTTTTATTAAATAAATTACATAGCGCATAATTCTATTAGATTACTTTAGTTAGGCATCGAGGCTTACCTGGAACTCTTTAGAATTAGGCTTCCATGCTAGTAGAAGCAAACGAATACAGGAAGATCAGGCCGCCAGTCCCAAACGTTCAGTCAAGGGTAAGATGAAAAATGAGACCGGATAAACTGTGTAGTCTAACCACGAAAACTAAAAACATGCCAGTCATTGTGAGACCAAATCAGCTGTGCGGGAACACACATCGATATCGTCGCCGTTCTTGACAAATAGACTCTGACCCACTAACTTCACTTGGCGACGCGCGATCACTAAGCCGTGGCAGTCGCGCGAGTTTTAAATGCGATGGAGAACGAGCGGATTATAAAAAGCTGAACGCAGTACAGTACAGTCATTAAACTCTACGTGAACGTAACCACCTACACGTGAACGTGAACGTGTACGTAAACCTGTATAGGCTTACACGTTTCAGTCATGCAGGACTCCTTGCATCTTCACGTTTATCAAAAATTCACTGGATCAGGTTGAATATTTACGGAAGTGTCGTCGGCACCTTTCTTCATAACAGTTATTACAATGTAATCATTTCGCGATAAAAGGTCAAATTTTCGTTTTACGCAATTTAGGCAAAAAAAAATATATTTTTTTAATTTACAGACACAATATAGCGAACTATGAAGTATTTTAATACAAGGACACGATTAAATTGTCGGACGGTGATTTAAGAGACTGATTTGATGTGTGGCGTATGTAGTATATAGTTTGAGTACCGTAAGTAGAAGATGGATAACTGGAGTGTCTATTGCTACCAATATGGGGCAAACAATTTAGTGTACAATGTAGACTCTCAAACTTCAGACTCTAATTATTATGTAGTTAGTGGGTAAATATCATTAGCAATGTTACGATACCTAACTGATGTTCATGATAACTAAATTACGCTCATTATCTAATTTACGCTTGTAACACATTATTACGAATAAAGCATACACTATATTGTGCACATGATTATTATCCCCTTCATAATCTCAGTCGAATACAGAACTTAAGCGTCTATGTTACCAGAAATGCAGAGATTTTCTGTTAGTGTTCGAATAATCTGTTTGTTACGATTTTCAACTTATAAATAAATATTTATTAAGAGAATACACAAAATAAATTGTTCATTATAAGGTTACATGTTTATGTATATGTATATGTGTACATACATATATACATATTGTAATGTAACATAACATTGCATATAAAAGCCAGAGTAAATTAAATTAAACAGGGAATTCTTTCTCCTCAATATAAGAAACTAATCATATGAAAATAGTATAGCATAGATCAATACATCACATGTTAAAATATAGTAAATATAATTAATGTAATGGTATAAGTATATTAATGTAATTTATCAACATTATGCAGTGTAGAAAGTAATATTTTAACTGTAAGGTTGGGTTGAATTAGGTACCCAAAATATTAACAGTGTTAGGTAATTGTATAACTACCTAATATCACTGAGCCATTTAAAATATATAAATATAAATACCAAAATGTCATTGAGCAGTACATTGGGTTTTGGTGTTAAATAAATTACAAAAACAGAGCCTTGTAAAACTACATAGCAAATTTCAATAGTTATGTAATATTGTTTTGTATGTTGTTGTTTGTATGTACTATATAGTAAACAGTTAGAACATAAAGTAGGACTAAATAAATTGTATAAAAATTAAGAAATAAGCAAACATATTGTAAATTAGCTCAAATGGTAACTTTAGACCTATGTTCAAAAATAAAACATCTAAAATTAAACCAGATTGGAAAACAAAAAAAAATATGTAGTGTACAAGCCAAATATAAACAATAAAAGTAATGTAAAATGTATTTTCAAAACATAAAATGCAGTTCTACGGTTACAAAGTAATGTAATACGCAAAAAAGTACAAAAAGCTTAATATTAGGCTTATAAATGTCGTCAATATTTCGTTTTAACCAAATGTCATGGGAAATTCAAATCTGGACACAGAGTTTTGTTTAAGGGGCGAGATATATGATTTTGAAAAAAAATGTTAATCTTGAGATGTTTATTGCTTATGATGATTAACGCAGATTTAAGTTTTCACCAATCACATTTGTAATTGAAAAGTGAGATGACACTTCTTTAGATAAAAAAGTTTACTTTTAATTGTTGTAGAGCTCTTGTTCAGAATAGACGTATTTCATTATGCTCTGATGCATAATAAAGAAATTAGAGTAAATATAACAAAAAACACATAGCATTAAATAATTAAATGAAGAAAAATTATCAACCATAAAATCCCGAAGAATTAATTCTATATCGCAATTACTATCTTGCATTAAATGAGGTTTCAAAGAATTACGGTGTCTAAGGCCACCTATAGGAGAGATCTAACCAGATTTTTATTTTGAAACATCATTTAAATATTCTTATAACGAAATAACTAAACATTTAACAGAACTGTGTTTACTCCATAACCTCAACGCTTAAAACACTGAATTACACAACACTTCGTGAAAAAATAAGAACAGTAACGATTAGTGTTAACCATAATAAAGTGAACACTTAGTATTATTCAAAAGCCACATTATCTTCACTGTATATAGACAAATAGTAAAAATATTTTAAATCTTAAACAAAAACGTCGTATTAGGAGAACAAACTGCAGCGAACCCAGCTCCTGGTGGCGGTAAAGTGAGCTTATTAGCTTAAACCATAACCGTTTGAATATTTGGAGTTATTTTTGTACAGACGAAAGAGTTGTTTATTAATTAATATTTGTAAGTTAATTTATGTGAGTTTTTAAGAAATATTATTTGTTACTTATTGTTGGTTCAGGACATGATTCAAGCCTGAATATATAACCATATAATCTTTTATGGTTATATAAAAGAATCCATTACCATAAGTAACTCAATTTTAATCATTATTTGTACAATACTAAATAAAATATTAGAAATAATACAGTATGCAAAACAATCAAACAAGAATCTTTTATTTTATTTTATATAAAAAACAAAACAAAAATTATTTACATTATAAAATTGGATTCTAAAAACGTTGGGCAACGATAAAAAATAATTAAAATATTATATAGGCCTATATATTGTAGCATCACGAGATAATACAAAAAAGGAAACTGAATTTAATCATCAAAATTTATAGTACAACTAATCAAATAGATAAATATTATGTAACTGAATGAGGAATTCAATAAAGAATGAGTAACCAAATGAGGGCAACCAAAAATAATTATATAAGGAAGAATTATATTAACTAAAACAATAAACCATGAACAAAAAATAAGTATTTTACAGATGCATGAGTAAATTAAAAACAGGAATTTGCTTTGTAAACAAACACAGTTTGTAATTATATTTGTCTTGATTATTCATCACTTCTTTCACAGCACTAACACTTATATAAAAATGAAATTTTTTCTTGTGAACTTACTGTTTATTCTCTTCTCGTCGAACGCGTTTCGGCGTACGTATTCGCCTTCTTCAGCTTAAAGACAGACTGCCATCATTTAGTAACGGTTGTTGTGTGGAATGTGTAGTGGGAGCGGTGCGTGGAGGAAGGGGATTGGCGCGGGGATTCAATTTAATGTTTGTTTTTTGTATAATTGTGTCAAAAAGTGTATGTGATTTATATTTAATTGATCGTTAAGTATGTCGTTTGGTTGTGTTGTGTGGTGTTTATATATTTCGTATTGTTCAGTTGTGTTGAGTTTTCGACCTTTGGGTAAGTAATGTAAAATTTTAAGATTAGTGTCTATGTTGGTGTAACTGTGGTTTTCTGTGTGTATGTGTGTGGCAAATGCGGAGTGTATATTGTTGTTGGTTAAAGCTTTTAAGTGTTCAGAATAACAGGATGAAAAAGATCTTCCCGTCTGGCCTATGTAGAAACTATTGCAGTCATTACAATTTAATTTGTAAACACCTGTTTTGTTATATTTGTCTATGTCTGCGTTTGTATTATTGATGTGTTTTTTGATGGTATTGGTTGTTCTGTATGCTATTTTGTATTTGTGTTTTCTGAATGTGTTGGCGATTTTGTGTGTGTAGGAGTTGTGGTATGTGAGTGTGATGTATTTATTGTCCTGTGTGTTGATGGTATTTTGTGTTTTGTTGTTTTTGTTTTTGATGCGTTTTTGTAGTGTTTATTAAATTAGGGTTATAACCGTTTTTGATTGCTATGTATTTTATTTTGTTCAGTTCGTCGGTGTAATCTCGTTTATTTAAGGGTATTTTAGTTAGTCTATGGAGCATATGGTTGAAGGCCGCATGTTTATGTTGTGTTGGGTGGTTTGAGGTGTTATGTATAACCATGTCAGTTGTGGTTGGTTTCCTGTATATTTTGTACGTGTGTGTATTGTTAGTTCTGTTAATTGTTAGGTCTAGAAAATTTATACTATTGTTTTGTTTAATTTCCAGTGTAAATTTTAATTTGTGGTGTATAGTGTTTATGTATTTGTGGAAGTTTTCAACTTGTCTTATGTTGCCTTTGAATAAAAGTAATATATCGTCAACATACCTGTGCCAGTATATAATTTTGTTAGTGTGTTTGTTGTTGTTTATTATGTGGTTCTGTTCTATGTTGTGTATATATATTTCTGCTAGTATTCCTGATATGGGGGATCCCATCGGGAGACCTTCTGTTTGTGTGTATATCTTGTTATTGTATGTAAAGTAATTTTGTTCAGTTATTATTTTGGTGAGTGTGATGATCTCTTGTATGTGTGTTTCAGGTGTGTTGTTTTGTCTGAGTAGTTGTTCTAGTGTTTGGATGGTTTCTTTGATGGGGACATTAGTGTATAGATTGGTACTAATCGTTGGTATCTTATTTATACTAACGTAAACTCATTTGCTTGCATTACTTTAAAATTCCGAGTAATTCTAATTTCACTGATTTCCAAAATACAGTATGTAATCTAAACAAAACTCATAACAAAGTGAACACTTTATCTAACTTTCTATAACTATACATTGTGTGTGGGTGTGTGTTTTCATAGACATTTTTGCTACTGTATGGTGACATACATTTGGTTTTAAATATAGTGCTGTATAAAAATGTGATGTTACTTTTCAAAATGATATTCAAGCTATCAGAGAATAAACAAAGAATGGTGTTTCTAAGACACACACTTCTTGCTAGCGTAAAGTAGATCTATTATTCGACAATGATAGATTCAGTTATGACTTCCTGGAAAGAAGTAGGTAATTTCTGACCACGAAATTTATTTTGTGTTATTGTAAAGTGTAGATTATGCAGTGCCAGAAAATCTACTTTTTTATGAGTCACTTTATGATTCACGTTACCATCTAAAATCATAAAACCACCACTTATCACTTACTTAAAAAACCCTTATTATTCCTATCCACCACATTATTACATTAAGATTGATGTAATATAGTAATATATTTTTAGAATCGGTAAGTAGTTGTTCCCTTTCTGCGGTATTTCCATAATAACAAAAAATTTATTGTATTTAATTTGTAATCTGTTTAAATGATCCGCTTAAATTAAACTTTAAATAAATATGTTACCTGCATAATAACGAGAGCTCAAATGCATTTCACTTATTTAATAGAACAAATTGTTTAAAATATTTAATGTTTTCAAAAACCTTTTTGTCGTGTGTAGCCTACAGGTTTAATATAATGCAATATGAGAACCACTAAGTACCTGTTTGTAATGTAATGGCACAGGCCTATCCGAGTGCGCGTGTGTTTGTGGGTGTGTATGTGTGCGCGCTTAAAATTCCCTTTGGTGTCTTCGGATTCCTACTATTCAGCAACTCTTATCGAGTTACCGGTTACTCTAATCCTTTTCTTCCTTTACGTGCTAATTGCATCCCTCCAACTCCCCTTGACTCCATTGTGTCATTGTTTTCTACGTTGTGACTGCAGGAGTCGTGTGGTTAGAGATTTTTCCAAGTAAACGTAATGCAGTTGTATTTTAGTGCACTTCAAATAACTACGGTTTTACGCCTCTGCCTTGTTCCATGAAGTGATATTAATCGTATGTCCAGAAGCTCCTTACGAATCCAGAAATGTATAGTTGGAGTTGGTACTTTGGTTATTGTATACATTTTTTTTTTAATTTCTTTGGTTCGTAATTTGATTATTAATTTTACTATATTTATTATTTTATTATTTTATTTACTATATTATATTTAATTTTATGCTTCATACTAGTTTTATTTATTAAATATAATTTCTGTAACCATGTAAATTTTGAAATTTATTGGCTGAATCTTAATGAAGTTGTAATAATTATTTATTTTAAAAACTAGTTTTTGAATTATGAGTTAATTTTAATTTTATGAGATGAATTTGAGCTATTTTAGTGACATTATTTATTTTATGGTTTTTATTTTTTTATTGAAATTCTTGTTTAGTTAAGAAATAAGTTTAAGCTTTAACATTTTTTATTAATAGATGTACTTTTTAAAGCAATTTATAAGTTTTTTTTTACATTTAAAGAAGCCATTGAACAGATGATCCAACTTATTGTTGTCTTCCATTCTTTTCATCATATTTGTGTTCAATGATGTTTGTAGTTCATAAATATATTCTTCCATTAGTGTGTGCTTAATACATTTAATATTCGTTTGTTCTTATATTTTTTGTTACATTTCTTGTAATAACAATTTCAAAAAATATTAATTTCTTGTAATAATAAGTTATCACTTTTTTGATTTTCATGTAGTATTTGAAATTTGTTTTTTTTTAATATTGACATATTTTATGTCTGTTGATATGTACAGAATATCTTCTCATATATTGTAAAATATTTTTTATACTTTTCCCAGGTATTGTGTACATTACCTAGGCATTCTATATAATGCCAGTGATTCTTTAGACAAAGTGTAAAATAAGCTTACTACGTTCAAAATGAAAACATTTTATTACAAAATCACAAATAATTGTTTGATTTCACACAAAGGAGAACTTTGTATGATATTTCGAGATTATCTATTCTCTACTTAATTATGCTCAGATTAGTATTTTATTAAAATTACTCTGTATAATAACTTTTTTAACCAATCTGGTTAAAAAAATACATTAGATATTGGTGTTTATTAATTCTAAATATATGGAATATACTCTACTTATTACAACAAGACAGAGAGCTGTGATATTTTGAAGTACAATTTTTTCTCATTTTTTATACAATCACATTTTTTTGACATTTAGTCTTGCACACACATTTTACGAACTCTTGTCCGGACCCTGATGATTCGGCAGTAGCCGCAGAACGAAGTGCGGTTTCTTGTTCAGGAACATCTTCAATCCTCAATAGTGGTCTTGGTCATACAGTGAACTGGGATCTTGTGTACAGCTGCTTTAACAATCCGTTAGTGGTTCCCAGTTTTTAAAATCCGTCTTCTGGCACACTCATGACGAGTGTTTGAAGGATGTTTGAAGATCTCCCCGCAGCTTGTCTACTTCAGGAATTGGAACACGAACAGACGCGCCCACAGGAGCTGCAGGAAATTTTTTGTCAGAATCAGATTTCATCTTCTTTGCCTAGTGTTCTAGAATTTTTACATTTTTTCTTTCTTCAGTTGCATTTTATGCTTTGAAGCAGATAGCACACAGCTTCTTGCAATCGTCACACTTATCTCCACTATTGCCACTAGTGTTAAAAAAATGTCCACACGTACTATGCATATCTCTGCAGGACTCTACACACTTTTCGAAACCAAAAGTTTCGTTTCAACAAACACAGCATGCCGTTGTCGGATTTGGGCGGGATTCTTAGGCTGCGTCTAAAGGGTAATTTGGGTTGGTGACTTTGGCTGCGCTAGAATGCTCTACATGATCAATGCTTACAGTTGAAGTGCTTGCATGTTCTGTTACCTGAATTAGGTTAGGCATGGTAGGGTCGATAGATTCAGTTATGGTATTTTGTGTAGTCTGTATATTGTTGATGACTTGTTCGAGATCTTCTTCACTTTCAAGAGTTTCTAACATATCATGGGAATAGAGGATGTAGTAAACTCTACCTAAACTTTACGTCCAAAGGGTGATTGTTTGATGCCAGAGTGTAAGGCTCTATTTTTCATCAACTGTACAAACCGTAGGCCCTCACTCCAATGGTCGGTTTTCTCATCTTGTATCCAAGTTGCAGTCATCTTTTCAATGTCATGATTTACCCGTTCGACACTGCCCTGACTTTGTGAATGACAGGGCTTACCAATATTGTGACATGAAAACATAGCGCACACATTGTCTTCTATACATTACCTAGAAGACGTTAGGCATTCTATACAATGCCTGAGCAATGTATGTAATGTGTTTTATTTCATACTTTGCCGGCTGGATTCAGGCATTGTATGAAATTCCTAGGCATTCTATAAAATGCCTGATTTTGTACATAAATTTATACATACATATAATTGATATATACATGAATTCTGAAATATAATTAATATAAAATTTTTTTCAACTTCGTCGTGTTTACTTGCTGAACTGGTAGCTGTCATGCTCTGTATGAGGCCTTTCAATGCCTCCGCCATTATCAAGTCCTAAACCACGACCTAAAGTCCTAGGATTTGATATTGGTAAAGAGACTAAAAGGCCTCGTCCGCAGCGTGACAGGTATCAGTTCAACAAGTAAGCACGACAAAGTCGAATTACAGAGACTGCTAATTCAAATAACAAGATGAATAAAAATCTATTATTATATGAAATTAGTAACTTTGAAAATACTATCATCTTTGGTAATAATTTGGATTTGTTCAGGTATTAATGTATTATTTATTTTAGGCGCGCGCGCGCGCGCACACACACACACACACACACACACACACACACATATTGTTAATATCAAAAAAATATAATTAATTTTCAAATGTCAGTTGTATTTTGTAGAGCCCTAAGTTGCTGGCGCCAATTATGTTATATTCGGTATCTGTGTATATACTTTATATTTTTCTTTAGCGCCTCATGTTGCACGCCAATTATGTTATATGCAATTAATCTGTATAAAAATTACTTACTCAGGCCTCACGTTGTAAGCGCCAAATATGTTATGTGCAATCTATATATATTTATAATATAAGTCTTAAATCTTAATTGTCACTCTTACCCTTCTATGTAATTATATCCTATAGCTCCAAGTTGTTGGTGCTAAATATGTTAGATTTGTACTTATTGTAAATGAGTATAAATGCTCAATTATTCTCAGCAATATTCTGAGTTGTATGTTTAATGATATTTATTTACAAATGAGAACACACTTCTTTTGCTGCTCTGAATCATTCAATTTTTATTCCTTAATTCTCTTGTTATAATAAAATTGTTTTCTTCTATCAATTAGTAACAAATTTTCCTTTTTATATGGTTCCTGCTCCATCTAGCTCTCGGATGCATGAAAACATTTTTTATCTCAGGGTTGTAACCAAATTAACAATCGTCTTCAGTAAAATTATAAATTCATACAAGTTTTACGTAATAATACACATGAAGAAAAAATTTTAATATGTAGTAATTAGTTTTTGTTTGATTATGATTGTTTGGATGTGAGTTCTTGTGATTATACAAAATAAATCAATTCAGATAATTTTACAAACTTAATATTACACATTACAAATATAAAACTAATAAAACAATGAAAATAATTAATGATTAGACATTAGTAACATAATTGACAAGAGAAAATCAATAAAAAATAATTGTCTATTATGTAGTTCATAGTTCATGAATTCTCAACATGGCGCGCTGCTGTCCCCCTTCAACAACATTGAAATAAAACGAGAGACGCCATATTGCTTCAGTTGTGTTCACACTACTGAATGTTTAAGAAAAATTATATGAGTTCTACACTTGTGTTTGTTCAAAATAAGGTTGTGTCACTCACTTTGTATATCATAGGTTATGTTTATAAATGTAGTCGCACTAAATGTGTTCGTTATTTACTTTGTATTGAAGTGTTGTGTAAACCGTGGATAGTTGTCAAGATGGCTTTTGTATTAAAACGATCTCACCAAATTCAAGATGTAGTACTCCATTTTAGGATACTATTTTCAGCTTTCCTTCTTCAGGTTGGTCGAATATAAATTGCTCGTTAATTTACTGATATCTCCTATAACTTTACTTTTCTTTTTAGTATAACTTTCTTCTCTAATATTAGTTGGATTGGCAACTGATTCTGTTTGTTCTTTCTGCATCGAACGCCCACACAAGACAAGAAAGACCTTCTTCCTTCTAAAACCAGCTTTACATTCATCTATAAGAGGACTTGGTTTGTTTGGTGTATTTTCGGTCTCAGGGCTGTTTTATCCGCCTCCAGTAAACATAAGTTTTTAATATAACCTTACTTTTCCTGATTATTTTTGCATAATCCCGTTTATATTTTTATTTCACTTAATTTTATATTGTCACTCAAACTAATGAAGTTGATTTTATTGTTATATGGTCACTGTACATAAAATACATGCCATTCTCACTTTTTGGCCATACTAGGTTCCCAACACTTTATATTTTTAACATTGTTTACACTGTGTCATTTGCACTGTTTCATTATTCTTATTTATCACTTTTCTATTCACTTATCTCACCTTGTATGTTTTTCGAATAAACACAATTATGAAAATAATTACCTTGTCTTTACCATAACACTAAATATGAGCTAATTACAAATCCAGTCGTAGGTTAAAAACCTAGCTTGACTTTTAGGCTTGTGTTATACAAATGATTTTGCTTATCTCTAAATACATTTTTTACTTACATACTACAACATTATTAGTTACAACATTATAATAAAATATACAAAATCACTTCCCCAATCTATTGGGTAATTAGTATGTCAAAGACACAGTCCAGTCTAGTACTTTATTATGTCTGTTTGTAAAGTTACAAACTGCGTCATGGCAAGCCGACCAACTATGATACATCGTGGTTACTGAAATTGGTACCTAGCAAGAATTCAAAATTATATGAAAGTCTTAAAGGTGAGAAACATGGCAAGTAAAAAAGTGCACAAACAAACAGTGAAATTTTCAGATTTGCAGATGTGTAAAGAAAGCCATATACCTTATGCTAAGATACCTTAGCTAAGATATATGCTAAGATACCTTAAAATCTAATTATCAAAAAACTAACAGTTGTACGAGTAACAATAAACTAACTCGTACCATAAAATATTTACTAAATATACTTAAATTTAATATTTCTATACTTCCAAATAAAAATTTAGGATAGCGTTAGCCAATTAATTATAAAGATTTTGTTATTGCGAATTTGTTGAAATAATAAGACGATCTCGAATGAGTAACAGAATTACATTACATTAGGTGTGGCACTGAAAGCAGAAAATTTTTGGAAACTAGTAAAGTTTACATTTTAATGTTTATATACAGCTAATTTAAAAAGGGCGGTATATAATTTGTAATTAACATTGCCACTCTAAAAATATTTTAGATTATTAAAGACAATTTAAAAGACTCGTCAGTGAATCCGCGATGTCAAATACCAAGAGTTAAAAACAATCATTTTAAAGGTATGATATTTTAACAGTAAAAAACATTTTAAAATGTAGATTAGATTTTATCAGATCGCAGGTATTTGTGTCATGAGATTAAAACGCTGTTTTATAAACGCTTTAACAAACCATTCCGATATAAACTATTCAATAACAGAAAATCCTCTTAATATAAAAAAATTCAAATTTAAAGTAGCCTACAACGTTTAGTGATGAGTTCGGTTTCACAGATTAAGATCATAATTCTGTTAAAAACTCGTAACTTGTGACAGTATAGATTCATTATTATAAACCATAAATATAAACAATAATGCATAAAATTGGAACATACCGTTTCTTTAGATATAAAAATATTAATCATGCGCTAGTAAAGTCATGTTAATGTTCATCTTGAACATTACCTCAACATTGTTTCATAAAACAATTTCCTCTAACTTCATGGAAACCAGAGTACTATTAGTAAATATTCCAACAGACAAATGCATGAAAATAAAGTGAAACCTTTATTACAGTTTACAGAAAAAGTCGCAGTTTACAGAGAAAAGAAATGCTTCTTCTTTTGTATAACTCTTATCCACAGTCAATGGTTGAAGCCATTGATAAGGTAGGTTGAATGATTCAGTTACATCCACCAACAACGTCACTTACAAAACGAAGAAGTTTTTACAAATTTGTTTATACGGTTTTTATAAATATTTTTACATGTGTTTCTAGAAATGTATACAAATTAATTAGACTTCAAAACAAATTCTTGAACGAAAGAACTAATAGAACGACGGAAGAAAAATAAGGGTTCTGGGGATTCTGTTAAAATATATGTAGTACGGTAATTTTAAACGGTAGGTCTAATTCATAGTAACCAGTAACCACTGAATTCAAATGTTTAATACATAATATGTATAGTCTCGTAATTTAATTTCAAGTAGATCACATATTAACGTATATAATTATTATCGTATAGTATTATGTTTCAACTCTTTTTATATTCTTTCTGTACAGAAGCGTGAAAGAGTTAACTATTTAGTTAAATACTGAACTATTTTATAAATACTGTTCATTTTATTTTATAGTGTTTTACTGTTCTATAAATAGGCTACATAAAATGATTACCTGAATGTTTGTAATTCCGACCACGGTTACAGGTACAAACCAGTAACACCTTATTGCCTGTATTTCATACGGTACCTTATTCAGTGAATCATTATATTAGAATGTTAGTAAAATATAGACAAAATAAAACAAAACGTTTTTTGTGCTATAGGCAATAGATGTTAAACTTTGCTTACATTCATTATTCCTGAACAATCCACTATGACTGATATGAGTGATAATCTCTCAGCAGTTTAGCTGCTTCGAATTCACAATTTAAGCAGTGATGCGTATTAAGTAGGTATTGTCCTTAGTTACAATCATGTATCAGTGAATTAAAAAGACGGTTACCTAATTTTTGTGGTGATCGCAGACAAACAAAGCAAGTTACTGTGCGTAACGATGCCACAAGTGGTGAAATTGAATTTCTATTGGATAGCATAGATCCATAGAGAAACCAAAAAACTGATATGGACATTCACGACCAATGCTAGGAAATATAAGATGTAATATGGTCTGGAATTATATCCCAGAGCAAACGAGAAAAGGAAAAAATACCAACACACCATGGAGGGACGAATTTAGTGCTGCATCGAGGAGTTGGGAGCTGAATGACGAGTAAGTTAAAATTAGTTAAGAATAGAATGTAAAAACTAGAGATAGCTGTAAACAACGTGCGCGCGCGCGTGTGTGTGATACACTAAATAATAAAATAAATCTTCAGTGAATAAAAGACTAAAGAAATTTCAGTTTTACCTTGATGTTTTAAGAGTGTTTGTGAATGCGATCTTTTAGGTCATACACAAACCATTCTATAGAATATATCGTAAATTGGCAAGCTATCGCCCTTTTATTTATCATGCATGTTTTCAATTGTAAAACAGGTTGTAAAATGGAAGAAATGGAAAATCGTGTTCGTTTCCATACACTTCTTTGAACTTGTCGTTATTTTATAACTTCTCTTATTGATGTTTTTAAAAATCTTGTGGTGCAGTTTCACATATACAGTTGTCCAACTAGAACGTATACTTTATGATTTAATTAGGCTATATGTACATTCTGTCACTGTTAGTACAATTTCGGACATTCTGATTTTGAATTTAAGTAAGCAATGTGTTCCATATTTTAAATTGAAGAGGGTACTGCACTTTTTTGTACTTAACTTATTTATGACATAAGTGAATTTAATTACATAAATACAACGTAGATCTTAGCAAAAATTATACATAAATATTAAGTATCTATATTTCTTTTACTTAATAAGTCAAAGAAATTTATTATTGCTGTGCCTATTTTATAAATTGTCGTGTTTTAATTACTGAGTTACCAAGTTGGTCGGAGCACAATAAGTAGAACAGACGTAAGCAACAGAAGATGTGAGATACATATAAATCTAGCGAAAGAGCAAAATACATGTAAAAAAAGATGCCTATTGTAATGAAATAAAAAAAAATAGCAGAGTAAGGGAGGGAGGTTTGAGATAACGTGTCAGACTCGCAAATATAGTCAGATAGAGAAACAGATAGAGTAGAAACTTACGGATAAAATGACAAATGAGAAAGAGGCCAACTACTAACATAACATTCAAACGTCACCGTACAAGGTAAAATATAATTGTGATGCTTTTTAATAAAATATTAATGCTTTTTATAATTAATTTAAAAATGGTTTTATTAAAAACTTGATTATACGTTTTGAAATCTAAGTTCGTATGGCATATTTTCCTCTATGAGTTTATATTCTCACATCATTCTCACTTTAAAACTTGATACTTCTATTTAGGATCAACAAAATTTTTTACGAAATTTCTGCAGTTTTTATTATTATAATGTTGACGTTTATCCTTTACGGTTAGCAAACATCTTCTTTTCTAACACGTTCAGAACATGTTGTTGCTCAAAAAAGTTTGTTTCTTAAATTATAGTACGTAAAGTAGTGATTACCGAAATTGCCTCAAAACCACATTTTACCATCAGGTCGCTGTAGTTGGTGTAAATTATTCATAACATTTGATGTGTTGGATTTGCTAAATAATAAACCTCATAACCTTTGTTAACTCTGATGAAGTCTTTTTCATGTACATATTTGAGATTGGTTTTTGACGTCGCCAGCATACGTTACAAAACTGGTAATTGCAGTGTTCTGCATTTTCCAGTGCTTCTACTATTCTTAAGTCGTATTCTAAAACGGCATTGTGTAGATTGGTAATACAATTCAATAACGGTAAAATAAATACTGTCAAAATAATAAATCTCTAAATAAAAGAATGGTTATTATTACAATTTTTAAAAATAATCAAATTCTTTTAAAAATTTAATTTGCAAAGACATAATAATATTTCAGGATCACTCTAAAATAAGAAACACAAATACATGGTACAGTACTAACGTTTGCTGTTCACTAGAGGAAGGTAAGCCAGCTTATTCCCAATAGAGTTTAGGTAAATTGTTTCCAAAGGCCTTGCAATACGTTACAGCTTATTGTAACCCCTCGCCTGTCAAAATCGTATATGTCTACAGATGTTACGTAATCCTACACATTTTTGGTACTGATTGCCCAGAAAGAAATATTTACATTGAAAGAAATATTTTTCTTTCTTTGTATCTAGGTATAGCCTACTCTCAAATTCCTTCTTTGTATGCATTTAATATTACTGTTTCTACATATCAGGAAAGAAAATATCAGTGAGATTCAAGTAAACATTTTTCAGTTAAATTCTTATAAGAAATAATAGCAAAGGTTCACGGTATTTGTACAATTTGGTACAATTAATTTCATATTTTAGCTAACATATAATTCCATATATAGGCACGCATGCACGCGTATAGGTTCGTGTGTTTATGTTTTTTAGTAAAACATACGTATAGGTATATCCACTGTGGATAGTCCTACACTTCTAATTCAGACGTCAATTGAATAACACATCCAGTTTTTGTTATTTGAGCTTTAAAACTGGGGCAAAACTAAATATTTCGACCATAACCTTTACTTCTGGCTAAGAAGGAACTACATGTTTGCTTTTAAAAATGCGTCTTTACTTACAACTAATTTTATATAAAATTCATGTTAACAAAACATATAGGAAACCGTTTCAAAGTTTATTAACCTTTCAAAACAAATAATGTTTAAAGTTTAATAATGATTTCCCGGATAACGTTTATTAAAAAACTTTACAGATAAAGTGTATTATGATCAGTAAGAAAGCAGGTTGGTTTGACGTGGAGGCTAGATTTAGTTTATTTACAGCATATGTTCACGCGGTTTCCAATTAAATGAAGAAAATAACAGCTGGATTTGTTTTGCTTATTGAGTTTTATACCTTCACGCACTAAGGGAATTATTAAAGAGTGTGTAACAACCCGAACCAGTGGCGTAACCCAAAGGTGATAAGGGGGATCAATCAAACTCCCCTCCCAAGATACTAAAAATTTCAGTGAAATTCCACAATCATTTATCGTGGGGTTATTTCTAAGACAGTTGCTGTATTAAAATAAGGCTTCTAAGTACTTATATGGGAAGAATATTGAATGTCTCACTTTTCCTGAGGAAAATGGGTAGCTGAGCATGTGTGGATATTAAGAAAAGCATTTTGTAGAACGCAGATGTAAGGAAGCGGTAACTACAATTTTGAGGAATAATTCTATAAGTCAAATAACTCTAAAGTACCAATCTTCTGGATTCTAACCACTCGTAATTTCACTAAACTGTTTCTTTAGAGTTTTGGATGATAGGTGAAGTTTAGATTCACTCCCTTTCCTTCATGTTGTGTAGTATTATTTAAGCAACATTTGTTAATTCTGTTGCGCTTACCAGATCGTTTACTATGTTTAATGCATTGTACATGAGTGTGATTATTTGCTGCCTTTTGATAAGACTACGCCGCTCATCCGCTCATTAAATTGACAACTAATTTTACAATAAATCGTATGTATAATTTTTAATACTTTATGTATTTGTTGATATATGACTGTATACGATTAGAGAGATAGATTAGTGTTTATGTAATTTGTGTTTTATAATTAATGTCTTGAATTGTAACTGTAGGTTTATAGTGTAGCCGAAACATTGGCTGTGTTTGAAAAAAATAAATCAGAGATGCTTAACGTCCGTCTTCAGATTTGTTCACAAATATTCTATTAGTGCTGACATTTAAATTTTCTGAGATGTAGTCATCAGTAGCGAAGTCACTACTCTGTCTCGCCTTCCTTTCTCGAGAATCATGTAAAATAAGTAAATATACTTTCACTGGGTGTGCACTACGTAACAGGATTAGTTCAACTAATAAGAGACCAGCATAAACAATATCTTTGACAATAACTAAAAGTAGACTATTTAAATTAACACGATTTTTTTGTAAGTCACCTTTAATTTTATTTGGTAACAGATTTTACTTTAACCTCACAGGATTTAAACTTCCCGAACTACGTAGCCTGACAAGAACTCACAACGTCAAGCTACCTAACCAATTGGATTTACTTTGACGAATGCGGATCTTAAATTGCTAAAGACTAGCACACAAGATCTCTTCAAACAAGAGTTTTCTCACTAAATACAAACCATTTCCAACAGCGAAGAGAAAATGTTTGTACACGATTTGGCTTCCCGCCATATCGATAAAGTGTAAAAACATTTCCTGGTCAAAGAATCTCTTCTCATCTGGGCCAGGAAGTTCCCCGTGTCTTAAGAAAACTGAAAACGTATATACCTTTGAAACGAAAAATAGAAAAGATAATGTTGACGATAAGGTATACTCATTGCCAGAATCATTTGGCTTTAGGATCATAACGATTATTTAGGTAAGTGCAGTTTTAAGTTGAATTAAATGTAAGCCTATCAGAATAGAAAGTGGTTTCAAATCCAAAAGTTGGATAAATCATACTAAGTACTTTTGAAAAATATTCTGCATTTAAGGACAAAAGAAAATGTAAAAATAGTTTTTAATGTATACACAACCATTTTATAATTAGTGTATTGTGTATTATGTAATTTAAATGACAAAAAAATGATTTTATTTTTATTTTTGCTGTTGTTAATAGTAATGTAGGCAAAGACTGTAATAGATGTAAATCTTTTCAGACGAAAGAAAGAAGTTTTCTATCTGGATAATATAAAATTAAAACAAATTCTAATTTTTCTTATAACAACTACTGTTTTCATGATTTGCAGTAGCCTACCAGTGGGTATAAGTTTTGTCATATGAGCATTTACTTTTTACAGTCAGCGTGTAGGCCTATTATAGTTTCAATACGTACATTGTATCAATACTATCAGGGGCCCTGCTACCTGAACTGATTGCCGGAGTTTTGAAAATTCAATGTCTACTTGGATACTTCATGTTTTAATATGTAAAAACGGAGAATGTGGTTTGAGTTTATTGTTATGTTACTTTTATAATTTCCCCTTGGTATAACTATGTTATTATTTTTTATTTCCTTATTTAAAATTTCATTTTGTTTTTTATAGTTTACTTTAATTTTTAAAAAGCAGTTACATTTTCATAAATTCTTGCGCGATTTATAACAAAATACAACACGCATCATTTAAGTTTATAGAGATGACAATTTTCAAATAAGTGTGAGAAAAGCAGATGTTAATATGACCCGTACGTAAGGGTAGGAGGTGGATACATCCTTGAGTAGCGTGTTTGAGTGGTCTGTTGAGTTGTCCCATTGTATACAGCGTTCCCACTTATCTAGTGGTTGTTGCTTCCATTATCTCAAGTATCCTACTTTTCAAGCCCTTGTAAGCCCCGTTTTTTCTCCTTGAAAGAATACCGAGGTCTCTTTCTGTTTGATTATACACATTATTGCGATAACAACTACTGTCGTATTTGGCCTAAAACCTGTAGGTCATAAAATACAGACAATTTATTTAAACACCCCGTTCGCAATTACAGGACCTATACTTCAACGTGTAGTTAAATAAGTCAAATAATGTATTAATACGTATATAATAACAACCTCTTATAGTTCTTGCAGATTACTTTATTGAAATAGTAACAGTTACTTTCTAGCTATACGTGCATTCCGTAAAACATTTATTAACGCAGAAATTGTTTATTTTCTTCTTACTTTCCTCTCATTTTAGATAAGTAACACATGCGTTGCTTACGTGACTTTTTGCAGGCGTTAGGTGAGTAGCAGGGTGACGCAACGCTCTTGGATATTCACAAACGTTTTGCGCCTTTATAGAGACGGCTTTTTATTATCAGGGTATTTACAACATCGTGAACCTCTTTCGTAACATCGTAGCTGTTGCTATCGACTATAATGTCATAAACACATATTGCAGGTCGGTTAGTTGCATCTTCCGAACGCAAGCGATAAGACATGTTATCGGACAGTAGTTGTGACTTGTCATTCTGGACGTGTTTTTCATTACCGCTTTTGTGTTAAGTGATAATTGTTGATATTTGTCTGGACGTTTGTAATTGATAACTTTATTACTTACTGCGACGTTATATGTTGGACCAAATGTGAACTGAAAACTTGTATAGGAGTGCTTTTGTTTGTTGACACTTTTAATTTAATAACGATTTTTCCTGTTCAATGGTTCATTCCATTATACGTTTACGTAATTACGATGACGTTTGCAATATAATACTACATTGTGATTTTAAGCACTAGATTATGCAATATAATTACTGTTGTAACAGTACACAGTGTTTCTTGTAACATTAGTAGTTTAATAGCTTTGTATTTAACTTTAAAATGATTTTTTTACAAATAATAATGGAAATGAGTGTAACTTACGTAAGAAAGACGAAAACAAATAATATTGATATTCCTTACAATCTGTTACAGAATAGCACATCACTCTTTTATTTTGCAAACGATTTTAAATTGCCACTCCCAATCCCACTGCCACTTCTACTATACCACCAAATCATTGCCAAGAATATAGTTTGTATTAAAGTCCAAAGTGTGTGAATTCCTTTCTTGCACAAACTCAGCGGACAATGCATGATTCAGAGAAATCGCGGGACCAACGAGTTTATCGGAGAACGAAGAATGTGTGCATCCACACTCACGTAGCAAACATCATGTACACGATATATTATAAATATAGGCTGGACACGGGCCATTGTCTACATCAGCTAAAACACATACAAATTAATACGTGAGGCGTTGAATATTGAGAAGTGATCCAACGTCTTGAACTGTTAGAATAAACTTTCTTGCTTTCATCTTTCACGGAAAACCAACAGTAACGCATTACCGCATCACCGTGCGCCACAACTAAAGTTCATCCGGCGGCTATGCGGCAGCAGGCACCTACTACAAATTCAAGGCGTTCAATCAAAGAAATCGTGCTTTCCATAAAACAACACAGAAACATGAGACTCTAACGCTGCCTTTGGCCCTAGAAGATTTCCTCTTCTCTGGCTTTGAATTCTTGTTGTATACCTAGGAAAAGGATTAGACCCTTTAGACTAGGCAAGGTTTAAAATACCCCCTTAATTTACTTCTAAGCACCGTAGTTCCCATTTGATGAGACAGTAAACTATCCTAAGACAGAATGTCGCCTGTAATATTGAAGAAATTTTGGCTATATGTTTCAATGCGCTGTTATGCAGCAGGGCGAGAGTGGCTGTTCACCGATCTTAGTTTTTAGGCTTTTGCATGAATTAAAAATATATTAATTTTTGCGGATGACTAGCTTTCAACTAGCTTGTTTTATCCCCTTTCCCCCTGCTAATCTCTTAAAATTAAACTGTCCATGTACTTAGTGGTTTATTAAATTCTGATGCCCGATTTTACAAATCATCATTATATAGGATCATGTGTTGAACCTTGAGTATATTTCCTGGCCAACGTAATATAAACTGGTTGTGTGTACACATTGTTTGAGTTGTTTCTACTCCTAGCCCAGTTCCTGGTATATTGTAGTGTACATATATTATAAGCAAGTTCAAACTTCCTTATAATTAGGTAGTACTCCACGTCCAATTTGTTCTTTTCAAAGCTCAGGCCACTCATTTTGTTACAACTTTAATAGCACCACTCTTGCGGTAACATTAATGTTTCTGCGTAGCATACTGAATGATCAATTGTAACTTTTCGGTATTTTAAATTCCTCCTATTGTATTTGAATTTATCAATATGAAAGCATTATTTGAATTGTGATGTACGCTACTATTTTATTAAAGGTGTAGGCTGAATTAGTCTTATATAAAAACGTGTTACTAGAACAGTGGGCATGAATAAACATAACTGGAGCTTGTCAGGACCAAAACAAAAGTACAGTATGTGTAAACAGCCCCAAACATAAAGACATACTGTACTGCATGTGTGTATCTGTGTGTGCTCGCGCGCGTGCGTGTACACACGCGGCTATGTACACAATCTCATTGTAATGTGAACATATTTCTCCCCTCTTCATGCTATCCATTAAAATTTGACTCGTGTTTACAATTTGCGTAACACTTGTGTGCATTGAAAATCCTGTATTTCAACTGTTTATGTTACTGTTTGTATCGTTTCTGTATTTGTTATGCAAATGGCTCCTACATTTGCAATTTGTACTACAGCTGGTAGACAAGAGTTTTGCGTTATGAAATTGTCATGTTAAAATATTTTAATATAATTCCATACAATTCTGATATTTGTTGACGTAGAGTGATCAGTTCAGCCGGAATTGTTTTCCAATGTACGTTTACAAGTGTGTAGGCCTAAGCTTGCAATGAATTCTATTATGGCTACTTAATTTTCGGCAATAATAAAAAGAGTCACTTTATTTTCTGTGTTAATGTAAACTAGTATCGTTTAATTATGATATATATAAATTGAGATTTAATAGTTAACAAATAAGAATATCTGTCGTAAAGTAATAATATTTTTGAGAATTACGTAATAGCGGATGTTGTACCTACACAAAGTAACTAATATCCAAACATTAATATTAGTTGAATTATGAAAAATATCCGGGCTGTTTGGCCGTGGTCCATGGTTAAAAACAAAACCAAACGTTTCGGCAGCTCCACTGGCTGCCATCATCAGTGGAATAAGATTTCTGCACTTGGGGTGTTTACGTGCAGGCCCACAGTACTGTGGTATAGACTAAAGCTGTCCTGCCATGCTACCTGTACATATAAATTCAGCAAAGTCCCACGTACAGGTAAAAATGAAAATTTTTACCTGTACGTGGGACTTTGCTGAATTTATATGTACAGGTAGCATGGCAGGACAGCTTTAGTCTATACCACAGTACTGTGGGCCTGCACGTAAACACCCCAAGTGCAGAAATCTTATTCCACTGATGATGGCAGCCAGTGGAGCTGCCGAAACGTTTGGTTTTGTTTTTAACCAAGGACCACGGCCAAACAGCCCGGATATTTTTCATAATTCAAGTGACACCGGCCGTGAAAGCCTAAGGAATAATTAATATTAGTAATTGTTTGTCTTATCATTCGTCATTAGAAATCCACAGAAATGTTAAACTACTATAATATGTCTAGTTCGTTATAAAATTATAATACTTAATTATACAAAACCGTAATTTAAAAAAATATATATATAAAGTCGATAAATTTTAAGGGTGAACCAAATAACCATAAAGTACCTTAAGGTTGAAATTAGAACTGACATAAAGAACACAAACCATAGTGTCAAGTGCGTTTCTGATGACGTGTAAATATTACACCCTTTGAAACCATCAATATCTGAATTCATTCTTTTCTACAACGCTGTAACGTTAACATCATAGTTGAGATACAATCTACAACGTCGATTACTATTTAATTATTTTAGAGAGGTAGACATTGAAAATTGTACGTTTTAAAGAGCATCCATTATAATTTTAAAATGTTTCTTTACTCTATTATTTGACAGAATATTAATTGAGAGATTACTGAAAGCTGAAAGGAATAAAAGACTTAAAAGTTTATGATGGTATATAAAACGTCGCCATCATCATTTTTTGTTTTCCAGGTGATGTCGCTGAGATTTATTTGTGACTTACAGATTTCAATTTTTCTTTAAATTTCTCAAGCATGTCGACTGACGTAAGCTGCAGCAGTTCGTAAAAACTTTTAAGTTTGCTGAGAAGTGTTTGATTAACTGGATTAAAGACCAAAGACTGCAATGAATGGTTTTTTCCTCAATTATAACACGTTGTTTAGGAATAGAATCTTCGTTATAATCACCATTCTCATTTGATGGAAATAACGTTACTACTGGTTTAGTAGACTACTATTCGGTAGCAAACCACATAACAAAATTCTAGGAAAAGAAACCATTTCATTAACTTTTAACGTGTAAATACTTTAGAATAATTAATTTTCAAAAGTCTTTTGTTTATAAAAAACAACTAATTTGCTTATTTTTAAATTTATTTTGCGTTTTTATTTATGTTTATAGTATTTTAGTGTCTACTTTATTTCTGGCTACCATTTAATTACACGCTTTACTTGTTATGACGTTCAAATAAATTATTATAAAGTAATGTAATTCATTAAATATTACTAAAAAAATATATATTTATTACAAACCCTCATTATTTGTATTTTATAATAATTGTTCATGAAAGAATATCAAATCAAATACAAATTTATTATTCACTTTTAGCTTTACTTTTAGTAGTACTTGATTCAGGTTATATCAAATAATCTAAATGAATCTGTACTCTTATTAGAGATTTTTATTTCTCTATTTATTTATTTAATTATTTGCCTTTCGTACAATTGTCTTCATTGACTATCATTACAATGATCTAAACTTATTATTGGCATTCAATAACAAAAGCTATGCGTTCCATAACACTTGTGGGGACATAAAGTTATAAACTGCATGTAACTGGAGTTGAACCTACCAAAGTGAGTTTAACGTGGATAACGCTGTATCTTACTAAAAAAAACATGGTACCCTTACAGGAAAAATCTTGAAGGTAAAGTATAGCCTATATTCTGCTTTCAGTTGCGACGTTACAAAGAGACCAAAAGTGCTGACGCTGATACGACTGTTTTTTGTAAGACGTGGTTGCTGATATTCTGGTATTGTCGCACTCTGCTGACGTAGGTACAAATTAATGAATGCAAAAGTAAAGAGATCCCTGAGATTTAACGATTTCTATTACAAGGGTTTCATTAACATTAAATCTACATGAGACACACGACCTTTTAAACAAGGGGCTGCAAGCTTTAAATAAGAAATTAATAAATACCTTTTTCTTTATCCGTGCTGCGACTACGTCTTTGATGTCTTACGACATGTTTCGGGAACACGTTCCCATCATCAGGTAAAATTGTTTTTTCTTCTAGTTCATAACGAACGTGTCAAGAATATAATAATTAAAACACATCAACACATAAACACATAACACAATGAGTATGATAGAACTCAGTCCACGTAACAGTGCGCATTGCCGTACTATAACTGACCGCGTAATCAAACTATATATTCGGCTGGTGTACACAAGCGTTATCACTCTTCAATACAGTATCATATAAACAGTGAGATTTAAATGTTAATTGATCATTAAGCAGTAGGTTTGGTTGAAATAAAAACGCTTTATATATTTCATATTCTTCCATGGCATCCATGTATCGGCTCTTACTGCATATATGCATGGGCGTAAAGTTATCTGTGAAACCACTATAACTGTGATTGCTGTTTACCAGATGTAAAGCAAAGATGGATTTGATTGACTTGATGTTCTTTTTTGGCAAATGTTCGTCATATCTGTCTTTAAATTTCCTGCCCGTTTGTCCTATGTAGAATTTATCACATTCACTACACTGGATTCTATATATGCCTCGAACACAAAAAAAAACAACCGAAAACGTTCGTTATGAACTAGAAGAAAAAACAACTTTACCTGATGATGGGAACGTGTTCCCGAAACATGTCGTAAGACATCAAAGACGTAGTCGCAGCACGGATAAAGAAAAAGGTATTTATTAATTTCAATTTCACTGCGACTGGAGACCAAATATAATGAATTTTAAATAAGAATTCATCTTTCAATCGCTTAACCTATTACTTTTAGATCCTTCTCTAACATAACCCGTACGACTGGAACATGCATTACAAACTATTAACATACAATAACATATTTTATTTTCAAAAAACCTAATATTTTTCTTTTAATGATAGGTCTATGTGTTACTGCGTTTACCAAAATTTGTATTAAGAAACTCTTTCCTTTTTGGATTAAAAATTGTAAGATAATATTTAATATTTAATTTACCTGAACAGAAAATAAAACAAGATTAGTATTGTAAAATTGTTTTAAAGCTTCTACAGCCGGTGTCAGTTCTATTAGAAGAGTTTACCGTTCTGTTTGGCCGTGGTCCATGGTTTAAAGACAAACCAAACGTTTTGACAGCACCACTGGCTGACATCATCAGTGGAATTCAAAGAACTCGAGAACCTCCTGAACGTGGGTTGTTATCGTCAGGCCCACAGTACTGTGGTAAAGGCTGAAGATGTCCCGCGATACTACCTGTACTTAGAAACTCACGACGTCCCACGTAGAAAAAAGTACACCGTCAGCCAATCAGAATAGTGCACAGGTAGAGACTGCACTATGAGCCAATCAAAATAAAGAAGGTCTATGATTGGCTAGCATCATGCTATGCCATTAGGTACTTAACCATTGTTTTCCACGGAGTACTGTGGTGAAGGCTAATGATTTCCCGCGATGCTACCTGTAATAATTGTTTACTAATCGAAACCCACGTACAGGTAAAAACTGCATCATCGGCCAATCAGAAAAAAGAAGGCGTGTGAGAGGCTCGCATCGCGCCCTGCCATAAAGTACTTAATGAAATTCTTTCGCACCGCCGATTCATAATCCCCGAACAGTTCGGCTTTCGTGAGCTGCACTCCTCGACTCATCAGCTGATGAGACTCGTGGAATGCATTACCGAGGCTCGCTGCCAGGGCAAACAGACGACTGCGATCTTCCTAGACGTAGAGAAAGCCTTTGACCGCGTGTGGCACGAGGGTGTCTTTTGCAAGCTAACGGAAGTCCTTCTCCCAGATTGCTACGTTCACTTGATCGGCAGCTTTCTGCGAGACCGTAGCTTCCGAGTGAGAATAGACCATGCTCTCTCTTCGGAGAGGCGTATTACCGCTGGTGTCCCTCAGGGAAGTGTACTTGGGCCTCTCCTGTTCTCGCTGTTTGTCAACGACACACCCCGAGTTCCTGGAGTTAAATTGTCGCTGTTCGCGGACGACACTGCGGCTTTTGCCTTAGAGCCGAACGCAAGTTATGCGGCAATCAAGCTCCACCGCCAACTCAACGCGTATGTCGGGTGGACCGATGACTGGATAGTTGCCGTTAACGTTTCCAAGAGTGCCGCGGTAATATTCTCGCGCAAACGCAAGGGCCCACGGCCGCTTAATGTAGGCCCCGTCGAGGTACCCTGGACCAATAGCGTTAAGTACCTTGGGCTCCACGTGGACTCCCGACTCACCTGGCGAACCCATACACAGTACATCTGACAACGCGCTTCGGCGAAACTCAGTAGACTCTGGCCCGTGCTATCTAATCCGGCAATGACCCCCGGCTAGGTAAGCTCATAGTCAACTCGTACGTGTTGCCCGTGATTACCTACGCCTGTGTTTACCTAGCTCGTGGTAATAGAAGAGCGCTCCAGCGCGTACTCGACCGGGGACTGAAGCTTGCGTGTAAAGTCCCCCGGAGGTATTCTTCTCGTCTTTTGAGGAGAGGACTCGGTGTCCGCTCTTTTGATGACACCGTGAGACGCCTGGCGCGTAGATTCTATGTTCGTTCCGACAGAGTAACTCACAATTCCCTCATTGCCGGACTTGGTAAATACACCCCGCGACCAGGTGAGTCCTGGAAGCGACCTCGTTTATTAGTCCCGGTGGTATAATCCACCAATCGCAGGTCGCTTCAGACCCTCCCATAATTAGGTAAAAACATATATAACTAACTCAAACAGACCCAGTGGCAGGAGTCCTTTCTGAGACTCGGGGCACTGCACTACTCGCGACCCACGCTTCGCGCGGGCCGCGCAACCGTCAGTCGTGTGTTCCCGCCGATTCATACTCCGCGCGGCTCCCGATGTCTCAGATATAGCGGTGATACAAGGAATTGACTACCCTGTCCATGTGTCCGCGCTAACGGAACTATCGTCCGATCATCTTCCCATCTTGATCCACGTCGCAACCCAGCACGTCTTTCGCAGAGACGTCAGGAAGAGTGGGAGTGGTAGAGTGGGATCGCTATGGCCCGGCGCTTAGTCGTCGATTGCCAGATACGGGACCACTCGAAATCGTCCGCTAAGTCGATGGCGTCACGCTCCACTGACAGCGGATCCCAGAGGAGATGAGTGCTCTCGCTTGCGAGAGAAATGGCCTCCGGAGACGCTGGCTGCGGATCCGTGATCCGGCCGACAAGGTAGCGTACAACCGGGCGACCGGCATTTTACGTCATGAAATGCAGGCCTACCGTAGACGCTGTTGGAAACTCATCGTGGGCCAAGCGGGGGACGGATTGGACGAAAGTAGCCCTTACCGGACACCTTCGACTTTGGTAGGGAAGAGGCGCCGACCTCGCATCCCAGCCATTGCTGGACCGATCGGTCAAGTCCTGGGACTCCCGGAGGCGAAGGCCGAGTACTTGGGTGCGTGTTTCGAGCGCTAGTTCACTCCGAACTCGCCCATGGACTGGGACTTCGATGAAGAAGTCGAAAACGAAGTGGAATACTTTCTGTCCCTTCCGATCTCTGCGGAGCCCGAACCCGTTACTAGGGAAGAGGTCTCAGATCGGCTTGTTGAACTCGTACCTAGAAAAGCTCCTAACCCGGATGGCGTCTCGAAGGCAGCTCTAATTCTACTCCCGGAGCAAGGAATACCTTTCTTATTTGCGCTGTTCAACGCGTGTCTAAAACTGTCCTATTTTTCTAAGAAATGGCGAAAGGCGACGGTCGTAGTGATCGCGAAGCAGGGAGAGTCCTAGACCATCTAAGAAACTTTGATGTACTGGTCCCCGAACAGTTCGGTTTCCGTGAGGGGTATTCCACCACTCATCAGCTGATGAGACTGGTGGAATACATCACGGGCGCCGGCTGTCGGAAAGAGCAGACTGTCGCCTGTTTTCTAGATGTGGAGAAGGCATTTGATAGTGTCTGCTACGACGGGCTCTTGTTCGAGCTCCGGGCAATCCAGCTCCCAGATTGCTACCTTCACTTTATTACTAGCTTTCTGACGGAGAGGACTTTCTGCGTGAGATTACATGACCATGTCTCTTCCGAGAGACGCATTACAGCCGGGGTACCTCAAGGTAGCGTTCTAGGGCTACCTGGAGTCCAGATGGCCTTCTTTCCCGACGACACGGCGGTCTATACCGCCGATCGGAACGCTGACAGGGCCATCCCACGACTCCAGCGCGCACTCGATGCGTATACGACGTGGACAGAAAGCTGGAAAGTTGCCGTCAACGAAACCAAGAGCTCCGCGGTGCTATTTTCAGAGCGCTGGAAAGAACCACGAGGACGAGTGATACTCGGTAGAACGTACCAGCCCTGGTCGAGAGAAGTTAAGTACCTCGCTGTCCACCTAGACCGTCGGCTCACCTGGCGTACCAACGCACAGACGATGCGAAATAGAGCGTCCGCTCGTCTGGCGCAACTGTTTCCAATACTCGCCAACAATGCTGTGCCCCGCAAGCTAGGTAAGTTGATTGTCAACGCGTACCTGTTGCCTATGCTGCAAGGTTGCCTATGCCATTCCCGCCTGCGGTTACCTTGCAGCCGTTCATAAAAGAAAGTTGCAAAGCGTTCTCGATAAGGGTCTTCGGCTAGCGGCCAAAGCCCCTTATCTGTTCCCTTCTCGACTTTTGAGACGCGGACTCGGAGTCCACTCCTTGGATGACACCGTAAAGCGACTTGCACGTACATTTTACGTCCGAGTTGCGAGGACCCTGGCAAACTCACTCATAGCTGGCCTTGGCAAGAACCGACCACGTCCAGGTGATTCTTGGAAACGGCCTCGGCAAATACTGTACTAGAGCGGCCTAGTACGTACGAGCATGCCGTTGTAGCGGCCACTAATTAATTAATTATATTCCGTCTGGACACGACCACTAGGCAGGAGCCCCTTCCGGAGACTCGGAACTAGGAAACCATTTGGACGTCTCACGACGCGCATCCCGACAGCTTTGGCAGTTGCCGATTCATAGCGATTGCAGCATGCTTCTGAATCAAGACGGACTCCATATGAAGACGAGGGATAGGCACTCACCGCCGACAAGAGCTTCGTCTCATCGAAGTGGATCCGATGGTCGGTATTGGCGAGCGCGTGGTCGGCTACGGCAGACTTCTCATGCTGTCCCAATCTACAGTAACGGCCGACTGAGCAGCCTACCAATACGGTCCGTCACCCCATGGATGTAGGGCAATGCCACGAAACCGACGGTCTCCCGTGGCACCACCTCCGGCCTGGTTGTTCTTCTCGGCCGGACCGCTCGTCTTACCTCCCCGACGGAATAGCCATTGGCCAGCAGCGCTAGTTCAAGGTAGCGCAGCTCCTGGTCGCGGTAACGGGGCTTGCATATCCTCCTAGCCCGGTCCACCAGGGTCTTCAACACCGCCCTCTTCTTGCTTGGATGGTGGTTCGACTGTTTATGGAGATAGCGGTAGGTGTGCGTCGGTTTTCAATAAACTTTATGCGCGTACATAAAGTTGGGGTGCGTCGGTTTCTTATAAACTTTATGTCCGATTCACATTAACAGCGACGCGATGATGATGATCATGTTACAAACTAGATGACTATCTTAATCAATTAAAATATTATTATTTCTTATAATTATCATACTATTATTTTAGTCTGAAATATATGAAGAGTACCCACATTGTAAATTTCTTCTTAAACATGTATAGGAAGATCATTGGGCGGAGCCTGATGAGCGTAGCGAAATCAGGCATAGCCCTGTATCCATGACTCGGTGCACAACTTAGACCGCGAACTCCTCCGAGACTACTCAACCGAATGTTATAAAATTTTGCATACATATCCGGACTCCATTGTAGAGTGCACACAAATAATTTGTATTTCTCTAAAGTGTTTGTTTCAAAAGATATTAAGATTTTTTATAAATCTTAGCTTAAACGTGTGAGAGGAAGAGAAACAGAGATATCGTGACCCAGCTACGGCGCTCTGTCTCACTCGCACTTACGGGGCGCTAGGCGATTCACCGGTCACCGGCCGATTTCGGCGCTCGCGTGCCGGAGTGTGTGCGTGTGCGTCTTCCGCCGCCCGCGTTGGCTGTCGCTCGATAAGATAAGATTTTGCTGTACACACTTTGTATTTGTGTCTCACACGTGTTTAATTCATCAATGGTTTAATTCAAACAGTAGTAGAGCATTGTTCTATGTTGTAACCAGATTGGACTTAAGTGTTGAACAAGTGTCAATTTTTGGACGAGAATCTATGAAGTCGCTGATGCAACAGAAACTTTCCATTACGTATTGCAACGGATCACAGTTCAGGTAAATTTTAATCCAAATGCTATTTAAATTATTATTCTTATACTTCTTTATTCAGTTTTCCAAATTCTATTAAAATTATTATTCTTATACTTCTTATTCAATTTTGTACTTTTAATTTAAGTACTTTTTTCTGTTATGCGCATATTCTATACATTCTTATTCATCAATTTATATATACGTAATATTTATGGTATGCCTCGACGGAGAAGAGGAAAAATATTGTTCGTTTAACTACAAATCAAAGACGGATGAGACAGCGACAAAATATTGCTGCAGCAACCAACTGTTGAAGGCCCTGCAGAACATAACGTGTATCATGTGTTATATGATCAAAACAACAAAGGATATAGGAATATTCAGAATTAATTTGAATATAATTTACAATTTCTAGAATTCTACGAATGTGTAAATTGTTCTCGAGTGTTGATGCCGCAAATATTTTTTGATATGTGTCCGCAGTGTAAGCGAAATCCAAATAAGTTTACTGCAGTTAATCGTATGGATCCTAAAGATGTACCTATAGAACTGATGGATCTCACTTATGTAGAACAACTCTTGATAGCAAGAGTACAACCAGTGATGGGTGTGTATAGCGTGAAATCGAAAGGCTTTCCCGGTAAATATGCTTATAAGGGAAATATTATAAATATTGGTCAAAATATAACGGAGATTGTTAGTTCCTTGCCCCTTACACCCGCTTCACTGAGCACTATAGTTGTAAGAAAGGAAAGTGTTAATGGACATCGGATTTTCATGTGAGACATTACAAAATTTTAGAAGCACTCAATTTTTTGAAAATGAATAACCCATTCTATAGTGATATCATCATTGATATGGAACAAATATCTCAACTTCCATTAAATGATAGTATTTATGGAATGATACCCTCTGTTGATTTACCTGAGGTGAATACAGATGAAGAGAACTTTTCTGAAGAAATTTATGATAACATGATCCCGAAGAATATTAGAATCACAGAAGTTGATCGACTCCATTCTGCAGTGAATAATGTAATTCCATGGCCACAAGGTACTGATATCATAAATGAATTCTCGTGCGATTGATATGTAAGCATGGCATTTCCCGCTTTACTGCCTTACGGATCTGCTGAAATAAACGATAATACTCGAGTAAGTAGTATGAAACTTACAGCACTTGAATATTTTCAAATTTTGGTGCAATATAAAGACCGACGTTTTGCACAAGATCCTAGGTTCAGATTTTTTGCATTGAACACGTTCAGCGTCATCAAGCTATTCAACGATGGACAATATTTGCTGGAAAATCTCATTTCAATGAAACAATACAGGAACTCAGAAACACGCTGTCGAGTAATCCTCAAATAATAAGAATATATTATTGGTGTGGAAAAATAAGAGGATCAAAATCTTACTGGTTGCAACGAAGGGGTGAACTTGAACCAATGATTGAGCAGTGTGATAATCTTTCTACGCGTTTGTTTACTTTGAGTGCAGCTGATCTTTGGTGGCCTGATCTAGCACGACTCATGGGTTGTAATTTCGTGCAAGAGAAAACATTAGACATATCTAGAATCGCTCAGCAAAGGCAAAAACTTATAAATGAGAAAACCTCAATTGTTGAAGATTATTTTTTGTTTTGTGCAACTTTTTTCATAAAAAATGTCATCTGTAAGATATTCTCAGTTTCAGATTATTGGTTTCGTTTCGAATTCCAGCATCGTGGTTCATGCCATGTACATGGTCTTTTTTGGATCTCTGCTGCTCCTGATCTAAGAACTCTTGATAATGCATCTGAGGAAGACATTTTAAGTGCCAAGATGTTTTACGACCATTTGGTTAATGCATTCAATACTTTGCCATTCACTCCTCCGGCAACTATACATCCTTCAAGGCAGTGGCGACTGGTGACTTTTCAGCCGGAGGGGCGCAATCACAAAAAATTTTAACAATGTAAAATATTACAGGAAATGGAAAATGGATTAAATGAAGCCAATTATTTCTTAAAAGTAAATTCCACCCTTCTCTTTCTCATAGATATGAACTTTTCCAACACTTTGTCATCGAAACTGTCAATATCTTGCACTAAATTTTTATTTATGGTCATTATCGCCAACGCATTAAACGAATATTACCCATAGTATTTCGCAAAAATGTCTTGACTTTTTTAAGAGTTGAAAAACAACGCTCTGATTCTGCAGTTGTCATTGGCGTTGTTAAAATTATTTTTAGTATTTTTATAGTTTCCGTGAAAATATCAGTAAGATTATGTTGCTGTAGTAATGTAAGGACGTTTGTGGCTCCAATTATTTGACTAAAGTCCGGTCGTGAGTAAATAACTTCGAATTCTGTTCTTAAACGAGTCTGGTCTAAAAATAGACATGGAGACCACACTGTATCCGAAATGCCCACTGGAAATTCTTTTGAATATTTTGGTACTGGTTCTGAATTAAACAACTGAGCTGTTTGCAGATGACCACGATATGAGAATCTGTCTTTCATCTGTAAAATAAGTACATCATACACTTCTTTAGCAAACGAACTTCTTGGTAAATTATCTTCTTTTTTTCTCCTCTTTCTTGAATGCAAATTTTCTTCAATATTGCTTTGAATAGTCTCAGTCTCGTTTCTAATGTTTTTAACACAAATCTCAAAATTTTGAATATCACTTTGAAGTTGGATACTATCCTTATTTCTTGACCGGATTTGTATATAAAGAATGTCAACATGAGGCAAAAGTTTGTGAAAAAATGTGAGCCATCACAAAAATTCTGGGTCTTCTAGAGTTCGTCTTAGACCAGAAGCTTCATTAAAAGTAACGCTTCTTAGGCATTTATCTTCAATCTCTTCAAACACTTCTATGAGCTCTCCTCGATTCTCGAACACAGTATTGACTGTCCTAATGTTATAGTTCTATCTGGTTGTTGCTACTATTGGTAACCTGTGCTTGACTATTTCTTCTAACATATCGCACCTATTTGAAGAATTTGAAAAAACGTGGGAATTGCTGATAAATTATTTAAAAACACTTGCGCTGCTGTGATGCTGCATTTTGGATCAAGAGATTAAGCTGGTGAACATAACAATGTATGTAATGAGCGTAAGGATATTTCTTCTTAATATAACTTTGAACACCACCTGTAGCACTCATTACATTTGCCCCATTGCCCCAACGTATGTTTGAGTGATTAACTTTTGTGGTTTTTCCATAACTTCTTCTTCTATACATTTTTGTATCCTTTCTGCTAATTTATCCTTGACTCTTCTAAAGCACCAAAAGCTCTCACGACCAAAAGGCCCAAACACATGGTTTTTTAAACGGCGATATTCGCTATGACGTCACACGATACGTCACGTAGTCATGGCAACCAGGCCGCAAGTTTATTCGCGGCCCTGACTATTGGTTCACGCTACCTACTACGCGCAAGACAGATAAATATTTTCATTCTAATCTAAATCAACGCTTAAAAATCATTGCTCATCTTTTATCTTTAAAATAAACAAGAGACAAGGACAGGCATTTAACTATGGTAATGTGATTTAATTTTTTTTATGTTCTCTGTCAAGGGGGGCGCGCGGCCATTCGGCCACATTAAGAAACCGCCACTGCTTCAAAGATTAGATCAACTGATGTTGTTATCGACAACGAACGGTCTCTTTCAGAACTCCAAAGACCTACCAGATGTACCAAAGGATATTGTCTTAAGTGGAATGAGAAAGAATATACTTGCAGGTTCAAATACCCCAAAGAATTACAAGACCAATCTCTTCTAGAGAAAAATGAGAAAGGTATTTGGATATATACACCAATAAGGAATGATGAACTCCTGAATCAGCATAATCCTGTCATCGCACAAACATGGAAAGCAAATACTGATTTTAGTATAGTCACCTCCTTACACCAGATGGTTGAATATGTATCCAAATATGCTTCAAAGTCAGAACCTGCTTCGAAAAATTTGACGGAAGTGTTTTAAAAAATCGTTGAATCGAGAGCCCCGGATGAAGAATCTCGTCGAGCATATACAAGTTTGATGATAAGAGTGATCGGAGAAAGAGACATCGGGCTTGCGAAACATGTCATTTACTCCATGAATTCCATTGTATCAATGTACCAAAACTTTTAGAATAGGCCCACTTGTCATAAGAATAGAAGACTATTTTGCAATTAATGGAACCAATAGTGAAAACGAAAGTAATTCATTCATTCAGTTTTATACTAGTAGACCACTAGACATGGAAGAAATAATATTATTAGCTTCCGCTAAAAAACTTTCTAAGGTAAGAAATAATTCAATTAGCACAAACAGAAGAGAAAGAATTGTAAAAGTTTTTCCTAAAGTAAACAACAATAAAAATGCAGTAAATACTGAATTATATTGAAAACAAAAGTTGATTTTACATAAGCATTGGCGTAATGAAGAAGACTTGAAAAGTACAGATGAAACATGGTTCATGGCTTATACCCGACACAATTTTGGACAGCTTCACGAACAATTACACATGTCTTTAATTACAGAAGAAACTGAAATTGGTCAGGATAATAATAACGAGTTTGATATTTTTGACGATAGAGACTGGATGGATGGCTATATCAGCAGTAATGTCTAATGCACTACCAACTCACGTTGGTCTAGGGGTCTAGGTAATCGTGATGTCGATTGACTTCATAATTGGGAAGTAGCCTATTACAAATATCTAGATATAAAGAATAAAACTTCTTTCATCCAAAGGAATCGAGAAACATTTGGGAATCAGTATGATTCTCATGAATCATACAATGTTATTTTCAACGACCAACAAAATAAGATATTATCTTTCTTAGAATATCAGCTAAATGACTATGATGATTGCAATCAAAGACTTCCAATTATTCAGGGAAAAGCTGGAACTGGTAAAAGCTGTGTAATTAATGAAATGGTTAGGAGAATTAATTCATATTTTGGCTGCGATGCGACTATTTTAATGGGTCCTACTGGTATGGTAGCTAACAATATTACTGGACAAACTATTCATTTAGATCTAAGAATAAATACTTCAAAGCGAAGGGGAGGAACTTTCAAAGATTTAGAAGGTGAATCCAAAATTGCTTTTGAAGAAGAATTAAAAGATGTAAGGTTCGTTATTATTGATGAAGCCAGTATGTCGGTTTGAATTTATTTTTCAAAGTGGATGTGCGACTCAAACAAGCAAAGCTATGTTCTTCAGCTATCCCTTTTGGTGGCTTTTGGCTGTATTTAGTCGGTGATTGGTCTCAACTTCCACCGGTTTGTGACAGGAGTCTTTACAATGTTGGTAATAATGTTCAGACCATTCAATCGAATCTTTTATATAAACAGTTTAAAAAGTTTTCTTTTTAACGGACATTATGAGACAGCAAGGTGATGATCAAAAAAAATTTCAGAGAGACTTTAAACAAAGTCCCAAATGGAACAATCACTGAACAAGATTATCAGCTCTTATCAAAAAGATTTTATGTAAACAATATCGGGGACAATTTTAAAGATACTGTCTGTATAATGTCGAAAAATTCTGAAATCGAACGCTTTAATTATGAAAAGCTAGAAACTAATAAACAACCCGTAGCTCAAATCAATGCAATCCACAATTGCCCAGAAGCCTCCCTAGCAAAATCTGACGATGCTCAGGGATTATTTGCCCAATTACGTTTATGTAAAAGTCCTCGCGTTACCCTTAGAATCCTTGGGTCACAAATGGACTAGCCAACTGTTCAGTTGGGACAGTAACTGATATTATTTATAACCCGGCAGTTGAATGCGAAAATTATAACGATCACATGCCAATATGTATACTTGTGTTTTTCGAAAATTATACAGGAGCAGTTCTGTACGAGAATTCAATACGCATTGTACCAGTAGTGGCATCATTCAAGAAAAATGAAATTTCTTGTACTTGCAAACAATTTCCGTTAATGTTAGCATATGCTGTTAGTATACATAGATCGCAAGGGATAACATTAGATAAGACAATTGTTGTTTTTAGGAGACAATGAATTTCAGGTTGGATTAACGTATGTTGCTCTTTCAAGAGTGAAAACATTAGAAGGATTATTATTAAAACTGGCATTTACTTTTGATAGACTGCTAAAAATTAATGGAAGTACATCAGTGGTTGATCGTAGAGATGAGTTGCAAAGGTTGTGGAATATGTCTAATGACAGTTAATGTATATTGTACTATAATGTAGAGTATTCAATAAAAAGTGTGTATCATAAAACTGTATATATTTTCTTGAGTGTAAGAATATTGATACATAAATTATTACGAATCTATTTTTCTAACGGATCAAAGACGGTTGATTATAAAAATATTGATAAATCAAATTATTACGAATATCAGATGCTCCGCCCATTTGTGTCAGTGACACTCCTAGTACGCATATATTAGGTATCGTATAGTTTTAAAAATAAATAAAATATTTTTGTTACTGCACATGTTTTAATCATTTTTATACTTTTTAGTAGTTTCGTTTGAAACTTTATATACGCCCAGTTGAAGCTTAATTACTTCGTAAAGTATTAAATGCTGTATGAACAAAAGCACAGTAGTTGTAATAATTATTCAAGTCGTACGGCGTAATATCCCTTTTCTTTTATGTAACTACAATGTGTTGCTTTCAAAGGCAGGAAAACCTCGTTAAATGAACAAGTAGCAATGAGTCACTGATGTGTGCGAGACGCCAGACTGACGCCAAATCGTTTCGCAAGTCCAATGCTGCTCGTGTGGGGTAATTTATCAATATATTACTTTTCCTCTAGTAACCCAGCTACTTGTTGATTGTAGAATTTGGATTCATAATTTTTTTGCATTTTCTTAATGTTTTGTTGTATTAAAACTAATAGGATTTTAGGTTTCTAATCTTTTTGCGACAATTTAAATCCTTTCCTTAAACAATGTAGTGAACCAAAATAACCAGGCCTAAATCTTCTGTATAGCGTAACAAAAACGGAAAATATATATTTCTGCAAAAGGTGGAAACTAAGCACAATTTGGAGACTAAATTTATTTATAAACAACTTTCATATTTATAAACTTTATAGTTTGACTTATTTCTTTGACACTTTTCGTGTCACTAAGGGTTTTTGCTACAGACGACGATCGTTACGGTACCAAAAATCTAATAAAGTTAACAACAATAAGAATAATAAAATTTGCTGTAAAATACAATTCTCGTACAAACTGAGATTCAGTCTATTGTGTATTTTGTGTACACACGTAAAATAATATGTATTCTGCAGCATTAAATTAAATAAACATCGCATTGTTTCTACGTATAAAGTAAACACTCCAATCTAATATCCTCTAAAGCGTCGAGGCAGCAATGCAATATCTGATAACGTATATTGATTTAAAATAACATAATACAAAAGGAAAACTCAACGAATATTTTCTATCCTGTTATCAAATATCGTAAAAGCATCAACAAGTTAATTTTAAAAAGTGCCAATGTTGTACAATGTATTGTACACATAAATTCCAACTTTATATTGATCGCCACAGCTATCACGACTCTAATATTAGAACTGGAATAAAACTTTCTGCGTCCCTATTGAACGTCTTGCTTTAACTATATTTAGAAATCAATGTACTCTGGCAAACGGACTACATGTACGTACAAATAAGTATAGATATATGAGTACAAAAGTGTTTCAAACAATAGGCCTGGAGTAATAATGCTGTCGGTCTATAGTATTGGTTTTGTTACATAAAAACGTTCTATTAGAAGTTATTATTTTAGGTGTTAGCTTATTCAATGGGTATCTTTATATTTATCCTAAACATTTAGATTCGAAACTATCTAGACAAGTATAAATCAATCAAGGGATAAGGCTGGGTTGTAGGATCTGCTACATTATTTAACATATGTATTGATAAATTAAATATAAAACGGAAATAGAAAATAAATAAAAGTAGAACAGAGGCAGATACATAACTAACTTACTATTCGCGGATGATTAGCTAGTTATTCAAGATGAATTGCATTGCTAAATCTATAAACTGAAAAACATATTTGAAGACTGTAATGTAACAATATCCTTAAGGACAGGAATCAGTAAGATGAAATATAGTGATTAACAAAAAATATTGGACAAGTCAGTACGTTTAACTAATTGGAAAATACAACACGTTTAGACAGAGACAAAGAGGAATCATATAGAAAATATACAAATATGAGTGATATGTGGAACTACCAACACACACTACAGAAATAAGTGCGACTAGATACTAAACTTAATTCTTAGAAGATGATAACTGTCCTTGTTTAGTTGAATGGTAGTAACACATTATGTCTACCATAAAGTGAAACAAAACGCAGTCTTGTTTGTAGTAAACAAAACCCAAATTTTTGTAGTAATCTGGTGCTTCAAATGTTGAATGTTATTGAAATTTGGTCAGCTTTTAATACTTCTTTAATTTACGCGAGAAAGGGTTCATCATTAGCCCCTACTTTAAATGAAGTGAGGGGTACATGAAGACAAAATACTGTCTAGGACTAGCACATTGGCATAACTAGGAGCTGCTCGTGGGAGGGGATGAGTGTGCCGCGAAGGTTGCACTCCCCATTTTCCTTAGGAGAAATGAAAAATTCAAAATTCTTCCCATATAATTTTATACAAAAATCGTATAAATTCTTTGTGTCTCAAAGTTTTTAATAAACCAACATAAAGCATAAAAGTTGAACAATGTGAAGAAGCACAGATTTGAAAATTTTCTTTCTAAATTAACTTTTATTCAAGTTAACGGTACTAAATCTCATGTTCTAAATTTGGATTCTTAATAGATTTTGCGAAAACAAGCTTTCCTGAATAAACGCAGTTTATTACATCTTCATATATTAATTTAAAGCTGATTAAACAGTTAATTCCAGCAAACTACTAGCCTATACTTTACTCACATCTTATCTTCCAAAAAAGATACTACAGTAACTACCACAATGCCTACTCAGGTCTATAACCTATACGAGCTGGAGTGCTACAAGGTAGCGTTCTAGTGTCTGTATCTTGTTTGTGCGGCAGAATTACTTCCAACTTCTGAAAACCCTATAGCAATTTTTGCCGACGACAGGCTATACTGGCATCTAATCAGGACTCCACTACTGGTGCAGAAAACTGAAAAATATTCTGAATGACGTTACGCGCTGGCTGAAGGAGTAAAAATTAAAGTAAACGAAGGCAAATCAACACACTAACTTTTATTACCCACAAGAGAACGTGCCAGTAAAGCTTAATGACAAAATAATTTCTCAACCCGAAAAGTCAAGTACTTGGGGATTCAGTTGGAGCCCATGATAAATTAAAAAGAAAACATATTGGACAAAACAAAACAACTTTGATATAAACTTCGCAAGCTGTACTGGCTAATTGGTAACAGTTGCTTATCAACACTTCATAACAAATTACTTGTTTATAAATCTATTTTGAAGCCGAAATGGACATACGGGTTTCAGCTCTGAGGAACCGCCTCTCGCTCAAACATAGATATTATACAGAGGTTTCAACTAAAAGTTCTACGACTGATTATCGAGGGGTCATCTTACATCAGCAGTGAGAACATCCACCGAGATCTTGGTGTATCTATGATCTATTAGAAAATACAAGTGTGTTCTCTACGATAATGTACGAGGTTTAGACTTCTTCCGAACGTACATGCATCCAAAGTACTTACAACATTTCTACGACGGCAAAGACTGAAACTCTGAGTTTCAACTGATCTAATGTCAAGTGTCGGTGCCTTATAAACCCTTAAAGCTGAATCAAAAAACAAATGTATCACTGGATAGTCTCCTGACGAGACGATATTTATGTCATATACATTGCTTAATATTCTATGCTGTAATAGATTGCAATCAATTATTTCAAAAAAAGCTGTTTTACAAGATTTTTTAAAGAAAATTATAGCTGGTGTTGAAGTATTTAATTTTTTACAAGCAGAATTATCACAGTTGCACACCACTATATAAAAATTGTTCCGGTTAGCGCTTTCAAGCTTCACAGCTCATCGTCAGATCGGAAATGAACAAACATACATAAAACAAACCCTTCGTGGTAAGGCGTATAGGTTCGTGTGTTTATGTTTTTTAGTAAAACATACGTATAGGTATATCCACTGTGGATAGTCCTACACTTCTAATTCAGACGTCAATTGAATAACACATCCAGTTTTTGTTATTTGAGCTTTAAAACTGAGGCAAAACTAAATATTTCGACCATAACCTTTACTTCTGGCTAAGAAGGAACTACATGTTTGCTTTTAAAAATGCGTCTTTACTTACAACTAATTTTATATAAAATTCATGTTAACAAAACATATAGGAAACCGTTTCAAAGTTTATTAACCTTTCAAAACAAATAATGTTTAAAGTTTAATAATGATTTCCCGGATAACGTTTATTAAAAAACTTTACAGATAAAGTGTATTATGATCAGTAAGAAAGCAGGTTGGTTTGACGTGGAGGCTAGATTTAGTTTATTTACAGCATATGTTCACGCGGTTTCCAATTAAATGAAGAAAATAACAGCTGGATTTGTTTTGCTTATTGAGTTTTATACCTTCACGCACTAAGGGAATTATTAAAGAGTGTGTAACAACCCGAACCAGTGGCGTAACCCAAAGGTGATAAGGGGGATCAATCAAACTCCCCTCCCAAGATACTAAAAATTTCAGTGAAATTCCACAATCATTTATCGTGGGGTTATTTCTAAGACAGTTGCTGTATTAAAATAAGGCTTCTAAGTACTTATATGGGAAGAATATTGAATGTCTCACTTTTCCTGAGGAAAATGGGTAGCTGAGCATGTGTGGATATTAAGAAAAGCATTTTGTAGAACGCAGATGTAAGGAAGCGGTAACTACAATTTTGAGGAATAATTCTATAAGTCAAATAACTCTAAAGTACCAATCTTCTGGATTCTAACCACTCGTAATTTCACTAAACTGTTTCTTTAGAGTTTTGGATGATAGGTGAAGTTTAGATTCACTCCCTTTCCTTCATGTTGTGTAGTATTATTTAAGCAACATTTGTTAATTCTGTTGCGCTTACCAGATCGTTTACTATGTTTAATGCATTGTACATGAGTGTGATTATTTGCTGCCTTTTGATAAGACTACGCCGCTCATCCGCTCATTAAATTGACAACTAATTTTACAATAAATCGTATGTACAATTTTTAATACTTTATGTATTTGTTGATATATGACTGTATACGATTAGAGAGATAGATTAGTGTTTATGTAATTTGTGTTTTATAATTAATGTCTTGAATTGTAACTGTAGGTTTATAGTGTAGCCGAAACATTGGCTGTGTTTGAAAAAAATAAATCAGAGATGCTTAACGTCCGTCTTCAGATTTGTTCACAAATATTCTATTAGTGCTGACATTTAAATTTTCTGAGATGTAGTCATCAGTAGCGAAGTCACTACTCTGTCTCGCCTTCCTTTCTCGAGAATCATGTAAAATAAGTAAATATACTTTCACTGGGTGTGCACTACGTAACAGGATTAGTTCAACTAATAAGAGACCAGCATAAACAATATCTTTGACAATAACTAAAAGTAGACTATTTAAATTAACACGATTTTTTTGTAAGTCACCTTTAATTTTATTTGGTAACAGATTTTACTTTAACCTCACAGGATTTAAACTTCCCGAACTACGTAGCCTGACAAGAACTCACAACGTCAAGCTACCTAACCAATTGGATTTACTTTGACGAATGCGGATCTTAAATTGCTAAAGACTAGCACACAAGATCTCTTCAAACAAGAGTTTTCTCACTAAATACAAACCATTTCCAACAGCGAAGAGAAAATGTTTGTACACGATTTGGCTTCCCGCCATATCGATAAAGTGTAAAAACATTTCCTGGTCAAAGAATCTCTTCTCATCTGGGCCAGGAAGTTCCCCGTGTCTTAAGAAAACTGAAAACGTATATACCTTTGAAACGAAAAATAGAAAAGATAATGTTGACGATAAGGTATACTCATTGCCAGAATCATTTGGCTTTAGGATCATAACGATTATTTAGGTAAGTGCAGTTTTAAGTTGAATTAAATGTAAGCCTATCAGAATAGAAAGTGGTTTCAAATCCAAAAGTTGGATAAATCATACTAAGTACTTTTGAAAAATATTCTGCATTTAAGGACAAAAGAAAATGTAAAAATAGTTTTTAATGTATACACAACCATTTTATAATTAGTGTATTGTGTATTATGTAATTTAAATGACAAAAAAATGATTTTATTTTTATTTTTGCTGTTGTTAATAGTAATGTAGGCAAAGACTGTAATAGATGTAAATCTTTTCAGACGAAAGAAAGAAGTTTTCTATCTGGATAATATAAAATTAAAACAAATTCTAATTTTTCTTATAACAACTACTGTTTTCATGATTTGCAGTAGCCTACCAGTGGGTATAAGTTTTGTCATATGAGCATTTACTTTTTACAGTCAGCGTGTAGGCCTATTATAGTTTCAATACGTACATTGTATCAATACTATCAGGGGCCCTGCTACCTGAACTGATTGCCGGAGTTTTGAAAATTCAATGTCTACTTGGATACTTCATGTTTTAATATGTAAAAACGGAGAATGTGGTTTGAGTTTATTGTTATGTTACTTTTATAATTTCCCCTTGGTATAACTATGTTATTATTTTTTATTTCCTTATTTAAAATTTCATTTTGTTTTTTATAGTTTACTTTAATTTTTAAAAAGCAGTTACATTTTCATAAATTCTTGCGCGATTTATAACAAAATACAACACGCATCATTTAAGTTTATAGAGATGACAATTTTCAAATAAGTGTGAGAAAAGCAGATGTTAATATGACCCGTACGTAAGGGTAGGAGGTGGATACATCCTTGAGTAGCGTGTTTGAGTGGTCTGTTGAGTTGTCCCATTGTATACAGCGTTCCCACTTATCTAGTGGTTGTTGCTTCCATTATCTCAAGTATCCTACTTTTCAAACCCTTGTAAGCCCCGTTTTTTCTCCTTGAAAGAATACCGAGGTCTCTTTCTGTTTGATTATACACATTATTGCGATAACAACTACTGTCGTATTTGGCCTAAAACCTGTAGGTCATAAAATACAGACAATTTATTTAAACACCCCGTTCGCAATTACAGGACCTATACTTCAACGTGTAGTTAAATAAGTCAAATAATGTATTAATACGTATATAATAACAACCTCTTATAGTTCTTGCAGATTACTTTATTGAAATAGTAACAGTTACTTTCTAGCTATACGTGCATTCCGTAAAACATTTATTAACGCAGAAATTGTTTATTTTCTTCTTACTTTCCTCTCATTTTAGATAAGTAACACATGCGTTGCTTACGTGACTTTTTGCAGGCGTTAGGTGAGTAGCAGGGTGACGCAACGCTCTTGGATATTCACAAACGTTTTGCGCCTTTATAGAGACGGCTTTTTATTATCAGGGTATTTACAACATCGTGAACCTCTTTCGTAACATCGTAGCTGTTGCTATCGACTATAATGTCATAAACACATATTGCAGGTCGGTTAGTTGCATCTTCCGAACGCAAGCGATAAGACATGCTATCGGACAGTAGTTGTGACTTGTCATTCTGGACGTGTTTTTCATTACCGCTTTTGTGTTAAGTGATAATTGTTGATATTTGTCTGGACGTTTGTAATTGATAACTTTATTACTTACTGCGACGTTATATGTTGGACCAAATGTGAACTGAAAACTTGTATAGGAGTGCTTTTGTTTGTTGACACTTTTAATTTAATAACGATTTTTCCTGTTCAATGGTTCATTCCATTATACGTTTTCGTAATTATGATGACGTTTGCAATATAATACTACATTGTGATTTTAAGCACTAGATTATGCAATATAATTACTGTTGTAACAGTACACAGTGTTTCTTGTAACATTAGTAGTTTAATAGCTTTGTATTTAACTTTAAAATGATTTTTTTACAAATAATAATGGAAATGAGTGTAACTTACGTAAGAAAGACGAAAACAAATAATATTGATATTCCTTACAATCTGTTACAGAATAGCACATCACTCTTTTATTTTGCAAACGATTTTAAATTGCCACTCCCAATCCCACTGCCACTTCTACTATACCACCAAATCATTGCCAAGAATATAGTTTGTATTAAAGTCCAAAGTGTGTGAATTCCTTTCTTGCACAAACTCAGCGGACAATGCATGATTCAGAGAAATCGCGGGACCAACGAGTTTATCGGAGAACGAAGAATGTGTGCATCCACACTCACGTAGCAAACATCATGTACACGATATATTATAAATATAGGCTGGACACGGGCCATTGTCTACATCAGCTAAAACACATACAAATTAATACGTGAGGCGTTGAATATTGAGAAGTGATCCAACATCTTGAACTGTTAGAATAAACTTTCTTGCTTTCATCTTTCACGGAAAACCAACAGTAACGCATTACCGCATCACCGTGCGCCACAACTAAAGTTCATCCGGCGGCTATGCGGCAGCAGGCACCTACGACAAATTCAAGGCGTTCAATCAAAGAAATCGTGCTTTCCATAAAACAACACAGAAACATGAGACTCTAACGCTGCCTTTGGCCCTAGAAGATTCCCTCTTCTCTGGCTTTGAATTCTTGTTGTATACCTAGGAAAAGGATTAGACCCTTTAGACTAGGCAAGGTTTAAAATACCCCCTTAATTTACTTCTAAGCACCGTAGTTCCCATTTGATGAGACAGTAAACTATCCTAAGACAGAATGTCGCCTGTAATATTGAAGAAATTTTGGCTACATGTTTCAATGCGCTGTTATGCAGCAGGGCGAGAGTGGCTGTTCACCGATCTTAGTTTTTAGGCTTTTGCATGAATTAAAAATATATTAATTTTTGCGGATGACTAGCTTTCAACTAGCTTGTTTTATCCCCTTTCCCCCTGCTAATCTCTTAAAATTAAACTGTCCATGTACTTAGTGGTTTATTAAATTCTGATGCCCGATTTTACAAATCATCATTATATAGGATCATGTGTTGAACCTTGAGTATATTTCCTGGCCAACGTAATATAAACTGGTTGTGTGTACACATTGTTTGAGTTGTTTCTACTCCTAGCCCAGTTCCTGGTATATTGTAGTGTACATATATTATAAGTAAGTTCAAACTTCCTTATAATTAGGTAGTACTCCACGTCCAATTTGTTCTTTTCAAAGCTCAGGCCACTCATTTTGTTACAACTTTAATAGCACCACTCTTGCGGTAACATTAATGTTTCTGCGTAGCATACTGAATGATCAATTGTAACTTTTCGGTATTTTAAATTCCTCCTATTGTATTTGAATTTATCAATATGAAAGCATTATTTGAATTGTGATGTACGCTACTATTTTATTAAAGGTGTAGGCTGAATTAGTCTTATATAAAAACGTGTTACTAGAACAGTGGGCATGAATAAACATAACTGGAGCTTGTCAGGACCAAAACAAAAGTACAGTATGTGTAAACAGCCCCAAACATAAAGACATACTGTACTGCATGTGTGTATCTGTGTGCTCGCGCGCGTGCGTGTACACACGCGGCTATGTACACAATCTCATTGTAATGTGAACATATTTCTCCCCTCTTCATGCTATCCATTAAAATTTGACTCGTGTTTACAATTTGCGTAACACTTGTGTGCATTGAAAATCCTGTATTTCAACTGTTTATGTTACTGTTTGTATCGTTTCTGTATTTGTTATGCAAATGGCTCCTACATTTGCAATTTGTACTACAGCTGGTAGACAAGAGTTTTGCGTTATGAAATTGTCATGTTAAAATATTTTAATATAATTCCATACAATTCTGATATTTGTTGACGTAGAGTGATCAGTTCAGCCGGAATTGTTTTCCAATGTACGTTTACAAGTGTGTAGGCCTAAGCTTGCAATGAATTCTATTATGGCTACTTAATTTTCGGCAATAATAAAAAGAGTCACTTTATTTTCTGTGTTAATGTAAACTAGTATCGTTTAATTATGATATATATAAATTGAGATTTAATAGTTAACAAATAAGAATATCTGTCGTAAAGTAATAATATTTTTGAGAATTACGTAATAGCGGATGTTGTACCTACACAAAGTAACTAATATCCAAACATTAATATTAGTTGAATTATGAAAAATATCCGGGCTGTTTGGCCGTGGTCCATGGTTAAAAACAAAACCAAACGTTTCGGCAGCCCCACTGGCTGCCATCATCAGTGGAATAAGATTTCTGCACTTGGGGTGTTTACGTGCAGGCCCACAGTACTGTGGTATAGACTAAAGCTGTCCTGCCATGCTACCTGTACATATAAATTCAGCAAAGTCCCACGTACAGGTAAAAATGAAAATTTTTACCTGTACGTGGGACTTTGCTGAATTTATATGTACAGGTAGCATGGCAGGACAGCTTTAGTCTATACCACAGTACTGTGGGCCTGCACGTAAACACCCCAAGTGCAGAAATCTTATTCCACTGATGATGGCAGCCAGTGGAGCTGCCGAAACGTTTGGTTTTGTTTTTAACCAAGGACCACGGCCAAACAGCCCGGATATTTTTCATAATTCAAGTGACACCGGCCGTGAAAGCCTAAGGAATAATTAATATTAGTAATTGTTTGTCTTATCATTCGTCATTAGAAATCCACAGAAATGTTAAACTACTATAATATGTCTAATTCGTTATAAAATTATAATACTTAATTATACAAAACCGTAATTTAAAAAAATATATATATAAAGTCGATAAATTTTAAGGGTGAACCAAATAACCATAAAGTACCTTAAGGTTGAAATTAGAACTGACATAAAGAACACAAACCATAGTGTCAAGTGCGTTTCTGATGACGTGTAAATATTACACCCTTTGAAACCATCAATATCTGAATTCATTCTTTTCTACAACGCTGTAACGTTAACATCATAGTTGAGATACAATCTACAACGTCGATTACTATTTAATTATTTTAGAGAGGTAGACATTGAAAATTGTACGTTTTAAAGAGCATCCATTATAATTTTAAAATGTTTCTTTACTCTATTATTTGACAGAATATTAATTGAGAGATTACTGAAAGCTGAAAGGAATAAAAGACTTAAAAGCTTTATGATGGTATATAAAACGTCGCCATCATCATTTTTTGTTTTCCAGGTGATGTCGCTGAGATTTATTTGTGACTTACAGATTTCAATTTTTCTTTAAATTTCTCAAGCATGTCGACTGACGTAAGCTGCAGCAGTTCGTAAAAACTTTTAAGTTTGCTGAGAAGTGTTTGATTAACTGGATTAAAGACCAAAGACTGCAATGAATGGTTTTTTCCTCAATTATAACACGTTGTTTAGGAATAGAATCTTCGTTATAATCACCATTCTCGTTTGATGGAAATAACGTTACTACTGGTTTAGTAGACTACTATTCGGTAGCAAACCACATAACAAAATTCTAGGAAAAGAAACCATTTCATTAACTTTTAACGTGTAAATACTTTAGAATAATTAATTTTCAAAAGTCTTTTGTTTATAAAAAACAACTAATTTGCTTATTTTTAAATTTATTTTGCGTTTTTATTTATGTTTATAGTATTTTAGTGTCTACTTTATTTCTGGCTACCATTTAATTACACGCTTTACTTGTTATGACGTTCAAATAAATTATTATAAAATAATGTAATTCATTAAATATTACTAAAAAAATATATATTTATTACAAACCCTCATTATTTGTATTTTATAATAATTGTTCATGAAAGAATATCAAATCAAATACAAACTTATTATTCACTTTTAGCTTTACTTTTAGTAGTACTTGATTCAGGTTATATCAAATAATCTAAATGAATCTGTACTCTTATTAGAGATTTTTATTTCTCTATTTATTTATTTAATTATTTGCCTTTCGTACAATTGTCTTCATTGACTATCATTACAATGATCTAAACTTATTATTGGCATTCAATAACAAAAGCTATGCGTTCCATAACACTTGTGGGGACATAAAGTTATAAACTGCATGTAACTGGAGTTGAACCTACCAAAGTGAGTTTAACGTGGATAACGCTGTATCTTACTAAAAAAAAACATGGTACCCTTACAGGAAAAATCTTGAAGGTAAAGTATAGCCTATATTCTGCTTTCAGTTGCGACGTTACAAAGAGACCAAAAGTGCTGACGCTGATACGACTGTTTTTTGTAAGACGTGGTTGCTGATATTCTGGTATTGTCGCACTCTGCTGACGTAGGTACAAATTAATGAATGCAAAAGTAAAGAGATCCCTGAGATTTAACGATTTCTATTACAAGGGTTTCATTAACATTAAATCTACATGAGACACACGACCTTTTAAACAAGGGGCTGCAAGCTTTAAATAAGAAATTAATAAATACCTTTTTCTTTATCCGTGCTGCGACTACGTCTTTGATGTCTTACGACATGTTTCGGGAACACGTTCCCATCATCAGGTAAAATTGTTTTTTCTTCTAGTTCATAACGAACGTGTCAAGAATATAATAATTAAAACACATCAACACATAAACACATAACACAATGAGTATGATAGAACTCAGTCCACGTAACAGTGCGCATTGCCGTACTATAACTGACCGCGTAATCAAACTATATATTCGGCTGGTGTACACAAGCGTTATCACTCTTCAATACAGTATCATATAAACAGTGAGATTTAAATGTTAATTGATCATTAAGCAGTAGGTTTGGTTGAAATAAAAACGCTTTATATATTTCATATTCTTCCATGGCATCCATGTATCGGCTCTTACTGCATATATGCATGGGCGTAAAGTTATCTGTGAAACCACTATAACTGTGATTGCTGTTTACCAGATGTAAAGCAAAGATGGATTTGATTGACTTGATGTTCTTTTTTGGCAAATGTTCGTCATATCTGTCTTTAAATTTCCTGCCCGTTTGTCCTATGTAGAATTTATCACATTCACTACACTGGATTCTATATATGCCTCGAACACAAAAAAAAAACAACCGAAAACGTTCGTTATGAACTAGAAGAAAAAACAACTTTACCTGATGATGGGAACGTGTTCCCGAAACATGTCGTAAGACATCAAAGACGTAGTCGCAGTACGGATAAAGAAAAAGGTATTTATTAATTTCAATTTCACTGCGACTGGAGACCAAATATAATGAATTTTAAATAAGAATTCATCTTTCAATCGCTTAACCTATTACTTTTAGATCCTTCTCTAACATAACCCGTACGACTGGAACATGCATTACAAACTATTAACATACAATAACATATTTTATTTTCAATAAACATAATATTTTTCTTTTAATGATAGGTCTATGTGTTACTGCGTTTACCAAAATTTGTATTAAGAAACTCTTTCCTTTTTGGATTAAAAATTGTAAGATAATATTTAATATTTAATTTACCTGAACAGAAAATAAAACAAGATTAGTATTGTAAAAATGTTTTAAAGCTTCTACAGCCGGTGTCAGTTCTATTAGAAGAGTTTACCGTTCTGTTTGGCCGTGGTCCATGGTTTAAAGACAAACCAAACGTTTTGACAGCACCACTGGCTGACATCATCAGTGGAATTCAAAGAACTCGAGAACCTCCTGAACGTGGGTTGTTATCGTCAGGCCCACAGTACTGTGGTAAAGGCTGAAGATGTCCCGCGATACTACATGTACTTATAAACTCACGACGTCCCACGTAGAAAAAAGTACACCGTCAGCCAATCAGAATAGTGCACAGGTAGAGACTGCACTATGAGCCAATCAAAATAAAGAAGGTCTATGATTGGCTAGCATCATGCTATGCCATTAGGTACTTAACCATTGTTTTCCACGGAGTACTGTGGTGAAGGCTAATGATTTCCCGCGATGCTACCTGTAATAATTGTTTACTAATCGAAACCCACGTACAGGTAAAAACTGCATCATCGGCCAATCAGAAAAAAGAAGGCGTGTGAGAGGCTCGCATCGCGCCCTGCCATAAAGTACTTAATGAAATTCTTTCGCACCGCCGATTCATAATCCCCGAACAGTTCGGCTTTCGTGAGCTGCACTCCTCGACTCATCAGCTGATGAGACTCGTGGAATGCATTACCGAGGCCCGCTGCCAGGGCAAACAGACGACTGCGATCTTCCTAGACGTAGAGAAAGCCTTTGACCGCGTGTGGCACGAGGGTGTCTTTTGCAAGCTAACGGAAGTCCTTCTCCCAGATTGCTACGTTCACTTGATCGGCAGCTTTCTGCGAGACCGTAGCTTCCGAGTGAGAATAGACCATGCTCTCTCTTCGGAGAGGCGTATTACCGCTGGTGTCCCTCAGGAAAGTGTACTTGGGCCTCTCCTGTTCTCGCTGTTTGTCAACGACACACCCCGAGTTCCTGGAGTTAAATTGTCGCTGTTCGCGGACGACACTGCGGCTTTTGCCTTAGAGCCGAACGCAAGTTATGCGGCAATCAAGCTCCACCGCCAACTCAACGCGTATGTCGGGTGGACCGATGACTGGATAGTTGCCGTTAACGTTTCCAAGAGTGCCGCGGTAATATTCTCGCGCAAACGCAAGGGCCCACGGCCGCTTAATGTAGGCCCCGTCGAGGTACCCTGGACCAATAGCGTTAAGTACCTTGGGCTCCACGTGGACTCCCGACTCACCTGGCGAACCCATACACAGTACATCTGACAACGCGCTTCGGCGAAACTCAGTAGACTCTGGCCCGTGCTATCTAATCCGGCAATGACCCCCGGCTAGGTAAGCTCATAGTCAACTCGTACGTGTTGCCCGTGATTACCTACGCCTGTGTTTACCTAGCTCGTGGTAATAGAAGAGCGCTCCAGCGCTTACTCGACCGGGGACTGAAGCTTGCGTGTAAAGTCCCCCGGAGGTATTCTTCTCGTCTTTTGAGGAGAGGACTCGGTGTCCGCTCTTTTGATGACACCGTGAGACGCCTGGCGCGTAGATTCTATGTTCGTTCCGACAGAGTAACTCACAATTCCCTCATTGCCGGACTTGGTAAATACACCCCGCGACCAGGTGAGTCCTGGAAGCGACCTCGTTTATTAGTCCCGGTGGTATAATCCACCAATCGCAGGTCGCTTCAGACCCTCCCATAATTAGGTAAAAACATATATAACTAACTCAAACAGACCCAGTGGCAGGAGTCCGTTCTGAGACTCGGGACACTGCACTACTCGCGACCCACGCTTCGCGCGGGCCGCGCAACCGTCAGTCGTGTGTTCCCGCCGATTCATACTCAGCGCGGCTCCCGATGTCTCAGATATAGCGGTGATACAAGGAATTGACTACCCTGTCCATGTGTCCGCGCTAACGGAACTATCGTCCGATCATCTTCCCATCTTGATCCACATCGCAACGCAGCACGTCTTTCGCAGAGACGTCAGGAAGAGTGGGAGTGGTAGAGTGGGATCGCTATGGCCCGGCGCTTAGTCGTCGATTGCCAGATACGGGACCACTCGAAATCGTCCGCTAAGTCGATGGCGTCACGCTCCACTGACAGCGGATCCCAGAGGAGATGAGTGCTCTCGCTTGCGAGAGAAATGGCCTCCGGAGACGCTGGCTGCGGATCCGTGATCCGGCCGACAAGGTAGCGTACAACCGGGCGACCGGCATTTTACGTCATGAAATGCAGGCCTACCGTAGACGCTGTTGGAAACTCATCGTGGGCCAAGCGGGGGACGGATTGGACGAAAGTAGCCCTTACCGGACACCTTCGACTTTGGTAGGGAAGAGGCGCCGACCTCGCATCCCAGCCATTGCTGGACCGATCGGTCAAGTCCTGGGACTCCCGGAGGCGAAGGCCGAGTACTTGGGTGCGTGTTTCGAGCGCTAGTTCGCTCCGAACTCGCCCATGGACTGGGACTTCGATGAAGAAGTCGAAAACGAAGTGGAAGACTTTCTGTCCCTTCCGATCTCTGCGGAGCCCGAACCCGTTACTAGGGAAGAGGTCTCAGATCGGCTTGTTGAACTCGTACCTAGAAAAGCTCCTAACCCGGATGGCGTCTCGAAGGCAGCTCTAATTCTACTCCCGGAGCAAGGAATACTTTTCTTATTTGCGCTGTTCAACGCGTGTCTAAAACTGTCCTATTTTTCTAAGAAATGGCGAAAGGCGACGGTCGTAGTGATCGCGAAGCAGGGAGAGTCCTAGACCATCTAAGAAACTTTGATGTACTGGTCCCCGAACAGTTCGGTTTCCGTGAGGGGTATTCCACCACTCATCAGCTGATGAGACTGGTGGAATACATCACGGGCGCCGGCTGTCGGAAAGAGCAGACTGTCGCCTGTTTTCTAGATGTGGAGAAGGCATTTGATAGTGTCTGCTACGACGGGCTCTTGTTCGAGCTCCGGGCAATCCAGCTCCCAGATTGCTACCTTCACTTTATTACTAGCTTTCTGACGGAGAGGACTTTCTGCGTGAGATTACATGACCATGTCTCTACCGAGAGACGCATTACAGCCGGGGTACCTGAAGGTAGCGTTCTTGGGCTACCTGGAGTCCAGATGGCCTTCTTTCCCGACGACACGGCGGTCTATACCGCCGATCGGAACGCTGACAGGGCCATCCCACGACTCCAGCGCGCACTCGATGCGTATACGACGTGGACAGAAAGCTGGAAAGTTGCCGTCAACGAAACCAAGAGCTCCGCGGTGCTATTTTCAGAGCGCTGGAAAGAACCACGAGGACGAGTGATACTCGGTAGAACGTACCAGCCCTGGTCGAGAGAAGTTAAGTACCTCGCTGTCCACCTAGACCGTCGGCTCACCTGGCGTACCAACGCACAGACGATGCGAAATAGAGCGTCCGCTCGTCTGGCGCAACTGTTTCCAATACTCGCCAACAATGCTGTGCCCCGCAAGCTAGGTAAGTTGATTGTCAACGCGTACCTGTTGCCTATGCTGCAAGGTTGCCTATGCCATTCCCGCCTGCGGTTACCTTGCAGCCGTTCATAAAAGAAAGTTGCAAAGCGTTCTCGATAAGGGTCTTCGGCTAGCGGCCAAAGCCCCTTATCTGTTCCCTTCTCGACTTTTGAGACGCGGACTCGGAGTCCACTCCTTGGATGACACCGTAAAGCGACTTGCACGTACATTTTACGTCCGAGTTGCGAGGACCCTGGCAAACTCACTCATAGCTGGCCTTGGCAAGAACCGACCACGTCCAGGTGATTCTTGGAAACGGCCTCGGCAAATACTGTACTAGAGCGGCCTAGTACGTACGAGCATGCCGTTGTAGCGGCCACTAATTAATTAATTATATTCCGTCTGGACACGACCACTAGGCAGGAGCCCCTTCCGGAGGCTCGGAACTAGGAAACCATTTGGACGTCTCACGACGCGCATCCCGACAGCTTTGGCAGTTGCCGATTCATAGCGATTGCAGCATGCTTCTGAATCAAGACGGACTCCATATGAAGACGAGGGATAGGCACTCACCGCCGACAAGAGCTTCGTCTCATCGAAGTGGATCCGATGGTCGGTATTGGCGAGCGCGTGGTCGGCTACGGCAGACTTCTCATGCTGTCCCAATCTACAGTAACGGCCGACTGAGCAGCCTACCAATACGGTCCGTCACCCCATGGATGTAGGGCAATGCCACGAAACCGACGGTCTCCCGTGGCACCACCTCCGGCCTGGTTGTTCTTCTCGGCCGGACCGCTCGTCTTACCTCCCCGACGGAATAGCCATTGGCCAGCAGCGCTAGTTCAAGGTAGCGCAGCTCCTGGTCGCGGTAACGGGGCTTGCATATCCTCCTAGCCCGGTCCACCAGGGTCTTCAACACCGCCCTCTTCTTGCTTGGATGGTGGTTCGACTGTTTATGGAGATAGCGGTAGGTGTGCGTCGGTTTTCAATAAACTTTATGCGCGTACATAAAGTTGGGGTGCGTCGGTTTCTTATAAACTTTATGTCCGATTCACATTAACAGCGACGCGATGATGATGATCATGTTACAAACTAGATGACTATCTTAATCAATTAAAATATTATTATTTCTTATAATTATCATACTATTATTTTAGTCTGAAATATATGAAGAGTACCCACATTGTAAATTTCTTCTTAAACATGTATAGGAAGATCATTGGGCGGAGCCTGATGAGCGTAGCGAAATCAGGCATAGCCCTGTATCCATGACTCGGTGCACAACTTAGACCGCGAACTCCTCCGAGACTACTCAACCGAATGTTATAAAATTTTGCATACATATCCGGACTCCATTGTAGAGTGCACACAAATAATTTGTATTTCTCTAAAGTGTTTGTTTCAAAAGATATTAAGATTTTTTATAAATCTTAGCTTAAACGTGTGAGAGGAAGAGAAACAGAGATATCGTGACCCAGCTACGGCGCTCTGTCTCACTCGCACTTACGGGGCGCTAGGCGATTCACCGGTCACCGGCCGATTTCGGCGCTCGCGTGCCGGAGTGTGTGCGTGTGCGTCTTCCGCCGCCCGCGTTGGCTGTCGCTCGATAAGATAAGATTTTGCTGTACACACTTTGTATTTGTGTCTCACACGTGTTTAATTCATCAATGGTTTAATTCAAACAGTAGTAGAGCATTGTTCTATGTTGTAACCAGATTGGACTTAAGTGTTGAACAAGTGTCAATTTTTGGACGAGAATCTATGAAGTCGCTGATGCAACAGAAACTTTCCATTACGTATTGCAACGGATCACAGTTCAGGTAAATTTTAATCCAAATGCTATTTAAATTATTATTCTTATACTTCTTTATTCAGTTTTCCAAATTCTATTAAAATTATTATTCTTATACTTCTTATTCAATTTTGTACTTTTAATTTAAGTACTTTTTTCTGTTATGCGCATATTCTATACATTCTTATTCATCAATTTATATATACGTAATATTTATGGTATGCCTCGACGGAGAAGAGGAAAAATATTGTTCGTTTAACTATAAATCAAAGACGGATGAGACAGCGACAAAATATTGCTGCAGCAACCAACTGTTGAAGGCCCTGCAGAACATAACGTGTATCATGTGTTATATGATCAAAACAACAAAGGATATAGGAATATTCAGAATTAATTTGAATATAATTTACAATTTCTAGAATTCTACGAATGTGTAAATTGTTCTCGAGTGTTGATGCCGCAAATATTTTTTGATATGTGTCCGCAGTGTAAGCGAAATCCAAATAAGTTTACTGCAGTTAATCGTATGGATCCTAAAGATGTACCTATAGAACTGATGGATCTCACTTATGTAGAACAACTCTTGATAGCAAGAGTACAACCAGTGATGGGTGTGTATAGCGTGAAATCGAAAGGCTTTCCCGGTAAATATGCTTATAAGGGAAATATTATAAATATTGGTCAAAATATAACGGAGATTGTTAGTTCCTTGCCCCTTACACCCGCTTCACTGAGCACTATAGTTGTAAGAAAGGAAAGTGTTAATGGACATCGGATTTTCATGTGAGACATGACAAAATTTTAGAAGCACTCAATTTTTTGAAAATGAATAACCCATTCTATAGTGATATCATCATTGATATGGAACAAATATCTCAACTTCCATTAAATGATAGTATTTATGGAATGATACCCTCTGTTGATTTACCTGAGGTGAATACAGATGAAGAGAACTTTTCTGAAGAAATTTATGATAATATGATCCCGAAGAATATTAGAATCACAGAAGTTGATCGACTCCATTCTGCAGTGAATAATGTAATTCCATGGCCACAAGGTACTGATATCATAAATGAATTCTCGTGCGATTGATATGTAAGCATGGCATTTCCCGCTTTACTGCCTTACGGATCTGCTGAAATAAACGATAATACTCGAGTAAGTAGTATGAAACTTACAGCACTTGAATATTTTCAAATTTTGGTGCAATATAAAGACCGACGTTTTGCACAAGATCCTAGGTTCAGATTTTTTGCATTGAACACGTTCAGCGTCATCAAGCTATTCAACGATGGACAATATTTGCTGGAAAATCTCATTTCAATGAAACAATACAGGAACTCAGAAACACGCTGTCGAGTAATCCTCAAATAATAAGAATATATTATTGGTGTGGAAAAATAAGAGGATCAAAATCTTACTGGTTGCAACGAAGGGGTGAACTTGAACCAATGATTGAGCAGTGTGATAATCTTTCTACGCGTTTGTTTACTTTGAGTGTAGCTGATCTTTGGTGGCCTGATCTAGCACGACTCATGGGTTGTAATTTCGTGCAAGAGAAAACATTAGAAGTATCTAGAATCGCTCAGCAAAGGCAAAAACTTATAAATGAGAAAACCTCAATTGTTGAAGATTATTTTTTGTTTTGTGCAACTTTTTTCATAAAAAATGTCATCTGTAAGATATTCTCAGTTTCAGATTATTGGTTCCGTTTCGAATTCCAGCATCGTGGTTCATGCCATGTACATGGTCTTTTTTGGATCTCTGGTGCTCCTGATCTAAGAACTCTTGATAATGCATCTGAGGAAGACATTTTAAGTGCCAAGATGTTTTACGACCATTTGGTTAATGCATTCAATACTTTGCCATTCACTCCTCCGGCAACTATACATCCTTCAAGGCAGTGGCGACTGGTGACTTTTCAGCCGGAGGGGCGCAATCACAAAAAATTTTAACAATGTAAAATATTACCGGAAATGGAAAATGGATTAAATGAAGCCAATTATTTCTTAAAAGTAAATTCCACCCTTCTCTTTCTCATAGATATGAACTTTTCCAACACTTTGTCATCGAAACTGTCAATATCTTGCACTAAATTTTTATTTATGGTCATTATCGCCAACGCATTAAACGAATATTACCCATAGTATTTCGCAAAAATGTCTTGACTTTTTTAAGAGTTGAAAAACAACGCTCTGATTCTGCAGTTGTCATTGGCGTTGTTAAAATTATTTTTAGTATTTTTATAGTTTCCGTGAAAATATCAGTAAGATTATGTTGCTGTAGTAATGTAAGGACGTTTGTGGCTCCAATTATTTGACTAAAGTCCGGTCGTGAGTAAATAACTTCGAATTCTGTTCTTAAACGAGTCTGGTCTAAAAATAGACATGGAGACCACACTGTATCCGAAATGCCCACTGGAAATTCTTTTGAATATTTTGGTACTGGTTCTGAATTAAACAACTGAGCTGTTTGCAGATGACCACGATATGAGAATCTGTCTTTCATCTGTAAAATAAGTACATCATACACTTCTTTAGCAAACGAACTTCTTGGTAAATTATCTTCTTTTTTTCTCCTCTTTCTTGAATGCAAATTTTCTTCAATATTGCTTTGAATAGTCTCAGTCTCGTTTCTAATGTTTTTAACACAAATCTCAAAATTTTGAATATCACTTTGAAGTTGGATACTATCCTTATTTCTTGACCGGATTTGTATATAAAGAATGTCAACATGAGGCAAAAGTTTGTGAAAAAATGTGAGCCATCACAAAAATTCTGGGTCTTCTAGAGTTCGTCTTAGACCAGAAGCTTCATTAAAAGTAACGCTTCTTAGGCATTTATCTTCAATCTCTTCAAACACTTCTATGAGCTCTCCTCGATTCTCGAACACAGTATTGACTGTCCTAATGTTATAGTTCTATCTGGTTGTTGCTACTATTGGTATCCTGTGCTTGACTATTTCTTCTAACATATCGCACCTATTTGAAGAATTTGAAAAAACGTGGGAATTGCTGATAAATTATTTAAAAACACTTGCGCTGCTGTGATGCTGCATTTTGGGTCAAGAGATTAAGCTGGTGAACATAACAATGTATGTAATGAGCGTAAGGATATTTCTTCTTAATATAACTTTGAACACCACCTGTAGCACTCATTACATTTGCCCCATTGCCCCAACGTATGTTTGAGTGATTAACTTTTGTGGTTTTTCCATAACTTCTTCTTCTATACATTTTTGTATCCTTTCTGCTAATTTATCCTTGACTCTTCTAAAGCACCAAAAGCTCTCACGACCAAAAGGCCCAAACACATGGTTTCTTAAACGGCGATATTCGCTATGACGTCACACGATACGTCACGTAGTCATGGCAACCAGGCCGCAAGTTTATTCGCGGCCCTGACTATTGGTTCACGCTACCTACTACGCGCAAGACAGATAAATATTTTCATTCTAATCTAAATCAACGCTTAAAAATCATTGCTCATCTTTTATCTTTAAAATAAACAAGAGACAAGGACAGGCATTTAACTATGGTAATGTGATTTAATTTTTTTTATGTTCTCTGTCAAGGGGGGCGCGCGGCCATTCGGCCACATTAAGAAACCGCCACTGCTTCAAAGATTAGATCAACTGATGTTGTTATCGACAACGAACGGTCTCTTTCAGAACTCCAAAGACCTACCAGATGTACCAAAGGATATTGTCTTAAGTGGAATGAGAAAGAATATACTTGCAGGTTCAAATACCCCAAAGAATTACAAGACCAATCTCTTCTAGAGAAAAATGAGAAAGGTATTTGGATATATACACCAATAAGGAATGATGAACTCCTGAATCAGCATAATCCTGTCATCGCACAAACATGGAAAGCAAATACTGATTTTAGTATAGTCACCTCCTTACACCAGATGGTTGAATATGTATCCAAATATGCTTCAAAGTCAGAACCTGCTTCGAAAAATTTGACGGAAGTGTTTTAAAAAATCGTTGAATCGAGAGCCCCGGATGAAGAATCTCGTCGAGCATATACAAGTTTGATGATAAGAGTGATCGGAGAAAGAGACATCGGGGCTTGCGAAACATGTCATTTACTCCATGGAATTCCATTGTATCAATGTACCAAAACTTTTAGAATAGGCCCACTTGTCATAAGAATAGAAGACTATGTTGCAATTAATGGAACCAATAGTGAAAACGAAAGTAATTCATTCATTCAGTTTTATACTAGTAGACCACTAGACATGGAAGAAATAATATTATTAGCTTCCGCTAAAAAACTTTCTAAGGTAAGAAATAATTCAATTAGCACAAACAGAAGAGAAAGAATTGTAAAAGTTTTTCCTAAAGTAAACAACAATAAAAATGCAGTAAATACTGAATTATATTGAAAACAAAAGTTGATTTTACATAAGCATTGGCGTAATGAAGAAGACTTGAAAAGTACAGATGAAACATGGTTCATGGCTTATACCCGACACAATTTTGGACAGCTTCACGAACAATTACACATGTCTTTAATTACAGAAGAAACTGAAATTGGTCAGGATAATAATAACGAGTTTGATATTTTTGACGATAGAGACTGGATGGATGGCTATATCAGCAGTAATGTCTAATGCACTACCAACTCACGTTGGTCTAGGGGTCTAGGTAATCGTGATGTCGATTGACTTCATAATTGGGAAGTAGCCTATTACAAATATCTAGATATAAAGAATAAAACTTCTTTCATCCAAAGGAATCGAGAAACATTTGGGAATCAGTATGATTCTCATGAATCATACAATGTTATTTTCAACGACCAACAAAATAAGATATTATCTTTCTTAGAATATCAGCTAAATGACTATGATGATTGCAATCAAAGACTTCCAATTATTCAGGGAAAAGCTGGAACTGGTAAAAGCTGTGTAATTAATGAAATGGTTAGGAGAATTAATTCATGTTTTGGCTGCGATGCGACTATTTTAATGGGTCCTACTGGTATGGTAGCTAACAATATTACTGGACAAACTATTCATTTAGATCTAAGAATAAATACTTCAAAGCGAAGGGGAGGAACTTTCAAAGATTTAGAAGGTGAATCCAAAATTGCTTTTGAAGAAGAATTAAAAGATGTAAGGTTCGTTATTATTGATGAAGCCAGTATGTCGGTTTGAATTTATTTTTCAAAGTGGATGTGCGACTCAAACAAGCAAAGCTATGTTCTTCAGCTATCCCTTTTGGTGGCTTTTGGCTGTATTTAGTCGGTGATTGGTCTCAACTTCCACCGGTTTGTGACAGTAGTCTTTACAATGTTGGTAATAATGTTCAGACCATTCAATCGAATCTTTTATATAAACAGTTTAAAAAGTTTTCTTTTTAACGGACATTATGAGACAGCAAGGTGATGATCAAAAAAAATTTCAGAGAGACTTTAAACAAAGTCCCAAATGGAACAATCACTGAACAAGATTATCAGCTCTTATCAAAAAGATTTTATGTAAACAATATCGGGAACAATTTTAAAGATACTGTCTGTATAATGTCGAAAAATTCTGAAATCGAACGCTTTAATTATGAAAAGCTAGAAACTAATAAACAACCCGTAGCTCAAATCAATGCAATCCACAATTGCCCAGAAGCCTCCCTAGCAAAATCTGACGATGCTCAGGGATTATTTGCCCAATTACGTTTATGTAAAAGTCCTCGCGTTACCCTTAGAATCCTTGGGTCACAAATGGACTAGCCAACTGTTCAGTTGGGACAGTAACTGATATTATTTATAACCCGGCAGTTGAATGCGAAAATTATAACGATCACATGCCAATATGTATACTTGTGTTTTTCGAAAATTATACAGGAGCAGTTCTGTACGAGAATTCAATACGCATTGTACCAGTAGTGGCATCATTCAAGAAAAATGAAATTTCTTGTACTTGCAAACAATTTCCGTTAATGTTAGCATATGCTGTTAGTATACATAGATCGCAAGGGATAACATTAGATAAGGCAATTGTTGTTTTTAGGAGACAATGAATTTCAGGTTGGATTAACGTATGTTGCTCTTTCAAGAGTGAAAACATTAGAAGGATTATTATTAAAACTGGCATTTACTTTTGATAGACTGCTAAAAATTAATGGAAGTACATCAGTGGTTGATCGTAGAGATGAGTTGCAAAGGTTGTGGAATATGTCTAATGACAGTTAATGTATATTGTACTATAATGTAGAGTATTCAATAAAAAGTGTGTATCATAAAACTGTATATATTTTCTTGAGTGTAAGAATATTGATACATAAATTATTACGAATCTATTTTTCTAACGGATCAAAGACGGTTGATTATAAAAATATTGATAAATCAAATTATTACGAATATCAGATGCTCCGCCCATTTGTGTCAGTGACACTCCTAGTACGCATATATTAGGTATCGTATAGTTTTAAAAATAAATAAAATATTTTTGTTACTGCACATGTTTTAATCATTTTTATACTTTTTAGTAGTTTCGTTTGAAACTTTATATACGCCCAGTTGAAGCTTAATTACTTCGTAAAGTATTAAATGCTGTATGAACAAAAGCACAGTAGTTGTAATAATTATTCAAGTCGTACGGCGTAATATCCCTTTTCTTTTATGTAACTACAATGTGTTGCTTTCAAAGGCAGGAAAACCTCGTTAAATGAACAAGTAGCAATGAGTCACTGATGTGTGCGAGACGCCAGACTGACGCCAAATCGTTTCGCAAGTCCAATGCTGCTCGTGTGGGGTAATTTATCAATATATTACTTTTCCTCTAGTAACCCAGCTACTTGTTGATTGTAGAATTTGGATTCATAATTTTTTTGCATTTTCTTAATGTTTTGTTGTATTAAAACTAATAGGATTTTAGGTTTCTAATCTTTTTGCGACAATTTAAATCCTTTCCTTAAACAATGTAGTGAACCAAAATAACCAGGCCTAAATCTTCTGTATAGCGTAACAAAAACGGAAAATATATATTTCTGCAAAAGGTGGAAACTAAGCACAATTTGGAGACTAAATTTATTTATAAACAACTTTCATATTTATAAACTTTATAGTTTGACTTATTTCTTTGACACTTTTCGTGTCACTAAGGGTTTTTGCTACAGACGACGATCGTTACGGTACCAAAAATCTAATAAAGTTAACAACAATAAGAATAATAAAATTTGCTGTAAAATACAATTCTCGTACAAACTGAGATTCAGTCTATTGTGTATTTTGTGTACACACGTAAAATAATATGTATTCTGCAGCATTAAATTAAATAAACATCGCATTGTTTCTACGTATAAAGTAAACACACCAATCTAATATCCTCTAAAGCGTCGAGGCAGCAATGCAATATCTGATAACGTATATTGATTTAAAATAACATAATACAAAAGGAAAACTCAACGAATATTTTCTATCCTGTTATCAAATATCGTAAAAGCATCAACAAGTTAATTTTAAAAAGTGCCAATGTTGTACAATGTATTGTACACATAAATTCCAACTTTATATTGATCGCCACAGCTATCACGACTCTAATATTAGAACTGGAATAAAACTTTCTGCGTCCCTATTGAACGTCTTGCTTTAACTATATTTAGAAATCAATGTACTCTGGCAAACGGACTACATGTACGTACAAATAAGTATAGATATATGAGTACAAAAGTGTTTCAAACAATAGGCCTGGAGTAATAATGCTGTCGGTCTATAGTATTGGTTTTGTTACATAAAAACGTTCTATTAGAAGTTATTATTTTAGGTGTTAGCTTATTCAATGGGTATCTTTATATTTATCCTAAACATTTAGATTCGAAACTATCTAGACAAGTATAAATCAATCAAGGGATAAGGCTGGGTTGTAGGATCTGCTACATTATTTAACATATGTATTGATAAATTAAATATAAAACGGAAATATAAAATAAATAAAAGTAGAACAGAGGCAGATACATAACTAACTTACTATTCGCGGATGATTAGCTAGTTATTCAAGATGAATTGCATTGCTAAATCTATAAACTGAAAAACATATTTGAAGACTGTAATGTAACAATATCCTTAAGGACAGGAATCAGTAAGATGAAATATAGTGATTAACAAAAAATATTGGACAAGTCAGTACGTTTAACTAATTGGAAAATACAACACGTTTAGACAGAGACAAAGAGGAATCATATAGAAAATATACAAATATGAGTGATATGTGGAACTACCAACACACACTACAGAAATAAGTGCGACTAGATACTAAACTTAATTCTTAGAAGATGATAACTGTCCTTGTTTAGTTGAATGGTAGTAACACATTATGTCTACCATAAAGTGAAACAAAACGCAGTCTTGTTTGTAGTAAACAAAACGCAAATTTTTGTAGTAATCTGGTGCTTCAAATGTTGAATGTTATTGAAATTTGGTCAGTTTTAATACTTCTTTAATTTACGCGAGAAAGGGTTCATCATTAGCCCCTACTTTAAATGCGATGAGGGGTACATGAAGACAAAATACTGTCTAGGACTAGCACAGTGGCATAACTAGGAGCTGCTCGTGGGAGGGGATGAGTGTGCCGCGAAGGTTGCACTCCCCATTTTCCTTAGGAGAAATGAAAAATTCAAAATTCTTCCCATATAATTTTATACAAAAATCGTATAAATTCTTCGTGTCTCAAAGTTTTTAATAAACCAACATAAAGCATAAAAGTTGAACAATGTGAAGAAGCACAGATTTGAAAATATTCTTTCTAAATTAACTTTTATTCTAGTTAACGGTACTAAATCTCATGTTCTAAATTTGGATTCTTAATAGATTTTGCGAAAACAAGCTTTCCTGAATAAACGCAGTTTATTACATCTTCATATATTAATTTAAAGCTGATTAAACAGTTAATTCCAGCAAACTACTAGCCTATACTTTACTCACATCTTATCTTCCAAAAAAGATACTACAGTAACTACCACAATGCCTACTCAGGTCTATAACCTATACGAGCTGGAGTGCTACAAGGTAGCGTTCTAGTGTCTGTATCTTGTTTGTGCGGCAGAATTACTTCCAACTTCTGAAAACCCTATAGCAATTTTTGCCGACGACAGGCTATACTGGCATCTAATCAGGACTCCACTACTGGTGCAGAAAACTGAAAAATATTCTGAATGACGTTACGCGCTGGCTGAAGGAGTAAAAATTAAAGTAAACGAAGGCAAATCAACACACTAACTTTTATTACCCACAAGAGAACGTGCCAGTAAAGCTTAATGACAAAATAATTTCTCAACCCGAAAAGTCAAGTACTTGGGGATTCAGTTGGAGCCCATGATAAATTAAAAAGAAAACATATTGGACAAAACAAAACAACTTTGATATAAACTTCGCAAGCTGTACTGGCTAATTGGTAACAGTTGCTTATCAACACTTCATAACAAATTACTTGTTTATAAATCTATTTTGAAGCCGAAATGGACATACGGGTTTCAGCTCTGAGGAACCGCCTCTCGCTCAAACATAGATATTATACAGAGGTTTCAACTAAAAGTTCTACGACTGATTATCGAGGGGTCATCTTACATCAGCAGTGAGAACATCCACCGAGATCTTGGTGTATCTATGATCTATTAGAAAATACAAGTGTGTTCTCTACGATAATGTACGAGGTTTAGACTTCTTCCGAACGTACATGCATGCAAAGTACTTCCAACATTGCTACGACGGCAAAGACTGAAACTCCGAGTTCCAACTGATCTAATGTCAAGTGTCGGTGCCTTATAAACCCTTAAAGCTGAATCAAAAAACAGATGTATCACTGGATAGTCTCCTGACGAGACGATATTTATGTCATATACATTGCTTAATATTCTATGCTGTAATAGATTGCAATCAATTATTTCAAAAAAAGCTGTTTTACAAGATTTTTTAAAGAAAATTATAGCTGGTGTTGAAGTATTTAATTTTTTACAAGCAGAATTATCACTGTTGCACACCACTATATAAAAATTGTTCCGGTTAGCGCTTTCAAGCTTCACAGCTCATCGTCAGATCGGAAATGAACAAACATACATAAAACAAACCCTTCACTCCCACCCCACCCCACCCTGCTCACACACGACAAGCTATAATTCAAATGTCCCTTCCCCACCTTCTAAGCCCTGTCACTTCCATCTGGACAGTTACATATTTTTCTACCAAATTCCTTGTGTTTCAGTGTTGTGTGTGTGTGCATTCCTTTTAACCTAACCGTCTTTCTCATTCACACTTGTGGGCCAGTCACACACCCTTATTTTAAAACCATCCAATTAGTCCTATGCAATTTAATTCTTAATCTTATCTATTTGTCCTCTATCATTTACTTCTTAATTATGTTATAAAATATTTCTTCATTATCAAATTTAATTTTAGTATTAATTAAATTATCTAACCTTTTTCTCTTTCTTTCAATATTTCTAACTCCTCCCTAAGCTTCCTTTCAACTGTGTTATTTACTACTTTTACAATTTCGTAGTCTTCCAAAGGATTAACAAACTTATGGTTGTCTTGAATAAAATGTCTTGCATATAAGGAATTCGTTGTTCTATTACCTTCTCCACGTTTGTGGTCAGACAACCTGCATACGAATTTTCGTCCTGTCACACCTAGGTACACTTTTTTGCAATCTTTACATTTTAATTTATAAATTCCGCTTTTCTGTAATACTGGGATTTTTTTCTATATTTTTATTTCTTATCTTATCAAATACCCTTTCACATTTTTTAATAGCTATATCTACTCCGTATTTATTAAAACATTTTATAATTTTTCTAGTATGTGAACCTATGTATGTCAATGACCCTGCATAATCCTTTTGTTCTGGTTCTATTTTAGCTTTTTGTATGTTAACACTTTTCATAACTTTATCCACTATGTTGGTGTTCTAGTTATTATTCCTTACAATTCCCTTTATCGTTTTTAACTCCCTATCTTTTGATTCGGTCTATTTTAAACACTTCATATTTCACATTTATATAGAGGTGTGCAACAGTGATAATTCTGCTTGTGATTTTAACCACTAACACAACTTTCTTCATTAAACTTCTGTTAAGATGTGCAATCGACGACAGGTAATGGACAGCAACAAGGAGGTAATAAACGACAACAATAATGTAAGTAAATGTTTTAAATATCTTAAGTTGAAAGTTAAATTGAAGAGGGTTTTAAGTAAAATATGTTTCAATAAACAATGGCTGGATAATAATGTCATCCCAAAATACGCGCAAATTAAAGTTAAAAATAAGAACACAGTAGCTAAAAAGGAAAGAACAAAGCGAGAAGTTGTGGATAAAATTAGAAATAAGGTCACTTTACAGCTTAGTCAATAGATATAATAGGGAAGTATATGACAGACATATAGAATTGTTAAGAATATACTCGTATGTACAGTTAGAAGAAATATTATTTGGTTTGGGGTACGTAGAAAAGAAATTGGAAAAAAATGGTAGATAAGTTAAATAAATTAATAAGAAAGAACCAAATAAAAAAGGAACACCTTTCTAAGAATAACTATGAAAAAAGAGTAATAAACCTTCCAGAGGTAACTTTCAATACAGAAGAAAAAGAAATGTTAGCAAAAGGCTTAAAATACGCGCCGCCATCAGAATTAAATCAAGAAAAAACGATTATTGAATGCGAAAGCACAATACAAAAACTAGAAAATGAAAATGATAAAAAAGGTATAAGGTGGGAAGTAGGGAATGTAGTAGATGAAATATTTAAGAAAAATTTGTATAATTCAAAAAATGAACAAAAATTCAATTCAACTGTAACTAAACTAAAGAATAAATTACTTATTTTTTTTGCGTACCGTATCACTTATTATATGATATATAATTACCTTAATATCCACTTTAGCGATACACAGTTTCGTCACTGATGACGCGTTTCGGGACTAAGTCCCATCCTCAGATACATAATTAATAAATTAAAATATTAAAATCACGACCATGATACTGGTCAAGTCAAAATAAATAAAATAAATTATAAATCGCATGTAATAAGTTTTGCTAACCACGGCTGGAGCTCCCGCATGCGTTCACCCGCAACCGCGATTGTCACGCGACTGGTCAAAGATTAAGACAAACTGATTGCAGTGTCGAACAGGTAATTTGACGCAAAATTTACCTGGTCATTTAATAAACTGTTTTTGGTGTTACTATCTTTTAAAGCTTTATAAATTTCAAATTCCTCCAGACTATCCATCCGTCTACCCTTTTTACAAATATGCAACGCTGTTAAATTTTCTTCGAAGTTCGTATATTTATGTCCGCTTGATATTAAATGTTGTGCAAAGTTGGACTTATTATTACTTGGCTTAGGAATATGTTCTAGAAATCTTTTATAAAAACATCTGCCAGATTGACCGATATAGAACGCATCACAATCATCACATTTTATTTTATATACGCCACATTGCTTTTTTAATGGTAATTTGTTTTTGTTTTTGAAATAATTTCCTAAATTATTATTTGTTTTAAATGATAAAATATAGTTATTATCTTTAAGAACGGGTCTTAAAATATTTGGCATAATACCTGTGAAATTAGCCGAAAGATATTTATAATTTTTGTTACTTGCTTTTATAGAGTTTGAATTTTTATTTTCTAAACGTTTCCTATGCCTATTTATTATTTTGTCAACTATTGTAGATTTATACCCGTTATTTATTGCTATTTGTTTGATAGTGCTAACCTCATTTAAGTAGTCCTCCTTTTCGAGGGGAACATTTAAAAGTCTGTTGACAAGACTGTTAAACACTGCCATTTTTTGTGTAACGGGATGATATGAATCATAGTGTATCACTGTGTCAGTACTAGTGTGTTTTCTAAAGATTTTGTATTTTAAATTATTCCCGTTGTGTAATACAGTGAGGTCTAAAAAATTGATACTTTTGTTGTTTTCGATCTCCATAGTAAATTTTAATTTGTTATGAATTTTGTTTAGGTAATTTTTAAATAATTCTATTTGTCTGGCATTCCCGTTAAAAATAATAAAGGTATCATCTACATATCTGGAGTAATGGATGATTTTACTGGCGAAATAATTATCTTTTAAAATTTTTGTATTTTCTAAATGGTTTAGATATAGGTCCGCCAGGATGCCAGAAAGTGGAGATCCCATGGCAAGTCCTTCATCCTGTTTATAATATGCATTTTCAAATGAAAAATAGTTTTGATGAAGAATGGTTTTTAGTATCATCATCAGTTGGTTAACTTTCTGTATTTCTAAAGAACCTTTATTCATTAAATTATGCCTGAGTAAAGTTAAAGTTTCATCAATAGGCACATTAGTGTATAAATCTACTATGTCGAATGATACTAGTTTGTAGTTTGGTTGAATTGTAACGTGGTTTATATTTTTGATAAAATCCTTATAGCTTTTAACACTCCGATTATTTTCTAAGTTGGTGTGCTCTCTGATGATTTTTACTAAGGTTTTAGCTATTTTATAACCGGGGGCAGTTGTAAAATTAACTAATGGTCTAATTGGAGTGTTCTGTTTATGTACTTTCGGAAGACCCCTTAAACAAGGCGCACTAGCATTTATTGGTTTTAGTGAGGATTGTGTGCGTTTATCAAATAGTTGCGTGCATTTATTTATTGTTTTATTCAGTTCTAAAGTGTACTTCTTAGTGGGGTCGGATGTCAACTTAGTAATATTGTTGTCATTTATAAAGTTGTGTACTTTTTGTGTGTATTCGTCAAGTTTCAGCATGGCTATAGAATTTCCCTTATCTACCTTGGTTATGTAAATATTATTATTAGAAAGTTTTTTATTTAGTTGTATAGCTATGCGTTGTTCATGTTGTGCTTTAGTGTAATTAACTTTATTTTGTATAAGCTTATTGTTCTTGTTTTTAATGATTTTATTAAACTTATTATTTACTAATACTCTTATTTCATTTTGTTTACCTGGGTCAGGAATGTTTTTTATCACTGACTCGGCTTCAGTTATTTCTTTAATTAAGTTATGTTTATTTTTAAGGTTGGGGGGAAAATTGTAATTTAGACCTTTGCTGATAAGTTTTGTCTCTGCGTCAGTTAAAGTGACGTCAGTTGTATTTATTACTCTAGGGTAGAAAATGTGCGTGCGTTCCATGTTATCTTTATATTTACTATTACTTAACTGGCTGATTTTAATTGCCTGTTTATGTTTGTGAAGTCTAATCTTATTTGTAACGTATTTGTTAATTTGCTCTATGATACTATCGATCAAAGCAGGATGTACCATGTTATATAATTCCAATTGAGATTTATACATAGCCAAATTCAATGATATTTTTTTGCTATATAGAAATTTAATCTCTTCTTTGATCCTAAACGTGCTAGCATATTGTTCGGTTTTTCTGGCTAGTTTGGAGGAATTATTAATCTTAATTTTAGCATAATTTGGGATTAAATTTTGTCGTAAACATGTTTTATTAAATTTTATATGTAAATTGGTTTTGAATAATTTAAGTTTAAGATTTTGATATTTATACGCGATACTTGCCTTGTATGGCTCCATGTTAATTACTTATTTTTTTGCGTACCGTATCACTTTACCTTAATATCCACTTTAGCGATACACAGTTTCGTCACTGATGACGCGTTTCGGGACTAAGTCCCATCCTCAGATACATAATTAATAAATTAAAATATTAAAATCACGACCATGATACTGGTCAAGTCAAAATAAATAAAATAAATTATAAATCGCATGTAATAAGTTTTGCTAACCACGGCTGGAGCTCCCGCATGCGTTCACCCGCAACCGCGATTGTCACGCGACTGGTCAAAGATTAAGACAAACTGATTGCAGTGTCGAACAGGTAATTTGACGCAAAATTTACCTGGTCATTTAATAAACTGTTTTTGGTGTTACTATCTTTTAAAGCTTTATAAATTTCAAATTCCTCCAGACTATCCATCCGTCTACCCTTTTTACAAATATGCAACGCTGTTAAATTTTCTTCGAAGTTCGTATATTTATGTCCGCTTGATATTAAATGTTGTGCAAAGTTGGACTTATTATTACTTGGCTTAGGAATATGTTCTAGAAATCTTTTATAAAAACATCTGCCAGATTGACCGATATAGAACGCATCACAATCATCACATTTTATTTTATATACGCCACATTGCTTTTTTAATGGTAATTTGTTTTTGTTTTTGAAATAATTTCCTAAATTATTATTTGTTTTAAATGATAAAATATAGTTATTATCTTTAAGAACGGGTCTTAAAATATTTGGCATAATACCTGTGAAATTAGCCGAAAGATATTTATAATTTTTGTTACTTGCTTTTATAGAGTTTGAATTTTTATTTTCTAAACGTTTCCTATGCCTATTTATTATTTTGTCAACTATTGTAGATTTATACCCGTTATTTATTGCTATTTGTTTGATAGTGCTAACCTCATTTAAGTAGTCCTCCTTTTCGAGGGGAACATTTAAAAGTCTGTTGACAAGACTGTTAAACACTGCCATTTTTTGTGTAACGGGATGATATGAATCATAGTGTATCACTGTGTCAGTACTAGTGTGTTTTCTAAAGATTTTGTATTTTAAATTATTCCCGTTGTGTAATACAGTGAGGTCTAAAAAATTGATACTTTTGTTGTTTTCGATCTCCATAGTAAATTTTAATTTGTTATGAATTTTGTTTAGGTAATTTTTAAATAATTCTATTTGTCTGGCATTCCCGTTAAAAATAATAAAGGTATCATCTACATATCTGGAGTAATGGATGATTTTACTGGCGAAATAATTATCTTTTAAAATTTTTGTATTTTCTAAATGGTTTAGATATAGGTCCGCCAGGATGCCAGAAAGTGGAGATCCCATGGCAAGTCCTTAATCCTGTTTATAATATGCATTTTCAAATGAAAAATAGTTTTGATGAAGAATGGTTTTTAGTATCATCATCAGTTGGTTAACTTTCTGTATTTCTAAAGAACCTTTATTCATTAAATTATGCCTGAGTAAAGTTAAAGTTTCATCAATAGGCACATTAGTGTATAAATCTACTATGTCGAATGATACTAGTTTGTAGTTTGGTTGAATTGTAACGTGGTTTATATTTTTGATAAAATCCTTATAGCTTTTAACACTCCGATTATTTTCTAAGTTGGTGTGCTCTCTGATGATTTTTACTAAGGTTTTAGCTATTTTATAACCGGGGGCAGTTGTAAAATTAACTAATGGTCTAATTGGAGTGTTCTGTTTATGTACTTTCGGAAGACCCCTTAAACAAGGCGCACTAGCATTTATTGGTTTTAGTGAGGATTGTGTGCGTTTATCAAATAGTTGCGTGCATTTATTTATTGTTTTATTCAGTTCTAAAGTGTACTTCTTAGTGGGGTCGGATGTCAACTTAGTAATATTGTTGTCATTTATAAAGTTGTGTACTTTTTGTGTGTATTCGTCAAGTTTCAGCATGGCTATAGAATTTCCCTTATCTACCTTGGTTATGTAAATATTATTATTAGAAAGTTTTTTATTTAGTTGTATAGCTATGCGTTGTTCATGTTGTGCTTTAGTGTAATTAACTTTATTTTGTATAAGCTTATTGTTCTTGTTTTTAATGATTTTATTAAACTTATTATTTACTAATACTCTTATTTCATTTTGTTTACCTGGGTCAGGAATGTTTTTTATCGCTGACTCGGCTTCAGTTATTTCTTTAATTAAGTTATGTTTATTTTTAAGGTTGGGGGGAAAATTGTAATTTAGACCTTTGCTGATAAGTTTTGTCTCTGCGTCAGTTAAAGTGACGTCAGTTGTATTTATTACTCTAGGGTAGAAAATGTGCGTGCGTTCCATGTTATCTTTATATTTACTATTACTTAACTGGCTGATTTTAATTGCCTGTTTATGTTTGTGAAGTCTAATCTTATTTGTAACGTATTTGTTAATTTGCTCTATGATACTATCGATCAAAGCAGGATGTACCATGTTATATAATTCCAATTGAGATTTATACATAGCCAAATTCAATGATATTTTTTTGCTATATAGAAATTTAATCTCTTCTTTGATCCTAAACGTGCTAGCATATTGTTCGGTTTTTCTGGCTAGTTTGGAGGAATTATTAATCTTAATTTTAGCATAATTTGGGATTAAATTTTGTCGTAAACATGTTTTATTAAATTTTATATGTAAATTGGTTTTGAATAATTTAAGTTTAAGATTTTGATATTTATACGCGATACTTGCCTTGTATGGCTCCATGTTAATTACTTATTTTTTTGCGTACCGTATCACTTATCACCGTATCATTTTTTAGACCTCACTGTATTACACAACGGGAATAATTTAAAATACAAAATCTTTAGAAAACACACTAGTACTGACACAGTGATACACTATGATTCATATCATCCCGTTACACAAAAAATGGCAGTGTTTAACAGTCTTGTCAACAGACTTTTAAATGTTCCCCTCGAAAAGGAGGACTACTTAAATGAGGTTAGCACTATCAAACAAATAGCAATAAATAACGGGTATAAATCTACAATAGTTGACAAAATAATAAATAGGCATAGGAAACGTTTAGAAAATAAAAATTCAAACTCTATAAAAGCAAGTAACAAAAATTATAAATATCTTTCGGCTAATTTCACAGGTATTATGCCAAATATTTTAAGACCCGTTCTTAAAGATAATAACTATATTTTATCATTTAAAACAAATAATAATTTAGGAAATTATTTCAAAAACAAAAACAAATTACCATTAAAAAAGCAATGTGGCGTATATAAAATAAAATGTGATGATTGTGATGCGTTCTATATCGGTCAATCTGGCAGATGTTTTTATAAAAGATTTCTAGAACATATTCCTAAGCCAAGTAATAATAAGTCCAACTTTGCACAACATTTAATATCAAGCGGACATAAATATACGAACTTCGAAGAAAATTTAACAGCGTTGCATATTTGTAAAAAGGGTAGACGGATGGATAGTCTGGAGGAATTTGAAATTTATAAAGCTTTAAAAGATAGTAACACCAAAAACAGTTTATTAAATGACCAGGTAAATTTTGCGTCAAATTACCTGTTCGACACTGCAATCAGTTTGTCTTAATCTTTGACCAGTCGCGTGACAATCGCGGTTGCGGGTGAACGCATGCGGGAGCTCCAGCCGTGGTTAGCAAAACTTATTACATGCGATTTATAATTTATTTTATTTATTTTGACTTGACCAGTATCATGGTCGTGATTTTAATATTTTAATTTATTAATTATGTATCTGAGGATGGGACTTAGTCCCGAAACGCGTCATCAGTGACGAAACTGTGTATCGCTAAAGTGGATATTAAGGTAATTATATATCATAAAGAATAAAATAAAAAAAATGATATTATAGTTACGAAGGCACACAAAGGAAATACAATGGTGCTACTGAGAAAGGACGAATACATAAAGAATTTATAAGTGAAGTACCATATGGAGAAATTAAGTTTGATTATACAAGTAAGTACCAGTCAAGGATGAAACAAATGATGAAACAGATAACATTTATAGAAGAAAATAAGAAAAAGTATTTATTGGAAAGTAATCCAGCAGCACCAACTTTTAAAAGTAAGGTTAAGATACATAAAGAAGGAAAACCAATTAGACCGATTGTTTCTTTTATTAATGGACCTGTTTAAAAATTATCAAAGGAAGTTAGCAGAGTACTGAAAGAAAAATATGAATTTGGGACAAAATACAACATAGAGAATAATGTAAAATTGATAGAAAAGTTAGAAAATATTAGAATTAATGAAAATGCAAAATTGATATCACTGGATGTTAAGGACATGTTTACCAATATCACAGTAAATAAAGTCATTAAGTTAATAAACGGTAATAATAGGGGAGAATACAGGTATAAAAAGCAATTGATTAAAGTAGTTAAAGAATGTGTAAATCAGAACTATTTTAGGTTTAATAACAAGTTTTATATACAGAAAAAAGGATTACCTATGGGATCTTCATTATCCTCTACTCTTGCAGAAATATACATGAATGATTTTGAAAAGCAATTAATAAGTTCCACTAAGTATAAAGACAATGTAAAATTATGGACTAGATACGTTGACGATGTATTAGTAATTTGGGAAGGAACCATTGAAGAAGTGCATGAGTTTATAAATGTGGTAAATAATAAGGATAAAAACTTACAATTTAAAGAAAAGATAGGAGGTAATAAAATAAATTACTTAGATTTAAACATAGAAATTAAAGATAATGAGAAACTACAGTTTCGGATATTTAGGAAAGAATCGTATTCTGATATAATTATACCAAGACAGTCTTACCACCCTTATAGATATAAAATGGCGGCAATCAAATCATTTTGTTATAGAGCTCAGAAGCGTTTAAAAGAGGCCGGATCAAAAGATAGGGAGTTAAAGGGAATTGTAAGGAATAATAACTAGAACACCAACATAGTGGATAAAGTTATGAAAAGTGTTAACATACAAAAAGCTAAAATAGAACCAGAAAAAAAGGATTATGCAGGGTCATTGACATTCATAGGTTCACATACTAGAAAAATTATAAAATGTTTTAATAAATACGGAGTAGATATAGCAGCCGATCGTGAGGTCGTTGATCCGGTCATCAGAGTAGATCGTGACGTTTGCACTACCTGTTTCGATACCCCCCGTACTGGCGCGCGCGCGCGTGTGTGTGTGTGTGTGTGTGAATTTCTCGCAAAATATCTCGGTCACGGTCTCGGTCTCGATCTGGGTCATTTCGGTCTCGGTCTCGGACATATAGGTCTCGGTGCTGGGTTCGGGCTCGGGCTCTGGACGAAGCATCGCTCGCGACTGTCAACGAAAGACTGAATGGTAATGAGCCCTGTTTATATAGACGGACAATCCCCCTCTTGTTTTACTATTGAGTGTAACTACACAACATCCTGTCAACACGTATTGCACCATACTGTTTCACGGTGATATAATGGAACAGTTCTAACAAGTGTATTGCACAACAACGCGTAACTAATTAAGCAATAAACAGCAACAGAACAAATAAAAAAAATCAAACCCGTCCACGAAAGTCATCGAGAGATGCTGCTCCGACCGCAGTCAATGGAACACTGACCCTGTCGACGCCGTGTCACTCGTATAAATGGTGGGTAGCCGGGAAACGAATGAGGAGGGGGAAAAGTAACGGCCACAAGAAAACAAACATACATACAAATAGAAGACTGTAAAAAGAGCATTGTCGGGAATTGTACAACCCCATTATCGAATGAGCCCAAAATAATTTAAAACAAGCAATATTTTATGTAACATAAAAAACCAGGTAGCACCATTTAAGTCATTAACAAATAAATAATAAGAATAATTAAGCGATAAAACGACAATTTGAGATCAGAAAACGTGTATTATGTCATACCAAAAGACCTACCTACTCGGAAACATCAATAGAATTGCACGACAACGCGTAAATAATTAAGCAATAAACACCAACAGTTTCAAAAAAAAAATCAAACGCGTCCACGAAAGTCAGCGAGAGATGTTACTCTGACCGCGGTAAACGAAACATTGACCCCGTCAACACTTTGTCATTCGTATAAATGGTGGGTAGCGGGGGAAAATTGACACGCATATATATCGTTTTATCCACTATATGTATTCTAAAACAAAAAACATAAAATATTTTGTCTGCACACACATATACACACAAATAATTACAAATAAAATAACACACGATACTATCATATAATAATTAATACAAAATAATAAAAACTAATGAGGATAGAAATATATACATATATAACCAAAACTAATGACTATATAAACAAACCACAAAACAGACTAACTGTAATGCGTAAGCTATTTTAGTTTCAGCTTTTTAAAGCATACAATTTTATATATATAAAACACCAATCATTAAATATTTTTTATAATTTTTTGAAAAAAAAAACACATGATGCCAACATCCAACAATTAATACAAAATAGTGAAAATTAACGAGTACAGAAACAGACATATAATACAAAAAATAAAATCTAATAAGTATATAAACAAACCACAAAACAGACTATATATACATTATTAAAATTTGAATGCATAGCAAACCATTAAACTACAAACACTAGGCGATACAACATGATGATACAGACATATAACACAACAAATTAAAACTAATGAGTATATAATCAAACTACAAAACAGACATCACGAACTACTAACACTAGACTATGCGGGGCAGCGCGGGGAGAGCCTGTGTGTCGTAGGTCAATGAACGTGCTAAACGTTTGATAACACAATGGACATAAAATTACAACAATATCCAGTAAGCGGAAGATAATACAACCATTCGATTCACAATCTAAAAACTTAGTTCTCTAAAAACATACGTGGTTCAAAGCCGATGTTATACCGTACTACGCTGGGAAACTGAAATTATTAAATACAACTCCACACACGTACAACAAATCATGTCTCTACACAATTAACTCAAACACAATCTCGGTTTACAACAAAGATCTGTTTAATTTACGTACAGCGCGCCCTCCGCGTAACATAGAAAAAAAATCCGTTTGAACAGCGAGGACTACCAAAGGAAGATCGGAGAACTGCTGGACCCAGAAACCTACAAGAATCTGCGAACAGACCCGACTGCAGTGGTCCTGAAAAGGACCGATTTTCTGGTTAAGCGGTCTTCCTTGGAGCCTTATGTGAAGGCAGCCGTCCGGTGTTCGGAAACCCTTCCACCTAGGCTTTATGGGCTCCCCAAGATCCACAAGCCGGACGTCCCACTCAGACCGATCGTCAGCGCCATAGGGTCTCCAACCTACCATCTGGCTAAACATTTGACCGAGCTTCTCCGGTCATATATAGGTAGTACGGAGTCATATATGTGAAGGATTCGACCCACTTTCTTGAAAAGCTCGGCAGGTTATAGTTGCGGCCTGAAGACATAATGGTCAGCTTTGACGTGGTTTCGTTGTTCACCATGGTGCAAGTGGATGATGTCCTTGGCCACTTAACGAACCTTTTTCCGGCAGACATTACAGCGTTTTTCCGGCATGTTCTAAAAACGACCTACTTTCAGTACGGCGGTGAATTCTTTGAAAAGATTGATGGTGTAGCCATGTGGAGTCCACTCAGTCTTGTGGTGGGGAACTTTTATATGGAAACGTTCTAGCAGAGAGCAATTTCATCTTTTCCGTTGAAGCCGAGGTGTTGGTTCCGATATGTTGATGACACCTTTGTTATCTAGAGCCATGGAGAGGAAGAACTCGGCAGGTTCCAGCCACACCTCAATCAGGTCCACCCACGGATACAGTTCACCGTTGAGAGGGAGACCGACAATCAGCTGGCTTTTCTGGACGTTTAGAAGGACCGATGGCAGCCTCGGACATAAAGTTATTAGAAAACCGACGCACACTAACCGCTATCTCCATAAACAGTCGAACCACCATCCCAGCCAGAAGAGAGCGGTGTTGAAGACCCTGGTGGACTGGGCTAGGAGGATATGCGAGTCCCGGTACCTCGACGAGGAACTGCGCGACCTCGAACTAGCGCTGAAGGCCAATGGATATTCCGTCGGGGAGGTGAGACGAGCGGTCCGACCGAGAAGAACAGCCAGGCCGGAAGTGGTGTCACGGGAGACCGTCGGTTTCGCGGCATTGCCCTACATCCATGGGGTGACGGACCGCATTGATAGAGTGCTCAGTCTGCACGGCCTGAGGCCAATATTAATGCCTACAAGAAAGATCCACCAGTTCTTGAGACCGGCGAAGGACGTCCGCAACCCGCTGTCGTCGTGCGGTGTGAACGGATTTCCCTGCTCGTGCGGCCAGGTGTACATTGGAAACTCGAAACGCAGCGTCCGCACACGCGTGGGTGAACATAGCCGTTACTGTAGATTGGGAGAGCCGGAGAAGTCTGCCGTAACTGAGCATGCGCTCGCCAATGCCGACCATCGAATCCGCTTCTATGAGACGAAGCTCTTGTCAGCGGTGAGTGATTACTTCCCTCGTCATCTAATGGAGTCCGTCTTGATTCACAAGCATGCTGCAATCTCTATGGGCGAAAGCATTGCAGTACTTTATGGCAAGGCGCGATGCGAGCTTCTCACACACCTTCTTTTTTCTGATTGGCCGATGATGCAGTTCTTACCTGTGCGGGGGTTGCAATTAGTAAACAATTAGCACAGGTGGCATCGCGGGAAATCATTAGCCGTCACCACAGTAGAAGGTCTGGGCTGTGCGGTTGCGCGTCGCAGAGACGAACCGCTCGGTATCTGAGTTCCGAGCTACCTTCTGTAGCTCCTGCCTCGTGGCCCTGCCAAAGTAGGGCGTGTGCTCTATAGCAGGCCGATTCTCGGCTGTTGTGCTAGCCTACACTAGCGCAGTATTCACCGAGGGCGTTTCCACGAATAATCTGGACGTATACGGTACCTGCCCAGCCCAGCAACAAGAGGAATGTCTGGGAACCACGCCGCACGTGCATAAAATTTACGTGCAAGCCGCCTGAATGTTTCGTCTAAGGAGCGGACGCCAAGTTCTCTCCTTAGAAGGCGTAATGAGAAGCGACGGGGGACTTTGGCCGCTAGCCGAAGACCCCTGTCGAGGACGCTTTGCAGCTTCTTTTTATGCATTGGGGCGAGGTAACCCCAAACCGGGCAAGCGTAGGTAATGACCGGCAGCAAATACGCGCCGACGATCATCTTGCCCAATTTCCTGGTCATGGCTGAGCTGATCAGGAGTGGAAACAGTAAGCTCAGACGAGCGGATGCTCGCTTAAGAACTGTCTGAGCGTGGGTACGCCAGGTGAGCCGACGGTCGATGTGTAATCCGAGGTACTTGACCTCGTTGGACCAGCGCAAATACGTTCTGCCGATACATAACTGCCTAAAGGGTGCTCCCGTCGCTTCGAGAATTCGTCGGCTACACTCTTGGTAGCGTTGAGTTGCACTCTCCAATTTTCAGTCCAGTGCCCGAGTGTGTCGAGCTGGCGCTGCAGTCGTAAGACGGCTCATTCTACATGACGATCGGCCGTATTTACGCAAAGAGGGCCACCTGGACTCCAGACTGTCTCGGCACGTCGTTGACGTAGAGTGAGAACAGAAGGGGGCCAAGAACACTACCTTGAGGGACGCCGGCTGTGATTCGTCTCTCGGAAGAGACTGAATCTCCAAATCTCACGCAGAAGGTACTCTCCGTCAGAAAGCTAGCAACCATATGGAGGTAGCAGTCCGGGAGCTGGACTTCCCTAATTTTGAATAATAGCCCATACGCTGTCGAAGGCTTTTTCAACATCTAGGAAACAGCCAACACCCGACACCGTTCTCTCCGACACCCGGCGTCCGTGATGTATTCCACCATTCTCATCAGTTGATGAGTGGTCGAATGCCCCACACGGAAGCCGAACTCTTCGGGGACCAGCACGTCAAAGTTGGTAAGATGTTCTCGTACACGACGCTGTACGAGGCGCTCAAAAACCTTGGACGTAGCGGAGAGTAAGCTGATAGGCCGGAGGTTGTCGGGGCGGGAGTCATCCTTTCCCTGCTTCGGGATCACGATGACCGTCGCCTTTCGCCATTTCTTGGGAAAGTAGGCCTGTCTGAGACACGCGTTGAACACGTCAGTCAAGAATTGAACTACAGGCTCGGGGAGAAGTCGTAGAGCGGTGTTCGTAACACCGTCCGGGCCTGGAGCTTTCCTTGGCTGATGTTCAGCGAGCCGATCTGAGACCTCTTCCAATGAGACGGGTTCGGGCTTCGCCGTGATCGGAAGAGCCAGAAAGTCTTCCACAGCCATCTCGACTTGTTCGTCAAAGTCCCAGTCCATGGGCGGGTTGGGAGCAAACTGTCGCTCGAAACACAAGCCCAAGTACTCGGCCTTCTCCTCCGGGCAACCCAGGAGTCGTCCGAACGGCCCAACGATAGCGGGGATAGGAGGTCGTCGCCTCCGTCCCGTCATCGCAGTAGGTATTCTATACGGATGACTTTGCGGGTCCGCATCCCCCGTTTGGGCCGCAGCGAGTTCCCAACAGCTACGTCGGAACGCCTTGAGACTACCACGCAGTTGTCCGGTGAACCGATTGTATGCTGCCTTATCGGCCGGATCATGGGTCCTCTGCCAACGTTTCCGGAAGTAATTCCTCTCGCGAGCGAGAAGAGAGACTTCCTCAGGGTTGTGTTGGTAGTCAGGCGTGAAACCAGCTCGCGTACGTGAAGACACGCCTATAGCCGAGATGATTGCCTCTTCGATTCCCGCTACTGCTTCGTCTAAGAGACGAACTGAATCGAGTGGCCCCGCTGTCGGCAATCTACGGCACAGAGCCGGGCGTAGCGGTCCCAATCGATAACCTTCTTCTTGTCAGAACGTGCATAGGCGTGCTGGGTAGCAACGTGGACCAAGATAGGGTTGTGGTCGGATGTGAGCTCCGTAAGTGAGAATACCTCGACCGGACAGACAATTCCTTGGGTCACCGCAATATCCAGAACATCGGGAGCCGCTGTAGGTAGTGTCAGAAAGAACGTGGGTTGCGCTGGACCAAATACCATCGCCCGGCACGATTCAACATAACTGAGCAAGCGCCTCCCGTTCGGAGTAGTCAAGCGACTATTCCAAACGCGATACTTGCAATTCAGATCGCCGGCCAAAATTACCTTCGGTGGGAATTGAAAATGACGTCCAGGTCGCCGACAAGGAGTTCAGCGCGAAGGGGCTTGTACGCTGAAACCACGAGGACGCCGCCAAGAGCTCCGTGGACCTCAATGGCGGTGGCCTCTAGGTTAGTGCACTGAGGCAAAACTACACGATGATGACCTATAGAGGTCCTCACCGCGATCGCCGTGCCGCCTCCTTGTCGGCCAACTCGGTCATCCCGATAGACCACGTAATTCGGTAATCGAAACCAGTTCGCTGGGGTCTGGTGGGTTTCTGTGAGGAGAAGTACGTCGGGTTTGAACCGAGCCAGGAATTCCAGAAGGTCGGAATGCTTGGAACCGATGGAGTTAGCATTCCAGGCTACGAGTGAGAGATCTCGTCCAAGGGGTCGGTTCACCTATGACATTACAAGCTTCCACCAAGAGCATAAACCTCTCAGTTGAGTCAGCAGTTTCCAGGCGGTCTCAGATGGACTTTAAGGTGGATGCGACTTTCTTGAGGTCGTAGCCGGACAGAAAGTCGCGGACAAACTGTGCATTATCGGATGTGACGGACTGGGCGGTTTGCCTGGAAACTGAGGCCGCGTAAGAGCGAGCAGGCTTAACGGTAGATCGGGTCTTTTGGTGGAAGCTACAGGACCAGGGGCAGTCGAGTTGAAAGTAGCGACAGAAAAAGTACGCTGTTGCGCTTCGTCGGACTTGTACCGGGAAGCAGGACTTTTCTTGGGCTGTGGGCAGGCAGGAGCTCGGGGTCGAGCATTCGGTGTGGCTATCCCTATTGTTTTAGGTTTTGTTTTGCCTGCTCGCGAATATCACGGAGGTGGCAGTGGTGGCAAGGCTACCTCTGGTTCAGAGGCGGGAGTTGGTGGTTCCGCGGAGGTGGATGGTTGATTCTCCGGCTCCAATACCGAGATATTGGCTACAGGGCTTGTCTCTGCTACGGAAGGCGACGGGGTTCGTTTTTGTGCCTTTGTAGGGGCTGGACGTGGGGCCGGAGAGGGCGCGCGCCGTGCCGGTGGTGGTTTTGGTTGCGGCTTGGCCTGTACTTTAGGCTGATTCTGAGTTTGGGACTGCAAAACTGGCTGCCTCGGCTTCGGGAGGGGCTCCTGCGGCTTTTGTTTCCGCAGGAGTTCCGCCTTGTACACCTGGCAGTTACTGTTATTGGCTGCATGGCCTTCGCCACAATTGATGCAGCGATAGTAGGACTTGTCTGCCACAGGGCAGGCCTGCGTGGAATGTCCCAAGGAACAACGTAAAGAGGCCGGGGCACTGCGACAGACGTCGGTATAATGGCACCGGTGCCACTGCGCGAGCTTGCCCGGGGGGCGACTGGATTCCACCCTGACGCGGAAGCCAAACAGCCGCGTCAGTTGGAATATCTTGTCTGCAGCCTCGCACTTCTCGAGGTGGAGACGGACGAGTGGGAGAGGTACTCGGGTTTCTGAATTGGTGATCAGGCGAAAAATTGCCTGCACCGGGTACCCGAGTTCGCGGAGTTCCAAAAGGATCTCCTGGGGATCGGTGTGCGCGTCAAGCCCTCGTAGAATTACGGACAAGGGCTTCACTCGTTTGGGGGAAAAGGTGTGGTATTGCAGGTTATTAGTCTGCAGAAAGGTCTCGACTAAGCTGTGTTCCTCGATCCGACGGACGACAACTTTGACCGTGTCACCGCCAAGCAGCTTGAGGTCTTGAGGTCAAGTTTGTCGGCCGACAGGCCGTGGGCCGCTATCAGCCGCCTCGGCGACATTGGACACCCCGTGGACGAACAGGGGCGGCGCGCGACCAACAGCGGAAGCAGCCGGAGCTGTTCCCGAAGCAGTCGGAACCGCAGCCTGTTGGCCCTGAGAAAGACCGATGTCCATGGCCGAGGTCCGAGAGGAAGCGGATTCGGTTGAATGGTTCCTCTTCGGCTTCTTAGCCGGGCGTCTACTCCGACCAACGGTCGCGCAGTCGTCCGACTAGTCCACCGGGAGAGGGGGTAGTGGGTTAGGGAGAGGATCGTCCGTCTCCATCGCCCGAAGCGATTCAGGCGAGTCGCCCGCGTGGGGCAAGGCAGAGCCGAGCGACTCGACACACGTGCCGTCGCCCGTAGTGGGCATGCTGACCGAGTGTGGCTGCCGGGCGGAAACTGCAAGCCAGTCCCTGCCAGACGCCAGGGATCTTGGGTCCGGCCGAAGCCGGGTAACCCACGCGACTTCCCTGCTCACGGCGACACGGACATCTTCAGCCTATACCACAGTACTGTGGGCCTGACGCGAACACCCTACGTTCAGGGTTCTTTTAAAACTCCACTGATGATGGCAGCCGTTGGAGCTGTTGAAACGTTTGGTTTGGCAATAAAACACGGACCACGGCAAAACAGCCCGGATAAATTTAATCATAAGAATTTAATTTATTGTAGATTTTACAGGCTAAAACCGGTATTGATAGTTACCTATAATCTTATTTGTGTAGGGTAATAGTCTCAAATAAAAAACGTTAGAGAATACTTTACACACTACTGCATAACGTAATTCCCCTGTAGTTTTCACTACATCGGCTCTCCTTTTTTATGCAGTGGGCAGATTAATCCAGTTCTCCTCTTCTTCTCCTGGAAGTATATTAATAATATAGTTCCCTTGTCAAATATAATAATACGTTCTGTATTCAAATGTAAATAGGTAGCCTATGACTAATTTCATTGATTAACAGAAATAGTTTTGTCGCCACAGTATAATATGTAAGTGACTATACACCATGTTTGTATAGTCTGATGTGCACATTACATAACATTGTACAAATCTGTTCCGGGTCAGTGTAAAGTGAATGAAAATTTTGTTAGCCTCGCAAAGAGGTGTTTGTACACTGCACATCTCGACGCGACTGTTCTATTTCTGTCATCAGGTTTCTAACCAAATTATGGACTAAAATTTTCTATTTATTTTACTTTATTTAAAGTTACCGTTTAATTGAAGTATTCAGCATATTAAGCTTCTTATAATTGTAGATATTTTACGATTAATACGTTTTTATGTATTTTGTTCTTATTTGTGTTCACCGCTCGGTTTTATTTCTATCAATACGTTAAACAGGTCAAAGCAATGTCACATAGTAGCGGTCACTACACATTCCATACAACACACTGTTCATAACATTCTGCGACTTACAGTTCCGTAATGAGCATTTGGCGCAGGTTTGTTGTTAATTTCAGAAGGAATAAGCGGTGTTTATTATATTTTAATAAAATTATTTCTTAATATAAAACGTTTTATGTTTTCGTATAAAATATGAAGGTAGAATGTGAAAGTTATAGACTTTTACAAGAGATCCTAAGTTTTCTACTAAGCTCGTTGCTGTCAGACTCAGGTGTTGACTTTTGATTTTGTTACATTCCACTAACGTTCACACAGGTTACTGAATGCTGAAGTACAGGTATGCCTGAGGTGTGCCGAAGTCTACAACACGTTTATTATCACAAACGGCAACCTGCATGTGACATGGAAAGTTTACAAACAAAACCATTAATTAAGAATTTACCTCTTTTTTGTTATTTTTTAAAAGTTTCATAAAATTCTCTTTACATTTATTTTGTTATTCAGTGCTGTAAGTTTAATGTTTTATAAAATGATGAAATATTGTTTTCAACGATCTAATAAATCACGAACTTAGGCTGATACAAGTATTTTAATTTATAAATAACAAAGTTTGTTGATAAGATTTATTTTTGAACAGTTATCAGATTCGGGGTTCTTAACTTCCAAAGGGCTAAGAACCTCTTCATAATCTTATATGGACGCACTCCCAAATACTAACTTTAAATTGCAGGAGCCCAAACGCGTGTGTATACGAGGTGGTCACACATGTGTGAACAAATTTGTATTAGGTACTGGCAAAACATATTACATGGAAGTTTACAAAAGACTCACGTTTCTTGTAAAACCTGTTAATATTTTAATGTATCCCTAATTTATTCACTGTTTATCAGCTGTTTAAAATTTACTTGTCACGCATGTTCAGAAAAATGGTCAAATTAGACATCGTGCTTTGAGATTGAATTGTTTGTTAAAAGAGGATTTAGCCCAGGAAAAAAATAGTAAAAAAATTCGACTTTAAAGGACAAAATTAGATAAAAACTAGTTTTTTGTACATATGATCATTAAACCATAGATTATACAAAACCAATGAGTCTACCACTTAAAAGTGTCTAGGGGTGGTTTTACAGGGGTTGAAAGGGTAAAAAAACGAATTTTTTTGCGTATAACTTAAAAACGAAGTATTTTATCAAAACATGTTTCAAATAAAAGTTGTAGCTCACAATTTCTCTATAACTTGGTGGGTGTCGCATTTCTGTATGTCAAATTCTGTTGGAATAGGCCACATTTAAATATTAGTGTATAATGTAATTTTTGGATTTTGTGTGTTTTGCATGTGAATGATCGTTTTTTTTTGGAGAGGTTAATCCCTACAAGAGCTGAAGCTTGTGGGTAGGTAATGAGATGGAGATGACTTGAATAACAATCCCCAGGCCTTAATGATCAAATGCCAGACCTCACCGGGAATCAAACCCTGAACCTCTTGGTCTAGAAGCCAGCGCCCTAACCTCTAGACCAAACAGTTAGGTCAATATTTAACTTAAAATATTGTCTCAGGGCGATTTTACCCAAATTGAAATATGTAAAAATTTGTTTTTTTTTCTTGCGCAAATGAAGAATTTCGTCAAAATAAGTTTCAAATAAAATAGTGTTTCACATTTTTAGTAACTTCTATATCATGAAGTACAGAAAGGAACTATATAATGCAGACCAAATGACCTAAGTATTGTAAAAGTAAAGTAAAAACATTTTTACTTTTTTTGTAGTGAGGTGCCACTAAATTCCCTTCCCTAGCAGTGAAGGTCACGAAGGCCCCTACGACTATGACGTATTACATCTGAACAACGTGTTGAGTTAAGTGAAACTCGAATTGCAATAAATGATTCAGATAAATTGTATGATTGGCTTATTAATTACGATCCGTTTTCAAAAACGCAAATTATTACGTCACTCGGTACTGGAATTATTGGCAATAACGCTATTAATTGTCATAAATCAAAGGAAATTGGTAAAATCGATATGAAAAATTGTCTAGAAAATTGTATAAAGACATTGTCATAAAACGTGAAAACAGGGAACGTCCTCTGAGTGCCGTTAATTCCTCTATAACAGCACATGAAAAGGGTATTACTATAGATCCTTTAATTCTCTACCAAAGAATGCTGTTGTGCAGAGAACCGAGTGATGATATATCGGAGTATTTGAAATTTGAAATTGCACCATAGCCAATGTCCCTTTTCACGAATACTGGAATTTCTGTCATCAGGTTTCTAACCAAATTATGGACTAAAATTTTCTATTTATTTTACTTTATTTAAAATTACTGTTTAATTGAAGTATTCAGCATATTAAGCTTCTTATAATTGTAGATATTTTACGATTAATACGTTTTTATGTATTTTGTTCTTATTTGTGTTCACCGTACGGTTTTATTTCTATCAATACGTTAAACAGGTCAAAGTTTTGGCTGCACGACTCACTGTTCTACTTTTCGTTGTCGATGCCTAAAATCTGGATTGCAATGCACAGTTATGTGTAAAAATTGCCAAGATTCGACGTGTCAGAATTGTGAAACGCCAGGTTATAATATTAATATTACTGATAGTGAAGAGATTAATATTGATGATGAAAATGAAAGTGAATTTCTTATTGATGATCTTGAAGAAACAAATGTCAATGAAAACAGTGATATTGGAGACATTTTGTTACTTAAATTTTTAATTTAAAAAGACTACCAAAGGAAAATCTTACCATATTTTTGAAAATTAGTGTATAATTTTAATGTATCATTTTTCTTGTATTATTTTTAAATAATTCCCATTTAATACAATTTAAATTTATCATCTGTTATTTATGAACAAATTATTTATTCATTTGTAAAAATTTTACTTTATCTTAAGTGTTTGTTTTTGTAAATGTTTTGTGTTGATTCTAGCTTTCTTTTGTGTAATTCACATATTTGATTTCATAAACTGATTGTTTTTTGATTTTGACATTTTATGATATGTGTTTAATTATGTAATTAATTTTTTTTTAATTACTATTTTGTAGAGTTCAAAATTTTTGTCATAAAATTCAGTAAAAACGTTAAAATTTTAAATTCTCAATAATTATTGCATTTGCTTTTTTATTCAAACAATGTTTTATTTATACAATTTTTGTTTCATTTTGCGAGCCTTTTGCTGTTGTTATTATCATTACAATTTTGTAAATATCGAAAGATACTTCTTCAAACTATTTCACTTGGAATAATAAATTATGTGAACTTATCAAAAATGTTTTTTCCCTTTTTCGTAAATATTCATCCTCTTCAAAAAAGAAAAAAAACAATTTTTCACATGCAATACCCACAAAATACAGTATACTCTTAAGTTTTAAATGTGACCTATTCCAACAATATTTGACATACAGGAATGTGACACTCACCAAATTATAGGGAATTTTGTGGGGTATAACTTCTATTTGTAACATGTTTTAATAAAATACTTCGTTTTCAAGTTATATGCAAAACATCGTTTTTTCACATCTTTCAACCCCTGTAAAACCACCCCTAGACACTTTTAAGTGGTAAACTCATAGGTTTAGTATAATTTATGTTTCAAGGATTATATGTACAAAAAATTAGTTTTTATCTAACTTTTTCCTTAAAACTTCCTATTTTTCCTGGGCTAATTAGTGCCAATGAAATTCACAGAAAATTGGTAAACGTGTTAGAAGATGCTGAGCCGTTCAAACAATGTTTGTGAGTGCCTACTCGAGTTTAAACGTGTACAAGTACTGAAAATAATCCCCCCTGTGGACGCCCAAAAAGTGCAACAACTCAAGACATCATAAAACAAATAATGTCACACACGGTCACACGGTGTGTGTATGACCGGTGACTGTGAGTCAGATTGAGAGTGGATGACATATCGTAGCTTAAGCCGGACGGCTGTAGTTCTAGCTTAAATGTTTAATCATCGGGTAAGTGAAAAAGACACATCAATTCTTGCTACATCAGATTCGAAAAAGTCTACAGGCAAGGTAAACATTGACCTAAAACATAGACATATTTAAAATTTTTAAACACTAATTAATAATCTCAAGTAAACAATTTAATTGGTTGTACAATTTAAGCGATTATAATTATTTGAAGCAAAGTCAATTCTTAAGCGGTTTTTATTTATTCCAAATTTTAAGTAGGCTATAATCTTGGTGTTTATTTGACGGTAATTGAATGCGTCGATGATAAAAATCTTCCTGTTTTGGGAGTTCTTTACTTTAGTTGCACTTTTCCGTATATACATTCCTGTATACTAATTTGCGTACTTACTACAGAATACCAAACGTGTGATGTAATATATTTCTCTCTGTTATTTTACATAAACTTTCATACCTTAGATAACATCATCTTTAAATCTTTTATAGGATATACAGTATTTCATTGTTACTCTATGTAGGCATATGCCATAGTACTTAACATTATAGCATGTTAACATTTTTTAAACATATTTATAAAGTATTGGTTAGTGCATGCAATTCAAAATCTGAAACCCCACTGTATTAAGGAGCCAGAAATGTTTATTTCTTATTCTAAAGATTAAACTAGGAATCTAATTTGTAAAGGAGAGTTTACATCATTAACCCGCACAGAATAGCTGTTGGGAGGTTGTAGGTTCTGTCCCCCCCCCCCCTCTAAAAGTTAGTGTGTATGGTTCATTTACTTTTCATTACTGTAGATACGAGCATTGAAAATTTATTCTGTTAAAAGTTAGTTCACTCAACATTTACTGGTAATTAACTTTGTATAACTCATAAAGGTTCACGTTACCTCTATTTCCACGATACGCGCTTGATTATGTGTAATTTTTAAAATTAACAGTACATATTTTAGTCCATTTTTTCTTTATGAAACACTTCTAAAACTATTGTAAACTGAAATTAAAAACTAATGGATTATAAACATAAGCGACATGAAAACTCGCTGTAGTAGTTATGATTATCTCTGATGTTGTTACCTAAATATTTTTTACTACAATTTCTTCACCACTTCAGTTTAAATGTCTAACAAACACGTTACTAAATTTCAGTGAGCATCATTACGTTTTGTAATCAAATATTTTTGTTGATATATTTTGTTTACATGTTTTGTTGTTTTATAATATATGCCCGCTGACATTTTTGAAATTGTTTTATCTTACGTTTAAATACTAGACTTATTGTTACTCTGAAACTGCTTTCATAATTTATTGTAAAAATCGTGATAAATTACAGCATATATTCAGAATTCGTATTTTTTACAATGGAAGCATATCAGTTTATTCACTGTTTACGTAATTGAATCCATATTAGTTAATAACGTCTAACCTTCATATAAATCATAGTTACAGTATCATTCCTTAAGAAATTAAAATGCACATCGCTTAGCGTTTTGTACACAATCATCATATACATTGTTTTCAAAGTACAAATAAGTCTATTGAATAAATGTATAGCATAAAATTTCAGAAGAATCTACTGAAAATATATTTGTATGTATAACGTTTGTCTGTACGAGCTAGTAAATACAAAACAATTATAATCAACGTCATATAATTTTTGTGCTTGTACCTTCCCAGACTATTGTACGTTCCTATTGGAGTTTTTAAAATAAATGTTCCAAAAATCCTATTGCGATTAATCCTTTATCTTATTATAGCACTCAACTTTTATTATTATGGTGTACGCACAACGTTAACCCGTCGTTTTTGTTCATTTAGTTTCCTTACGTTTGCTTCAGGTTTTTTAAAACACCTTATAAATATTACTTTAAGAACAAACATGATAGTATGACTTCTAAAGGATACAACTGCCAAAAATTTCACTAACAAGTTTCTCCAGATCTGTGAACGCACTTTCCTTATATTATCGAGAGTATTTTCCAGGTAGTTTTTGTAACGTGGTGACAAAAATTAGTATACTTAGTGGTTCCGTTAGTGAACTTGAGAATAAAGTTTAACCAATATATCAGAGGCTTAACTAAGGGGGACGATAAGTCTAGCTTCAATGGTGGACTCCCCAATTTCCACAGGACAACGGAAATATTCAAGTTTCTTCTCATATAATTATTTATGCGATTATTTATGAGCTTTATTTTAACAACTGCAACTGGCTCAGAAATAGGCTTATACCTACGTTAAGTGAGTATGGAATTTTACTTAAATTGGTAATAGTTCCGGAGGGATTAATGCCCCTGAATTCCCCCCTAGTTTCGACACTGCAATATAGTATATGCAAATTACAAAATTCACAGGTGGTTGATGACAGAGGTTGGACTCCGCATCGCTGCTGAATCGATACTATCGTTAGAATCAATTACGCAATGAGAATATGATGTATGTGATTCCATAGCTCCGTACTGCTTGCCCCATCTGAGTAAAGGATGTGGCACTAGTTTCTTTCTATGTAGTAACGCTCATTATATTACAGCAGTCATAATGTCTTTATTATCGTGTACGTGTATTTCAGTATATTATTACTTCCGATTTTCTATTTCAAGTGATCCACTGAATTTTGTTTAATTTTCTGTTTCATGTATATAAAGGATAATCAATGGGATGTGAAAACAAATTGTTTTTATAGTAAAAGAATTGCTTATTAGAAATTTAGTTAAGATGTAAGACCGTAAATAAAAATCATAAAACTAACTGTCAAAAACATGCGTTTGTGCAAGTGGGAGTCTACGAGAGCATGTATGTGCCTTTGAATATGCCAACATATAATCTCCACAAGTTGTTTCACTTAATTCCAGTAGGAATTAAGTCCATAATGTAGCATTATCTTCATTCTAGTTGATTCTCCTTAACTATTTCAAAATCTATTGTCCCCTAACACTGTCGCAGTATAAATGTGATCGCATGAGCAGTGGTTAATTTCACTACAAGTGTATGTCATATAACAGTGTGTGGACAAGGACGCACAGTGTACAGTGAGGGGAAACTCGTTCCTTTGAATGGACTGGTCGGTGAGTAATGTGGGAATGTTGCTTACTCGATGAAAAGAAAAATCAAGAATACATATCTCTGTATGAGACAGAACAGAGTCTGAAGGCTTACAAACAGATTACTAGACTGTTTGAAAGAAATTGTTGTATAAAATTGACTTTATTTAATCTCTTCGTTTTGTTTAGTTTAGTGAGTTTTTTTGTTAGAATTATTGCTGTAATTGCGTTCGCACTAGTAACGTAGCTGTTTAGGATATTGTAATACACCTAATCTTGATTCAATATAGAATAATAATTTTTTTTTATGTTCCCATTATGTTTCTACGTGTTTATTTATTTTATTAAATGTTTACACACTAGTATTTAAAAAGAGTAATTTTCTAACAATCAAGGCTTAGAAGTTTACAGACAACCAATTTCAACATGAATTTGTAATGTAATTTTGAAATATTTGTAATGTAAAATGTATTTGTAATGTAATGTTTTCTGTCATAATATATGAGTAGAGTCTCCTTTGTCACAGTTTTTAGGTAGCAGACTACCTATTACTGCAGTAAATAATAATCCCTATGATATTCGTACAGGGGTCATTAAACATTTAAATAATTTTCAGACAATCAGAAACATGCTGGTCGAGTTGTTACCTTCTTAGTAGCTCTGTGATAACTAAGAATTACGTCGTCCCTATAAACAAAGTGTGTAAAGCTAGAGTGTAACTGTTACCCCAAAATTTTTCCGTTTATAACACCATATACAAAGTTAAATCCTAAAATCTCATTACTTGCTTCTTAATTCTTTCCTAACTTGTTTCTTACTTTTGTCCCTTAAATGTTTGTTTCGTACTTGTCTCCTGAAATGTTAGATAGGACTTCCTGTTCATTTCATAAAATAATTATTTAAATAGGTGTAAATATGAAGAACGTGCTACGGAAACAGTATAAAATACTACCCATATTGTTAGTATTAATATGTTGGTGTGTAAATGTCAATCCGACAAACATGAAGTTAAGGCATCTGATATGACATTTTTTGCGTCGAATAATCCCATTACCATGAAGTGGTGTAAAATGCATTACATTATTTTTTATTGTTACTTGCATCAATATATTATTACATATATATATATATATAATGTTATTTCTTCACACATATAGCCCTACATTATAAAAATAATCAATGCACGTTAAAATTAGGCCTACTTTGCATTTCAAACTTTTAAACATTTTACACACTTTTTATCGCTTACTAACTTCCAAAAAGCTCCTTACTTTATGTATTACGTGCCTCTTTAGAGATAAAAGCAGTATCCTGTTATTGTAATAAACGGGCAATACATATGTTTAAAAAAAATTAAGGTGCTTTGTGGTAAATTAGATTCTTTCAGATCGAGGCCACTGATTTTTAATTTTTTGAAAAGTATTTGTCCATGAATCATGTAAAACTTGTAACCTAACCTTATAAGTACTTATGAGTATATAACATTTTGTATGCAAGCATCCTGTGTATATTGTTTGTAAAGTTTGGATTGCTTTATGGCTTTTCTGAACTTTTAACGTATAATTTAGTAGTTATGGAATATATTCTTATGAGCGTTTATACAATATCAAGACATAAAGTGTTTATATTAATTAAAATGAAGCGGCTACGAAAGCGTGAAATTAATTAAAGACCTTTGTCGACAAATTATCGCCTTCGTCTTCACATCTCATTTCATGACACTAAATCCGTCACATGTATGTATGTACAATTTTTATAAACTCATACAAAACTTTCAATATTGTAACAATAAGTTCTGTTACGGGTGTATTTGTGAACTGCGGATAACGAACTAAGTTACCCTTCAAAACTTGGTTGTACTCGTTAATCGGTTCGTAAATGTCCTGGTATTGCGAATATTATTTATATTAGTTGTTTTGTTATCGTTTACAGTGTTGTTTTTCAGTATTCGATGATTAACAACGATTTTATAGGAACGAGAATTTAGTGTGTCACCGTCCGTTTGAAATCGGCGCGTGAATAATATTTGTTCGATAATGGTCAAATAGATCGTGTAAGCAGCCCACTGGATCTACTTTCGTGTCTGGATGTCCTTGCGCCCACTTCAGATTTTCTCTTCTGGTTCCTGTAATTAGTAGTCTTTATAATTACTTTATTGGAATAAAATAGGACTGGTACGATTGACAAATTGTATCTTTTATTCGTAATTTCTTTGAAACATTGGTCAAATTACCGTTTCATTAGTCGAGGATTTACAATTGGATGAGTTCATCCGCCGTAACAAATAGTCCGTAATAACAAAAAAATTCACAATATATATATTTTATGTTTCTCAGGTAATGGGTACTTGGAGTTGCTAGGAAAGATAGGAAATATGCTTCTACTTAAAAATACAATGAATTACAACATATATTTACTTCTTATCGACTAACAAAATGTATATAATAATGTTTTCCAAAATTGTTCGCTTTCAGTTTGCAACAGTGCCTTCAGTAACACAACATGGCGGACAATCGAGTTCTCACCTTAGAAAAATATGTTTTTTAAATTCCAATTAAAGTGTTTTCAATAAAGTCTTAGTTATAGTAGTTTATAGTAATAGTTTGTATATAGCCTCCTTTATCTGGAACAGCTATGTTTTTTAGTGGAAATTGTGTTGTGATGATATGTAGTATTCTGCTGGAATTAACCAAAATTTCTCACCGTTGTCTTTGTATATACGGAATGGACGCTTTTGAGTTGGGTATCTATTTTCTCAGATTCTCGTTAGTGTGTTGGTTTTTCTTGGTTCTGGTGTCGTGTCATGTGTTGTCGATCTTTTCGGTATTACTTTTATCGGAATCGCCTCTCCTGGAGTAAGTTTTCACTTATTTAATATTAATTTTTTACTGCCAGCAATATGCTGTTGAAGTTTTCAGTTTTATATCTAACAATCAACTGTCTCTCTAAAAATATTTAAATCTCCTTGGTGACCTAGCTTTTTGGTGTTTTTGATTGGTCCTGGGCCTTGACCCCACGTCACGTGACTAAGTTATTTTTGAAAATTGGCGTTTTTAATTTTGTCACCTCAGATTACGTTTCATTTATTTTGATTTAAATTTATTTTTAATTAGTACCATTTTATTGTTCATTAAAATTAAATAGTTTTGATACTAATCTCGCCCCATTTTGGCCTCTTATCTACTGTTTTGGCAGGTTTATACTTTTGTGTTTGGAGGCATTGACCTAATCTTGTTTGACATTTTTGTTGTTAGTCTTACAGATCTAATATCTTCTAATATTGTTATTCTTACTACTAAATATAATTCTGAGTATTCCTACTTTACACACAATATCATTAATTTAAATATCTACACCGATTTTTCTGACAATAACAATAATACTGAAGCCATGTCAGCTTAGTGGCTTACTAAACACTTTACAATTATGTTCATTATCTATATTATGATAGCAATGGATGGTTTATACATCTCCCTCCATTAACATCTTTATATTTTATGAAAACCAAGCTTTTGTTTTTAGTTTTATTTAATTTAGTAGTGTTTATCTAACTATTTCAATGTTGCTTGGGTCTGGCTCAATTCCTTGGGCCTATATGTTTAACAGTTAGTTATTTCTGTACAATATCTTTTTATAATATTAGATCTTTCCCAATTACCTGATTAACATTTTGAACAGTTTATGAACATTCTGTTCACTAAATAACTAACATTTTTTTTAACAAAACTTTTTATATCATATAAATTAATGGTGCACACAGGCTCCCATATTAACTATTTCTAATATAACTGAACATGGGTGTTTGTTACCTTAACTCTTTTATACGTCACTATCTCTTATTATTTAAATTATAGCATACGCTAAAAAATGATTTAAAAATGAATAGGCGTTCAATCCTTATGAATAATTAATTATATATGACATAGAACATTGGATTTTATCAAAACACTTAATACAAAAATACTTTGTCACTATATTGTGGTTCTTATTTCCATATATGTGGTTCATAAGACCTTTATCACTTTAATGATAACCCCCACTGGCTTTCACTTCCCCACTGGTTTATATTATGATCTTTGGATCATCATTTAATTATTTTGGGCTCTCACTATCTTCACTTGTTTGAACTCATAGATTTACACTGGTTCCTTATATTATTACATATTTTGTTATTATTTACTCTACTGCATTGCATTCTTAATTTTATATTATCTTTATTGGGTACTCCTATCAATTGTATTGTTTATTAAAAGAATGGGTTTAGTTTATTCATTAAGTTGGGTCAATTTGTCATGTTTTTTGGTACAAACTTCTGTTTCTCAGTTCTAATTCTGGTTCTTTGCCTCTTCTCATTTCTTCTATTCAATGTTGATTTTTCTTGTGATATTCATAGTCGCCCGTTCCATTTTTCTTTTATTATCAGTCCATTTGTTGTTCATATAGGATCTGTTCATGCCCCTCACCTACCATAACTATTGGGTTTTGTCACGTTATTAGAAATTTTTTTCTGTTTGTTCTTTTCTGAATTTCCTTTTATAACTACTGTTTCTTATATAATATTGATATAATCTTCTTTGGTTACTTTTGTTGGATGTTGGAATTGATAATTTAATGTTAGTTACATACTTTTTAATAAGTTTTTTCCCTTTCATGGCTTGTGCTAGTACTTGTTATTTATATCTTATCGTGATAATATATCTTATACATATGTGATAAGATGTACCATCACAATATACATGCAAAAGATAAATGAACTACTATAAAGTGAAAACAATTTATTATTGCACCGTTATATGTTTTCTGAAGAAAGTATCAAATCAAACTTAAATTAAAACAAATAAAGGAGCATATTAGTGTACTTTGAAGAGGCATTTCATTAACAATATTACATATTTCATTTTGTACATTAAAAATTCAATTACGTATTGATCACTTTAATTACATTTTTTTAGTATGTTAATCTTTAAGAAATTTAAATGGTTTATTTATCAAATATCTCCAAAAGACTATATTATTAAACTGCCTCTTCAGCTTTACATTTCGTTGTCTTCGTGCGGCAAGAATATACGTCAGCAAAAGACATACAAATTTAAGTAACATTTTGTATCAATTATACATGAATTTTTTACCAAATTGATTAAAATTACTAATTTTGATGCAAAAAGTTTTCGTATGCAGAGGGAATAAAGTGCAAAGAAATATTAATTGAAATGTATGGTTAGTTACTTTACGTACGTGGTTAGGTAAAAGGAGAACTGTAACTATAACGCTGCATTAGAAAACATTGTCAATTATCATTCCTCTGTATAATAGGGTGGCTGAGTTTTTTAAATGCTCTTTTGCTCAGTAGACAGGCCTTCATAAAATGTATCTTTTTGTTTTCTATATAACCTTTTTAATAGAAGAGGATGTGTTTTAATGTGTGACCTGGAAATATCAAAAATTACTCTTACATTTACAAGTCAAAATTTTCTTTATTATTATTTACACTGATAAATGGCATACACAATTTCAAAATTTAACAATTATTTTATTAAACATTCCAATTCTAACAAACATATAGCTAAAAAGTGATTACAATGAGCATAGTAGTCCTTAAGCTTAGAAAATACCAATCGATCCATTTTTCTTGATATTGCCTTACCGAAGACTTGTGTAATTCCTTATAAATCGAACAACTCAAGTATCTCGCTTTCAGTATTCAAGCTTTCTAACGAAGATAATCTTTCATCTCCCGTAGTTGAACTTAACGTGTCACTAATGCTTTTTAATAGAGAAAATGATCTTTCAGATTCGCAGTTAGCTATTGGAATCGTCAAAAGCAGACGATAAGCAATGTATATATTAGGAAGTACACCAATCATTTTACAATCAATAATCCAGTTTAATACTCTGAGCTGATAAACTGTAGTGTGATGGAATCTACCATCTTCATTCGAACATAAAAAACATAACAGCGAACTCGTCAAAAATTGTGCACATATCTTTTCATGATTTTGTATTGAGGACATTTATTAATTTGTTTTTACATTTTTTATCTTTAAAACGTTTTTTGATTTAGGGATGGATGGTGCCCCCTCTGACATCTGAGGCCCTGGTGCCCGGTGCTTTAGGATATCCTAGCGTTATGGTTAATCCGGCACTGGCAACAATCAACTCTCACACGAAGTGCACCAGTTTCTACTGAACAGAGATAAAGCCACTTAATGCTGGGCAACAACGTTTCTGGAATTAATCGGAATTTCTTTTAACGGGAATTATTCTCCATTACATAGGCTCACTATTTTCTAATTATTATCGTAGTTTTATTTATTTTTACCTCAAAAATCAAAGAAATGTGAAGTAATTTTAAATACGCGGTTCAAAGGATGGAGTAGCCACTAGCATGATTCGGCGATCGATGGGTACAGAAAACGATAGTCTTCAAATGTCGTCTACAGATACCGCGACATTTCAGGAACACTCAAGGAAAACATTCTCGCAAACTAAACGAAATTTCTTATATGGACATGTTACTTCGTGTAACGGAATACATAAGATTCTAGACTTCAAGAAAGAATATCTGAATAGAAATGCTGGTCATCTACAGAGCATAGTGTTCTGAATGCAGATATGAATAAGGCTGAATAATATTTCGTGCACTTTGATTGTAACGTAAAGATTCATTTTCTAACTAATAAATTTAAAAGTATTTAATTTTTGCAGTTATCTTATTTAATAGGTTATTCTTTACCAGTTTTGTTATTTAAATAAATTTATATCGTTAGCTGAATACGATTTAACTACATCTGGAATTTCATAAATTTAAGAGAACAAACCACTTAACAAGTAATATAAGAAATTAAAAATATATTAGCTACCATATGGTCACTCGTCAACTTTAATTCAAACACTTTGAATACGATAACGACAATATGATGAAATGTAAAATGTAAGCAAAAATCCAACCTTAAATCAATAAACGTATAACTAGAAAAAAATAAAAAAACATATTGTTATTTCAATCTGGTATGTGTTACACATATAAATTGAAAGTAAATCTTTAAGTTTGGGGCGAAAAAGGCAGAGATTCACAAGAGTTTTAACTGGAGTATCCTTGAACTAGGGGAAGCAACAGCCACTGTGTAAGTGGGTGAATGTGCTGTCTACACCGGGACAACCCAACAAACCACTCAGGACAAGCTACTGAGTGATGTATGTAACTTCTCAACTCGTTACTCACACAGCTGCTGTTACTTGTAAATTTCTAATTTTAATGAATTTAGTAACTGCTCTTAAGGTAACATTAATACAGTTATTAACTGTCTTAAATAATAAAATTGAAGACAATAATCTTTGAATATCTTCTAAGACTGAAACGCATCTAATATAAAAAGTAAAAAAAAAAAAATTTACAGGCATTGCACAAATGCAATGCACAGAGAAGGGCATTGAAGATGATTTAATAAATCAAAAAAGTATATATATTTATGTTCATTCACCAATCAATGAATTCATTCTTCATTTACCAATGTACAGATTATAAGTTAAATGTAGTCGCATTCACAAGCGAAGGTTTATATGTGTACTACGTTATTGACAACAAAGAAGTAGTTTCTATGGAAACTCAGCGGTTCCCATTTTCGATCACGCACCACCGGTCGTTTTCAAATGTGCGACACGTCCTTATAAACATTTTCTATGTTAAAACCGTCAGCATTGAGGTGATGTAATAACACACAACTGATAAGCATTGAATTACTACTAACTTTACATAAGATTAATGTACTAATTGTTAACATAATATTGACGATATTTTGAAAAACATTGAAAGGTCACATTTAAGATGAAATTGTTCTCAAAGTATATTATTATTTCACATAGATCTTCCTTGTTGTTTGATAATTATTGCAAGAGAAGTTAAACCAATCGTATGTTATCGTATGTTATTAAAGACTGTATTGCTCTTACATAACTCAGGTACAGGCAGAGAGTAAACGGTAACCAGAAAGAAGACCTCGGAAACGAACAGTTAGCGATAACCAGAACTCTGTCCTTCCTAAAAACATCTAGATTACTGTATAGGCTTTGAAAATTTCTTTTTACGTCGTAGTGTGTTCGACTTTCCACTCTCGTTGAGTCAATTAAAATGTAGGTAAAAACAAAACATTCCTTTGAACAAAGCTCGTGGTAGACGTCGTTGGGCTAAAGGTCTTAATTGCAGAGCCCCCAAAACTTTGCTACAGACGTCTGCGTAAATTACTTAGCCCGTTGAATTATATCTGTGAAATGACTGGTCAAGCCACTGCCAATTAGTGTTAACTGTAAGTTGACTCAATTATTATAAGTAACCAAAGAAAAATCAATGCGTTCGTCACATTCGCCGATAGAATGTAAGAGATAATTAAGGTATTCATTTGAATTCTATCGCTGAAGTTTAAACAACAGCTTTAGTACTCATAAAACCAAAATTAGTGATCATTTTATATATTCGTACGCTACTAATGGTATTGTCTCTGCCCATATAAAGGTGCAAGACACAATACTTACAAACAGTACACACTGTCAGTTGGCAAAATGATATCATGTTCACGTTAAAAAGCTATATGTTAATATAATTTTTTAGATGTAGTAATTAATTCATAAGAAAGCAAGGTCCCTTGATTAGTGTAAATTGAATTGTTGCGTTTGGGAAGATTATTTATTGTTGAACCAAGTTAGTGTTGGATTATGGCGAATAAAACCCAATTTCTATTATTTTGTTTGGCAATAGGCTGTGTTGAATGTGAAGGCTCTGATTTACTGTAACAGCGTGAAACAAGAAACGTATAGATGCGCGCGTGCACACACTCACACACATACCCATAGATTTATATATATATATATATATATATAGGTTATATAACCAACCACTCGACGAAGGTTCATTTATTACCTCTGTCAACATGTCCTTCAATAGCCGAGACATTTTCTCCTGGTTAGCTTATGTAGGACTCCGAGGAGGTTGGCGTATCGCTGTTGTATTCCCGGTATTGATGCGATCTTGTACCAGAGAGGTTCTTCCCAATAACGGGCCCTGAACTGCAAAAGCATTTTTAAATTCATGTAAAAGCTGTCTGAGTTCTTTTACCACTTGAGAGATAGTCAGAAGATCTGTTCAACAGTTCCTGAAGTTCTTCTGGTAATTTTGAAGTGTCCGAAGCACTTGATCTGTGCTGCGTCATTTCGGCTACCCAGGCTTCAGGAGACATTTTACCTAGGTGTGTATTGCTTTGTAAAGTGACAGACTGATCCAAAATATTTGCCACGTTAATAGGTACATTTCCGGTTTCGTCAGGTTTTACTAAACTTCTGTCAATTTGTATGTTCGTTGTGCTGACTACCTGGGCTTTGAATATAGAGCATTGGTTGCCCCTAGTATCTACCCCGAACACAATGATGGTTTTTCGGAGTTTGACGGGATAGTTCTAAAATGTGTGGGCTGATATTGTGTTCTGCCTTGTAGGTGTACGTTTTACTCGATTATGTTCTACATAATATTCACTACGCTAAAATGTATATGAGACGTAGGTTTCAGAAGCAGTTGCAGAAGTCTACTTATAAGTTACGGCAAATTTATCGCTGTCATAATATTAAATAGCGCTGTATAATAATAACGATAAAAATAGCATGACAACAATATTAAATTAACAACAAAATAACAACAACAACAAAATTACAATGGTATGGACACACGAAAAGAATGGCACAGGAAAGATTGCCAAGGAGAGTTATGGGATGGTCCCCACCAGGAAGAAGAAAAATAGGAAGACCACCTACGACCTGGATAGAAGAAATTCAGATGTTATTGAGGGAACGAGAGATTGAAGAAGAACTTTGGATAGATAAGCAGCAGTGAAAACTGAGAATTCAATCACTTCTGCAATCTTTGGTTCCGGAAAATGTGTAAACATTGTACAGCCGGAATAAATACAGAAAACAATGTTAAATGAAAGAGTTAAAGCAAAGCACACGAAAACAAAAAAATAGCTCTTTGAAGAACAAACTCCAACTATTAAATTACCATCCGCGTTTCGTGCGTAAGAGTTGACGGAATGATTAGCTTACCCATGTGTACACTTCTTATGCCATTACTGTGTATTATAAAAAGTAAGACACTTGATGTAGTCTAAGAAAACAACGATGATAATTATTTTTTTAAGTATTTTTTCTAAGAAGTTTTAAGTAACAAAATTTTAGCGTAATTTCTAAAGCGAACTTCTTGTAATGATAGCCTTATCACGCTCTTGTCTGAAAGAATCCCTGAAGCGTACAAACAGCACTAACACGTATTTTGCTACTGTTTGTAACACTTAGGTAAATGATTCAACAGAGTTCCAACAACACTTTTTAATCAAGAAAGTAAAGTACAACATTTTGCGTTTACATTTGGCTTATGAAAAGCGGTTCTTCTCTAGAAAGATAAATGTGAAATATTTTTACAAACTGACGCCTTTTAATTTATTTATTTCACACGCGCACGCGCAATACGCGCGCTTGCCCGCGTAAGAGGTAAGCCTTTTACTCACACTGGCATACTGTAAGTTAACCTGGATTCAGTGAAACTGGATATAATTGTTATCTTCTTTAAAATCAAGACAAAATCTAATATAGCTTAAATCACGCTTATTTGTAAATTTACGATTCCAAGTTAACTTGGAGTATTATTAAATTGTCTATTATTTCTCAATTGTTGCATAAAGTATTAAATATTTGAATTTGGTATACTTTACAGCTAATTAGAAGGATTAATAAATAGACTTTAAACTGCATATTTCAACTGATTTTTGGAATGATTTTTAAAATTAATTCACTAATTGTGACTAACTGTAGTCAGAATGAATGATTATATTCAGTTACAACCACATTTTTGCAATTCAGTAAAAGTAGTTTTCTTTGACAAAATAATGTATGAATGTTTAATAGCCTATACGGTATCAACATGAGTATGTCAAAATATTATACGTTCATTGTAATCTTTAATCCCCAGAGTTTGTAGCCTTGAATTTTACTCTAAGTACCCATACATGTAACGTCCTACTTGCAAGTATAATTATAAGTTGTCGAAAAATAATGCATTCTGTTCATGGAACTCATTTTAATGTAGTAGACATAGTATGAGTATTATTAAACTTTATGTTGACTTGGAATTAATGTACTGCATTTATATTTATCTAGAATTTGTAATTGTGACGTGGGACTTGAAAATCGTTTACAAAAACATGTCTATTTGCAAACAACTGTAAGGCAGTATAAAGAGTAAATTTTGCCTTTCTTTTAAAGCGTATGGCTACTGGCTACGTTTGTTGTTTTCATATGGTCATTAGATGTAAATTCAGCTTTTAAGAAATTACAGTAAGGTTGATGATGGACTTATCCTTGTTAAAGATTCTGACCACTCCACATTTTCTAATTTAAGATTTTTAAATTTATTTAATAGAACTTTAAACAAATTTATTTTCTTAGTTCTAATAGAACTATCTGAGAACCCAACTATTTCAAAAAATATTACAAGTAGTATGAATTTACTGAAACTTTTAATCTAATAAATATTCTAACTCTCGTTAGATGTTAAATTAACTGCTTTTCAATGTTCGAAAATTATTTTAAACATTTCTGTCTTATAATATGATGTTTATTGCTTTTAGCCATGTTAATCATCAGTATGTTCTATTATATCAAGCTTATTACGGACATTATTCCGAGACCAATAATTTACTGAATATTCCAAAGCCAACTGAATTAACACAAATAATTGGTTACTTGAAAAATGTGATATATGAAACACATATAGTTTACTAGTTTGCTTATAGTTTTATACGTTTTTATAAATATTTTATGTTATAGTAATATTCAATTATAATGCTACAAATATTAATTTTATTCTCTGTTATGAATCTCACACAAGTTTACTGTAAAACATCGTCACAGTAGTTGTTTATTTATACTCAGTATATTTATATCAAATTATTAATGATGAATATAATGTAAATATTTATTTATATACCTTTTTGATTACTTTTGAAACGAATATTCAATTGTAAATGAACATAATTATGGATATATTCCCGTATACATTTAGAAACACATCATGTAATTTAAATTGAATTATTTTGCTCTTATATTATGTAGTAACTACCATTCAAAATTACACTGTGCCTCTGTTAAATATATTCTTTAGTCATACTTGTATTTACTGTACTTACTGTGACTTGTGAATTCATGTTGTGAATTGTCCTGGCTGTGCTCATGTTGAATTGTCTGTGAGCGCCATTCATATTTAATGGTTTTCAATTTGTTTACATAATATGCGTTTGGGCTTGGCTTGCTTTGAATTTTGTATACACCTTTATGTGTGCATTATGAGCACTGCGCATAGTGTACCTACTTGTACATAACTGGGGCTGTACGTGATACAACAATGCCCCGATGCTTATATTAATCCACTCGCAATAGAATATACGTATTAATAAGCTCTCTGTGGCGGACGACATTAGTGTCTGTGATAGATCTGTCCTACATACGGTTAAGTCCATTTATCGCAATCTCATTAAACTGTATGGAGCGGAAGTATGGGCAGACTCCCTGAATCCTAATATCTACAGGAAGAAACTAGGCCACGGCCAAATACGAAGTGCTCTTTCAGTAGCATCGGCCTACCGCACGATTTTCGAACTGGCTGTCTTGGTCGTTGTCGGAGTAAAAACGATCCTTATCTCAAAGGAATGTAAGAACATCTTACAGGAGAAGAAGAGGTATGTATGTTGCCGAGAGTCACGAAACCAAAAGACAGTGAGCTGGCAGGGAACCTCGGAGAAAGAAGAGCAAGGACGCTCGACAAGAAGGCTTAACAAGCAGGTATAGCCGTGGTCGAGGAGGAAACATGGGGAGACAGACTATTACCTCACCCGAATTCTAAATGGAGTCTTATATTTTCGAACTTATCTAAAGAAAGTTGGAGAGGCTGAGTCACCAGGTGCATTTACTATCCCAAAAGATGTTAATCTGACATTCTTTGCCTGCGACAGATGGATCAACACCGAAGAGCGTTACAAGAGAATATTAGGCAAGAGATATCTCCCGATAACATCGTCGAAGTATGGCAAGAATAATAAGTCACACACGGGCAGAAGAAAAATAGGCCTGGCCCAACGTAACGTTTCAAACAGTTCCAGATTAGTGTTCTAGAAGAGGAAAAGGAGGTGATTTTTTAGTGGATTAGGTGTAATAGCCAAATCCACAGACCCCGGAAGCTTGCACCTTTCCGGTCATTTGTACATCATGTAAATTGTTTCACCTACTCTCGTAAAGAAAAGTAGTGTGACGATTTTAAAAAAATGTTTAAATCGCACAAATAAAAAATTGCTTTCAATATAAGTAAGAGTATTATCCATCCCTTACCTATGCCTAGATTCATGCAACAACGTGCAAATTGTCCCGTACCAACACGTTAAGAACGGTGTTATTTAGCTAATAATAATAATTACTTGAATTAAATAAAATATAGTTGTCTTGATTATTCATCTCTTCTTTCACAGCACTACACTTAACTAAAAATGAACTTTTTTCATGTGAAAAACTTACTATTTTATCGGACGCGTTTCGGCTTAGTATCCGCCTTCTTCAGCTTTGGTAACAGACTCCAAAGCTGAAGAAGGCGGATACTAAGCCGAAACGCATCCGATAAAATAGTAAGTTTTTCACATGAAAAAAGTTCATTTTTAGTTAAGAAAAAATAAAATATGTACAAAATAAATAAAGAAATTCATAATTCGTAACCAAAAGGTAAAATAATCTATTACGACTTAATTAGTAAATAATTAGTATAACTTAAAAGAACGAACTATTTTCTCAGTGCGTAAAACCTCGCCAGTTACTGACCCCTTGCCGCTAAACATTGCTTGCATTCGCCCGATAGACACCGAGATGTAAGGATGTAGCTGCTGTGTTGTGAACATACACGTAGGTGTATACCGTTAAACAATATTTAATCACGTTTATAATGAGTTCGAATTGACCTATGTAGTGTAATAATAATAATCAAAACAAAATTATAATGTAGTGCGTGAGGAAACATGTATAGAATAAAAAAAGAAACTTAGCCGACGCATCTCTTAGCAAGCTGTAAATGGTGAGAAATGTTAATTACCAGAATTTAGTGCTGATAAAATAAAAACTGTAATATAAAAGTAAAATGTAAACTACCGACTCCGAAAGAAGATAACACAAACAGCAACCGGATGAACTTCTAGAACCAAAATCTAATCGTCTAGGAAGAGACTACCAGAAACAATCAACTTCATGGAACTTCAAGAGCAACCGTGGATCACACCCTAGAAACGGACTGAAGATGACCATCATGGACCCTACAGCATACACATGTTATATTCAGGTGATATCAAAACATTATATTTGTAACACAAATTCATTGTAAAACAACAAGACCAGTAACAAAAGAACAGTAAAGAACTTTTGATAATTTAAAAGTTTAATATATATATTTTTGTAATCACTGTAATGAAGTAGTAATGACATTACGATGTTTAGATTTAAATTAATTTTAAAATTTACAACCAAAGTTATTCTTCTAATAATTTGGTTGAAGTTGTAATAAAAACATAACTAAGGCGAGTCCCGGATCCGAGGTACTAAAAAACAATATATAGCTGAATGCTTTTGATATAAAAGGAATAAAAAGTAAATTTTCAAAATATTTAATGCAAAAATTTTAGAATCTGAGTTTTAAAAGTAAAGTAAAGTATGAGAGATATATATGTTAATAAAGACATATATATGTTTCTGCTAACACCCACGAGTGAATAAATTTATACAATCCTTGCTTAATTCCTGAATAATAAAGTGTTATAATTTGTTAGTGATTAAGGTTTACTAACAACGGCAGCTAGTTAAATTAACAGGTAACAAATTGAACTGGTTCCCGACATTTGTGATATCTTAACAAGGGAGACGTCACAGTAGTAGTAGTAGGAGGAGGAGGAGGAGGAGGAGGAGGAGGAGGAACAGCAGCAGCAGTTGCATCGTGGGAGGAGGGGAAAATTCTTATGAATCATTACAAAACGGTGTATGCGGCATGCCTGATGCTATTTTTTGCCTGTTTAGGATTCCGCATCGTTAATATTGAAGCGCGGCGGCAGTCTCACTTTGTTCCTTTCTTCGTAGGACCATCTCACTTTAAAATGCTACTTCAGCCCATTTTCTGGTTACTTAGCATCTTTTCAACGACGGTGCCTGGGGTGATCGGTTCCACTATGCCTGCTAGGCGATGTCTCTCATTTATCTATTTGTTACATCCAAAAATGTATATGGCCTTTTTTCTATGGTCCACAGTGTAGATAATTTGGTGTAGCAGCCCCACCCACATTGTGAAGATACGACTGAAATTGTCCGTGTCCTGTTATAACTGGGTTAGATGGTATTCAGTATATCCATGTTTCCTGTTTATCCAGACGTCCAAATTCTTCTTGATTTTCATTGCCCATCTGCCTTTGGTTCCCTGTCACCATTGTTCTTGCCATTTCTGAATTGTTATCATTGTTGCTATTCTGTTTATGCTGGTCTACTCTGTGCTATATTTTCTGAATCATATAGGCCTGTCTTAGCCGTCTTGTGACAGCAGGTCAATGGGGATTGTGCCGTGGATACGTGGATGCAATACGCAATGCATTTCTCCTTTGCATTGAAGTCATGTAGTTATTGAATTTGTAGTTTTTTTTAATGAATCAGTCCAGACCTCTGCTCCGTACAAAATGACTAATTCCGTGATAGCCATCAGCACATGTCGTTTACCAGACTTTGGTCATACAATATTGTCCATCAATGTACTTTATGTGGTGGTGACATTCGTTACTTTGTCTGCTGCCAATATGTGAGCTTCTTGCCAGTCATCGCTCCTAGGTACTTAACAGCCAATAGTAGTAGTAGTATTAGTAGTATTGGTATTAGTAGTAGTAGTAGTAGTAGTAGTAGAAGCTGTTTAACAATAGTGACAATATAAACACGCGTCCCCCACAACACACACACACACACACACACACACACACACACACACACAAAATAATACACAAAGTGTGTCCGTGCTGTGTATATAATGAGTATGAATTAAGGCCTATAGGCACGGATTCAATATATACAAAATGAAAAGCTGTTATCCGCGGCTTTGCCCGCAAATATTTGACTTTTAATAAGTATTTTAATATAATTTTTATTGTATATGTCTATTTGGCGTTCTGTCAGCTCGTATAATAATTTTGTACTCATTAGTCAAATTATCTCCAAAGCTGTTTTCAACACTTGCACTAATTTAACTTGTACTAAATTATTATGTTGGTGCAACAGACTTTGGAGATTTAAAAGTACCCGTTTATAAAGTCTTTGGAGATATTTATAAAGTACCTGTTAAATCAAAAATGCTAAATTCCTTATTTTAAGTGTTACCGTGTTAGAAGCATTGTATAACACATTAAACGTTATGTTTTCCTCAACCATGGCTTTTATTTATTTCAGCAATAAACTAAAAACCAAAAGCCGTTGTCATCTATTATCACAAATGAAAACAACACGTATTTTCGCTTTGCATTAAGTAATAGGACAATTTACAATTAGTACACTTCTTTTCCACACCGTAATATATCAATAAAATCACATATTAATAAAACATCAAAAATTTACTGAAGGAATAGGTAAATGTACAGTCCCGATGCCGCTAAATAGTTTTTGTTTATTTATTTGTTACTATGATAATTAATTCTGGTCTCTATAGTGTTGTTGACATCTTTATACGTGTCAACGAAAAGGCATAATTAAAAGAGCCTACATCGTGCGAACGGGGCAAAATATCAAATTCCAAGTTAGACAGTATTTTGCGCCTTATGTCAAAAGTTACCTGTGCAAAATTTGGTGGAAATCAGTGTAACGGTGTGAATTTGTATTCAGTACCCATAAATCCTCAGACTTTGAGTTTTTCCTCAACAACATTTGTCCTCAACTACTGTCGTAGCTGTGCAATTTATGAACGTGTACCTTATCTTTAAAGAATTCACTCTCCGCTTTACACCATTCCTGAAACACGAATAGTTGAGTTTGTGTGTGTACGTATATTTGAATTTACATATATACGTGTGTGTGTATTTCTTTTTACATGAACAGGCCAGCCGTGGACCACGCGAATATTATTTCTTTTTCTTCACCTGCCAGAAGGCCCTCATTCGCACACTATGCGCTTTATTTCTTTCCACTGTCCACCCCTTTCTCGTCTTCTTCTCACCGCAGAAAACCTCAAGATTTTGAATTTTGTTTCTGAATGTATTTCTATCCAACAGTCGTTCAAAGAGATACCCAGTTTTATCATTTCCTTCTTGAGTTGTATGGTGTATCCGTGCAGACTGGAAAGTTGCAAAATATAGTTAAAAATTTGTTTATTTAATGTGGATCAATCCATCCGAACCATACGTCCAAGGAATCTCAGTTTTCTCCTTTGGAAAGCCGTTTCCAGATCTTCCAGATCCCTGTACAGCTCTCCTTTGGGTCTATGCCGGTACCCATCTTTGGTTACCTTGGGGCCATAAATTTTTCGAAGAATTCTTCGTTCAATTTTAAGAAGGTTCCAAATTTTAAAAGCACACTGTTTCCACTCCATACATGATCACCGGCCTGATTACAGTGCTATAATGGCGGACTTTCGCACTTCTGAAAAGGGTTTTCTTTCCGTACAGTTCCCGGGTTAGAGTAAAGGCCTTTGCTAATTTGAGTTTCCTTATCTTAAAGGACTCTTTGTTTGAGTTGTTTCGGAATATGTTTTCCTCAAGATATTTAAAATTATTAGTATATTTTATTGCTCCATACGTAGTGCCCAGGCACGTTCTTGGGAATTTAAATAGGGTGGTCATAATTTCCGTTTTAGCAAAAGAGATTTGCAGGCCAGGTTTCTCCGCTATCTCTTTGAGAACTTCTTCTTCCTTTCTTGTTTCTCTTCTGAGTGGACGAAGATGGCAAGGTTATCCGCGAAAGCTAAACAGCTTAATTCTAGGCATTTGCATTTGTTATCTATTCTAACCCTAGTAGAATGGACTTTATGGAGGTTTTCATGACTTTATCTGAGACACAGTTAAGGATTATAGGGGACGGTCCATCCTTTTGACGTATATCACTGTGAATTGCGAAGCGATCACTAAGTTCTTCTAGGAATTTAATTTTGGAAACTGTATCGGTTAAAATTAATTTAACTAAATTTAGAGTTTTGGGATCAACACCCCATTCGTGCTGACTTTGGAAGAGGGTCTCTTGATCCACTCACTCATAGGCCTTCTGAAAATCAATGATGTTTATGAAGAGGGGAATATTGCTTTGAAGGAAATATCTAATGATCAATTTCAAAATGGATCTTTTCTGGGCACGATCTGCCTTTTCTGAAGCTACCTTGATATTCAACAAGGTGGGGATCAAACTGGGATTCGTGTGTATTGAGGGTGAGCTTAGAGAAGATTTTATAAGTTACAGGGAGAAGTGAAATCATCCGGGAGTTATTTACATCTATTTTACTGTCCTTTTTGTGGAGAGGGTGTATGAGAGTGGATTCCACTCTGAAGAGATTGTTTCACCTTCCCATATTTTCTGAAATAAGGCTGTGACTCCAGAAAGGAACTCTTTGCTGATGTACTTCTAAAGTTCTGCGGCGATACGATCTTTACCGGACATGGGGAAACAGACGCTGATCAGAACGCCGTCTGATACGGGAACAGACGCGTCGGCTTTAAAAGTTCTTCCGCCCTGTCCCCCGTTGGGAACTTCTTCCTCATCCACCATTCACCTATCGTCATCAGATATAGATTAATTTATACCGATAATAATAGCTGAATGCTACTGAAACACTGTAATTTACAAAATAATAAAAATATTTTTACGACGGTCTACTTGATCGTCGTAGGTACAGTGGAAAACAAAATAAGTACAAGACAACAATTAAGTCAATAATCACCAGCTTTAATTTTCAGAGTTAATAGTTCGTAATTAACAACACAGTCTCTTATAACAAATCAAATAAAAATTGTACACACGAAAATAAAATTTATTTAATGTCAACTAATATTAAAACACAATTGTATTACAATATACCGTCCGATTATAAAACACATCACTTAACTAATAACCACTTGAACGCGCACAGTAATATCGCCCGATAATCACTTGTAATCGCCCGACAATAAACTCGAACCGCACTGTAAATATATCGCAACTAATACTGAATACTAAGGCCGCTGCGGCCGAACAGGCGTGTATTTATACCCCCGCTCACAGACGAGAACATTCCTAACTACACATTATGTCTACTACGGCGTAATTAATTGCGGCCTTGACACAGTACGTGCTGCTTCTGGCACGGTCTAGCAAATGCGCCGACAATCACGTATGCCACACATATTACATTCCGGATCCCTCTGGAACATTCGATAAACACGTAAATTGTTCTGTGATGTCGTAACACTTCCCCCTCCTTAAGCCTGTTCGTCCTGAACTGGCAAACCGTCCCTGAAGTAATACTTAGTTAGGCGATCTAGGTGGACGACCTTGAATTTTCCTGTCCTTCCTGTTGAATCCGATAAACAACGTCCTTGATTCTTTTTTTCACAGTATAGGGTCTTTCCCAGTTAGTTTGTAACTTAGGTGAGCGACCACGACGGCGCTTTGAATTGAACAACCAGACCTGATCTCCTTCTGGGAAACCCACACTATTGCTGCGAATGTCATACCGAGTCTTCATTTCAATCTGGCAATCATCACCTCTTATCAAGCGATTCATTTCTCGCAGTTTGTTTTCTAACTGCGAGGAATAGTTCTGTGGCTCTTGGGACTGAGTCTCAGGTGATCCGAACATCAAGGCCCCAGAAAGACGAATCTCCCGCCCGAACACCAATTTCGCTGGAGTTATGCCTGTCGTATCGTGTACTGATGATCTATACGCCATGAGGAATAGTGGTATACGTAGGTCCCAGTCTGTTTACTTTTCGTCAACAACCATTGAAAGATGTTGCTCAAGTGTCCTATTAAATCTCTCAACTATCCAGTCAGACTGAGGTTGCAGAGGCGTCTTTCGAATTCCGAGTAGACGGCATAATTCTTTGAACACTCCTGATTCGAAATTTCTCGCTTGATCCGTATGGATTTCCATAGGGACTCCATAACGGCAAGTTGTGAACTAACTGCTTTGCCACAGTGGTAACCTCCTGATTTGGAATTGCGTACGCTTCCACCCACGTAGTAAAGTAGTCCCCTACAACCATGATGTACTGGTTTCCATCGTCAGTAACTGGGAATGGTCCAGCAATGTCTATGGCAATTCTCTCGAAAGGCAATCCAACGTTATACTGTATCATTTTTCCCCTGCTTCTGGTTTGTGGGCCCTTGCTTGCAGCACATATTTCACACGTCCAAAACCATTTCTCTACGTCGTGGCGAAGATGAAGCCAATAGAATCGCTTCCGTATTTTGTCAAGGGTCTAGTTAACGCCAAGATGGCCTCCAGATGTTCCATCATGCATCTCCTTCAAGACAGACTGCACTTTACTTCGGGGACCTATCAACTGCGTGACAAAGTCTCGTCCATCTGCACTTTCCCAAGCCCTTTTCAGCAATCCGTTTTCTAAGGTAAGAGATTCCCATTGTGGCCAATAGCCCTTCAGCACTTCGAAACCATTGCAGATATCTTGCCAGTCCGGGCGGCGACCTTCCTCTTTTGCTGTCAAGATCGGTCCGATGTCTTCATCAGTCATCTGTTCTTGTCGACAGTCTTGTGTTGTCCAGACATCTACAGTGATGGCTTGAACATGTTCGCTTGAGTTTTGTTCTTCCTTTTTGTGGCAATGTCGGCAGTCTTCCGGGCACGGTCTTCGTGATAAGCCATCTGCATTACCATGCAGGCGCCCCTGCCGATGTTGTACCTTGGAGTTGTACTCTTGCAGACGTTCGAGCCACCTTGCCAACTTTCCTTCCGGATTTTTAAATCTTAAAATCTTAAGAGACATGCAAATGCGGCATGGTCGGTACGTAGTGAAAACTCCCTCCCATAGAGGTATTTATGGAAGTGCTCCAAAACTCTGACAATTGCCAGCAACTATCTCCTTGTAACACAATAATTTCTCTCTGGTTTAGAAAGCGTCTTGCTGTAATACGCTATTACTCGTTCTTCACCGTTCTCCACTTGAAGCAAAACTGCTTCTAGACCAGTATTGTTTGCGTCTGTGTCTACGATGTACTTCCCTTCGGAAGCTGGGGAATCGAGAATTGGGTGCGAACATAATGCAATCCTCAAAGTCCTAAATGCTTGGTCACACTTCTCAACCACTGGACGTTTCGTTTATTTTTCGTTAGCTCATGTAGTGGTTTAGCAATAGTAGCGAGGCCTTTCACAAAACGTCGGTAATATGAGCATAACCCCAATAAACTCCGAACTTCGTGTTTACTCTTCGGAACTGGCCAGTCTCTTACGCTATCTAGTTTATTAGGATCCATGCTAACAGCCGATGCCGAAACCAGATGACCCAGATACTGTACTTCCTTCTGGAATAGAGAACACTTCTTCGGGCTCAGCTTCAGTTGGGCACCGTGAATTCTAGTTAGAACTTCCTTAAAGTTTTTCAAAAGGTCTTCGAAAGTCTTCCCGATCACTATGACATCGTCTAAGTAAACAATGCAAGTTTTCCACGTCAGACCTCGGAGTACCAGGTCCATTATTCTTTCAAATTTTGCCGGTGCCTTACAGAGTCCAAACGGCATGAGGTTAAATTGGAATAAGCCACTTGGGGGCGCCAAAAACGGTCTTTTCATTGTCTTCTTGATGAAGACCCACTTGCCAATATCAGGTCCAATGTGGAAAACCACTGTGCTCCAGACAACGTGTCGTCCTCTTGCTTAGATAATGGAGGCCTTCGAGGAGGTTGGCGTATCGGTGTTGTGTCCCCGGTATTGATGTGATGTTGTAAAAGAGAGGTTCTTCCCAGTGACTGTCCCCGAATTGGCAAAGAACCTTTGATTTCATGTAAAAACCGTCTGAGTTCTTTTTACCTCACCAGTTGAGAGGTCGTTAGAAGATCTGTTCAATAATTCCTGTAGTTCCTCTGTTAGTTTGGAATTATCCGAAGCATTAGGCCTTCGTAGCGTCATTCCGGCTACCCAGGCCACAGTGGTCAATTTGCCTAGAAGTGTATTGCTTTGTAAAGTGACAGCTTGATCCAGAATATTTGCCACTCTAATAGGTACATTTCCGGTTTCGTCAGGTTTTACTAAACTTCTGGCAATTAGTATGCCCGGTGTGCTGACTACCTGAGGTTCGAATATAGAACACTGGTTGCCCCTAGAATCTACCTCGGTTCTAACCATGATGAGTTTGGCGGAACAGTTACGACCACTTGGTTTTTAACGTCCATCGATTTTTCTGCTGTCGTCATTGTTGATAGCATTACCTCTTCGCCACCGATTCTCAAGACATTGTTTTTGAAGTCGACTGTGAATCCGTATGCGTTCATAACGTCCACACCAAGAATTGCTTCATCCACAATGTCTGCAACAAGTACTTGATGATTAAACTCAAGTCGACCGAGGCGTAGGTGTAACTCCACTTTTCCATACACTTTTACAGGCCCTCTAGTAGCTGATCGCAAGCTGCGAAGAGCACCAGATTGGCTTGAGACCTTTCACCACGTCGGGGCGCACAATTGAAACTGTTGCGCCTGTGTCAACTGTAATCGAGGTTGGCCTTTCTTGAACAAATCCGGTAAGTACCAACTCCCGCGGTTTTAGATGTCCAGGTTTCCCACATCTATAACACTTCGGTCTTCCATTCTTTCCTATTTTATTCTGTGGCGCCGACTGTCGAGTCTCTGTTCCTTGTTCTTCTTCCTCATCGTCTGTGCCGTCGCGATCTTTTACTGCGCACTTTATGACTTGTCCAACCAGACGCTGAGTTGGCGGCCTTAAATTGCAAATTATGTACCAGGGCATCCGCACTGTTCTGGTGTCTTGCCATCCGTAACACGTGCTGTAGTTCGTTATCTCAGACACCGGCAGTCGCAAAATTCGTTTGAAAATCTTCTGGTGTTTCAGGATAGGCCAGTCTGATTACTCTCTCGATACTTGTTTCAAACTCTTGAAGACTCTCCCCGGAATGCTGTCGCTTTGCTCTCAACTGGGTACAGTACACATCTCGCAAATGTTTATCACCATACCGTAATGCTAGAGCTTTTATCAACTTGAACTGTCCCTACGTCAGGCAAAGTGACTTTCTCTATTAACTTATTTTCTGCGTCTTTTTCTTTCTTTATCATTGGTACAGTCAGTTCACAAAGTTGTTTTGGTTGTAACTTCAGGCACGGCTCGACTTCATTTTTAATCTGCTCTTTTATATTTGTAATCGAGTCTTCTATTTTTGTTGACATAGCTTATTCCACACTCGTGACTGATTTTCCTACTTCAGCTATTTTATTAGACATCGATTCTTCAACACTCGAGACAGATTTTTCTACTTCAGCTAGTTTTAATGTCATTGATTCATGTACCTCTGATATTGAATAACTTGTTTATTAAGCTCACCTCGTAGGAGAACCAGTTCTGCGGTACTGTGTTCTTGCAACTGTTTCTGCATAGCTTCAAAGAGACCTTCCGTTTTATGTGCTTCTTGCTAACGTTTTACATCCTGCCGTTTTTCTGCTTCTTCCGCCTCCTGTCTGCGTCTTTTCTCTGCTTCCAGCAGAAGAGTTTTCTGTCTCTCTTCCGCTTTCTCTGCATCCTGTTGTCGTCGTTCCTCTGTCTGCAACAACAGCGCCTGGAAATTTTCCATCATCTGAGTGGCATCCATTGTTTTCCGATTAATTACGAATTACACTTGTCTTGTACAAAGTGTCCACTGTTTCCACTGTAAACCGTTCTATCCCAGTTCTGACACCACTGTTACGACGGTCTACTTGATCGTCGTAGGTACAGTGGAAACAAAATAAGTACAAGACAACAATTAAGTCAATAATCACCAGCTTCAATTTTCAGAGTTAATAGTTTGTAATTAACAGCACAGTCTCCTACAACAAATCAAATAAAAATTGTTCACACGCAATAAAATGTCACTAATATTAAACGCAATTGTATTACAATTATTCCGCCCGATTATAAAACGCACCACTTAACTAATAACCACTTGAACGCGCACAGTAATATCGCCCGATAATCACTTGTAATCGCCCGACAATAAACTCGGACCGCACTGTAAATATATTGCAACTAATACTGAATACTAAGGCCGCTGCCGCCTGTATTTATACCACCGCTCACAGACGAGAACATTCCTAACTACGCATTATGTCTACTACGGCGTAATTAATTGCGGCCTTGACACAGTACGTGCTGCTTCTGGCACAGTCTAGCAAATGCCCCGACAAGCACGTATGCCACACACATTACATTCCGGATCCCTCTGGAACATTCGATAAACACGTAGATTGCGATGTCGTAACAAAAAGATTCTTTGTAAAAGTTTTATTATTAATAATTATATAAATATTTAACAAGAAAAATATGAGCATTTATGAATACATATATTAACATATATTAAAGTAGATGATAAATGAGAGCGCAGTTTCAATCTAGCATGAAATACAATCCCCTAAAACCCTAAGGAACATATGAAAAAAACCATGTTTATTCCAGATATAAAATATTTATTAAAAACATGTTAAATAAGGGAATCTGTAAAGGGAACTACCAAAACATTAATCCAAAACTCACGTCATAAATTTTGATAGTAGCTCTCTTTAGCTAACATATATTTTAATGTCCTCTAAAAGTTATGTAAAAATCATTAAAGTAATATCATATGTACATGTTGCATATAAACTGAAAATATGGGCCTGTTGCGTTTAAAAATAATAATATTTAATAAATATATAGAAAAATTAAAATATTTAAATTACAAAAAACAGAATTTAATGTACTTTCTTCACATATTTTATCTCCTGGAGACGATTAAAAGTTATATCTACAGATTTACCATTCATATTCTATAAAACAGATTTCTCAATAGGTTTCATGTATTGATAACAAAATTTTAAATTTATCATCTAATGTAACGCTCACTTTTTCCCATATTCAATATCAATAAATTGAAAATTATTAGCTTCATATTTCTTACAAATTTCTAACTCACTCAACTTTTACTTTTGAATCAATTTTTCAGTTTAGCAAATAGCTTACGAATTATTTTTTTAAGTTGCTTTTTATGTATTTATACAATTATACAGACATTCATATATATTTGTACTTTTATAAATAGCATACGGAAACAGCTACTTAAACAGCTATGGAAACGAGTTTAAGAAGTCTTGTAGTCGTTGTCAATCTCTTCAAGATATTTTTAACTTTACTAAAAACAAAAATCTGAAAGATGGTTTAGCTTGTTATTGCAAGAAAAGCAGCAAATAATGCAGGGGAAGGTATTTTCAGAATGTACCAACTACTGTTAGAGATCAAAAAGTGTTAGGAATTGTAAAGAGAATAAGGATACTTCATCTTTCACTAAAGTTGAATACAACAATCATAATCTAAATACGTATTGTAAAGCCTGTTGTCATAAACTTTATGAGAAAACAAAATCGTTGAATGTATGTAAATGTGGAAGAACAATCGAAACCTCCTTTTATCTTTCTAAACATTATAAAACTCTTATTCATGAAGAATTAACTCAAAATAAAAAAAAAATAAATATTAAGTTTAAAAGCTTCATAAGCTTAACTTTTCAATTCAAAATTTTTATTAATGACCATAAATAAAATAATAACCATAATATTAAAACCATACAAGGATCAAAATCGACAAGACGTATAAGCCACATAGGAAAATTTGTCTTTGAATAAGAAACCTCGATAAGAATTAATTATATTAGTAGCTAAATTTATTTCTATAAAAACTGTAGCATAAGTTATAAAACCATTTACTGAGTTACAAAATCATTCAGCAGCGAGTTATATAACTATTCAGCAACTCGTGAAAATCATGTATGAGAGCAACTAGTACTCTCATTTATTACTCTTATTTATTATCATACATACACACGCACAACCGCGTGTGTGTGATATGTGTACTTTCAAAATATCACGCAAAAATCGTATAACTCACATTTGTCCGGCAGCAGATCAGCTTTCCTTTTATGTGCCAACTGATAAATCAGGGCATTGACAGTCTTGCTCTTATTCATGTTGCGCTGTAGGATCAAGGCTTAGAGAAGTCTTATTGGTCTTCTATAAGGCGACTCAACAGACCTTATCGTTTCCTGAACCCTGTATATGGGCCAGATATTGTTGGCTCACGCCTAGCTCCATACAAGGCACGCACCGTTCATGGACATTGCAAGCCTTTGCCTTGTTGTCGCTGCCTCAGCACTTGTAACCTGGGTTACTCATATCGGGCTTTCCTCAGCTCCTAGCTATGTGTCAGCAACCAAGACACCAAAACAATCTGTCCGGTTGTTGCTCACGTAACCAGTATTAATTAAAAGGTAACCAATTAAATTAATACTACGTCTCTTCAATTAGGTGTATCCTCTTGGGTATAAATAGGTGCCTAGCATATAATTTAATGATTAATACATCCATGGTTATTTAGTTTACACTGCAATTTACAAACGTCATTCTCTTCCCTTGTTGACTTTTATTTAAAATGTGTATATTTATTACGTTGCCGACTAATACACATACGTCTACATGATACTTTTACATACACTTTCTAATACAGCTTACAACCACAAATAATTCTAACCCATTTACACAATTGTAGCGTAAAATGTAGAAATTGTATAGTTAAGTCTTCAATACGAGACAACTCCTGCGAGATATTTGTTGTAGCTATAAATTAACTTTTCTACGTCGAGAATTTTTTCGGTCGGTAGATGTTTCCAACGAGCAAGACTGTGTAAATGAAGGTTAAATAAATGTGACTAGTATATACTAAAACAGTTTCTCGCGACGATTTAGAATCTTGGCATGAAAAATGGTTCAGACGTTAACTAAACAAGAAAAAAACTGATGTACAGAAATGCATAGATTTGCAAATTAACTTTACTCAGATTAGCTGACGGATAGTAAGTGCCGACCGTGAAGCCGATGTTACGGTTAATTTACTCTTCATTCCTGCAGTTGCACGTATTAAAAATTTACACCACCAAGAGGTAGCGGAACCTAGCTTAATACATCAGAGAAGGTTAAGTTTTTCCATAGAGTAAATTCAGTTTCCTGTTTAAGAACATTACGGACCTAATTAAGTTCAGTAAACTCCTAGAGTTGTTTCTGCACGTAACCACTTTCTAAAGTAGGTGTACATACAAACTTAAATAAAATGTTATCACAGTTACAATCACATCTGTTGAAATTAGTGACTCCATCCTGCGGCAACTGTATACATTATTATTGCAAAGTTACTGTCACACTTCATTAATATTCTTTTCTAATTTTCTGTCCCAATTGTAGTGTTGTATTCGTTTCTAACGCTTAGGGATTTCGCTTTTGCTTAACTAATTTTTCGCCATATTACAACTGTCGAAACTGAATATTCTTATATGTTTTTACAAAATGCAGTCGATCGTAAGTTTATCGTAAACTGCCATACTTGAGCGAATTGTCCTGCACCCTAAGTACAGACTTGATACAATCTCATTGCTTAAAACTACAAACGGTTTTGGTATAATAAGATTATACTTACGAAAAATTAAATATGTTTCTTGCATTTGTATTACACCGTGTTTAAAATGCAAATAGTAGGTCTTTTAATACTTTTTCGTATTAAACGTTCTACATAATAAGTCTGTTGTAGTAGATGTGTTAGGTCTGTGCATTTATTTAAGGTTTGATCGAGATAAGTAGTTCAGTTATAACCAATTAAAAGTATAGGGGGTGTAACCTATTTCTAAGATACTCTCCTTTAAACCCCACTGTCGGAGTCGTCAATTTATAACAAAATCTGAAGGACTAACATTCATAAAAAATTATACAATTGCAGAGTTAATAAAAAAAAATTCACAAGTTATTATTATTGTTATTGACAATTTTATATATATCCAATCAAGTATCGGCTAGTGTTTTCAATTTTTTACTCAGTTGAAATGCATGAGTTTAATACGTGAAAAAATCTTTACTCTCAGGACGTGACTCCTTTGAACTACCAAGACATATCAATAAGACGCTTTACAAGAAAAAATTAAGTGATTTGAAGGTGTGTGTGGCATGTGTAGTACAACTATGTGATAAATGTAACCAGGTAAAAAAATTACTTTAATTTTGGTAACTCACGTTCCAATGGTTAATTAATCTCGCACTGGACACTCCTCTCGGGTAGTTTTTCAATCTCGCCTCTTCTTGTGTGCACTGAATCTATTTTAAGTCAAAATTGCGATCATTTACTATTTCCGCACTTTTTGTAAAAACGTTTGGCAGTAGATTATCGTTCAAACGCCGCCGCTACGAATCATCTGTTTCGCGTTGATTCAGAAATTGGCCGCCGTAGCGCTGATTTCCATGTAGTCGAGAGAAAGGCTTGGTGTTTTGTTTGTTTACGTTAAGGGGATTATTGTCAAGTTAGTCAGTCTATGCGAACACAGCAGAATTCGTTCTCTATTTAAAGTTTTGGTCCCTCCTGGGCCGTTGACGTTCTGGCTGCGTGATTTCTATTAAAATTTGCCGTGTCGCTGCTCTATTTCAGCAACACTTTGGCGTAGATTCTTGTAGAGGTTATGTCAGTCTGTTTGTCAATGTACGGGAAAAGCCTTTCTTCGGGTCTTGTGTCGATTTCTCGCCTCTCGGTTTCGCCTTAGCTGCGTTGTTCAGTGTCGTGGGTGATGCATCAGTTCTGGAGTTCAAGTTTCAAGTGTTTTTTGGGTCGAATTTGGTCTCTCTTTTATACTAATTCAGGCTGCTTGTTTACATCGACTTCCGGTATATTTGTGTAAAAATTCTTTCTAGATTGTTCGAGAATAAACGAAATGGAACATTATGGAACAATTTTCACTTCCGTCGAAGCTTTTAGAACGAATTTCTTATTCTTCATACTAAGGATATTTCAAAAATTACACTGGTATTTATCAAACAGTTTTACATTAGTACTCACAATTTGTATGCCATTATTACATTTAGATTCTCTGTTTTCAACTGAATCTAGTGATACTAATTATGATTGGTTTTTAATTAAATTAAGTCTAATAAGTAACACAATATACAACTCTCACCTTGGTTGTTGTCATTAAAATTCAATCTTTTTAGAACAAAAATTGTTGTGGAATTATTATGTTCCTTCCACAATCTGAACATATAATATTACTACCTTCCTACAACAAAACAAACAAATTTTAACATAGATTATACATAAATAATTACAATTTTACATGGCCTCTGCTCATGGCCTAGATTTTTTGTTAATGTTATAACACAATAATTAGTCTCTTTCTTTAACATATGTAGTATTTCACTAGTGTACACTCAGAGTTTACTATATTGTCTGTCTTTTGTGATACCTGGTTACTCTTTACATATATTATTTTTATCACAGGATGACATAGCATCATTGATTGGTCTTGAGATGTCCTTTTTCATAGTGTGACAAATCTCACTCTTATAAGTTAAATTCTTTTATAATTGACTTTATTTTCAACTGAGTTTGTTCGTTTTTAAGGTATACTGAAGTATTGTACCATTTTATTTTATTTTTGTTAGCATTTTGTAAATATTTAGCCAGATATGATTATTTTTGTACTGGTTGATTGGCTCCAGCCATACATGGTATAGGTAAATATTTTGCTAACTTGACTATTACAATGTTAAAGTTAGTCAAATATATTAGTATAGTCGCTTTATATCATACTTCAACTTTCTAATGCAATTTGGTTGCATTTTGGCGACATTAAATCCATAAATTATACAATATTATATGCCTACCACATGTTTTTAGTTAATACTGTTTTTGGCTATTTTGACTGACGTTTAATCATTTGGCAGCTTTCTTTATTTAAGATAAATTGTTCACTTTTGTCTGCTTGACAATTACATATAGTTTTTATTTCAATTAGATAATAATTAATTTTTTTCATGAAATCTGGGTGCTTGGTCTCAAATCCAACACATTAATATTTTTTGTCATAACAAATATATAATTTTTATTTTAACTTAAACTCTTTCTAATAATGTATTTAAGTCATTTAATACATTTATTTTATTTACATTACATAATATAATAATGGATCATGCCCATTCATTCACAAAAAATAGTTCTTAATACTCTATTCAGAGTTATAAAACTTAATAATTAATGACTTTATTTTGGTTGATTCTGACATTATTTCTCTCTTATAGTGTCTTATGGTTTTTTCACTGTTATTCACTTTAATAATATATATGGGGGTTGTGTCTTAGTCAAAGTCTGGTCGTTTTTCCTGTTAGTAGAAATAATTATTAGACAAAATTACACAATTTTTTAGGACTACTTGGGTTCGATACTGTTCACCTCTCTTTGCTCTTATGATAATTTGCTATATAAATGGTCTCCTTTATGGAACGTTCTGTGACGTTACACAGTATGCCTCTCCGTTAACGTTGATAATTTTTGAAAAACATATCTTTGGTTTTGATGAAATTATCATCTCTATATTAACCTTTTATTAGCTTCTTTATATTTCATACTTTTATCTTATAATTAAATTCCTGTACTACTCCTTTAATATATTAATCCAACTCAATATTCCTAGTTCGTTCTTTGTCGTATCACCTATACCTTTCCTTTTTACCTTGATGTTATTTAATTAATCTTTGATATAATTCCCTATCAATTCCCTAACTTTCATAGAGGGTTGGGAATCAGAGTGGCTCGCTATGGCATACATTCTCTGCCCTTCCTATCTATAACTACTGAAATCAGAGGCAACACATCCCTGTCCAGAAAATAATAATTGCACCTTTGCAACAAATAATAATAATAATAAAAAAAATACAATATTCAAAGATCATAGGCTCCTACACATAAATTCCCTTTCTTAAACTCTTCTGATTATTTCACAATTATATTAACATATCGTTCTCCGCAGGTAAAATTATCGTTTAAAATCATTCAATGTTAATAGCTATATTCATATTCATCATTACCTCCTTATGTAACACACTGTTCTTCCCCTTTATTTTTCATTTATCATTTCCATTTAGTATCAAATATATGACAGTATTTCTCCTTCTTTTCTCCTTTACTAAGTGTCCTTCTCGTAATATTTATTAATAATAATCTCTCTCCTTCTCTAAGTACGGGTAAGCTGGTAAATATACGTTGACATGGCTATTGGAAATAAATCTTGCCTACGGTGGAATGTGTCCATCTCGTAATATTTATTAATAATAATCTCTCTCCTTCTCTAAGTACGGGTAAGCTGGTAAATATACGTTGATATGGCTATTGGAAATAAATCTTGCCTACGGTGGAATGTGTCCATCTCGTAATATTTATTAATAATAATCATTATACAATAATATATATATATATATTTATTTAATAATCTCTACCTCCTTTCTAATTCTGGGTAAGTTAAAAGATTCACGTTAACATGTTTAGTCAAGGTACCTTCTTAATGATGCTGTATTTGACTTGGGTTGTTGGTCATGGTACTTGCTCACTGATTGAGTATTTGACTTGTGATTTTTAATCATGGTACTTTTTCAATGATGTTTGGTTATACGTACCTTTTACTTTGTTACTAAGCGTGTCAGTTACCTCGTAGGTATTGTTTTTATTGTCTCTGGTTATCGTGAAAGGTCCTGTATATAAGAGTAGCAATTTCCTCGTTATGCCTTGTATAGCACTGGGCAATTCTCTATTTTTAACTAACACCTTTTCTCCTACCTCATATTTAATTGCCTTGGGCTGTGATTTGACATATTTTTTCCGCTGCTGTTCCGTTTTTTCTAACACCTTGTTATAAAATTTTGCCCTTTCAAATTGGTATGCGGGTTCGTCGGGAAAATTAATAATTTCTTTTATCTCTCGTGGTGGGGGTCTTTCGAACATAACTGTGTATGGCGACACCTCGATGGTATTGTGATGTGAGAAATTGAGAAAATCCTCGGTTGATGCTACATATTCATGCCATCTTTTCAGCTCGTTATGGCAGTATGTTCTCAGTAACCGTCCTACCTCCCTTAACACTCTCTTGGCTGGGTTACTATTCGGGTGATATACAGACGTCTTGTACGTTTTTATTCCGTGTTCTCCCAGGCTTTCCTTCCAAAGTTTTCCCCTAAACTGAGTACCGTGGTCCGTAATTATAGAATACGGTCGGCCTACCTCCATTATATATCGCTCTATAATGATGTCTATTATTTTCCTGGTCGTTGCCCTAGTTATTGGGTATAGTTTGGTATATTTGCTAAAATGGTCGAAGATGATTACGATAAATTTATATCGGTGTCTCCCACCGCTGCGTGGAAATGGTCCGCAGATATCGAGAAATACCTTTTCCAATTTTTCGGTAGATGATATGGGTATATCTTCCTTTTCTCTCGTTATCACACTTTACTTTTTGACAAATGTCGCACGACAGTATCGCCAGTTGCACCTTCTTATTCATCCCTTTGATGTATGTGTGCTCTTCCAATGCCTTCCTTACTTTGAGGGCACCCATATGTCCGTACCTATCGTGATAGTCGATTATTAGCGGTCTCTCTATCGCTGGTGGAATCACTAATTTCCAATTCTCTTGGTGCAGGGTATTCCTTATAAACAAAGTGTCGTTGTGTATACAATAAAATCTATTTATGACCTCATCGCCGTCCTGTACCCTTTTTCTAATATCTCCTAATTTTGGATCGGCCTCTTGTTGTGACTTTATATCGTTTAAAATAATTTTTAAATCTTCCCTGCTCTTAATAATGTGGTAAACCTTTGCTAATTGTTCCTTTTCGCCGTCAAAGGTTTGGTCTGGTGTATTGACGCGAGATAGGACGTCGGCTGCTACGTTCTGTTTGCCGGGTATATATTCCCATGTGATATTATATTCTTGCAAGGCCAAAACCCATCTAGTCAGCCTTCCGTGGTTCAGCTTACAATGCTTTAAAAATGATATAGATTTGTGGTCGCTTCTAACTGTTATGGGGTACCCTAATATATATGTCCTAAATTTACCGCATGCGAAAACTACACTCAACAATTCTTTTTCGGTAGTATTGTAGTTTCGTTCGCAACTGTTCAGCACGCGGCTAGCAAAGCTAATTACTAAATGGTTACCGTCCTGATCTTCCTGATATAGGGCTGCACCTAAACTCACGTTACTGGCATCGCAGTTTAGAAAAAATGGTTTTGTAAAGTCGGGATGATGCAACATTACTGTTTCTAAAACTTTTCCTTTATGATATTGAGCACTCCATCTTGCTCTGGTCCCAAAGTCCATTTGTCTTTAGCTGATAACTGCTTTTGGAACCTGGCAGTTAGTTCTGAGTAATTGGACCGAAACTTTCTGTAATAGTTACAGATTCCTAAAAATGACTGCAGCTGTTTCCTGTTCTTTGGGGTGGGGAACTTCTGTATGGCCTCTACCTTCTCTTTGGATGGAGTAATCCCTTGTTCTGTTAAATTAAAGCCTAAAAATTTCACCTCATTTGCAATGAATTGGGACTTGTCTAATTTGAGGGTGATATTATTCTCTGATAATTTCTCTAACACCTGTTCAACCCTATTACAATGGTCGTCCCAATTCGCTGAAGTTACCACTAGGTCGTCGACGTATACTGTCGTAAACTTCAGTACTTCCTGCCCCAATATTCTGTCCATTATCTTTACAAACACCGCCACAGAATTTATTAAGCCAAAAGGTAACCGCTTAAACTGATAGTTTCTGCCCTCGAATATGAATGCCATATATTTCCTACTATCAGGGTGGAGTTCTACCTGCCAGTAACCGCATACCGTATCCCATGAGCTTATATATTTGGTTCCGTGAAACTTTTTCAATATCTCCTCTATCTCCCCAGGTGATGTGCAGTCGTTAACAATCATTTTGTTGATCTCCCTAGCATCGAGACATATACGTACCTTTCCGTTCTTTTTTGGCACAGCTATGATTGGGCTGGTAAAGGGCGAATAACTATACTCGATTATGTCGTCCTCTATCATCCTGTTCAATTTTTCCCTGACTTCGTTCTTTAGCGAGTATGCGATCGGGTACGATTTCCTGTTAAATTCCACCGGAGTTTTGAATTTTATGGTGCACTGATAATCTCTGGCTTTACCTGGAGCGTTTGAGAATATGTGTTTATATTTGTTGTATACCTTGATTAATTGTTCCGCCTGTTTTTCGCTGATCAGACCCCTTGCTTTCGTCCTTTGGAAATCCCGTATTTCTTCTAATTTTTCTAACCACAACTCTGGGTTTTCCTCCTGATATAATGGCATGTTAATTGGACGATCGGCACAATAATAATGGTTCACTATCGCTTGATAAGGTGTGTTGTCTGTACCATTTCCTTGGACATCGATTAAATTATGTGATAGGTGTTAGGTGTTGTTGATTTTATGTATTGTGTTAGTGTCAGAAATTGTTTGTCCTCTTGTGTGGTGTTAACGAGAGCTAGTTCGGGATAGTTGGTCAGGTCTTCGCAACGTTAGGGAGCCCGGGGTCTACTTGAAGGAAAGGAAGTACTCAAGTTTTTCTGATTTTGTGATAATAGTCTTGTTGTTATTGTTGTGTATATTGTGTGGTGCAGGAATATACGGGCGGCTCGGGGATGAGTGGGATTAATCCCGATTTGTTCCTCAAGGACGAGCTCGAGTTCGAGATTAAGTACCGGAGTGGGAGGCCCCAGGGAGACGTCGCCTCCCTGAGGAAGCGGTTAAGGGACGCCCTCGCCGCTGGTGAGGTGACGTCCACTGTCAAGTTGACTGATGTGACAGCGGAGGTAGAACTGTGCCAAGAGAGGTGGGGAGAGTTGTGGGAGTTGATTGAGGGTCCTGAGTCGGCCCCACCAACCCTGCGGACCAGGCAGAGGGTCCGGCAGCGTTTACAACACCTACAACACCGACTGGAGAACTTGTCAGCTCAAACGACGATTGCAGTGATCAGCACCACAGTCAAGTCACTTGCGGATCAAGTGGTGACGTCATTGCTGGGCTTTCAGCCTGGCCAATCTCGCACTCCCGCGGCTTCTCCCCAGCCTCCTGAGTTGGATACGGAGCAGACACAAAATCTAGAGGCTCATTTTCCAGATTTCTCGAGGATGGCGGGGGCCTCCTATCATAAATTGCCAAATCCTCTCTCGAACATCATCCAGCAACTACCGGTGGTAGATGGGCTGGATGTGGACCGATTAATGCCCTTTTTCAGGATACTTTTTCAGTTGTCTGACTTCCAGGGAATGTCAGACCGGACCCTCCTCGATCTCGTGTATCCATACTGTCGCGGGTCCATGGCTGAGCGGGTCGCGCAGACACTACGAGGTGGCGGCAGTGTGGCGTCTTTCCATCGGGAGGTGTTGGACGCATGCGTGCCCGGTAGATTGCTGGAGCAAACGACACAAACTTTTCTACCGGGTACAATTAAACGGTGAAAGCTTAGCTAATTTTGTTCACAGCATCCGCGATTCTGCGCGGGTACTGGGGTTGGGATTGTCAGAGGAAGAGATCGTCCAGATCATTTTAGAAGGTGTGACGCCCCAGGAGAGGTCACGCTTGGTCTTTGCGGAGCGTCCGCGCAGTTTTATGGACCTCGATAGATTGTGTGTGTTATCCCCCGGGCTATACAAGCCAACGACGAGTCGAGAGGACCCGGAGGGACGGGTCAGCCCGATTTTCGAAGGGGGGAGCGACGTGTCGTACAATCCCAGCCCCAACAGGGGCAGTCCGCCGGTGACAGGGGCGGCTTTACTAGAAGTATAATTTGTTTTAGATGTAATAAACAGGGGCACGTTGCCAAAATTGTCCAGAGGGTGGTGTGCGTACAACGGCTTTCCCGAGAGTGTTCCGTCTCCAAAAAACGGGGCAAACAGGGGAAGATAGATTGGAGGTCCTCTTCCACTTTCATCCGCGGGTCTTCTAAAGTACGCGCCTCCAGGCCATTTGTAGGTCCCAGTTCTTCGGGCATCAAGGTCCTCCAAACCCTCTCTAAGCCCACGTCTTGCTGTTGGAGTTGAAAAGGAGTCAAACAGAGCATTAGTTGACTCCGGATCAGCAAGATCAATTACATCATCCAGAGTGTGCGAGGACCTTGAAAAGCAAGGTTTAATTAAAAGTTCGGAACAGTCTTCCGTGGTGTGCTGGACGGCATCCCAGGAAATTCTACCCATTTCCCGGGTGGTTGCCTTTAAATTTAAGATTGAGGGATTTTCTTGGGTGTGGAGCTTTCTGGTTTCTCCGGCTCTGGGAGTTGAGTGCATTATTGGTGCCGATTACATCTGTAAAAGTGGTCTCGTCATTGACATCAAAGAGAACCAATGTTATTTTAAATTTAATCGGGGAGTTGTAATCCCTTTCCTTGGATATCAGGGGACTCGGGAAGATATCCAAGAGGTTGAGTGCCCCGACACATCTAGAGACCACCTCTCCCAGTCCCAGCATTCCGCATTAGATCAGTTGTGTGAGCAGTTCCCCACTGTGTTAACTCCGGCCCTTGGGCTCACACATCTCTTGGAGTATAAGATTCGCCTAACGGACTCCAAGGTTGTGCGCTCCCACCCTTATAAATTTGCCCCTCCAAAGATGAACATCTTGAGGGAGAAAGTTCAAGAATTATTAGACCAGGGGGTGATTGAACCTTCCAGTTCCAGTTATGCCAGTCCAGCGTTCCTTGTGCCCAAGCCTGGAGGTAAACATCGGATGGTGATAGATTATCGAAAGTTAAATACCAACATTGAGGTGGATTCCGTTCCCCTCCCGGATCTACATGCGGCTTTCGATTGGCTCAGTGGGGCCAGATATTTCACTGTTATTGATCTTGATGCCGCTTACCGCCAGATTCCCTTGGCAAAAGAGAGTAGACCGTACACGGCATTTTCCGTACCGTGGAATCTATATCAATATACTAGGGTTCCCATGGGCTTGGCTGTGGGGGCCCAAACACTCACTCGTCTATTCGTCGTTTTTCGCGACGTAAAATTCAAGTTCGTGTTCAATTACTTGGACGACTTGCTGGTGTATAGTAAGACATTCGAGGAACACCTGTGTCAGCTGCGAGAGGTGATGTGTCGTTTGAGAAGTCTGGCCTCACAGTCAATCCTGAGAAGGTTCGTTTTACCCAGGAAAGCATTTCTTTCATAGGGCATCTAGTTTCACACCGGGGTGTTACTGTCGACCCCGAGAGGACCCTGGGCATCCGTGACTTTCCCCCTCCTAGGGATGCAAAGGGGATAGCTAGATTCGTGGGAATGGTCAATTTCTATAGCAGATTCATTCCTAATGCTGCGGAAATCGCTGCACGCTTGAATGAGCTGCGGAAAAAAGGAGCTAAATTCACATGGGGTGAGAGCCAACAGAAGGCTTTCGACACCCTAAAGGAAGCCATCATCTCCCCACCGGTGTTACGGATGCCCGATTTTTCTAAACCTTTTGTCCTTCAGACGGACGCTAGTTCGGTTGCTCTTGGGGCGGTTCTATCCCAGGTCGTTGACGGCGCTAGGCAGCCTGTGGCTTTCATTTCTAGAACTTTGACCCAGCAAGAAAGAAAATCTTCTCTATATGAGCTAGAGTGCTTAGCAGTAGTGTACGCTCTAGACAAATTCAGGCGTTTTCTGGAACATGCTGAGTTCCTGGTCGAGACTGACGATCAGGCTCTCTCTTGGCTTCTTGCTCATCCCGGAAACTGGGTAAAATTGGTAGATAAGTGGTCAAGATCTCGTACTTCAAATTCAAGGTGCAACACATCCGGGGAACTCAAAAGGTGGTTGCATATACTTTGTCACGCATGTTTTCCCAGCCCAGTGAAGCCCAATCTGAGCAACCCTGTGCACTTCTACTAGATTTTCCATTAGTCTTCACTGATGTGTTACCCCATCAGTTAGAGGATGAAGAGCTGGGTCCGATTATCCAAAATCTTAAAGAGGTTAACGTACAGGCCCCTTACTTCTTGTCCAAGGGCGTCCTGTGTTGTAGAGAAAGGAAAGGACGTGCCCCGAAGGTAGTGCTGCCTAGCAAACTCGTGCTAACGGTCTTCAGTTACTATCACAATTCCCCGGTAGGTGGTCATAAGTTAATTTCGAAGACCATTTCCAGTATTAGACGACATTTCATCTGGAAGGGCATGGATAGGGATATTGCTACTCGCGTTAAGATTTATCATCTCTGTGGCTTGTGTAAACCTGCTCAGAACACCAAGTTAGGGTTGTTGTCATCTGATGTGGCGAGCAGACCGATGGAGAAGCTATTCATCGACTACGTGGGACCTTTCCCCCGTAGCAAGACTGGTAATACTTACCTACTTGTATGTGTGGATGCTTTTTCAAAGTTTGCCTGAGAAGATAACGACGCACATCTCTAAACTGAAGCTCTGTCGCAGGGGATAGACAGGCTGGTATGGGGGGGGGGGGTGATTTTGATGGTCTCCGTGTTTGTAGAGGTGGTTATCATCCAGGGAGTAGAGTGTGTTACTAGGGTGCCTTAAAGAGAGAGGAGTCGGGTAGCGGGTAGATGTTCCCCACAGTCTCAGTGGTGTTCGTCTACTTCAGGGACGCGTCCCTGCCTGCACGAGCCTTGGTTTTCTCCATTCTTCCTTATTTTCGGAGGGAGCCATGTCCTTACCTTTAGTCCTAGCTTTTGACCCTTCAATGATCCTTCCCTCTTTTCATCTTCCCGATTTTCCTAACCCTCCCCTTAGAAAAACATAATCTCAAAAAAATTCAAAAAAAATTAGAAAAAGGAATGAAAAACCCCCCAAAAAAAAAAGAGTTAGAGAGAGAGGAGTGAAACCTACCGAGTTGATAAGGTCAGTTGTGAACTTCATCCACTCTGTACGTTTTGGCATACCGTTAGATTATAGTCTCATGGAGGCCATCATTTTCCCCCTGTCGTGAGAGTGTGATGGATTGATAGAGTGTAAAAAAAAAAAATTTTGAACACACACACAAATAAAAAGAGGGTTACAACCTGACCTTTTTTCATTTTATCTTACATCATTCAAAGCGTATTTCCCCTCTTGATCATTCACTACTCTTTGGTTACTTGGGTTTCGTTGTCATTACCGACTAATTAATTTATCATAAAATAATATAGGCTATTATATCTTTTTAATATATATATATATATATATATATATATATAATATTTATAAAGTTGTATTTAAATATTAATTCACTATATGATAAATCACTTCATACAGTAATGTACGTTACGTTTCTTCAAGGCTTCTCACTATCAGTATGCCTTCAAAAATATTTAAATTGACAGTTTATTATTTACAGTAACAAAATTAAAATGTCCAGTAAACTACAATCAGGTGAAACAGCTATGGTTACATATTAAACAAAATACGGTAAAAAAAATACCAAAAAGCGAAAATTCAACTTCCCGCTAAAACGTTCATACAAACAATGTTTTAAACTTTTCTATAAACATGCAACACAGGTGTCCCATTTTTTGCAACCTCTTTCATTAATTAGGGAACTACAAAGCTGCAGTTATCTTCAACACGCCGTCAACACTTGTTTTAATAAACAGGATTAAAGCTATAATGAATATTGGTAGGTATAACATGGTACATAATGAGAAAATATCTTCATTTTGAATAGAGAAATTAAATAATGTTAGTACCTTAATAATTATTTAAGGCAATTATATACATAGAACTTGAATAAAAAAGTATTTTCATGCAAGTTCTCATACTTGCGGACTTTCATTTTGTTTGTACATTAAGCTGTCCTCAACAAGACATGTGGTGTGTGTGTGTGTGTGGTATAGGTAATTAATTTTGTTTGTCTGTATGTGTAACAAAAAAGAGAGAATTCATTAGCGAGGCGTCCTGTTTTGTTGTCTGCCCTTATATATTCGGACCCGCACAACTACCGTATTACGTCTCTATGTGAATAGGCCTACGTGTAACACAGATTTCATCCTAGCTAAAGACTCTTCTCTATGTTTTATAGTCTGGGGATATTATTTCTGTAGCTACAGACTCCAACTGTATTCTTTAGATTATAAAACGCTGACATATATTTTCGTTGCAAGATTTTCCTGTAACGTTACTGAGATTACGAGAAATTTTTCAAGAAGAGTGACAATCTACCTAGTCGGACTGTATTGTGGGCAACCTTTGCTTCTGTACATAGAATAATGGCAATAATATTGATTAATTAGCCACATACATGTTGGTCTATAACTCAAAAGCACAGTGTGTATAGAACAGTATAGAAGTGTGTATACAACACACTGTTTGTATAACAGTGTGTATAGAAGCTACATATTGCTGTACAGTGGAGTTTCCCAAAAACACAAGAGCTTTTCTGGAGTAGAGATAATGGTAGCCCAAAATGGAAAAATCACAAACGTATACTCTTGTCAATGGCAGAATAATAGTTGTTAGATTCAAAATTAATGGAGGGAGTCTCTCTGTCATTGGCGTGTATGCTCCAGAGAGTGGTAAGTTGGAACAGTCGGATTTATTTTATGATGAGCTGAAGAAACAATTATATGTGTATAATATCACGGATCACGTAGTTGTAGTTGGTGATGCTAGACCTGGTAACCAAACTATTGAAAATGTTATGTTTTTTTTTTGGTATGTCATCTATTAAAAGAAAGGTATAAGGTTGATAGAATTTCTTAATGTAAATCAACTTGAAGTAACCAATATATTTTTTAGGAAAAAGGAAATTAACAGATATAATATATATTGTCACCCAGAGAACTTCGATCATTAATTGACTACGTAATTGATAATCAAAAGATGACTTCACAAGTAAGTGATACGCATGTTTTCAGACGTCCAAAGAGTAACACTGATCATTATATGGTGGTCTCTAAAATTGAGGTTTGCAGAAGATAGCGGAAAGTTAAGAATGTTTCTGGGGTACAAATAAAGAAAGTTTTTAAGCTATTCTTGCCTCCATGAAGAGAGTATCCGTAATCTCTACCAGAAGAGGTTACCAGAATATGCACAATTAGTCCCTACTAGTTACAGTATAGAAGAAGAATGGAGTAATATACGGAACCTTTGGAAAACGTGATCAATGAAGTGTTTGGAAAGAAACGAATAAATACTCAAAAAGGGGTTTAAAAATATGAAACGAAGAGATAGAGCAAGCGGTACAAGAAAATAAATTGGGTTATCACAAATACCTTCATACAAGAACCAGTAAAGATCCGGGTATTTTTATAAGCAGGAACGTTATAGTGTAAAATACATTATCCGGGAAGCACATGACAAATCATGGGATACATTTATTAATAATACGGCGGACGATGTACATGGTTGCATATAATTATATGAAGCATCTCAACCGAAACGAGAGGGAGACACTGCATATAAATTTGATTGCAAAGGATAAATGGACTGAGCATTACAGAGAACTATGGTATGATCCTAACGTTCCCCAGAAAGCTGCGGAAGACTTAAGAATTGACAGAGGTGTAGGTCCATTAACACTTGAGGAACTAGAAGGTGCATTTTCATCCATGAAAAATCTGAAAGCAGCTGGTTTGGATGGAATAAACTCCAAACTACTAAAATACTCTAGTATATTACTGAAGATTAGATTGCAACATTTGCTGAATATGTGTTGGCCGAGATGCAGGATCTCCGTTGAATGGTTTTATAAAATCTGATATAACGGTGCCATCAAATTTTAGAGTATAATCTTGATAGATACAATTTAAAAGTTATATGGAAAAATTATTAATTAGAGACTTCGTCCTATCTTGAATATTTTACTTCCTGGGCAAACAGGCAGTATTATGTAAAGGCCGATCTTGCACTGATAAAGGATTCTCTTTGAAAATATTAATTGTGAAGAAAAGTAAATTTAATTTGGAGACTCGCCTCGTCTTCATTGACTACGAGAAAGCATTTGATAGAGTTAACAGATCCATTCTGTAGGACGTTATGTGTAAGAGGGGTTATCCTAAACATCTTGTAGACGGCATAAAGAGTTCATACTATTGTACAAGAAGACGATTGTACGTACTATTGTACTATTTTGTAAAAGTGACGATTTGACAGAAGAGATTTACAATAATCCGGGAGTGCGCGAAGGCTGTAGCATGTCTCGCACATTAATTAAATATTAATTAATATTTAATTAATAATTATACCTATTTAATATTGATGACATAGTTAGAGAGTGGAAATTACGAGTGTCTTTGGGAATAACACACATGAATACAATGCTGTTTGCGGATGATCAAGTAATCATCCAAAACAACGAATGACAGCTCCAGAAACCAATGTTCCAGTTACAGCAAGTCTGTTCAAATTATAACATGAACATTTCTGTGCAGAAGACAAAAACTGGCATTTGTAGGCAAATACCCTTTACGGACTAAGATTGTGTTGGATAATAAGAATATAGAGCAGGTATCCATATTTCCGCTATTTTGGTCGTGTCATCACTTATGATGTGGGTTACAATGATGATCGCAAGTTAGCTAAGATTCAGTCAATGTGTGGCACAATTCATCGAGCGCTGTCAGGAAAAGAAAGGAAAGAGACTCAACTAAAATTTTATCAGGTAATGTTTATGCCAGTTTTCGTTTGTATAGTTGTGAAACTTTCGTTCTGGCGATAAATCATCTGAACTGAAAAGAATACACGCAACGGGGATGAGATTCTTGCAATCTGTTAAAGGCAGCACAGAAGGGGTTATATTTTACAATGAAGACGTTTACAAGAGTTGAATATATTTAATAGCCAAGATTGTATTGAAGAGAACAAATAAAGATGGACTACTCGTCTAAATATGCTGCCTGATGGCAGGTTTCCTAGGGAAATTTGGCAATAAAGCCTGTCGGATAGCAAAGTGTAGGACGACCTAAGAAACGTTGGTGAAGTGTATATACTTCTTTGGGTGATTCACCAGGTCCCTGGTAAAAGAAGAAGAAGAAGAAGAAGAAGAAGTAATTACTACTACTACTACTACTACTACTACTACTACTACTACTACTACTACTACTACTACCACCACCACTGCTGCTGCTACAACAACAACAACTACTACTACTACTACTACTACTACTACTACTACTACTACTACTCGTACTATTATTATTATTATTATAATTATTATAGACATATTTTGTTTGCTTTTTAGCGTTTAATTTCACTTTCAAACACAAATAAACTAATAGACTTTTGAGTATTTCGCTGTAGTCATTAACGCCCGTGTGAATCTTCCACGCGTGACTTTGTGACAAATATGTATGTTAAATCAGAATCATTTTCAAATCTGCCTTTACTTTTACTCGTTACATATTCTTATGGTGTACACAGGCCTATTCAATTTAGAATGATCCACAACAATAAAAGAAAAATATCTGTCGCATTTGCGTTCCTTTTAACCGTAAACCAGGGAATCTAAAATGGGAATGTGTATAAACAGAATGTGATACTACAAAATCCAAAATCATTCATTTTGTTTTTTCTTTTATATTAACAGTTTAGTTTATCATAATCATTTGCATGTATACAAACGTCACATGGCTTTTTGATAAAAACTGGGATTTGAGTCAATACCAGGAAAGCAAAAATGATATGTCAGTTTATACCAGTGGCAGTAGATTGAATCATCTGATGATGATGAGATGAGTGAGTATAAAATGATAAACAAAATTGATTGTTTAGTTCAGGAAACTAATTTACAAAAACTTCAAACGTCACGGGATGATGGACCGCAGAGGTAAATCCTAAATATTTATCTTAAATACATATTAACACTGTGTCATTGATTGGTAACAAACACGAGTAACAAAAGAATCTGACTACTTGTAGATATATATGTGCTTTTATCCTTATATAATCAGTTGATATAAAGAGTATAAAAGTTGATTTAAAAATATGTTTTCTTTTTTTTTAATGTTTTAAATATGTTTTATAAAAACTGCTGACTCTTGTTACTCCATAAGAAAGGAATTTTGGATTTCATAGAAATTGTTGTAATTTTTACGTAAATTACCGTAAAATGTATTTTCGTCCTTGCTATGACAACGCTATGTGATTATAATTTAGGCAGAATTTAAAATGTTGCTTTTAATTCATTCTGAAACGTTTCCTGAAAAATACACATTTGACTGACTTGTCTAGTATATTTCGGAATGTTATTCAATCATTCATCACTAGTACTTTTTCTACGTTTATTCAAATTTACTTCTACTAAATGTCATTGCTGCTTTTAACCACGTACAAACAACTGATTTTTGTGAGCTCCACAATCCTAGTTTGCGTCAAAGACGTAGCTGTTTCTTCTAAAACTTCCACATTAACAGTAGCATTATCAATTGACATTCCTTCTTAACTACAAATTATTGTTCTAAACTAAGTGATATTCTAATTAAAGATTAGCGATCATATAAAAAAGAATTGATGGGTTTTTTAAATATATAATACGAAATTGTTATTGGTATGACTTGATATTTGTAAACAGCTAAAGACTACTGTATATTTTATTATTTTTAATAGTGTTGAAAAATTATTTTTTTTTAGACCTTAATATATTTTAAACGCCTATAAGTAAGCATTTGCACAAAGAAAAAGTGTTAACGTGATCACACAAGTCACGACGTATTTATTGCGCAGTACACCAACACAAAGCCGATGCAACGAGAAGTCGTACTTGTGAAATACCGTTCCCATGAGAGTAGTTACGCGCTGTCGTTCACTCTTAGGGACAATCCTATTTTCTGCAGTCCCTGGTGCTACGCCCTCAATTTTACTTTAGTAGTATTTTACTAGTAGCGTGATACAATACTATCACAGATAGACTACTCGGGATTCGCTTCAGCAGACACGTGCGTATACACAAGCACATTATTCCTATTGCTACCTTTTTCTCTGCCACTGTCTGTCTGTCTACCTGTCTGTATATGTGGTCTGTCTGTCCCTCTCATTCTCTCCACCTCTGCCTTTCTCTCCAAATTTGATTCAAATAATGTTCGTCACATCCGTTTAAATTTTAATATGCATGAGAAGGAAATATTTATTTGGATCTAGATGTTTAGTTAGAAGTTTTAGTGCTAAATTAATACGTTATGAAGAAATTCGCTTCGACCTTTAAAAAATGTGATAAAAGGCAAAGGAAATAATTAAATTTCTCCAGGTAACTATGTCAGGACTTATAATCTATTTATAAAAGCTTATATCAGGGTTACTGTAAATAAATGAAATTGCTATAACAAGAGGATGTATTATGTATTACATATCTTGGGCGTAATAGGCACTCTGTAAATTACATAATTTCTGTATTTATTATCAAGCTTATAGCACATACTATAAAACACAGAATATATAAGTAACACCCTTATATTACATATAATATATTTGTCATGAATACTCTTAAACCTCTCTGTTTTTATTTTAATTAAAATGTATTTTTCTTTCAAAGTAATTTTCGTATGCCTCCATTACTATATTGACATAAAATAATAGAACATATAGCGAAAAGTCTGTAATGATTATCATATTGTATGATAATCTACCTACTGGCCCATAAAAAAGTATGATTCGCGTGATTTAAACACCTAATTGCCTATATTGTTATGAAGTAAAGAACAGCAATAGTTATTTTAAAATTTACTTCTATTGTTTAGGATGTTTTATCATGAATATTCAAAATGTGTTACATGTTATTATTTCTTATATAATGCACACCAAGTCAATTCCTATCCTCTCTCTCTCTCTCTCTGTCTCTCTCTCTGTCTCTCTCTCTCTCTCTCTCTCTCTCTCTCCCTCTCTCTCTATATATATATATATATATGTAGCATAACAGAATTATCACCTTAAAATTTAACATAATACCACATGAATAAAGAAGAAAAGGCAATAGTGAGTGAGGAAAAGTAAATGGTTAAAAAATAAACTAAAGAAACTGTTCATTAAGTCGATAAAATGTTAATAAAATTAAACTGAATAACAAAGAAAACTCTTGGTCCATATATAAATAACCAACTAATAAAACCCCAATAAAACAGCAGTATACCCAGTAGGTTGGGGAGCAGTAAAAGAAAAGACAAAGGTAAAAAGGTAAACAAAATATTAATAAGGGGAAATTTATTAAATTAAGAAGCAGAGAAACCCCAAGGCACAAAACCAATAACAAATTAATAAGGAGCTGCAAATAAGAAAAGGACATGAAACCACAAGATAAGAAAATACTAATATAATGAGAAGGAAGAGACAAAATATGTCAAGGTTCATAAAAGGAATATATCAACAAGAAAGGATATCCACTAAAACATTATGAGGAATGAAGATACCCAATTTTTACTCAATTGAAACCAATGATAAATGTCAGACCAAATAACAAGTTACAGGATACAATACAGTTAAAATAAAATTGTAAACTAAATTGTAAGCCTATTTAAGAATAGAGTGAAACAATTAAAAAGACTACCAATAGTGTAGAAACCAACCAAAACTTACCCTAGTGTGAGAAGTCATTTAAAAAGACTACCAATAGTGTAGAAACCAACCAAAACTTACCATAGTGTAAAAAATTATTTAAAGGACTACCATTAGTGTAGACAATAATAAGTGACACACTATAATAAAGAATAGTGTAAGAAATATAAATCAATTAAAAAGACTACCATCAGTGTAGAGAATTACCCTATAAAAAACCTAAAAATAAAAGAGAGTCTCATGACTAAGAATAGTTTTAATGATAAAAGTGTTTTAAAAATTAAGTAATATAAGAATTTAATAGGTATAAGATGTTTTTATTTTATTGTATTAGCAAATTAGGTATAGTGGATACAAGAGACAGTTAATAACTGAAAGTGTCATTAGTTATAAGATGTTTTTATTTTAATGTGTTATCAAAATAGTTATAGTAATTAAAAGAGACAGTTAATAACTGAAGGTGTTATTAGGAATAAGATGTTTTAATAGGATTAGGTTTGTTATAAAAGGAAACATAAAAACAAAGGACAGCCAATGACTGATAATATTGCTGATAATAAGATGTTTCCATTCTAATTCTATATATATAAAAAATAATAGGCATAAGATGTTTTTGTTATGTTTAAGTGCTCCCTACGTCCTAGCCTACTACACCTCGGCCACGTGGGGAGCGGGCAACATCTATTACTCTGTAGCTGGCTAACAGGGCAATGGTCCGTGGAGGCTACCGCTTGGTAGAAAGGGAGGTGGCTCTCCCAAGGTCCTCTAGCTGGGCTTACTCTTTTTCCACTTACTTTGAGTAAGACCCCTTCTCTTTTGTCTGGCCTCTCTTGGTCAACTCTTGTTCTTTCCGACCCTGACGCTATTAGGTTACCGAGGTATAGGGGTCTTTCAGTTTCATATTTCTATTACTCTATACTTATTGGATAAACATTAAAGCAATGGATAAAACAAATAAAGGAATGACTACCCCAGGTGGCAGACCAGGTAAAAACCTGGTAAATCCACCCTCTTCGGAGGTCGGCCCCATGGATTCTGGGGGGGCTAGCTATTGCTTGGTGAGGATCCGTTTAGAAGAGGTTCGTTGGTGGCAAGGTCTCCACCAACTAATATAAACTGTAGCTTGGAAAAACAAAACGCACAGATACCAACACTGGAAGTCCCAGAGGACACAATAAGGAGACTGCAGGCTCAGCTTAATTCTGCTTATTACGAAATCAGACGACTACAGGAAGAAATCAAGAAGTTACAGCCTAGGGTATCCTATAGTCCAGCCAACTCGGAAGAAGAGGAAGAAATCGTGGCCAAAGAAACTGCTTGGATACTGGAAAAGAATAAAAAACGTAAAAGGAAAACTATGGAATCACCAGAAACACTGAAAACCAGTCCAATAAACAAAAGTAAGAGGACTAAAGAAAATGTAAAAAAATCGGCTAAGCCACCGCCAGTGATACTGAGCAATGTGGAAAATTATATAGAAATAAGTCAGAAACTGAAATCAAAAGATCTGAAATTTAACACCAGCATGATGAACAACAATCAGCTGAAAATTAATGTAGACACAGAAATGGAATATAGAGAACTGACAAAACTCCTAAAAGAAAGTAAGATGGAATGGCATACTTATGAAAATAAACAGACCAGACCAATAAGAGTCATGGCACGTAACTTGCATCCAACATGCATATCAGAAGAGATTAAAGAGGAGTTATTGAATAGAGGATATAAAATCCTTGAAGTAGTTAATAAAATTAGAAAGACTAAAGTTGACGGCAAGGAAAAAATCACACATTTGCCATTATTTATGCTAACGTTTGACAGATCAGAGGATATAAAAAAAATATTTGATATTCAATATTTATGTCATATGAAAATAAAAATTGAAGCTCTCAGGAGTAACAAACTGATACCACAGTGTAAAAGGTGTCAAAGATATGGTCACACTCATAAATATTGCCAACATGGACCTATCTGTGTTAAATGTGCAGGCAATCACAGGACCATCGATTGCCAGCAAAAACGAGATGTGCCAGCAAAGTGTTCAAATTGTGCAGAAGCACATTCTGCTAGCTACAGGGGTTGTTTGGTTGCACGTGAACTTCAAATAAGACGCAATAACTTAATAAGTGAGAGACGACCTAAAAAACCTCAACCAAGAACTTTCACAGCTAATAAAATAAATAGTGAAATGTCCTTTGCCCAAGCAGTTAAAGCTAACAAGACTTGATGAATGATGATTCATCAATGGTGCAAATGATGCAGAATATGATGGACATGATGAAAATAGTCATGGATAGACTAGATAGATTAGAAGCCAGAAATCCGGGCACAATCCCACAGAGAACTAATCAATGGACCAGAAAGACCTAATGATAGTTACCTGGAATGCCAACGGTATCCAGAACAGAAAGCAAGAAATAGAATTATTCCTCAAGGCACAAGACATTGATATATGTCTAGTATCAGAGACACACTTAACATATCAGTCATGCTTAAAAATAAATGGATACCAGGTATATCAAACAATTCATCCGGATAATAAAGCCAAAGGAGGAAGTGCTATCATTATTAAGAATAGGATTAACCACTATGAGGAGTGTCACCTTCAGACTACAGAAATCCAACTCACTGTAGTTGGAATCAAATCCGTTGGTGCGATATACTGTCCTCCAAGACACAACCTAAAGGAGTTAGATTACAAGAAATTTATATTACACCTAGGTGAGAGATTCATTGTAGGCGGAGACTACAATGCTAAACATGTAGATTGGGGATCCAGATTAACAACAACTAAAGGTAGCGAGCTTAATAAAGCAATACAAGAAACAGGTTGTAGCTTCCACAGTACAGGCAAACCTACTTACTGGCCCACAGATCCTAATAAAATTCTAGATCTATTAGATTTCTTCATATCAAGGAGGGTCTCGCAGAACTTTATTGATATCGAGGAGAATTTTGATCTTGACTCTGATCATTCAGCAGTAATACTGACGCTGAGTGAAAGGATAATAAAAAAAGTAAACAAACCAAGCCTAGTTAACAAAACTACTGATTGGGAAAGCTTCAAATTAGAACTTGAAGGCAAGATACAACTAAATGTCCAGTTGAGAACTAAGCAGCAATTAGAAATAGAAGCCGAGAAGTTTAATTATAATATTCAAACTACAGCCTGGAACAATACGAGAGAAATCACCCATGGAATTGTTGGTAACAACTATCCTAGAGAGATCAGAGAACTTGTCAAAGAAAAGAGGAGAGCTAGAAGAAAATGGCAACAGACACGTGACCCAAATGATAAAACTGTACTTAACAACAAATCGCAACAACTAAAGCGTGTAATACAGAAGTTAAAAGAAGCATCAATAGCTTCCTATTTGGAAAATCTAACAGCAGATGGAGATACAGAGTACTCGTTGTGGAAAGCAACGAGGAAGCTTAAAAGGTCGATCACTCAAGTACCACCTATTAGAAAAAGCGACGGTACATGGGCTAGAGATAATAAAGAAAAAGCTGAAGCGTTTGCTGAACATCTAGCTGACATTTTTAAGCCAAATAATACCCAGTCTGATACAGAGTTAGATGAAGATACAAATCATGAAGAGGAGGACATTCAACTGGTCACCCCAAAAGAGGTAGCTAAGGAGATCAAGATAAACTTGAACCCCCGAAAATCACCTGGCTTTGACCTCATTACAGGTGAGACCTTAAAGCAGTTACCTAAGAAAGGGATTGTTATGCTTACATATTTATTCAATGCGGCACTTAGGCTAAAGCATGTTCCTAGTGTCTGGAAGGTGGCAGAAGTTATTATGCTACGTAAACCAGGCAAACCGCCAAATAAGGCCAAATCATATCGGCCCATATCACTGTTGCCATCTATATCAAAGCTTTTTGAAAAACTTCTGTTGCAAAGGCTAAATCGAGTAATAGAGAGAAAAAAGCTGATACCAAATCATCAATTCGGGTTCAGACAAAAACATTCCACAATAGATAAGTACATAGAATAACAGACACAATAGAGAAAGCACTAGAAAAAAAGCTAATCTGCTCGACAATCTTCCTCGATGTGGCTCAGGCCTTTGATAAAGTTTGGCATAAAGGTTTAATACATAAACTTAATAAAATGCTACCAAAACAATATGCTGACGTGTTAAAATCATATATATCGGAAAGATTATTTAGAGTCAAACAGGAAGATGACTATTCTGAGCTAAGAGAAGTGAGGGCAGGTGTGCCCCAAGGGAGTGTTTTGGGGCCCATCCTCTACTTGTTGTTTACATGTGATCTGCCGCAGCCAGAGAATGTGTCTGTTGCTACTTTCGCTGATGACACAGCTATAATGGCGATTGGTTCGACCTTAGGTGTAGCTACCAACATGCTTCAAGGTGCTAGTGATCAGATACAGCAGTGCACTAGGAGATGGAAAATTAAGCTTAATGAACTGAAATCTGTCCATATCAATTTTACAAACAAAAGAATAGAGAACAGTCTTCCAGTTACCTTAAATGGTGTTGTAGTACCATATGCAAACACTGCCAAATATTTGGGGATGACCCTAGATACAAAGCTACGATGGAAAGAGCACATCAGAAAAAAAAGGACGGAGCTTGGTCTCAAATATAGACAACTGTATTGGCTCTTGGGACGAAATTCTCAGTTGTCAATACACAACAAAATTCTGATATATAACCAAATTCTGAAACCAATTTGGCTTTATGGAATTCAACTGTGGGGTTGTGCGAAAGAAACGAACATTAGATGCATTCAAACCTTCCAGAATAGAGTGCTACGGAACATGGTAAGTGCTCCATGGTACATCAGAAATAGTGATCTACATCGAGACCTTAGGATCCCTGATGTCGCCAGTGAAATTAAAAAAGGTTTGCTGCAAAGCACGAATCTAGACTACACCAGCATATCAATGTAGAAGCTATTCAACTGCTTGACAACGCCAATACAGTGAGAAGGCTGAAGAGAACTAAAACTTTTGAATTAGTGTAGTGTAGTGTGTGCAGAAATCTAGAAAGTAATATATAGTACACCAGTGGGCGACTGTATAAGTAACTTAAAAACATTAGATGTAAATTGATGGTTGGTCTTTTAGACCAGTTTCAATAAAAAAAAAAAAAAAAAATGTTTAAGTGATATAAAAAAAAAATTAGTAGATATAAGATATTCTGTTGTATTTGAAATAATGTTCAATAATTTCCGAGTTTGTGAAGGCAGAGAAGGCACGTAGGTAATAGGAATATTGAATTTTTATTAAACTGTCAACCATATAAAGAGTAATAAGGCAAATTAACTAACACACCACAATAGAAAAACAAAACAGCATTGTAAACCAACATCAACTATCATAGAGTCAAACTCAAATAAATAAATTCAATCAAACTGCATATAATGAATAGAAACTAGTCCATACAACACAAAGATATGAAAATGTAATCAGTACAGAAACAAATATTAACAAATGTAATGACAAAAGAATAAAATTAACTTTATTTGGAAATAAGTAATACTAGGCCTAATGGGTACTCAACTCAGATAAAAAGTAAATTAATCAATATTGGAGTATTATAACAACAAATTATTAACAACAAGCAATAATCATGGAGTGAGTAAGATTATTTAAGGGAAATATTAACATAAAATCACTTGTAAACCATTTAAATACTAAAATTGTAAAAAATACAAAGCCTACAATAAATAGCAAAAATTGTAAATTTTAGGCTTATCTGAACATAAAACAGACCCAGTTGTATATCAAATTATGTAAAATTAGCTTAAGAATATTGCTGAATAGTTAGATTTTTGTAAAAGTAATAAATAATTAAGTTACAGCAATAAATAGGAAACTTGTCATGTACATTTATGAGTTGAAATCAAATCCAAGACATGTAAATTTGTAAAAAAACAATGGGAAGAGGAAAAAGACATTTTATAAATTACCACAAAACGACGACTTTAAGTCATCAGTCTATTGTTAATCGTGAATGTGTACAGATCAGAATTTACTGACGGAAGATCTAAAAAATAGAAATAGTGTAAAAACAATGACGTACAACCTCAAAAAGTGTTACTGAGGTTACCAAATGGAAAACAACACCACTACTTTATAAATAACACGAAAACCGAAACAGAACAACAGTAATAGTAATACCCATTACTAGAACGAGAAATCAACCGCCATTTTGAGCAAAATTCAACAAACTTTATCTGGACACGAACTCAACATATTTGAACACAGAACACTGCACCAAATAAATATCACAGAACGACATCGCCGAGGAGGGAAGAACACTTCACACAATTTTCCAGGGATACTACAACCTCGCAGAGGAAGGAATTCGCATTTTATTTCTGAGGGAGAAGAACATAGCGTCAGCGTTGTGTAGCAGAAATCAACGAGGTGAACGGCGGCCATTTTCATTGCAGAGCGACCACCACATCGACACTGCCTCCACGAGTCAGTGACGTCATTCTACGAAATGGTTCGATCTTTATTTAATAATTGACAATTTTCATAATCCTGTTATTTTTTCAGCAAATAATAATTTATTTTAAGATAATTGTAAGTATTGTATCTTATTCCTTGCCCTCTCTGACCATTTCGACAGTTAAAAGAACCCGAAATAATTAATTTTGTAACATTATATTTTGTCATTTTTGTTCACAATCAACCTGAGCGAATCTCAATCAATGATATAGTCCATGCGCGTAAGATTGGCGCACAATTTCAAATTTTAAGAAATAAACATCACAATTACTCAATTACATGTGTTCATAATTATTTGTACAATAAATATTAGTTTCTTCTTTCTTCTAAAAATAATTTAGAGTTATTAGAGAAATATACCAAGAAGAAGAAGAAGAGGAGCGAAGTTAGAAAAGAGAATACTAGATCCGACTACATAACTAGATTATCTATAGAGAACAAATATTAAAAAAAACACAATATCTCATTTATTCAATTGAAGGTAATTAAAAATAAATTACAATTATTTAATTATTCAATTAATTAATTAAACAAAAAAAATTTATTAAATTTATAACTAACAACAAAATTTTTTGTTATCAACATCAAATTATAATCTCTATTTTATTTGTTTTATAACAATATATATATATATATATATATATATATATATTGTTCCTATATAATATCTGGCGTCATTCGTCAACTAGTAATGTTCACTAAAATATTTCACCAAAATATCCATAATACTCGTCAACACTACACAAGAGCGTAATTGCTTGCGACTTTGTTCACAGTGTGCGCGGCCGGCAAAGTCTAGAACAGTCTCGTTAACGCATGTTTAGAATCACCCACGCAAACAACATTACATCTGATTCTCCTGGGATGTCGAGAAACATGTAGAACATTCTGTAATGATATAACACTTTCCCCTCCTTAAGTCTGTTCGTCCCAAATTGTCAAACCATCTTAGAAGTAATACTTAGCCAGGAAATCTATATGGACTACCTTAAATCTTTGCTGTCCCTCCTGATGAATCCGATAGACAACATCGTTGATTTTTTTTTTTATAGTATAGGGCCCATCCCAGTTAGTCTGAAGTTTAGGTAATCGACCAAGCCGGGGCTTTGGGTTGAACAACTAAACTTGATCTCCTTCTTGGAAACCCTCACTGTTGCTGCGAATGTCATACCGAGTTTTCATTTTATCACTGGCTATCTTCAGCCGTCCTCTTATCAATTAATTCATTTCTCGCAGTTCGTTTTCTAATTGCGAGTAATAGTTCTGCGGTTCTTGGAACTGAGGCTCAGGTCATCCAAATATCAAGTCCTCAGGAATATGAGTCTCTCGCCGAAACACCAATTTTGCTGGAATCATGCTGGTTTTGTCGTGTACTGATGACCTATACGCCATGAGGAATAGTGGCATACGTTGGCCCCAGTGTGTTTGGTTCTCGTCAACATACTTTGAAAGATGGTGCTCAAACACCGATCCCGCAAGGATCAAGGATGCTGCAAGGATCTCTTAACAATCCCGTCCGATTGAGGATGGAGAGGCGTTGCCCTGGTTTTTCAAATTCTCAGTAGACGGGAATTTCTTTAAAATTCTTTAAACACTCCTGATTCAAAATCCCTCCCTTGAGCCGTATGAATTTCCATAGGGACTGCATAACGGCAACAGAAGTTGCAAACTAACGCCATTGCCACAGTGGTAACCTGGTGATTTGGAATTGCGTAGGCTTCCACCCACTTAGTAAAGTAGTCACCTATAACCGTGATGTACCAGTTTCCATCGTCAGTAACTGGGAAAGGTCCAGCAATGTTTATGGCAATTCTCTCGAAAGACAGTCCAATGTTATAGTGTTTCATTTTTCCCCTGCTTCTGGTTTGTGGGCCCTTGCTTACATCTTTGTGGGTAGGACTTATTTCACAACTCCGAACCCATTCCTCTACGTCGTGGCGAAGATGGAGCCAATAGAATCTCTTCCGTATTTTTCCAAGGGTTCTGTTAACGTCATTGTTTTTACACTATTTCTATTTTTTAGATCTTCCGTCAGTAAATTCTGATCTGTACACATTCACGATTAACAATAGACTGATGACTTAAAGTCGTCGTTTTGTGGTAATTTATAAAATGTCTTTTTCCTCTTCCCATTGTTTTTTTACAAATTTACATGTCTTGGATTTGATTTCAACTCATAAATGTACATGACAAGTTTCCTATTTATTGCTGTAACTTAATTATTTATTACTTTTACAAAAATCTAACTATTCAGCAATATTCTTAAGCTAATTTTACATAATTTGATATACAACTGGGTCTGTTTTATGTTCAGATAAGCCTAAAATTTACAATTTTTGCTATTTATTGTAGGCTTTGTATTTTTTACAATTTTAGTATTTAAATGGTTTACAAGTGATTTTATGTTAATATTTCCCTTAAATAATCTTACTCACTCCATGATTATTGCTTGTTGTTAATAATTTGTTGTTATAATACTCCAATATTGATTAATTTACTTTTTATCTGAGTTGAGTACCCATTAGGCCTAGTATTACTTATTTCCAAATAAAGTTAATTTTATTCTTTTGTCATTACATTTGTTAATATTTGTTTCTGTACTGATTACATTTTCATATCTTTGTGTTGTATGGACTAGTTTCTATTCATTATATGCAGTTTGATTGAATTTATTTATTTGAGTTTGACTCTATGATAGTTGATGTTGGTTTACAATGCTGTTTTGTTTTTCTATTGTGGTGTGTTAGTTAATTTGCCTTATTACTCTTTATATGGTTGACAGTTTAATAAAAATTCAATATTCCTATTACCTACGTGCCTTCTCTGCCTTCACAAACTCGGAAATTATTGAACATTATTTCAAATACAACAGAATATCTTATATCTACTATTTTTTTTTTTATATCACTTAAACATTTTTTTTTTTTTTTTATTGAAACTGGTCTAAAAGACCAACCATCAATTTACATCTAATGTTTTTAAGTTACTTATACAGTCGCCCACTGGTGTACTATATATTACTTTCTAGATTTCTGCACACACTACACTACACTAATTCAAAAGTTTTAGTTCTCTTCAGCCTTCTCACTGTATTGGCGTTGTCAAGCAGTTGAATAGCTTCTACATTGATATGCTGGTGTAGTCTAGATTCGTGCTTTGCAGCAAACCTTTTTTAATTTCACTGGCGACATCAGGGATCCTAAGGTCTCGATGTAGATCACTATTTCTGATGTACCATGGAGCACTTACCATGTTCCGTGGCACTCTATTCTGGAAGGTTTGAATACATCTAATGTTCGTTTCTTTCGCACAACCCCACAGTTGAATTCCATAAAGCCAAATTGGTTTCAGAATTTGGTTATATATCAGAATTTTGTTGTGTATTGACAACTGAGAATTTCGTCCCAAGAGCCAATACAGTTGTCTATATTTGAGACCAAGCTCCACTCGCTAAATGTGAATTAACAGGTAGAATACAAAACTGTTGTAAAATGAAGGTTTATGACTTTTATTTATCCCCAAGACACTGTATGCCAGTCTCATACCCAAATACCCAAAACATTGTGACGTCGTGAGGAGTAACAAGGAAGTGAGTTAAGACAAGGGTGTCTGATACGCTTGAAGAACGCCGCAACCGCCAGTGGAACCGATCACGCCAGTGGGTGGATGGCTATGCGTTAGTAGCAAACAATGGTCTCAGGATACCAAGACGCACCCTGTGGTGTTTTGGCATAGCTGAGGTACTTGTGGGCTCAGCTCCACAAAATTCCGTTTATTTCAACGGTACTTGTGGAAATTACATGTTAGTTTCGGAAAGTCGGGAATTGGGGATTCCTAAAAAAACCTTGTCTTGTAAAAGCCCCCGTTGAGGGAGAAGACAAGGAGGCCTACTCTATAGTACATACTGAGAGAACTTTGTCACCGTCAGTAACCAGAAAAGAAGGGAAGGCGACTTCCCAAGAGTGAGTCCTTTTTTATCAGAAATGATAACAAAGCAGACACCACTTTTGCTGGATCAGCTGTCGAAGATACAAAAAAAGCCGCAGGGGTTTACTGACAGAGATCCTGAACGACAGAGTACGAACTTGTTAACAATAAAGAAAAAATTAGAAATCGACGTAGACGTTGAGTCTCCATACCACTCTGAAATCATCGAAAATACAAAGTGGTTAGTACCGAGCAGGGACTTGCTCAACTGCACAGAGGAAACACATGCAACAGAGTTTGTCCTACAAGGTGTTATTGCTTGATCGAGGCTCATAGTGCGGGGGGATGAATAGATGCATCCCTTTGCGTCCCATGTATTAACATTCAACAGAATATCTCTGGTGGAGAAAATAGGATCATGCAATCATTGGCTGAGCGTGAAGGATTTTTTCTAATACAGTATTTTCAGCTTGCATTTTGTGCATGCTGCATCAAGATGTATCCGTGGCATGGGAGGCTTCTGTGACAAGTACTTTTATGGTGACTACCATTGTGATAACGAAATGTGTTAATTGCGGTGGCCAATATTCAATTAGGTCACGTAACTGTCCCATTTACAAACCATTCTGGAAGTAAGATCCGCAGCATACACGTATCTACGTGGCCACCAGAAAATATATATTATGTAGTTGAACAGGTACTATCTCTATTACTCCTGAAGAGAGACTTAAAACTGCGTAAGGTTAGTGTTAGGAAATTACCTTGTTTGTCATTTGAGTTTGGTTAACGTTTTCTGAATACATTCGAGACCGTAAGACTTTATATCTTGGTACACTCACTTGACGCTACGATTCCATTAATTAAATTATAAATTTATTTAGTCTATATTTAAAACCAAAAGCATTCGAAGATTGTCTGTGGTAGAGTATAATATTTTGATTGAAAATTACGGAAATGTTGCGTTTTATTTATCAAGTCCATTAGCTAGTATAACCTAACGAAATGTTATTAGTTTGAGATGAAATGTTATTAGTTCCTTTTTTAAGAAACATCACTTGTACCGAGCTCAAGTGGATTGTATAAATTATTTAGGTTTCAATGGTTTCTGTCATTAAAATTGTTTGTTAAATAAAAAAATAATTATTGCAGGTTTGGTTTTTATAAAACGTTTATTGTAATTTTTGTGATTTCAAAAGTATAATGTGCAGCAACCGTTGCATATCAACTCCAAACCGTCTTGCTTGTAATTTGCTTCTTGAAGCTACATAAATAGACAGACTGCTGAAGAAAGCTAAAATTAGGCACACCATATTATCATTTAAGTACCATTTAAATGTAAAAATATCAATAGTATATTTTTATGCATTGTGCAATGGATTTTGAAAAGTTTTCATCTCAAAACCGACAACTAAATTGAATTATTTACATGTGTCGAGTCAATGACCCCTATGTTAAGTCAGGATTTTGTGTAGTTATTTTTTATACAATATCTAGAATAGAGTGATAAATGAATTGAATGGCAAAGAATGATCTTCTGATTATTGAACGATTAAATGATCTTCTAGCAAAGTATTGCCAATCATGACTTAACAGCATATGATGTAGACGATTGTATGTGCAATAAAGTATGAAGTACCATTTTAATTATGCCATACTTGTGTAGTTAATTAATTAAGCTACAAAATTACTGTGTAAATGTATGTCTTGCGTGTCCAGTACTAATTAATTTTTAATAGATATAAACACATGATTACACACATTCTTAATAGGTTTAAACATTAGTGTAAAATGTAATTATTTTATATCGTCTAAGTGCCACTAACGCATACATAAAATGACTTCCCTGTACAAATCCAGAATCTATTTGTACACCGGTAAAGAAATAATAACTTTATTATTATCATTATTAGTAGTAAGAAAGGTTTTATGATTTTTTCTTCAGTAGGCCTACAATATTTTTGTTGTAACACTTTAAGCCTACTGATCTACACAAAATTCAAATATCACAAATAGGAAAACAACAGGTCTACTTCGAGCCATCATCAGTTTATTTTACATAATAAATAAATTTAGTTCTCCATTTCATCTACCACACTTTTGTTTTCTAATCATTATAAAAAATAATACTGAGATAAATTATTTAGGTTTTAAAATTAGAAGTATTTTAGCTCGTTTCACTTCATTATTTGTACTTATTAATAATTTACAAATTACACAGTTTTATTTATTTAAATACATTTTGAAGCGTTATTGCCTTGCGGGGTAGTATTTTTGTTATTTTATATTTACTTGGACAAAAAATTTATATTTTACAGACTATCCTGTTGAAAACATTGGTTTTTGTGATGTGTATTGGTACTATGTGTAAAATTATATGAAAGGTAATATATTATCTACAACAATACCTATTCCTTATTTAAAAAGAATTATTTTTCAATTTTAATCAAAGTATTTTTTTAATTTCAGACAAATCAAATAGTGTAAACGAACCTGTATTTTTATAAAAAGCAACATATGTCTAATAAAACGTTTTGGATCAACAATGTCTTTTCATTCATGTCGTCCTTTTACTGTAATGGGACATAGTAATGATTGCACATTATTTTCTACACAATTATTCCTTATGTACTTATGTGTTCTATCTGAACTTTTACTGCAAAATTCTTTTTAAAATCAGTTTCGTTAAAATAATTTGTAAGTAAAGTTTAGAAAAGTGTCTTTGAAAAATATACATAAATAAGAAAATAGTGTAGACATAAAGGAATAAGAAAAGGCACGTAATATAAAGTTTACTGTATAGGCTCAGATTAGAAGCATCAACTCAGTAAATTACTTCAGAATAACTAAAGCAAATAAAGCTCCGACAGAAGTATAAGCTATTACTGTGTTAATGACTTAGATGAAATGTTAAAAATATTCAAAGCATATATATGAAGGGATATTAGAGGAAAAAAAACCACTGTGTTTAATATAAATAGTCCATTGTTATGAGTAATAATGTAAAAATCACATAATTTACTTGTAGTTGGGTCATGTCAAAATTTAGAGAAGCTGCTCTTTGTCGTAAGTACTATTAATAAACTAGGCTTGAAAAAAAAGCAAATTGTTTGAGGGAACAAAGCATTCAAAATTAACAGCACAATATTTTGTTAAAATTGAGGAATCGAAAATCTTATGTAAATGTATAGAATGCCAATATTGTGGAGGCTGAAAATAAATCCAGGTACAACAAGGTTAGAACACGTTTCAATAAGGTAATTTCCTGTGATATTTTAGATGCATTCGTTTATTTCTTATCAATCCTTATTAGTTTAACACGATTTCAGTTTGTGTAACTTGTAAACAAGAGGCAGATTTGTAGGCTCGTTGGTAGTGCCAATGGCTACTGTTGGCAGTCAGGGATACAGCACACGTGGACAGCTTGATTAATGGTTGCGTCCGGCAGTACAAAGGGTAGATTTACGCCCCACATCACACACCCACGTTCAAAATGAAGTTGAATTATTGAATATCAAATTCAGTGTGGCTTATTCGACGGAATGAGTAATATATCATTTATATGCAACCTTCAAATACGAAACAGTGTTAGTACTCGTTTCAGAAACGTTACCGATATGAGAGAATATTTTATTTCTGCTGTCATCAGCCATTCTTGTTAACAAAATCATGGACTTACTAAACTGAAACTTATTATTTAGAAAATTAACTTGCGTTAAGTTTTTGGCATAAAGTATAATATATGTGTATATTCTTGCCTGTTCGTGTGTTCGTACTTTAGTGTGTGTGTGTGCTGGTTGTGCGCGAGCTTTTGCGTTTACAGTAAGAAAAAAACCAACGACCCTGTAGTAATCAAATATGAAAACGAATTTGGATAACAGAAATTCTTTTTTTTTTACAACGGGACAAAGAAACAAATAGTTAAAAATTATTATTAGAATAACTTTATGTATGTTGAGCAAAGTTTGTTTCTTTTAGAAAACAATCTAAAGTAACAAATGAAAATTGAAGAAACATTACCACTAACTACACGGTGTGTAGAGGATTTAACAGGTTATAAAAGTTAATCAGAATAGACCATACTAAATATGAAAGGAGTAAAAAATTAGTATAAAGTATCTACGTAATGTGTTCAGAATCAGCAAAATGAGTAGGCCTACGTATTATCATGCCAAAAAAGACTGTAGATGTAAGGATATTATAGAAGTCTCCGTGTCACCATTGCGTCACGGTTCTTCAACATTAGTATCGATAAGAGTTTTGTTGCGCACGCTTTATATCTAACATACTGAGGGGTAGGTGGATATATTTCCTTTTGGAATTGTGGTTGCAGCGGATATATGGTAGAGCTAAGCTTTAACTCAAATATATCCAGAAATCACAAAATTTAAATAACATTATGTAACCGTATTAAACTAATAATTTTCAAATCGTATTAATAACGATTACTGAAGATTCATATGCTGGGGAAGATTTTTTTTTTTTATTTACTTAATAATTTGCTAAAGTGTCAAGACAGCTTCCTCTAACAGACAGTTTCTCGCAACATTTTCCCTTATATAAAAACGTCTGGTACAATTACTGTTATTTGGGTATGAGACTGGCATACAGTGTCTTGGGGATAAATAAAAGTCATAAACCTTCATTTTACAACAGTTTTGTATTCTACCTGTTAATTCACATTTAGCGAGTGGAGTATGTTGCAAAAAGTAACTGTGAAATTTTTTAAATCGAAAGTAGTAACAAGAAGAATTGTAAAGCTGAGGGCAAGAGAGCACGATATTATCAGGAGTTATGTTCATATTAGGTAAAATTTGTGTTAAATGAATTCATAAATACCGTTTAAAATGTTTGAAGAAGTAGAACTAGTGCTATTTGAAATAATCGTTACGCTTTAGGTTTAATAATTTGCAAAATTCTAAGTCAAGTAAAACTAATTCATAAACCCACATTCTTCTAGCTTATTAACATAATATTTATTGCAATAACATAATGAGCATTAATATTTGTTTAATACACATGTGACCCTGCTAACATACTATGCTGTTTTAGTTTACCTAACACATTTTGTTATTTTAATAACAAGTTAACCAAAGTAGCAAGCGTCGCTTATTGAACCTCTAGTTATACATGTAAATATTAAAGACGTTATATTTTATATGAAAATAAGGGCTTACAGAATTGTTTAAAAGCTTACCAAACACCAAATAGCTTCAGGATTGTTAATGGAGTATACGCTACATGAGTTTTCCAATTATTTCCACTAACAAAAGCATTTGAAGAACTTGTTGCAAGTAGAAATCATTTTATAATTTAACAACCGCTGCGTATGACTATGTCGAGGAATATTATTAGCTAGGAAAAATCATGGTTCGATTTTTCTTTCTTTTACTAGAATAGCGAGTAACTGGATGAAGACGAGACAATATTACAGTGAAATGCGTACAAAAATAAGTTACTTTTTATCAGCTCTATATATGTTTTAAATAATGAAATCCCGACTCAGTTGTAATAAGTTAGTAAGTATATTTAAGCAAGATACAATGTTGCATCACACTAAGTGATTTCCCAAAGTGTATCAGTGTGCAAACGGTTAACTCGTTTTAACAGTACACAAAAATTACAAAAAATATATTTTTATCTGCACGAATTACTTTATTTAAAACAATTTTGTTTATAAAAAATATGTTCCTCTGATAAACCGTCCGTTACAGAAAAATGAAATGTTCTATTTGTTATATGTGTGAGAAAAATATGGAAACATATTTCTGGTAATCACTTAAAATATGTAATACCTTAATTACTAGGATCAGTGTGAATAAATGCCATTCAGGAGACAAAAAAAGGTATAGATTATACATTAAAGGCGGACGTATTGTTCTTTAAATATATTTACATTTTAGTGTGATATCTCTTGAGGAGCTGTTTATAAAACTATATTACATGCTGTTTAAACTGTTACATGCTGTAACAACATGCTAATTGGGGGTTTACAGAACAGACATCAGAAACGTAGCCACTGAAAATAACAAATCGTTTATCTCTCCGCCGATTGTTATGGTGAATTTGGTCTTATACAAGCTGAAACTCACTAACAAACTTAATCCTTCACCGCGTTATCAAGTATACGAAATGTAAATACGGTATAAAATATTATTTTGTCTTTTGAAAGATCTTTTACGTATTACATAACAGTGAACTACAAAATAATGTACAATAAAATTAACGTTTCTTACCTGTAACTGGCGGCTGAAAGACCCTTTAGAATAATCTATCAGACGACTCGTGTGTTGTTCCTCACGTTTATACGATCTACATTGTTATTATAAGATTTTAAACGTAATTATTTAAGTTTCGCTCCTATTTTGTTTTATAAATTTTTATTATAAGTTGTTTTATGCTTTTAGCTTCTAAGAACGATTTCAGGATCGTACTGTTAAGTGTAAAATTTTTAAGATTGAGGGAGTCCGAGGATTAACCTTATACCACTAATAGCTTGGAAGATTTATATTGTGATTGCTATTGCAATGAGTTACTTATTGTTTCTCCTAAATTAGTAAATTATACAAACAATTACAGACGAATTGACTTTGTTACTTGTAGTATATCTGGTCATTTCATTCGAAAGTTATTTCGCCCTAACTTCTTTCAGTGAAATGATTGTAGGAGAGAATTTAACTTGGATGAACTTGCTCAGTTTTTATACATTTAGTACATAACGTATGAGATAAAATAACGCAAAAGTCAAATAAGTACGAATATAAATTGTAGGAAGTACCATGAGATGTAATGAGACATCCTTCACTTATAAGCAAATTATAAACCAATTTCGCGTAATCGTAAGACGTGTCAACATAACGGTCTGTACTACTGCACTGTGTCGGTTCGCACATATGCACATCAAAATATTATTTTTGAGCACTGATAGTATTTACAGCCGCCTAGTATTAACCTGCTATCAAACTATTCGTGTGTCAGGTGCATTATCTGTTGACTGCCGTATAGGCCTACACAAAATATTCATTTGAAACGTTTCTACAATAGATAATGTTTATTCGGTTCTAGTAGCTTTGGTTTTGTGAAAAGTGCAAATATGAAACTGATAAAGTGCAAATATGCACCTACAATACTTTCCCGTTGATTTTATAAGTAGAATGTTATAATGTGCATTCCTTCTACCTGAACTACAAACGGAAACATAATCGCTTCTGACTTACTAAGAGGTTTTGTTTTGCTATATAAATGCCTCATTCATGCACTTGTCGGAGATTATAATAATAACCAAAACTTAATGCTAACGAATTAATTTATTAAAAATAAGTAAACACGGTGTTGAAATCAATATTGAAAGAACAATTATACATATACGTAACATATAATACCTATATACTACAACCAATAAATTCCTAATAGTAAATGTAGTAGATTACGGGATCCATCACTCATGGACTTGAATCTATATTATTTCAGTAGTTCCTACGTACATACAAACAAGTAATTTGAAGGTCCAAAATTTGTAAATTTTCTGAATTTATTTAATTTTTTGCAAATGACACTTTAATACCACGATGAATATTAAAAAAAACTTTAACACTGTAGTTGTATTATAGAAGGTAAAACGTAATGACATTCGGCAAAGCACACTTTAAGGGACGGGCGATAGACATTTAATGCAAAGCAAGAGGGTAAAAGGAAAGTTGGAAGGCAAAAACTGAGAAGAAGGGACAGTGTGAGTCAGGACATCAGTACCCTTGGAATTAAAAGCTGGAAGAATATAAATAAAAGAAGAATACTTATCCATAACTATCCATTCTAAGAATAGAGAAGAATGGCGAAATCTTCAGAAGAAGGCCAGGGCCTACAAAGGACTGACGAGCCAATGAAGATGACGATGATGATGACGAACTTTCATCTTAGTCTTCTCATTATGGTAGATTTAAATAATTCCTTCTTTTCCACTGGGAACTAATGAAACGCCGCCCGAAAATTTTTACAATTTTTTTTTCTTTCTAAATTTTTTTTATTGGGAGGGCGTTACTTAATATTTAAAACTAGACGCGTGGTTTAGATAGAAATTAAATGCGCTGGGCCCATCGTGACAGGTCTTGCAAAGAAACACTTGATTAACAACAACAAAATTTTATTAATGCATCACTTGATTTGAAGACAAATTTCTTTTACAATTATAATTCTCTTCGTCTTGATTTTTCTTTAAACTGAACATCAATTTAAAAAATTTTATAAGCACCTTGGTGGTTGGCTTGCAACAATAACATCTCAAAAATATCTATCAACAATTAAATTACAACATATATAACGACCAGACACAGATTATTTCACTTTCAATGAACAAAACAAATTTTTTATTTACATTCACAATGCTTGAGCAGTTAATCAGCAATGAAATTATTACAAGTACATAATAATGAGAATCAATTATTCGTAGATAACGACTAAAATTTTGAAAATAATTCTTAAATGTGTTCAACTACTTCCATCTATCCGTCCCCAGCACTTGGATTAATAAAACGAAAGACAAGCAACCTTAAGATCACACACTGTGATCACTGCTATGCAGACATTAAAAATTTGTTTGAATTTAAAGTTATAATTAAAGCAGTACCAATTAATTTCAATTAAAATCAAAAGGAGTTTCAATTTAGACTTATTCGAACTGGAAAAATGTTGAACGCACAAAATCACATGTCATATGACAGGTAGATGCAAGTACTTCACAGTCTGGATATTGCAATTTTTAAGTTTAATTTTTTGTTTTATAAGTAAATTTCAAATTGGCTTCCTCTTGCAGGAATTAACAGAAAATATCTACACTGTAACAATTCTAACCCTCAACATCATAAACAATTAATATACCAAACAATTATAACATTTTTATAATACATTCATCACTATGAGCACAATTTAGCATGTCTGCACAAAACATGTTCAGGCAATCTTAACTCTGAAGTATGAGTATATTTTATTGAACTGAATTTTTGTGTGGGTTACATGGTAACCGGCGGAGTACTGTGTGTGTGATGAATAAAAAGGAAACTTCCTACCTGATCTCTGAGAACACATAGAAGGAAATTCCTGCCGTGCGAGTCTGAGTGTGGCGTCTAGCGTGGCGTGAAGGCGCTGGGGATACTTTCGCACTGCTCTGCGGATGGGGAAAGATGTAATGTTCCCATCTCATCGACCCCTTTCACCTCCCGACTATGCGGGGAACCCTGGAGCTCTTTATAAGATTAATGAATCATATTAGGTGTTAAGAACTGCACGCCGCCACGATCCGCACTGTACCAATGCTTAAAAGAGGAAGAAGCGAGAGTTATCGCTGCGTAAAATTATAAAACCCAAAAACACTGCTGAATAGCTTTCGTTGTCAAAGCACTGGCAGCACGGCCAACCAAATGACGTCACAGATCAAGGTCGCTAGCGGGCAGTCTAACATGCGGCGATAACGCACCGAACGTACCGAATTACAATGAAAACTTGCCGTGGAATTTACTTTTAATATAGCCACGGCACACTAATACAGCACGTGATACTGCGTTTGGCTTCCACATACCTTCCAATCTGAAGATATCTGCTGTTATTCCTGACACATAGTTAGCCGCTGCGCATTTCTTTTCTTACATCTCACAGAATATATTTCATTATGCGTGATCGTGTATCGTCAACACTAATTTGCAGTTTTGGCGTTTTTATCGTAATGAATACAGTATATCATACAAATAATTAATCTACACAATGCTAATGTGTGCATATACGTGCCCATTCTTTTAAATACTACTCGTGAGCTTATTTTGTCTTCCTATCTTCGATTTGATTCAGAAAATGTTTCTTAGAAAATAATAATCATATCTTGTTATATTTGTAATGTAAGTTACATGTGCAATTATGAAACTCCAAGTAATCTTTTCCAGTTTAATACGTATCTATTATATTAGTTATTTCATAATGAATAAATAAATACAGCTTTTAAAAATTAGGTACAGAGCACTTGGGATCATCTTTGTTTGTTCTACCCCTTTGTCTGTTATTTATGGATCTGGATCCTTAGGTCTGCAGATAACATTGCTGCGCCTTTTTGTTATATTCTCCTGGATTACTTACGTCAAACGCAAATGCGTCAATCGAAACATTCTAGTAAACACTTTTTTGAACTAATGTTCGCAAATGTAACACCCACGACAGCGAAGCTATTTGTAATCTGAAGCGCAAAATCATATTACTATGAAAGGTCACAATGTCAGCTTATTTCTCTTTGACTCTGTACAATTAATCGGAGCCTTCTTGCTGCAAAGGCACTGGCAACCTATACCGCCTCCATCGTCCTTTACTAACCTTTGATCCCCTAACTTTATAAAATTCTAAAATAACAACAGGTTATTAGTGTGCCTGTACTTTACAACCTCGACAAATTTTATTACTTTTCACTGCATAAAACTGTGTAATGAACGCTACAAGTACAGGCGTATGAAACACAAAGATATATTTAAGAACTGTTTATTTGTGATACACTCATGTACTTTATCCATTTACCCTGTAATTGTATTTAACCAGTTTGCAATAAAACAAGAATTCTTAACGTCCATGAGCACATGCAACCGCTTATTTATTAAACCGCTTTATGTACCTGTAATGAAGAACGTTGATTTCTCTGGATTTCGAGTGCATGTTTCAGCGGACTTGGAAAATACTCACACGTACAGTGCTACGGTTTAACTCGTTACTGCTGACCTCTTCCCAGTAAAAAGTGTAGAGTAACAACCGACAGTAATAGCATAGAACACGGCAATTGGTACAGCTTATACTCTGAATTCAGTCAAGTCATACTTAATACGGATATGAACAGTTACAGTTCTTTAAAGATATTGATGTCAAGTCTAGGGAAGGCAATCGTTTACAACTTTCCACCCATATGATACTAAAATAACATCTTTACAGCTGTCTTCAGTCTTTTGTTATAGAATACGTTGGTGTTGTTAACGATCTCTAAAAACTGAGTACAAAGACACAGGTGGCAGCCTTCTCTTATTTAATGCTATTGTATGCCACATAAAACGCAGTAAAAGCGTTGTTTCTTTTATTTTTCTCAATTAGAATTTTTGCAGTGCTCGTAAACTTGTTTCTTTCTTTCACTGGAAGAATCGCAATCTGGTCACATCTGTTTCTAAACAAACAGTGCACATAAAATAAGATCTCAGAATTGTTCGTTAATAATTGAAATTGCTGTTCAAAAATATACTTTAATACCAAACTATTTTCTATTTACCCAGCATTTATATTATTTAATTTTAAAAGCAGGTTATGAGTAAAAGTAATTGTTTCTTATTTTGAGCAAGTACCTTATTAGCAAGTAAGGTATTCCAATATTTTGGAATTCTTTTTTTTACAATTCATTTTATAATTACGGTATATGATTTGCAAATATTTTCTCAAATACATTTTTAGGATAGTAATATTTTACACGATAAGAGGACATTATTTCCTTTTATATAAATTTATACAATTTTAAAGTATTATAACTTTTAGTATTTCTGCAAAATTCATTAAACGATGAAATAAGTTTTGCTAATTTTTATGTGCTGTATCTTGTTGCATATACGTGCATGCATGTACAGCCTGTGTCACACTGTGCTACTTCACTAGCCGCTACTAATTAGCTACTCCTACATATTTTTCTGGCTATTCCTGTGTCACGCTGTATTTAGTTAGCCGTTGTTTAGTAGCGGGCTAGTACAGCAAAGAACGTCGTTGCGTAGATTGGTTTGAGGTTAAAAGTATTGTGCAAAATGACGTAGTGGGTGTGCGACGTGAGCCTTTGAGACACCTGTTGCTGATTGGTGTTAGACAGCTTTGTAAGGAGTCACTGAGTAACATAAAGAACAAAAAGAGATGAATGTGGGTTCGGAATTGGATAGGTAGAAGGAATGAACTGCGTGCTTCAGCAACACTAATAAGTGCTGGCAAATGAAAACCTCTAATCGTACCATAACATCATGCGCTTAGCCGTACCAAAGTTTCAGGAGTTGGTAGATTTAGTCTGTATAATTTTGGTCTGTATACGCCTTCCGTCCCGGCACTAATCCTTTTAGATTTTTAAATTTTACTCTGCATATTACGATAACGGTTACAAAGTGTTTTAATATTAATTTTAAAAAAATCTTCCTTTGTTGGTAATCAGGCAAGTTTCAGCTCATCTAGCAACCGACTGAAAGAAATGTAATTATTTCATCACCCGACCACTTTAATAAATCACTTAATGTAAATGTAGAAGTAGAACACTTAAAATGCACAATACAACAACAGACGCCAATAGAAGCACGCGGTGGCAAGGGAGGCGCTACTTCACTGCTACTGCTTTGTCATATTGGGCGACCAGGGCGACCTTCATAAGGTCTATTGTAATATAATAATATGATATAATGTTTCAAGGTTATACTACATCTTCTAACAAATAACTGAATTATAAACGTGGTATCACTTGTTTTGGAGTCGATATCATATATTTATATTGTACCGATGGAAAGGCAGGGACGTCCTTCCACCCGTTTCGTCTCAACAAGTAGACTCGAGACAGCTCTGGACAGCACTTGAAATACGCATTATACTGGCAGGCCGCAGTAAGGAGGGAAAGTTTTATTTTCGAACATCTGCGCTTCCTATATAATCAACAGTGCCAGGCTTTATCAGTGAGTTACGTTGAGTGATTTCTTTAGTTGCGGATCGAGTCATCAGTGAAAAATGATTATTGTGTTGTAAGCAGTGCGGAACTCTTAATAGTTGACATCATTATTTCGTGTGGACAAGTGTAACTTGAATAATTGTGCGAGTTGATTACAAATTGTTATTGTTATTGATATTGTTATTGTAAGTGACTTCATTGGTGCCTGTATTTTGTACCATAGGACGATCAGTGAAAACGTTGTAACAATTTAATATTTGAAACACTCTGATTAAGAAGTCAAAATTTTGTCTGCCGATCTGCTGATTTTTGGAGTAGTTAAGCGTTACTAATGACGTTTTATTAGCCGCAGGTCTGTTATTCCTTTTGTAGATAAAAAAGTCACTGGACTGAGCAGAAATTATAATTAAAATTGTTTTTAAAATTTTTATTACATTTAATTTAATATGTCGGAAACGTTTATTGACTAGAAACAAAGTATGGTGTACTTTTTGTTAAGATAATGAAAGGAATAAAACAACATTTATACTTCCGATCTTAATAAACGCGGTTTACCTTAATTAAAAAAACTGAAGCAATACAGTTCATTTAAAATCATAAATTTAGGAAATGCTTATCACTTACCTGAAACTATTTAATGTAAAAACCAAGGCGTTATTATTCTTAAATCTTTAACGTATTTAACTAAACATTACAATTCCTCATTTTAATGTTCAACTAAGAAATGTGTTTTAAACACTGTCATAACATTTCCGCTGCCATTTTCGTGGTACGATCTGACTATATGACAAATTACGTCACGTCTAGCATGAGCATAATATGAATAAGGTTTAACCCGGGAATGCAGAAAGAAAGACCCAGAATAACGTTACAGACATCATAAATAGTCTGTTGCATTCATGTTAATGGCAGTGCTATTTACTTAAACTTATGGTGTCACATTACCGCAAGGTAATGACTGTATATTTTAGTTTACCATAAATACGTTATATTACTGCTTTGTTTCAATGTGGAGCAATATATGTATTTCAACGGACAAAATACTGTGACACGTTGTACATATATTGTATCCTTATGTCTGAATACATCACAAATAAAGAAGTAGCTGATATAAATTTTATAAGATGTCTTAAAAGACGTTTGTTAACTTTGCAAAGATTTACTACGTCTTCTTAATTTTTATGAGAACACAAATATTAAACTGATTTGTTGTATGCTCAGGCTTTTGTGAAATAGTTATTAGCCTATTCTGTTTTATATATCTGGTATACAGTTTAGTAGCAGATTTGACGCAGTTGAGTAGTATGTGACTAAACAATTTTACTGACTGGTAGGCAGAAAAATTACAATTTGCATTATTGTAGAAGACATAAGTGTAACAATAAGCATAAAATTGAAAATTTTTTTAAGTCTTATAATAAACTGATATTTATAGAAAACGTTAAATAATGTAACATCCATATTAATCTGTTTACAAATTAAATTAAATAACCAAAGGAATTCAAACTGCATTAAATTACAGCAGCTTATCTATAATGGCCGATTGTTCAAACAGTGAATGAAATTATCAATGTGGAGCTCTTTAAATCTGAGAACTTAAATATAGTAGTGATAATTTAGTTTACCTACAAGAGAACACTATTCCATGTATGAATATAGATATTAGATTACACTACTGCTTAGGGCTAAGTATTAGAAGGAAGGTGGAGACTAAACATATACCCACGCCCACGACAAATGATTTCGTGTGTCAAACTAATTACTTCTACACTAATATTTAAAAAAAATTGCCTGGATTATTTAAAACAGTTCAAGAAGAATAAGATCTCGAAAGAAAAACCACAATTATTGTTCTAATAACGACGTTTCCTAGAAAAGGCCATTATGGTTTTTGAAAAAAAAAAACAGAATTATGTCTTTATTCTTGTTTAAAAACAGAACTTAATATTCTCGTTTTTTATATGATTTAATTATATTTATTTAAACTCGTCAAATTAAATGTTTTAAAAATTTACATGAACATGAGGAATGTTATAAAATATTTTAGATATATTTATAATAAATTTTCGTCTCTATATGCAAGTTTTAAGAGTAACAAATAAGTATGGGAAACTCACGGTTTATTAGCAAGGGTTTATTTACAGCGTAAATGAAAACCATCCAAGGAGCCAGGAGGAGAGAGAACATATCTGGAGGGTGTTGCGTGCATCAGAAATACAGTAGTCAAATAATAATACAACGTTATTAGCAAAAACACCATTGTAAACTTTCACACCAACGTTTGTTATCGGCTGACGCACTTAGCCAAATGTAAATGAACAGAAGGTGGATTTAGGTTTGAAGTAAACTTGTCCCACTGACGACAAAATAACTTCACTGTGCAATTGAAAACAAACGATAATTATTACAGAGTACGACTTTTTCTTCAAAATAAAAATTTCACTTATCGACTTTACTGACTTTATTGAATTTTGAATTTAATAACTGTATTTAATAAGAAAACCTTGTGTAAGCTTAAGAATTAGAGTATGTTTGCATATAAAACCTAAACTTTTACATAAATCTCATATAAACAAGAATATAATCATAATCCTAATTACGACTGAAGCGTATTAAACTGTACTAAAAACTTAAAAGTACTTATTTCACGAATTTTCTTATGCTTCGTATACAAAAGATGATGGCATATATCCAAAATGAGTCAATTTATTAATTTTGACGGATTTACTACATAACATCAGCGGACAAGCCTGCAGCACATTCCCTTTATATTGACAGGAACGAGTACAAGTCATAATTAGTCTTAATTATTCATAACTTTCACGTACATGATTTTGGAAAAATTATTTGGACAAATCAATAAAACTCAATAAGTTTAAAGTGCACATATAAATAAAATGATTTTATAAATTCAGATATAAATATCTAATACATAGATAAAAATGTATGTATTATTTAAAATCCACATATAAATAAAATGATTTTATAAATTCAGGTATAAATATCTACTACATAAATACAAATGTATGTATTATTATTATATATATATTATTATGAACACCGCCTTTCACTTACGGATGGAGTGATTGTTACAGTGAGGTCCTTGGTGATCCGTTTTACGTTTTACTTACCAGTTATTTTACCCTACCAAAATACATGGTGTCGCACATAGAGTCCTCCTTTTATTATAAAAAAGAACAAGTGTACTATTATAATGATACTAATTATCCCAAGTAACTTAATACTAATAATAATATTAATAACATTATAATAATCCGAGTATCCTGTTACATGAATGAAACAATGTATTTCCTAAATTCCGACAATAATTTAACTTCTACATCCTTAGTGACAAAGTAATCATGCGATTGGTACTACTTACAATTTAAGAAATAAGGAACTAAATACAAAGATCACTAAACAGCAATTATTATACAAAAAAAATCACTTATAAAGAAGATTACAAAAGAGTCAATGTTGCAACAAACCTTACACTGGTGACAAAAACGTAAGTGAATTGGCCGGGCACAGGGAGAATATTTTATACTTCCTGTTCAGCGTTAATTCGTTGATCAACTGAGACGCAAAACACACAATCTAAATTCAGAGTGAAGTAGATAAATAAGCGAGGATATCAGAGGTGAATATATTTAATTTTTATCTCAGATTTTATGAAAGTTATAAATTTACAAATTTAAGACCCCCTTATTCTTTGAGTTGAGCATCCTTAATGAAGGAAAATCTTTTACCCGTTTTTATTGCTTCTCAGCTAACAAACATTATAATAAAACTAGAACACTTTGAGGACTTGTAGAACACACTATGGTGTTCCATTTGTTTCTTCTCTTTCTATCCGTTCTGCTTAAACTATTGTAAACTTCAAAGTAATTATAAAATAAAAATGGGAATAGTTCATGTGCGAATCAGATTCAATATCAAAGGAAAAATAAATGATATAAGGTGTAAAAATAAATTTCATTAGACGCATGTAATTGTAATCACAGGTTAATACATCGTACTCAGTAATTGTAAGAAATTATTAACGATTTGGTAAAAGAAACATCTACCAAAGTTAGTACATAGAAGGCTCTCTCTTCTCTCTCTTCTAGGTTAGCAGCCCATAGGCTGGTAGGCAGCAGCTCCCCATTCTTCATGCTTGTCTGCTTTTCTTTTCAACTCACAATATGATGTACAGTTCATATCGACCATAAGCTGTTTCATGTAGTCTAAACGGGGTCGACCTCTGTGATTCTTCCATTCATTATTATTCAAGAGAATAATAGACACAATGGGTTGGTTAAGAAACCAACCCATTGTGTCGTAGTATATGCCCTATAAACTTAGCTCTCATGCTTTTTAAATTTCGCAGGAAAAACGAAACGTTGCTGTGAAAGTTTACAATGGTGTTTTTGGTGTCTCCTCTTGAGCTCTTCTAAAGACTTTCTCATTCGTTATCTTCTCCCTCCAGCTTACCTTGAATATTTTTCTGTAGCACCAGGTCTCAAATGCTTGGAGTCTTTTCTTGTCACTTTCTCCAATTGTCCAAGATTCACTCCCGTATAGGGCAACACTTCACACGTATGTTTTTACATAGAAGGCATAAACAATACAATTTAGTAATAATAATACTCTGCTTCTAAAATCGCAATGGATATTTAATTTATTGAATTGAAGACCTTATTTCTTAGAAGGATAAATAAAACCTCCTATTGATGTAGATGCTTCGGTGTTTAGGAATTCTTATAAATTAATTTTGGAAAAAATTGTTATAATGTACTCGTAGACTTGACAGTTATATAATAATAAGAAAATCGCATGAAAAATACATCTAAGTCAGAATATTTGCATGTCGCCATTGGATTATTAGGAAACAAATTAGCGCCTAAAGGAAACTATCAATTGGAAATACTTCATTGTCTGTTGTTTACGAAAAATTAAGTTCTCTGATTTTCCTTATAAAATTATGGTTTTCTCTTTATCACAGTTAGCTTAATTAGAGAAGAAGATTTTAGCTAATGAAATTTGTAAACAAATGGTAGTTTTGCAGGCAGTGGCTACTTTTGGTTGCGAAAGATATCGCACACTGGACAGCTTGATTAATGGTTCTGGGCAGCAGCACAGAGGGTAGATTTGATCCCCACATCTCTTCACCCTCATTGAAAATGAAGTGAATTATTGAGTATAAAATGCGTTGTGTCTTAGTCTTCATCACAACCCAGTAATATTAACAAGTGGTACTTTACTAAGAATTTACTAAAAATGATTTGGTTAATAATCTGTATCACTGTAATATATTTTAGTATATGCCAGTTTTGGTAATCGAAAAAACCCTCTGTAAGTTATATCATGAATTGCAAATTAAACCTGTTTATATTTTTAAAAGAATAAGCACATTTTAAGAAAGCCTTTTTTGTCGCACATTTTCCAGATAGTTAATAAACAATGAGTAAGCCTAGGAACAGAAAGATTAATACTATATGTATATGTGTATATGTGTGTGTATATTGCGACAATACAAGCATAGCTGTAATGCGCATATATGAAATAAAATAAATGTTTAAATTAATTTTAGTAATATCTAATAGACCAGCAGGTGTGAAATTGGAAGCTGGCTTATAAACATGAATCAACAGGAACATCACGCGATTGCCGCTGAGAGCGTGTACGCAAGTAAATAGTGTGTGTGCGTGAAGCCTGTTGAAGCCTGAAAGTTTGCAATCTCACCCTAAATAGATGCTAAATTAAAGTTTTATTTAATTATAAACGAACTATAAATATTAGAAAGAATGTAATGACTTCTAAAATTGCATAAAAATCAGACACGTGTGCAGGGCGAATTCTATGTAATTATGACGTTCAGCGCGAATTCTGTGCGATTTTTAAAGCATAGTAATTACACTAATGATGCGATCATTATGACAATTACGTATAATGTGTATAATTAAATTAGACAATGTTAGATCACCTTGAAATCCGCATAAGACATTGCAATTGGCGAAAAAGTGCGAATATGTGAAATTAGACGAGAGTGGGGAAACAGATGCCATGGACAGCTTCTGACCTGCAGAATTCTGTAGCGACAGGTGTGGTTTTTTTTGGTGAATATAAATACGAGCCCAGGAGAGCCAAATTTACTCTTCAATCCGTTTTCAATTGCAGCGGTACGCTATGTCCGTCAGTGACGCGAAATTTTAATTATTTCAGACATAGTTAGACGCTATGTCCAATACCGACAGTATCTTTTATTTATAAACTATAAAGTATTGCGGACAACGTATTAGTTCAAGTAATAAAAAAAAGAACTGTAACTACAATTATCGGACGTCTACAACGACAAACATCTACACTCTAAGCAGATGGCGAGAGAACATCAAGCAGAGCAACGATACGCAGAGCATTAGAGGCGGTTTATATAACAACAGCACCCGATCCAGAGCAACACGTCATTCCATTCTACAGCCAGCCGATGGGACCATGAAGGACGAGAGACGGTAGGACGACCAGTGGAACCGGAAAATGCAAGAGGACATCCAGTAAGAGATGACCGACGGATCACTGGAGGACATGGGACAATCTGCAGAATTGAGGTGACAAAAAACCAATTTATAATTTATTATAAAAGAAGAAAGACATTGAAAGACATTTAAAAAAAGTATTTTAAATTAAAGAAAAATTATGTAGATAGAGATAAGAGAATGTAATTTACTTGTAATAAGAATTTTCTTTAATGGTATTTTCTTTAATGATAAACAGTCAATTTAAAAATAATTTAAATCCTTGCTTGGAGAATTAACAATTGATTTAATACTTCAAATTTTTTCATTGATAGCATATAAAGTAATTAGAAATATTCAATTAGTTTTTTAAATGATTATAAAGCCGTAAAAGGAATGTCAAGTATAGAATAAGAATGGAAATATTAACAAATGTATAAAGCACACATTCAGACTGAGTAGTCGAGAGTTTATAGTATAATGAAGAAATGTTTTACATAAAATTGCTAATATAAGATATAAGATATAAAATATAATTTGATGATGAGTATACGGCCACAAAGAAATCTTGAAACAATAGATAATGAATATTTTATGGCGAAGTAAATATTATTATTATATTTTTTGTTATTTTTTTTGTTGAATAAATAAATGAAAACATATTACGATTCCTAAAAGGACTACTCTTCTTATGATTACACCTGTACTCCAATTATACATACACGGTATCAGTAATTTTGTATGAATGTATACATAGCACAAACATAAATTATATTAAATAATTTGTGTCGTTGTATAAAATTTGGCGCTCCAAAATCGTGGGGCTAAACAAATTAAATTACATTAAATTCGCAACCTGTGTACCGTTGTATAAATTTTGAAATCCCAAAGAACGTGGGGCCACATAAATTACATTATATTAAATTTATGTAATTTGTTGTGTTAAAAAAAAATTATATATATATATTTACATATACATACACACACACATATATAGTATTCATCTTTCTATTATATTTAATATTTATAATGAATTTACCTCAAGAGTTTTTCTCCTTATTAGGAACATGTTTCGGTAACCATTGTGTTCCCATCCTCAGCCTTCGTGATTTTGAGTCTGGTAAAGTACTTGTCTGTTGGTTGATTGTTATTGTCGTTTCTGTTGTACTCTGGTACTTTAAATTGGTATTATTGTGTGTGGTTGTGGTGTATGTATTAGTATTTTGTGTATTTTCGATGTTGAGTGCTTTGAAAATTGTGTCATGTTTTGTATTGATTTGTACTTGTTCAGGTATTAGTTTGTTTTGTGTTTTATGTTTGCATATTTGTAAATTTTCCCAAATCTTCATTATGGTACCTTTGTGTGGTACGTGTTTTTTTTATTAGTGTCATGTTGGTTATGTCTGGGAATTCATGTCCAGTGTTTATTACATGTGTGGCCAAATTAGATTTGTAAATTATAGTAAAAAATAAAACCATAAAATAGTTTTTGTGATTTCCACTCGTCAATTTATTAAAATAATAAAACCATGACAGCTGTTTCGGCAACACAGTGCCTTCATCAGATGGTATAAGCTGACTAATTTTCGTACAAACGATACAGAATATAAAATATAATACAAGTGCTGTTGTATAGAGAGCGATAGTAATCTCGTGTCAATAAGATTTATACACATTACACAAACATATAACACAAAATATACCAAGTCTATTTATACAAATTAAGCAGAGGCGAGCTATTTAGATCTAACTGATCATTTAATAATACATTTAAATATTTGTGTTTATTAATTTCAAGGGTTTCTAATAAATCAAGCTTTGGACCTTTATCAGATAAATGTAAAATTTCAAAATTGTCATTATAACTATGGTCTTTTTCTAACAAGTGATTTGCATAGTTTGATTTGCCATCATACAATTTTGAAATTTTACATTTATCTGATTTTTACCACTGCTCCCGGTTACAAAGCAGCTAGAAAATTAGTGAGTATATTAAAACATAATTTACATTTGACTAATAATCGAAGTTTGATTAATAGTTGTGATTTCGTTGAAAAAGTGAAAAACCTGATGATTGAACCCCACTATAAACTTATTTCTTTTGACATTGTGAACTTGTATACAAATGTACCGGTGAGTGAAACCTTACGCCTATTAAGATCTAACCTTGTTAACACCAATAAACTGGATGCTATTTGCATAAATGAAATATTAGAATTGTTGGAAGTGATTTTGGACCAGAATTATTTCACACATGACAAACAGTTTTTCAGACAGCTGGAGGGGTTAGCTATGGGTTCCCCACTCTCTAGTATTCTAGCGGAAGTATACTTAAATTACTTTGAAAATTCTTTCTTGTTTGCAAATCCTACATATAATTACAATGTGGTGTTCTATGGTAGATATGTCGACGACACTTTTATGGTGTATAAAGGCACAAATCGCCAAATTGACAAGCTCCACAATTACTTGAATGGCATTAACAACAAGATACAGTTTACTTTGGAGAATGAAGTTGGAGGTCGGTTACATTTTCTGGATTTGACAGTAACTAAGAATTTTGTTACTAAAAAACTATGTTTTAATATATTTAGGAAGCCCACGATGACTGACGCTGTCATACATGCCTCATCGTTCCACCCCATTTCACAGAAATTAGCTGCATTCCATAGCATGATACATCGCTTGTTGTCTATACCCCTTAGCATCGAGGATTATATCGAAGAGTTAAATACCATTAAAGTCATTGCGTTTAACAACGGGTACAATGAAAGAATAATAGATAATATTTTAAAAAAACAAAAGAAAAAGAAGAGTAACACTATTAAAAATGAAACTAAAGATATAAATAATAGAAATGAGAACCTCGAAACAAAGGCACGCAAATACATTGCGACACCTTATACGCATTTCATGCCGGGGATTTTTAAGTCAACCATTAATAAAGTTAACAACATAGTCGTTTCCTATAAGACTAGTAATAACATCTTGAATAATCTCCGCACCCGTGAACATACCAGTCTTGAAAATAAAACGGGTGTTTATAAGCTAGTCTGCAACGACTGTGAGGCTTTTTATGTAGGCCAGACGGGTCGAGGTTTTTTGAAAAGATTTTCTGAACATAGACCCCCTACACGAGTTTACAACTTCGACAATATCAAGTCAAATTTCGCCAAGCACCTCATAGACAACAGTCACAGTTACACGGATTTTAGCTCAAATTTAATACCCCTTCATTTCTGCAGTAAAGGGAGTTATTTGAACGCCCTTGAAGAATATGAAATTTACAAAGCATACAACGACGCCAGTACCAAGCCACATGTGTTAAACGACCAATTACAGTATAAATCAAATATACTGTACGATACCGCTATGAGATATAGTCGAGATAAGGCTTAGATTACGTCAGTACGGCGCGTGTTGTCTTGCAAGGCACACCGAACATTTTTAAAGCGAATTTATGTACATAGTTTAATTGCCGTATTGTGTTTTTAATATTTTGACAAATGTCATTATTTATGACATAGATTGATTTTATAAGTTCTGATGATGAGGCAAGCGCCTTGAAACATGTAAACTGGAAAAAACATCAAGGAAAAAAGCCATAGACGGTGAGTACAGTGTATTTGATTTTCACCAAGTAAAGGCATCAAGCATTAATTAAATTAGATTTGTATATTTCTGGTTTTTGTATGCGTTTAGGTGTTCAAAATAACGTTTATTCCAGTTGTTTTTTTGTTTGTCCTATGTAACATTTATTGCAATCTTGGCATTCGATTTTGTATATACCATTGGCTGTTGTATTATCTTTGTTGTGTGGGTTATTTAGTTTTGGTAGATAATTTTTGTTAGTTTTGTATGCTGTTTTAATGTCTGTTTTTTTAAACAGTTTTGTTAGCTTTGTCATTTTATTATTTATGTATGTGAATGTGGCCCGTTTTTTAATGTTGTTATTATTTTTGTTTTGTTCATTTTGATTAACTCTTAATTGTTCAGTTTTTATTATATTTTTGATTTTATTTTCTATTTTGTTTACAGTATTTTTATTATATCCATTTTCATAAGCAATTTGGTATACTATATTTCTTTCTTTGTCTGTTTCTTGTTTGTTTAGGGGTATTTTGTACCTTCTGTTAAATAGGGAATAGAACGCTGCCATTTTATGTTGTGGTGGGTGGTCAGAATGGTTAGGTATAATGATGTTAGCGGAAGTTAGTTTTCTGTATATTGCATATTGTAGGTGGTTATTGTTTTTTGTGATGGTTATAACTAAATAGTTGATTTTGTTATGATTTTCTTTTTCTTCTGTGAATTGTATTTTTGGATGTATGTTATTGATTTTTTTTAATATGTTATCTGCTTTTGTGTTTTTGTTACTTGATACATATAGCCCATCATCTACATATCTTATCCAAATGCCATTTGGATCAAAGGAATTTATAATATTTTGTATTTTGGTGTCTATATCTTGTAAGAATATTTCTGCTATTATACTAGATAATGTCGATCCCATTGCCAATCCTTCTTGTTGTTGATAAATTTTGCTATTGAATTCAAAGTAATTTTGTTTTAGTTATATATATGGAGGCTATTTTTTATTTCAGTTATATATTATGTGTCTTCATTTTGTTCTTTAAGTTTGTTTGTTATTATGTCTATTGTTTTATCAATTGGAATGTTGGTGTACATATTTCTGATGTCATATGATGTGAAAAATATGTTTTCATCTATATTTATTACCTTTAGTTAGTCTATTAATTCGTACGTATTATTTATGTTGTGGTAATTATTTGTTAGAATATATATATATATATATATATATATATACACATACTTTACAACTGTTTTACCTCAAGATATGTTATTTCCTTATTTGGAACATTTTTCGGGAATCATATTTTTCCCATCCTCATAAATCTTAATTTTGCATCAAGAAACTGACTTTAGCAAAGAGTGTTTGTGTATATATGTATTCCCACAACATGCTGATGATATTTACACATGAAATAAAAATAAGTAAGAGTTATTCTAAAATTTATTATATATATATATATATTAATTATTTACTAAAAAATTATTATGTTATTGCAGTTTTTGTAACTTTTAGTAGTAAACTAAACAAAACGATTTAAGTTACATACTTCTTTCTGCTAAATATTTTATTAATTTCAGAGCTAAACCGTTATATTTGAACAAGATATTTCTCTACACTCATCATAGTTAGACTGTTAAGGCAGTTATATGTCGCACTGTTTCTTATAAAACTTTTTATCCCTTCAGCGAAGAAAACCCTTTCCGGTTCAGCCCAAGTCAAAAGTTGTAAAAATAATTTCAAAAGTTTAATAACTTCTCAAAGTGTACCTTCTAAACTAAACTTAATAACTATAAGTTTTAGAAAAAGAAGGGCGCCTTAAATTTCTTTGAAACTCAGTTTCTTGTTCAAGACATTTTGTTTCGTTCAATATGTCTTTTCCGTGGTACGTTTATATGATATTTTTGCTAAACTTAAACATCATTAACGATGATGATGATGGTGATAATGATTATGATGACAACTAACAGAATATGTGTTGCACGAAAATGTTAGTACGCTTACTGTTTGTACTTTGTACGATGAGGTTCTGGCACTTTGAATGCAGCCTATTCTAAAATGGGCCTATTATTTTGTAATATTGTACAAAAATATACAATCATTTTCCTAGAAGAGTCTTCAATATTGTAACATGACAATTATGTAAGTTGACGCTTGTATCTATTGAAAACTCTTAAAAATGTTAATATTATATTGTTAGGGAATATAACTAGGTTAAGATTCACTTAGATATCGGAAACGTCTCTTATATTCGTTAACTCCGAGACAGAAAGTTTTCAGTAATGTTTTGAGAACGTGAAAGGAAACAGCAAAACACGACTCTATGTAAAGAAGCCTTTTTCCTTTTTTAACCTAAGAGCAAACTTAATTACCTACGCTGTGTATAGATCTAACTGCTTTGATCATTACTTTGTTGTAACATGATCTTTATGGCTGTCAGTGTAAATTTTTAACATAGATGCAATGGATGCAATAATTTTTAATGGCTCTTTATTTTTGTTACTATTTCCATAAACTACTACTATACATTAGCATCATTTTATCTATGATACGATTTGTACATTTTCAGATAATTAAGAGCGTAATTATCTAATTATGTAATTTTCAGATTTAAAATTAAACAGATACACACAATCCATACGTACATACATGCATATATACATTCAAAGGTGTAAATGTAATTAAAAGAATACCGATTTTTTAGTTTTTTGTTTCATATTCTAAATAAATGGAGTAGTTCACTAAATATTAGCTTAATATGTTAGTCATTTATCTTGCAATGTCTGAAAGGGGTTTGGAGGATATTTTTACAACTGTGAGGGAGATTACTAAATTTAGGAAAACCTGGGCAGACATGTGCCATGACGCCTTCACTGCGTAGGGAAATCATGATTATAAAAGTGATATTATAATACATTTTGTTGATGTATCATTACATAATGTCATTACAGTTTTAATGAAGACTTTTATTTACATTATAGGCTATACGTACTGTAGTCTAAAAGTAATTACTTAGTCTTTTATTTCATCTTATAATTTGTTGGAATTTTGTTTACTACTTTTCTGAATATGATTACATCAAGTGATCTTTCACGGAGTCAGTATAAGACATTATCGAAAACATGGTAACATCCAGAGATATTGCAGATCTTGAGGAGGGCCGCTCCACTGGAATGTTATTTTTTGGCGAGTAAGTGAAGCCACCGCAAAATTTAAGGGTAGACGAGTGTACCACCATTTTGCTTACCGATGAAGGAGGCGCCACAGTGATCTTGAACACTACAGACATACCAGAACTTTCCCGGGATTCCACCGGAGCTGTGGTCCGCAGAACCAACGACCTTATTAAACAGTTTCCCTTACGACAGAGGTAAAGACACCCTTGGGTTGTTCCAATGAGATGCTGTCTAGATTATACAGACTGGCAATGAGCCACAAAGACACTTTTAGTCCGGAAGTCAGCGCTATCGGCTCGCCAACTTACACCTCAGCTAATCATCTCACTGGGATTCTCAAGCCGTTCATAGGACATACAGATTCCTTTGTACAGGACTCATCGCAATTCGTGGCATTACGCTAGGGCCAGCACACGTCTTTGTGAAATTTGACGCGCCTCGCTCTTCAGCATGATGCCGATTCCCGAGATCTTTACTTATATAGTAGACGTGTTCCCTTCCCATACTACGGGTTTGTTCCTTCATGTTCTTATTACTATATACTTATAGTAGGACGGACCATTCTTTGAAAAGATGACAGTGACGTCATGTGTAGACCTCTGAACCCTGGGATTGCCATCGTCTGTATGGAGAAATTTAAAGGGACAGTCTGCGCCTTCTGAAACATACTTTTTGTTGTTGCATCAATGGCATTTTCTGCCCTTACGGAAGGAAGGGAAACTGACGTATTTTTTTGACCATCTCAACAGTGTTTTGATGGACAATCTAGTTTACGATCAAGAAGAAAGAGGATGACAAACTGTTCTTGCTTAATGTTTTGGATCTGCTAGAACTCTCGGTCACGCTCCACACCGCAAGGTGACGTATACCGGCAGATATCTTCACCGAGACCAAAATTGAGAACAAGAATTCGCTGATGATGATCCTTTTGTACATGTTTGGAATTGCTAGAGTCTCGCTGAGGAACTGAAGCACCTTAACACCACCTTGCAGGCCAATGGTTATATTACCACAAGGGTAAAGTGAACCTCGCGCCCAGGAAGAGATGGATAGTCGAATGCGGAACGAGCGATAGTGTGCTCGACTTCTTGCCTCATGTGGTCAGTGGCATGAAAAATGTATGAGCAAGCTACTGGAGAGATACGGCGTTAGTACTATCTTCAAGTTGACGAAGAAGATACAGGACTGCCTGAGACCAGTGAAAGACGCCAGTTCTCCCTGAGAAGTAAGAAAAGAAGCACGCCTGGAACCACGACTATCCCGACCTTTTCGACAAAATTGAAGTCCTGGTTACGATTCGGAGTTACTTTCCTTGTATGTTCAGAGTGTCCATTGAGATTCTGAAGTAGGTAACAGGTACAAACAGGAGACAGGCAGACTAAGGGCTTCTATAGCCTGGTTGCCGGACCTGGATGGTGTGAGAGTGGGTCTATAGCAGGGTAGCTGACAACCTGTTGATCTTAAACTTAGTGTACAAACGGGCCAATGAGATCAACCGTTCTGGGTTTGTTTAGTGTTTGGTACAAGGAACTCGCATACGATTTGTTTATTGAAAATATTTATATAGGGAAATCGTGTCCAGTGTCAGAATAATCCGTGTAAACGTTTTGGGATAATTCTATCTGTAACCATTTAAAAGATGGCTGCTACACAAACCATCAAATCGTCTGTGTATAATGGACATATCAAATTTAATAACCGACCACGGCCAACAAGTCCTAAAGTTTTAAATAGAACGGTGGCAAAGATGGTCTAGATCGCAAAAACCTTGACAATTCCATTTAACCTATTCTCATTTTTAAGTTTGCTGGTAGCTCGTCTGTTTTCGTTGATAATTTTATTAATATCTTTTATTTGCTTAGGGTGAATTTACTGTTCCGTATCCACTTTTCTCCAGATAGGGTGCAAATTAACAAGCAGAATCGAAAATACTCATGAATCTGCTTACAGATGTTTGTAATACTTTTAAAATATATGCTATTTATGTTTGTGTATAATATTTCTCTCATAAAAGACACTGCAGTAGAAAAAGGTCTTTTAGAATAAATGTCGGTTAAAAAATAATCAGCAAGTATCGATTCAACTAAAAATGTCAAGATGTAATAACATAAAATAATACTACGGAAATTTCCTGGCGTCTGATTCGAACAATTGAATAATGTAATGTTTTGACTATAAAATGTTTGAAAATATATTTTACCACATGAATTAATAAAGCCTCCGCAAATAGAAAACACCGCTTGTTGCTTCATTCAGCTTATTAATGTCAGTAAAAACTAATATTAATATAACTTACTCTAGCCGAGTAAGACTATCGAAAAAAGGGCAAAAAAGCAAATTTCCAGAAACAGCCACTTTAAGCTGATTTTTTTTAAACGATAGGTTTAGTGTTTGCCTAAACGTTTATCCAAGTTCCAGACTTCGGACCTTATCTGGCTTTAAAGCTCGCTGTTTAAAAGCGCACATGCGCGCACAATAAAAAAGTTAAAAATTATTATTTGTGAAGCTATGAAAGAAAAAATTTTTTCACTAGCTGATAGAGCATGAAAATACGAGTATTTAAAAAAAAACTTTGTCCTGTGATGTCAGTGTGATGACTGGACCAAATTTTGAAAAATTTCCGTTCTTAACTTGGAAAATTTATTGTGGCTTAATGACAAAACATTTCGGGTTAAAAATGAATATGAAAATTCGTCTATTAGAATACTGTACTCAACAAGTTTTTTATGAAGAAAATAATTATTATTTCACTCATTATTAACGGAAATCTGAATATACACATTTTTGCAAGTTTCAATTTTTTTGTAGGTTATGTTGCCTTCAAAAATTGGACTACTAACACAGATCGATAGGAAATTTTCCGGGAAACAAGCTGGTATTTTTATTTTGCTGATTTGGTGAAGTTATCATCGGAAAAATCGAGGAAAACTTCAGTGACTCGCGCTCCGCTGTGTGCCGGAAGTGAAAAGTCGAGGAAAATCGGGGAAAATGGGCGGTCCGAAGTCTGGAACTTGAATAAACCTTTAGGTAAACACTAAGCCTATGGTTAAAAAAAAAAATCAGCTCAAGAGATGCTGATTCTGGAAATTTGCTATTTTTAAATTAGTCTTACTCGGCTACTCGGTCATTATGAATTAATGTTGTAAAATAGAGTATCTAGTATTTTTGAAAACGATTACTATAACGGCCTTTATTATTAACGTAATTGACACTTCCGGAAAGTGGAAATTGTTTCCCACAAATTTTGATATAAGCATATTGGTTCTGAAAAAGCTGTTTCTCTACACGGTATCACTCTTGGTTAATACGTCAGATTAAAACATTAATATTGTTACTAATCTTTATCGGATGGGTTTAATGTTTTTTAATTTTAATTAGTATGTTTTTTAACTTAGTAGTGCTGTTGTCGTTGTAGACTCTCACGTTGTCGTGTGGTTGTTTAGTTTTTAATATAATTAATTAATAATGGGTAAATTGAAATTAAGGTTCATGTTTAAAAGAGGATTAAGATCACTAATAATTCGCTGTATTCACCTCCCCACTTACCATCCGTGAAGGTCTTCAATCTTCTTGATGGGCGGTGCTATCTCACTGTAAATACATTTATAACACACAGATATTTCGTTTGAATATCGATAAATGCACATTAAATAAAATAACACTGATATTCGATTGTAAATTGAATATTCCAATATCAATCATTCGAATATTGCCGCCACCTTGTGAAATAATTGTTTCTAAAAAATAATTTATTTACTTCTATTTTATAGAAATGAAGACTCTATATCCACTGGTAATAAATTGAGGTTTTTATTAGCATTAGTGAAATTTAATAAAAACTCCTTTAAAACAATTAATAATGATTTTTAAAAACAACAACAAGTTAAATAAATACTGAGACTTCTTCAGCTCAAGGCTGGTAACACTGTTACAATGTACGATAATATGGTGAATTAGGTTATGTTCACTTTGGTCATTAATATTACCAATTTTCGTGAATCCTTTGCATATACATAATACAAGATATAAAGATGTGTTAATAAATAACAATGGTTACTTATTTATTATGATTAAAATAACAAAATTTAAAAATTATCAACCTCAATACGATAGTCAATACTATCGTACTATCGTACGGTCGGCTTGTGCCTAGTGAAGCTAAGATTGTAAACACGTGATTTTAACGTTGCACTATTAAAACAATATTACTGATTTACTAGTTATTATTATTATGAACTGGAAAGAGAAAAAATTGAAAAAACTCTTATTTTTGATTCCATTTATAAAATCATTTATGACAGAAGTGATTCTCTGTGACAAAAAAGTACGTTTTGGTTATAGGTTAGTTTACGTAGATCAGAGTAAGTTATAAGGTAGAATAGTTAATATCATATAACAATCTTAATACTATTTTTTACAAACACTTTATTTATTAGTAATAGGATGTAGAATTAGCAGTAATGATAGTTCTCACATAATAAGTTATTATTTATCAAGACTGCCGAAATCATAGTCAAATAAGCGACTATATTTACGAGTAATTGTGTGCGGTATATAATATTGATTCCGCTTTTATTTATTATTCTTTAAATATAAAAATATAACATCGTTTAATTAATTATCGTCATTAAGTTGGACGAGAACTTTATTCTTTTCATTCTGATAATTATTCATCGTTATCGGTGATGCACTCAAGCGTGTTTACTTGACTAGTGCAGTCAACAGTAATTTTCGTTCAATTAACGAGAATTATTTTATTAATAATTTTTAAAATTGTTAATGTATAATACTCCCTGTTTCCTTTCACATGACATGACCTTTATTATACACTGGTCATGTTTTTTGTTTCACTATACACTTATTACACTGTCACACGATAATAGGGTGTTCAGTATTGGTTATATATGACTACGTTACTGGGGGACGCTCACATTTTAAAAATATGTCTTGACGACTGTCACACGCTCCTCTCGCTTCGGGTGTTGGAAGACAATTAATTCATCTCGCTAAAGCGTCTCTTTTCGTCTGGTGAAATTGAGTCATTCTATTGGTTTAGAAAGCCATACTCTCTAACCCAAACGTCTTTGTTAAACAAATATTTTAATTTCATAGCGTCTCTGCTTCGGGTTTGAGGCTATTTATGACGTGTACATTGACATTCGAAAATGATCGAAAATCTTATAATGGCTATAAGTTTCTTATTATTAGTCAGATCGTCATTTGGATAGTGGCATTATATTGCGGACACTTGCGTCTTTATTTTAAGTCCAAACAAGTAATAATTCCGTTCATTAATAATTCACTTCACTTTCTTCAAAACTCATATAGTGGTTCTTAATACAAATAAGTCCTTTTCACTATATTTTGTACACCTTCATACTTATGACTAAACATTTTGAGTCCATTTCTCATCCATGCTAATACATAATATTACTATATTTACAGTTTAAACAAAATTTGCTAATGGCGTATAAGCCAACTATGTCCGATTGTTTATATTTACTTATATCACTATTATCCCTTATTCTACTACATATTTTTTGTACTATAACATTATTAGGTATATCTATATACATTTGCTCATACTTTATTTTGGTAAAATGTTATTTTGTTTACATATATAGTATGGTTCAAAATACATTATGCTCTCATCTCGCCATTTTGTCACTCTTATTTAGTTACTTTACTACACATTAGATATATTGTTAATAATCAAAATTGTGTACAAATGTTGTACATGGTTAGTTTAGTGGATTCACTAACTTTTTGTTATCTGAAATCTCTTTAAGTTCTTGTATGGTGGTTGTTTACACCTAGTTCTATGATTGCAGTTAGTTAGTTTATTAAATTCCAGTCATTAAATTATTAGTATAATACTTGTGAGGTGTCCTCATAGTAGTATTGAACATTCCTCTAACTACTGGTAACACTTCTTACACTCTCTTTACAGGTTTTGTCAATGTTTTTTGACTAACTCTTTTGTCACATTGGGGTTCTGTCTATTTGGTTTATTGTTATTATATTTAATCTGACTCATTTGTTGTGTCCTTCAGTTCATATGGTATTCATTGTTTTGTATATTCATTCTTATTTGGTCTCTATTTGAAACAGTTATGGATAATTACTTTGTTTAATTAATGCATATGATTTTATGTTGTAGATCCAGTTCATGTGAGGTTATGTGTCATTTGTTTGACAACAATATGCTTCATAGTTTTTACAGTATTCATTTCATATACTGTCGTGTCATTATGGCATGTTACTACAATGGTTTATTATTATGTTTTACACATTTTGTACAAATTTTACACTATATGTTAAAACAATAATACTGGTTTTCTTAGTCTAATTATGTTACATATTTTGGTGGGTTGTATCTAGGCTTTGGTACATTGACTTGTTTATATTCAACAAATTAGTTTATTCACTACTTATTTGTCTTGACATTCATCTACATTTTGTCCTGTGTTGCTATGACATTCAGGCACATTTCATATCAAGGATTATAAAGCTTTTATTATTGATCTCTATGAACAATTAATTCACTTTTCTGTATCATATATTTGGTGGTCTTACTGATTATATCTGTGGTTTTACAATCTTGGATTGAACTTGTTACACTAATTGTTTGTGCATTTCACTTGTTAATCGTTGATTCTTTCACTTACAAATGGTTATTCACTTCCCTCAGTTATAAACACTTCACAAGTATTGTCTGTGTTGTTTACTTGGGGTAAATGTTATTATATCATTTGTTGTTACACTTATTCTAAGTATTCACTGTCATTGTTTGTGATCACTTATTGATGCTCAACACTTGGTTTTTTTATTATTGAGAGTCCAATAATCATTACACTTATTCTGGTCACTACATTGATTGTGATGCTTTCCATATTTTGTGAATGTTGATGTCTTGTACTGGTCATACATAATCTTCATTCTTCATGGTACATTTCTTCCTCTTCTTCTTCTTCTTCTTCTTCTTCTTCTTCTTCTTCTTCTTCTTCTTCTTCTGGTTAGTTGTTTGTCACCTTTGGTGCTTTTCTTGGTTACACATTATTTGTAATAATTCACGTTCACTGAATATAGTCATATTCTTCCACATTTCAATTCATTATTATGATAGTCACTGTCCTATATTTATTTCATTATTATAACAAATTAGTCTGTTTTTTCACTATGGTGATTGTATTTGACGTGTCTCCTTCTTATGATGAAAATCACTTTCGGCATATCCCCTCACTATTTTGATCTATTGGGCCTGTTTGCTAACGTATTATATTGACTCATGGTATTTTCTGTTTCTTCTTTATACTCGATAATATTCTCATTACTCTTCTTTCTCCTTCGTTGGGTTGTTTCAATATTATTTATTCGTAGATACACATTTGATTTTCATTCTCCTGTTCCTTCTTCCATGCTTGATGAAATATGTTCATGTTATTCTTCTATTTGACGTATTAGACCTTTTTATGTAACTGTTATTTTGGTACGTTACAATATTGAAAACTTTTCATTCATATTAAAGTAGAATACTTCATTTCAATGCTAGAAATTGGTTATGTATTTATTATTCATTATATCTATCTTTAATTTTCCATATTACTAACGCTGAAAAAAAACGGGGAATTTGAGTAATTGTTTCAAAACTCAATGATACAAAAATGTTTTGAGTAATGCTTTTGGATACAAACAAAACTAATAGTATGAACGTGAATATAATGCCACTCATGCTTATGGGTATTCCAAAAGTTCTTCTGAAGTCTCTGAGTTATCCATCTTTACATTACTGATATTTCAGCTTTGGTATGCTGTACTACTTCCTTATATGGCATATCAGTCCATGCTTGTATACATTAAAAAGATCCGGACACGGACACACACACACACATCAACCTTTTCCAACAAATAAATTTATTACATTTGTTATAAGCTAATTTTGTAACAAACGTATATGGCGTTTGTTAAGCCACATCAACCTAAGATTATGCTTGTTAACCATAATTGATAAACAAAAGAAATGCTAGAAACACTATTAGCTAGAAAAGAAATGCGATCTTAATTATGAGTTATAGGAATACGTATTATAAGGCATTATTTATATGCATGTAATTACGTTCATTAATGGAGACACAATTTACAAATTGAAATAAATGATTTCTATCCTTTATTACACAAAACCGTTTGAGTTTTTTTGAACATAAAGTTTTTATAGTTATATAAACTATACTTGCTTGAGATCATTCTCTTTGTAAACAATTGCCAAATATTTTACAAATCAACGGCACAATTTTATTTAGGTAGAAGAAAGAGAAGGTGATACAAATATTTGATTCTTTTAGAATTTTTAATTTTATTGTAGAAATTATATTTAATGACAAAAGCGTCTTTTCGCTTATTGACCACTTAGGATCACGTGTTATTGAATTTCAATATGCATTAGGCTCACTGTTGTACACTGTAATAATGCTTCAGCTGCTTTAAGATGAATGAGTCAAAAATCTGTCACATAGTTACAGTACAATAAAAATCGGTAATAGTTCATGCAACTCTCTAATTTTATATCTATATATTACTTAAGTCAGTTTCGAAAAAATGACTTGATTTAAGAACTACTACAAATATTTAAAAATGATTTTTGTAAATAGCATTCTGATACTTTTTACACACTTTCGTATATCAAAACATAGTGAAGGCCAGCAATAACCATCTTCACTAGCAATTAGACAAGCTTCACTACTTACATGTTATAGAAACAGAATGTTTTTAAAATGAAAACAGTTGTAAGAGTACACAGTGGGCAACAAATATAACAAAAACATCTTATAAACTGTAATGCGCAAATTGATAAACACACAGAACTTAGTTAACATTTCACTATCACTAATCAGTCTAAAACGTATATGGCTATACAAAAATGTTTTCAATACGACATAAAAGTATCATAACACTGTTGCATAATGGCTATAATTGTAGTTTGCAAATTAGACTACTTTATTTAAAGTTACAGTACATGATGCGAATTACCTGTGTATTTTTATTCTGGTTAATGGTCAAAAAATGTATTTGTGAATGGAGTCCTTTACCCTTGGGACGCTCTCTCGACACTGCCCTTCCGTTAATTGAATTATTTACTGTTTGTATATGTAAAAACAATAAAGTAATGTGGCTCTAGCGGAGTGTAATGTTTTGGTTGGACATTACTGAAACTCCTCACTGTATTTATTTAGCCCATTTGTTTTTGTTTTCCTAAGTTTTATAATTTTACTGAAAATTTTACTTGTAATTAAATCAAGTGGATTGTATAAATTATTTAAATCTTAAACAAGTGTCAGAATTATACATACGTCTTATATTTCAAATCATAAAAATGATTATAATATTTATCATTCCCTTTTTTATCGAAAAAGTTAAACTTTTTTTTTTGAAATTTTCATTTACAAATATTTATATGTACCAAAAAATTTAATCCACTCTTCTGTTAAGAAACTTTGTGTTTTTACGGTGGAATAGTAAAGAAATTAAATAGGCTGCCATTGTAGTAAGAATTGTCAATCATCACATTCAAAATATGATGTAGAAAATTGTGTGTGCAGTTAAGTATGTTACACCATTTGAATGAATCGACACCAATCGCCACACAAAAATTACGTAAGTAAATGTTTGTTTGTGTGTCTAGTAATCATTAATTGGTCATATATATAAAACATAATTACTTTTTAAAGTATAAGTGTCATTAGGAATCAGATATAATGACCTCGCTCTAACGAACCAGAATGTATTTTACATATTTCGCTCGTCAAAATGTAATAAACTTTATGTTATCAGTAAGAAAAGAATTTACGATTTTACATTCGGTACAATACTTTTGGTAGCTTAGGTTTTGTAACCTAACTACTTTAAACCTAAGTATTGAGTACAAATTCATCTAAATAGTGTATGATAAATGAAAGAAACAATAGGTCTACTTCATGCCACCTTCTGTCTTGTATCGTCTTTTCATATCGTCTTTTCATTTTATTTTTCAGCAACGTTTTTGTTCAATTTAGAATTAACACTGAAATTTTAGAAGCTAAAATAATTAGCATTTTAGTTCGAGTCACTTCAAAATTGTCTTTTATTTTATCAGTTGTATAGTTTGAATTATCTTTTTAGGAGCTATTTCTTTGAGTGGGCTTCGGTGTTTAAATTTTCATACAATTAAGATTTTTTTATTACAGATAATAACTTACAGATAAAAACATTGTGTTTTCTTTACGTGTTCTTTGTTTTGTATATTAATACCTTTTCTGTAAATTATACGGTAGATAAAAGATAGTTCAGAAATACATTATTTCTCTTCAAAAAATTATTTTCTTGCGTTCTATTCAAAGGTAAATGACTCTGCCTGTTTATTAAAAAATACCGGAACTAATAAAAATGTTTAGACGAACGTTGCTTTTATGACTATTAGGCCTATTACTAGGAAACGTAAGCAATTGAGTATAACTTAAATGCTTCATGATCAAGAATAAATAACGCAAAACTAAAAAATGTAAATGTAGTAAAGACTAACATTAATAGATGCTCTGATTTATGTAAGTAATATTGCTAAGCTAGGTTTGAAGACCTAACAAATTATTCGAGAGCAAAAGCCATTCATAAGCAATAACAAAATATGTAATAGAATTCTAAATTTATTTGTCGCCATATAAATATTAAGGAGCTCGACGCATTATGAGGTTTGAAAATAAATAAAATGATGACAAGGTCAAAACACGTTAAAGAGTACCCTTTAATTACGTTAGCTAATCCCGTTAATTTCTTATCAGTTCTTATTAGTATAACACGATTTCAGTTCGTGCAATTTGTAAACACGAGATTTGTCTGAATGTTGGAATTGTCAATGGCTACTGTTAGCAGTAAGGGATACAGCACACGTGGGCAGTTTGATTAATGGTTTGGTCCAGCAGCACAAAGGGTAGATTTACGCCCTATATCACTACATCCACGTTCAAAATTAAGTTGAATTATTGAATATCAAATTCAGTGTGGCTTATTCGACGAAACGAGTAATATATCATTTATATATAACCCTCAAAAACCAAACAACGTTAGTACGTGTGTTTGATACGTTAGGCCTACGCGTATGAGAGAATATTTTATAATAATATCATCTTTCATTGTTTTCAACAAAAACACTGAATTACTACATAGACATTATTTAGTTTTCAAAAATATTAAAGCATAAAGTATAATAGACTATGCGCGTGCGCGGGCGTGTGCTGATTTTTCAATGAGGTGAAAACAACGAGACTGAAGGAAAAAATACGAGTATGAGTTCCTACGACAGAAGTTCTTTTCTTTACAATGGGGCAAAGAAATAAATGGTTGAATCTTCTTATTAGAATAATGTTATGTTTGAGTACTGTCTACTTTTCAAAACAATAAAATTTTAAGTAAAAAATTATATTTCAGGAAATACTGACTACTCGATACGGGCCTTGAGAGTTTATAAAACTGAATTAGAATAAATGATAGTAAATACAAAAACTTGAAAAGGATAGATAATAAGGTTTCTACGTAATGTGCTCACAAGAAAAAGTAGAAGTGTCCCACCCTTCCATTTAAACCATTACCCCTGAGACATTCAAAGCATTCATTATCTTTTGTAATAATTGCTGACGTGCTTCCGTGCATAATGCAAACAAAGTGTACATCGACAGCGGAGGACTACGTCATGACGGGTCATTTCATTTAAAGTGACAAGCTGCAGTTTAATACTAATTGTGGCACCTTAGCGTCGACGTGGACTCGAAAGGTAAAAGGTAATCTCATCTTACTAACGGTGCAGCTGATTGAGGGACAAAACAGTATCGGGAAGTAACACATCCAAAGGATTCTGACCGGCAACCGTTTGGCTGAGGCAATTCTATACATCATCATGCCATCAGACCGTACATGCAAGAAGATTACATTATTGTAACTATTGCATCATGATAAATAAACAAAATAATCGAAAACAACTCAGCTTGACGTTCGTTTCATATCCGTCATACTGAGGTGTAGGTAGAAATATTTTCTTTCATTGAGATGGGTCAATAGAATCGTTGTCGTTGCCGGTTCACCAGATATGGTAGTGTTAAGATTCAACATAAAATTGTCTATTAATCACGAAATATAAATCCAAAATGTTTGCACAAAAATTACACTATTGGTCCGAATGTCATACTGAGTTTTCATTTTATCACTAGCTATCGTCAGCCGTCCTCTTATCAGGCGATTAATTTCTCGCATTTTGTTTCCTAATTGTGAGGAATAGTTCTGTGGCTCTTGGGACTGAGTCTCAGGTGATCGAAATGTCACGTCCCCAGGAAGACGAATCTACTTGGCGAAGTAGTCACCTATAACCATGATGTACTGGTTTCCATCGTCAGTTACTGTGAAAGTCTAGCAACGTCAATGGCCATTCTCTCGAAAAGAAGTCCAAGGTTTTACTGTCTCATTTTCCTCCTGTTCTGGTTTGTTGGCCCTTGATTGTAGCACATATTTCAAACGTCCGACACCATTCCTCTACGTCGTGGCAAAGATCAATCCATTCGAATCGCTTCTGTACTTTGTCAAGGGTTTACGCCAAGATGACCTCCAGACGTCCCATATTGCATCACCTTCAAAACAGAGTGCAGTATACTTCGGAGAACTATCAGCTGCATGACCACGTGTCGTCCATCTACACTTTCCCAAGCCCTTTTCAGCAATTCGTTCTCCAATGTAAGAGATTCCTATTGTGCCCAGTAGCCCTTTAGCATTTCCGAACCATGGCACATGTTTTGCCAATCCGAGCGGTGACCTCCCTTTTTTGCTGTCAAGATATGATCAATGTCTTACTCAGTCATCGGTTTTTATTAAAAATCTTGTGTCGTCCAATCATCTGAGAGGAAATCTACAGTGATGGTTTGAACATATTCGCTTGTGTTCCGTTCTTCCTTTCTGTGGCAACGTCGTCAGTCTCCCGGGCACAGTCGTAGAGTTAGACCAGCTGAATTACCATGCAGGCGCCCCCACCAATATTGTACCTTGAAGTTGCACTGTTGGAGATGTTTGAGCCATCTTGCCAACTGCCCTTCCGGATTTTTAATTCTCAAGAGCCATATAAGCGCAGCATGGTCGGTGCGTATATAAACTCTCTCCCATAGATGTATTTATGGAAGTGCTCCAAAACTCGGACGATTGCCAGTAACTCCCTTCTTGTAACACAATGATTTCTCTCCGATTTAGAACGGCTCTTGCTGTAATACGCTATTACTCGTTCTTCACCATCTTTACTTGAGACAAAACTGCTCGTAGACCAGTACTGCTTGCATCTGTGTCTACTATGTACTTCCCTTCCGAAGCTGAATAAGCAAGAATAGGCTGCAAATATAATGCAATTTTCGAAATGTTGAATGCTTAATCACACTTGCTCGACGATTGGAAGTTTCGTTTATTTTCCGTCGGCTCATGGAAAAGAGAAACCTTTTACAAAACGTCTGTAATATGAGCATAACCCCAGGAAACTACCAGCTTTGTGTTTACTGTTCGAAACTGGCCAATCTCTTACGGTGTCTACTTTATTTGGATCCATACTAACACCAGCTGCTGAGACCAGATGGATCAAATACTGTACTTCCTTCTGAAATAGAGAACATTTCTTCGGGAAAATAGAACGCAATTGGGCACCGTGAATTCTAGTTAGAATCTCTTTAAGCTTTTCCAAATGGTATTTGAAAGTCTTCCCGATGACTATGACATTGTCTCAATAAATAAGGCAAGTTTACCATGTTAGGCCTCGGAGGACCAGATCCATCAATCTTTCAAATGTGCCCGGTGCATTACAGAGTCCAAATGGCATGACGTAAAATGAAATAAACCACTTGGGGTTGAGAAAGCTGTCTTATCCTTGCCTTCTTGATGAAGTCCCATTTGCCATTTTATGATAAACATTTTACTACATTTTCTATAGTCTACATTTATTTGTTAGACCTACTAATAAATGTATACAAACTAAATACTAACAATATAATAATATATAATATCATAATATTTACTTAAAAATATTCTTAAGAAGTTTGCTGGACGAGCTTTAATACAAAAATCTACACATTACGTACTTGTTTCGCTGGATGGGGTCCCCTTTTATTTGTAAAGGCGAGGCGGGCGACAATGTTCCTGCTCCGGGCGCCAAAAAAATTAGCTACGCCACTGTATATTGTGACTATTTTCCTAAACGAGAGTACTTTTATTTTTATTTAAAAAAATAGTTTTCATAATTTACCAAATATGTTTAAATCATTTTTTAATTTCAACTTTAATATTGTGCTGCAATGATAGTCTAATAGGTAACAGCATTGTGAAATGGAATATTAAAAAAATATTTTTTAATATGAATACCAAATTAAATTACATTAGATACTTTGTTACATAAATACAGTTTTATCAAGTAAATGTAATGGTAGTCATATTTGTAACCGTTTTTACGAAAGAAGAAAGCAGAGTACAATGGAAACTTATGTATTCACATGTTAATGAATATCAGTTAACGTATATAACACAAAGACAAATAGACTTTAAAAAACTTCCAACAAAAACAGAAATCTGGAAGGCACAAGCAAAAATAATAATTGTATTAATACAGCTGATTGCTTCCATTGCAACAGAGTAAATGATATTTATATTTATTTGACCTAGAAGCGCTCTTGCCGAATTGTTGTAACACGTTATCTCAATTTCACATTTTCTAATATTAGTAAAATGATACAATGTATTAAGCATCATTTACTGAACCTCTAATTATTTTTTCAAAAAGTAAAGAATCATACACGTTAAGATGGAAATAAGTGGCTTATAACATTCTTCATGTGTTTTCATAATAACTTATATAATATTTTTTGAAGTTTCCAAAATATATACATGCGTTTCACTGTTATTTATACTATAGTCGGAAAGCGGAGAATTCTTGCAAATACTAACCGCGTAAACCTAAATTATAAAATTAATATAAACTTAAATTATTATTAAATTTACAATTTAGCACTGGTTGCGCATGATAATGGGCATGAATGTTATTAGCCAGGGACGCCCCGTTTGATTTTCTTTCACTTCGGTAGAAGCTCAGTAGATGAAGACCATATTATATTGCAATGAAATGTGTACTATGTTTCACAATTTTTTGTTTTGAATATTTTAAATAAACTAATCTTAACTCCATTTTAAACACGTTATTGGAAATATGATCAAGGCATTACGCGTTGTTCCAAAGTAATTTCCCAAAGGATATAAATGTATAAGAGTTAATTCGTTTTTGCAGTACACAAAAATTACTATACACAATATGTTCTTACCGTCATGATTAAATTATTTAAAAATTTTTTGTTTATATAAAACGTGTATACTGTGAAAATCTTTAGATATGAGGAAAAAGTAATTAAATTTTTAATTACATTAATGTATTATTACTTTTTTTGGTTTTAGAGCATTTACAAGGCTTCCCTAATATCGTTGAAGGAACAAGAATCGTTATTCCTTAACACTGATATTTCAGAGTGGCGGATCTTGTATAACTAATTACAAAGCTTTATCAAAATTTCTCTGTAACACCATTTAATTAAAAATAAATTCAAAACAAAATTAAAACCTGCACTTCGTAGCATGCAAATGTTTTTAAAATGTAATAAAAAATTAAGACTTCAGGTCATATCAGCACTGTGTTATGGTAAATTCGATATAAAAATGTTGGTCAAGAAAATTTAAAAGCATTCTTTTGCACTTTAAATTATATTATACCACGATACAAAAACTGAACATCATTTGGAATATAATGAAAAGTACAAAGGTATAATGAAGGTTTGTGTTCATCAGTGTATGCGAGCGCGTGTGTTAGCAAATGTTTGTATACAGAATTCAGATAATTAGTTTCATTTGTAGGTAGTCAAACAAAAAGCGATAAGGTTCATTAAAGGAGAAGCGTGTTCTGTTGTTTGCCCTTACTAACTGAAACTCACTAACAACCTTAACGCTCCCTTCAGTTGCAGGTGCAAGACATGTAAATAGTGGTATACAATGCTACTTCGTGTTTTGTTAACATCGTTGATGTATCCCATGTGTTAACATCATCTAATTCTAATGTATTTATAGTTCCAAATATACAATAGGCCTATATACACCTGCGTACTATTCCAAACAAATTAATATTTTAGTAGTAATTGAATACCGTTTTTAATATTAAATTCAGTTACTTGATAATATTAGTACACAATAAGTAAATTAGTTATAAAATTCTACCTCTTCTTCTTCTGGTTCTTCTTAATTTCTCTGTGACTGTACAATTCTTGTTAGCTTTCTAGCTGTTCAACAAATGCATATAACGTGTCTCCCTCGCCCAATCATTTTCTAATTCGTAGCCTCTATTTTCCTTAAAAATTTTTTAATCTATACGTACTCCTCCTACGCGATCTTCTTCTTCCAGTTGGTACATTCGGTATCCGACTTGTGATCACTTTCATATAACTACAGGGGCTCGACTTTGGAAACGTATTCGTTAAAACCTACTATCATTTCGTTGTGCACTACGATATAAAATTCAGAGCTGATCCTCATTCTTCATGCTCCATCGTCCTGTTGAATCGGTCTCAGTATTTTTACGAGGATCCTTTACTTGAAGATTTTAACGGCTTGTTCTTCTATGTCTGCGAGGGTCCAAGCTTCCGCTCCTGATTTTAATGTAGTATTATCTGCTTCCTGTAGATTTTTAGTTGTTCTATTTTTTCTTAATTTGTGTACAGTAATTAAAGGTCTTCAAAATAAAAACAGGAATACTTTCATAATTCTGTGTTATACAACATGGACTTTCTTTGAACGTGAAACCTAAATTTTATAGACGACAATTTTTCTGAAATGTGATTACCTACATCCACCTGGTATTCTAAAAGCCTTTGTGTGTTCTCCCTTATTTTTGTATACTTTGAGTTCGTTTTTTATTTTGTTACTCTATTCAACTCTTTGAATATGATTATCATTGGCATTTCTCCCTCTGACCAGCTAGTGATTATAATATTTTCTGAATATGCTGAAAGTTGTTTGGGTTTGGTTTTACATTTTCCATGTTGTAATGATAGCTTTCTGATCGCTGCACAGAATGCCAGAAATTTGTATATTTTGTGTTTCTTATTGTGCCAGATACTATTTATGTTTGTGCAGTTTTAGTATACAATCCAGGCTAATAAGGACCTACTGTCAAATGTTTCGTATTAATCCCATGGGCATTATCATTTTCTTCATTTCCATACTTACACAGTGCTTATTTATGCCCCTGATATAATAGTTAACGTTTATTCAGTTCTACTAGCATTGGTTTTAAAAACTTATAGATATGAAACATTGGCGTGGTTTGTTGCCTTATATTAATAATGCAAATACCTGTTAAATTTAAAATCAAAGTATTGTTTTATATACTTGAATTTTTCATCTGGAATACAGATAGAACCTAATCATTTCTCACTTGATATGCTGTTTATTTGCTTACTTCTGTGAAATAAATATTTAGTTATTTTCTGGGAATGATATACCGGAAAGAAGTACCTACAAATTATGAGGGATAACGTGGGTATTTTACAGTCTCACACAAAAAACCTAATTGTTGTTGAATTTAAACACGTAAGCTAAAAATAAATTGGTCTTCCAGAAATACTTTTCATTCTGTAGCTTGCATGTTACGTGCATTTTCCGTGACCGATCTTTGAATGCTAGTAGAGGATTAGAACATGATTGATCGAAAACACTTGTCACATAATACTTCAGTTGTAAATATTAATAGGTTTTAGGTTACAGACATTCATATGGTTTAAACTGTTAATACAGACGTATTTCATTGAATCGGAGTGTGAAATTGGTACAGTATAGATTTTATGAAAAAATAATTTTTCTTTATCATAGAACATAAGTAGTGGCGCATTTTTTTCTATAGATAGTTTAAATTCTATTCTCTTATATAGCAGTTATAAGATTAAGTACTAGTTGACATTGCAGTATTCATTACTATAACATAATGGCGCAAAATACTGTCGAAATTGACACCCAGATGCTAAGGCATTATAAAAAAATCTTACGAATTAATTACCTAGTTTTATGTTCTCTGATTAAGAAAGAAATGGGAGTCACAAAAACCTACACTTTTATGCGTTAATAAAATTCTGCAATTGAATATACAAGGACAGTTGAAGGGATGCTGAAATTTTATAGCAACAATATTTTTGGAAGCAGGTTTTATTTCAACATTTTATGTGCATAATATGGGTTGAGATAATAAAAGCAAAAATATAAAAGCTCAATGAAGACGTCTTCTCTTAAAATATCACTTGTTACAGCTTGTAAAATTTTATGTTCCTCTGGAAGATGCGCTGGCATGTAATGTTCTATAACATATAAGTGTTCAGTTACATTCCACTTTTCAATAGCAAAAAAACATTAAGTCATCGGTGATCTATCTAGTGTACATTTGAATAGAGTTTTTAGAATCTACGATCATTATGATTAAAATTATTAAAAATATTTACTACGAGTAATGTGTTAGTATTTTAGATTTGCCTTTGTATTGAATTAAACAACGCGACTATACGTTTCCTTCTTTATAATTTATCCTACTGATTTGTATGGGAAACGAAATGTGTGGACCAGTATACTGTTGACGGTAAATATGCAAAATAATTAATTTTAATAACACAGAAGTAGAAAGATAACGTAGAAAGTAAGACGATGTTTTCGAATTGCAACACGTGGTGAAAAGAACAGTAACAGGAATACTGTGCGATGTAATGCGTTCTGCATGACATCAGGTCAAGTTTGTTTATTTAAAAAGAATGAAAAATATTGCTAACTGTGTAAATTTTGTGATAGTCAAAGATCTGATAGGGAACGATAGTCATAGCTCGAACTCGACATAATATAATTGTCTTCTGGGAAGTACAAAAATTAATATAGGTAAACTATAAAATAGGTAAAGTTTTCTGCATAAGTCTGAAGCTATAATATTAACGATTTATAAATATGTGTTCGATCTCTGCTTCATTTAGTAACAAAGCACGAAGTTCGTCAGCAGTTTTATCTCGTGTAACTTTTAAACAATTTCACGTTTACCGTTGTCTTCTTTACTTATTAATGACCTTAATTAGTATCACAGGTGTTGAAGAACAAATTAATTTTTCTTTACATTAATGGTCAACAAGCGGGGAAATCACATTGTTAAAAATTTAGCAATCTTAATACATGTTAATAAACTTTATGGAAATTATTATAATATAAATACTAGTTGTTTATTTCTGGTAAGAGTATTATTATTTCTCACAAATAGAAATTGTTGATACTGTCCGGACGTATGGACAATCTATTTTTGTCCGCACTTAATTTCTATTTTTTCCAATGAATTTTGTTGGATGCCAACCGTAAACTTTCTTTGTGTGTCTATAATAATTATACAAGACGGCAGGACATAGTATGATATTAGATTAGTAATAAATATTAATATTAATGTTATACTTATAAAATAAAAATACATTAACAAGAATGTAGATATGGTTAAGATAATAATGTTACATAAAATTGTATTCGATATTTAATACTCTTACTACAAAAAATAGGTAGATATTGTGGATAGTAGAAAGATGCATTCAAACCGCCTACGTTCGCGTTATTGGCAAAATTATAAAAAGGTGTCTGAAGTTGCGGAGTGTTTAGAATGTAATGATAATATTGTTACGACGGTCTACTGATCGTCGTATAATACGGTGGAAAACAAAATACAAGACACCAATTAAGTCACTAATCACCAGCTTTAATTATCACAGTTGAGCAGTTCGTAATTAACAAGACAGTCTCTTACAACAAATCAAATAAACCTTGTTCACACGCAATAAAATGTCAACTAATTTAAAACACAATTGTCCCGCCCGATTATAAAACACAACAATTCACTAATAACCATTTGAACACACAGAGTAATCGCCGACAATAACTGAAAACTAAGTAGCAGGTATACGCTATTTATAGTCTGCAGCGTTCCATAATATGCGTCAGCCCTACACTAGGACGTAATTGATTGCGGTCTTGACACAGTGCGCGCGGCTGGCGACGTCCAGAAAAGTCTCGCGAATCCATGTTGAAATCACGTACGCACGCAACATTAGAGCCGGATTACACTGGAACATTCGATAATCTTGTAGAACGTTCCGTATTACGTAACAATGTATTCATGTGAACATACACACACTGTAAGAGAAGCAGCTAGAAAAAAGTTATATCTGTGTGAGAACGCCGTGTAGAATTACGAACATATTGAACAAATCTACATTCATCTTCACGGGTTATTACGTAATATTATATTTATTATTGACACAAAATAAGTTAACTTTGTTTTGGGTAGTAAAGTACAATAAAAACCGAGTTTTTCAGAGTTATCTAGTTTACTGAAATTGAATTTAGCAGCGTCCAGCAGCTTTGAGAATAGGGATTAACGACAGCACAAACAGCAGACGCTATTGTGGTGAATGGACTACTATCGCAGTTTAGTCAGCATGCAAAGTCACGTTGATTAATAGTTAGATTCGGCAACACTCAGTTTCTATCACACATGATAAATTCCAATAAAGGCTAACGTTTCAAGTCAATTGCTTTTTTGCTATTACAAATACTTTATATAAAATGACAAAAAAAGAATATTTATATATTATTTTTTCTTCTTTGAATTAAGACAGAAGACATTCATTAAACTATTAGCACGTTTACAACACAATGGTAATGAAAATATTTTAAAATTCTAACAATTTATCTTAGCATTTCAGTAACCAAAAGCCATATCGTTAAGATTAAAGTATAAAAATGGGCTTTTGGATATATTTTTATTAACTACAATATGTCCAGTTCTCGGCTCATTTTGAAGAAGACGTAGGGCCTATAACTAATTTGTTGTTGTCTAGGTATTTTACCTTATGGACAGCGGGCATTTACATGAATACGGTCGTGTGCATGGTTTACTGTCTCGTACTGTAGAAGCTTGGGAGTTACTGTACGGAGTGACAGATATTCAAACAAAGAAGCAAGAATGTGTTACTGCTATCAGATGGTACGTTCAGACAAAATCCTCTGGTCGATGATACGCTATTATTGGATCTTCACACCAAATAGTTATGAATACGCTTTACGAAATGCATAGTTTATCATAGAAGAGGGTTGGAGATTTTCTCCGTTCAATTTTTAAAACAAATTTTTATACATTATAATCTTTGCGTCCTTTTCATCTTCTACGTATTACTAACCAATTAAATTACCAAACCAATACCCGTATTGGTGCAGCCAGGCTGTAGTCCCGAAGAGGTTGGCAGTCATTTCAAGCACGACATCCTCGACCAGACGTCTCATTCGTTTTAAATGAGGCTCAAACTTCTTTGGACGTAAATTCCCGGGTAATCATTGTGGTGAATTACCTGCCCTTTTACGTCATCTGATTATCTGTTGCTTTTGCTACAGAGTTGAAGGGTTAGAAACTTGGCAGAATAGATTACGAATTGTTCGTGGAGAGTCAGAGAGAAGCCTCCTTAAAAGTCTGGTGCTAATGTGCGCTGTCTTCTAATTGTCCTTGAGCTCTGCAGGGAGATTTGAATGTGGGATATAACACGCATCCTTCTAATCACGAAACGATTTAGACCCTCGCATGTAGGCTAACTATAGTAGGTGGTATAACACTCGGCGTTATTAATAAATACCAATTAGACTCTGCCGAGAACGTGCTCTACCTTCACACCGGGATTGCCTTTCTGTACTTCTCTTGCTTCCTCTTGCTGAATGTGTTGTTACTCCACACAAGATATGATGAAATCTTGAAGCAAGAATAGGTTCTTGCAAAGCTATTATAGTTTTGCAGAAGTCGAAGACAGGTAAAAGGGTTGATTCTGGGAAACTGTTGACATTCTTAAATACTTTTACAATTGTAAAGTACACTCTCTGGCCAATCTGAAACTGACAACGACATGCATGACAGGACAAAGTGCTCGTATCAAGAGAAGCACAATATCCGCCAGACAACCTCTGAACTGCTGATGTAGCGGCCAGCCTTGTATCTCGTCACTACGTCATTTTCATTCTCCATAGTAAATACCGCTTGGTCAGCTCCATTGTCAACCTACTTTATATATTTTACAGAAATACAAAATTCCACATTGATATGAACCTGAAAGGTATGAGATAGGACATGGTTGTACGGAACGACCCAGCGGTTATACAGCGCTGAGTACACAGCGCATTAATGTTTCAATATTAATAGTAACAGTGAAATCGCTGTTATACTGAGAGCGCCAGCGATAGTCGGGATACCCATCGTCTGCAGTCTGGGTTTCTTTAATGAGAGGACGGGGCTAGCTCTTGCTGCAGACACCATTGACCATGCAAGACGAAAACCTGTTATAACTGCCACAAGGAATCATGGTTGATTTAATGATCTTGTAAATTGAATAATCTCAGGATCAGGGATTTCCGCACCTATGATCTTGTCAATATCGGCTGCCTTGATCTAGTCCTGCAGCCACAGCAAGATGTGGACGTAATGTAGATTCCGTTTCTTCCATTCCGCACTGTATACGTAACACCTATTTGGTCAGAAAATACAACCCTTCTTTAAGAGATCGGTAATTTACGCTGAAACTTCAAGGTAACACGACCATTTTGCTAACTGAGACACTGGCTTGTCACTTCTAGTATCTACGTTCCGCAGATGCACATACTCCTCAGACCGCAATTTACTCTGGTTGTTTCGAATGTAGCTCAGTATATCTGTCTCTAATTGCTATACATGATTACTAGAAACTGATTGAGGAAACTGTGGTAGAATAAAATATAGTTTTCTTGGCCCTCTCTTTTCAAAATCAAAAAGTAAATCAGTGATCAACAAACAGATTATATTCCACTTTTCTTAAGTGTGTTGTTTGCACTGCAGAACACTCCTTACTTAGAAATAAATATCTGGTATGAAAAGAAATTCAGTATCACTGTAATAAAACTAATTTCCCTGGGGATAACAAATAAGATAATTTTTAATTTGTTTTAGCAAAACAAGAATAATTGTGCACAAGGTAGACTGAGCCTAGCAAACGCCGCTAATCAATTTACCTCTGATAATATGGATTAAATGATTCCCACGACAATATTACATGCCACAAACTTACATTAATAATGGTAACAGTTACAAACAGGTAAGTCATGTACTGTACTGTGGCTCTGTAATTAAATTTACATTTCGTCTTCTATTATATATAAATTTTCGTCTATTGGTAGCGATGTGAAGCCGAAGTAGACGTACGGTTTCTTACACATGCGAATTAATGTTTAAAGTGTACTAAACAATTTATTTCTTACAGTAATACTTTCTTCTTACAAAGGGTAATGTATTTTGTCTATATACAATTATAATTATTAAAACGTAATGTATTATTTTTGTATATTAATCGATACTAATTTATTTGTGTCTGACAATCAAAATCGAGATCCTTACGAAATCAATAAACCTAACCTAACCTTACAAGGTTCAAAAGCAGGAAGGGTGAAGATGGGAACACAAGGCTTCCCGAAACATGTTCCAAATAGGGAGAAAATATCTAGAGGTAAAGATAATTATAAATATATTTTAGTATCTACTAATATATTATAGTATATAATATATTATAATATACCAAACTTTATATAATATGTAGTAATATACTATTTTACTGGCACACACACGCGCACACGTATACACGTGCGCATATATATGAATGTAAATATGACAGTCCTAGCGAGTGTTTTTAACATTTAACTTAAAATAACTGAAAAATAATGTAAAATTTAACAAATACTGAGATTTTCTATTGTGCACATCCTTCTGGCTGTAATGTCATTTATAAGTTTACTTATTTGTAAGTCATGATTTGTAAAATATGTTTACATGATTTGTAAGTCATGTAATCGATTATTCTATAAGTTTACTTTAAATATTGTAAAACTGTTTCAAATATTTTAAATTATTGTAACAGTCAGATTATTTTAAGGAGCATGTTTGAATGTTTGAATGGCTGTTTTTCTGTAATTTTAATTAAATTATAGCTTACTCACCTTTATTTGTATGTTAATTGTTTGCTATTCATTATGACAGATTTTCCATACAATGTTTATAAATTCCGCCGTACTGCATACTCTCAAAGTGAGCTAGGACCCTTATAATTACATAGAATGACACACACACACACACAAACACACACAATTCTTTGTAAGCAACTCGTCTTATTTCTTGCAGGATTCATGTATAATATTGTAACGATAACCCTACCGAACAGCCGAGAGCGACCTCCACCTGTCCTTCTCGAGCAGGTATAGCCTCAGTCAAGGCCGAACTAAAGTACGTTCCAGAGTGTTCAACAAAATTCGTAGAACAGTGGTGTCAGAAGGAGGGGAAGTGGGATAGAACCGATAAGTGTGGAAACAGAGGCTTTATACAAGGCTAGTGTAATTTTCAATTAGTCGGTAAACAATGGATGCCAGTCAGGTGATGGAACATTTGCAGGCGCTGCTTTTGTAGACAGAGAAAACAACGCCGACAAGGGGCCGAAGAAACAGAAAGACAACAGGATAAGAAACGCAGACAGGAAGGCAGAAGGACGGTAAAAACAGTCTTGCTCGAGTCGGAAGATCAACAAAAAGAAGAACGACGAGACCAGTCAGAGGAACGGATGATATCGGAGATTGTGAACATCATCATGTGTTACGAATGGCAAGACATGAAAATAGCTCAGAAGCTCTTGTTCACGCCCTCGAGTTTGAAGCTGCCAAGTCAGCGTCCCGTTACATTAATGGGTCTATCACGCTGTAGTCAGAATATCTCAGTATCACATTGCCGTTACGATGGGTGCAGACAAAATGTTGCCGGACAAAAAAATTCAAAAGTTCAAGAGCACCACAACAATTTGAACAATGGGAAAAAGACAGAAGACCGAAGTGTTACAGCTGTGAGTCTTTTTGTTTTTACAAATACATGGTTTCGTTTCACCTTATTTGTAGTGGTAATACTCAGCGTATCCTCTCCGGTCCTAGGTCCTCGATCCTGGATGCTCCTCTGTAGTCGTGTAGTCCTGGAGTCCTTGATCCTCGTCCTTTAGGTCCTCTCCGCAGTCCGTTGCCTCGTTCCGTACGCTGGACTCTATTCCATGTACTTGGCTGCTCCCTCGTATCCCGTCATGACCTCAGGTGGCAGGTGCTCTCACGAAAGTGATGAGTAGTCGTGAAGAACCTCCGGCGGCTGCTGCTGTGGTTGATAGACAAAGAGTTGTTGTCGTTGGGCAGAGCCTCCGGCTGCCACGGTAGTTGTACGAGAAAGAGAAATAAGTTAGCGCGTCTCGAGTATTTATACCCTAGAGCGCAAAAATCATGTTTCGAAAATATTCTGCAGGTCTCAGTCAGTCGTTGGCGTCCCTTTCTAAACACGATTATTTTCACATTTACTTCGCTTGTCTTCGCAATATACGAAGTCTTTTGCACATTACCCGATATTCATCTTGTCGGTATTTTTTATGTATTCACTGTGTGTAAACCGTTTTTTCCTATCTTAATTAATATAAGTTTTATTTATATTTATTTTCACTATAATCGCACTTTTTATTGTTTTCGCACTATTTTTTGCACACATGTGCGTCTTTATTTTATACACACTGTGGCGTATTTGGTTATGTGATATTATGCACAAACTCGTTAGAATTTAAATAATTCATGTAATTAATAGCGTTCATTAATACCAACAGAAACCAACTGGTCTCACACACACATGTAATATACACGTGTACACACAGACACAGCAGCGTGGCGTGATTAACCTGTCCCAGCATGAAATTTGGTCGTTCCATTTACAGTTCAGATTGAAAGATGAATTATTATTACTAACAATATGAATTATTTATTTAATTATCTTAATTACTCCTGCAATGCACAGTATCTATACATTTGTACTGTTGCAATATATATGTGTAACATAACATTACATATTGAAGCCAGAGTAAATTAAAAAGGGAATTCTTCCTCCTAAATTTAAGAGACTAATCATGTGTGAAATTGTATATCATAGCTAACATGTTGATGTATTGTAAACATAATTAATGTAATATAATTTAGAAACATTATACAGTGTAGAAAGTAGTACCAATCTAACTAAAGAAATTTAAGTTTCGGTTAACTTAATATATATCCCAAAAAAATAACATTGTTATGTCATTGTATAACTACATAAAAACACTGAGTCTTTTAAAAATTTGGACTATAAATACTAAAATGTCATTGAGCAATACATTGGGTTTTAATGTTAAATAAATTGTAAATCAAAATCTTGTAAAACTAGACAGCTAATTATAATAGTCAGGAAATATTATGTTGTTTTGTTGTACTAGATAGTAAAACTGTTATAACCTAACGTCGAACTAAATAAGTTGTATACAAATAAATTAATAAGCAACTATTTTGTAAATTAACTAGAATGGTAACTATAGGCCTATTTTGAAGATTATAACATGTAATATTAAACCAGAGTGGAAAACAAATAATATGTAGGCTATAGGCTAAACAAAAACCATGAAAAGTGGTGTAAGATGTATTTTCAAAACATAATATGCAGTTCTACAGTTAAAAAGTTATGTATTATACAAAAATACTAAAAGCGTTATATTAGGCCTAGAAACGTCATCAACATTTCGTTTTAACCAAAATTTGATGGGAAATTCAGATCTGGACTTAGATTTATGATTAAGTGGTGAGATATATGATGTGTCAACAGTTTTAGAAATATGTAAATTTTGAGATGTTTATTGCGCATAAGTTTTAACGCATACTTAAGTTTTAACCAACCACATTCGTAATCGAAGCATGAAATGACGCTTTGTTTAGGTTACGAGATAATTTGTGAAGATTGATGAATAGCTCTTTTCAAGATTAGACGTGTTTGAATTTGCTCTTATGTAAAACCAAGAAATAATAAAAATAATAATAAAAGTGCTTAACATTGAATTAAATAACGAAGAGAAATTAAGCGTATCATCAAAATAAAGAATACGCAGAATTAATTCTATGTCAGAATTACCTATCTTGCAGTAAATAAGGTGTCGACAAATTATGGTGACAGAGACCACCTATTGATGAGATCTAACCAGATTTTTAATTTGAATCAACATTTAAATATTATAACAATGAAATTACTAACTAGTTAACAGAACGAAATTAACACCATAACCTCAAAACGTAAAACACTGACTGATATAACACCTTGTGAAAAACTATAAACAGTGACTATTAGTGTTGAAAGCAATAAAGTGAACACTTGATTATTATTCAAAACACATTGTTTTCACTGAATATAAACTAAATAGTGAAAATTATTTGAAAAGTGGTATTCAGCAGTGAGTGTTTCCATACTAATGTGAACCCCGCTCCTGGTGGCTGTAACTTGAACTAGCTTGAAGCATACAGCTGGGGTTAAATTTTTCTGTTTGGTGGAACATTTAAGATTACTTTTGTACATATAAATAGATTTGTTTAATAATGAAGATTTGTAATTTAATCTATGTTAGTGTTTAAGAAATTTCCACCAGTACTGTGGGAAATAGTAACATCGTGCAACTTACCTATTAAATTGTTACACTGAAGATGACTTGCAATAGTGGGGTCGAAACGTTTTCTGTTCCAATCATCAGCATTAGACCACGGCCTGATAGGCCGGCAATGAGCCAAGACTTTAACAGGGCTGACACCGACTGTGAGATCCTACGACGTCAGCCTAGATCCAGTGTTCCATAATTGAGAGCAGACTAAATTATTTTATTTGTTTGCTAATCAAAAGAACTTCTGCTAACTTATATAATCTACTTGTTGCAGGACGAAGTGTTGGATTCATGTGTCCAAAGTGTCTAGTAACTGAACATTTGATTGAAACGGGTAAGTAGTACTATTAACAAACACTAATTTCTTGACAAAGTTTGAATTTTTTTATGTCGTACCAATAGTAAGCCTATACTATATGTCAAAAATAATTAGGAAAGAATAATTTCTTTGCCCATAGTTAACAAACTTTTTATATGGAAAGTGTATCAGGCAGGGAAAGTTAAGATTATCATACATTATATTAGTGTCATATTGTACCTTACTTATTGTAATTTAATACCAAACCAGTTAACATTTGTACAAAATATGTTCATGAGATAAAATCATGCAACGGTAACTTTGCAAAAATAAAATAAGTGAACCAGTAAATTTAAGCATATGGAAATATATTAATTCGTATGTCATTTATATTAAAAATGTTTAATATTTCGGTAAATATTGAGTACTGAAAAATTTAAGAGAATCTTTAGAAGTGAGTTGTTACTATACCGTACGTAACTAACCTGTAAAAGGTAACAACACATGATAGAGGTTCGATGAATGTATTCTACGTTATGATGGAAAAATCTAGTTTATTCGTTTAATACTTCTATTATAGCTGTCTACACCGATGCAAAAATGGAGGGTCGACAACAATAACTATGAATTCAGACAGTGTCACTTTGCATTTTATACTTGTACTCTGAGTTTACGTTTATGTAAACATTTTCATATCTATTTTCTCTTTTAGATGAAAGTGTAATATTATATATATAATAACTAAACTCTTATGTGTGTGAATCTTAAATCCTAATTTTACCCTTCTTCAAAGTAACGCTATGCTAAAGTAAAGAATCAAAGTCTTATTCGCTCTGTTCTCAAATTCCATAAAATTGATTGATTACTTTCTCTTTGACATATATTTTTAATTTTATTAACATTCAATGTCCTTTTCTTCGGTCGTAGCTCTCTTAGGTTTGATAACATGAAAACTCTTTTCTTAGGGTTAATATAAAAAGTAAAGTCAATGTACCGTACAAGTCATACATATAAAATAAAATATAATACTTATAAATAATGTTCAGTAATTTGGTGTTGTGTATGTATGTTGTATCATGGGTCCTTTGGATCATACAAAAGAACAACTTAAACAGGAACTATTAATAAGAATAGTTATAGTGAACAAATAAAATTCATAATTATAATGTTTATATTGTTTTTGTTATAGTGTTTCACTGTAACTCGCTCTTTAAATGAAGTAATGTTTGTTCAAGTGTTTGTCTTAATATCATGGAACAATCTCACCAATCTTGTAGTTTCATTTACAGATTATTGCTTGATATTTATCTTCTCGCCTTCACGTTTTCATTGTATTCCATTAAAACATTATTCTCCTCGTTATTTCTACAAATTTTCTTCATCATTTCGTGTTATATCATTAATTATTCTGTAAAAATGTCCAGCATTAAAATAAAGTGTTCTGGCTTCTTTGAGAATATTCTTCAACAACCCAATATCTTTTTACAAAATACCGATTCATTCTGCACAGGTCTTGGATGGATTATTTATGGGTCACAGTTTATGTTTCATATTTTATAATTCACATGATTCAGTTGAATCTTATTTTTTCTTCGTCACTGATGTATATTGTTAGTTTGTAACGTAAGATTTCACTGTTATTAATCATTATACACCTTTTTATATTAAGTATAGTTGGTTTGTATAATTTATATATTTTATTCACAGTGTATATTATAACTAGGTCCATTTCCTATTCACTTTTTTCCACACTGTTTTATAATGATTACCACTGTTCTTTTTACTATTTTATATTATTAAACCACTTAACATTTATAATTATAGCTTAATACTATTCTTTTAGTAATTTTGATGTCACTTATATTTTGTAGTTCTGACACAAAATAACTGTTTGAGGTTTGCAGACCTCCCTCTAGTTTAATAGTTTAATGCTATAATCAATGTCTTTTCACTTACTTACTAGGTTTAACATTTATACACTATACTTATGTTTAATAATAACTATTTACATTTTTACAATTCTTTGATCTTCTCTTCTGGGCATAATAGTCATCGTCAGTTATCGTCTTGTCATTGTAATTAAATTATTAATTCCTAAATTTTCATTCCTTATTTCCCTAGTATTTATTAATTATAATATTTCCCTTTTTGTTTTTATTACTTTCTACTCCTTGACATTATTATTTGTCTTTAAATAGTATATTTTGTTTTCATTTGTTTATTTGTTAGGTTTATTTTATTCTTCTTTGTATTTTATTTCTAAAAAGATTGCGTTTAGACATAATTCACAATGAATTTTGATGATATACTTATCTTTATTCTGAGGTGTAATCTTGTTATGTTACAATATAATCTAGAGATAATTATAGTATAACAAGCACCTTATTTTCAAAGACGTTTAAATTTAATAAATTTGTTTCCATCTGGTCTGAATACTTGCTAACTATAAACAAGAAGCGTAAAAACCCTATAAACTCTAGATATAATGTTAAAAAAATGTAAATAACGAAAGTATGTGTGAGCTAACATCGTACAAGATGGCAAAGAATTCGCACAAGGAAGTCAGTGTTTTTCCCACAAAATCCGCTCAGGTGAAAACTTGTAGTCGAGTGCGATAATTGAATGTGGTAGTAACTACTTTAAGGGTGTTTTATCTGACTACAGCATTAAAGAAAGTAGAATTTTACTATTCCACACGAAAGTAGGAAAAAGGCATAAAAAATGTTGCTCTTAAATAGGCCTATTCTTATTTCAGATGTTGTAAATATTAAAGTCTATAATAACGTAAAAGCCAGAAACACCTATCTCTTTGTTGTGAGTAAATGTAATATTTTACACTTCTCAAAATAAAACAACTTTTGTTTTTTAAATATGCTTATTTTCCATTTAAACATTTATTTATATTTAAATGTTTTATACATTTATTTGAAATAAAGATATAACTTACTTAGCCTATGTCTGCTGAAAATCATCTACATCAAAAAACAGGATCATCCTTATATACATCATGCTCATCAAAATTATTTATTGTATCGGGCAATTAAGTGCAGTGTGTAAAAGGAGATTCTAAACTTGCGAAGTGAAGACCGTAAACTTGTTTTACAATGATCATTCTTACAAGGGATAGACAACAATCAACCACTGTTATCATCAACAAAAATATTAGAATAGACATGTGTGCCATTAAACCTGGCAAAAACATTTTTACAAAAACTGCAACGAAAAAGAAGAAAATTGTTCAGGCAGAATATTTAAAACTAAAACACCAAACAAAAACAAAAAATGTAAATCTACGACAAAATATAACACGCTTTAGGCTAAGGTAGTTGTAGTCCTTGGTATTCATATTTATGTCAATAAACGTTATTAATAATTATAAATAACCTAGGTATTTTTAAGAATCAACTCGGGAATTATCTCATGAATAAATGTAAATAAATAATCAGTAATTACGTTCTTAGACGTATGTTGGACACCTCAATACTTGTACTACTGTGTTCTTTACTGTGTGTCGCTACGCCAACTGCTGCCCACGGACCGCAGAAAATTAAATTTCAGAAAACATAGTAAATAAGTACAAATAAGAACACTACTAGATAAGTTATCCTAAAAGACAAAATCTTAGATCGAAATAAAATATAGATTATTTTCTATAACTTTTCTGCTGAACGTTTTCAAATTATCAAAATAGAAATCTTACTCCCTTACTACTTTTGACATCTTTGGTCTTTCTACAATTGAGAATAAATACCCAAGTTTCAGGAATAAAAAAGATCAATTAATATTTATATCTAATATTTATATCGCATTTTTCCTTGAACACTGGTGTTAAAAACTATGTAATAATTGTATAGCAATTGCATACATAGTTTTATAAAAATTGTAGGAAAAGCTAAGAATAGTTTGGAATCCTTATATCCAGCAACAGCAATGTAACGGCTTGTTTTGAACAAACAAAGAGAACTGATGAGCACCCCCTTGTTGTACGTTCCGTCTTTGACAATAAAACAGCAGGCAGGATTAATGCACACTTTTATGTGTGCTTACAATGTGTAGGAATTGAATACATAACGACTACTTAAGGATTGCTAAAGTTTTATTCTTCCACTGTTATACCCGGGAAGTCAAATTTTGTCATTTTTTATGAGCGAAAAGAAGTGAGTGAGTAATAAAAGTAAATACATAAAAAGCATTATAAATACGTCACTTTTCTCTGTTATGAAGGGTTGTAAATTTTACGACATTACAAAATCTATAGAGCTAAAAGACAATCTTTTGTTTGTTCAATGAACGTAACAATTTACCCATTCTGCTAAGAATCATTGCAATTAATTTTTTATTTCTAAATGTGTATAGTATTTATTATTCCATGTAAATGGTAACCATTTAAATGCGGCAATTATCCTGGACGTCACTGCTTAAGATAATGGTGTTTATACTTAGACGGTTAATCATAGACAATTATAGTAACTGCTCCTTTCTTACCACCAAAATGTTAAGGACATACAGGGTAAGCTCTCTAAGTTAATATGGGGAGGCTTTTGCCAGACAAGGAAGGTAAAATGTACTTCCTTGACTACTGTTCCTCCTTTAGTATTGTGCCGTACTGGGTTCGGCAGCGTATTATAAGAATTTTAAAAACGAGCGCCGCTGACGTCACGCACGGCCACACGGCTACGGTAGTTTGTTGTTGGCACACAAATGTTGTGCAGCTACGCAATACAGCTGGCAGCGCCAATGTTTCTGTACATTCCTGCATCCAGAGTTTACTTGGCTAGGCCGAAACATTGAATCGGCCTCATTTCTGTTCTGTCCTCCAACCTAGTCATCTGCTCTCGACTGGCGGATACCGTTTGTTCTGGACTTCCTCGGCTATCACTATGGTTGGCTAGATAAAGTGTAGCTCCAGGTATGTACAAGTCAGCGGGTTCTGAAAATATTCTAACCCCAAATATATTTTTACGTTTCAGCCTCTATTATAAATTTATACTTGTGTGTGTGTGTAGAGCAGTTTTCGATGTGTGCGTTAACGCAATTACCAAATTAAATTGATATGAGTGTAAATGTTGTGAGCTAAATTGACCTCAATAAAGAAAATACTAAAGCATCTCGCACTCAGCTGTGTTTGGTGTTATTAACAGTTATGAAATGCGTAATAATTAATTGTCATATTTCAACGAAATACTTAAAAGGTAGTTGGTACATAAGTGAAATAAGTCACAGCTGAGCAGCTTAATACTGTTTAATATGAATTAGTGGCGATGTGTGTGTGCTGTTGATGTGTAAAGTTAGTGTTGGAAGTTAATGTGGACGGCCTATGTGGCGTATTTTCTTTATGACACCCTCTACAACCTATTGTATGTCCAGGTGCTCGAACAAGGGCGAGATGGGTGTCGGGTGGACGTACATCTGTCCACCCTAATGGCAGAGACGATCTTATTGCCACGATGCCGTCAGTCGAGGACAACTTAGGACTCTTCCAACGCTAAGCTGCACCCGGGACTTGTGACACGACTGTGACATCACTGATCCGCGCCTATACGGACTAAGTACACCGGACAATCCAGGTGGGAAAATTCTGATTATCTATTTCTCTCTCTCTCTACAACATGGTGAATGCAAAGAAGCCGCCAGAAGCTCACTCGTGAAGTTCTGAACGTTATACTCTAGCACAAACTGTCATGTTCAATTATGTTATTGCATGTGTGAACATTACCGCAGTACACCTAATGAAGTATCTTATAACTGTATAATGTGTAAGAAATTACACACATACACACACATCCGCAGTTTGCTGTAAGATCTAACTTTTCATCTAATTAAGACCACTAGGGAGTTAATTATCTTGTGCTATCATGTCATCTGGTCATGGCTGAGTTTTAATAACGTAACGGGGGCTGTCTGATGCTTTAGATGAGAAACTATTTTCTTCCACACACATACTTAGCGCTTAATGATTAAAGTGAGGGTCGTTTAGCTGGTTGAGTTTCGGGGCGGTCACTTACATTCTCTGGTGTGAACTACCAAGGCAAATCTATGCTTAGGAGCTGAGATATTCAGTTTACGCTGTCATTTATATTTGTACATATCTATACATATTAGGGTGCATTCATTTACTGTAGTTGGAATGGGTTTATGAGGAGGTTAGTGTTGAAATGAGGGATGTTTTGTTATTCATGTCGTATATGTGTTTGTGTGTGTAATTTTACTATATTTTGCTGGGGGAATATGTAACGGATTTAAAAAGGAGAAAAACCATAAATGTGCTTACTGAGACAACAGGCTAGCCTATTTGATACTATACAACACTTATGGATCAGTATTGCTTTTATGAATGAGATTATTACTAACTTTGACTCATACATAATCAGGCAGAAATTTTGCAATTAGGTTAATCAAATTCACTTACTTTGTGACATCATGAATTAATTGATATACATATATATATATAATTCTGCCTTTAATGGTGTGCTCACACAATCAAGAACTTGTCATTTATGTAACATCTTGCAGGTTGAATAAAGCACACGCTTGTTGGTTAAAAGAGTTTTTCATTTGCAAGTCCTGTCATTCACCTGGGGGGACATGTCTGTAATTGTATTTGGGCCTTGCACACTTTTGCTTCCTCTAGGTTTTTTTCACCTAGTTCTAAATATGATGTCTCTCCCCTTTTACAAAAAATAAAATAAAATTAAATAAAACAAAAATTCAAAAAAAAAATTACAAAAACTTAGAAAAATAAAAGGGGGGTTTCAGTATTATTCCTCAACCTTCTAATAGTATTCCATGTCATTTCAGCAAGGTGAGATCTTGGGACTAAAAAAAAGAACCTTGATTTTATAGTGGGACCCGACCAAAAACTGAACTGGTCTACTAAGTCCCATTGCTGATTATTTTTAAGCTAAAAATGCAGCATGATTATGACCAACATTAAAAATTGTTTTAGAATGACATGACATTTTGTTCTACGAATAAAAGAACATTGTGTATGATGTGCTACCCTTTTAAACAATTTTGTGACATAAGTGGCAATTACATAGGCCATTACAAAGGAAAGTGGTTATTTTAAGCTGACCTGTAAAGACTTCCGAAAGAGTTATGTAATTGTACACATAACTATAGAATTATTTTTTCAAACGTATGCACGTTTTCTCAAACATATGAATAACATTTTAGTTTTGACAGTGAGGTTTTAGTTACAAAATCTTACAAGCAGAGATTTTGAACATTAGAAAGTTTTGTATTTACAGAGAACAAGATTTAAAGTGACTTAAAGTTTTTACTAATAAGTTTAATGTAAATGTAGATGAAAGGTTTTGTGACAAAAATGTAGACACTAATACATACGTAACACATTAGTTTCTGTACTGTAAAACAGTCAGTTATCCCACGTTTGATAAGTAAATAGGATTTCACAACCTTCCAACTGAGCCAAAAGATTTGCAGAAGTGTCCTCGTGTCTAACCCCAACACAGTTAAATTTATTTTTCTTGGCATATGATAATTCTGCTGGAAGGCTGTTACTGCTGATCTTAGAAAAGTAATCAACCAATTGATTATTTTTAACCGCCAGAGACGAATTTCGTATACCCAAACTTTCGTCTATCTCAGTTTTGGTTTTGCTTTCAGTAGTCCATATAACACTCATGAAAATGTATAAGGTTTCTGTTTGCTGTAATTTTATCTATGACGTGATTTAAGTTTTACATAATAATTTACTACTTTAAATTAAAGGAGCGATTTAATTAATTAATTAATTCCTGAACTCTGTTTTAGCGAGAACTATCGTTTAAATTTGACGCAGGGTAGCGTGACAAGATTGTAATATGCATCACCATGTATTTTTACATATCAGCATTTGTTTTCATATTTTTTTACATATTGTAATATAACTTTATTACAGTGTGTTTATTATCCACACGTTTGTTGCGTCAATTCGTAATATAACGAGATTTTTCTTCAAAATTATAAATCTGTTATATAATTTTAAATCACAAATTGTTTCTTCTTTATTTTAACGATTTATTTTTTTTTATTCATCCTTTGTTTCCCTATTTAGGCGCCAAATTGCTTTGTTATTAAAACAATTAAAATTACTCACTTTTTGTTTTATTTACTCACCTTCTCTTTATTAAGTTTGGTCGACTTACCTTTTTAATAATTCAATTCGAATTCCTTTCCTAAAAATAATTGTTACCAACTTTTCTTTGTGATAAAAAATTCACCTTTTTCTTTATGAAGAAATAATACATTGTTAACATAGAAATAAATTAATCATACAATAAAAAATCTTCAATACTGGTTTTATTGGTTTTTGATTGTGTATTTCTTTCCTTTAAAACAATTAAATAATTTTATAATAATATATTTGCTCCAGCTATGATGTTAAATGCTCAGCGGTTGGCAACAAGGCTCAGGCTATCAGAGTTTGATATTATACAATTTTTGTTTATTAAAATTAGTTTGTTAGGTCCTTTGCATTACAGAAAGTTAACAAAAAACACCCTTTAGGAAGTACAAAGCTTCACATAAACAGCATTTAAATATTACCTAAGTTATGAACAACTTAAATTTAAGGTTATAAATATTTATTTTACAACAGTCAGTGTTTGTAGATTAAGTGTGTTCTGAGGATTATTACACTTCCAATAAGTCTATCACCATGGATTAATAATTTAATAATGATATAAATGAATTATCACAAGTTCTTTAGCAAGTGAATAGTGAAATATAGTTTATGTGTGATTGAAAATGTGTACAAGTGTATTATAGTTTATTATACTGATTAGTTTTTATAATCTGTTATTATACTTATCATCTCCCTTCAATTATTAGGTTCAACACATAATTCACTGTTTTTGAAATTATTCTTTTATTTTAATATGATGTTACTTTCGAATTCCTTCTTGTTATATTATTATTCTTCATAAAATCATTTCATTTTCATTCAATATCATTTTTTATTTTATCTCGTTGTATGGAAGCTTTAATCCTTTCTTCTATGAGTCTAATAATGAACTAACTGTTTTTTCATGTAATATTTTGGTTGTCAAGGCAAAAGGTATCTTATTCCTATTGGTTGAAAATTTGTTGCATTGTTAAACATGGCTACTGTTTTTTGATACAAATTTAACAGTATCTTTAAATTAGTATAATCTTTTTACACTATTTTAATCCTAAAGATAATAACATCATTGTCTTGCTTTCTTTACATAAATTAATTTGAAATCAAACATGAATGATTTCTGTGCAGTACTTACAAAGTTACAATTTCAACAATTTTGTTTTCTATCATTAATTAATTCAAAACTAATCCTTTTGTATACATTTTGTTTCTCTAAAACTACATAATCAAACCTAACATGATAATATACATGGTACCATTAATTTCTACTGTTTTAGTATCTAATTTTCCAAAGTTCTTAATGTTACTATAGGCTTTTAAGGCCTAGTTTTTTGACTTTCTTTATACATGTCTTATAATATATTCCTTTGTTTTTATTGACCTTACACACCTTACAATGCAAATACAACGAACTAAATCAACTAATACACAACATTTGATTAGTCATAATTATTTTCAAACATAATATAACTCTTTTTAAACATTTTATACAAATACCATTTTTCAATACATAACATACACTCTTTACTTTACTAATACTCAATCGTTAAGCATTTTTTTACTTTTATATTGTTTTTAGTATTCCACAGTATATCTTATCCCTTCTTTTATTAAATATTAGTTACTCTTAAAAATATATTTTGTTTCTACTACTGACTTCCAGTTAGTATAACATTCATAGTTTCTATACACTCTTTACTTATAGCATTCAATGTTCACATTCCTTTTATTCCCTTTAAACTAATCACATATCTGAACTTACCATTAAACATTGTACATTTATAATAGCTTTATTCTTTTATATTCTATTAGCATTACTATCATTATCATTAACTATTTTACCTCTATATCCCTAGAGTTTTACATGAAACGATTATTATTTTCTAATTCAGATTTTTTTTATCTACAGCTTTGTACTTCCACTTTTGTTTATCACATTCTTTATTATGTGAAAAGAGGTTGGGGAATAATCATAATGTTAAATATGTTTTTCACTCACACCACCAATCAATTGGGTATTGTCATAGTCTGTCATTGTATAGTCCCTATGTTGATATTGATTCTATTTTCTAAATTCTGTCCAGCAATTCTTTCGTTGTTTCTAATGGTATTTGTTTTATCGTTCTGTTACCTTATGTCACGTTACAGATTAATTAACAGAGTGAACAGTACAAGTACTATTTTTTGAAAAGTTGTAGTAACGTTTTGGATATTTAAAAATATTTTAAAATGGTGAACATCTCCAGGGTTAAATAAGAAACTCTTGAATCACTAATAGATTCGAAAAACAAATCAACACACGAAAGACATCTATGAAACATAAGTCATAAGCAACTCGAAAGGTTCTGGGATGTTACTAGCTATAGTAGGGACAGGGACTGATAAAACTGTACTGTGCACAAACTCTGCATCATCTTAAAGAACCTCACATTGTATACGCACTTTTTGGTTACTAAACTGAGTCTAATACCAGTACGCGTTATTATGCACACAGGATTTGTCTAAACTTTGCATTCGGCTAGGCGCTATGTAACATAAGCAAAAATCTGGGCATCCACTTTAATGTGTAAAGTTAAAGTCGATAGACTTAAAGTTTGCCGGGCTGTTATGATGTGATCCAAGATCTCCGTTGGTATCCCATTGACAGTAGCCGTGATAGGCCACTTTCCTTTATAATATTTTATGTTTGAGGGAAAATGTTTTCTTTACAATGTAAAAAGAAAATTAATAAAATTTATCAACTTTTTTGATAATGTAAATGTTTTTTTCCCTTAATATATTTTCTAAACCTTTGAAAATTTGCGTTACGAATATTCTTTCTGCATCTTTTCTAACACACTTAAATTCAGATCTTATTAAGAATCCGAGGTAAATAATTATTTAACACTAACTATTTTATTTATTTTGACTTATTTTGTTTGCTACCAAATTATGTATACAGTGAGTAATGGATGAAATGTAGGTCTATGTAGTAAACTAACAGCACCCAAAATGTTTATGAGCACACAGATGTGCCGTAAGAAGTAATCACCTCTAATTGATGAGGTAACTCAGTAAATCAGATTTGAAAGTGTTTAGACATCCTAACTTTATGTGCATACATACTTGTGCGTTTGTGTTTATGTATATTTTTGTATTAACATTTATTTTTGTGTCTGCCTCATTCAGCGCCATCGGTTATGTAAAACGGATAGAAAGATAAAAATATGTCAGTAATTGTATTGGCCGCATTGAGAAATAGCACTTGAAGTGTTGAACATAATCTGGCACACCATACAGTCGCAAATCTCTCTATTCTTTATACATAATAAAATTGCGGTCGGAGCGATACTACTGCTCCCATTGGGGAGCATATGATAGAATGTTGACGCAGTATCCACTAAACAGAATTATGTTCTCTCGTACAAATAAACACCCTTTTCCCATATATTTATTTGTATATAACATGCTACGATAAATGCACATTGTATTATCGTAACCGATATTACTAGACACATCGTATCGTACTATAACTAACATCGTAGTATTAGGACAAAACAAAACAAGTTTTCAATCGCACAAAATGCTAATAGGCATTATAACTATAATCCAGGACTGATCTAAAACACCTCCTTCAGCAAAATATGTAAACACATAATGAGGGTAAATAATCATTAACTTACAAACTCACAAAAAATATTCGGATAAGAAGTTTCAGAAATAAACAAATTAAAAACAATTAAAACATATGTACAAAGTGAAACAAGTTGCACTTTATTACCACCTAAGTTACACTACACGTAATTAGGCTATGTACCTACACGTTGTAGCCTATGTACTGCATGTTTTATTTTGTAAATTTTTTTTGCGAAAACGGTTTTCTGCGGAGTTTTTGCTTTCGCTCCCTAGGTTAGGCCTTCACGTAGAAACGTCAAACAGTTCTTGCAGCTTTCATGAACGTCAGTGAATAAGTAATGGCAGTTTCTATAACTTGTAGGTCTATAGACAATCCTTTTCTATAATTTAGCTACATAATGCATCTTTGTTCGTAAAAATAAAACAACGCCTTTACACGAATTCGTAATTGTAATACACACAATCAGTCTTGCTTTTCTTGCTGACTATTAGAGGCGCTGTACTTACAGTGAATTTGAGGAAACAGTAAATGTTGTTGTGGCTGAATATTTTGTTAGAATGTGGTGCACACATTTTATTAATTAACTGACTTACACAATCACTACATCCAAAGACGTTATACAACATACAGTTTCATCATTTTATCTTCCTTCCTAAAAATTATTTTAAATTACCCTATTTAGAGTAAATTTTGTTTATTATTATGGATATAACTATACTTATGAAAAATAAAATAAAATTTTAGTAAATAAAGTAATTTAATACATTTGTTAATTATCCTACCCTTTATTGCCTTATATTACTTAGTGACTGTGTCCTTATACAGAACTTCTATTCTTAACTTATTTTGCCTACTGTTATTTTATACGAACTAAATTTTCTTCTTGAACGAGATATTAAACTCGGTTTTAACCTACACGTTTAATTGCCGATGTGGTTCGGTGGCACACACTCTGCAGACAACAGCTGCAATTTATGTGCAGTTTGCGAAGTAACGATTGTTTAAGTAGGATAAGTTATTGTCCAGCAGATATTGACAATTTAATTGTTCTTGACAGACCTTATTGGCTCTCAACAACATATTTCAAACCAACGAACAATACAGGTTAAGAGAAATATTTTTTTAGACATTCTGTAATTTTGATTTGTTGTATCTAATAATTTAATTATATAAAGAAGAAGCAATTTTGTTTGTAACAAGTACTCGTGTGTTTGTGTGTAGGATTTTAATGTAAAGGTAACGTAACATATAGAAATTGTATTATCTTTTACCAGCTGCCTGTTGTCGTTTGCCAGCGTTGGAGGGCTCTCACTGAAATAGGCGTATATAATGATCGTTTGAAACTTTGCATGAGACAGGCTTCTGTTTTACTTCTAAAAAAGGCAGTAGCAAAAGTTTTCAGTTACCTGAAACGATGAATTTAATAATTTCAGTAAAAGTGAGCTGAGCGTATTAGTGTTTTGAAGGACAATTGAATGGTCATAACTTAAAAGTTAATGTGAAACCTAACGCTACTACGGTTTAGTAACTGTTGACAAAACGTGCATACACACTATGTAATATATGTGCACACATTTCCTAATGTTTTCACTTATCTCAGTTTTATTGATTCTTCATCCCAATTCAGAAATTTATAAAATTCTTTAGTCATAAAGAAATTGTTGAAGAACAACACTATAACACAAAATAAGTACACGAAGATTAACAAAATATGTTCGTAATAAACAATTATAATAAACAAACAAACTCTTCGTATTGTTTAAATTAGCAGCCATCCTTACTATTACTTTTATGAAATTGCTAACTGCTACAATTTTTATTGTTTAGACAAAGCTTTTCGTCATCACTGACATCATCAGGTCTAAAACAACGTCTGCCAACTGTACGTTGTAAGCTTTTATACTTTAAGCCCCTCCCCTTATGTCATCGCCCCTCCTATTGGTTCTAGCTGCTGCCGCTCTTCACGGGAACTTTGTCAAAATTTTCCGTTAGGCATTTTACTAACGCCCGTCAAATTGTTTTAAGAATCTCCTGTTAATTTCTTCATATAATATTTTACTTTCTGACTTCATTTTTGTGTGTTATTCTTATTATTTTAATTTATTTTGTTTATTGTTTAATATATAATAAAATATTTCTTCATTTGTAAAATCCACTTTTATATTCATTAATTTATTCTTATCTTCTTTTTTAACTTTAAGTGTTTCTAATAGAAGAACTAATAGAAGAACTAGAAATACTTAAAGTTAAAAAAGAAGATAAGAATAAATTAATGAATATAAAAGTGGATTTTACAAATGAAGAAATATTTTATTATATATTAAACAATAAACAAAAATAAATTAAAATAATAAGAATAACACACTAAAAATGAAGTCAGAAAGTAAAATATTATATGAAGAAATGAACGGGAGATTCTTAAAACAATTTGACGGACGTTAGTAAAATGCCTAACGGAAAAATGTAGACAAAGTTCCCGTGAAGAGCGGCAGCAGCTAGAACCAATAGGAGGGGCGATGACATAAGGGGAGGGGCTTATAGTATAAAAGCTTACAACGTACAGTTGACAGACGTTGTTTTAGACCTGATGATGTCAGTGATGACGAAAAGCTTTGTCTAAACAATAAAAATTTTAGCAGTTAGCAATTTCATAAAAGTAATAGTAAACAAACAAACATTTTGAGGCTGGCAAAGGCGCAGTAATATTCCAGTAAGATAATAACTCTCTTAACATTCCAGTTAAATAAATTTATTACAGTTTATTCACAAACTCTTTTCCGTGACTTTCAAAGCAATGTATATTACACATATTGATAGTTGCTATATATGATATATGATTTGTTGTAAAATAATATTCAAATATTAATACAATGCTACTTATGCCAAAAACGCCTGTGTAGGTACAACTTTTAGTTTGAAAGCTTCACATTAGTAACCAATATTCCCGTTAATCAACAGTATAGGCCTAATATACTTCATCACGGCGTAACTGTCCTTCCTAAAAGCAGAAAGTTTACTGCATCGGCTCTGGAAAGATGATTTTGCGTCTATATGTGTACAAGTTTCCACTTTCATTGTTAAGCTAGAATATAGGTGACGACCAACCATGTAGTTGATCAATCGACTCGATGAATATAGGTGACGACCAACCATGTAGTTGATCGGTCGACGTCGTTGTGCTAAAGGCGTTAGTTGCCGAGGCAACAATTATAAATGTAAATTATATTATAATGCTAGTAATAATATTAGAAATCATAGACGTATTAAAAATATTGTACAACAAAATCTGCCTGTACTTAAATGACAGTTTTATGCCACTGATTATTATGATCATGAAGTTTATCTAGACTGAAAAATCATACTGCATGGATGGTAATTTTATTTTACTGAAAATAGTTTACACGACGTATAAACACTATGTCTCTCTCAGTATATATTCGCTAAATACCAGTAGAGATATGTTGTATGGAAAGTAATATCAGTGCATGTATACTGAAATAATATATAAGTTGATTGTTGCCAAATGTACTTTACAAATTTGTGTGGTCCGTTTAGATACAACTAAGTAAGCGGCGTTAAGTATCGTATGCTGCACATCGCATGAAAATAATCTGTCACATTACTAGAATCTGACTTTAACGTAAGACTACCATTGGAAGGGCCATAAACAATCACAGTCGTTAAATAATAAGCCTGTTCAAAACAAAAAATTAACATTTTTTTATTTTAGTTTTATTATCTAAACATGTCTTATTTCAATGAAACGATGAAATCGTAGCTACTTGTTATAACAGAGTAGTAATAAAACTGTACCATCCCTTATGTAGTATTCGCATTGAATTGCAACTTTTTATTACCACACATAAAACGTCTATAGTTGCGCCTACCGTTTATGTGTCAAACCGGAATAGATTTCAGTGCACTCGTATATCCTTTTGTTTTTCCCTACACGCGCTACATTTCGCCTTTATATACGAACATTATAACAAATATAATTGCATTTCAAGTTACACGTACTTCATGTTTTCGTGTAGTCGACATTACGTGAATTCCACATTGCCTTTGTGGTAGCTTTATTTGGACTATTTGACAGTTTGAAGAGGTTACATTGTGGTAAATTGCTGTGAATTTTAGCAAATAAACTTACACCCTACATAAGGTCTCTTGTAGCGTATGCTGATGTACGTATGAGTGAACTTCTAATAACCAACTCGGAAATTAATTTCTGTTCAGAGTAACGACACACTATAGTTTCATGTTAATTGACTGACTTCGGTTTAACATGTGCTTGTTGATTTTCATATACACTTTATACTGCATATTTACATTATTATATTATACGTGGCTTGTCGATTTCCTAAGTGGTGTCCCTTTAAGCGTGTTATACCATACTTCAATGTGCATTAGCATTAGATCACTTATAGCGTTTTATGTCTCTGATATAATGACAATGCTGTTAATGAATTAATTGACGGTCACAGTGCTCAAAACAATGTATCTGTTACAGTACTATGCACGTATATTTTATGTGGCTTCTTTATCTCTTTATAATTTGGATATTACATGTTACCATAAATAAAGGTTTTCTACTTGCAGTACAGTATTCTCAAATACAGAACTTGACACAACCAAACTTTACTAAACATTTCTTGCAAATATCGTTCAGAAGCCAAACGACCAACACGCCATTACATACAAACCTTCCAGTGAAACGAAATCTGTGTCTTTATTATGCTTAAGGAAGTATTTATTACCATTAAGAAAGAATTTATCATTATTAGTTAGTATGAATGAAGTCTGATAATATCTGTAATATTTACAATAACTATAATTACAATAAGTAAATATTTACAATGAATAATAACATTTACAGCAAATAAAATTATATAAAAATGTAAAATGGATACTGTAAGTGTAAAATGTAGTTGTATATTTGTAAAATATATCATTATTAATTGTAATTAAAAGAAACAATAAATGCGTGTCCAGATTATTAATTAATGTAAAAGAACAAATAATCATTAATGTATATCAAACTACATAAAAATACACACACAATTAGTAGGCCTACCTATTTAAATATTAGACAAACGTACATGTAATTGTTCCCATTAAAAACAGTAACGATTACTTTATAGTTCCAATATTATTACCAATATTTAAACTCAATATTTTGCGCTAAACTTATAAATTGTATAAATCGTACTCTACAAAATATAATTTACATTAGCTTGTTAAAATGAGTCTAACGTTTACATAACATAAAATGAAATTTTATTTAATTAATTAATGCGACATGTGCCTACACGTGTGTACGTTGTAACAAAATGTAAAATTTTGTTAGTTAACCAAAATAAAAAAAATTTGTTTGTTTTTTGAAAATATTTTGAGAATGGTTTTTGTTGTTTTTATTTATTTAGTAATTAATTTTTGTAATTATTTGGTGTAAAATTTTAATCCTTTATTACTGTTTTTGTCAATTATATCACCTTTTTGTAACTAGAATTAAGTTCTGAGTTAATCAGATTGTCTTCTGGACTAATCGATTTGCGGTTCTTCTTCTACTGAGAGTATTGTCCTTTCACTTTGGTAATTGCCGCTTTTCGTGTAGTCCGTGGTTTAAATATTATGTTATGTCATTCTAATTATATTTTTTGAAATAAATATAAGTCAAAATTATGAAATTCCAGTTTTTATTTAACAAATTATTAATGGATCGATGTCAAATCGATTATTCAACAAATAATTATCGACTCGTGTCTCAGGGCGATCGATTACCTTTACATAAAGTATTAATATTAATTTTCAGGTTCTTTTAACGGTTATATTATATATTTATTTCTTTTTTTTCTTCCAAAATTATTTCGCTCTGGTTTTCATCCAAATTAATTCCTTAATTATATTATTTATATGGTCATTGCTTCTCCTTGTATTGCGTACAGGTTTTATTATTTTCTTTCCGAAACAAGTTTATTCATTTAATTTGTATCAGTTGTCCTTATAATTTTTTAGATTTATTAATTCAAAATTCCATTTCTTTATTTACAAAATTAAGTTTCATAAATAATTAGTCGTAAGTTGTTCTTACTTTCTTTTTTGAATTTTTTATATTTTTAATAATTCAAAATTCCGTTTCTTTATTTCCAAAATTAAGTTCATAAATAGTTGGTTATCCTCCTTCAATTCTTCTAACTTCTCCTCCACATTCTCTTCCATTTTCTTGTTATTTTCCTCCATTTTTTCTAACATCTTCTTGCTATTCTCCCTCATTTCTTCCTTCAACTGCTGGTTGTCACTCTCCATCTTCTTACTGGTTTCCTCCATCTTCTCTTCCATCTTCTTACTGTTTTCCTCAATTCTCTTATTTGTATTTTCTATTTTATTACCCAATTCTTCCTTTGTTGATTTGAATTCTTCCTTCAATTCTCCCAATTCTTCCTTTGTGGATTGGTTGTTTTCATCCATTTTCTAGCTCAATTCTTCCTTTGTTGATTGGTTGCCCTTCTCCATCTTCTTGCTATTTTCTTCCATTTGCTTACTCATTCGTAGGAACATTTCCATCATCTTATCTAGAATTGGACCTTCTGTTGTTTTGGATTTTTCAGGTTGTTCCTCTTGGAGATTGACATCCCCTGTTTGTGTGGGTACCTCGGGTTGTTCCTTTTGTTGTTCGGGTTGATCCGGTTCCGCCGGGGTAATCTTCCTTTAATATCTTCCACCGGAGTTGCCTCTTTGTCATCCATATTTATTTCCTTTTCGGCCTCCGCCGCCCGTTTCTTCGATGATGCTCGACGTTGCATTTTTCCTTTTCTTCTGACTTGATAACCGCTGCCAAGCTAAAATTAGGAATTGGGCAAGTTATAGTGGCCTATCAATCGCTAATTGAAGCCGCTTCAGTTGGACGCCAATTTTGTAACAAAATGTAAAATTTTGTTAGTTAACCAAAATAAAAAAATTTTGTTTGTTTTTTGAAAATATATTGAGAATTGTTTTTGTTGTTTTTATTTATTTAGTAATTAATTTTTGTAATTATTGGGTGTAAAATTTTAATCCTTTATTACTGTTTTTGTCAATTATATCACCTTTTTGTAACTAGAATTAAGTTCTGCGTTAATCAGATTGTCTCCAGGACTAATCGATTTGCGGTTCTTCTTCTACTGAGAGTATTGTCCTTTCACTTTGGTAATTGCCGCTTTTCGTGTAGTCCGTGGTTTAAATATTATGTTCTGTCATTCTAATTATATTTTTTGAAATAAATATAAGTCAAAATTATGAAATTCCAGTTTCTATTTAACAAATTATTAATGGATCGATGTCAAATCGATTATTCAACAAATAATTATCGACTCGTGTCTCAGGGCGATCGATTACCTTTACATAAAGTATTAATATTAATTTTCAGGTTCTTTTAACGGTTATATTATATATTTATTTCTTTTTTTTCTTCCAAAATTATTTCGCTCTGGTTTTCATCCAAATTAATTCCTTAATTATATTATTTATGTGGTCATTGCTTCTCCTTGTATTGCGTACAGGTTTTATTATTTTCTTTCCGAAACAAGTTTATTCATTTAATTTATATCAGTTGTCCTTATAATTTTTTAGATTTATTAATTCAAAATTCCTTTTCTTTAATTCCAAAATTAAGTTTCATAAATAATTAGTCGTAAGTTGTTCTTACTTTCTTTTTTGAATTTTTTATATTTTTAATAATTCAAAATTCCGTTTCTTTATTTCCAAAATTAAGTTCATAAATAGTTGGTTATCCTCCTTCAATTCTTCTAACTTCTCCTCCACATTCTCTTCCATTTTCTTGTTATTTTCCTCCATTTTTTCTAACATCTTCTTGCTATTCTCCCTCATTTCTTCCTTCAACTGCTGATTGTCACTCTCCATCTTCTTACTGGTTTCCTCCATCTTCTCTTCCATCTTCTTACTGTTTTCCTCAATTCTCTTATTTGTATTTTCTATTTTATTACCCAATTCTTCCTTTGTTGATTTGAATTCTTCCTTCAATTCTCCCAATTCTTCCTTTGTGGATTGGTTGTTTTCATCCATTTTCTAGCTCAATTCTTCCTTTGTTGATTGGTTGCCCTTCTCCATCTTCTTGCTATTTTCTTCCATTTGCTTACTCATTCGTAGGAACATTTCCATCATCTTATCTAGAATTGGACCTTCTGTTGTTTTGGATTTTTCAGGTTGTTCCTCTTGGAGATTGACATCCCCTGTTTGTGTGGGTACCTCGGGTTGTTCCTTTTGTTGTTCGGGTTGATCCGGTTCCGCCGGGGTAATCTTCCTTTAATATCTTCCACCGGAGTTGCCTCTTTGTCATCCATATTTATTTCCTTTTCGGCCTCCGCCGCCCGTTTCTTCGATGATGCTCGACGTTGCATTTTTCCTTTTCTTCTGACTTGATAACCGCTGCCAAGCTAAAATTAGGAATTGGGCAAGTTATAGTGGCCTATCAATCGCTAATTGAAGCCGCTTCAGTTGGACGCCAATTTTGTAACAAAATGTAAAATTTTGTTAGTTAACCAAAATAAAAAAATTTTGTTTGTTTTTTGAAAATATTTTGAGAATTGTTTTTGTTGTTTTTATTTATTTAGTAATTAATTTTTGTAATTATTGGGTGTAAAATTTTAATCCTTTATTACTGTTTTTGTCAATTATATCACCTTTTTGTAACTAGAATTAAGTTCTGCGTTAATCAGATTGTCTCCAGGACTAATCGATTTGCGGTTCTTCTTCTACTGAGAGTATTGTCCTTTCACTTTGGTAATTGCCGCTTTTCGTGTAGTCCGTGGTTTAAATATTATGTTATGTCATTCTAATTATATTTTTTGAAATAAATATAAGTCAAAATTATGAAATTCCAGTTTTTATTTAACAAATTATTAATGGATCGATGTCAAATCGATTATTCAACAAATAATTATCGACTCGTGTCTCAGGGCGATCGATTACCTTTACATAAAGTATTAATATTAATTTTCAGGTTCTTTTAACGGTTATATTATATATTTATTTCTTTTTTTTCTTCCAAAATTATTTCGCTCTGGTTTTCATCCAAATTAATTCCTTAATTATATTATTTATGTGGTCATTGCTTCTCCTTGTATTGCGTACAGGTTTTATTATTTTCTTTCCGAAACAAGTTTATTCATTTAATTTATATCAGTTGTCCTTATAATTTTTTAGATTTATTAATTCAAAATTCCTTTTCTTTAATTCCAAAATTAAGTTTCATAAATAATTAGTCGTAAGTTGTTCTTACTTTCTTTTTTGAATTTTTTATATTTTTAATAATTCAAAATTCCGTTTCTTTATTTCCAAAATTAAGTTCATAAATAGTTGGTTATCCTCCTTCAATTCTTCTAACTTCTCCTCCATATTCTCTTCCATTTTCTTGTTATTTTCCTCCATTTTTTCTTCCATCTTCTTGCTATTGCTATTCTCCCTCATTTCTTCCTTCAACTGCTGGTTGTCACTCTCCATCTTCTTACTGGTTTCCTCCATCTTCTCTTCCATCTTCTTACTGTTTTCCTCAATTCTCTTATTTGTAATTTCTATTTTATTACCCAATTCTTCCTTTGTTGATTTGAATTCTTCCTTCAATTCTCCCAATTCTTCCTTTGTGGATTGGTTGTTTTCATCCATTTTCTAGCTCAATTCGTCCTTTGTTGATTGGTTGTCCTTCTCCATCTTCTTGCTATTTTCTTCCATTTGCTTACTCATTCGTAGGAACATTTCCATCATCTTATCTAGAATTGGACCTTCTGTTGTTTTGGATTTTTCAGGTTGTTCCTCTTGGAGATTGACATCCCCTGTTTGTGTGGGTACCTCGGGTTGTTCCTTTTGTTGTTCGGGTTGATCCGGTTCCGCCGGGGTAATCTTCCTTTAATATCTTCCACCGGAGTTGCCTCTTTGTCATCCATATTTATTTCCTTTTTGGCCTCCGCCGCCCGTTTCTTCGATGATGCTCGACGTTGCATTTTTCCTTTTCTTCTGACTTGATAACCGCTGCCAAGCTAAAATTAGGAATTGGGCAAGTTATAGTGGCCTATCAATCGCTAATTGAAGCCGCTTCAGTTGGACGCCAATTTTGTAACAAAATGTAAAATTTTGTTAGTTAACCAAAATAAAAAAATTTTGTTTGTTTTTTGAAAATATTTTGAGAATTGTTTTTGTTGTTTTTATTTATTTAGTAATTAATTTTTGTATTTGTTTGGTGTAAAATTTTAATCCTTTATTACTGTTTTTGTCAATTATATCACCTTTTTGTAACTAGAATTAAGTTCTGCGTTAATCAGATTGTCTCCTGGACTAATCGATTTGCGGTTCTTCTTCTTCTGAGAGTATTGTCCTTTCACTTTGGTAATTGCCGCATTTCGTGTTGTCCGTGGTTTAAATGTTATCTTATGTCATTCTAATTATATTTTTTGAAATAAATATAAGTCAAAATTATGAAATTCCAGTTTTTATTTAACAAATTATTAATGGATCGATATCAAATCGATTATTCAACAAATAATTATCGACTCGTGTCTCAGGGCGATCGATTACCTTTACATAAAGTATTAATATTAATTTTCAGGTTGTGTTAAGGGTTATATTATATAGTCAGAGAAAGGGCAAGTTCAGGAAAGTACAACACTTACAATAAATAGCTTAAGAATTAGAAAATACAAAGATTCAATCGATATATATAATGTTTATTAAAGTAAAATTTCGAACCATTTGTCGTTGAAGACGAAGCTTGCAGTACCGTGTAGAGAGAATTGTGGTAGTTCAAGATGGCTGCCTCAGTACTGAATATGTTAAAATGACGACTTCACGACAGAATTCTCTTCAAATAAAAGTGGTTTTTCCAAGCTTTCTTGTCTCAGCAGTAGTGATTATTCTTTCTGGTGTTAGTGTAGTTGTCCTGGTTCAGTGTTCCGTGATTCGCCTCGTTGATTAGTGTTGTATAATGTTTTTAATGCACTTTAGTCAATAAGGTCGATAATGGCACGTTTCGTCTTTATATTCAGGATTATCGTTTTTAGGTGTTTAAATGGTTAATTCACTTTTTCCTGTTTCGTATTAGTGTAATTTAATAGTTGTACTGGTCTAATGCACTGAATTTACTTGTTATTTAAAGTTTCCAAAATTTACGATTTTTTACTTTGACTAGGCTAGGTTGATGAAAGCCATTTTCCTTCCTTCGCTATATGTTAATTTTTAGCGAGAGCTCGTCTCAAGTTTACTCGATCACGTCTAATAATCAACTGTTTTAACTTCCTTCTTCATCTGAAACGTCTTAGCCAAGTTAATATTAACAAGACATTGTTTTAAATCTCTATCATTTCCGTTACATGGTTGACATTTACATTATATTACTGAATACATTTTTACTATTATTTAACTTTATTAAATACTAAATACATAATCTCCTTCTTTAGTTCATTCTGCTTGATTTGATGCCAAATAAGATGTTTTTACAAAGTTTTTTTATCTAAAAATGCCATATTTACTGTATTTCTAACTGTAGGCCTTAAAATTTTACTTCCTGTCCTCTTAAAAGGTTTGCCATTTGTATTATGTTATAATTATGATTGTACAAAATCTCAGATTGAAATAACATGTTTATTTTCCATTAATTCCTTGTAATTTTATTAATTAGTTATCCTTTTTAAATATTTTTCTTTAATTTGGGACTCCCCCCTTGGATTTTTCTGTTATTACATTTGCATTTTTTCCAATAATCTTTCATACCTTTTTACAATATCTATCTAAAGTATAGTTTCAGTTATAATATACTGTGTTCGATTTACCTTATACAAATTTCATCAGTTTAATTAACTTCCTTGATTTAATTATCAATTATAATGTTGTTGTTTTTTACCATTTGGCCTAGATTTTATCTGTTTTTACATACAAAGTTTTTGGACAATACAGCTTGCTTATACCCCTTCTGACCTTCTATTCTAATACAATATTAATGAAAATTACCTTACTTAACTGCATGTACATTTAGCATTGATAACAAGTATTAACTCCTAACAAATATTTTATAACAAAAAATAGTATTCAACCCCAGACATTTCAGCCTTGAGTTCATTGAACTTAACATAAACAAAACACATATATCCCTTCCTTTTTAACTTATTTCTTAAAATTAATTTTGTGCAGTTTTATCTGTTTTTGTTTTATATTGGGGATGTACACCTTTTTCACTTCACTTACTTATTACCTGCTCTTATTGATACAAAACTTTAAAGTTGTGTAAAGGCACAAATTTACTTAGTTTAAGCATTTAAAACACTGACACTTGAAGTTTATTTATTATAATAAGATAACTTGCACTGGTCCCCTGTTATTCTTGGATTTTATCTCTAAATAAGTTTTATAGTATTCCAAGATCAAAAATCTTGTTTATAGAGGATTATGAAGGTTTGTTTTTTCCATTATAAAATAACTTTCGTGGGTGCACTTTTACTTATACCTCTAAACACTTTTGTCTATATCTACTTCACATTATTTTCTATTTTGGGTGTTATACTTTCATTAGTTATATATCTTTTGGGGTTTTATTCCTTTATTACTAGGTTTACTTTGGGTATTTCCCTACTTTATCCTTTTCTACTAAGTGGTTTCCTTCAATTTCAGTCCTGTTATTAAGGATGTCGGTTTGTTCTGGGTAATTTCTTACTTACTCCTATCCTATCTTGTTTCTTCAAAATTAGTCCTTATATTTGGGATGTCGGTTTGTTCTGGGTTTTGCCTTACTTACTCCTATCCTACCTGGGTATTTCCTTACTTACTTTTAGTTTTTTGGTTTATTTTTCATTACTCATAGGTGTTGCTTAGTTGTTTTTAATTTATTTTTATTTCTTCAAATTATGATTGCATTTTCTGTGGTACTTATTTGTTTTTATTTGGATTTTTCCTTGATTTCATTTTATTTTATATTTATTTATGATCATTTTTCATTCATTATAATGTGGATAATCTGTCATGCTACAACGTTGCTCACAAAATTTGATAGCCGTATGTCCTTTTAATAGAGAATTTTCTGTTGTAACGTAAGGCCATAATAAGTAAATATAAACTTATTAAATTACTTACAATATGCAAATTTTTCGTATGTCTGTGTTGTGCATTCTACTTTAATTTGTGCTGAAGGTTTAGCAAAAATGAGTTAGGAGCATTTCGTCAATTAATGTCTGAAACAATAATGTTGTCATGTCAGTATCTGCTGGACAGGAACCTGTTTCGATCACCAGTACTGCACAACTTACAACAATTGATTCTGAGCGTACCGCACGTAAATTCCAGCTTTTACACCCTTCTTATAACATTGTCATTGTATGACAGAAGCGGACCATTATATGTTACTGTGTACAAAATAAAATAAGTTTTTTTTAAATAAATTTTATAAGCAAAGTATTGCGTAAGTGTGTGAGTGTATGTTTGTTTTAATAAAGACAATTACATTAAGCACATACATGCAATTGACTACAAGTTTCGCTCTAATCGCTCTTGGTCCAGGTGGCCCAATCGCTCTTTCTTTAATCCCATAGTGGCTTTTCTACGCTTACATTGTCAATGTTTAGTGCTGAATGTAAATATGTAATCCAGATTAAATCTTTCTTAAATTTATAACAGTATAATGATTATAGAGTAACAATCCTAGGACTTTAAGTAGTTAGAAACGCTTGTATGATTTGACGACATACCCCTCCTTGCTAAGTCCTGTGTATCGTCATCCCTTAAGTTGTGTTACAGAACATTTGCTGTAAGTACTCGCCACTCGATTCGGCCATTCCCGCTATTTTTCTATAGTCGCGCCCAGTTCGTATTTTACACGCAAATTAGACATTAAGTTGATCTCGGTAACTGCTACTAAGGTCCCAAATACCAACTACAACATTAAAATTGATTATAGCGGCGTCTTTGTCCTCATTTCATATGGGACCACTTGACCGGTTAGTGGAAACCTGTCTCGTACAGTCGTGTAAACCCAGAGCAGTGTAACAATACTTAAGTGTGAATTTCAAGATAAATTAGTGAAACACAATAATTTCAAGTGTTATGCAAGCGCGTGGACATTGCACAGTAAATGCGCATACACACCCCCATTATCGGCGGAATTTCCGACTACGTCAGCGAGTCGGCCAGCCAGTGACCTGGTCGTCTTCCATCGCTCCGTGGCTTCACACAGAGTCAAGAAGTGGTCTCCAGTCTTCAGCCTTCTATCTAGTGGTGAACATCTCCCTCGCAATATTGAGGAAAAACAGTTCATTTCATTAATGTAGTTTACTACACGGATAATTTAACTCAGTAATAGAGTTAATTTTTATTTTACTGTTTTATTCCTTAAGCTACCGAGTACCGACTAATCGCGACGATCTTTTCCTCGCGGCGTATTTACCTTGATCGAATTGGGTTTATTGCCCCCAAAGAGGTAATATTCCCTTGAAGTACCTAGTTCTCCAAGTTCAGTTTCACAAAAAAGCAGTCAAATTCCTACGTTTTTTCTTTCCACTCTTAATTTTGAGGGCGTTTCATTAAGACATTCAGAACCAGCTTCTGTCAATATATTCCGGTGTTACTTTCCCCATGTCTCTATCTGTACCAGTTGTAACTTGCGTTGTACCCACAATCATGACTGCACTCTGTAAATCTCTAAAATTCAAGTACATTTACTGCCTCCTATTTACGTATTTATTTCCTGGCACGTTTCCTATCACACCTTTCTTGTATACTATATTATGTAAAAACTAAATAAAGTTTTTATTTCGCCATTGCTATAGTTTTTGCTTTTTTCTCTGTTTATTTGAAGTCACTGCTTCTAAGATGCTTGTTGAATACTGTCTACAATATTTTTATAAACATCTTCTACAGGTTGGCTTGCTGAATCAAATAGCTTATTAGGCCTATCTAATTTTTGCTGGTAATAGCCAATTTGTGCGATCTTGTAAAAAGTTTTCCAAATTATAAGATCTGTCTTCTACTGATGTTTCCTTGGCTATACTCTCCATACCTCCTATGTGTTTGTGACTGAAGAGTATTTTTGTCTCTGCTCTAACCATGTAGTGATCCGACCCACACCTTACATATTGATTTACTGTATCATCCTATACTGTAACCTTTGTATTATTTCTAATAATGAAATAGTCTATAATCGATTTTAAATTTCTGGCATTCTGTACCCATGTATACCCTTGTATTTCTTTACACCTCAAGAATTCACTTGCAATTTTAATACCATTACTTTTGCATACATCTATTAACCTCTCCATACTATTATTTATATCGTCTTCCACACAGACACACACAGAGCTATCACTGAACCAGAGATTCATCAGACTTAAGGTTTCATTAAAACTTCAAACGCTCTCGACAGAAATTCACAACTAACAAATACACAGTATCTTTGTTTTAATTCTTGTCTTTTAAATTCTTCAACCTTAAATGAAGGAAAGCATGTTTAGGACGCAATTTCTGATTTCCAATAAAAGAACTTCTCAAAAAGTAGTTTTGTATCAGCTAGGTTCCCTTATTCTAAGTAGAAAGTAGGGGCCTACACATCAAGTAGAATATATTCTAGTCACCCGTCAAGCCGTGAAATTAGAGTCCCCTAGAAATAATAAATCTGCTGGATTGCCAATATCCGTTGGACGTTAATCTGGTCGATCAAGAGTAGTGTTCTCGGCATCGCTTTAAGAATTAGTAGTGCGCAAACTGCACATAAATTGCAGCTGTTAACTACAGCTGTTGTGTGCAACGTATGGGCAGAGACAGTACAGACGTATAGAATGAAACAAATTTTATAGTGTGACAAAAGCAGACGAATTGAGTGGTTGTAAAATAACATAAAACACAATGAAATCAGTTGAAACCTAAGCTTTGTTTAAAGGAGTGCATAAATAACAATACATAATAAATACTTATGGTATCAACAGTCCGCAACGAACAAAAGTAACATAAATAACAAAATTAAAATAGATTCTTTTTACAAGTTTAAATGAAGTATATTATGCTTCTTGGTCAGAATGTGATCACTGTATGACAGCGATAGGCGGCTAAAAATACATGGTCGTAGCACCTTTTAAACATCAAGACCTGATTGTGTTTATAGCAAACCTTAACAGTAAATAGAAAATATGTACACAGCACCGGCTATATTTACTTGTCATACATTGTACAGTATGCCTCTCACATAATATCTCCACTGAATGTGCATCTCGTCAACCGCGCATTTCCAGTTACTACGTTAGAAGCGTAGACTTTAAAGTTACAGTACAAGTTGGTGAGACCCTTTTGATAGGAAGGTTAGGAACTGAAATATTACTGCTACGTCGCGTTACCATGGGAATTCGTTACTACCCCTATAGCTGACAAACATACTCTTTAGTATGGGAAATAGAGAGTTCTGTGTAGAGTATGAGATACGTATAACATAAAAAAAATACATGCTTTAACTTCTAATTACAATTTTGTCATACAATTATAAGGACATCTGTAGGGTCAACAAAATTGTATACGTTACCCAGAAAAATAGATAACAGATCGAAAAAAGTTAGTTTCCATTATTTATTTAGATGACAAATTCAGTAACCTGGCTTTTCTGGGTTTTTAAGGGACATGCTACCTTCAGATATTAAATGTACCTATGGTCGCTAAACAGAAATGTATCAACAATTAAATTAAGAAAGGAGATCATTTTCAAAAACCTAACTTCACCAGCAGGACTAATATTTTACATATCATGTCGGTTGCTGTTTACAGCACAAGAATTTTGTAGAAACAAAAATCCTTGCCAAAAAAACAAAAAAAAAGGACTCACTTTACGTTATATCCGCATAACGTTTTTAAGAAACCTCTGAATTTTTACTATTTGTGCAAATTGAATAATTGTGCATAGATATATTATCTTACTTTATCTACACCCGTAACGTAATAGCGTGTTATCCCACTCATTTTGAGTGGGATAACAAGTTCATTATCGCACTGGTTTTGTTATCCCACTCGTTTATATTTTAAAACTTAGTGAAACATAACACAAAATACAACATAATATTACAATCTAAACATGTTATCTACTCATTGTAGATATTAATAACACAGTCTTTAGAGTTTAACATAGTCTTTAAGTAAATTCCTGCTGTAGATGAAGATTGGAACTTTTTCTCACCAAGTTAAATGTTTGATCGTCAGGAGTAGTTGCAAGCTCCTTGCCCTTATTGTTGATATCACAATGCCTAAAATGAGGGAAGCTACTTTCTTCTTATTTTTGACAAAAGTTTCAATATATCCTTCGGCAACAGTATTAGAACGCCAGCCACCATGGCGTTTTACAGTTAAGAGATCTGCTCCCGAGTCAGCCAACAGTGACGAAGATAACCTTCTGAAACAATGTCCTGTATATTCCTTATGATGATCCAGCTTCAAAAATAAACCGATTTGTTGTGGCAAGTATCCAAAAGTATTGATTACCACAGGCTGTCTATTACATTTGCCCTGTCTGTACTGGAGGAGTCATGATCAACACCACTCGGACGAAACGTAATATAATCTCGATCCAGTTTTACCATGTCAAATCCAACAATGTTTTCCACTGTCACGTAAAATTCTCTACCTATTTTAGTTTTAGTGTGTGACAGCATAAAGCGAAAACAATCTCCATCATCCTTTACATTGCTCAGAAGTGAATATGTAAGTTCCTCTCTTCTATACGCCTCAGCTAGTCCCACAATTAAAGCAACTTTCATAAAAAGGAATTGTTTATCTGCAGCTTCATTCAAAAATCTTGCAACATCAATTTCTTCAATATTCTTCACTTTTTTGGTTTATAACCTTCAGAGTTACGTTTCATAAACGCAATCAAATTCGTGTACTTACTGATGTCCACATTCTTCTTAATAGAAAGCATAGTACGTATCATGGAATAATAAGCCCATAAAGATGAAGGTTTACAAACTATAGATAACTTACTAAAATATGCTAGAATTACCTTTTCATTCCCATTGTTTATAATCTTCTTCTCTGTGCACCATTTTTCATATCTTCCATATGCAATTTCATATTTTGATCTCGACTTCTATGGTATTAAGTTGGATATGGTTTTTAAAGCTTCCTCTTCAATATCTGAAGGCAAACTTTTAGATTCGCTCATTTTAAAACAACTTACAAATTACTAATTTGCGGAAAAAACTATTTTTAATCATAACAACGCGTTTGCTATGGGAACGTATACGTCAGTATACATTATTTCAACTGCTACGTAGATAGCTTAAATTTTCTGATTCTCACATTTTTTTTTCAGCGAGTGTAGATAAAATATTGTACGACCCACGAGTGATAACGCATTATTAATATACTTGTGTGATTAGACGACTCGTGCTACGCACTCGTCGTCCAAACTTTCACACGCGTATATTAATAATGCTGTTATCCCACTTGTGTCGTAAATATCTATTATATTACTTTATGTTACTTTACATTACTTTATATTATATACTTTATATTGCTTACCTGCAACTCTAACACTGAACCAGACAGCAGTCATGAATTTGTTACTCTAATTTTTGTTTATTTGTATTCTTGTTTGAAATTTAATCCTGTATTCTCATTTAATATAATGGCGGCGGAAACTGTTAAAATAATACGAGGGCTATTTGTTTTTCAACCTCCGATGAATGATGAAACAGACATATGAACGACAACAATAATTTTATATTATACAAAAGTTTCATATATATGTAAACTACTTTTCTACATAGTCGCCACCATTGTTGAGGCACTTATCACAGCGAGCCAACAACTTCTCTACACCCATGTTGTAGAATGTTTTCTCCTGAGTAGTCAGCCAAACTGCCACACTGGATTTTAACTCATCATTGGCGTCAAACCGCTGCCCACCTAATCACTTTTTCAAGTCAGTGAACAAATGGTAGTCACTTGGTGCCAAGTCTGGGCTATAAGGTGGGTGATAAAGGACTTCCCAACCAAATTCATGAAGCACAGAGTTTCCTATACCCAAGCTTCTGAGTAAGAATATCATAAAAAGCAAGCCTAGGAATTTTAGGAAAATCAGCAGAAATTTCAGTAATTGTGAAACGACGGCGCTCTCGAACCATCCTGTCTACCTTTCAACAACATCATCAGTAGCCACGGACTTTCTTCCTTGCCCTCCTTCATCATGAACATCAATTCGCCCTTCTTTAAATTTTCTACACCATTCCCGAACTGAACCATCACTCGTCACATTTCTCCATACAAATTACACAACCTTCGATGAATTTCTGCACCACTATGACCTTCAGCTTGAAGAAAACTAATAATAAACCGAATCTCACACTTGGAGGCAATTTCAATTTTAGTTACCATAATTAAACTGTCGTCACCACAGTAATAGACAAAATAACTACAAAACCAGTGGTTATAGGTTAGAACAAAGCCTCAAAAACATTAATCAACAATCAGATTGTTGCTATGCCAACAGAACCAGGTTTGCCAACTCACCGAAGGTTGAAAAAAAATATCCCTCGTAGAAAGGGCTGAAATCGCTGACTGAACATAATTTCTTCCTGTTGTTAGTCAGTTGATCAACCACACGTTGAGTGACACCATGAGAGCTGGCCACTATGTGCCGTTATTTAAAGTTGTAGTTTTTGTAGATATGTAATTTTGTGATTGTTCAGAAATGCGTGTTTGTGTAAACAAAACCATCATATCTATAAGAAGTTTTACTAATGCGACAGTAGAGAAAAGTGAATATTTAACCACCAAGAACATTGGATCGAGTGGTATAAGAAATAAGAGCGTTCAATTACAGTTACAGCCTTGTAAAAAATAATTGAAACAAGCAAAATAATTTTGAAATCTCCTCTTCTGTTTCCATGTCTCTCCCTAGTTATGATCCCTGAGAATTATATACAGAGTATTTTTTGAGGCTAGGTTTTAGTTTTGTTATTATTCAATGTTTTTCTTCAATCACTACTTTGCTGTAATACGAAGTTTTGTTTTGTTAGGTATTTGGTATATTACATGTGAAATTGCAATTATACATATAACACAGAAATAAGGCTGCTGTTTTATTTTGTTTGAAAAACTTGTTTTACTAAAAGTATTTACACGGGTAAAAAATTTAAAAATAGGGTTAACATTATTAAACTTAAAAATTAAACGGCCATAAAAATACCATCTAAATTTAGCGGCTATTATGGGAAAAAATTGTGTTCCTCTCTAGTAATGATTGCTGGTTTACAAGAAAAGTAAGATGAATAATCAAGTAACAATTGCACAACAAAGTCTTGAGAATATGCTGTAAACCTACATGACTTACGAATTTAACTTAGGCTGTGAGGTGTAGGTCCAAATCCACTTAGAGCGGGAAAGAAAACTTTTAACTCATTAAAATAAAATAAAAATAAATGGATACAAATTACAAACATAGCACTTGGAAATTCTGGTAGAAAGTGTTATTTTGGGACAAAATCTAAATCACATGCATAGTTAGATTAATAAATAGTTTAACTGAAAAACGTTGCTTAATACAGAGACAGTTTAAACGCTACGCAAAAGAGTAAATCAACAGGAAACAATCACAGTCTGATTACTTTATTTCTCTTGCCATCACAAAATAACAAGACTTTACAATTTCTGATGCAAAATACTATTTAACAGTGAGAAGTAAGTGGAAACGTCTCATCAAAGGAGAAAAGTCTTTTACAGTTTGCGGTGAATAATTACAGCGTTGTACAGGAAATTTAATTGATGACGAAACCAATCTTCTTTATACTTTGGCCTAATAGTGTCTACCGTTTTTTATGAATATAATTTTTAAAGCGCTCTGATTATTTTGCTAAACAAACTACCACTTGGTTTGTATTTATTTTACACTATAATTACAAATTTATTCGTTTTACAAAACGGGTATCAGAAATGTGATTACCATCTTCTGACTATACAACAGTTATAGACACAAACAAAAACACGTAAAAACGTATCCACATTATTAAAACAACACGTGATTTTGGAAATTAGTAAAATTGTTTTTCACTTATACATTTGAACGTTCGCAACGTCTTTACAGTTATCTAATTAATTAAAATTTTATATTTGTAAATCATAAAACACATTTGTTATTTACGTATCTTAATGGCAATAGCATCGGATTATTAGCGATTTGCCTGTATGTGCATATAAATGTGTGTGTGTGTGTGTGTGTGTGTGTGTGTGTGTGTGTGTGTGTGTGTGTGTGTGTGTGTTGTATGAAAAAACAAGTAATAGTGGTTGTTTAAGACCTGAAGATGTCAGTGATGACGAAAAGCTTAGTCGAACAATAAAAATTATAGCAGTTAGCAAATTCATAAAAGGAAAAGTAATAGTGGGCTTAGGTTATGCAGTTTGCTGTTAGTAACAACTTTAGAGTCATGAGCACCTAGTTTCCTGTGAGGACATATACAGAGAAACATGCCAAATGGAAGGAACAAACGAGAAGAAACAAATAGATCATAGTTTGGTCTATAAGAGATGGGCTAGTTTCATGGGAAGTGCCCGAACATACTGGGGGACAAATGTGGTTCAGACCACTATCTAGTTGGGAACAAAATAAAACAAAAAGTAGCTCTAGTGGCAAGAAAACGGGGGTCGCCGTAATAGAAGATTGAAATGTAGACAGTTTTAGAAATGAGCGTGTAAAAAAGAGTAGCAAGGTTAACTAAATTTAAGTTTGCAGTGTCATGGATGTTGTAATGATAATGATGATGGTCGTATATAAAGAACTCATTATTGAATCACTTCGTTATTGCAACTCATTATTGAAAACGATACTGTAACTGAAACAAAAAATTCAAGAAATAAAGAATGGTATGGTGATAAGTACAGAAGTAAAAGGCAGGTCGACTAGAATGCCTCCAACAGAATTCTACAGCTAGTACAAATAATCATGATTAAAAAAGAATTGTTGCTGCCAGAACATGTAGACAAGGAAAATGCAAGTACTAAAGAAGAAAGTTGGCAAAAAATAACAAAAGAAATATGAGTGAATAACATTATAGTCAAATTAAAAGAAAGTACAAATGATTTCCGACATGTTATAAAAATAACCAAGGAAACTTTCTAGTGGAAAGTAATGAAATTGTACAGAGAAAACTAGAGAGTTTAAAGATATTTGAAAAAAGACCTGACGAAAGGACTGATATTATTTAACATCCTGAAAAACCTTGCATCAAAGATCCCTGTGTACGAGGAAACCAAAAACGTAATTATGTGCCTCAAAAAACGTAATTAAGTGCCAGGAAGTGATGTATTAACGGAGAATCTGCTAAGTATAGTGGAAGAGATTTATATTGTAGAATATATGATCTATTATTGCTTATGTAGAAGGAAGAGACAATTCCAGAGACATTAGATTATGGAGTTATACAGGCAACATACGTATAAGAAAGGCGGTACATTAATCTGCACAAATTACAGTGATATTACATTACTGGATGTAAGATATAAATAATAGACTTTATAAGCAATTGCCTAATTATAAAATTATATAAACAATAGAATTATATAATTGCTTACTTTATAAGTAATAGGTTTTATAAACAATAGACTAGCGAAGTATTCTAAAGAAATTGTAGGTGAATATCAGTGTGGCTTTCAAAAAGAGAGTGTTAAATCTGTGATCACATACGTGTAAGATAGATATAAGAAAAATCATAGAGTACAACATATATTTACATATTATGAAAGTAGATTTTAAACAAGCCTCTGATAGTCTAAATAGGAAAGAAATTCTAAAAGATATCCAGTTCTGGGTATACCATCAAAATATATGATATTCATTGAAGCATCTTTTTGGGGACCAAAGCTGGAATAAGCGTTCACGGACACTTAACTGCTTCCACTGTTATAAAAGCTGGGAAACGACAAGGGGATGCACTATGCACCACGTTGTTTAATCTAGTTTTGAAGGATCCATTAAAAAGGTAAATACAGCTAAGTACATAGAAGTTAAAACAACCAGTTGCGCGCCTGTACTGGTGACATAGCAACTGTCAGCAGAAATAAAAGAGGATTACATGATAATTTGGTTAAACTAAATAATCAGGCACAAAAGGGGAAGCTGAAAATAAATGATGGTAGGGAACTAAGTGTATAGAAATCCGAAGAAACGTGTCAAACAACAGTGCTAACCTAACAGTTATAAATTATGCATTTGAACATGTACACTTTGCTTACTAACAACTGGATCACATATTACCTAGAATAACTCTTGCAGTAATGAACTGAAATGTTTCTCCTACGGAAGGTTGCTGAAATTCGGGATAATAAGCAAATAAATAAGGCTAACCACATATAGAAGCCTTGTTCGAGCAATATGGACATATGGATGCAAAGCCCGGATGTTAACTAATACAAACGAACAACAGCTTAAAATATTTTAGCAATATCTTGTAAAGTACCTCTGGGCCTGGGAAAATCGAATTGGGTCCTGGAGGCTACGAATGAATTATGAACTGGATCAATTAGTAAACGGTGCTGATATAGTCCAGTTTATCGAATGTAGAAGATTAGAATTTCTCGGTCACATAAGACAAATAGATGATAGCAGAACAAATGAAAGAATACTCTATTGAATTAAGGAAAGACCTATGTGGTGGATATATCACATAGGGGATGGTTTGAGAAGCATGAATATGAGCGGGTGAAAAATGTTGTATGATGAGACGACGGAATGGAAGAAAATTATTGAACAGGCTTCTGAGTTATGATTCAAGAAGAAGACAAAAGTGAGTATGTGTACATATTCATTTATTTCTTAGAATCTTAATTATTGCAGGCACAATCAGCCAAATATTACGTAGGTTGAGGTATGTTGACCACTCTCTGTCCTCCGCTACTGCCATCACACAATATTAACCGAAATAAAGTTAATTTGACGTACTCAACATTTTGTACTACGTTAATATGCAAACGTATTTTCTAAAAATAGTCACCATTCTGCTGACTTACTTTTATTATCATTTTTTTAAATCTAACTAAAAATTTATATACTGTAAAACTGAAAAAAAATTGTATTGATCATCTAACACAATAAGTAAAAAAACTGCTGTATGTATACATACATAGTGATGATATACACTATATTTACTGATCACGGTGGTAGTAACAGGACTGAATGTGATTACGATTATTCCTTATTGTATTCGACTCCATTAAGAAATATAACAAATTGAACATATCCGGTATGTATGGTTCTCAGAGGGTACCATATATTCTATTATCGGCATTGACAGTAGAATAACAGTATCAGTGAATGTCTTTTGCTTAGCAAATCCGTATCCAATCATACTCTTGTGATATCTCTTGAGAGTAAGGCTTGCCAATTTATTTACTGAATTGAGTAATCTTTTCATCTTCAAAGGCCCAAAGCTATGGCCTCAGTATGTCCTTTATTCTCCACCTTAAACCTAAGTACCCAGCTGTTAAATTTTTCGTAACTAAACTTTTGTCCTTGTTTCTTATTAACTTTTATATTCTTAAGTGACATCGTCTACTATACTTTTATAAACGCTTACTTTTTTCCTTTAGTTTTTTAAATTTTAAAACTGTTAGTTTGATATTTCTTTACCTAATAGTGAATGTAATAAGCCAAAATGATGCAATTGCAAAATGTTTATGCTGATTAAAAAAACGTCCTATTTAAATAGTCCATTTTTTTAACTAAAGTAAAATCTAAATATCCCTATGTCGTTAATAGATCAAAGAAGTAATCAAATTTGTGAATGACTTTAATCATTCTTTTATCAGTCTAATTTTTTAAATAAAATATATCCTCTCATTAAAAGTGTAGTCATATTTGTTTTGCCACTTTAGCTAATCTACCTTTATTAGACATTACGTCTGTTGTTCTGCTTTCAATCTGTGGAAGAGTTTCCTAGCTGACTAAGGGGAGGTGTTAGCCCTTATACTACCAATGTTAAATTGCCATAGTTTGTGACCCGTTTTCTCAGGAACTGTTAGCCCCACATATACCAGATTTGGTATGCGCTTATGGTGATACCTTGTATGTACACTGAGTTTGTTTCATAAAGTTCTTATTAAATATGAAATTTTAAAATATTTTTTTCTGTAGTACATAATTTTTATTCCATTTTTCATCAAACATTTATCTGTAACATCCATACAACTGCAAGAAGGGAGTTAGGAGTAACTCAGTAGATTTATCATTAGTTTTTCATCATCAGTTTTTTTTTGCGTGTTGTGTGTCCCTTATAACCTCACTTACGTGCCCAAAGCAAAATGTTTCGCCCAACGACCCCCCTAGTGGTTTAAATAGACGTTTAAATAGCATACTGCATTAGGTGCCACACCCACCTTTTCTTTCGCTCCTCAGTTATCTTTTATAATTCGGAAATTTTTTTCGCTTTTGAGTTGAGAGACATTTTATTATCGGTGTAATTCATGTTGGCTACTCTGTAAGTCATCTAGTAGACGTGCGGGCTTCGCTATTCTTTTGTTCCTTTGTTTATCTGTGACAACTTTTGTGGTGCTGTTGTGGTTCTTACTTTTATCATATCGTGTGTTTGTTTATCAGGAAAGGGCAGGCTGACTGACAAAGAAATTGACATTCTTCAAAGTTATTATGGCTTGGCAATCAGAAATAGTGTGGGTTCTTTGGAAAATATGAGACGTGCTGTCTGGGCCACATATTTCCACAAAATTTCAACTGACAGTCTCCCACAGCATTCTCTCTGCCCAAAAGACGAATCATCGTGGTGTAAATATAACAAGTCACTAGTTACTGGAGATCAATACAGGCATGGACATTCACTTCCTGTGGCAGTTGGAGATATCATGAAACCAGTCTACAGGGCTCTGGCAGATCCAGCTTTGCTGAAGAAATGTTTGCACGGCAGGACGCAAAATCCTAACGAGTCTTTCAAGAATGTTGTGTGGACTAGAACCCCTAAGACTGTGTTTGTTGGCTTTGAAACTGTGTGCATTGGTGTATTTGATGCTGTCCTGACCTTTAATGATGGCAATTTTGGAAGGGTATGTGTTCTGAAACATTTGAATATTGAACCTGGTAAAAAAACTGTGAAAGCGTTTGAAGAAATTGATATTTTGAGAGTTAAAAGAGCTGATAACGATGTTGAAGACCTTATTAAGGAAGCTAGAAAGAACAAGAGGCAAAGTAGAAAGACTGAGGATGATGATGATGATGATGATGACAACCCGGAGTACGCTGCAGGGATGCACTGATGTATGATACAACTTTAAGTTAATTTTCCTGAAAACTGATTTTTTTGTAAAAATGACCCGTTTTCTCAGAAACTGCTCATCATAGACCAATGATTTTTCTCCAGTACATACTCTCACTAATGATAAATCTACTGAGTTACTCCTAACTCCCTTCTTGCAGTTGTATGGATGTTAAAGATAAATGTTTGATGAAAAATGGAATAAAAATTATGTACTACAGAAAAAAATATTTTAAAATTTCATATTTAATAAGAACTTTATGAAACAAACTCAGTGTACATACAAGATATCACCATAAGCGCATACCATATCTGGTATATGTGGGGCTAACAGTTCCTGAGAAAACGGGTCACAAACTATGGCAATTTAACATTGGTAGTATAGGGGCTAACACCTCCCCTTAAGCATAAACAAATATTATTTTTGAACTTTTCAAACTGCAATGTCATTAAAGCTATTTCAGTTAAGTGGTTTGTACTACTTAGTTATGGTGTTTACTATATGAAAAGTCAAAGTCTATGGAAAAAATCGGTAATGGAATTAGTGTCGGGTGACCCTAGTTTCTTGTAAGTAGAAGATATGTGTAATTTTTGTACTAAATACAACATATATTGCTCAAGTTACTGTGTCAACATAACGAATTCCCCATAGAGGTTACATATACCGCATACATACAATTGGATATGACAAACGGGACAGTAAAGTAAATTATGTACTTGTAGATTGTTGCTATTTGTTAAATACGTTTATCTATACAGTACAATTTTAAAATATACTACGTGTAAAATACGTTATTATTTACTACATAGCAGGCATTAATTTTACACCCTTTCTATTTCTGTGCAGTAGCAGCAGAAATACAGCAATATTTAATTTCTGTTTACGAGTTAGGTTATAGAATAAATTAGATGAAATAAACAGATTTTGGTAAGTTGTGTAATAATTACAGTAAATGGTAAGTTGTCTCTCTGCGATATCATCACCCGCACGTGTTAATCTCCACTTAACATTCACATGCAAATTGTTCAGTAAAACATCCAATTTAATTACCTAAAACGGAAACTGGTCTTGGCTACTATTTTAAACGACTTTAAACGTTAGTAAGAATGCCTAATAAGAAAATGTTTAGACGTGTATTAGAATGAAACGTGTTGACATATTGTTATTGTCTCACTTACGGAGTAAATATTACAATTATTTTTGCTTTATTTCTTGCCTTACTGGATATAATAATTAAATGTTTACCAAATGTTAGAACTGCGTGTGGTTTTACATAAAGTAAACCACAGTTATTAACCTCAGACTAGCAAATTTTGATATTTAGTAGAAAATGTTTTGATGACTTTGCTATAAAATCTCCAGTTGTGAGAAACACGAAAACCTAAAAACCTTAAATCAAACTGCCTATTAACTGAGGTTCTCCAAAGCTATTGAGAGTTAAACATAAATTTTTGTGGTGATATTACCATATTGCAATGTCATATGGCAATGCCATAAGGCGATCCGGAGGCCTATAGTTACCTGAAAAAAATCAACAATTGTTTTGCTATGAACTTAAAGTTTTTAGAGTTGCTTTGTTTAAAAGAATAATTCATTGCTTACTTCGATGATTTTTTTACATAGGTCTTTGGCGATTATCGGTATTTGGTAGAGAAAATGTATAAGCAAACTATAAACTTTCGTGAAATTTTATTATTGATGAAAAACTGTAAACAGCAGTTAACAAAACATAACAATAAGGCAAATACAAGCCCAAGTGCGTAGTGATGGTAATATTTTAAGTATTATTCACAGACTATAGTTTCAGTAAAATAAATAAGATTTTATAATTTTAAAAAACGTACGTAACACGTATTATGTTAGCCATTGTTATGAATTGGTTTGTAGCTGTTTGGTTTGTATGTCTGTTCACCTTGGTTATTTGTTGGTATATGTATGGATTATCCTTTGTGGGCTGTAGACGTACCTTCAGTGTTGTTACATACATCGCTGCATTTTAAGAATAAAAAAACCGCTATAAGTAAAAAGACGTTAAAATAGTTAATCTAATAACTACAAACATAATTTTCTGGCACTTTGACAAATGAAAGAATAAAAGAATGGAAGAACCAATGACACAATTTGTGTTTTTATCCTCAAAGTGTATTTTATTTAGTTTTTTCTAGCAAAATATTACAACAAACATTAGAGGCACATTATATTTTACCATTACCATTTGTAAATAAACTGTTATATAACTTCACTATTGTAGTAAAGTTTTGCAGCTTTATATTCTATATATGTTACATACAGTATGAAATACTATATTCTAAGCAATACATATTACTTTTTAAGTGCATAAATTTACCCGAGTAGATGCTTCTCCGCTTAGTTATCCAGATCAGATAATCTTACATATTTTTAAACTAAAACTTTACCTGAATGACGCGGTAACTGTGATAAGTAGTAATGTAGGCCTAATTAAGAATATTCTTATTGAGCTAAAGATGGAGAAGTTGAGTCAAGCCTCTGTTCCGAAGTGATGACATATACATTGATTAAGCTTTTTCATTATTCAATAATTTAATGCATTTAAGTGTACCATTTAATGAGCCACCACACCTTTGAGTGATAAAACTATGCATAAAGAGATAAAATTTCTGTCAGCAATTATTACCTTAGCTGGCATAAATGTTGGCGACAGAGAATTTGTAACACCTTTCTTCCCTGCCACGGCTACGAGTTGTTAATGTAATGTTTACTGAGCTTCATCTTGGCAGTATTCATGGTCACTCGTGTCCTTTATTATGTTGTATATTCTTTCACTCAAGGTTTGCCTTACTTAAATTTTAAATCCAGGTAAAACATGTTTTTAAAAGTAAAAAGATAATTGCTAAGAGCGTTTGTAAAAAATTTTAAGAGTATTTTTACAAATATAATTTATAGTATACGGAATATATGCTCATTTGATACAGGAACCATTTTCCTCAATAATAAAACAAAATATTCTACGCTATACCGAATTACGCGTAATATAGCAAAACTTAATACTACAGCATTAAGTTGTTTAATAAGAGATGGCTTCCATAAGCTTTTTGCTTCATCACATGAAATGTCTTACTGAAACAAGTAGAGTATATTTGCGAGACACATAAGATGTGACACATAAGAGCGTGTAGACTTAGTTCTACATGTCATAAAAAACTGCTACCATGTGGAACGCATTGTGTCAAAATATTTAAAAATAATTTTTATTAGAATCTCGTTTTTTCTATTTACTCGTTGAGTCAGTAATAAAGCAGAAACTGAAAAAAATGTGTTTGAGAGAATTAGACATAACTTAATCAAAATGTTGTTACACAATATAATGCCGATTATTTTCAATATACATAAGACTTTCTAAAACTTGCACCTTAGACTTTTAATAAAAGAGTTTTAAAAATTTATTTAACGGTGTCTCGTACATCTTCATATTGTGTTGTTTGAAAACGTTCTCGTTCCTTCGACTTCAGATTTTATAAAGAAGTAATAGTTCTGATAAGTGCAGGAGCAGTATCAGAATGTCATGCCATAACGTCGTAATAGCTGTAAATTACGTTAACCGCGTGCAGCAATCTTGTTAGCAATTTAAGATTTCCTTGTATACTGTATCGTTTTGTAAAATAATAAAACGACATTCATCGTTTTATAAAATTAATGAAGCCGCTTTCTCTACGGCTTTAAGGAGGTGTACCATCTAATGTAAATATGCTTATGAAACTTTGCAGGAGGGTTATTTGTTTGCTACGTATCGAATCTGCCGTTTTTCTTGGTTCGCAAGTTATGACACTTAGCAAAATATCCGCAAGCTTGGAGTCCTGACATTGAAAATAAACATGAAAACTTATTTGTATTCTATGAATCTAGAACATGTGTTAGGACACAAAACTCACAGACATCACTACAATCACTTATATGTGTCCTACCCTTTAATTTTGAAAAAGCTATTTGACTAAAAAGAACATGTCTTAAATGTAATATTAGGTAGAGTTTCCTTCACTTTTGATCTCAGTTTTATAAAACATTTTGCGCAAAAAACACTGCTTCTTTTGTTTTGACTCTTAAAAGTTATAAGTGATGCTACATAAATTTCTTATGGTTTGCTAAATATACTGTTTCTATAATTGGGATATAAGAATAAATAAATATGCATTTGCGTGCGTGTTTATGTTTTTTAACACACACACACACACACACACACACACACACACACACACACACACACACATTTGTTATTCGTATGTGTATAAAACCATGACAGCTTTTATGAAGTGAATAAACGTAAATCTAAATAATTATTGAAATCGGAGCTATAGTTTGATAAGTTTGAAATAAATAAGAACTATACTGACAAACTTCCTTCTGACAAACTTTACAGTACTTTTATGACAAACTTTATTTCAAAATGTACTGCACGTTTTCGACTTCGGAAATAATCAGTGTAGATAGTGATTCATGATTAGTCATCGACATCTAAACATCAATATGTGCTGCCAAATGTACTTAAAATAGTACTGTTTCGCATAAGAAAACATGTATTTGGTAAGGGCTGAAACGTTGTGTGTGTGTGTTTAATTGGTAAGCAGTATAGTGAGTCATGATTTGCCAGAGCTGTAAATCATTCGTCGCTCATCACGTATTATTGTGTCCATACTTTTAGTGTGGTTACTTATACGATATACACTATAAGTCCACGTCATTGACTTAAACCAGGTAACCCTCTAGCTTGTATAACATGTCACAGGTGAATTAAATCTGAAGTAACTTAAGCAGAGCCTACGTAGGTTGTCAACGTAGTAATGCGGTAACTAAATCCGTGTGCAACGATCGGTGATTAATGGTCAAATCCAGTAACGCCAAACGTACTCACATTTATTGTCTCTACACGATCTACATGTTTAAAAACAATCTATTTCAATGTAATATTTCATGTTTACTATAGCTTTTTTATTTTGGTTACCTCTTTTTAGGAAACCTAATTGAAACGTGATATATATCTAGCGTTGTACTCGTACATAATCGTGATATATATCTAGCGTTGTACTCGTACATAATGTCTTGATTAAAACAGTAGTGACATAAAAGTACTTACATTTTATCTTAACAATCAACTATTCTAAGTGCTAACCAATAAATATATTTCTAAAATTTTTCAAAGAAAAATTTCCAAAGAGTATATTAACCAATGCAATTAGAGAGAAGATGTGTATAATTTATCATTTTACTATCAAGCCCCACGTTTAAGTTGTTGAGGGACAATCTCGAGCAAAAACAAATAAACACAGCACAGCTATAACCTTCCTTGTAGATTAGATACATCGGCAACTGCTTCATAATATTGCCACACGGAAAGGACACATTAACAGAGTTCTTGACGCATATAAACAGCATCCATTCAAAAATAGAGTTCACAATGTAAACGGAGACAGACAACTGTAATGGTTTGTTACATTTCGCCCCCCCCCATCTTATCTAAACATGTGCCTCACAGGGGTAGCTTGGGGAATGTGTGTGGTGATCGGCGTGACGTCGATACGAAGTTGAATGGTGAGCGCGCGTTATCTCAGGTTGGTCTGTAGTGACATGCCTGGGGACTACCTATCACCGGTTTACTGTTGTAAGTGGTCAGTAGCGAGAGAGCGAGGCCTCTTGCTACCTCCGTAATCTTGCTGTATACTACGTCAAGCGTAATGAACATGTGCGTTTTTACGAATAGTGTAAAACTAATGCGTTCTGTATTCAAGTGACGCTCAAAGTCCCATTGTTCTGTGTGTCCATATGCAAAACAAAGCGATATATTTTTGTAAAAAATTATGAAAAAATATTTAGCGTGTGAGGATCATCAAGTCGTAGTGGAATTGTTTTTTTGTCTTGTTTAAAACCTTTATTTATTATTCACATCAAATGTTGTGACTAAGAGTCATGTGCATATACCAAAGTCATGCATACTTTGATGAGTACCTTGTTGGCTTTTGATTTCTGCTTAGTGTTAACAAAAAACCCGAATTATAAAATAAAAAAGTTGTTCACGTTGCTTATGAATTGTTATATACATGTAAATTTGACTTAAGATTTGTTGACAGAAGCCGTCAACAAAATTTTCCTAATATAATATACTCATGGTCTTATAACTTTGCCTTTTTTAGATTTGTTAATTACAATAATATCAGAAACGGAAGATTTAAGTATTAAATTTAAGTATTCAATGTTCTTATTAAGTACCAGGTTGTAGAATTACATATAACAATTTCATTAACATAATAATAAAGAAAATAAGAAGATATTTTATTATAGAGTTTTAGAGATTTCAGCAACTGGAATTAGACAAACAAAAAAAACATGAAGAAACAAATGATAATAACAGTGCATTTAATATGGCCAGAGAAAGTTAAGTCGAATGGTTTGGATTTTAGTGACGCTTTTAACTAGGCCTAATTACAACCTACGTGTTAATAAAGCAATATCACACCAGACAGAATACAGAGTTATGGGTTGGCCTGGATAATAAGTTGGCCAGTGAGCATAGATCAAGTGAAAGTAAAAACTCAAGATAAAAATGTCAGGAGGAAACCAAGATTGAAATATCTTTTGAATAATATAAGTCATACAATTATGTTTAAATTAACTTGTGATATTTTTTAAAATTATTTTCATAACTTAAAACCAAATTGTAAGTGAAATAGAGAAATTCAGTTTTGATGAACGTATAGTTTGTACTAGACATTTAAACAACATAAGTACAAGTAACTGCTATTCGTAGACACACTTCACGCGTATGAAACTTCTATTTGCAACGTAAGGCATATTACAGAAAAATAAAAGTAAATGTAAACCGTTTGTAAATTTGCTACCCTAGCAGCAAAGGCTACGCACTTATTCGATGATCCGTGTTATTTCAGTTTAACAGGAATCCTCTACGGAAATTAATGTCTTTACGTAGACTTAATGAAGTCACCTCCTTGAAAGTACCGGTATTGAGAAAGCTCTCTCAACAGCTGACAATTTTGTTACTTAAGTTCATGAGAACGTCAAAGCTATAAATTTGATTATCTGACACCATGGAAAATTTACTTTGTGCTTTGAATTAGTTACTTTTAGATTCTTGAAACTGTGAAATTTATATGTAATTATGAGAGTGTTTCCTATGGCTGTGTTAAAAAAAAAAAAACGAATTTGACAAGATAATATACAAACGTCCATTACTAAATTAAAGTAATGTACCATCGTAAATCAGTGTTCATTACTATTGTATTTTATAAAATGTTTGTATATAGTAATAATAATAGTACCATAACCAATAAAAGCAATAATATAGGATATAGTGATTATATTGTGAATGTAATGTAATAAATTATAAACATAATAAAGAATATTTTTAAGTTCATAATTATATATATTCTTGTTTGTATGGAAGACTTAAAGTATGCGCTAAATTAAATAGAACGAATATATTATTCGATACAATTACACCCACTCATTCGTTTTATGATATTACACATATCACTAAACTGCTTTAAAGAAATTATATGCTTGTAAGGGAATATTGGTCTAACTCGTGTCTCATGATTATTATACTGTTATCGCAATGTAATAATACTGTTATTTAAATGTCACCATAAAAATAAAGAAATCTTCTTGTAGGACATACGAACATAACGTATATCGATTTTGTCAGACCTACCCATTTTAAAGTGTATCTATGAATCTGTGATACCAAACAAAAGACATTGTATCTTTTGTTTGGTATGCCGTCTTACTACCAATCATTATTTCATTTTCTTCTAATCTCACTCTTTAAATTAAGACATGTCATGACATTAAGTCAATTAAGACATGTCAAGCGGAAAATTTTCATGTCACAACGCACAGTGTTTTATCAGTAATAACACATACAAATACTTGTCCCAAATACTGCACAAGCATCTCGCCAGTTTGTTGTCCAGTTGACACAATATTCCACTTCCAATTCAATTACATTTCTTTTTAATAATTATTGCCTTTATAAGAGTACAATAGGCAGAGCAGGTATGTTTATTCAAAAATATATGTGAAAAGAATGATACAGGTGTATAACATGTTTGTTATACGAACGTGAGCATTAAAAGACACCCTGAATTAATAAGTAGTGATTTGTTTATAGCTTCATAATCCCTTTGGGATAAAAGAAACTATAGTGCAATTTATACTAGTAATAAAACTGGTAATTATAACTCGATTATCAACAAAATACGGATGTACTATGTTAGCACTTTATAGCTTTATAGTTTCTATGTCTTATTCTATTTGATATACCTAATTTACTACTTTAATTTAAACCTAAGTAAAGTTTAATATCAATTTGTTACCTCTGAAAAACAAATACTCAAAAGTGTACAGGTTTAGTGTGGAATAAGTGTAAAATACCTAGATAAAGTGGCTGTAAAAAGGTAACTTGAAGTCGTTTACAGTGAGCGAAATAAAGTTACTTCAAATGTAGTTGGTTACCTGCAGTGTCTTCATTTTGAGATGTAACATCGGGTAAAAATATGTTGCTAAAGCTAAGCACAGTCGTTTCTCATTCTGACTGGATCATTCATTTTACTTATAACAGACTTTTCCTCATTACCTAAACCAAAAGTTCTGTCTATGTCACAGTTCTAAATCTTGCGATGAGTCTGTCACACGTTCTCTTTTTATTCAACACAACTACTCCCCAGAGATTTTTCATTTCAATTTGTTTCTTGAATTTATTGTCCCACATTTCATCTCGTATTTTCAGCGACATTTCTTTTCCCCTACGTTTTACCTCAACTACGTAACAATTGCTCCCAGAAGCAAACACCAGTTCACGCAATCGCGCACACACAAACCAACCCACCTAACCACCGACAATAAAATCACTTTGTTTTTAAACTGTTAAAAATTCATCTAACAATTGTATAGTCAAATACAAGAATTTACATTCTCACATAAACTAGTTTTGTAATTTGAATAAATCAATTTTTGTAGGCTTTCTTTGACAAGACAAATGGTTTATAGGCGCTACTGAATAACTTATCATTACAAGGTTATGCGCAATACATAGTGTTGTAAATTTAACAGACTACTGGCTGACTCAGACTACTTTCGATAAGTAGTCATGGTTCTGACATAATAACTGCTTACGTTGTGTACCATAAAGATACAACTAAAGATAAATAAAAATACCTTCTAAAGATATAATATAACGTCTCAACGTTATAATATCGGGAACCTGGTTAATTGGCTCAGGTCAATTAAACAGGATGCCATAATATTAACAAACTCATAATTACCTGAAATATAAACAAACGCTAAATAGGGTCCCGTGAATTCAGGGATTTAGACAGGGGTTTGTAGATTTATTCACTCACCTTTTTGACCATGACATCTCTTGGTATCAATGTTATGGTAATTAGGTCAGTCAGTCTTTTATGTTTTATTTTACTCTTATTTTTGTTATTTAAGTGTCTTTCATATTTTAGTGTAAGTTAAGTTCTGAACCACGGAAGTAGAACTTCCGTGTCACCTGTGTGTAACATGTCCTCGGCGAATCGGCGCTTTCTGTCTGTTGTGCAGGGTGTCTGGGAGATCTTCTGTCTATCGTGTGTTGGTGAAGTATGGTGTCATTTTTAAAGCTGAGTAGTCTGTCTCTTCTGTAGATTCTTGTGGTCTGTTTCTTGGTGATAACTATCACTGGTGTTCACATTGTTGTACCGCACATACTGCTTATGTTTAACAGTTACATTCTAAAAGTTTAACATCACATTTAGGTGATGTTATTTAATTATAGAGATGCCATCGTCGCACACTCAAGTCATTTACAAGATTTACATCATTCGGCAATTACACAAGCTTTACCTAGTCTACATGTTTTATAATGTCAACACAACTTTCTGTACGCTGTATCAGCAGCGGAGTCTCTGAGTCAACTGAACTAACTAACTATAGGGGTAATGGGGCTGTCCGCGCGCGGGTAGTTTCTCAGCGCGAAAAGTAGTTCTCAATTTTTATTAATTATATTCCTTTAATTTGCTTACAATTTAATTACATTACTCTATAATTTTATTACTCTTTTATGTAACGCGAGGTCGTTATCGGGTTATTTATCGGGTTTCTTACATTTAATTTTATTAACATTGGCAAATCGGCATGTTACTACCGGTTTGGGGCATGGAGAAAGGGTTCATCAGTACCTTATTAAATTATTTTTGTATTATAATTTTTATTTATTTTTTTTATTTATTGTGGGATTTAGGCATCTTAAATCGTCACAATAACTTTTAAGGTTAGTCTAGATAATGAGAACGTTGCTATGACAGATTGATCAACATATGTGATCAAAAAGAACTACTATAAATATTTTTTTAATCAATTCAAAAATACAGAGTAAATTTTTAAGTTTAACGCGCTTCTGAAATTCCACAACAAATTCAAATTTTTCTCAATAGCCTGAAAACTTCCAGTCTACATTGTAATGTTAATTACCGTTGAGAATTTTTGTCTCATATAACTGGCAACATGATGTGGGGTCCGTCAGTCTAGTAACCCACTGGGGCGACACGTCTCTGGCGACAAGCCGCACGCGGCAACTGACGCGACATTGTAAACGCGACTATGCTTACATCAAGTCAGTGCTGCGATGGACGTTGAGGAAATAGCATGTTGTGTTTATGTTTTTAATAAATATGTGTATCGTCAGAAGACGAAACCAAGATACGTATTGGATTCATACTATGCTTCGAAAACGAAATACGAAGAGTCTTTTCTATTCGCTCTATAAATATTTACGAAAATATGATGATAAATGTTTTTAATTTTGCAAGAATGAATACACGTTCATTTAACGAACTATTAAATTACATTGAAAATGACATACGAGGACAGAACACTAATTTTCGTGAAAGTATAGTGCAGGAGAAAAAACTGTTAGTAACTTTGAAGTATGAAAGTATTTTATAATTTGTTGTTCATTGTGAATGTGCTATGTTAACATTACTGTGTATAGTTTTGGTAGTTTGCATAAGGTAGAAAAACTAAAATTTACACCAGATGCAAGAATACAAAATAATTAATAATATTAATTTTATTTGTACACGATATATTTATAATAACAAATTCAATCATTAAGTAAACATTGCTCCATTAATTATTTTCAAACAAATTCAAACATTCAGATTCTAATGAAGTCGTATTGCTTGGTGACTGATCACAATAATTTGAAGATAGGTCGCGTGAATGAGAATTTCTCTGAGACTGTGGAATGGCACTAGAGTACTGAAAAACTCCACTTGTAGAAGTACCAGCTTCACAATTCGATTGCTGTAGTGTATCGCATCTGGGAGTAGAATACCCTCGTTGATAAACTGATGCATGGTCGAGGCGATTGGAACTTAGAGACCCACCACACTGTACGGTAGGATACTGTTCAACGTTTAAATGAAATGGGGGACGAGAAAACGACTGGGCATTTTCAATAGTTTTAATAAGTTCTACTTTAGTTGCCATTTTTAAATGGTCTGGTATTTTTCTGAATTCGTCCACTAACGACAAGAAAAACAGCTTGTTTCCATCAGAATCCCTTTCCCGTTCCTCAAGCGTTTCTAAACTTTTTTTAAACGTTTATCATTTCTATACCAATGTCATTCTGTGGTTTACTTTTTTTAAAGGGTGGACGATAGTTTTCGGGTGATGATTCCTGACCAAGAGTTGTTACTGACGGAGTCGTTTACATTAGTGTCTGCTACGCTTTGTAAAAATAGCAGATCCTGATAAAACACGTAAGCAGTTTTTTTTGGTGCTGCGGACCCACTGTGTATGTTTTTTATTCGTCTCAGTTCCCTGAAAAACTGTCACGTAAGTTTTTCCATTTTTTCTGCAAGTTCAAACCTATAAAAACGAAAAACTCTGTTTCAGATACTTGGCAAACGGTAATTCGTTCTGAAAATTGTCTCATACATTCCGTTTGGGAATAACAACTGTTCGAAGAATGGTACGAAAAGTTTGTACTGCAATATGGTTTAAAAGGAAGGATAAGTGTTTACGTGAGCCGGCAGCTGAATAATGGAAAGAAATAACAAAGGGATTCAAAACTCGTGCCAACTGTATAGGTGCTATAGATGGCAAACACGGATTAACAAGCCACTCGTAGTGGACCACTGTTTTATAATTACAAGAGATATTTTCTTTGATATTACTTGGCACTATTGATCAAATTACAGATTTATAGGCATTGATGTAGGCGCTTATGGCAAGTGTAGCAATTCTACGGTGTTCAAAAACTGCATTCTATGGAAAACTGGTAACGGGTAAATTCAATACTCCACCAAAGTGCTCAGTTTCAACCACAGGCCCCAAATTAATACCTCATGTGTTGGTAGGAGACTAAGCTTTTCCGCTTTCTGAAAACTTAATGCGGCCCTGTCCAGGAAATAATTTAAATTACCACAAAAGGATATTCAATTACAGATTACGTAGAGCTAGAAGATACATTGAATGTTGTTTTGGAATATTAACCAACAAATGGAGAATATACCAACGACCGCTCGATGTGGAATATGATTTTGCTGTTGACATTGTAAAAGCTTGTTGCATATTACACAACTTTTTTCGGAAACGAAATCGCTATAGATTTGAAAATACTTTGTACTCGTGCTCCGTGTTGCAAGGTATACCTCGTGATCAAATCGAGAGGTACTAAAAGATTCACGGAATATCGTGAACTACTTACAAACTATTTTGTAGGTGAAGGGCAAATTCCATGGCAAAACAAATATGCTTGAAAATATGTACGGAATAATGTAATATTGCAGGTTGCAGATTGGTATACATTTGTTAAATGGAATCTGCAAAGACTCTGGATTGCAGATATCCACAATTAAAACCAAGGTGATGGCTTTTTGTGGAACTGATCCCGTACGGGGAAAAATTGTTATAGATGGTACTGTCCTGGAACAAATTAGCAGTTTTGAATACCTGGGCTACAGTGTGTCTTATAATGCAACCAACGACTTGGTGCATAAGTTGCATAGGTTCAACCTTAGGTGCGGGACCATCAGGCGAACCCTTAAGTCAGGAAGTAAAGGAATACGCCTAAAATTCCACAAGGTGATGGCTCTTCCCACACTTCCTTATGGTTCTGAGAATTAGACTTTAACGAAAGGCCAGGCCAGTCGCATCCTTGCGGCTGAAATGAGATTTCTCAGGTACGTGGCAGGGTATACTCTCCATGATCATAGAAGAAACACAGATATACGGCAGGAACTGAATGCTATGAGTATACTGGACAGGATCGCCCAGTATCGGCTGAATTGGTGGGAACACCTTTGCCGAATGGATGACTGTCGCATTTATAGTATAAACAACTATAGAACTATAAGTCGAAGTGACGGAGAGGTGTGGGACATCCGAGGAAGCGCTGGAGTGACCAGCTGTAATATTTGTCTGTTTGAGACCGGAACAAACTATTCTTGGTTTAAACCTTGATGACGATGTGATGATGATGATGATATATTTACATCACTCCTGATTGAATAGGCTATTCACTATACAATTATAGTTTTCCATATTCCTAACTAAAAGAACATATTCCAAACTACATTGTTTCATTTCTTTCATTTTCATTTGTTACCTTCTTCTGCTCTTTTTTATTATTTTCTTCCCTGGCGTCATTTAGGTAGCGGGTCACATTTTTTGTGTTTGTGTGTGCTGGATATTTGGAAACTGATAAATTTTAACAAAAACTTCTACACAATATATCAATGAAAAAATTAACTGCGTATAAAATTAATTCATTTAATATTTATAATTAAATTTACCTCAAGATGTTATTTTTTTTCCTTTTTTGGAACATGTTTCGGGTACTATCTTGTACCCATCCTCAGCCTTCTGGTTTTTTTGTCTGGTGAAGTACATATGTGTTGTTGGTTGACTATTATTATTGTGGCTTCCTGTTGGCTTCTGGTATTTCAAATTGGTTTTATTGTGTGTGATTGTGGTGTATGTGTTAGTTTTTGTGCATTTTCAATGTTGAGTGCTTTGAACATTGTGTCATGTTTTGTATTGTATTTGACATAATAATAAAATGACAAAACTAACAAAAATTTTTAAAAACACAGATATAAAAATAGCATACAAAACTAATAAAAATAAATTACAAAATCTAAATAGCTCACACAACAAAGATAATACAACTAACGGCATATACAAAATTGAATGCCAAGATTGCAATAAATGTTACATAGGACAAACAAAAAAACAGCTGAAAAAACGTTATTTTGAACACCTAAATGCATACAAAAACCAGAAATATATAAATCCAATTTAGCCACACATGCAATAAACACAGGACATGAATTCCCAGACATAACCAATGTAACACTAATAAAACATATACCACACAAAGGCACCATAATGAACATTTGGGAAAATTTACAAATATAAAAACATAAAACAGAAAACAAACTAATACCTGAACAAATACAAATCAATACAAAACATGACACAATATTCAAAGCATTCAACATTGAAAATGCGCAAAAAACTAACACATACACCACAATCACACACAATAAAACCAATTTGAAATACCAGAAGCCAACAGGAAGCCACAATAATAATAGTCAACCAACAACACATATGTACTTCACCAGACAAAAAACCGGAAGGCTGAGGATGGGTACAAGATAGTACCCGAAACATGTTCCAAAAAAGGAAAAAAATAACATCTTGAGGTAAATTTAATTATAAATATTAAATGTATTATATACATCAAGAAACGGACTGTAGCAGAAAGTGACAAAATTAATTCAGTATACATATAATAAAAACATTAATTTATATTATATTATTGTATAAACTTATAATTTTTAGTAGTATAATATTACCACGAAACAGAGTTTTTATGTTTTTATAATGGCATCGAATTTTTGCTTTAAAAAAAGCGTTGGCACAATTTTACGTTTACTGCTAAGCAATTGCTTAAATGATGTACAATAAACTTTCTATAATCACCTTGAAATTAGAATAGTATTTTATTTACAAATCTGTTGTGCGTAAAAAACCGTAAAAGAATAGACGAAAAATAATAGATATTTTTGATACCATGTTATTACTAGTTAATGAAATTCAGAACGACGCTAAACGTGAAGTAAATATAAAGGAAAAGATATAAGAATATGAGGAATATACGCAAACTATAGCAACAGAAATATAACTGAAACAGGAAAGAAAAAATTATCTCTTTGTTTACAGTTTTTTATGGAACACGGCAGAATACACGTCTACTTTCTTTTAATTGCTAAAGACAGGTTAGTGCTAAACAAGGTATGAAAATACTGTATATGTTTTGTAGAAAAATACAAAGGAGAAAAAATCTCGCAAAATTTATCAAACACGAAAATCGATTTAACAAATACGTTTTCATTATACAATCAGATGTCATGATAAGTGAATTCAGGAAACACAGAGGCAACTTGATTTCACCACCTAGTTAAAAGAAGGTAGCCAATAAATCATTTTCATGTTTACTATATGCTGCTGTTAGACAAGGATACAAATTACATCATGAAAAAGCGTTTTTAAACTTTTTGCAGAATTGGTCCGAACTTAAGATAAGGTTAAGTTTAGATGTCCTTCATGAGGCATATATGAATATTGTTACATGAAATTTTGCCACTCATCTTGTTGATAGAAATATACTTTACTAATCCTACCAAACGTACCAAGAAACATGATATAGCTTGTTTCAATAACTACTTATTTAAATACAATTTATTTAACTATTATTTAATTAATAATAAACAATGTTCTAGTAGTTATGTTTAAACTATTAAAGTTAGCAAGTAAGGAGGACAATGTTTTGGAAACTACTTACAGTGTTTTGTTGTGTTTATTAAAAACTGGATTGTATACAGTAGGTTAATAAGAATTGTCATAGGTTACTAATAGTTATTAGTAATTAATTTTGCTATATTGATTAATATTATATGTTGTGATATTAATAATACAAATATTAATATTAATAGAAGAGTACCACAATAATAATAATAGAGATTTGTAAAACTGGGCATGTTAAGCCTAGATAGTTAAGGGATTTGGAAAAAGAATTTATATTAAAACTAGAATAAACAATGTCAGGTTGAATTATGTTATTACTAATTATATCCAATAGTTTTAGTAAAGTGAAGCGTACAAGAAGAACTAATAATAAATAATTCTGGGACAAATAATTAAAAGTGCAAAATGGTAACTCAGGAAATATTTAATGGAAGATAAGCAAGAGTGGTATCAAAATTATCAGTGTTCCATCAGGAACTCAAAGATACTAATATATTGAAGATCAAAGATCTTGTAAAAAAGTTGTAACAATTTAAAGAAAACGGAAGGTAAAATATTAGAAGTTTGTATATGTTGATGCTCAGAGAGCACCATAGTAACATCAAATGTTCCAATTGACACCAATGAAAGCTAAGATAGGCCTTAGCAACTGAGATGTTATAAATTGAATAAAGAGGAGTGCATTATTAGATCTAAACGAGAAAGGTTGATATAAAAATAAGAGTGACTGATCCAACATATTGGAAATTTCATATCTGTGAACTTAAAGTAAAGTTAAATAATATTACTAAACTAAATATATAGAAGAAAGAAGTACAACATTCTTCAAATAAAGTAAACCAAGGAACATATGAAGAAATAAAATCAACCTATCCAGGAAGTGAAGTATTTTTGATAAATAACTAAACTGAAGAAAATTTCTTTCATGGCCTAAGTTACACTTTTCAAAGACACTGTTTACACTTTTAATTAAAACTATTTTGAAACTTCACTGTGAAAATAATTAACGAATCATCTTATTTTCAGTGTAAAATCTATTAATATAGAGTAATACAACCATTTAAAGTGTATTAAACATTAAAAACACATAAGTCAACATAACCTAGACACTGAACATAGTATTCAGATTTTAATGTATACATAATAAGTATACAACTTAAGTACAATTCATACTTAAGTATACTTGTGTATATAACATAATACATACAGAAGCCGGCAGAGGCAAAAAGTGGGAGTCTCTTCTTACAACACCAATTTCACGAACCCTCAAGAGATCGACTGCGGTCGCGGAGTTCAGACTATGCACTGGCCACGACTACCTCCAAGCCCATTTACACCGATTCGGCCTGGTGAATTCCAACATCTGCCCGCTGTGCAATGGAGGAATGATGGATGGACAACACCTGCCTGTCTGTCCTGAACTGGCGAACCTGCAAACGCGAACTTTATCCTGTCTGTACTGGGAGGCTCGCCGCCGAATGGCTGAACTGCCGAGAGCGGGGATTGGATAAAGTAAAAGTAAAGTAAGTATATAACATAAGTATACAATTCTTAATGTACTCTTGTTAAAACACTCTGTAATTTATTATAATCCCATGTATTTTGGTACTTTTCCTAACATATTTGTCCTTTATATCGTACTCAAAAGGACCTAACTTAAAAACATTCTATTTGTATTTTATTTAGTAAATATAAAAAAAAATGCAAATGTGTTTGCGTTGAGACATAAGAGATACTACCGCTGCCATTCTGAGCATATTTAAAGAACAGCCGGTCAGACTTTGTTAATAATTATATTTGTCTTTTAAAAGAATTTAAAAAGGATAATAAAGGATTTGAGTTCAATAACAACAGATAAAAGGTTTTATTTTCTTTATTTAATGGATAAATAAACGTATATGATATTATAAACACCATATCAATGAATGTTAATTTTTTCATCAACTAGCATAGGTTGGCAACACTCTCAACAAGGAAAGTATGGCACCTGATTTGAATTTGCCTTGCTGAGTTTTAGTAGTCACAATCTTCTGTTAAATAAAAGATTAAAAGAGATAGAATTATAGCAGAAAAAGGAAACCTTTATGCTATTTGAAATATTACTTAACAATTTAAATATACATTTTATTTGCAACATTTGATTACAAATTGGCGCTCAACTAATATTACCCCAATAACATACTCATCCTTAAAAAACAAACCAAGTATAATTTAAATAACCAGCAAATACTGAATGTAACAAATTGGAGCCAACTATTGAGGCTAGAGATAGAATAATTTTGTATTCTTATTGTGAGTGTTGTAGCAATTTCTACTCTAGTGGCGGCTACGGTTAAACAACAGAGATGCCAAGGAGAAGAGTAACGTCACGTAAACGTACGGAGGGAGAAGAAATAGGGTTAACTATGAAAGACAAGGAAGTAACAGAGACTGAAGAAATGGAAACGGTGGTAAAGGATACCCCAGTAGCAGCGACTGAAGAAGTGGAAGTAATAGTTAGGGATGCCCAAGGGGACAAATTAGAACCGTTCAAAACAACTGAAGGTATCAACATGAACATCCTAATGGAAATGCTCCAGGAAGCTTTGAAAAACAGAGTAAAGAGGATAATGAGAATAGGGATAAAGATAATGAAACATTAAAACAGGTAATCAAGCAGAATAATGAAGAATTGAATAAAAAATCTAAAGCAGTAATGAAACATTACAACAACAGTTGAAGGAGGAAATTAGACAAAGTAACAAAGAATTAAAAGGACTGTTGAAGGAAGAGAGTGAGAAGAATAAAGAGGAATTGAAACAACAGTTAGAAGAGTATAGAGAAGAAATCATAAATAGAATCACAGAAACCAACCAGAAGGTTGAGAAAACCGAGGAAATTTAATTCAATTACGCGAAGTGGTAATAAACAAAATTATTGAAGTTGAAGATAATAGTAAAACAAGCATTGGAATACTACAAAAAGATACTCAAGAGCAATTTGAGATACTATAGAATAAAGTAGATGAACAAAACAATCAGGTTGAAACCAAGGTAGGACAGATACAAAATCAAGCGACCGACAACAGGGAGAAAATCGAAGAAATACAAAAGAAGGATATAATCAACCTTAAGGAAGAAATAGAGGTACTAAAACATAGACCAATAAACTATGTACCTACACTTATAGCAGAAAATAAAGAAGTAATCAATTTTAGAGAATATCGTCAGAACCCTCTAGAATTTCTGGAGAGGCTAGAAGTAGGTTTGAATAGAACCAAAGAAAGTCGTTGGCAAACGATAAAAAATCTTCTCGATGAGAGTTTTAAAAATATTACTGATAACTGGTGGAAGGCGGTAAGGAATGAAGTTAACAATTATAATGAATTCAAACAAATTTTTAAAGTAAAATATTGGTCGGAGTCCATATAGAATATTGTTAGGGACAATTTAAGCACTGGCAAATATGATGCTGGAAGAGGACAGACACTAACTGCCTATTTTTTGGGTGAAGTCTGGGTAGCCCGACATCTAAAACCTAAAATCCCTGAAGAGTGTCTCATATCAAAATTGTCGTACCATTTTGGAGAAGATATTGTACGCGCTCGTAGATGTGGACAAATAAAAACAATTGGAGAGATGGATGCTCTCTTAGAAGGCTTTGAGCGGGAAGATTATTATCGAAGGAGTCGAAGAAGACCCGAGGATCGGCATGAGAGGAACAAGGATCAACTACACGACAATCGAGAGCCAGTAAACCATGTACGAACAGATGGTTATAATAGAAACCCAACTAACAGGCGATTTCAAGGAAGACGGCAGAACTTTAACCATGAAAGAAAATATGACAGACGATATGGAAGAGACAATGACAATAGGAGACAATGGAATGATAACGGTCAAGTGTATCAGAGGTCCAGAAGTGGGGATAGAAATAGAGACACATGGAGAGAGAGAGGGAGAGAGAGAGAATGAGAGTGTGTGTGTGTGTGTGTGTGTGTGTTTTGTGAAACGTTAAGTAAGACGGAGACGAATTGCGTGACAGCCAAGTGGGTTTAATTACCTTAACACGTTTCGACCCTTAAGTGAAATTTAAAACGGTGGAGCAATAAGCCAAAGTTTTGCTAGACGATCACGGAAAACGGACAAAAATCGTTCACTGACTTATTCTACCATATTGTTTTCTATAAAGCACCAGAATACCACTGATTTTAAGCGTCGCCTTGGTATATTCTAGTTTTACTGAAATTTCATAACAAAAATTTGCATTATGGTACTTTTTAAACGTTTTTCGCTTTTCTTTACTGTGTCAGTAGTACTTTTATTGTTATACTTTGTCCAAAGTCAAGTTCTGACTTATAGTTTCCTCTTGATGATTTCATGTAGCATTATTTCTCAATCATATTCTAATTTCTTTTTGGATAGGTACTAAAATTAATCTAGTAGCTGTGAATTATTAATTCGAGAGAAATAATTTTGTAGGGTGTGATCTAAGCTGGTAAGCAGGTACGGTTTTTGTTGAAATTTTTTTCGTTTTACTATTTTATTTCTTAGAAGTAGGTTAGGAACTCTTGCTTACAAAACAATAAGAACCGTCTTGTTTTAATCATAAAGAAAATTGATTACATTAGTTTTACAAAGGATACCCATGGGAAACGGCAGATCCCACAAGCTGAAGAAGTTACTTGTTACGGAAAGACTTATTAAGGATCTTCTTCAATAATATTAAAAATGTCTTCTTCTTTGATAACTAAGGTATGTTTCTAAATATTCTATATTATTTAAAACAAACTACACTATTTTAATCAGTATCACTATACAACAAAATCAGTGTTTGTCTTATGTCAATTGGTCAACTTTTACTCATAAACGTTTAGCCATAAAAGTCTGAGGGTAATTCTATCAGGTAACATTACATTTTTAGAATTAAAAAATTTAAGGTAAGGTAAGGGGGCCTATTTGCACACAGAACAACTGAAAAAACACTGAATAGATCCCTATGATAATAGTTATGATAATTTCATTACTTAGTCTTATTTACAAGTTTATAACGGTTATTTCAGATCACAAATTGAAGGTAGTTTAATTCTTGTTGATATGCTCTTCTTACATCAAAATTATTTTTGAAGAAAACAGTCTAGGTTTCTTATAATCTCACAACAGAGAAAGCTGGAATCAATGTTTTTTGAAAAATAAATTACACATATTTCTGGAATCATTACTTTTAACTAAATTATTTTGTTTAATAACTTCAATTATTGTAATAACCATATAGTATCCCTTTCTTACAAGGCAATAAACGTGGTCTTGTTTTAATCAGATAGAAAACTGATTGCATTATTTTTACAGAGTAAGCCACTGAGCTTCCTGAGCTGATCATAATTTTGTACGAATAGCTTATACTTATTGTAATATAAAAATTAATTAATAAATTTTAATTTTTCCAGTCTGTGAATAAAGTTTTCTTTGTACGTATGAATACTTATGTATGTGTAACTGATAACATTAAATAAAAAATACAAATTTTATTATCTCATATACGTAAAGACAGTGACGTTTGTGAAGACAGGTAAATAGACAGGCAAACAAACATAACGAACGATGTATTTTCTAACATCTCTTTTTCGTGTTTTTGCTTAATTTTATTATCGTATTCTTTTTAACTATTTTCCTAATTCTGAGTACTGAGGCAACACTGCAACGTCACGTGAAATATGCATTGTAAAGTTGAGTGTTGTTAGAACTTATACGTTGTAGCATGACAGATAATCCACTAAATCATAATTCCAATCTGATCATAATTCAATATAAATTACATTAAGTAAAAAGAAAATTCAAATGAAAATAATTAAATATCGAAGTAAAATAACACCATAAAAGGAAAAAATAAAAGTTAATCATTATAATGCAACAAAAAAGTATCAAGAAAAATAAATCCTACAAGACTAAAATAAAATCAGGATAATACCCAGGTAGGATAGGAGCAGGTAAAGAAGATACCCCGAACAAACCAAAGAACCATAAAACCAGATTATTACCTTGGAGAACCCAAGATGGAAGAATTGTGAAGAGAAGAAAATGTACAATGGGAAGAACTACAAGATATACCCAAGGAAAACCTATTACAGGAATAACAAACCCCAAAAAAGATTAAATGTCACCCATGAAAGTATAACAACCCAAAACCTCATATAAAAATGTAAAATAGTTATAAACAAAAGTATTTAAAGTAGTAAATAGAAGTGCACCCACTAAAGGCATTATGTAACAAAATAAACAAATCTTCATTGTCCCTTATCTTTAAGATTTTGGTCTTGGAGTATTGTAAAACTCATGTGTAAATAAGAACCAAAAATATAAGTGAACCAGTGCAAGTTATTTCAATAGACTGAATAAACTTCAAGTATAAGTGTAACTGATATTTCAACTATGTACAATTAAACTACTTTAATGTTTACTATAAAGACAAATATAAAATGTTAGGAAGTATTCTTATGAAAACATTACAAATGTTTCAAAGAAGATGCCAGTTTTTATCAAAAAACATTCTTTAAAATGTGAATGATAAAGAGAGCAGGTGGGGAATAAATACAGTGACAAGGGGATTAAAATGTAATAATAAAAAATAAACAGAAAGGACTGTAAACAAATTAAATTTAAGTAAAATAAAATTAAATGGCTCTTTAGGTTTGTGTTAAAGCCTATGAACACCATATTTCAAGGTGGTGTATAGAATAAGAATTATTATTATTATATTTATGCTTATTATGTCTTACAGTGTGTATACAGACTAAAATGTATTAGTATGAATACCATACTATTTTATAAAATGTTTGTTATGTGTTATTAGTAATAGTTCAAACTAAAATGTCTGACTTTAAAGACCAATTGTACAGTAGCGCGGTAATTTTTACATTTATAGGTTGGATAATCTGCGCTTTTAATCTCAGTGTGCTCAATTCATGTCCGTGCATCTGGACAGTTCGTTAAATACGTTCATTAGCGGCGGTCGGTTTCGCCCGCTGCTATACTGTCACATTTTTCTTCTTGTAGCGACAATTAATGTAGGCCTTAGGCCCAAGACTTCATATATGGCCCTTTCATTAAATTAATTTCAATATAACATACGACTTGTATTTACGATGCGCTCATTAGCCAACCTCTTATTCAAAAGTGAAACCTAACAATATCAATGGTGTATATGTGAACAATTTCAATAAATGTATTAACTACAGTCCACTCTCTCTTCATCATTTCTGCATCCTGGCGAATTAATTACAACAGTAAATCACGAACACTTCATACTTAACATTTTTGCGTCCACTCGGACCGCTTCATTAACACCAATAGTTAATTTTAAATATTGTGTTTGTACTATAAGCATGAATACCATGCTACATGTTCCAATAGTTATTTAAGGAGATTGTATTTAATATTATATTAAGTTCAGAAAGTCAGAAGGGGTATAGACATACTATTATTCAAAAAACAGTATATGTAAAACCATAGAATCTAGGCCAGCTAGGAAATTTCAATAACATTATATTTGTGTAATTAAGTTAAAATAAACCCAGTAAATTGATGAGATTTATATAAGGTGAATCAATCACCAAATACTATAACTAAAGGTATACTTTAAAGGAATAATATAAAAAGGTGTATAAAATTATTCAAAAATTTGCAAATGTAATACCTAACAATTTCAGAGGGGGAATCAGAAATTCATTAATTATATTTAAAAGGATGATCAATTAATAAATTTACAAGAAATTGATGAACGATAAACATTTATAACAATATGAGATTTATTATAATCATAATTATAACACATAAAATGGCTAAATTTTGGACAAGGACAGGAAACAGAATATTGAGCCTACTTTTCCAAAATGACAGAAATATAGCAACTTTGATAAAAAACTTTATAAAGATGGATTATTGTATATCAAATTAAGCAGGAGGAGTTAAAGAAACCGATTATGTATTTGCTATTACATGAAATTAATTAATAACAAAAATATATTCTATGATATAATGTACTTTAATTGAATGCATCGGAAGTGAATAAAACTTAAACAATTCTTTTCTAATATTAAATCGGCTAAGACATTTCAGAAACGAAGGAAGTAAAACAGTTCTTAATTAACATTAAGAACAATTAACATTAATTAACATTAATTCGGGAGTACGGGTGAATTAAGCTCGTGCTAATAACAGTATACCGGAAAGATTAATGGCGGATAACAGTTAAAACATAGACTACTATAAATTTTGAGATTTTGGACAGAACACTTTTAAACGATAAATGCAGTGAAAATTATCAACAACGAACATAGAAACAAGTGAATACACCACACATACTAGTGAACTAACAATTCGAACCACTAACACTAATAATTTCCAGACAATTGAAACGAACTTTTACAACATCATATCTTAAAAATAAAAAGCACATTTTCTCGAGTGGACAACAGAACAGTGAACGAGTGATAATCCAACAACACCAGAAACATTATTCAATCTTGCGGAGACGAGGAAGCAGCTGTGAAGGCATCTTTATTTAAAGAAAATCCATCAACACCATCCTCGTTTTACTTCGCCAACGAGCGAGCGGCCATGATGGTTCCCAGCATGCAAAGCGCCCACAAGGAATAAGATTCGTCGCCACAGCCAATTGGTCTGATTTTTTACTTAATAAACATTATATATCATAACTAAATTTGTAATTATTAACTATTATGATTTTCTATTGTACTGTTATACTTTTGAGCCTTGCCCCTTCTCTGACTACATAACATAACCGTTTAAAGAACCTTGAAAATATATATCAAATAACACATTTATCAATAATCGATTACCCCTGTGAAAGAGTCGAACAATATAACCTAATCGATTTTTAATCGATCCTTTTTTAATAATTGTTAATAAAATATAGTTATTCAACATTTTTGGTATTAAATTTATTTCTAAACTATAAATAGAGTTTAGTGAACAACATCAGCTGCAAGAAAGGCAGCCATTACTCCAGTCAAGGTAATATATTCGAGAAGGAAGAACAATCATAAATCGATTAGTGAACGAGACAATCCAATTAACGCTGAATTTACTTACAGCAAACCACAAGTGATATAATTGCCAAAAATAACTTAAAGGAATTGAAAATTTCAACACAATCACATTACCAGAATTATTTATTAAATATTTAAACAATAAAACAAACATAAAAATTTTGTTTTTGAAAATTTTAAAATTAAATTAAAATTTTTTTTTGTACACAAACAAGATTAATTATTTGTAACCACACGAATTGTTACAAATTGGCGTCCAACTGAAGGGCTTCAATTAGCGATTGAAAGGCCACAGTAATTTGCCCAATTAATAATTAAGCTTGGCAGCGGTTATACAGTCAAGGAAAGAAGCAACATGCAGTGTCGTGCGACTTCAAAGAAAAGGGCGGCAGAGGCCGAAAAGGAAATCGATATGGGGGACAAGGAGGCAACACCCGTGGAAGATGTAGAAGTGTTATTGCCCCCAGAGGAACCGAAACAACCCGCACTAACAAATATACAACCTGAAACACCAACACCAACAGGGGATGTTAATTTCCAGTAAACCCTAATGAAAATGATAATGGAAATGAATAAGATCATAGAATCCAAGATGGAAGAAAACAGCAAGAAAATGAGAGAGGACATTGGAGGAACAAATAAGAAAATAGAGGAAAACAGCAAGAAAATGGATCAAGAATTCAATTCCACGAAGGAAGAATTAAGCAAGAAAATGGATGACAGCAACCGGTCAACCAAGGAAAAATTAAGCAAGAAAATGGATGACAACAACCAGTTTACCAAGGAAGAATTGAATGAAATGAATAAGAACATAGAAACCAAGATGGAAGAAAACAGTAAAAATATGGAAGAAAAAATGGGAAAAAGGTTAGGAGAATTGAAGGAAGACAACCAGTTGTTAAAGGAAGAATTCAAAACAACCAAGGAAGAATTGAGTAATAAAATTGAGGATACGAATAAGAGGATTGAAGAAAATAACAAGAAAATGGAAGAGAAGATGGGGGAGAAGATGGAAGAATTGAGAGAGGATAACCAACTACTAAGAGAAGAATTAAGGGAAGTCAACCAGGAAAACATGAACAAAGTAGACGAGAGAATAGAGTTGGCGAAGGAAGAGTTGAGTAGGTAAAACAACGACAATAAGAGATCTATGAATAAAAAATTGAAAGAAGAAACAGTAGTAATAAACCAACAAATCAGAGAAGTTGACGAAAGATGTCGCCAAACTGAGTGCGAAGTACAGGAAGTCAAGGAAGTAGTAAATACCAAGATGACCAAAATCGGAGAACAACATCAAAGGAAATTGGAAGAAAACCGGAAGGAAACGCAGAAGGAACTAATTAAGGTGCGTAACCAAGTTACGGAGAGGTGTGACGGAATGGAGGTAGCCATGACGAATATCACCGGTCAAGTGCGGCAGAGCCAGGAAGAGATGGAAGTGATCCGAAACCGACCAAATAACTTCACACATTTCCCCATAAATGAGAATCGAGAGTGGTTAAACTTTCGGCAGTATAAAAGAAAGCCCATGGAATTCTTGGCCCGAATAGAGGAGTATATTGCCAAACATAGGGGCAACAGATGGGTCAACAACCGGGAGCTGTTAGATGAATCATTCCGCGATATGACACATCATTGGCGGACGGCCAACCGGAGCGAAATCGAGGATTACCAGCAGTTCAAAAGCTTGTTTAAGGCGAAATACTGGTCTGAAACTACCCAGAATTTAATACGTGACAACATATGTCACGGCCGATACAAACCACACATCGGTAGCTCAATGACTGCATACTTCCTCGGCAAGATATGTATGGCTAAACATTTGGAACCAGCCATACCAGAAGAGTGCCTCATCAAACAATTATCGTATCATTACGATGAAAAGGTAATTCGAGCCAGGAGAGGCAGCCAAATCAAGACGATACAGGCTATGACCGAACTGCTCGAAAATTACGAGAATGAGGAATGTTACAGATAAAGCTGGAGGAGGAATGATCGGCCAGAACCCAGGAACCAGCAGTACACCAACGACGGGAATAACAACAACAGTAATGGCTACCAGGGAAACCGTGCCAATCCACCGAATAATACCAACAACAATAATAATAATAATAACAATAACAACGTTCCGAATAATCAAAATAACAATAGAACGAATAACGGTTACCAGGGTAATAGGAACCAGTATTACCCAAATCCCAACGTTAATGGTCAGAGAAACCCCAATTATAATAACACGGAACGTTATTATAACCAAAATCGAGGGTATCCACCGAACCAGAATAATGGTAATAATAGGTTTTCCCGACCGCGGGTGAACTTCATATGAGCTGAAGACGGTCGCCAATGAAGATACTACCATCAGCGACGTAACAGCTACCACGAGTATGAGGATCGGCGGAGGAGCCGAGAGCGGGACGATCCAAGGTATAGTCAGACTAGACGGAGTACCAGTCTAGACAATACAGAACGGCTAACAAAACGAGATCAACCGTTGGATCATCGCACTGAGCGGCAAGGACCCACTCAAGGTCTCCCGACTGATGCATCAGTCAGTGCGACTAATACAAATAATGAAATAGAACATTTAAACGGGAGGAGGCAGTAATAAATCACCTTGACCCTTTACTGCTCCTATCTCCTGGGTATCTAAACGAGTTGCAAAGAGCAACTGATACAAAAGCTATACCCAGCTAATCGGGCAACTACTAATAAAGTTCTGGGAATATTAACCGACCAGTACTTCCCAAACGTCGGAAAACCAGTTTCGATCAATACAGATGATGGAACCCAGTTTAAAGGAAAAAAATGGCGGGATACCCTACTATCTATGGGTGTTCGTACTTACAAAACCTCGGTCTACCACCCGAGCAGTAATCCAGCAGAGCGGGTGTTACGAGAAGTGGTGAGAATATTAAGAACATATTGCCACAATGAACAGAGGAGGTGGCAAGACTGTCTAGAAGCCACAGAAGAATTCCTCAATTTGGCATACCACCCAGCCATAGGAATTACACCATACTCCGCCATGTACGAGAAACAACCCCCACGAGAGATCGAAGAAATACTGGAGTTCCCAAGAGATAATATTTATAATTTCGACAAGATTAAATTTTACAACAAGGTGGCCGAAGACCAGGAGAAACGGCGAAACAAATATCAAAGGAATAGTGGTAAAATAATAACCTATACAAGTGGAGAAAAAATATTATTAAAAAATCGGGAATTACCCAGCACACTGGAAGGAATAACAAAGAAGTTGTTACTACTATACACTGGACACTATGTAGTCTCCATGGACAAAAACAATAATACTTATGAAATAGAAGAGATGGGTTCTGGTAGAATCAAAGCTGTATATAATCAGGCTTCCATGAAGAAATATTAGGAGGAGTAAAAATTTAAAAATAAAATCAACAAAAGTCTAAAATATTAGTAAGATCAACTTACGCAAACAATTTTAAGAAAAACATTTGGAATAATATAAAAAGGAGAATTTTGAATATAAAAATATGAAAATTCTAAAATATCGTAAGATCACCTTACGGTCATTATTTAGGAAAATTTAGGAAAATAAAAAGGAAAAGGAATTTAGAATAACCCCTAAATTCAAAAAATGAAGTAAGATCACCTTACTACAAGATTTATGAAACCCTTATAAAAACAAAAAAGAGAATTTTGACTATAAAAACAACTAAATTCAAAAAATATAGTAAGCACACATTACTACCAGTATTTATGAAAACGATTTATGGGATATATAATAAAAAGGAGAATTTAGAATAAACCAAATAAATTCTAAAATATATAGTAATATCAAATTACAACCAATTATTTATAAAAACATTCTATGGAATTAAAGAAAAGGAAGTAGGAACCACGGATACAATTAAATGAAAAAACTTGTATGGAACTAAAAATAATAAAACTTTGAAGTAATACAAGGAGAAACAATGACCACATTAATATGATAATTAAAGAATTCATTTGAATAAAATCGGAGCGAAGTAATTTGTGAAAAAGAACAAAATATATAAATGTAATTAAATAAATCACAAACGGGTATGATCGTAAAATAAATGTCGCGTGTAATAAAGAAAATTAGAAGAAAGTGCTAGAACATGGAACTAGTGGAATTAATGAGAACTGAGAAACGAACAAAAAATATCATAAAATATATGCTGCCAATGACCAGAAACATATTGCAATAACAACCAAAGAAGAATAGAGAAGTAATACCAAAAACGGTATATTTGATAAATAATGATAATTATATGAATAAAAGAGCTTCCCACCATAATCAGAAATGAGATAACAAGAAAGCTAACAAGTCAGAAGAATAATTAATATAGGAATATTAACAGATCTGAGCAATATACGAAGTGAAGTATCCAAAAAAATTTTTTTTAGTAGTCATAAAAAGGACTATTCTTAAATAGTTTTTTGAGCAGAGATGATTTGCCTCTGTACTCAAATAAAAGTGAAGTATGGCCAGCAGAGTATGTAGCCTGTAGTGCCTCTCTGAACTGCACCAGCTCACGTGTTAGGGAATGATAGGGAATAAATATCCCAGGGATAAAACACCAAGTTAAGAAAAATGAAAATAAAATAATAATTATGAAACTCAGATGACTATTACTATCAAAGAAGATCAATTAAGAATAAAATATATGTAAGCTCGAATATGTAGAAGGAAAATTAGAAATGGAAGGAAGTCAAGAATAAAATAAAAATATAATAATTATCATAAGCAATTATTTTAGACAAACCAAGTATATTCTGAACTAATCACTTCTGGAGGAGGGCAATCTGTAGCATGACAGATAATCCACTAAATCATAATTCCAATCTGATCATAATTCAATATAAATTACATTAAATAAAAAGAAAATTCAAATGAAAATAATTAAATATCGAAGTAAAATAACACCATAAAAGGAAAAAATAAAAGTTAATCATTATAATGCAACTAAAAAGTATCAAGAAAAATAAATCCTACAAGACTAAAATAAAATCAGGATAATACCCAGGTAGGATAGGAGCAGGTAAAGAAGATACCCCGAACAAACCAACGAACCATAAAACCAGATTATTACCTTGGAGAACCCAAGATGGAAGAATTGTGAAGAGAAGAAAATGTAGAATGGGAAGAACTACAAGATATACCCAAGGAAAACCTATTACAGGAATAACATCCCCCCAAAAAAGGTTAAATGTCACCCATGAAAGTATAACAAACCGAAACCTCATATAAAAATGTAAAATAGTTATAAACAAAAGTATTTAAAGTAGTAAATAGAAGTGCACCCACTAAAGTTATTATGTAACGAAATAAACAAATCTTCATTGTCCCTTATCTTTAAGATTTTGGTCTTGGAGTATTGTAAAACTCAAGTGTAAATAAGAACCAAAAATATAAGTTAACCAGTGCAAGTTATTTCAATAGACTGAATAAACTTCAAGTATAAGTGTAACGATATTTCAACTATGTACAATTAAATTACTTTAAAGTTTACTATAAAGACAAATATAAAATGTTAGGAAGTATTCTTATGAAAACATTACAAATGTTTCAAAGAAGATGCCAGTTTTTATCAAAAAATATTCTTTAAAATGTGAATGATAAAGAGAGCAGGTGGGGAATAAATACAGTGACTAGGGGATTAAAATGTAATAATAAAAAATAAACAGAAAGGACTGTAAACAAATTAAGTTTAAGTAAAATAAAATTAAATGGCTCTTTAGGTTTGTGTTAAAGCCTATGAACACCATATTTCAAGGTGGTGTATAGAATAAGAATTATTATTATTATATTTATGCTTATTATGTCTTACAGTGTTTATACAGACTAAAATGTATTAGTATGAATACCATACTATTTTATAAAATGTTTGTTATGTGTTATTAGTAATAGTTCAAACTAAAATGTCTGACTTTAAAGACCAATTGTACAGTAGCGCGGTAATTTTTACATTTATAGGTTGGCTAATCTGCGCTTTTAATCTGCACTTTAATCTGCTCAATTCATGTCCGTGCATCTGGACAGTTCGTTAAATACGTTCACTATCGGCGGTCGGTTTCGCCCGCTGCTATACTGTCACATTTTTCTTCTTGTCGCGACAATTAATGTAGGCCTTAGGCCCAAGACTTCATATATGCACTTTAGGCCCTTTCATTAAATTAATTTCAATATAACATACGACTTGTATTTACGATGCGCTCATTAGCCAATCTCTTATTCAAAAGTGAAAACTAACAATATCAATGGTGTATATGTGAACAATTTCAATAAATGTATTAACTACAGTCCACTCTCTCTTCATCATTTCTGCATCCTGGCGAATTAATTACAACAGTAAATCACGAACACTTCATACTTAACATTTTTGCGTCCACTCGGACCGCTTCTTTAACATTTTTTGGTCCTCCGGGCCGGATTTCCGGATACCTCATTCACATTTATTATTTTTCTGCCCCAATTTCTGGCCATCACGGGCGACTTAGCATATCCGCTGATACGACCGTGGCGTGATTCGATCAGCATTTCGCTCGTCGCCTTTGAGCCTCCTGACGACATCATTGCAAGAGCTTACACCTGCTAGCTTCAGTACATCAGTCAAAGCAGTCATCTCTCCGATCTGTGTGTTTGCCATCTTCTCCACGGCGTCGACGTTTCAGGACATCGCCCACAAGGTATCACCTCACTAACATCATTTCAAGGTGCGTACAATGGCTGAAGAAGGCCTCAAAGTGTTAGTCAGAAAGAGATGCGGCTTAAAGTCCGCAATAGGGCGTACACAATCAGCTGTCAGTAACTTTGATAGAAACTCTAATACAAAACACTTTTTAACAGTAAGACTTGAAAGTTTGAAAAGCTTGGCAACGAAGTACGACGAGGTGCAGTCCGAAATCGAACTTATTTGCAAAGACATTAACGCTGCTCAAGCAAACCGAGTTGAGGTCGAAGAAATGTTATATTCCACAGAAGCGAATATTTTACAATTAATTGATACCTTTAGTGTTCAGACTGTACCTCCCGTATTATCGGGCCATATGCAATTAAAACCGATAAGTTTGCCCTGCTTCACAGGCAATATCTTGGAATGGCAGCATTTTTATTCAATTTTTACGGACTTGGTGCATGCAAGATTCGACCTAACGTCAGTGCAGAAACTACATTATTTGCATTCTTCTCTAAAAAATGAGCCATTAGACTTAATTAAATCACTACCTATTTGTAATGAAAACTACTCGATAGCGTTGTGTTTGCTGTCCGCAAGATATGACAACAAGTTCATACTAGCAAAGTACTACATTCAAAATTTACTTCAAGTCAAGTCAACAATTAAAGACTCTGTCCAAAGTCTGGCAGAATTCACAAATACAATAACGTCTTCCGTTAATTCACTGGCGGCAATGCAACTGTCAGTGAATTCATTTGAACTTATCACTATACAATTATTATCAAAAAAACTCGACCCTACTACTTTTAAATTATGGAAGGAGTCTATAGGCCCTGATAATCTTCCTAACTTTCAAGATTTCACTCATTTTTTAAACGCACGTAGACAGCTGTTACAAAATACACTGCCTATCGATGCCGGACAGCAACTCAACAAGCTGAGTTTAAGATTCAATAATAAATCAGACAAACATAAATCACGAAACGCTGCTGGCAGTACTACATTTAAGAGTTATCACTCAGCGTCAAGTAATTATTCATGTTTGTGTTGTAAATCTAATCATCCAATTTACATGTGTGATAAATTTCGTGCACTAAGCACCGCTGAGCGAGGACAATTTATATCAAATCACAAATGTTGTACCAATTGTCTTAGGTCAGATCATATTGTATCTAATTGTAAGATTACACAGGCATGTAAGATCTGTTCAAAACGACACCATACATTGTTGCACATGAACAATGTGCCGAAGTCAATCTCTGCCAGCAGCAGTAATTATTGTTCACTCAAATTACAATCCACGAATAATATTCTTTTATCAACAGCAATTGTGTTTGTCATTGACCAGGCTGGCAACAGACAAAAGGCAAGATTTCTTCTGGATGCAGGTTCACAAATAAATTTTTGTACCAAATCATTTGCCAAGAAATTACGGCTTAATTTGACTAAATCCAACATACCGATTACAGGTATAAATAATACCGCGTGTCATGCCACTAATCTCGCGTCTATACGCATTATTTCTCGTTATCAGAGATTTAGCTTCGAGGCAAAATGTGCTATCTTATCTGCATTAACCCACAACCTGCCAGCACAATCGTTTGACATAAATCAATTCAACATTCCAGACAACATTTTTCTTGCTGACCCAAATTTCAACATATCATCCGAAATCGACATACTCTTAGGGGCGCAATTTTACCTGGATTTAATTTTAGCCAACAAATACGTACGCGGTCCTCATTTTCCCATTATTCAGGAAACAAAGTTAGGCTACATTTTGGCAGGCAATTTGCCCAAACATTGCCGTTATAAGGGTCCTGCTGTTTCGTTCCTAGCTAGGAACAACGACGGTCAAATTTTGCAGTCTCTCGAAAAATTTTGGGAGGCAGAAACTATCCCTGATAATACACCTGATAACGAGCTTGTGAGGAGCATTTCGTGCGTTCTACTCATCGCAATCGGGAGGGTAGGTTCATTGTTTCACTGCCATTTAAGTTCGATCATCTCCAGTTGGGGGAATCTTATACCAATGCTGAAGCAAGATTTTTGAATTTAGAACGCCGATTCAGGCGTGATTCTAAGCTTGCGCGCGATTACGCAGACTTTATTAATGAATATAAGGATCTTGGCCACATGACGCTTATCGATAATTGCTCTATCAATTCAGGGGTGTCCAAATACTTACTATCTGCCTCACCATGCCGTTTTTAAGCAGTCTAGCTCGACCACAAAACTGCGCGTCGTTTTTGACGGTTCGTCCAAAACTACCAATGGCCTTTCTCTCAATGACATGTTGTTGGTAGGCCCGAATGTTCAACAAGACCTTTTTTCTATTCTTTTACGTTTCCGCATGCATAACTATGTTCTCATCGCCGACATCGAGAAGATGTATCGACGTATTCTCGTCTTTCGTAAATAATTTTCTTTGTTTTATTGTACATAAATAATATAGGTTCAATTCCGTTTAATGTCAACTGCAGGTCCTTTATAGGACGGGTCGATCCTGGATGATCCTGTATCTGGATGTGTACGTGGGTTGATATAGTCTCTCCGGCCTCAGGGTCGCTTTCGGGCATGTAGACGTTTCTCATGAAAACGGTTATATACTATCACCGCAAAAACACCTTGTTATTGGTAAATTAGTATATTATCCATATACTTTTTTAACCAGTAGGCTTAAATTTTTATGTAACCTAATCGGATATCCTGAATTTTCGCGGAATAGCACTTATATTATTATTGTTTTCAGTAACTCTAGTAAATGTTAACTTGTGTTAGTCGTGATTGCCATGAACCACGAGGCGCTTACACGTTACCGCTTTCCAAGAGAGACTGATCTATGAATTTGAAATAATCGTTCTTGAATGGATACTAGTAATCTGATTGCTTCTTCGGTAACCCCTAATAGTGATTTTCTACACATCAATATTCTTGTTCAAGAAGGCTTCCGAAGACAACAATTTTTGTTCAAAATATCTGATAATTTTTACCACTAAAAGTATGGCCAAAAACCTTTTTACTTAAAACATTACATTTACAATTTTACATTTATTTACTGATTTTTAAAACAACTATTATCATCACTTAGATATATTTATGAAGGACACTCTGATATAAGTTCCATTTAAAAATTTCCCATATCATAAAAATTTAACTTTTATTTTATTTAAATTTAAGTTATTTAGATTTTTCCATTTACACCAATTAACGTGCTTTTATGAATATCCGGTAAAAAATTAGATACCCTCACAAAGGCGCACTCCACACGCGGATAACCACCGTTATGCACATTTCAAAGTACTTCAACTTGTTTCACAAGCCTAAAAATACTTAAAATAACATTGTTAACAATATTCCCTATCAACTAAGTTATAATGTTTAAACCTGCAATCTCTAATTATTTATTCACACAGTGTCTTTAAATGATATCATAAGTTATGCTTTTAACTCTACTACATTATATATGTAATAAGCATATCCATACACATACGCAAACACAAACACACACACATGACTATTCATATTCTTGTTCTTATAATGATTAAGACCAAATATAATGTTTTAATATTTTTTACAAACATTTATATTTTTATTACTTTTCCATTGTTTGGACAGAAGCTATCTTTACTGTTATCTTCGAAAATTTAAATATACTTTTGTAAACATATTTACATATCTCAAAATGATTGCAAAAATAATGTCGAAATAATGGAAAACAAAGTAATAAAAATGTTTCTAAAATATTTATAATATTATTTATTATTAGGTCTAATAAATAAACACTTAAACATATGGCATTATATATAAGTTTTGTGTGTGTGTGTGTGTGTGTGTTACATTACGCGTATATTAAATCCAAATAAAGTAGGAATGCAATTCTGTGAAGTTCCTGTAGAATCTGCAGTTTTCTTTAACAATGTAATTTGCTAGAGCATACTTAAAGAATATATAATGTAAACATATACATACATATCTAGTACCGATTGTGTTTTGTGGCTGAAATGAATTTTTTTTGGATGTGTTTCATGTAAATATACGTTTTGTGTTTATATAAATAAGGAGTAACGCATTCTCTTTCCGTTGTTAAAATTCCTTCCTGGGCTGTTTGGCCGTGATCCATTGTTTTCTACAAAAAACAGACGTTTCAGCAGTGCCATCGACTGCCATGGTCAGTGTAAAATCGAGTTACTCTAACGTTAGGTGGTAGACGTTAGTGACTACACTGCCGAAACATCTGTTTTGAAGAAAACAATGGACCACAGCCAAACAGCCCTTGAAGGAATTTTAACAACATTGACTCTAGCCGTGTAAGCCTACCAAGTAGATTGCATTCTCTATCCGTTCAATTTTCTTTATGCACAATTAATTTTTAATTAGCACATCGTAAATATTGTCTGGATTACAAAAAAATAATTGCTGACAAGTTTTTATATTGGAAATATTTCAATCAATTTCCTGTGGTCCTGCAGGAAACCTGCAAATACAGATAAACCTGCAAAGTCTCCGCCGTTCTTCAGTCCTTGTCCCGTCGTACGTGTCGTATTGTATTGTATTGTATAACAGTAATCTACAGTATAATGCTTACTGATTACACTGTCAAACATAGGGTGTGTGGTCGATCCACCCGCGGCTTAGAACACAAACAGTCCGCCTAATTACATTAACTATGTAACACCACATTACATACGATATCTTTCACGTAAGGTGTTTCTGCTTGCTTTCCAATCACTTTCCAACAATTTTAAAACGGAATTACGTATTAATTAATACTTAAATTTTTTAGTAGTACTAAAAGTGCTATGTGCTATAACATTACAAGTAAATCGATACACAGTCACGTGTGCGCTGGTAGTATCGTCTTAGGATAACTTTCGAAGTAAAGTAAAATATGTAAAATGTAAATACAAAATTAATGTAAAGATGTAATAATTTAACTGAAATATACAATTTGTGTAAGAATAATTTATAAATAAAAGTATTTCTGTATAACATATTTTAAGACGTATCGCTAAATATCGTGTAATGAACAGAGAACAGCGTATCCAACTGTCAGCGTGTATATTATTATTTTTTATATTAGCTAATAGACTAACGTTAAACTCTAAACATGTGATTTAAATATATACAATTTAATATTAGGTTTGTTTGGTAATATTGGCAGTGTACTTTGTTTGCTGAAACCAAATAAAATAATATATATCGTTTAGAGATTGGGACGAACGACAGTTGAAATTTCTGGATTTCTATAGAGAAGATGGCTTTTTATTTTGTATTGCACAGCCCAGATTGGTGTAAATGAGAAGTCACACACCAAAATAACATTCTGTTTGCTTCTTTCATCTATTTGTATATTGAAAATAGTTAAGACTGCTTTAGTAAACATGAACGCTCACGACTAGACATGAATATTTTTGTGTGTAACAAACACAACGGTAAATATGACATTAATCACACACTCGCGCCCGCGCATACACAGAGACTCGAACTTGTGCAGCAAAATATTGCTATAAAGGTCACACGGATCCTCGTGTTTAAAAAAATTGACACAGAAATTGCACAATAGCCATTACATAAATTAGAAATTTCTGTTTTGAACTTTTATTATAATATACAATATAAAACCCAGTCGTGTACAATAATTCTCCAGCTTACTACTGTCCAGCACACGCCATTGTAACGAACACTAAATATCAAACTAAACAACACTGCAGTAGTGCAAGTCACCGATTACAGACTGCCGCACACAATAATTCACTATAATCACTTTACACTAAACCGTAGAACCTATTTCTTTACCTCCCTGATTTGAACTCAAACTAACTCGCTGCTTCCAAAATGCGCTTTAATATACTCAGTCTATGTAGCGTAAAATGTGATAAATCTGACTAGTATAATCGACTACAATCTCAAAGGCGCGTCTGAAAACATTGAGAGGGATTGCGTAATCCTGCCGCTCAAACAGCGCGTAGCCACACAGGTTATTTGTATCCGCAGCGTAGCAATGTATACAAAATGTATAATGTATATAATGAGGCAATAAAAAATATATATTTTTGTAAGATACCACCCAAACCTGGTATTAAGGTATCATGACAAATATGTTTGAATGTGCTGTTGTTTGCTGACGACTTCCTTGCTTTCGAAATACAGAATCTGCTTTTCAAATCTGTTTTTAAGCTTCATCAGATTTGCAAACATAACAATATAAAATGTTATATTTTTCACAATTGTTTTCTCTACTATGAAAACGAAGGTAATGGCATTTCTAGGCAAGGAACCAATAAGAACAAAAATACTGATTAATGATGAAGTGGTAGAACAGGTGACTTATTTTAACTATTTGAGAAATGATATTGGCTATTATAGGAGTTATGTTAAGTCAGGTCCCAGACAATGTTAAGTTCCAAACGATCTGTAGAACAATCAACCGTAATTTTAGAAACAACATACGTCATGATACAAAGTTTTACAAAGTTATAGCTGTTCCTGTAATGTCCTATGGTTGTGAATTATGAACAATACAGTGAAGTGAAGTTGTAAAGTACAATACAGACTTCAGAAATGACATTCTTAAGAGGAGCTTAAACATGTTCTAAACTTACCACATAAAGAATGAGGCCATAAGAGAAGAATGACAAGTTTTAACTTGAATATAAAAATTAAAGTATTACAAACAACGGTAAAAAAACACTCAAAAAGAATGTCAGATTCCAGACTCTAAAATACAAGTCTATAGATACAGGTGTGTGCGTATACCCAGGAAGAGACGGCTGGTGTATCCATGAGGGCGAAACAGGTAGCATCTTGCCTATGCTGTGTTTTGAAGATGATGATAATATTTCTGTATGGGTGTTTATGTAAAGTGTCTCAGATTATAAGGCATTCTCTAATTTTGGTGAGAATTTAGTAATTCAGGTTACTTTTGTCATTTGATTTCACGACATATAATGTATATTAAAACATATGTGTTTAGAGTGTTAGTTGTAAGGTGTGTATGTGTATGAGAGAGAGAGAGAGAGAGAGGGAGAGAGAGAGAATATAAGTTACTTTTACATCCAACCAGTGAAAACAGAAGTTTTCTGAGAATTGTACAGAAGCGTACTTACCGATGTAGAAAGTAAATACTATATCGGACACGGCTTGTAAGTATGTACAAATATAAACATTGTTTCCTGCGAATTACTTTATAAACAAAATTAGTGAATAAATATTTTACCATTATTCGATATGTAAAACTAACAAATTTTCTTAAGAATTCATTTCTGAATAAATTACTGATAAAATATTTTATTCTTACTCGGTAATCGAAATTAACACACTTCATAGTAATTATTAACACACCGTAATAGTGTAGAAAATCCTACTGGTACGTGTTATTATTCGTGCAATCCGGCAACTATTGGTATGAAAAGGTTTTATGTGTTTGAAGCGCGATGTAATCCCGCTCTGATACAACCGGGCAGATTCGGTATGCCACAAACAATTTCTGATTGGTCTAGAATGCAGATCTGTAAGAGCAGACCAATTGGCAGCCTGTTCAGCTGACGGTTTGCCTACGTGTTAATATGTAACTCATAAGAATATATTGCTGACACGAATATAGCACTGGATTTCCACATTTTCTATATTCCACATTAAATAACTGGTCTACGCGGGAAATTTCTCCAAGTCATCGAGGTCGACACGAACATAACATTAACATAACCATATTTACAATCACATTTCTTAAATATTTTCATATTTTAATTGATTGATTCCAGTTATTTCATAACAAACGTTCATAATGTAAAAACGTTTTCTGCCATCTATAATCAAACCTTGTATTTATAGTGTTTGGATATATCAATGTTAGCTCGTGTGTAATAACGTAGCCGATTAAGCGATTAAGGGTAGAGATAATATGAAAGTCAGGCATAAGGTTTGAAACATATTCTGTACAAGTATCATGTAATTTTGATTATTTACTGAACGTTAAACCAAAATATTTACGGTACTTAAATTACAGTAATAACAAACTGTAAAATTAATTATGATGAATCTTATTATTCTTGTTAATTAGAGTGTTAATTATAAGTAAAACTGACAATGCGGTTCACCTAAATAATCATCAATTACACATTGTTAATAGTAATTGTAAGTTGACGTATTATCGTCACTAACATAGTGTTGTGTCTTTTAATTAATAGCATGTCACGGTTTTCGTTATTTATTTGCAGAGAACAATCACTAACATAACATGTCGGATGCCCATTAAACTGTATTGTCACATTATAGACATACATAAACAAAAATAATTATTTCAGCTGTTTAAACACCCGCGCGCACAGCGTTTTTGTGATAGTTATTTTGACAGCACTGTACAGTCTTATTGCGTAACGTAATCCAAAAACACTCAATAAAATTAAATGAGGCAACAGTAGGTTGAGTCACGAGTGTTTGGATATCATTAATACAATTATATGTTGTATGGACCTTTTATTTTTTTTACTATTACGTTGAGAACAAACAGTTTTTGATACGAATAAATTAATTTTCCAATTATGAAATATCAGGTGACCCAGTAAAGGAAAGAATTTACTTTGTTGTCACATCCACAAAAGCAGGTGTCCAGTGTCAAGAATTAAACAAAAAATATATTTGTCGTCACTTATGTAACGTTGCTGAATATTGCATACATTTCTTCAGGCCGTTGAAGAAATGATTTTTTAGATGTCACTAGTAACAGTTTTGTTTTCTTCGTAAAACGTGTAGGGTGGTTGTTACAAGCCATAGCTGCGTTACAGTGTTGTCTGCCTGATACGGCGACCTCTGTGCTACCTTCCTTCTCCTGTTTGGTATGCTCTCTAGACGTTGACTACTTAAAAACACAGCAACTAGAACTTGTACGCAGGCTAGAAAATGTGTGATGACAGTCCCGTTGGCAACTCGAAGTACAACACACATATATTCAAATTTATATCTTTGTAATTAGCAACTTTTTAATTACAGTGACTCAAAATATCATTTTTAAATCAAAAACCATATACGGTCAGTATACACTTTAAGTAGTATAATTATAAGGCTTTCTAATGTAATAAGATCGTAGTTAAAGAAATTGTATAAATTTACAATTAGCCTTGGTATTCTGATTTTCTGATAATAATTAAATGATAGGGCGGAGCACAACTGTTGTACATAATAAAGTACAAACTCTTGTAGATGTGCATGTTCGTGGTTCGTGGGAGATGGGAGAGAGAGAGAAAGAGAGAGAGGGAGTGAGAGAGGGAGAGATAGGGAGAGAGAGAGAGAGAGAGAGAGAGAGAGAGAGTGTGTGTGTGTGTTTAAAGGCCAGGTAAGACGTTGACGGATCGTGTGAGAGTCAAGTGGCTATAACTTCGTTAACACGTTTCTGCTCTTAAGAGAAATTTAAAAAGAGGGAACGGTAAGCCAGAGATTTACCGAGAGTACTCAGGAAGTAGACGGTGACTAATTATGCAATACATTCTCTTTAAAAGGCATAAGATTTCATTGACAGCAAAAACACACTCAACCTTTTGCGCTTTATTAAAGGTAGTTTTTAAGTTCTTATGTAATACACCTTTTAGTAATGCGATTCTTTCACATTGCTACCGGTATATTGCTAAGACTTTACAAAATGCTGTAAGCTCTGTTAATTTTAATGTTGACTTATATATAAAATATAATTCGTTTAAAATCTATGACATGCAGAAGTGTAAGACACATTATATGAAAGGCATTTAATTGGAACATTTTTAACTTTATAATCACTTTATTATTACTTATAATAATACACAGATAATACAGTAGTGTCTTGCTTGTATCAAACAACGTATGTAACGAGCACAATGCGGCTAATAACGATTTTAGCATCAAGTTCAAAAAATTATCTGGTGTTATAATAAAAGATGCGTCTTGTTATCCAGAATCCATTGGTGTGTCATTTATTAGTATTGGACCATAAATAACGGAATAATCAACATGGGTAGTGGTGGCTCCTTACATATAGAACTGACTGCATATTACATGTTCTTGGTTTTATTTGCATTGTTGGTTAATTTCATTCTCCCATATTTGATAAACGTAAATGTTCTGACAGAATGTCTTAAAAATTTTAAATAGGTCATGTAGCATTTTTATGGGAGATAAGTTTGGTTGCGGTAAAAGGTCTAATAACTTAGGCACTTTGAAATAGTATCATAGAAAACGCATTATTAGTATTTACTACAAACATTTGACTGCGATAAGCAGCTGTTTTACAAACAGCTGATTACAAGCAATGGCTGTTGTCCCTGTTATGTAAACAACCTTTATAAATGTACCATTCACAGTGAATTGAAAATCTTTTAAAAGTCTTACTCCAGATTTAAATTCAGATTTACTCAAGATTTATTTATTTATTTATTTTGATTACTCCAGTTTAATTCTGTTTAACTTAATTATTTTTTATTAGTCTTCTTTGTGTTTAATATGGCAGGTAATATCCATGTTAATACAAATATTGAAATAGCCGACATGCATTTGATGTATGGATTCCCGCGTTGTAATAGTGTTGAAGCTAGACGGTTGTACCAAGATAATTTTCCTGATCGAATCTGTCCTTGCTATAAAACCTTTTCGTCAATCCATCGTCACCTTCGTGAAGCAGGTACTTTTGTTTCGCAAGAATATGTCAACGCAGGAAAAGCTCTATCAATTAGAACACCTCAGTTTGACGACGATATTCTTAATGAAATATCGGAGCATCCTGAAAAGAGTAATAGGGAATTGGCTCTACAGTTTGATGTTGATAATTCAACTGTTTTTAGAGTATTGCAAGAGCTGCAATCGCACCCATACCATGTTCAGCGGGTCCAAACACTTTTGCCAAATGACTTTGCTCCTCGTGTTATAATCTGCCAATGGTTTTTAGAAAAATGTGCTGATCCTAACTTCCTGTCAATTTTTTATTTACCGATAAGGCTCAGTTTACAAGAACAGAAATTGTTAACTACCATAATAAACACATAATGACCCCCCATGCCATTATTTAAAATCGTCCACAGTATCAATTTTTGTTGAATATTTGGGCGGGTATAGTTGGGGTCTGATTATTTTTTCTATTATTCCTCAAAGGCTCAATGGTATAGTTTATTTAAATTTCTTGAGTGAGGATGTCCCTACTTTGTTGTATGATGTGCCACTACAGATACGCCACAACACCACAACATGTCCAAATAAATTGATCAATCGTGGAGGGCCAGTATGATCGCCTGCAAAGTGCCCCGACCTGAATCCTCTGGATTATTTTTTATGGGTCATCTGACAACAACCAATTGTGACGGTTTTTGTATTTTTATTTCTGTAGTTGTAACAGATGTGGCGTACTACAGATTCTGTATAATAGAATATATTTGTATTTTCAAGGAAGTCTATGAGTAACAAAATATGCAGTCCTTTAATTTTAATTGTATCTGAAGGTCAGAAAACGTTTTGTAGGTATCACATAGAATGAAAATAACTGTTACTGAAATTTTTTATAAGACTTTTTATCAATGAGGTCATTAGTGAAATCTGAGACTGATACATCATAGGAATTAATTATATCCAGTCTGTGTGTGAGACATTGTGGTGGTCATTCATTCTTACGTAAAACTGTGAATCAAATTATACTTTTGTATTTTATTATTAAAAATGTTTGATTCATTTAATTCTATTCAATCTGAAATAAATAAAGGCATTCATAATGAATGTTTGATAATTTTTCTATTATGTGTGAGTAAAACACACGGACACAGAAACCAATACACAGACAGGAGCTTGCTCATTACTAACACAGTTGCACATGCCCAATGAGTTTTTTCCAAAGGCTGACGTAGAAAATTTCTGACACTGTTTTATTACATGTGAGACGAACAGATTGTGATATTATAAGTTTTACAAACACGGTCTAAATATCGTTTTTCTGACAGTGACAATGAGGTAGTTTTATTATCAACTTACAAATGAAACATAGTAGCCATAAAATGTCTGAACCGTGCGTTATGCAAAACAGGATCAGAATATGTAACTGACATTTTATTTTGTGTAATAAAGTGGGTTAAATATATAACTCGTAAACTTCTACATACCGTTTACTGTTTCGTAAACAAACTTAAATTTTACTACATTTTTTGTTTGTAGAAGTGATAAATGAGAAATCCTGTAGTAAGCTTCAAAATACAAACTGATATTAGTACAAATACAATCTGAAAGCAAATGGATTTATTAAAATAAGACCTTAAATAGCAAACTACTTCCTTCGATTTATATTTTTACTTAATATGTGAGTGTACCAATTTTTACGGACAGAGAGAGGGAAGGAGAGTAGACAGACTGATAGGCAGGCACATTAAAAAAGAAACGTTAGCAGGAAGCCTGCTTTGCATACTGAATAAGCTTTTTTCCTAACAAATCTATAGCAGATAAATCTTTCTTCCTAACAATCTTCCTAACTGAATTTCTTCCTAATAATGCAGTTTTTAATACTTTTTATGTAACGTTTATTATTTTGAATATTAGTTTTGCAAATTACAAGCGGAAAAGTTACATAGACAAAATTAAAATTGTTATCGGTCTATGAGCTTTATTTTAACATAAACTCGCGTAATTTAACGCTGAAAAATTTAGAAGACTGCCATCAGTCAACGTTGTATTCTGGGTAGCAAAAATGAGTTAACAACTATGAACAGTGTGCTATTAGACAATATAATTTTTATAAAAAGGTAATCTTAATTAACAGTTGGACTGTATATCCGATATTACCGAAGTCATATTTACTATTCTTGTCCTACATGCTTGATTTGTCTCTAGATAGAACAAAAACATGTCTACCCAGAGATACAAGGTTCCAGTTTTTATATTATGTATAACGTTAAGACGGAATTAATTTAAAATATGTTTACATCAAATATTGCATTACAACTAGTTACAGAGATTACAAACTGTTTATTAGTTATTGTACTTGTTGGTAACTGTGTGAGTTTGTCAGCGTTTATTGACTGTACTGTGTTGACTTTATTGATGACGCGTTTCGTCACTGTTGCAGTCGTTATGGAAACATTTCGCAGCAACACTGTCTTTTTATAAGTGAATCTTCCCTAAGACTAATTAAACCTTACATACCGGAAATATAAATTTCAGAAATGATAAAAATACCCTTGTCACTATGCTAATAAAATTTTAATGGTTTTAAGTTTGATAAAATATTTTTCGATTCTTCAAATATGTTTTAATGTTAATTCACAATATGTTCTTCCATTTGTTTTAAGATTTATAATTCTACCATTAATCGTCCTTGATAGTTGGGAAGATGGTATCCCTTCCCCGATACAGTGCAAATGATATTTGATTTTTAACCAATGACGACCTACCAACAGGGATATTTTAACATCTGATGTAAAGCACATGCTCTGAAATGCGTCATCAATATGAAAAAGAAGTCACGAGGTGGATTCGAGAAAGATAGTTTGTTTTTTTTATGAGCGAGTGCCGAAACTTTCCATATGCTTGCTGAGTTTGACTACAGAACGTCTGGCTAAAGCCAAATATATTTATTTCATCTTCATTGTCACCGTTGTTAGTACTAAGAGAACCAATGCAAATGAAGTTTTTCACGACCTCATAACCTCCAAGATTGCGTGAGTGTGCTTGGTTTGTCTATGAACGATCATTAATTTAGTTCTTCTTTTAGTAACATGCAAACCACGCTCCTCAATCGTACTGTATAGTTTCATCATTATTTCCTCAAGTGTTTTTGAGAGTTCACTCTGAAGACAGTATCGTCAGCGTACCTTAGGTTATTGAACTTTCTTTCTTATAGGGATATCATCTTCCAACAGTTAAGGACTTCTCGCATTGTACGCTCACACGTTGACAGGTAGCAACCCTGCCTAACCCCTGTCTCGACGTAGAAATAACCTCAATATGCGTTACCGATTTTTATGGTTGCTGAATGGGGAACCCGGTCGTATACACACATTACCGGGTTCCCCATACGGCAAAAATTTACCAGAGATTATTCTGTTTCATAGAATCGGAAGCTGTGGAATAGCCTACAAAGAAAATACAGTTACATTGATCTCTCTAGGCTTTTCAATCAGCTGGAGCATGTTCTCTCGTGATCTGGCCAGGAATAAAACCTGTTTCTTTTTCCTAACTTTGTGGCAGAGGGTAATTTTTTAATCTTTTATTTATGATGTTATTAAAATGAGACATAAGAGCAATTTAATCTACATTACCACAATCTAGTAAAGGGCCCTTTTTGTATACTTGTCTAATCAAAGAATAGCACCAATCCTTTAGCCATTTCCCACTGGCTTATATTTCAGTGCAAAGGCGAAGGAATATATCCACCCTTATAACCCATCGCCTTGATGTTTTTAGCTGTAATCATGTCTGCTCCACCCGTCTTAAAAATATTTAGATTATTTGTTGTCTTTTCGATTTTCTGTAACGGGATCTCTGTCCTCTGTGTGTTATTCCATTACACTAGGGTCAGCTGTATTTCATGAAGTGGTATTGCAATAACCTCTTCTACGATTTCTAAAAATTGTCTGCAACTTAGGTTTGAACTCTCTGGCAAGTTACCTAACTTAATTCGTAAAGTACGTTGAGGCTGTTTATGTGATTTGTTGTTCACTCTCGCGACAAATAGTATTGGTTTTTGCACAATTTGTAAAATGTTCATTAATAGTTTTGAGCTGGTAGGCGTCAACAGAAGATGCCTTTGATGTTCCACGTTCTTTTGTTAGCTATTCAGTTTCTTCAGACATCCAGTGATTCCGTATTTTAGAGTTATTTCTTTGTTTACCTTGCTCTACTGTTTTCAGAATACGTTTTTTGTAAGGAGCCAGGTCTAATTAGCGGTTTTGGTTTGAGATGTAAGGTTTATTAAAGCATCTTCATTTCTCTTGAAGCATCTCTCGAAAAGATGTTTTAGTATGCATCTTTAGGAAAGGTGTTTCCAATCTTCTAATTGGTCTTTGTTTCATTGTGTTATGTAGCTTTAACTTTATCTGAATTTTTAACAACACATGATCAGAACTCTACATTGTACCCGTGGTCTGGCGATTACGTTTTTTAACAAAGCTTCTCCAACGCAACTTTATTAGAACAAAATCTATTTGATTTCTGTGTTTCCCATTTAGAGACGTCCCGATGGACAGTCGTCTAGGGGATTTTGAATATTTCCTTAATATAGTATATGAGATTTCAGAATTTTACTGACTGGAAACTTTCATTTCGACGGTTTCTAGCTACTTACCGTCTTAGCTTTTATAACGAAGGGAAACCAATATTATATAAATATGTTTTCTAATAATCATTACGTTTCTAAATATTTTTCTTATTTTTTTTATCGTTGTAATTATTTATTAATCAATTTCACAACCTCATTTCAAAACATTTCAGATGCTTCTTTTTCTGCTTCTAAATGCGTCTCCGATGTATACATTACAATATTTTGGATAAAACTTTGAATTTCGTAACTTCCTATTGTAAGCAAAGGAATTAGGAAGCCTAGGAATTTACTGTACTTACTCTACTAAACGCCATTTTTCTACAAGTAATTCTACTTCTTGTATCTTCTGTGGAACTTTCAATGCAAGTACATACACTACAAACATATTTAAGTGAATCAATTTGTTCCAACTTTTGATCTTCTATTAACACATTTACCTAATTCTCTAAATAGTTACATGAAAAATTGGACATGCAAAACTTTTGCGGCTTGAAATGTGTAATTTTAAATATAGCACAATAACTTACAAGTAATATATTTAATATACATTTTTCATTCAATTAGCTATACACTATTGTATTCTTGACAGGATATAGGGTCAGGCAACATTATTTTAGTCTTACGATAAACAAGCAGAGTGATGTACCTACGTCTTAACGGTTGTAGTTGTCTGGCTTAATCGCCTTTAACTTTACTAGCTGGAGAGGGTACCTTAGGTTGGGTAACTCTAGCGATTGTTAAGTAACTGGGAATTGATTCACCTGGAGATCTATATGTAAACTTGCGTGGGTTATTGTTTTCAGGTAAATTCTAGATTAATATAGAAAAGTCTAATATTTCCTAGTATTTGTTTACGTTGCAGGGAACGTTCTTCTAAATAACAGATGGCGACAGATAGTCAGTCGGCAAAGAGTTATTATGTAGAATCAAAATTACTGGCTTAGACGTGTAATGTTTATCAACTTTTAGGAATATGTTAAAATAGACTTCAAGAAAAGATTTTTTGTAACTTGTAATTTAAAATTCATAATAGGCTTAAGGTTATGTAGCCTTTTTGTAATATCTTATCTACTGACAGTTGTTGTTTGTTGTGCATAGAATTCCTAAGTAAACAGAAGAAGTATTGTTGTGATTACTACATAGGGCCACAATTATAATACAAATTTTGAGCAATTTTTATTCATTTTGAAAAATTATAAAAGTTTAAAAGGTCTGAAGTTGACATAATACATTTATGAAGAACAAAAACAGATGTTTGAAGAGAACAGATGTTATCTTTTATCTTAGCCCTATTTAGGAAAGCGGCTATAGTAATTCAGAAGTTCCAGGTTAAGTTTAAGGAGTCGTAGCTTTTAAATAAGACAATAACTTGTGAGTGTGAGTTTAAGGCAATAGACGATTGGCGTGTGATCAATTTTATGTAAGATTACAGCTTTTGAAAACAAAGCTTCCAAACATTTTACAAAATGATTCACAAAACAGTAGCCAAAGGGAAGGGATAGTATAAGTTACATCACTTTTGTAAGTTATAATAATATACTAATCTTTAATGTAATATGTGACCATATGTAACAACGTTAACATTAATTTTAATGTAAAGTTATGGCAGCGGTAATAAGTACGTAATGAGATTAAGACTTTATTTGTGACTGCTAAAAATCCTAGAATTGTTTTGAAATTCCTTAACTTTAGTTATGCCTTATACAAATTATAAAAATACTTTTTGTCACAGACTTGTCGAGGATATAGAAAATGTTCTTGTTTTGTATTCTTACAGTTTAAATAATATTAAATTGAAATTTAGTATTTTATTTATTACGTTTATATTTGCTGAATTAGCGAAGGACAAGAGAAAAACAAGATAATACATTACACTTGAGACGTCTGGCTCCATACTTTGGACTGAGAATTTTCGAAGAACACGTACTGAAGTAAGTGAATGGATGTGCATTGTTAGCTTTCATTAGATTACATTTATGTGTACTGGAATCACACAGCGGCTATCGTGTTACTTTAGCAACTGTAGTAACAATAAATATTTTGTTTAAAAAACTTAAGAAACAAACAGAATTGCAAGCTGCAATAACTAAATAACTTCCTCGTCGTAATCGTCGGTTCCAGTGGTGTTAGTACCCATCACTTTTGAATACCCTAAAAATTTATTTAAGTTAAAATAGATTACTAAGTCAAATTCATAATAAGAAACTATGGTCAACAAATATTGACATTAAACTCTACAATTTTCTCCGTCTTGTTGTGAATGGCAAGTATAGTTACCCTATACTTGAAACACAAATTTTAATACAATGAAAAATACCAAAAAAAACCAATCCCTTAGAACAAAGGTGCACTGCACTCCACTTGCTTGAGTCACTGGAAAAGCAATAATAACCAAAAAGTTGGATTCTAGTCGTCAAATTAACATCCGCTTGACACGAGATTCTCTGTTATTTAAAATAATTTTACCTATATTTTTAACAATTTTTATTATTGATTAATTCCCTTTTTGAATTTTAAAATATGAAAACTGTGTAACTTTTATAACTGTTTAAAAAAAATAATCATGTAAAAATATAGAAAACAGGGAGAAAAATCATGTCGAAAATCTATTAGTGAAACATTACATTTACATAATGAGTAAGAGATTTGTTAGAAATTTTTATGACAATTTTTAAAAATCATATTTGAGTTAATTTTTCGTGACAGTACACTTTTTAACAAATTTGTTTTTGTGGTGTAATTTGGTCATTTTCAGTTTTATGTAGTAATAAGGTTAACGCAACTACCAGATAAAATGAAGCCGATAATATCTTTCTCCATGTGTAGAGAAGAGGACAACACGTTATCGAACCCCTTGGGTGTTGAGTAAAGGGGAACGTAAGTTCATAGGTGTCAGCATGCCGTATAATTTGGCAATATTATACCTGACTAACGACATCACGAAACTCTGTTGCGTCTTTTGTTGACATTGTTCAACACCAGACGTCTGTACTATTTATTCATAATTCCTAGTTATAATGAGCATGCTGGAAAACATGATGCATAATAAAATTTGAATATGTATTCCACACAAGTAAAGTGCACATTATAAGTTATATTTTATTTTCGTCCGTACTGGCTTTTTTTGCATAAAACGCTTTCTGTCTGTCACTGTGACCTAAAACAATAAATCTTGTTTGGCAAAATATAACAACTTGTATACAACAATACGACGTGTTATTGACGATGTAAGAAAGGAGTGTGAAGAAATGTTTTCCTCTGGCAAAGCAAAGATTTAAAAAAAAGTAATCACTTCAAAGAATATAAAAATAAAAGAAAGCTGAAGTTTTAGCTTACAGTATTTAATTACATGTCAGTAGCCTTGAATTAATAGTGTCGTTTTGTTAACATTTTATTTTATTGTAGTTTATAATATGCGTGTACTCTAGTAATACAGTTTAGCTGTGATCAGACGCTGATAATCGTCGGTTGGTGAACTTTAATCAGTAACCAAATCTTCAATTCTTACTATTCAAAACCATATAAAATTTTATCATCTTTGTAAATTTACATTGTAAACAACATGTAATTGTTACATTTTAGCGAAAAAAACCAGGAGAGCCAAACTTCTACTGCACGGATACTTAATTACGTTTCTTTTAAAATTTTCGAAGCAGAGTTCAACAAATTTATAAAACACTTTTTGCTAGCATAAATACTAGCAATACTAGCATAAAAATACTAGAAACATGAATACTAAAACAAAAATATTTTATTCTTACAAATAACCACTTGTTATACATATTTAGTGTCCCCAGGTTTTGGTCCAAGTATTTTGAAACGTAAAGCTTGATGTAATCTCAGTAACCAAACTACATCATAAATATTTCCTGCTCAAGCTTGTCATTGTTTTATCACATTGAGTAGCCTGTATATATACTACTTATTATCTATTTTAAGTCACTTTAATAAACTGTGGGTTCTTAAAGTTTTAGATCGTCTGTACCAGGTAACAATAAGTAACCTAGGTAATGAAATGGAAATAGTCTGTTTGATATTTATTACTAAAGTTGCAGTTCAACAGTACATAATATTATTAATGTAAATAACAGTACTTATTAACAAATAAGGTACTGGTACTAAAAATTTTAAGTATAAACATATAAAAAAAATTCTGTGAACCTGCTGTATTACACGAACACATAAATTGTAAGAATTGCCAGCTGAAACAAAGCCAATGGTTCGAAAAGTGAAAGTGGTGAGAGTCCAAAAAGAATGAATTCTGTGAGTGCAGCCGGGTTATCTGTGGAAGCACTAAAGGTAAATGTATGTTGATGGGACTAAGCCAGGTCGTTTCTCACAGCATCTGTCTCATTCGTCTTAACTTAGAACACACTTTCTCTTATTACTTACCGTATACCAAACGTTCTGACCGTGTGACACCCCTGAATCTTATGCGGACTTGTTCACTGCCTTACGATTTCTCCCATTTTATTCTACTTCTTCTAAGATTTATTTCAGCTTTTCTTTGTATCGTTTTTTCACCTCTATGACAGTGTACAAATACGGGATTTACAAAGAAACAAGATAGGTTGTTACTAAGACGCACTGGATAAAGAAACCGTTATTATGCTATCACATATCAGGCCTGCATACAACATTATTAACTACAATAGCACATATTGTGGTAGTACAAGGATGATACCCACTACGGGAAATTTTTATTTAACTTCAATATAGATTTCTTTTTCTCCAAAGTCGTAACTCAATGGAATTCCATAAAATATGCTACGGTGTTTTAAAAAGTACACAAAAATATTTTCTCAGAAATATTCTACGCCACCACCGAACATCACCTATAATAAGGATTAAACGAAGAAGTGGTTAGTTTTTGATATAGCAGATACACTAGAGTTGGTCTTCACACCAACACTTCTTCGGACGTGCCACACCTGTCCGTCCTTTCATGCTAAAATTATAAGTCGTTTGAGAATTCAATAGTCATCCAATATCTTGATTTCACTCGTATACTCCTGTCTGGCCTTTTTCTCCTACTACGCCCCTGAATCAGGGTGCTAAACACGTTTGAATGGTGAGCAACCATACTGCTTCTATTTTCTGTAATAACTTTAAACAGTGCCCTCCTTGCAACCACTCTTTTCAATACCTCTTTCTGTCCACGGTATTCCTTCCAGCGACTTTTCTCAGTATCTAGGTTTTTGATCAACATGTGCATATGCTCGAAATGAAACTTTTTTGTGAATTTCTTCTTGGTTTTCAGGGATACGTTTCTGAATGTTAGAAAATATTTTTTCCTTTAAAAGTGCTCCATTCGCTTGAGCAACTCTACTTTTACATTACTGATGCAACTCGCATCTGATGTAACGCAGTTCCCTACATTTTTAAGGTGAGAACTTCCACTACCTTCACACCGTCAAGGAATATCTCAGACCTATGTTTTCCATTTTTTGAACACTTCCTGACTTTTGTTTTCCCTCGTTTATTGTCACGTTGTTTACCTTTTGAAGTGCACTTTGTAGTACTTTCTCGTTGTTTCCTAAAAGCCTAATTTCTTCTCCAAAACAGGTGGTTGGTTAGCATTCGCCACTAATTAATAATATAATAATTATTATTGTATGTCAACAAAATTACACCACACCTGTAATTAGTGGATACTGTGTCTTTAATATATTTCCGCCTTCGCCTTTTGCGCTGCATAGATCACAGTCAGCCACTAGTGATATACAGAAGATTCTAGTGACGCTCATAGAAAGTTCAGAATTATTCTGTTACGTGACATTATAGGAGACTGTAGTGTGTGAGTAGTTGCATTCCATAACGCAAGCGACAGTACGCTGGACGTTATTATTTGTGCAAATAGAAACTAAATTGTGGTCGTATATGCAAGATTTCTATGTTTGTATTTTTAAGAATTTATATTCATTTAATTGGCTGTAGTCAGTGATTAGCTAAAACACTTTTTATGCATTATACACGCTCTATTGGTGTTATTCCAATGAATGTTCCACAGAAATGCTTTTATATGTACAATTATAAAGCTCAGCGTATCGCTCCACACTCGTTTGGAAATTTTAACTTCACAATCAGACTTTAGTATCGTTAGTAACGTTATGAGTAATCAGGGATACAAAATTTGTTCCTAACATCACAGTTACGATATCAAATGATATCCGTTACAATATGCACACGCGTGGGCGTACACGTAGTCATTCGAGTATGTGTGTGTGGATATGCGGGGGACAGAGGGAATGAGAGAGACAGAGAGAGGGAGAGAAATGTATTATAAAGTATTGTCACGTAGTGGTGCATACATGTGAATAAAATTTATTGTATTTCCAGTGCTCCCGAATGTGTACATAACGTAAATATTGACATTTTATTTTTCCACTCGATGGTAAAAACGACGCAAGAAAATGTCAACTATTGAGGCGACCATAAAAGCCAGGCTGTAACTTTTTATGTTGAGGTTTACATTTGTCACGCGTTTGTAGAGTTTTCCTTCCTATTTTAGCCAAGGCTTTGCTCCTTACAATTCACAACGCATTCCCTTACAGCTTTCACAGTCTTAGAATGTTTCCACGCATAAAGTTGGGTTTATAATAAACCTAAGTAGAAAACAACGTAGTATGCAATTGTATATACAAGTAAGCCTGGACGGTTTATTTCAGTTGCATAAGATTAATCTCCTCATGTTTAAATCATTTCATTTAATATATCCGTGTTTGTACAATTACTAAACATAAAATTAATTTTTTGAATTATTTTACTTCCTACAATTCTATATGAATTTATCTAATTACTTAATCGTTATCTTTTTGTTAATATTTTTTTAACAATGCAATTAATTATTAATTTTAATTAATGCAATTAATATTATTATTGCTTTTCTTAATAATATTGGTTGATAGACTCTTAAAAATTCTTATTTTTCTGCGTTTGCTATTCTGAGTCTAGTTTTCGCCACATGTTGGACGTTAATGATTTGATTAGATTATTTAAAAACAATGTGAGTACTTTGAGAATGCAAGATATAACAAAACTTAAAAAATTACACTACTATGATTACTTAGTAGTAGGAGAGTGATTACATTATTGAAAAAACCTTAGTAAACAACATGACCAATTAACGTACGATTTTGTATCGACATTTGAGGTTAAAGCTGGTTTAAGTGAATAAGAACCAGTTAACTTCTAAATTACTAACAACTCTTTAACATTATTAAAATTATCCGTAATGCACGGTTATAAATTCATTTCAGTGGAAAAATTAATTATCTGCTTCATCAGACTGGATAACAAACAAAACAGGAATTGGATATTACTCCTTAATATGGTTACATATTATTAAATATTTTGAACAATTATAAAATTAAAACAATGCAACATAATTATTATACTATAGTTCAACGGGTTACATATTATTAAATATTTTGAACAATTATAAAATTAAAACAATGCAACATAATTATTATACTATAGTTCAACGTTTCTTAAAGTTCCTTATTAATCAATTGATACCACTTTATCTAGGAATGTTCGGAGGTTAATCATGACAATTATATTCAACTAAATTTAATTCTTTTTTTCTTCCTTTTATTAATAATTATTAAAAAATTGTTAAATTAAATAAGGTCTCTTGCCTTGTAGAGTTCCGCTGACATAATATTATTAATGGTGTTCGATAATCTGGTTACTGAAAAAAAGTCATAATTATTTTAAGTAATTATTAAGTCACTTATACTTGCGTTCTTTGCCTTTTCCTGGATTGGCACTATTAATTTTTTATTAATTAATAATTAATATTGATTACACTGCCTGTGCGCACATACTCCGTATAAGTTCACTGCAATTAGAACATCACAACTTTTGTTTACACTCCGTCTAACCTCACTTTCACTTTTTGAGGTTACCTTTGCTCTAGTCAGCTGTATGACATTACATTTTCATTGTTGAGAATCACGACCGCCGTGGCTTCCTCCTCGTTGTCTGATGATGAACTGTTCCTCTCACCGGCGTCAGAATTCGGCTTCTAATGTTAGATAATGATCTCTGAATGGTCAGTTTTCGTAAAATCCGTAATTCTTCGGTAACTTTCGTTAAAACAGACGCGTTCACGGCGTCCTTTCGTTGGGTTTGAGAGTATGAAAAATTGGGCCGCTTATCAACGCCTACGGAGTTGTACTTTATTAATTCTTAATAATAAAAATTGTTCCCTTATCTATAATCTAATTCACTTTCCATTATTGCCATTGCTCCTGTCTTTTTTAGACGAACAATTTGATTCCCCACTCTCTATATGTCTGATTATAATTATAATCAGGTATCTGATTTTATTTTAATTATTTTATTTTATTTCAATACAAATTTATGACTACCATCTACTCATCGAATATTACTCTTTTTCATTAAGTTATAATATGGCAATTTGCTACAATTGTCCTTTGGTAGTTGAGGCCTACCTCATCATGATCTATTATATCTTGATAATTCACTTATAGTAATATTACTTATTTTTAACATACTATTATTGTTCACAATTGTCCTCTACGACTTCCTATAGCTATTAAATTGCTGTATTTGATATGATTAATTAGTGATTGATAATAATTATCTTGTCTTTGACCCTTGGTCTATGACACTACCATTTACTTTTGTTTCATGTTAATATTGGTTTCTAAAACATTTCTATTTTGGCCTAACCATTCTGGGATAAGCATTACATCTCTTGATTATCTCAGTTTTAGTCAGTAGGTATTCAGTCTACTGTACTTATAATTTACATCAGTCTATATTTCAACACCATTGGGTGTTAGATTATCAAAGTTTTATTTTGTGTTAAAACTTTGTCTTTTGATCCATTACTGTTTACATAATGTTCACTACAATAATGACAAAGTTTGACAAGGGTTTGTTCTGCCCTAGGGTATTGCAATTTGTTGGTAAATCCTTAACACTTCTTGCACCTAGTTTTACATGAAAATTATACTTCATATATTATATTATATTTCCATAATTATTATTTAATTCATGGCAATAATCATTGGTTTGCCTTCTATTAGTGGTACTACATCTCACTTATACTATTGACATTAATCCCTTCCACTTTCATTAATACTTTTACACGTTAAATAGATTGGTCATGGTGCAAATTCAATTTTGTCCATTTCAGCATGTTATTTTACGCTCATGACTTATACAAGTCTTTCTAGATACCTATTTTTGTTATTGGAATGATCCTTATAATCTCCTGTCCCATTTTAGTATACTACACTCTAGTTTAACAACATTTTTGTTATTACTTTTGGTGATTACAATTAACAATTGCTTGTTAGCTTAGGTTATGTGTCTCTATCTTAATGCACAAAAATGGTTTTGTCTTATTATTAATTTCTACACATTTTACTTAGTTCTTCAACTGTATTAGTATTATTCTTTATTATTTATTGTCTGGTGTTTCTTTTTATGATTTTCTCAACCTTATTGTTGATTAATAGTGTTTCTTATATTCTTATGCTTACATTAATCATTTAACTAGTCTTTGTGATACAATTCATTTGCTATTACTATACATTCTTAAGTTATATTAATACAATTCTTAGACCCACTCTCTACCTTATTTTTCTCCTATCATTGTTTTACCTTTGCGTTCTGGTCACATTGTCAGGTCAGTTAGACTAATTTATTGATGATTTGATGTCATAGTCATGTCATAGTATAGGGTTTGCATTTGGCTTTCAAAGTACCTCTTTTTCCTTCCTCATTATCAATATTTCATATTATTGTTATTGGTTTCATTCTTTTCATTGTTTATTTCTTCTTTTCGTTGATTTTATTTGGTTTTTCCTAACTGATTCTGTTATCATCCTTAATAAATATTTTATTATGGTTGTTTTGTATTTCTCTCCTCACTGTCCGATCTATTGGGTTATTGGGTTAATCACATTACTATGTTTTCTTCTATTCTTCTTCGTCGTTTTTATTTTTCTCCTTCATTTGTTTTTCCAATTAGTTCGTGGACCGGATATAATTTTTAGTACACAATTATTCATCCTTTGGGTGTTCTAGTGTTAATCAATGAGTATTTTATTTTTTATAGTTGCTTTCAATGGTACGGTGAAGATATGTACCGTCACAATATATACCAGCGAACTACTCAGCTTTTTATCAAGAACTATTTAATTGGCTCAGAACCAGTTCGTCGACTTCAGAAGAAAATGAAGACGAGTAGAGTTCTATACAATTTTTCAAAATAATAGGACTACTTTAATTTAATTTAATTTAATTTTTTGTATTTCTTATCATTATATGTGAGCGTTGTGAGCGTTAATATAGTGTAATATTTATCGTAGTATTTACTACTATAATAAATATAGTGCAATATTTATCATACTATATTCCTAAATGTAGATTGTAAATAATCGCGTGAATATAAAGGTTCACTTAATAAGTTGTACAAAAATTATGCCAACTGTTTACAGTCGTGTGCATGTGTCTGTACATTCTCATGTGTGTAACAACTAATAAACAAATTCTATGGGGACCTATGTACAAAAAATATACAAGGGAAATTGCAAGATTTATCATTTTTATTTACTGTGACATAATTGAAACGATAAAATATTTTTATATGGTTGACTTATATCTGTTTTGAACAATATAAAACATAATAAAATAATGTTCATGACTCATCTATGGAATGAAAAGTTATAGTAGAAGGAAATATTGAATGTTACTGAATTGGTTTACCTTCGGTTTTCTGTTGAACGTACAGTTTATTATCACAGTTATTTTCCATAGTCTAATGACTATAAATATCCATCCTGATATAAAGTTATGTACAGTATATTTATTTCTTGAGGAAAACTTTTTATTGAACCTGCATAGGCCTGATTTGCACCTAATAACTATAAAGCAAATAAATACTACTTATTTATGTTCCTGCCTGAGTGTATTACAGGGGGCACAGGTACAGTGCGCTAAATCGATGCGCGCCCGCGTGTGTGTAAAGATACAGCGGGACCTGTGAATGGACATTTGACGTATAATATATCTGAAATAGAACTTATTTTGTATTACAATCTATCCTTCAAAGATAATTATTAATCAATAATTGATTAAAAAGTTACATAGGGGGATGCTTCGAGAAAAGCACCTCCAACACAAACAAGTACTGCAGAACTGGAAGTCACTAGGACTGAAAGATTTCAGTCTACGCACTTCACCATCGCTAGAACGAAGCTCCTTCAAGGACACTGCGATGTATTTTCAGTGTGTTGCTGTAATTGGTAATTTGTCGCTTTAACCCTTACAGAAGGCATTTGTAGATTTATCTGTATCGCAAGGTTGGGCACATACCCTGGGACGTTCGGGATGGCTCTGAGTACTTTCTTCTGGAAACGCTGGAGTATTTCAAGGTTGGAGTTACAGATTGTTTTCCACGTCTGTATACCTCAGGGTCCAGAAATGTTCTAGAATAACTTACAAATTAGCAGTTTGTTTTCCAGTGTCATCTGGAACTTCCTGCTACTTGACCCGTACAGTTTCTGAAATTGTAAACTAAGCAGTTTCCGCAACTATTTAGAAAAAAGTGTTTTTGTCAAGTGAGTCGTCGGTCAAAGTCACATGAGCTGACTTGTATAAGTTGGTTTTAATTTTATATTTTTTAGACACAGATCTATTGAATCCAGATGTTGTTACAGATTGAAAGATGTCGTCCTGGGACATGCTGGGCTGGTAGTACTGAGGTATCGTCAGCGAACATTGTAACCCGTAGGTTTCTGATTGTCAGGCCACATGTATACAAAATGTATAGCACCGCTCCCGGTACACTCCTTTGGGGGTACATGAAATTGGGGTATCAGGTTTTTTCCGAGTTTATACCAGGCGTTAGTTTTATAAAGGCTGTTGTTGATTATCTGGACAGTTTTATGCACAAGTTCGATAGTTTCATTTTCTTCAAAAACCGAATTGATAACTAGGAATCAATTTACTGTAATCTAAAACAGGTTTGATGAGTGTCATAATTTATCTTTTAAAACACTGGAGAAAAGTGGTAGAAGACTTATTGGTCAGTATGATTATAATTCATTAAAGTTGTGATAATAATGTACAGTATATATGTAAGTAAGTGTCACTAATGTAATGTACTTACTGATGTAAGTAACTGTCACTAGTTTGATGTTGTGTCTAACATACTAAACTGGTAAGTGCAGTACGTACAAAATAAATAAATAAAGTACATAATACCTAAATAAACTAGACAGGATTTTTGTAAACCCTTTTAATTACAAAGTACTGGGAGACCTATTACTTATAGTTAACTGTGAAACAGACTTTCTCTTCTACATCTTTTTAGTCTTCTTCTTCTTCTTCTTCTTCTTCTTCTTCTTCTTCTTCTTCTTCTTCTTCTTCTACTTATTGTAACCAGTTAATGTTATCATTATTATTATAATTAATATTGCAATTACTTTTTTTTTAGAGGGGGAAAACGCTTTTGCACCGTAGAGGAGACCGCGGTTCCACTGGTGTGTGGCACTCTCACCCACTAAAAAACCCACCTCTAATTCAGGCGTTCATATCACTCCTAGAACCACAATAATTATTATTACTACTAGTAGTAGTAGTAGTAGTAGTAGTAGTAGTAGTAGTAGTAGTAGTTGTTTTTGTTGTTGTTGTTGTAGTTGTATTAATACTGCCTGTACTGACCGCGGGAAGAGGTTGACGCGGATTACAGCCCCTTCAGCAATGATAGGTGTGAAATGAGGAAAGGGTCTCTGCTCACGGATATCAGAATGATAGCTCCAGACAACATTATCGGAGCCACCGTAAGAAGGGAGGATGTCTCGAACCGCGTAGCACGTTACGTAGAGAGCATCCTCCGGGCGAAGGAGGAGGGCGACCTAGACTGACTGTTGCACTTAGTAGATCAATGAAAAAAAAAGGCCAATTGGACGAAGAAAAATGGTCCAGTCTTAAGTAGTGTGATAAACAGTCCCAGGCTAGTTCTCGATTTCCGGATGAGAGTATCACACTTTGTACCCAAATGAATTCTTCTCCTCCTTAAAACAAAGTGGCAGGAGCAGCTGTAGTAACAGCAGTAGCAGTAGCAGCAGCAGCAGTAGTAGTAGTAGTAGTAGTAGTAGTAGTAGTAGTAGTAGTAGTAGTAGTAGTAGTAGTAGTAGTAGTAGACAATAATAGCAGAACCGCAGAACTGACCCAATATTTTTAACATACTGTACTGTATTTATTATTTATAAATATACGATTGTTATGAGACATTATAATTATGTAAATTTCAAAATCAGAGAATTGTTTAATTATCGGAAAAAACACGAAAAACTACGATTACTCTATTATTTCTTTTATTAAAAAATACTAAGTCATTATTTGTTATTATTATTATTATTATTAAAAATAGTATGGCCGAATTTGATGAAAATATTATCGAGACCCATACAAGCCGAAAACACAGATTCCATAATATGAACACACCTTAAAATACACTAAAGCACGCATTTATGAAAAAAATATATGAAACATCATGCATATGGAGTAGGCTGTATGAAATAGATGAAAAATGTAACGTAAAATTTCACAAAAACAAATTACCTAAAGTTACAGCTGTTTTCCAGCGTTGTTAACTCTCTGATTCTATTTTTTTACGAAATTATGGGAGATTTTGTCAAACCACGGTTATTGGGGTGTAATATTTTATATGAAACACATTCTGCGATATGGCAAAGTGGCAATGTGTGTGTGTGTGTGTGTGTGTGTGTGTGTGTGTGTGTGTGTGTGTGTGTGTGTGTGTGTGTGTGTGTGTGTGTGTGTGTGTGTGTGTGTGTGTGTGTGTGTGTGTGTGTGTGTGTGTGTGTGTGTGTGTGTGTGTGTGTGTGTGTGTGTGTGTGTGTGTGTGTGTGTGTGTGTGTGTGTGTGTGTGTGTGTGTGTGTGTGTGATTATGTTATCGCGCGTAACGGTTATGTAGCTCTCCGCATTCGCCATATGCTTTATTAAGGAACGACGTAAATGAAACTCTTCCGAGTGTTTCATTGTAGACTGACAACCAATTAAAGTCAGCTGTTGTGTTCTCCCTTCATTCTCTCGCAATTGAAGCTACAATTTAAAATGGGTAGCCGTTCCACACAGCAAAATTACCACCCCTCACTAATTATGTAATAACACCAATATGAACTATTGTGTTCATATTTATACATACCCTAGGTCGTGCTTTTATTAAACGTTTAGTCTGTCTCTGTTATGTGGCACAATTTTATCGCCTTGCCAGATTGTAGGAAATTAATAATTAAAATACTAGTTAACCTCCTCACTGTCTTTATCGTTTTCTCTTACTCTCTATTTTCTCCTTCCTATCCAAGTTATTGTTATTTATTATTCTTCTTATTCTACAAATCCTCCATGAGGTGCCAGAGTACTAATAATAATGTGTACATTCTTAACTGACACAAAGCAGTAATCTCTTAAGTATATTTAGATACGCAAGTAACTAAAATATTACCATAATGAGTTAGAAGTATATGTACATATTATCGTTTTTATTCCTTGCCTTAATCAATCTTAGTAAATTCAAGCAACTGTAAATTGTTCCTACTGTTTTATCGAGTGGAGATTTTTACATTAGATTCTATAAGGGATGTAATTTCAGAATCTAAAGCTATGTTAGGTGTAATATTTTAACCTGCAGTAGCTGAAAGAAGATTTGGCATATAGACTCAACGTTAAAAGATGTTAAGGAAATTAAACATAAATCAATTATTACTGTATCCACAAATAATTCTACAAGTTTAAAAATATTTATCATACAGAATGTTATTTTACGTATTTCTTTCACTTATTACAAATAGTATACATTACAAATTACGTACGTTCTACATATTATAACATTCAGTTATATTGTGTGTTTGTTATCCCCTAGTTGTTGGTGCCAATTTGTAAAAGAGTCTTATTTTGTGTATGTTGTTTGCCTTACTTGAATCAGAAGTGCAGAAGTAGTTTTGTTTCTTGGGTTGTTATTTTTAAATGAATAAAAATTATAATTAAAATTATTGTTATCTAGTTCTTTGTGGTAGGCGCCAAATTGTTTTATCAATAAAACAATTAAAGTTTTGTTAAACTACAAAAATGTTAATTACTTTGATTCTGGTAGTATCTGATATCGGAATTTTTATTAATTCGGTTTAATGAATAATTATAAATATTGTTAATTCTTATGCGTTGGACTTATTAAATTCTTGATAAATTTCTTCTCACCTTAACAGTTTTAAATACTTACTTTTTGTAGTATTCAATTCGAATTTCGTTCCGAATGTTAGTGTTGCCAACCTCTCTTTGTTGATAAAAAAATTACGTTCAACTATATGAAAAATAAAGATACCATTACACCAAAATAAACTCATTAAGCAATTAAAAATCTTCAATACTGTTTTATTTCTATCAATTTCTTATTTTCTTTCTTTTATAACAAATTTAAATAACTTTATAATCGTTAAAATTGCTCCGGCTATGTTATCAAATGTTCAGTTGGTTGCACCATCACCCGTATGTCTAATAGAATACACGTTTCATTTCTTATTTCTTATTTCTCAGGTTATAAGTTCTTTTGAATACAGAAATGACAACAAAAATGCGTTTTGTGAAGTACAAAATAACATATAAATGCAATAAAATATAAAGTGCATTAACAAGTAAATTATAATTAATGTTACAACACTTCGTATTTAAACAACGGTCAGTCTTTTAGGTTAACCGTATTCGTGTGGTTATTACACTTCCAACAGTTATATTACAATAAAATAATAGTTTAATATTGAAAGTAGTCTATAATTATCAGTTTACTTTATAAGTGAAAGGTTAGATATAATTTGTACATATGTGGAAAGTGTATATGTGAACTGTAATCTTTCGTAATTATGAATGTTTCTTACTTCTTAGTATTATTTACAATACTTTCCTTTAAATGTTATTTCCACTTATTTCTTCCACTTTTAATAATTATTCTTCCTTTTAGATATTATATTACTTCGTTCTTCTTTATGTTAGGTAGCTATTAGGCTTAACCTCACACCAGTTCAATGTAGGTTCAGCTTTTTATATATCCGAGTTGTATGTAGACTTAATGTTAACTCTTCAAAATCTAATAATGAACTAATAATTTTTCATATAATATTTGGGTTGTCAAGATACAAAGTGTAAAATTCCCATTGGTGGAAACTTTGTAACATTGTGTTGTTATGGTTTCTGTTTTTGGTCCCAAAATGAAAAAATTTCTTTAAATTTAATACAATTTTCTTAAAATTAATACAATTTTCTTATACTAGCTTCAATCTTAAAGATACTAGTACCATTGAACTGCTTTTTGTGCATAGATTATTTTGATATCCCATTTGATTAGTTTTTGTCCAGTAGTTCCAAAGTTACTAGTTTGACAATTTTTTATTACTCTTATAAATTTATTTAAAATTAATCCTTTTATGTACAATTTGCTTTCCTATTACTACAAAATACAATCTGTGATAATAAAGTACAGTATAACACTGGTTACTGTTGTTTTTACATAAAGTTTTTTTCCAAATTCCTTAATTTTTCTATAGGCCTAATGTATGTTATGTTCATAATACATTTATAATTACAGTTTCCTTCATTTTTGTGAACATTAAACCTTCTTAATACAATTACAATAAATAACATAAGTTAACACAAATCAATTAATTATCAATAACTATTTTAAAACTTATGACTCTTATTAGCCTTATAGGTCTACGCTAGTCTTCAAAACATAACAATCATTGCTTGTCATTCTTTCGATTATTCACAAAGCAACTTTCATCTTTACATACTAACTTTAACACAAAAAACAATGATTATTCCATCATCCATCATTACTTACACTAATTTATTTACAAGGGTTTCACCTATTTCTGTTACATAGGCTAATAGGTAGGTTTTTTGTACTTCAACGTGGTTTATAGTTATATTTTATTTTGAGAGAATGAAAAAAGAGAAGGGGAAGAAACGTAATGTTACAATATAAATGTTTGCATTTTGTATATAATTTACATTTAGCTAATGTATATAACAAATTGACGTAAATAGTATTTTCTAATATGACAACACATTATTATAAAAGTAAGTCATATTTAATAAAGGATTTAAACTTCTCAAGTGAAAATAAAAATAAATAAAAAACTGAAACAAAAATTTAACATTTTTAGCAGCACATTCATTGAAATACAGGTTTTTCGTATAAAACAAAAGAGCTGAACTGAAACCAACGGCCCAAAACATTTGTGGGTGCCCACAAAGAGTGAAATGTATGCAAGCAGTAGTCCCTTTATCTTTAGAAGCAGTAAAGGGTAAAAGTGTGTTGCCAAGCAAGGTCGTTTTTCACTGGGTCTGTCTCATTCATCTTAACTTAAAACAGACTTTCGGTCATTAATTAATCCTAAAGTTTTGTCCGAGTCGCACCTTTAAATTGTGTACTGACTGATTCACATTACTTCGCTTTCTGTATTTATTGCACATTTACCTTTAGCCACACAACTCGCGTTTACGTCTTTCTGTCTCTCTCCTTCTACCGCCGGCTCACTGTACGAGACCGACGCACTCAACACAGTAGCATGCACGCGTGTGTGCTCCACAGTCTTTTACCCATACCAATGTTTGGACGGCAGTACCATATGAAAACATACCATGACCGATAATTTATATGTGCCTGAATAGGATTAGATAAACATATACTTTAAACATTTAAACTTATATTCCCTAGAGCACATTGCCATTCCTTATTAATTTGAACCTATCTCTATTGGTTGAGTTTTAAAATCAGATTTCCCTTATACTACTAGGCAAAAATTAAATAAATATTTTTTCACGATATTAATTGATGACTCGTTGGGCACTTGGTGAAACATATTAATACAAAGGTTTTGTAAAATATATTTAAAAAATAAAACACTTGGTAAGTTTCACAGATTTTAACTCTAACAGCTGTTTCGGCTACCTAAGAGCTGTTTCTTGTCAAAGAGGTGAATGAGTGAAATTACTAAACACAGGATGTGGGTGAAGGTCGGGGTGTTGTTAGTGACATCTGTTTAGGGCGTATCAGGAACATCTGTGTTGAGATGGAGAAGGAGTGTGCAAGAGACAAGGGAAGTTCAGGTGTCTTTTAAAATTAAATACAATCATGAAATGCAAAATATAAAATTAACTAAACTAAATATAATCTGAAAAGAAAATATAAAATTAACCGAACTAAATATAATCTGAATGCAAAATAACTGAACTAAACTAAATAACAGCTTTTAATAAAGGGGATACACAGAATTCAGTTTGTTCATTTGTTAAATTTTTGTTATTTTTTATTGCTTTTTTAATTTCTAGAATTTCTAACAAATCCATTTTTACCTTTTTGTATGTTGTGGAGTAGTGTTATGTTTTTTGTATCTATGAAGTGATTGTGTTGTAAGCAATAATCTGCAAAACCTGTATTGGCTTTATTGGTTAAAATCGCCTTCTTATGTTCAGAAATGCGATGTTTCAGAGCACGGCCACATTGTCCGATATAAATATATGATGCTATTTTAGTCGCTTCTGTTATAAGTTCTACTTTAAACAGTAAACGTCTTGTTGAGTTACAAATTCTTACAAACTGTGCTAAAACTTTTTATCAGATGACAAATGAAAATATTAGGCAACAAAACTGTAGAATTGCAAGTAACTCTATACGAAGTACTCACAGTTTGCGCACTTCAGTATACAAGACTTTCACATGTTTTTTAAACTGACACGTCTCGAACATAAAATACTAAACTTTTGAAAATTTTATGTGTTATGGAATAATAATGTACGTGCTCTCATTTTTTGAACGAGAACATTCGAAATAAATGTATTTCCTTCTTTGCGTTCATGTTGAATTTTGCTGCCGTAACATGAGTGGTAAACCACATTATTCCCGATGTTGTCTGCCTCTAAATGTTTATTACATGTACCGGTAGTCATGTAGCCTGAATATGTACTTAAGCTCTAAAATACGTTTAAATTTACACATTTCTTATCAAAGTATTAAAAACAATTCTTATATTTCCTGCATAGGGAATATATTTATCGTTGAATAAACATTTTATTGTTTCATGAAAGCAGTTAAGTGTATTTTTTTTCTATAAACGGTTCTAGGATCGCAAATAAAACGAAGAAAACGTAACAGGGAAACATTATTGTTGGTCTTTACTCCTTCATTTTGAACAAGAGTAAGGCACTAATAAGGCAACTGAGAACATCTTTTAGTTCTTCAATATCTTTCTCGTGTTGTTCACTAATATAATCATTACGTGTTTCTGTACCTATAGTAACCTGTAAGTAGATTTAAATAACTGCACATTACCTGGCTTATTATTTAATGTTTAGTTTAGGCGTTATTCCTTATATGAAATATATAGAATAAAAAAATGGCTTCATGTTTCGTTGATTGAATTCTCAAGAATTTCCATTAGTTCAACTATCAAGTAGAGAAAATATCTAGCCACTGGTCATTCAAACAAAATAATAACACTAAACTGTAAATGGACACAGGAAAATTTATTCTCAAGATAACGTATATGAACATATTAATTTATATTGTACCGATTATACCAATACCGATTGCAGGTTCGTAGATACAAACTAACTGTGTCTGGTACTTTGACGGTACTTGGTTCAAGCCGACAATTCTGAAGCTGTTGATTGTAGCCTAACTGAAGTTTTCTTAATGGTCTTGTTCTTATACATATATTTAATGTAAGCATAATTACATAAAATTACTTACAACGTGATATTACTTTTACACTATTAAGCGAGAGAACTATAAAACAATCAGTAACTTGAATAAAATCAGTGTTTTCCAGTAAAAACAAAGATTTCAAAAATTGGCGAAGGAATGTGCGGTATAATGTAATTTTTTACGTTAATTTCCTACCTTTTGGAAGCATGAATTGTGTTGATTAACGTTAATCGACAGTATGTTGTTGCAGTGTGTAACTACGTAGTTTAGCTGAAAACTAAACTTATTTTTCATTTTCCACTCAAGATTTTAAAATTGGTAGATAAATTGTAGTGACGTAAGCATGAGCACAGCATATATGATCTTTAAATGTGACTTCGAACTTTCTAACGTCCAGTCTCTTATATCTTATAGAGCTAGCTATAATTTTTTTTTGCTATACCATACGATATTGTTTATTTTACTTTATTTTTTACATTTGGACCAACAATAATCTCTGTAATTATTTAAAACTTCCGGGCTGAAAGGCCGTGGTCGAATGCTTGATGTTATAGAGCTAGACGTTTCGGCCACACCACCGGTGGCCATCTTCAGTAGCAAAAAATGTTCGTAATAGATGGTATGCCGAACAATTCGCCCAGTGAAATGGGACAAGCAATTGAACAATCCTCGTATGTTACAAGGAAATATAGAAAAATGTAGGTTCATCATGTTAAGTAGATGCTCCAGTAAAATCAAAATTCCTCGTCACAGTGCCAGCTGGCTGGCATTATATCTGTAGTAGTATACACTACTACATTATTAGACATTAACGTTTAAATGCATTTTTGTGTGTGCTTATTTGAATTTATACAAGTTACGACACACTTCTGACTACGGGCATATAATCCACGTTTATGTTTGCAGTGATTCCTCAGGTTATTAATTTCGAATCGGATGACAATTTGTTACAACGTGTTGATACAGTCCATTGTGCAATTAGTGTTCTGATTTTTGTTGTAACCAATTATGTACTATTAGTTGGAGAAATTTTGAAATTGATACCACATACAGACGTCTACACATAAGACACGAATACTTTTCAACACAGTATAAATTTCAGAAAAATATAATGTCACTAATTTATAGCGACTCACGAAAAACGCGTACCTTAATACATGTATGTACGAGTATCTATTTGTACCAGATTCAATATTCAGAAGCAGTTTTTACCAGTATTTTTGTATACAACATCTTGTCTAAATACTGGAAAATTTTAAATTCTGTAATTTTATTGTAAAAATTACGAACAAAATGTCAATATTATCAACACGAATTAGCACACACTATCATAACATAGGTTAGTTGACGGTTATAGTGTCTGCCTTACTTGAAGCATAATTATATCACTGTACAGCAGAGTAAGAGAGCTCTGTGTAACAAATCATATTATAATTCAACCGTTGCTGGAGGCAGGTGAGTGAAAGTTTCCGTCTCCTGATGTTGCGTACTTCATTGCTGGCATCGCTTTCCCACCCTGTTCAGCGTTGTTATATTTCCTGCTAACGTATTCAGTTCATTTCAATTCCTGTAATCGAGTGTCGGTTTTCACCCGACATCAGCATTGATTCATTAGGAGTATACTTTCATCAATACCAGTTCTCTTGCTCTTTCAGTTTACCTTTTTTTTGTTATTCACATTATGTAAAACACAAATAGTTTACAAAAAATGTAACAATTTAACACATTAGTCTAGTATATTCTCGTTACATTCTAGTACATAAATAGAACACACAAAGTTGTAAGAATAGCGTAATTCTACAAATCGGTGTACTATACCTTCGATATTATGTTAAGATTTTAATTAATATTTTAATTTTTCGTCAAACAAACGTCATCTACGGAACACTCAAATAACTAAATGTATGTTTTTGTTGTATTTTCAGCAAACCACTAGACTACATGTTGCTTGTGGAAATCATATTTGTCTATTGTTTCCAAAATTCTCAACGTACTACTCGTATATCTTTTAGCTTTGTAAACACGTCTACACGTTTTTAATATCCACGTGTAAGAAATACGGTGTTTTGTTTGGTAGCGCATGGAATAATTATTTTTATACAAATACTATCATGTTTCAGTGGTTACAAGCTACTAGTAAAAATCAGGCGTTTACCTTAAACTTTAACTCAATCTTTGCCTACATCATCGGTATCAAAATGCTTTCTTATATTATTTTATTATTCATATGGCTATTTTCCTCAATATTGAAGGAACCTGAAGGAAAACTATATATTAGTTATATATTAACTATACAACAGCCATAAACGTTTATTGTGATTGTGTTTGTGTGTATATTTTAACTAGGTGTTGACACATACACAAGTTAATTTAGGAAATGAGTCATGAATTATTTTTCTTTTAGGTTAAAATAAAATCGACGCATTAATCTTTATTTCCACGTTAAATATAAACATCTTAAAGTTTTAATTTTTATTTTTAAATTAGTAAAGTATTTTTCTTTCTTATAATTCTTATGTATAATGTATTTTGATGTTTTCAAGTAGCTTAATTTACATTTGATTCTTGAAAAATTAAATTAAAATGTCTCAACATTGAGTTTCATCTAGCCTCTTTATTTGCACACCTACTCCGAGAGTATCAAGGATAGGATAAGACGTTCCTTGGCTGAATAAAAAAACGGAGTTTTATTATTTTAAACTTATCAAAAACCAACATCTTTGTTTTTTATTGGTTAGGTTAGTGTTCTCTCATGGTAAAATATGCATTTGCTGAAAACCAAAAATTATGAATATACAAAAGAAACAAAATCAACGTAAAAATGTTTGCATAATACAAAATTTTTCTGTCATATCCAGCCATAGCAGTGAGCTCTTTATCGTAAAAAAAGAGTTCATCTCAACCTTTTTATTATTTTATTATTTCTATTCTGGTATTGCACAACAAACTTACTTCGCAATAACTTATTTGTATACGTAAGCAATGACAATTTAGAAACAATGCACTCCCTTAAATATACCTTAAGCATAGGCTAACTAAGGTTTTTTTAATTAAAATATCAAAAAGAGTCTACCCATACAAAGAAATCCTTCTCAAAATTACCTGAGAAAGACCACTAACCGAAATAACTCTTAATAATTTTGCTGTTTAATAAAAACATATATTAAACGTCATTACAAATTTACTTTATATGGCGTTATTAATATTACCCTTTTTACGAGAATATTAAAAACTTGTTAAAAGTGCAAGTATAAAAAATTCTGAAGGAAAACAAAGAGTAACTTATAAAAAGTCTGAATTTCGATTACCAAGTTATAAAAGTTATATTCTTAATAGAAGATAAGCAAATAATGCAGTTTATGAAGCGCTTTCAATTGGTCATATCCTGCTAACCTTACGAATGAATGTGGAAAATTTTACCTATATCTGTAAAACATTTTTGACACCTATACATACATACATACATACATACAAATGTATCTATGTATCTATGCTCTAAACCTCCCACGGCAAAAGTCGAAAGGGAAGCAAGATATAAAACGCTCAGCGTAGTAAAATCAACATCAGTACGCCTTGAAAATGTTCCGAGATTACGGAACGAAACATCGGCAATATAAGCATCACATACACGGATGTACCCAAAAACCTACTACAACACACACACACACACACACATATATGAATTCAAACACTTTTTGCTATAGTCTATTTCTTGATGCATATTATAACGTTGCAGAACTTAGACCCCTATAAGGGATCCACAAATATAATATAGCTGTAAGAGAATTAAACTAATTTGAAGCATAATGATCAATAACTATACAAAGGTAATGAGAGAATAAAAAGAAAAATAGTAGACAAAGATAATAAATGAGTGAATAAACTAGACTGACAGACAAATGACTGTGACCCAACCCGAGTGATTGGCCAGATAAAGGCTATAAAATAAAAACTAAACGAATAAAAAACCTAACTAATATTTCATTTTGTAGCATGTATTACCCAAGTTATGTAAACGAAAGTACACCACCAGTAATAAACATGTAAACCCATTGTTATTATATTATGATAATAAAAATACTACCAAGAAAGGGTAGAATAGAATCGAATTGTAAAGACTTGATGAAGGAATTGTAGGGACTAATGTTAATAGCCCAAAAAACTAACTTTACACAAAGTTGTATGACTAACTTTGTGATCTAGAATGTTATGTGTTTTAAAATAACATTATTAATATAAAAACAAACACATGAGGTTCTAAAAACTGACTTTAAAATTGTATTTGTCAAAACTAATTTAAACCAAGAGTGAGAGGTAGGTATTGAGTGTTAATGATAACCAGTGAACCAAACTAATATATGATAGCAACAGTGATTGTAAAACTTAAGGAATTTGAAGATGAATCACTACGGTGAATTTAAACAGAGTGCATTACAAATGTGACTGTAATTTAATAAACACTTAACCAGTGTAATCAGTGAAGGTAATAGATAGGATAGGGATGAGTTAATATTAACAATTAATAGTAGTAATAAAAGGAAAAATCAGTGGTAATAAACAATAAACAATACTAAAATGTTGATAGATAAACAATAATAAACATTAGTAGTGTGTAGAACCTATGGTATAAGAATTATGTTAGACGATTATAAAAAGATAAGTTTTAGTAGAAAATAAGATCAATTTAAGAACCATATTATTAGATTTAATTAAAGGAATTCTTTTGTTCAATTAAGAAATAATGTTAAATGTTCATACAAATGGTAGACAACAAAGTTAGTATGTCAACCATTTTTATTGTGTTAATAACTAAGAAACAAATTACTTATGATTTAAATAATAGTAAACCATCCTATGTTACAAAATAGTAACAAGGTTGGTGATCATAATATTGTAAATGGTGTCAAGACACCATGCACCAAAGTTGTTGTTAGTTTATCTAAAAAAGTTGTATTTTAAAAGAAGGAATGGGGCTGGATCATGAGAAGACCATAAACCATTTTAATGTTATATGTTACCATAGATAGATTAAGTGGTCAAAAGTTTGTGTAGGAAATATTAGAAAATACAGACAAGCAATTGTATAAGTTTAATAATCACAATAGTACTCACAATTGTAATAAGATAGGAGAAAAGGATGTTAGACAAATAAACTAGCAAAGGTCAAGCAATGATTTTTTAAAATTATAATAACATTTATTTATTGTAAAATGGCCCAAAGTTATTCAAAAGTAGACACTATAACTAAGTAATGGCAAGCAGAACCTATGAAAATAATAGGTAATGTTTGAATTGTGTAAATTAAGAAATTCCAGACATTTATAGCTTAGGCCTACAAAATGCCTAATTATCAAAATTCAGAAAAAGCAATTTATAAGCAATTAACCATTGTATTTGAGAAATAAGACAAAGTGACTTGTTAATTTCAATTATTTAACCATAAGAGTATGTCAGACATAGAGTAAACATAAAACATAAGTGAAATATGTAATAAAATAACATTAGCAAATTGGTCAAAACGTTGATACAGGACCAAGCCCAGCATTATGGTATATCAAATTAATCTTTGAAAGAAAATAAAGCCATTGATGTTAATATCTCACACATTGGTAATAACATCAATGAATTATAGCAATTATAAAATATTAGGTCAATTTGGGGCCAAAAACCCAAGCTTTCATAACAATGTAAACAAAATTCTTAACCAATCAGAAGCAGGGAATTATGCTTGGAATTAAGAAAACCGTTAGAATTTTTAGACAGTCCATTTTTAACGCTCAAGGTATGCAGATGCCAAACTGAATCTGCTCTAATTAAAAAGTAAAAGAGGGAAATGTACTCAAAATGAACAAAAATGAATAATATAAATTGAATCTGGATCCATTGAACACATGATGAAACCATAAATCAAAATTCAATAATTGAAATTAAAAAAACATTGACTAAATAAAATAGAAAAAAAGAAAACCCGAATGATGAAGAAATAAATACTATAATCAACAATATTTTGAAGAATTACCTGGGACTAATCAGAAGAAACAACAAGATTTTGTTAAGTATAAATGAATTCTATATAATTGCTAATAAAATTAATTAACTTTTCCACAACACAATAACTCTCACTCTGAACCTGGTATAATAAATTCTTTCAAAGATTAGTTGAAACTGTATCTAAAAAAAAAAAAAAAAAAAAAAAAAAAGAAGAAACTGAACAACTTTACAAACCATTATTGAGTAATTATTTAAAACTGTATCAACCTAACCTATTTGAAACTGTAACTTAACGTCTATGCGACGCCTAAAAATCGACACACTTTTTAGACACTGAGAACCGAGTTGTAAGTAAACCTGTATAGTATTTAATTAACATTGATGTAAGGTTGTGTACTTTCATAAACATCTTGCTTTATTTTGTTGTAATCCAAAGAACTTATTCATCGTTCTGAACAAAACATTGTATCATTAACCAGAACGCTTGAAGACCCGATAAGCGAGTAAAATTTAACAGCCGGAGCAAACATTTTTATAAAAACAAATATTTTGTACTTAACTTATAAATAATCAGCGAATCTGGACACTAATAAATTAGTACTGAACACTAATAATCTTTCATTGTTTTATTTGATATATGTCTTAATAATTGTGTACTTTAGCAGTGAAGAAAATTGTTTACCAGAATTGTAGGTTGGCAACACTTCAGACTCCACTCGAGATTTGAATTCGCGCCAGTCCGTTTGGGTAAGTTTAAATTATTATCGAAGAAAAAGAAGACGACGCAGGAAGAAACTTTTAATTGTTTTTAGTAAAACAATTTGGCGCCTATCGGGAATTGAGGTACATTAATATAAGGATAGGTAAGGAGAAGAACGATACACATTCGGTACTGGTTATTAGTGCGTTCGCGATCGTCATCGTTAGCGGTAGACTGAAGATCAACGCCGAGGCGAGTCACGTTACATAAGCAATTACTGATCAAACAAAATATAGAAGGACGCTATAGGCTTCTTTATAAATTGACGCCAACAACTTGGGGCTTTTAAAAGAGGTACAGAAGTACGTTATAATATATAATATATTTATCTTGTTGTTGCATCCTCTTCGTTCACTTATTAATTTAATACTATATATATACTTTCACTTATGAACTTACTATTGTCACTTCCCCAAACGAACGTTTCAAGATGTTGTTTCTCTTCTTCAGTGGGTTGAGTACTCATTAATTTAATACTATATATATACTTTCACTTATGAACTTACTATTGTCACTTCCCCAAACGAACGTTTCAAGATGTTGTTTCTCTTCTTCAGTGGGTTGAGTACTCATTAATACTATATATATACTTTCACTTATGAACTTACTATTGTCACTTCCCCAAACGAACGTTTCAAGATGTTGTTTCTCTTCTTCAGTGGGTTGAGTACTCAAGTTCATAAGTGAAAGTATATATATAGTATTATAATATATTTAAAATTTATAATTACATTAAATTAAGTTGTTTTTTTTCCTTATTTGGGACATGTTTCAGGAAACATGAGGATGGGAACAATATGTTTCCCGAAACATCTCTCAAATAAAGGGAAAAATCTTGAGGTAATACAGTTATAAATTTTAAATATATATAATAGGCTAAATGTATGTGTGTGCGTGCGCGCGCGCCTGCTTTCTTTGATAATGTTCTAATATTCCTCATGTAAATAATTTTGCTCAGTAACAAATGTTGTGTTAATGACGTAAGAAAATATTGAAGAAACAGTTTGGTTTTAATGTAATAATACTGTGGAAACAATATGTGAGGACATTTTTCTACACCGTTTAATAATTTCATTATCCACCGTTAGGTGTTTTCCTCGAAATCCTTGTAGACTGTAGTTAGTAGTCGTCTGTTGCCCACAGAATTATTCTATCTTTCTTTTGATATTTCAGACCTATCCTACGGAATCAATTTGAAGCATTATTAGACATGTTTTTTCCGGCGGCATGATGCATAACTAAAAATTCCTCCCCTATGCTCTTTACTCTGATTCCCTCCTGTTTGTGTCATCTCCAATTCACATACAGGACTTGACTCTCAACTTATAACCTGCCAGTATACTAGCTGAAAGTATATACACTAGCTGTTTTCAGTTGTGCCACATATATTAGTACGAAATGCGATCTCCAAAGTTTTTGATAGCTAAATAATATTCTCTATTACTATCATTGTAATTTACACTATGAATCTCGTTTTAAATTATTTACTTCAATTTAAATGAAGACTTTGTTTAATATGAGCTGATGCATTGTTAAAACAATATCTAAATATCTTTAGAACATGCTTTTATTACAACATATTTTTGTAAACTTTATACTTTAGTCCTCAAATATACATTTCAAAATAAATATTTAATAGCTGTATGAGTCAACATAATCTTTTAAACTTTTCAATACCTATGCGTACAAAAATTGGTATGTGTGCCAATTACATTGGTTACTTAAAATAAACGGTCCGATTACAAGAGGTTATCTAAGAAATTAAAGCGGTTAATGGATTTAATATCATATCAGACCAATTTGTTTTAAAAAGCGCATCTACCACTACTTGATAGGAGGAAATGGACATATAGAATTTACACATACAGAACATAAAAAATCAAATACGATATTGTGACCATTGAGAATATGCTAGATGTCAGATTAAGCAAACGCTGTTTGCGGTAGATAACGTACATAAAAAGAAAAATGATTCACCAAAACAATGTAATTGAAAGACAAAATTAACATAATTACATAGAAGAGAATTGTACGGAGCTGATTGGGAAAGAATGGCTCTCAGGCTTTAGTAAACAGTCATATGTGCTGTGGAGATACCGTCTCACTCTTTATATGCATATTTATTTATTTATTTATTTACTTGTGTATATAATAATGGCTTTCAATGTTGTCCATGGCTTAAATTCAATTGGCCTCTGTCCGTCTTATGGTTCCTTGCTACAGTTACTGGGCTCATAGAAATTTTTATTTTTTTTGTCTCGATCTTCATTTATTGTACCAGCGACTGTTTGGGTAATCTGTCAGTTACGCTTGTCACCAAACAGCATTACTGCCTATTTTGTTTATGCTGTACATAAAACTCTCATTGATTTCTATTCTTCAACCCAAAATTCAAAATGAGTTTTGCGTTTACTTACAATTACTTACAACAGTAAGTGTTGGTAGTGTGAGAGAGGTAACGTCCTCTGCTTAAGGTAACATTCGGCTTTCCTTTCCTTTCCTGTACATCATTGTTTTATTTCCTGCAAACATTCTCAGAATTATGACATATCAAATTTTGTCGTAAATCAGGTTCCATTGTATTATATGTAAATTTTTAATTTTTTTTCATTTCTAAAGCATTGAAAGTATGTTTAGCTGTTAGATAGAAACAGTAATTTTATCAAATTAGAAAAAATCTTTCTATAATCTGTAAAATTTATAAAACCACACGTTTCAACTACAGCTGCAGCAGACATTTTTAGTAGGTATTTTCTTTACTATTTTACTCCTCCGGCAACTGATGACGCGACAGCTAGCCGTGGCTGTAGCTGATGAGGGGGGGGGGGTCAGGATCCCTGCCGGTTAGCAGCGCCCGGAGTGACTCCTCCCATGATTGCAAGTATCGTACTCTCTCAAGGCCGTTAGGTTATTTTTGAAGTCGTGTGGAAATGGATGTGTATGCTGCTATTGTTTTGTAGGTAAAGGGAGAGGATCTCAGCAAGTGAGGTACTCAGCCGATCGTTTTTGCTGTGGGCTAATGATGGGGCGTCCGAGTAACAGCGGAGATTCCTCCCGGTGCCTTTTAGGACGGGTTGGTCAGCTCTGCTCCTTCCAACGCCCCCCCCCCCCCGACCGATGCTGTGAGGTGGTCTGTTCACACCAGCTCGTCTATCCGGGGCGGGCGCCTCATGAAACAAAGGTCTTGCACAACTCACATGAGAAGACCTGCTGAAGCCACGAGCAGCTAAGACTGCCTTTCAAGACAGTTCGGGTTTTAAGTTATGTTTGGTGCGATTTTGTGGGTAGTACTGGCTCCCTGAGGAGAAGGCCTCTAAGTAGGAGACGATGTGGGGGTCACCCAGCAGAGTCCGGGGTCGCTTTAGGATGTGCCATGGGAGGTCTTCGTCCCTGGGTAGATCACATAGTTGTGGGTAGAAGAATAGAATCACAGAAAGTCTGAAAACGAACTCTTCCACCGTTGACAGACGGAGAATCGTCCTGATGACTTGGTTGCAAACAAATAAGGCCGAGTTACACAGGATTCGGACGGAACTGTTCTGGAATTTAATTAACAAAATTGTGTTAGTGGTTTTCCATTGCTGAGTAGCGCTTATTTAAAAAAAAAGTAATAATCACTCGGCATCCTTCTGAATACGCAGTGTTGCAGTACAATGTACTGCAAAACTATTGTTAAACAATAGTTAAATTATTGGCACTTGTTAAACTAGCAAAACGTATCACTTTGCCAGGATTACATAAAGTTTTTAAACCTGCACTTTAAATATTGTTATACTTGCCTAAATTAATGTATTAATAGAGGACCCAAGTATTATGAAATGCTACAATTGTACGTGATTGTAGTATAACCTTCTTAGTTAAATGGTATGGTAATTAATTGTTTCAAATAGAGTATGTTATTAGCTGTTTGTGTGTTCAAGCTGCAGGTGGGAACAGTTTGTGCATGGCAGGTCAATCAGCAAACATTACTTCCCTATCGCTTTAGGCTTACTATCACGTTATAACTTAACACAATCAACATATTATTCAATGTGCTAAACACTTCTGTCTTAAACGCAGGTATGCGGAAATATTAAGCCCACATATGACGAATTACCTTCGTTGTTTACTAAGCTCGTGAAAGACTGATTCATTTTTATCCTGAAATTAAGTTATATCATCTTTGTCAGGTATTCATTGTATTGGTAGTCCCTTGGTTGACGTAGTCATTTATAATTACCAAGCCTTTAGACGTTTGTATCAGAAGAGATTTTGTATGTCTACAAAGTTGTGCTTAATTGTGACTGAAAAATAGTGCAGCTATTAAAATGCTTCATACAGTACAAAGCGACTAACAGTTTGGCAATTATCAATAACAGCGTTTAAGTAAGTTATACTTTTTTTTTCTAATGTAAGAACTATTTGTAAAGCGTGACATAAAAACATTTTTTCACGTTCCCAGTTTTAAAAATGTCACATTATCTTTTGAAGGGAGATTTAGGAATACATACAAACACAATGAACAAAACACATAATACCTGTCTACTTATCCAAATAGTGTCTATCCACATAAGTTGAGTTCTAACGACATGTCGTACTTACCTAAGTAAATTTATTCTTTTACTTAACGTACTGCGTAAATCGTATATTAATCTGTGCAACCAATTAACTGTATTACCGAGTTTAATATAGTTTAGAAAACTTAGACTTGCCATCTAGAGTGTAAAATAATTGGTGCAAAAATGTAAAAAAAAAATTTAATTTTGTGTTAAATTGTGAGATAACTTTAAGCTAAGAAACCCGTCATTACAGAATTACAGTTGGTTAACAAAGTCGCATAAGAATACACTATTGTATTTTAGAAGTCAATTTATAGCTGTTTCATGCGTAAGGAATAGAATATTAGCCTATATCTACATAAATGAATTTTTTACTTCTCCGTCCACAATACTATACTAGAGGCATAAATGATACTCTGTTATTCCGTGTTCTAGACTTGAATGTGAAAATATTTCAAACATATAAATACTTTCCATCCAAAGCGAGGCCTACGTGGTCAACACTTGAAAGTACATAAAATATTATGTGACTGTTAACGAGAAAATCAGGAGACTTTTTTAAAATACCAAAATTTGTAAGAAGATGTCGAATCAGATTATTTCTTAGTATTTTTCCTGTCAGATCTGTATTCAGAGTATATGAAATCATAAAAAAGTGCTCAAGAAAATCTATCCGGAAAGCTAACAATCAAATTTAACGAATAATGAAAACGTGAGACGATTGCGGACACAATTGAATTTCGTATAAAAGCGACTAAAAATCTGATCAAAGTTGAACTTACAAACGTTATACTTATAAGTAGATGAAGCTTTAAGCAAAAAAATGTTAGAAAGGAGATTTGAAAATTTGATCAGAAAGGTTTAACTAGATAGTTTAGGAAATCAAAAGCCTCTTCTGAGTACGTCTCACAGCCCTACTTAAGAGAATTTAATTATGCAGACAAATTGTAGACAAATAAATCGTTTTAAACAAACTATTTTACATATATCCTTTGCAGGAGGTTAGATTTATTTTTGGTTGTTGGCATGTTGAGGCGATCAAGTGTTTGATTACTGCGTTCTTTATGCAGAGGTTACCAACACAACTGAGGTCGTCCTCCATCGCGGTGGGTCTTCTGCCTTACTTATGTCAAAGGTAAGCTTATCGGATTAACTTTCTAAACAGGGAAATTTTGTGAACACATTTAGCTAGCAAATGTGTGCTTCATTCTCTTACCTTTACGGGCAGGATAAAGAAGGAAATAGGATCAAAAGCGCTGCACAAATCTGCCGTAGGAGCCAGCAGAAATAATATCGCTAAGAGTAATTACACATTACCCGAATTATCGTGGGCTGCATCACAGAAGTTGTATTTCAGCGTTTGGCTGGTAGGAAACATTGCTGGGGGAAACGTTTTAGACCTTTAGTCTTTATATAACCTCTGGGCTGTATGCAAACAGAAGACACAGGTAACCTTAGTTTGTAATATTATTGTTGATCTTACTGTGAATATTATGTAATTTTAAAATTTACGTATAGGTAAGCCCGGCTAAGAGTAAGTTTCTTTAAAATAAAATTTCATTAAAAAAAAGTGAAGCGAACCACCATGCATGCTGACTACATACAACTTATACATATTCACAACGATACATTACCTTCTCATGCGTATTTACGGGTCACGCTAGACGACTTTTAATGTAACTGGGCCAATGTGATTGGGATTCAGCCAATAAAAATCGTGTCGAACCCGTGTTATAATATAATGTATGTAGGAAGCAAGCAAATCCAGTGTTCTCATGGTTGCTGATAGAATGGTTAATTCAGCCATTGGAAAGTACTACTGAAGATGTATCCAAAACGTGTGGCTGATGAAAAGTCTAACAATGACAACGGACTCAACAAGTAAAACTAAATAAATTGGTAGTTTTTCAAGTAGTTTTAACTAAGTAATTTGCAGGCTTTGCTGACTGTAACACACAACCGCAATTAAAAATTATAATATAACAATAGGAGATATTAAAATTTATAATAAAAAGTGAGATAGTAAACCATAAACATTTACGGATGGTGGAAAAACTGTAAAATGTCACAAAATCCAAGCAAACATTCGAGGCAGAATTGGAGTGATTCTTCACGGTGAAAGGTTGTGGACGAGCTATAACAACATGCTTACGATAGATAGACATGCGATAGACTGATAGATTATGGAGTAGTGTCCCTAAGGGCAAGTTGAATATCATTAAACTTTATAATAATTATCGGTATGTAGAACCATACATGACTTCCATGTTCTAAGATTTATATTTAAAATCATTTTCGAAAAGAAATATTTCTATAGAAATTACTTCTTTCTACTTCTTGTTTCAGCCTTAACCACAGTACTGTGGACACTAACGTACAGTATACCACCTCACGTTAGAGTACTCGATTTTCGCTGATGATGGAAGTAGATGGCACTGCCGAAACGTCTGGTTTTGCAGAAAACATTGGACCACCGGCAAACAGCCCGGGAAGGAATTTTAAGATCAAACTACTTCTTTGTTCCCGATAATGTAGTACAAATATACAAAATTATCCCCTCCCCCTTCAACTATCATTTTCATTTATAGAAAATTACCCCTCCCCTTCAACTACCCTTTTTATTTGTAGATATTTCATCTACCTTTTTACAGTGGATTATTATGACCTTCATTTCAGGGTACTTTATTTATCAAAATTAAGTACTTTACTCTTGTTAAAACATAAAACGTTGCAGGCAAACTACCCCTTCACCTTAACCGATCTTCACCAAAATCAACAGGCCATGAGTCGTCTACAATTCAGGTAGGTATGCAAACAATTATGTGTTATGTTTGAATTTGCGGCAGTTATCGCTCGCCATAGAAAAAATTCGACACAGACAGACACACACAGACACTTTTCTTCATGTTTTGAGGGTAGTACAATCAGAATCAGTCCTTATCACGAACATGATTTTTTCGCCATCACCATAATTCCATTTCCTTATGGAACATGGAAGTAAGAAAGGAGATGATGGAAACGCTGTGAATGAGATGAATAGTGACAAATTACCTTGTAAAATTATATAACCTGTAGTGTTCCACAATTGAGTCTACAGAGACAATTGTACTCTAACAAGCTTGCATCAAATTGTACTCTACCTAACATATAACTTGCATCAAAAAGTAGGATAAAGTGTTGTAGACGCTGTGTCTAACCTACAAACTCTTTTGCATAACAATAAAGTGCTAATGAAAATTGGATACTTTATGATTGACGATTGAAACTGATAAAAGGTTTTCTGTACACATTACTTTCTTCTAAACGTTCAACATAAACTGCCTCAGGTCACTGGTTTGTTGGATAAAGTTTTCAAACGATGTTTGATACTGTATAACTGTTTCATAGTTCAGTAATTACAAACTCAGTGTATCTAGAATATTTAGTTAGTTAAAGAGACCACTGCGAATAGTTTGTGAGGTATAACGAACTTTGTGCGGTGTCCTAATTCATTCCTGTCTCAAGTTACCGTAACTATATCACACGTTAGTGGCAAGTTCACTACTCTTATATCCGCTTGCAACTAATGATAAAGTAAAGGAGCAAATAAACTTCATCTAACTGTATCACTATCGACAGATCTGGAACACAAATCATACAGTTCATTTTCATATATAACAGCCTGTGTTACACAGTAAACTTTAATGCTCATATTAGTCCTTCTCTTAATATAATATGCCTGTCAATATGTGTTTTCCTGAAGACTTTTAAACCTATAAAGATTACAGGCAACAAACTATTTTTCTGCTTCCAAATTTTTCTATATATAACGAAGGCGAATATTTCTTTATATTTTCCAGTAGAAACAAAACAAATTTGTTCCAGAAATGTTTAAATAGTATAAAATATATCATCTAAATTTTTCAATTAACTATTTTTTTGCAGAGTAATCGTTATGATTGGAAAAATAGAGGAAGTTTAAAATTTGAACAATATTGTAGTACAAATACTGAAAGTATTAATCAATCTTATTCTCGTCTTATTAAATACTTGTACCCAAATCATCATTAATGGAACCTCTCTTCTACACAAGTGCAGTGATACTGTGATGATACTTAAAATAAATGATAATGTTACAAGTTTTTCATATAACGCAGTTTAAAACAAGTAAAGTGCAAGTATACGTATGACGTATTAGTTATGAGGCTAATTGTATTGCCACAACTAGTGTCGTTGCTGTCTATGTGTACATAAACCTTTGATCCACGGCTGTGACGCGACAAGACTTCTCCAGAAATGCTCTGAAATGTACTGGCGGTACTGTTTATTTTCCTGAAGCGTGACGTTCTTATTTGGTAAGTCATTCCCGTTGACTAAGTACGTAATTAACAACGGGTCTGACACTATAGTTTTTTAATTCAGTTTTCTATGGAGCCGTGATATGCATACCAACATTATCGACACCAAAGAAACAGTATTACGGCCCAAAAACGTAGTGACTTTTCAAAACTCGCCTTTTCCATTTTAGTAAATTTTACGGGAACTGAAAAAAAAGGTTTTATTTATTATTTCCTAGTCTAAAAAACTATTTCTTTTGCTCAGTATGACTCTTAAAGTTGTCTTGTAACGAAATTATTAAATTTTAAATGTATTTAGTACGACAAAGAGTAATTTGAAGTATAGAAATAGCAACTCTTGTTACGGAAACATGGATAATGCAAGCTTTTCTGAGAAAATTTTGTTCAAAATTAGTAGGCCTATATCTACAAATAAGATAGGCGTACTTCCATATTTAGTATTATTACGGTATAATGAAAATAAAACATTGGACCGAATAGAAGGGTAGTCAAACTGAATTCATCATGATATATATCAGAAATCTAAGATACGTAGATGATAACGTGGAAGCATACGCACGGAGGTACAGAGATACAAATGAACACATATACACCTTATTTAATCAACTGTTGATCTTAGTCAATAACAATGGTCAAATGTAGGATCCAGTACATAGTATTCAATTTACAGTAACAACGGAATGATTAATATTGTCACTAAATAACGATGGCAACCTCATACTAATATCCGCGCAGGTACCATGCTGTTCCACTGTGCAACGGGTTCTCACCTAATACATTTTTAGAAGTCCTTATATTTTCAGACTTTTATTATTTCGTTTTCAAGTTTCATAGTATCTTATTTATAATAAATAACAACTCACTTAGAATGTCCTTTTACTAAGACTCTTTTATATGACGATGCTACATGACCGATAAAAAATATAAATTTATCACGAGTACGCCTTTTTCCCTGTCACACGAAAGCTGTAGGTTTCGTAAAGTTTTCGTAGACGGCTTATGAATCATTTGTTAAAATACTGGAAATTGAGGAAGTGAATTACTAAGAAACCGTTAATTACAATTTAAGTTATATTTAGAATAAATAAAACAACAATAATACTCATGTACAACCATTCTTAAATTTTACAGTTGTCCAATACACGCTATCGTCACAAAAAATAAATATCATCTAATTAACACTGTCACAATAAATAATACACGACACTAATTACAAATGTCCGCACACACTAATTAACTGTAGGCCTAATTTTTTTGAGATTACAGAGCTGTAAAACACCGCGCTGAAATCGTGATCTCAAATTGCAGACTGACCGCCGGCCAGTTCCGAACCATGTATTTATACCCCGCCGAGGTTGGCAGATTCTTCTTCCGCTTTCTGAGTGACGCGTCGAAAGCACGCGTAGTTGGAGGCGCCCAAAGAAACTGGAAAGTTCCATCCTACCCAATGCCGACCTTGTATGCATCCGTACTTTGCTTACGGATGCATAATCATAACCATGGTTAAGGAATACAAAGCATGGTCCTTTCTAATTATATTACGGTTTCAGCACATTAACAATAATACCTGAATATATGCTGTAGGAGGATGCCTCCAACCGTCTTGTAGGAAGATACATTGTACCTTATCATTGTAGTCCTTTCCACAAACTTTCTTATAATCCCCACTATAAACGGACATTCAGTATTAAAAGTAAATTTAATCATAAGGAATAAAATTATAAATAATTCTGTAAATTAGGGTGGCTCTTAGAAACGCGTGTGTTTCCGTTAAGCAATTTTTTTCTGGTAGGGTAACAAGTTAGGAATTATGAAGAGTTTTTCAAGAAAATGTAGATCGTTCCAAGGACTAGACGTGGATAATGAGAATGCTGCAAATGGCGAAAAATTGTCACTAATCTGAGACTAAAAGGTTTAAAAGATTAAATAGGAGATTAAATTGCATATAGGAGATTAAAAGTACTAGGAAAGGAACAGACCGATTGGTGGAGAGAAAACAGCGTTAGAAGTATTTAATAGAATATATTAAATACAGTCAGGACAGGCTTGGATTCAAGTATCTTCGATTATTAGTTTGTAACAGTATAAGTCCTTTCAGTAGTGTAGTTGCGATCTCAGTCTGTTGAAGTTTCTGAATTGCAAAGTGATGACCAGATCGGATAGTTGCTACAGTATCATAGTTATTGAGAAAAGACCTTATTCACCGCGCCCCACTTTAACTTATTTAGTTATTTGAGTTTGTAATATGCGCTATTATAACTGCTCACAACGATTTGTTAACTACGACAGCAGCAAACCGACCCAATAAACTTTAGTTAACTATGTCATACCACCACGGTCTGAAACACGATGTTACAAACCCTTTCCGTTTTCAAAACCTTCGTCACACCACATATTTTTATGTCAATATTATCCGTTTATAATTTTTTTTTGTTTAAAGCACGCTTCTATACACATTTGTACACTACGCCGCGAGATTTGTTGACTGTCTTTGGGAACGTTTTTAAAATACGTCCAAATTACTGATAAAACGAAACCAGTAAGCGTCTACAAGTCCTATATACACCATCAAACATTTAAGTATCAATCCTGTACTAAACTCTTAGTTAACCATTTTGTATTATTCTTCGGATAGTATAAAAGTTGACGACATTGGAGAGATAGTTTGCTTTATTAGTACCAAATGCAGAGACGTTATGATTTCTGCAATCGGTTGGTAGGCCTACATTCTTGCACCTCATTCGTTTACACAAAAGGCACAAAGCTGCCCTTGGCTTGGTCCACCAGTGTAGCCAATGAATCCCATCTATGTCGGCTACTTGTGTTTAAATACCTGAGTTCACCCGAAACATTATCCTTCCATCAGTCCTTAGGCGTTCCTCTCTATGCGGGCTGCTACGCTTTGGTCCATCAGGTCTAGCATAGGAATTTCTAGCTGTTTCGGCCAACCCAAAGACACGGTATCAGCAGTGATACGGGAACAAAAATACAAACACCGCTTAAGTTTTCGAGAACATACTTGTCTCTTTCCTACAAAGAAAATGAGAAAACAGACAGAAAACGTCACACGTTGGTTTTTTTTAGCAATAGAAGAAATAATTTTCTACCTGTGATTATTGAATATTTTTTAGAGGCGGAAACTTGAACCTCACAAAATCTATTGTTTTAAATATCTAATTCCAGAAGCCATTATTACCTACAGCGTGAAATACACAGAAAACCGACAGGGACTATTAAAACCATACTTAACAATTTAAAACTCCACCAGACCATAAAAAGTGTAAATTTCCATGAACTCTTCATTAAAATTACAAAACACCCCTAAGTGCTTAGTGTATAAAAGAAGGTAATTTACCGATTTGCAGATAAACGTAATATAATGATAGGAGTATAAAAAATATATAATTGAAACAGAATACGTATTTAAGAACTTACATAGAGCAATCACAAATAATAATAACAAGGGTAGGCAAGACTCACATTCACAATCAACGCTCTGAAGAAAAATTATTCAACTATTAAAAACCACAGATATTGAGATCGTATTGCAGAAAACAAAGAGAGATTTATTGCCCATCTGAATAGGTGGGCAGGTTGTCTAAGGAAGTTTGGAAATACAAGCCTAATGGACAACAAAGTACAGGGATACCTAGAAAGCATTGGTGAAGTGAATCCTTTGGCATCGGAACAGATGATTCGCCTAGTGCCTGATACAAGAAGAACAACAAAAACAACAAAGATATAGAAATACTGAGTATCCAAAAAACCAAAAACAACAACTTTATAATTAATTCTATAATTACATAATAATTAAGTCTATAATTAATTCTACAATAAACAACCCTATAATTACTCTATAATTAATTATTTTGTATATAGAGACCTCTCATGATACAGATATATTCTGCGAAACGTGCATCATATTAAAACACAATGATAATAAAATAAGTGTACATTCTGCTTGGAGAAGTAATTGTGATTTACTACTATAAATATATATATGTGTGTGTGTGTGTGTGTGTGTGTTTTGTGATGCGCATGGGTCGTATAAAATAAGTCGGTTGAATCCTATATTGGAATGTTTTCAGATTAATTAATGATAATTTAAAATTCCACTATGTGAATTAGTATCGTGTATGACAAAAAATCAAATTAATTGTACTTTGTCTGTAGACCTTTTTACAAAATTAAAATAATTTTTTTCTCTTATAATCTGATACATAAAATTTGTTACGAGTTCTTTTCTCTTTTCAGTTTATAAGTGTTTGTTTTAAGTTTATAATAAAAAATGTGCTCTTTTCCGTTTATGACAAATAACGTTCAAGATGGTGATGATCCAGTCTGGAAGACAAATGTAAATCTGGATAGCGCTGCGATCTCCTCCTGTCCGGCGTTCAGGGTCGTTTTCCGGTTGAGCGCTTCTATAGATTGTAGTAAATTAATTTTAAACGTAATTTATTTTGTGTATTGAGTGTACAAAATGATCCAGCAAACTTCAAGTGTCTTTTTTTAAATTCTTATGCGGACAATCTTTTACTTTACCGGATTAGCACTATTTAATAATCAACTCGCGAACTTTCGGACTTTTGTTCGTACGCTTTCGTAGAAAAAGCGTGTAGACTCGAGCAGCACGACCACACGTTTCCAAGTTCAGAGAAAGCCTGTGTTGAACGATACGAAGTAAGAAATCAACTGATATTTTAGCCAATTTCTCGATCGTTGATTGGCTGCTACACACCCTTTCCCTGTGTCTTAAGTTAAGATAAAGTTGCTAGTGTACAATATTGACAAAGTGCAAATTATAACCTGTCGAAAACCAATTTAATTTTATTACTTGTCTACAGGCTCATAAAAAGTTCTTTAATAAAATCTCATAAATTCCATTATTCAATTTACAAACGAATATTGCCACTTGATAGGTCTTTTATTAGGGGATTCTAGTGCAAGTCTCATGTCATAATTTTTATTTTAACGAAAGTTATTTAATTTAATATGTTTTTTATAATTATCCCGTAACATAGTTACATATTCTCGCACACGCGCACTCATTAATGCCTACGCATAATTTTGCACCACTTCACAACACTAATTGTTTTTTTAAGTGTCTAAAATTTACTTAAAACTGACAAATTGAACACGTCTATTATTGCCTGTTATACACTGTACAAACCTCCAGTCTTTACTTATACAAATTTTATTACATACATTATATAATTTCTTTATAAGTAACTCGTTGAGTTGCTTGCAGGATTCTTATATTATCAAATTGTAATCACTTCTGCAAGTAGATTGAACTATTTTTTATCGTTTTTTTTAATTAACCTCACGCACTTTTCACTGACGGTAATGGTATCTTCAGAGGCTTCTAGATAATTTAACGAGTAATGTAATTGATTTGATTTAAATTTTGACATGGAATCCATAGGTATGTAATCTCTTACTCGCACGTTTCGCGAAAATCGACCGTTATGTTTCAAATGTACTTTCGGCATACCACTATCTCACGAACCGCTCAACCAATCCCAGCAAACCAGGTGTCAAGTGATCGAGTCACTCGGCCCCCTTCCAGCAATAGCACTGAGAATTTTGACAACTGACTTCAGTCGCCTCTAGGCTTTGTGTGCGTGAGGGTGTTTTTGCGCCGAAAATTTCTAAATTGCTCCACTAAAACTTAAATATCTCGGGAACTACAAGTCCGATCGCAAAAATAAAAAGTGCGTTGTGATCCTCAGAACTAAATCTCTCCAATTACACCAATTCCGAGTACCAGAAGCACTCACAGAAAATAATAACAACATTTTAACTCAAAAATTTGAAATGTCTCGACCTAAAAATCGCGATACAACTCGAACAAAAATTTTCAAACCGAAAACCGGCAAATCCTATGCAGAGCGTCAACAGGCCTATCGTTTGAGACTAAAATCAAAGAAATCGGCCGAGAACTTAGAAAATGGCAACCATTTGAAGATTGACGAAACCCCGTCAGCGCCCAAGCGGCCCGCATCTCCGATACCTGGGTCATCCGGTGTGCCACCAAAGCGACTCAGATCGAGCGTACGGCTAGCTATCAAGAAAACAGACGATGAGAACATTAAGACGATGAGAGCTGTTTATTTAACCAACCCTTCATTCCTTCCCAAAGCACAAGTCTGCCCATGATTCCATGTCTACCGGTAGTCCCACGACTACCAGGTTTAAATTTTTTTGCTTGTTGCAGACTTTATGTACTTAGTCAGCTGTGTTTAAATACAAAATGGATAATACATGTAGACCAAAATTAAGTTCCCTAAGAATAACATTATTGAAATATTTCACAAAATTACAAAATACCTTTACTACTACTGGTACCAGAAATTTCAAAACATGAAATAAACCTTCTTGCCACAAATAATATAAAAAACAGTGTCGTTTTCACGGTACAAATAAAAAACACATAAGATACAAAATTAAAATCATTCAACACGTCAAATATGTATACAAACATTCTCATTGATGAAACTATGAGTGTTATCATAAACAAAATGAAAACAGATATTGAAAATGACACATAGGCAATTAGCTAATTATTTAAAAATTATTTTTATGAAATTTTTTTAATATGATAACAAACCATATATGTAAATACATATATAATGTAATATATACAATAGTAGTCTTTACTTCTGATCGTGAATAATGTAACAAAGTTCAATAATCTAGGTCTTACGAACGTAGTTCGTCCGTAACATGTAGCAAATCTCAACAATTTTATAGATTCATTAGTGACTTGACGTATGTTTAACTTTCCATAATGTAGGAATATTTGTTTAAATGGAAGGAATATTAGTATGTTCTACAAGTATGGGCTTTATTAATAACCTAAAGTTAATTAAATTTATCAACAGACTTTTATTGCTTTAGCAAAACAAACCCACGTTGTATCGGTCCCGATCTTACAGTCAATTTAAAAATTCTATAATAGTAAATCCAAGTCAAACATGCTTTAAGAGACACTTCGGTCTTGCTGAGCACTGTACTGACAATAAATTAAAACTGAACAGCCTGTACTACACCTAAAATATTATCATCGATTGCAAGGCTAACTTCATTTTGCAAATCTGTGAATATATCTGCAATTGCTTATGTCATTACTTCATTTATTGTAACAAAACTGATCATTATGGCAACATTTTTCATTATTGCTGCATGATTTTTTGGAATATTTATTGCTTCAGAAAAGATTACTTAATAAAATAGGAAAAGAATTATTACGGAAAAGTCGAAACTTACTAGTTTGAGATAACTACCTGAAACTTGATTTACATGATGGAACGTATTTGCAGTGCAGTGATTTATAAAAGTTGCAAATCCAAAACAATAATACATTGCAAACTCAAATAATAGATCACATTATATTACATTTTATCATTCCAGGAGATACACATCGAAACAACTAAATAATGTTACGGGTCAATAACAGAAAGTCATTGTAATAATTCAGGTGTAGCCAGGAGCAGGTAAATCAAAGTTTCCGTATCCCCATAATGCGTTCTATTCTGTCCACATTTGTTTCCTTTCCCGTATATCGTTGTTATATTTCCTGCTAACATACTCAATTTATAACATTCAGGTGTCGGTTTACATCCGCTGTCGGCATTGGTTGCCACCACCTAATTGCGTCATTAGCAACTCTCTGTCTGTCTCTATCCTTCCCTTTGTCACTTTCTCATTTGTACACAGGTGAACCAACAATTTAATTACGTTGTCTTCATGCATAACACTGAACTGTCACGCTGAAATATGAAATATATGTACTTAATATTCGGTAAGATTCTTTTGGAAGATCTTATCTCTATTTATATTCCTGTCCAAGATGACAGACTATCAAATTCCTGCGCAACATCCAAGAGTATTCTAGAGGATACTACCTTATCTTGTTTCCATTACTTTCCCATTTCATTTATCGTTCGGGGCTCCTGATCAATGACAGAATTGCTTGAATTCCTTGAATCGTTTACTTTTACAATAATTAATAAGTAATGTTTTCACGAGACTGAAGCAATTATAAAACAATCTAACATACTAAGATGATAACAAATTACTAACATAATAACAGAACACAATAATACGAGTAATAATCATAACAAATTAAAACTGTTATTCGCAACTGGCATTTTCAGGCAACGTCTGAACTTATTGCTCACTCCACGCAGTGCGCGAGGAAAAATACTTCGGGAAGTATTTTATCTCGGGCAATGGCCAAAATTAATTGTGCGCTCCGCGGACTGTGTATTATGATTTACACATTGATCAAAATTAAACTCTATTTCTAGGAATGTGCAAATAAAAATACCCACTCCGCAGAGTGAGTATCTTATTTTACTCACTTCGCTAATTGAGTGTATTACTTTTGCTGAACTGACTATAAGCGCCAACCTAGAAGCATGGCTCTTATCTACAAGCATGTTGCAGCATATCAGTCACCTTTCCATCTTGCACCTGCCTACAGTAAAGCTTAGTTTCACTGTCAGTTTGACTGTCTGTTTCATCAATTATATTATTAACCGACATTAACACACGGTTGCCGTTTTTTATTATAAAATGAAAGTTCAGTTTGAAAGTAAGTTACGTGAGTTGGTAAGTAAACAGATAGTCCTGCTTTTGATTAATGATGAACAATAAAAAATTGTAATTGCAGAAACCACTTTTAATCGCAGAATTTTATATGAAACGGATTAAATTTAACCAACAACGATTATCGGCGAATTCGGAGATTCGATGTAGAGACCGTAAACACTTAATCAAAGAGCAAAGCTTTATTTGCAGTAATTAGGTATTATTCTCCAGTAAGTGAGATGTGTGATCATCTTTATGGAAAGTAATAAACTTATTAAAAAGAGATTAAAAACTCAAAGCCCATTTTCCAAAATAAAATAAAATAAAACAAAAGTAACACAAAATGTGCATGAGTGAGGCGTGCGAACTTGGATGCATATAAAGTTCTTTTGTGTAAACGGGTCTGAGTAAAATTTAAATATGCACTTCGCGAAGTAAGTAAACTAATAATCACTCCGCGGGGTGGATATTTTGATATCACAATCCCCAAAATAGAATTTCATTTTGAGCAGTGTGCTATGCAAAATTCTCAGCAAAATATGAACTCCGCGGAGTGCACAATTCATTTCGCCCATCGCCCAAAATAAAATCCCGCGAGGCAAAATACTCACACTTGAGAGACCAAAAACTTGGACAATACCCGCAATCGGGAATTGTTAGTAACGTAACAGCCAATAAAAATGATATTTAAAAATAACAATAAATTATAAATTAATGCAATCCTGTAGCATAGTTTGTAAATATATATATTTTAACAATACAAATTGTTAATTTAAATGTATTTTAAATTGTGTAGTGGTGAAGCTCATATATTACTGATAACGTGTATTTATAAATGGAATTTGGGTGTAATCGTAATAAGAGTAGTCATTTTGAATTGTAACATGTTTTCATTAATTTATTCAAAAAAAATCACAAGTGTGTTTAAAATCGCATTTACTTCTCCATAAAATACTCATTATTGTTTGTTTAAACGTTTCTTTGTTGCAGTACATTCATCATAAAATAAATCATATATCCTATATTAACAAAAGTATATACTTAACATTTATTTGTTAATCTAAAATTTCTCGACCGCTCAGTCTGACTGTGTGATTTATTGCAGTTTTGTTTTCTTTTCTTTATATATTTTTTTATTACATTACTTTATGCATTGCATACATCTTATTGATTTATAAAAAAAAATTTAAATTGACTAATAGAATTTTTAGTCTTTTTCTATAACTTCCAACTAAGTTACTTTATCCATTGCGTATAATATCACTCACTGATTACTCACTGAGTAATCACTTTACAAGCTTTAAATAAAAATGTACATTTACTAAATTAATTGTTAATCATGCAAGCAAAATTTTAAATTAATTGTTCTACAAAACTTTTATTTATTTTTAAATTTTAAAGTGTCTTTTCAATTTCTTTATTCTCTCATTTACAAATTATAAATTGGTTATTTGTCACCTCGATCCTGTAGATCGTACCCATGTCCTCCGTTGATCCGTAGGTCCTCTTCTAATGGAGTTACCTGCACGTTCTCCGGTTGCACTTGTCATCCTTCAGTTCTCGTTCCTCATGGTCCCATCTGGTTGCTGTAGTGTAGAGTGATATGTTGCTCTGCACCAGCTGCTGTTGTCCTAGCAGACGCCTCTATTGTTCTGCATGGGGTTCCTCTGTCTGATGTGACCTCGTTGGTTGTCTTGAGTGCTGAATGTTTATGGTTGTAGACTTGTAGAGTATGTTCGATAATCGTATTTAAAATCAAACTAAGAGTTACTGTTTGATACTTGGATGAACGTATCATCCATCCGACTTTACAGTTTATTTAAAAATCGCATCGATACTGAACATAGCGTCCCGCCGCTTCTGAAGACTGATTGAGAGTATTAAAAATTCGCGTCGCCAACGTGTGACGATTTAAATTGTAAAAATAATCAAGAAAATACAAAATTTTAAAAATTAAGGTTGCGAGCTATTAAGCCATTTAAATCTCACTGTAATAATATAAAAAACCTGTATGTACTCAGTATGGGAGGAAGCAGTAATTAGTTAATACGAAGATACTCTAATAAAAAGACAAATTGTAAAGAGTTATTAATATCGTATTTAACCCTTTGCTTGTTATCAGGCGCTGACCTGTTGATTCCAGACTCGACATGTTTTCCGAGTCTTGTGTAAGTTAGAATAAGATAAAAAACCTAATGTTAATAATTAAAAATCTGAAGACACAGATAGTCGCTAAAACAACTTATTTAAATTATGTATATTTATTTAGGGATAGTTTGTATAAATAAAAATGTTAACTTAAAGAGAGGCAGGGACTATACTCTCGCGCAGTAATTGCCCCTCTACCATTTTGTCCAGTACCAGACGAAGCGAGCAAAAATCTCTCTCTCGCTATGGTGACTTCATGCAGTACAGACGTACGAGCTATGCTCTTACACTATGTTACCGATACTTTCGTTTACCTTAATGTGGTATACAAGAAATTGCTGCTGAAAGCATATGTATGTGTTAACTAGTATAGCTATGTAAAAAACAAGAGACTTAAAGTGTAACTCGAAACGTAAAAAAAAGGTGTAACACAAGATGACTTCGAACTTCAAGAACTAACAACACTTCCAACATCATACCTGGAGATGTGAACTATCAGAACTCACAAACTCTAGTAGACACGACAGAATATGCAGATCAGGACATCCGAGAATCTACAAGTACCATCGTAGAAAGCTCAATCTACCCTGCGGACTTTTGAACCCTTTGATGACAAAGACCAGACCGTGATGACGACGCCGCTATTCCGGATTCCCAAGACGGACACCCCAGGACGAGGTTTCTGCATACCAATTAAAAGGTGACTCGATAGCCTGTCTATCGAGGCTTACTAATATTTGTTACACAACACACCTTAAAAGAGACTTTTCAGAGACTATTAACTTTGTAAAGATTAAAAAAATTAAATCTAAGAATTTAATGTAACTATTCAAACATCATACGTTGTACCAGTTTATATGCTAATGTATAGTAATATAATTCAAGTAATAATACTTGAATTGAGTATAACTAAAAGTTTTAATGAATAAATACCGAAGGTTACCCGGATCCGAGGTATAGCTAAATAGAATCAATTTTGATCCCAAAGTTTAAAGAAAGCATTCAAATAACTTTAATAATTTAATTAGTAATGTCATGGGATCTGTCAGTAAATGTTTTAAATGTTAAATAAAGAGAAGTCGTCTTGTTACACACATATAAGGAGTGCTTAAATCAATAGTATACCTTCCCATTGTTTCCTTACACAGTTAGTAAGTAATTTGTTATATTAATTATTTGTGATACATTCTGTTACAACGTAGGCAGCCCATCTAATTAACGGAGTTTAATTACGATGGGTTCCCTGGATTTGTAACGCGGCGAAAAGACGTAACAAACGGACATAGCGTACCGCCGCGACTGAAGACTGCTTGAGAGTAAAATTTTCTCTACTGTGCCCGTATTTATATTAAATCAAGAAACCACACCTGTCGGAACAGAATTCTGGATGTCAGAAATTGTTCGTGGCGTCTGTTCCCCCACTATCGTCCAATTTCATATTTTCGCACATTTATGCCAATCGCAATGTCTAATGCGGATTTCAAGGTGTTCTAACATTGTCTGATTTAATTACACCTATTCTACGTAATTACCATCGGACTTGCATAATTCGTGTAATTACTACGCTCTTAAAATCGCACAGAATTCGCACTGAACTTCCTATTCACACCGTTTTCGCACTGCAAATGTGTATTATTTTTATGCAATTTGTAACGAAACAAATGTTACAAAAGAATAGTAAATAATAGTGGAATCCGATCCAGAGAGGAACCAAGAAATAATAATTGAAAGCAAATTAAAGGAAAACTATTTGGTTTGACTTATATAATATTATCCAGAAACCCAGAAATAACCCAGTAGAATAGGGCAGTAAACAGAAAAAAGTGAAATAAATAAACCTAGTAGGACTAATCAACTTACCCTGAATAATAATCCAAACCCAATAAAGAGTACCTAATCCATATAATAAAATTGTATTAATTATAATCATATAGGCCTATAATCAACGAAAGAAAAAGGGACACAAACCTTTAAAGTAATGAGTGTGATCATAAGAAATAGCGACACAGACTACCGTTAAACAGTGTAATTATTTTTGATGGAAGTGTTTTGTTATTATTAGACAGAATTTTAGTTTATCATACAGACAATAGTTTAGCAGTATAAATAAACTAAAACTGTCAAAAACAATTATTATTATTAAAAGTTTTGTTGTATGTTATAAGATTTTATGTCACCAGTTAAGTTATGTAAATATATTTATCTCAGGTAGTCAAAGTAGAAATTACAATCAATCATAACAAATTTTTCTACCACATATCATAGAAATTCAAATTAATAAGGTTTTACAGTTATAAACTGAGGCATGTTTAGTATCAAATTGTTTATAATTATCTAATTAATAATTGTATAAACATTGCATATATAATTATAGTATAATAATAAAATTATCTATTAAAGGTAATTTATAAAATATAATGTAGGTAATGGGTGTTGATCCTATAACATTTAAACTGTACATAAATGACCAATCAAAATTTAAGAAATTTGTATGAGTCAGGTAACTAAAAGAAAGAAGAAATAACACTTAATTGTTAATTGTGATGGAAAGCAGTTGAATAGTGCGTGTCTAGAGATAATTAAAAGTATATAAAAATAGATAACCCGTTTGTGGAAGAAGATCTGAAGGACCATCATCGAAGATAATAATACTTCCACTACAATTTTTATGAACAAATAATACACACAATCAAGAAAAATATTCAGAATAGACCAGGAACCCTTCAGCAATATCGTCTAGATGTGTAAAGTATAATTTGACAATATTTTTTTTTCAACAAGGAACAACCACTAGACAATATAACAATTTACACTAACACTAATCACTAGTCAACATTTTAAAGTGCAACCAAATTCAATATATAAGCTAACAGTGATTACAAGGAAAACATTTATTGTACACATTAATAAACTACATTATTTTCTGAGACGGACACATTGAATATCGTCAAAACTTGTATGTAACTTAATATATAATTTGTGTAAATTTTTAGATTATAAGTAATATATTGTTTGTAAAGGTACTCTCTATTATTAATCAACATGCAAAGGAACTTTTCGTAGCAGCCACAAGAATTCCCACGAAATATATTAAAATTATTTAATATATAAATCCTGAGATAAATATCGACCCTGTGACAACCTTATGTATCGAATGGAATTTTCCAATAATTTGAATTTATGTTACACAGATTAAATCATTATGTTATTAAATCATATCCATGAGTTATTATTCCATTAAGATAGTGTTATAAATTGGCGCACCAACTAGTGAGGCTGAAATTAGGGAATATTAAGTGAAGAAATTGAATCAAGCAAATTAATTTCCTAATTTTTAGCTGGCGACTGCTATAAGTTCCAAGAAATAATAAAGATGCGTAAGAGGGCTACATCGTTGAAACGGACGAAGGAGGCAGAGAAGGAAGTCAGGATGGAAGAGAAAGAAGTAACATCGGTGGAGGATGTGGAGACGGTAGCAAGAAAGGAAGATAGAGGAGACCCGAATCTTATAAAATTAATGGAGTTAATGAATAGTATGAATGAGAAATTGGACAAGAACAAGGAAGAAACCAATGACAATTTTAAGAAGCAGAAGGAAGAAATCACGGAAAACTCAAAGAAACAAAATGAAATTTTGAGTCAAAACTTATTAAAACAAATGGAGGAACAAAACAAGCAAACGAAGGAAGATTTGAAGAAGCAGAAGGAAGAATTCACTGAAAACTCAAGGAAACAAAATGAAATTTTGAGTCAAAACTTATTAAAACAAATGGAGGAAAAATTCGATAACATCAAGGAAGATAACAGACAAACGAATGAAAAAATTGATAGCATCAAGGAAGATCACAGACAAACGAATGAGAAAATTGATAGCATCAAGGAAGATCACAGACAAACGAATGAGAAAATTGATAGCATCAAGGAAGATAACAGACAAACAAATGAGAAAATGAGTGAAAATTTAATAAAACAGATGGAGGAGAGATTTGACCAAAACAAAGAAGAAACTAACGAAAATTTTAGGAAACAAAACGAAACCACTAATGAGAGTTTAAAACGGATAAATGAGAAAATTGATAGTATTAAGGAAAGTACTAATGAAACTTTAAAGCAAACTATAAGTGAAAATAATAACCAAATGAAGGAAGAGTTCAGACAAATCAATGAAGAGAATTTAAGAAGAATTAATGGTAGAATTGAACAAGTCAATGATACAATTAACCAGAAGATGGACAAAATCAATGAGGAAAGGAAGCAAGAAATAGCTGACACTAATGAGAGATTAAGAAAAGCTAACGAAACCATCATACAAAATAAAGCAGTGATAAATACCAGAATAGACCAGGTCCAAGAAAATAGTCGTATTCAAATAGAAGGAATACAAAAGGAACAAGAAAATTTAGTTAATTTACAGAAACAGACCGGAGAAACGTGTGACAATATTAACACTACGGTGAATAATTTAACTGGTCAGGTACGCCAAAATCAAGAAGAAATTGAGTTAATTAGAACCAGACCAAATAATATTACTCATGTTTCCACAAATGAAACCAGAGAAGGAATTAATTTCAAAAATTATCGCAGAAACCCCATGGAATTCCTGGCCAGAATTGAGGAACATTTTAATAAACATCGAATAACTATCTGGAGCTCGATTAGAGAGATGTTGGATGAGCATTTTAGGGAGATTACGGACAACTGGTGGACAGCAACCAGGAATGAGATAGTGGACTACGCTCAATTTAAAAAACTGTTTAAAGAAAAATACTGGTCCGAAGCTATACAAAATATTATAAGGGACAACATTTGTCAGGGAAGATATGATGGAAATAGAGGTACATCTCCAACTACTTACTTCTGGGGAAAGGTATGTTTGGCGAGACACCTAGAGCCAAGAATACCAGAAGAATCCCTAGTAACTAAAATGGCATACCATTATGACACAGGAATTGCCAGAGCACGCCTGGGAAGCCAGATTAAAACGGTCCACGCAATGGCTGACTTATTAGAAAATTATGAACACGAGGGTTACTACAAAAGAAGCAGACAACGGACTGATCAGTGCGGTTCAAAAAATAATAACCATGGTATGAATCATAATCAATATAATAACATGAATAACCGGAATAGTTATGTCAACGATCGTAATTACAACCAAAATTTTACCCCAAATAATAACCAACCAGCAAACTTCAATCGAAACCCAATTAACAATAATGATAACAACAGGCCCAATCAAAATTACCATCCGGGTAATAGAAATAATAATAATTATAATAACTACCGAACAAACCAAAATTATAATAATTTTAGGAGTAACTCAGGAGTTAATAACAATAATAATCAGGGTAATTATAATAATAATCGTTCGTACCGACCCCGAATAAATTACATCAGTGCCGAAGAAGGGGATTACTGGAGATACCATCAACCTGGGAGGAACAGTTTTAATAACAGTTATGATCAAAGAGGAAATCCCAGAGGGATGAGTCACCATTATAACCGAGTCAGAAGTAGAAGCCAGGAGGACTTCCGAGAATCAAGGGGAAGTGAACAATTAGACAACCGAGAGGTTGAACAACCAGGAACCAGCACACCAGTCCAGGCAAATCAACAGTCATGCCCAGAAAATAATCATGATAGCCTTAATTTAAACGGAGTGAGGCAGTAATAAACCCTCGCGACCCCTTACTGCTACTAACTACTGGGTACAATAACCACCAAATTCAAAAATATAGTAATAACAAATTACTACCAACTAATGATGAAAAACTAATTATGGAAAATAAAAGAATTTTGAAGTATAACAATAACCAAAGTTTAAGGACGGATAATCAAAATCTTACTATTATTTACAATTATTATTTGAAAAATCTTCGAGAAGAACTGTTGGAGGCAACGGTGACAAGTAGAATCAACCAGCATAATGAAATTTTATACATAACCGCTCAAATTGAAGGAATTCCTACACGAATAATGATAGATACTGGTGCAAATGTATCACTTATTAACGACGCTGAACTGGAGAGATTACAGAAAAAAAGTAAAAATATAATACCTACCTTACCTGTCAATAATGTTATTTTAATAGGTGCCACTGGGCGTCAAAATAAAACAGTGAGAAAACAAGTGTCATTGGAAATAGAAAGCAAAGGTGTTACAATTAATATTATATGCTTGGTCGCAATCGGCCTACCATTCGAATTATTAATCGGATGCGATATGCTGAGGAAATACTCAGCCATTATTGATTTGAGCAAGGAGAAGGTTTCCTTGAACTCAGAAGGTGTTATGTGGACGGCAGAGTTAATAGGAAGCGATGGTGCCCCTCTGAACCGTACCCATCACCAAGTTAGGGAATTAAATTTTTTAAATAATGACACCCAATGCAGAAAAATAATCTATAATATGACAAATGAAGACCTGTGGAACAGTAAATTACAGGAGATAAGAGAGTTTAGACACCAAGGCACAAATAATTTGACAGTAAAACAAGTAGAAGATCTCATTATAATATATAAGAAGTATAAACATGTATTTTCAGAAAAAGTAGGAAAAGTAAAAAACTATCAGTGTAGAATACAATTTAAAGAACCAGCAGAATTCCACAGAAAATCCTATCCTATACCATATTCATTGAAGGAGGCGGTTAGAGCTGAAATTAATAAAATGTTGTTAAATGATATAATTGAGCATAGCCAATCACCATATACTAGCCCGATAGTAGCAATTCAGAAGATAATAATCAACAATCCATGAAAAAATATCACGAGGAAGAAAAGGAAAAAATAACATAAGTAATTATGTCCTCACACCTAATGAAGTGTTCAGAAATAATTACTTCTGAAGGGAGGCAATTTGTAACGAAACAAATGTTACAAAAGAATAGTAAATAATAGTGGAATCCGATCCAGAGAGGAACCAAGAAATAATAATTGAAAGCAAATTAAAGGAAAACTATTTGGTTTGACTTATATAATATTATCCAGAAACCCAGAAATAACCCAGTAGAATAGGGCAGTAAACAGAAAAAAGTGAAATAAATAAACCTAGTAGGACTAATCAACTTACCCTGAATAATAATCCAAACCCAATAAAGAGTACCTAATCCATATAATAAAATTGTATTAATTATAATCATATAGGCCTATAATCAACGAAAGAAAAAGGGACACAAACCTTTAAAGTAATGAGTGTGATCATAAGAAATAGCGACACAGACTACCGTTAAACAGTGTAATTATTTTTGATGGAAGTGTTTTGTTATTATTAGACAGAATTTTAGTTTATCATACAGACAATAGTTTAGCAGTATAAATAAACTAAAACTGTCAAAAACAATTATTATTATTAAAAGTTTTGTTGTATGTTATAAGATTTTATGTCACCAGTTAAGTTATGTAAATATATTTATCTCAGGTAGTCAAAGTAGAAATTACAATCAATCATAACAAATTTTTCTACCACATATCATAGAAATTCAAATTAATAAGGTTTTACAGTTATAAACTGAGGCATGTTTAGTATCAAATTGTTTATAATTATCTAATTAATAATTGTATAAACATTGCATATATAATTATAGTATAATAATAAAATTATCTATTAAAGGTAATTTATAAAATATAATGTAGGTAATGGGTGTTGATCCTATACCATTTAAACTGTACATAAATGACCAATCAAAATTTAAGAAATTTGTATGAGTCAGGTAACTAAAAGAAAGAAGAAATAACACTTAATTGTTAATTGTGATGGAAAGCAGTTGAATAGTGCGTGTCTAGAGATAATTAAAAGTATATAAAAATAGATAACCCGTTTGTGGAAGAAGATCTGAAGGACCATCATCGAAGATAATAATACTTCCACTACAATTTTTATGAACAAATAATACACACAATCAAGAAAAATATTCAGAATAGACCAGGAACCCTTCAGCAATATCGTCTAGATGTGTAAAGTATAATTTGACAATATTTTTTTTTCAACAAGGAACAACCACTAGACAATATAACAATTTACACTAACACTAATCACTAGTCAACATTTTAAAGTGCAACCAAATTCAATATATAAGCTAACAGTGATTACAAGGAAAACATTTATTGTACACATTAATAAACTACATTATTTTCTGAGACGAACACATTGAATATCGTCAAAACTTGTATGTAACTTAATATATAATTTGTGTAAATTTTTAGATTATAAGTAATATATTGTTTGTAAAGGTACTCTCTATTATTAATCAACATGCAAAGGAACTTTTCGTAGCAGCCACAAGAATTCCCACGAAATATATTAAAATTATTTAATATATAAATCCTGAGATAAATATCGACCCTGTGACAACCTTATGTATCGAATGGAATTTTCCAATAATTTGAATTTATGTTACACAGATTAAATCATTATGTTATTAAATCATATCCATGAGTTATTATTCCATTAAGATAGTGTTATAATATTTAGAAGTCTTTGCAATTTTTCTACCATTTCTTACGATTTCTACCGTTTGCTTAAAATTAAATAAAACTATAATTTAGCAACTATTTGGGGTGAGATTGAAAACTTTCAGGCTTGAACAGGCCTCACGCACACACTCTATTTACTAGTGTACACACCCTCAGCGACAACCGCGTGATCGTGCATGTTGATTCCTGTGTATAAACTCAGCTTTCAATCTCAGAACTGCTTATTTATTTCATATTTCTAAAATTAATCTAAATATTTATTTTATTTAATAAATGCACAGTACAGCCTATGGTTGTATTGCTCCAAATATACATACATATATATATATATATATATATATATATATATATAATCACGTTTATCCATCATTAGCTAAACATGCAAGTTCTGACCAGAGAAGTTCATCTTTTTGAGACCCCATATATAAAAGTTACGAGTAAGCTTAGACATTTTATTCTTACATATTCGTAATCAGCATAAAAAACCGTAAAAATATATATCCGTTTCAAGATAGTTTGTTGAAAAAAGTTGAATAATAATTACCCTGTTAACTTTATCGTTACAAACCACTCACACGTTTAAAAAAATGCATTACTATTTTATCACGGATATCGGTTTAGCTTTTACTGATGAAAAATATGCACAGTGTTGCCACAAAATGTATATAAAGTCACGAAGGTCACAACGTTGCCAAGTCTACTGAACGTAAGCAATTCCTGCAGCTGCTGTGTCTCGGCTGTGTATTCCAGTCGCCTACGTTTAATTCCTGTATACGATCTTAGTTATTTTTAATTTCAGTACCGTAGTAAAAATAATCTTTGAAAGACGTAATCAACTATTTTTCAACGCTGTTATTAAAAAGTGGGTTAATCATTCAATGACAGAAAACATATAAGGTATAAAATGTTGTGATCACTTTATTCACACGTTCTTTTCTTGACACGTAAATAACTATATACTAAATAAAGATATAATAAGTATATCTTCATTGTACATTAGTAGTAAACCAATAGAAACGTCTAAAAAAACACGTTCTTCTTCTGTGTATCTTCTGTAATTGTTAATTATATTAATTGAGATTTTGGCTACTTATAGAGATTTAATTACTGAACACAATGCAGTTTTCAGAATTGCTGTATATTTATTGGTTTTGAAGTTATCGCAGGTTGAACTGCAAAAATGGATCGACTAAAATTTACTCATCTGCCGCGTGTATCACTGACGAAAGTAGAGCGAGATAGTTGCTATTATACCCTTTCTGTCTAGCGTACGGCGCAGCGCACAGTGTCCTTTTCAATACAGTATATTTAATGTATCTTTTAAATTTCAATAAATTTCAATGTAGATAATGTAGAATGTAGAAAATGTAGATAAAGAAAATGATTATGATATTGATTATAATTATAATAATTGGAAGCTTGTTTCAAATATATTATACTACATAGAAATGTTTATACACGCACTCATGCGCGCACGCGTGTGCACGTACGCGCACCCACCCACGCAGGCATATTATATATATATATATAAAATTTGTGATGTTTTTAATTTGTTTTTTCTGCAAGAAGTATAATTTCGTATATTCTTTTTAACACCTGACGCACGTTTCACTGAAAAATATCAGTATCATCTGAGGTTTCTAAGTAAATTAATAACAATCGAAATAATTCTATTAATATAAAATTAACGAATAATAAAAAATTCCGACTTAATTTTACATCTTGTGCCATTTTGTCAATGTTATATGTGGACAGACTTGCTTACTTTTCTATTAAATGTAGAAATAGATTTTACCATTATTTTTTGCCGCAAACCATTTAATCTTGTTGTTTAATCCTTTTTCTATATGAATAGCTCATTACAATTATTGTTAATATTTCGTGTAAACAGCAGAGAGATGCTAAGTAGGACATTGTCTCAGGTAAGATTGCATGGTAAATCAAGACTCGCGCGTATTTCTTCCACCAGTCGGACGTCACGCGGCAATAACAGCTGATCGCTAGGTTAGCGCGGGAAGCCGGAATGGCCCCCCCTGTGTTGTGGCTATTCAGCGCTAACACCACAAGATTTCTCATTCCCGTCAACATGAGTACCTACTCAAGGTCAAATAACATTCTTAATGTTGTAATGACAGACGTGTACGTTTACAAAACACTGTTTTGGCTGACACATATATACACATCTACGTCTGAACTCGCAACCTCTTATTTATCAGCTGGCCGGTTTTACGTTTCCACCAAACGTGTTCAAGAAAATCATATTAAAATAATATGAATATTTTATAGTAAAAACATAATAAAAATAATAATAATATACAATTTAAAAAGTTAATACACTACCTCTTGCTTATCCTAAGTTTTGTGCCGTATCACTTTTCCAAGGATTCATAAAATTGTTATCTCGAATGATACATGGATCTTGTAGAGCTCGTAATCCTAATGTTCCTTGCATGATTGATGGAATATGTACACATAATAACCGAGCAACATTTTACGTTAAACTATTGAAAATAACAATGGTTTTACAAAGTACCGGAGACGAGATGACGGAATTGTTGAACTAAAAGGAATACCGTATATCATTTGATAATCGTGATTCGTTCAATACAATCGCTTCCTAATTCTACAGTACAATGCTCACATCAATATTGAAAACCGATAAATACATGTATAAATAGGCTTACCATACGTCCCGGTTTGACCGGGATTGTCCCGGTTTGACGACCTGATCCCGGGGTCCCTGCCAGTTTGTCAATTGTCCCGGTTTGAAAATTGACGAGAGTAGTTTCCGTCCGGGCGAAGACGTTGTGCAAGCTAAGCTCCCGATTTTTGGTTAAATCAATAGAAAAGAGAGTTTGAAAGATCAAAAGTAATTTTTCATGAATGGAAAATTCAAAAGCTGCAGTAGTGACTTTGCACGAGTATACACATTCAAATGACTTAGGGAGCACAAAAATCCTAATGTGTGCTACACTTGCTTTCCTTCGAAAAGATGTAGAATGTGGCTGGTAGTATATCCATGGTCAAGTTCCAGAGGAAGAGGAACTCGATTAATTCTTTAATTGTTTCGTAGAACAATAGCTAGACAATGATTAGTGCCACAGGAGTTACGGAACTGCTACTTCCGACGTCATACAATGAATAATACCGTACAAGCACGCATCAGAAACTAAACAGCCACGTTGGAAGACCACATCCAAGAATAAAAAACATTATCAAATGTTTATAATCTGAGGCAGAGAAATGTATTCAGAACACGATGTAACGATGGAGTGAAATTTTTAAGCTATGAAAAGGACGAAAAAGTATACTGAATTGGATAAACTAAAAGATATGAAAAAGATTCTGAAGTTGGGATGTTTCTCAAGATCACGTCGTCCGTTCTACAAGTTGACTAATAAAAATAAATAAAAAATAACCTTCCTTGTTAATTTAGAGAGAGAGAGAGAGAGAGTGAGGGAGCGGCTATGCAAGTGTGTGTGTGTGTGTGTGAGTTTTATAAAAATTGTAACTTGGTAAACGTAGTTGGTAACAAAAAATACATTTAACGAATTATAAAAACATAAACACAATACAGGGTGGATGTACATACATCGTTGTTTGTGTGTTCGCAAGTGGGAGGTACTCTCACGTATCAAAAATTAATTACGTGTCTTATCTACTTGAGTGTTCGCAAGTGAAACGAGTTGCAAGTGCCACTGTTCGTAAGTGGGAGCACACCATCGTCGGCCGGATACGAAAAGCAGATTAATTTACCTGGTTTCTTCGAGACAAAAGCATCAACATGAATCAAAAAATTTAACTTGCAACCATTATTTTAGTAAAACGTAGATGATTGTGGGTATCATAGCTTAGGCTTTTAGAGCATAGGCTTGTACATTTATCTAGGATTTACATTATGTAGCTGATGATAGAAGTTCAAATGCGAGTTCCTGGTCCCTAAAAACATGGGTATCTCAGCTGGGAGAGTGAACTCCAAGACAAAATACTGATCCTTCAAATGTGTGCGTGTCGGGTAGGTATAGGCCTACTCTGGGCTCCTTAAAAAAGCTACTGCTAAAATAACAGTGATTTGTTCTAATTTTGTTTGCTACATAATAAGGTGACGCCGTATAACATTAAAATTTGGGTTTGGCAAAGATTATCAGAATTGGCACATTCAACAATTAAAAGTTTTGTACGAATGAGCAGAAAATAATGGTATTTAAAAGGAACTATAAAGACATATCTTATGGTCATAAACAAACCGTAGAAGAAATTACTATTGTAATCAGTATAGTCATATTTGGACAGGTGTAGAAAAATATGGAGAAGCCTGTACAGGTGTGTCGGTGCTGATGGGAACACACATAAAAACGTTTGTATGAGATTAAACGTATGTATCCAAGATAAATACCGTTTTATCTACAACAGGTGGCTTCGAAATATGAATTTGGGGATTTCCCTTTTATTTAGGGGGAATTGTTATAAGGTAAATACAGTACAACCTGTCACATCCGGACCTGTGATATCCGGACGTATCTCCAAACTAATTTTTGCAATTCTGTAATTGTTAATTATATTAATTGAGATTTTGGCTACTTATAGAGATTTAATTACTGAACACAATGCAGTTTTCAGAATTGCTGTATATTTATTGGTTTTGAAGTTATCGCAGGTTGAACTGCAAAAATGAATCGACTAAAATTTACTCATCAGCCGCGTGTTTCACTGACGAAAGTAGAGCGAGATAGTTGCTATTATACCCTCTCTGTCTAGCGTACGGCGCAGCGCACAGTCTCCCTTTATGTACATAAATATGTAGGAAAAATAAGGAAAATATGTAGCTAAATATGTAATATTTAAGAAATATGTAGTATTAAAATACTTTCACATCAACAATATAATTTACATTTTACGAGAACATAACAGTGCCCTCTTTGAAAGGTTTTGAAAATAATAGGTGCTTCATTTTAAACTTTTTAAAATCACTTTCAAAACATGCAAATATATTTTGAGCAAAGTCAATGTAATCCATAAAATACTAATCAAGTTCGGGGCTGACACTAATCACCAGTTAGATTACCACTTCTGTTACAGAAAATAAGTTAACCCTCAGAATACACAGTATCTGAAAGTTCAACTCTTTGTCGAAGAGTTTACAATAAGACAGCATGCATAAGAAATGAATTACTTTTCAATTGTTTATTGTACTTTAGAAAATTTATGAAAACATATTTTAGAAAACAGTATTAAAAAAGAAACCTTGATATTATAAAATTAACAACAACAAAGTATTTTACCTATGGATTTCTGTAGTATAGGACATGAGTATAAAGTAAAAAATTGAGAATTATTAACTATTTAACAAAGTATTTTACTAGGAGAGTTGAAATTACTATAAAATTAAAGGTAGATTTTTGACTTGAAAATCTATATTGTATATATATATATAAAACTCTACTATAACTCTGCATAAGAATAAAGTGTCCATGTAAGTTTTTTTTTCCACTGTTTAGTTGCACAATTAATTATTAAATACTTTTCTATATTGTCTGTTGACATGGACTGTCTTCGGTCTGAGAGTATGTTTTTATAGATAGAAAAGGATCTCTCGACATCACATGTCGTCACCGGCGCATGTTTATATAGAGGAATCGTACTTGGAAGAATATTCTCAATCGATTCTACAGTTTCGCCGTTACATATGCGATAAATGGTATGTAAAGTTGAGTAACCAGGGTTTCTATTCAGCACAGCATTTAATTTAGTAGAAACTTTGTCACCGACTTCACCCTGCACAGCATTTAACTTGTTAACTGCTTCTTCAACTATTCCTATGGCCTCTTGGAGAGTCAGACCTGCAGTCTCCAGTTTCTTGATACAACTGAAATGCGTTTTGATGTACGAAACTGAACATATCACCTTAGAGTTGTTGAATGCAGACAAGGATTCGCTCGCTGACACTGCAGAATCGGGAGATAATGTTTCCACCACATACTTCACAGCTTCAAAGTTGTCACTGTAGAAATTTACGACTTCGATCCAGGTTCCCCATCTTGTAATTACGGGTTCTGGAGGCAGAGGTGTGTCAGGTAGCCTTTGTTTGTAGCACTGGATACGGTAAGGAGCTTTCAAGAACACCTTTTTTGTTGCTGATATTAATGTATTTACTTCGGGGAAAAGGTCTCTGACAGTTTCAGCTACTCGATGCAATCCATGAGCCAGGCATGTAACATGTAGTAGGTTGGGGTAAAACACATTTAGAGAATTACCTGCTTTTAACATGTATGCTGCTGCATCTGTATACAACAGCAGTACCTTCTCTTCTTTAACACCATTTGGCCATAACAAACTTGGCAAAATACAGCTTTATCGTCAGTTGTAAAAGCACTGTCAATCTGTACCCATGATTTTAACTTAGATGACAAAGATGATGCGGTCGGTGCCATGATAAAACAAGGATATTTGTATTTAAAACTCTTAAGAACTTGCGTTGAACAATACCGCACAATATATTATTTAAGACGTCTTTTGTCCAACAACGAGAATCCGCCAAGGCAAGAAACAAGCAAGCGCAGAAGTGTAGGCGAAAGACAAAACACTGACTTGACAATAACTTCAACACACCACACTGCACGCCAGATTGTTATTTACGTGTAGGCTTACACTCCGAGAGCGTCGATAATACTGGCGTCAAAAATCACATTGTGCCCTACAATAGCATAGAGTTATATAGATATTTGTTTGTTTAGGTAGATGGAATCCGTTGCGAGAATTGCAAGATCTGCGAAGAGTATTTATTTACCGCGGACAGCACGTTCTTTCCCCAACGACCCCGCTGAACGTGCGAACAAAACGTAAATGAGTGGGGCCGCGCATACCATTCTCATCTAACATCCCGTGCAAAATGCCTTACTTGTCGCTTGAGCTCGTAAAAAATTTTACTTCTTGAAAGTAGAATCTATGTGTGCAATTGCAACAGATGCAATATTTTGCCTTTTCTTGTAATAAATTTAATTGGACCTGATTCTGATTAATTGCACATTTGCGCATCTGAGTAATGTTGTTATAGGCCTAACTATTTTTTGCCATTTCAATTTTCAAATTGAAGTAAAGTATAGTAAAATATGTAGAAATATGTAAGATGGAGTGAAATATGTAATATGAACAAAATATGTAAAAATATGTAAAATTAAACTCGCGGATAAGACACCTATTGGTATGATTAGCCGATATCTGGCTTTTCCGTGTAAATGTGCACTCAGCATTCAAATATGTAATTACATAAAAATCCGGGCCTTAATCATCACCTACACCTGCATAAATATGAATGTAGGGGCTACTCATTACAGTATTCACTTCCCCTTCCTTTGTATTTTGATTTGACAGCATTACAGGATGTTTACACTACCTTGTAAGCACGTATGTTTCCCCTTCTGTTTTGTCCAATATACAGTAGATTTGATAGAAATTTTAAATGAAGAAGGAAACTGCTACTTGGTAAATTAATATGTATTGTGCTTTTAAAAGGAAAAGAGAGATAGCTACCGTTTTTCTAATTCTATCAGTAGGATAGAAAACAGATATAATATAAAATGTATGAGACCCCATTAATATTAAGTATTTATCTCTAAATCACCAGTCGATTGTCTCAAAATAATGCGAAAAATTGCGAAAGAAACTACCGTGTAGTTATTTTTATCTCGCAAGGGTGTGTACGATGAACTATAGAAAAGAAACTTGTAGATAAATGTTTTTAAACAATGCCGTTTGGTTGCTAATCCCCGACCTTATAACTTTTTTATATACTTGCTTTTGTATAGAAAAGTCTTATGAAGTGAAAAGAAATTAGTAAAAGAGAATGGAAAATTCCAGGGTGAGGAAGAATATTTAACGTTACGAATTATAAAACGAAGGAGATATTACAGCTGCAATAAAGAGCAGGCAACGAATTATATCAAGGGCTCAAGAGAGAAGTAACGCAACGGAAGGCTGATTGGAATTCCTCAACTTAAATGTGAAGGAGGTATTTTATAATATTAATACTACCTGTAACTACCGCAGACCTTCCTTTGTCATAAACCGTCTCCTCACCATTCCCGATGGACCTCCTCCCAGAAACCCCCGCCAACGGAGAAATAGAAATAATTAAGTCTCTTCGTCATACTTACTACACCTGGCTTCCTTATTGATAACTTAACATCTTAAATTTTCCTATCTACCTATCCGGTCTTTATCCCTCTCCTTTGTGCCTCCCCGCCTTACCTTGACGCCTCTCTGACACCTCCCTCCAGCTTTGGCGTCCTGCGTTACTCGACTTCGTCTTGGCTGTCGTTTGACTTATACTTTTATTATGGCTCTACCATCACCCATTTGGCTCTGCACACTACGTAAACACACAAATACACATCCATACACTACACTCTATCCTGAATGCCTCCACCTACTTCGCCACCGGTCCGCGCTGCGCTGGCGTGCGACTCCTCTACATCTCCAATCGGCGGAAGGGTGCTTGCCCCAGATCAGCCTGAGTCTTATCCTCTGAGACAAGTCTCAGACAACGCAAAAAAAGGTATAATATTATAGCCTACTGTCTACTATGACTGTGAGACGCGAATATGACAGCAGATACGCAAGAATGTAGGAGGCTACAGAAGAATAAAGGAACGGTCCAACTTCGGATATTATGGCTTAAGTAATCATATTAGAAAGGATTATTACAATTTATTTTATACACCACACAATATATGTGATAATTTTAATTTTTTATTTATCTATAAATTTTGAAACGAATTAAGACCTGTATTAACATCAACCGTTGTGTATATAATTCTTTTCACTCAGACTTTTCACAAAGTTTAGTGATATATTAAAACCATGTGTAAGATAATCAATTTTTGTGAAACCTATAATATACCCATTAAATAGTGTAGACTAGACAAGTATGATAGTAGCTTAATACAGTCTTTTTTCCGGGATGAAAGGGAAATTATAATATTGTGCGCTTAAGAATGAAACTTTTTTTGTTACTAGACCAACGTTTATGAAAATCTATTTGGCTTCATTTCTCAGATTGTAATAAAATTGGAATCAATTATAGCCTATATCAAATTAAAAATTTTTGCCAAAATTATTTGTTACTAACCAAGTTTACTTTATTTTCTTAACCGATGGATTTTTGCATATCAAATTCCGTTTATTAGACATCGATTTTTCAATATAAAATTGGTCTCTAGATTACTGATTTGCGTTAATGCGTCCAAGAAAAATAGTAGTTTGATAAACCTTATTACTAAGTTTTAATGTTTGTTTACATACGGCGTTTTCAAGAAACTGTAACAGTGTTAGAATAAATAGGCCTACTAAAAAATTTGATTACATACCTGCACCTAGTTTCGTATACAGAAGCAGTGTAAAAAGTATTTTGTAAAGCTTTCTTACAAAATTATAACATAACTGAAGCCCAAATGATGTTTAAGATTTTGCACGTTAAGTCATATGAAGTTTACTTAAGAACCTGTTACGTTCAGACTTCCTGAGATACAGTTATTGAGAAGAACAAGAGTAACAGAAAGAAAGAGAGAGAGAGTGAGAGAGAGGTCAAAGTACATGATGTTTACTACAGTTGGCTACTTATAAGGAACTTGAAAATAACTAAACTTATTGTAATGTAGAAAGTTAACGAAACATGAACCAAAAGCGAGGATTATGTGCAGCAGACTCAAGAGTATTATTAACAGGATCCAAACAGCCTTTGGTGAAACGATTATTACGTTAAATAATTTATTCGCAATTAAGAAGTGGTACATTTTGAAGAAACGAAAAAACCGAGGATGAGGAACTTATAAGTTGCTATTAAAATATGTAACTTACCTTTTGGATACCTAATTATTTTACAAGCAAGTTACGGAAACTATAAAAAAAAATTAATTCTTAATATATAAGCCTTCACGTATTATTTCAAAAAAATTAGATTACTGCTCACTGTGATATACGAAAAGCAAAAATATAATTAATGTAACATTACAACTCTTCAACTCTGTAAGATATAAACTCTTCTGCTTCTGCAGGTTGTTATTTATATTATTGGTACTTGTAGAAATTTTTATTAATCAGAATGGTGAATAAATTTCCAACGGATGGGAGTCAACTTGAAACATGTTGCTTCGGTACTACTGTATACCAACAACTGCATAACTATATTCTTACAAATGATATTCGGTATGAATGAGAATAATTAAAAATTCGTAATTCTCTCTCCCCCGTCTCTCTTCTCCCCCTCACTCTTTCTCTGTCAATTTTCCCCATCTACCTCACTAATAGGGACAAACCTCACTACTACCTTTAATTAAACACGACTACCTCACTATTAATTTCCTTTTATTTTCATTAAGTTAGCACGGCAGGTCCTTCTGCGACTGCACCCAAAGCGCGCCTCTTTAAGTGTTTGTTGAAATGTTACACTGCTACAAACAGATTACTCAAGTTTGAATGTGTAGTCTGTACAAACACAATGAATGATTAAACAAACAAACAGTGAAGGATTGTGTGTAACACTGAAATTGTTGACAAAAAGAAGAAACTGTACGAGTTGGCGCGCGTGCGTGTGCGCGCGCGAGAGAGAGAGAGTGAGTGAGTGAGTGAGTGAGAGGGCTGAAAGAGAGAACACGGGCAGAGGTAAAAAAAATCTGTCGCATTAAATTCACGCCAACAACATTCTTAATGTCGTAATGACACAACAGGATGTAATTTCGAAACTGTTAATTTCCTTCAAGTGTGTACTAAAGTAAAGAATGTTACAATTTATAAGTTGGTAATTACACCAGGTAATGCTAACAACCAGTAGCCTACTGATTCGAATGTGTGTGTGAAGAGGGCTTTTGAGTCTGATAATAACGCTATTACCTACTTGACACAGAAATTCCCGTGTCACCTGCATTTTGTATTATGCAAACGTTCGGAGGATGTAAATTTTTCAACAACATTGTTGGAGTGCCAACCTTTAGAATGAACCGTTGTGGCGGAATGCAAGATTGATTTAAAGAATTCAAAAATTCTTGGAGATAGTACACTATATTTTCAATATTAAATACGGTGTTAATAGATTCTTCGGACTTATTTATTATCCCCAGAAAATTTTTCCAAACTTGTATCATTATTTTCCTTCACAGATTCGATTCTTTGGGAATAACCACTTGTAATTTTTATCAAGTAAACACTTGACGTTTTGCACAGAATTTAGCAATTAATACAGTGTTGTACTATTTACTATGTCCCAGTTTTTCGTCAATTTCTGTGAAGCTATCGTCATTAGGAACACTACCGTCACCGAGGTGCAGTAAGTTTGTAGAAAAATCACCATCTCCTCCTCCTCCTAAATGGGCTCTCATATTGCTTTGCAAATTTAGTCTGAATAGCATTCCACATCGCCGAGGACTTTAAACACACTGAGATAATATCAGCGCGGGTTCCTCTTGCAGTTACCGGTAATCTCTAGCGAGAATCCTCTGAAATAACAAATGTTACGCTACCCACTAATTTGTTACAATTTCTTAAGTCTTGGAGAGTTTGATTGACCGTTTCTATACAGTCCACAAATCGCCTTCGTTTTACCGTTCATGATTAGTTTCCGTTTTGATCGCCTCGTTTGTCATGATCGTTTCTTTTGTCATGCCTCCTCTTCAATACGAATTGCTTTTTTAATAGGAGTCAGTGAGAATACTTGACTTTTTCTTCTTGGCGCATTTCTATTTTATTTTTGCAGTCGCTTTCGGATAAGGGCGAATTTATTCTGGTGTCAATTGTGATAAGGTATTAGCAGATGTCTCGTTTATTTCCGACGTGGGAGGTCCGGCTACTGTGGTCTCTTGACAATCTTTTGTTGGTGTTAATCTTCCTTCATAATTACTTTTGTCTCCTATCTGTCTGTCAATTACAGGTGAACACAGAAACTCTTCGATACTGAATATATTTTCATTTAATGGCCAAATTCCAGTTGAACTAAAACCTGCTGTCAGTTAGATGGTGTAGCTGCCTTTGAAAGAGCATCTTTTGCTAGCCCAGGTATGTCATGGTTTTACCTGGGCTTATTGTCATCCAGCTCTCAGCGGCTGCACCGAAACAGGCCATATAAACACTTGTCTAATGGCTGAAGTCAGATTGTAACGGGTATGAGGTATAAACTGTTTCATAAATAGTAAAAAAAGAGAGGCTGTAATTTATCTTGATGGATGTGCTACTCCAACACAACCTGCTGGTCCATAAATAATCAAAGTGATATCTACATAACACTCTGTGGATATAACGATAAGTGGTGGTTTCCAGCTGCCATCTATGAAAATACCACTGGTTTCACCCTTTTCCAAAGGGGTAACCCTGCTGACTTGTTTATTTCCCTTCAAACTGACAACTTTGTTAGGACAGTGCACTGTCGTTATGCTGCCTGGTTTCCTTCACATTCCAAATATTGTGACAGTAAAAATGAAGGCGAGTTATCACAGAATTCCAATATTGAAGAAAGTTTTATGTTATGTTTATTAAAACTAAATGCTATTGCAAAACTTGTTGCTTCAGCCTCTCTAAAAGACAACCTTGAATGTCGCTGCATGAAGCCAGTAAAACAATCTTTTACCAGCCCAGTTCACCAGAAAATCGACATTATTTGCAAACAAGTATTCGGAGGCTAACATACGAATATTCTTAGGGTACTAACCATAATAACTAACAGAATAGTGCAGATCATAACACAGAAATCTGATTTTTCTTTTTGTTCTTTCCTAAATACAAGTTGTGGAAAACGCCGAGTCTTTGTAGGGTTTGTGAGCTACATCGCCCCAGAAAGTTTTTCACTTGTACGTTTGAACCAAATATGAAAAAAAGAAAACAGAACAAAATGTTTTACTTACATTGTACCAACATACCACTTTCCTTCTGGTGAAATTGAAGGTACACCTTTAATTTTAAAATTAGGAATTGATATTAGAAATAACCACTAATTACCAATAGTAAAGACTGTAAAAGATAAACAAAATGTAATCTAATAAGAACCAATAGATATACCAGTACTACATAAAGTCAAATAAATCAAATGTAATACAGAAACACAAAACCGACAATAATCCATTGTTGTATATTATAACTATATGCTTGCCATAGAATGGATGCATGACGAACAAAATTACTTGTAAACTTATCATAAAAGAGTAGGAACTAAACCAACAACATTGAATGAGGCAGAATACTATTCGAATAAGTAAATTCAAGGATTATAGCCACCCAAATACTAATAATAACCATAATAATAAATAAACCATGTTGACAGCTAGATGCAAGTAATCTTGGTTACTTTAAACCAAAGCAATTTTCAGTATAAATGCAGAATGAACTACTGCACAATAATAACAGTGCTATCAAAACAATGATAAGAGATATTCAAGCAATAACGAGAATAATTTGATAGGATTACAACCCATATAAAAAGGTAACTTCCTAAAGTATAGTAAACTCACTTAACAAACTATAGTTAAGGTAATAAAACCACAAGATGAAGAAAAAGGACACTATCAGAAGTAACAATGACCAATGCAGTATGCATAGGCCATAATAAAATGTTATTAACTATTAATGTTATAATAATATTAAGTATCATGTACATGTTGTGTTTATGTTAGTGTCTATACAGGAAAGTACAGAGCAACTCACCGCAGCTAATAATAGAAGAGTCAACGCAACTTCTTCAGAATCGAACTCATGAAATGGAACAAAAAACATTCTAAACTATTTAAACAAAATTAATAAACGATGTCAAAGAGTAAGTAAACCGATTTATTCATATCGGATTCAATAATAGATTGAATTGGGTAGAATAAATCAATAAACCAAAAATTAATAATAAAAACCAAAACGTTAAGAATAATAATAAAACAGACAATCTCGTCGTGCTAAAATGTTCATACACACTTTTTAAGAGAAAATTACTTAAAACTTCGAATCTAACAAGAAAAATATTGTGTCGAGTATTCATAATGCAAACCCTTAGATATCAAATATGAAATGAAAATATAAGTACCAAGTAAAATGTATATTCTATAGCCGGCAGAATAAGGGAAGGACAAATAAAATAGAGGCAGGATATCAAGAGAATGGAAAACATGGGACTACCTAAACAAGTAATAAGATACAGACCTCAGGGAAGACGAGATATAGGTAGGGCAAGGAAAAGAGATGCCTTCAGTGAAGGCAAAACAGGCTGTAATCCTATACCTTGACATGGAGAAGATTCCTAATACTTAATAGCACACTTAAGAACAAAATATTGGTATGGAGAATCATACACGACTTCCATGTTCTAAGATTTATATTTAAAATCATTTTCGAAATGAAATATTTCCATTGAAACTACTTCTTTCTACTTACTGCTTCAGCCACTTACTGTGGGCACTGACGTATACCACCTCACGTTATCGCACTTGATTTTCACTGATGATGGAAGTCGATGGCACTGGCGAAACGTCTGGTTTTGCAGAAAACATTGGTCTACGGCCAAACAGGCCGGGAAGGAATTTTAAAAACAAACTGCTTCTTTGTTGTCAATAACGTAGTACATATATACAAAAAATTATCAGGTAAACTATTACGTTACAACAAAAAAATGTTTCAGGTAAACTACCCTTTCCCCGTAACCGATCTTCACCAAAATCAATAGGCCTTGAGTCCTCTATAACTCGGGCACATATGTAAAAAAATATCTGATTCTGTTTGAATTTACGGCAGTTATCGTTCGTCATGAAAAAATTTCTCTTGTTACAACATAAAATATTGCAGGTAAACTACCCCTTTATCTTAACCGATCTTCACAAAAAACAATAGGTCTTGAATACTCTACAATTCAGGGCTGTATGCAAAAAATTATTTGATTCTGTTTGAATTTGCGGCTCTTATCGTTTGCCATAAAAAATCTAGACAGACACACAGACACTTTTCGATAAATTACTTTTTTTCATGTTTTGAGGGTAGTATAATCAGAATCTGCAAAAATCTCTAACACGATTTTTTTTGCCATCACCATACTTCCATTTCCTTATGGAACATGAAAGTAAAATCAAAGTAAAATTCTGATGGCAACAAAAATCAAATATTCTATCAAAAATTGGGGATATACATTTTTGGTAGGTATTTGGTAGGCCTACTTGCATTGCACAAGGAATGTGTTATTTTCAATAGGTTATTGATAAAAAAAGACTTACAAGTACATTGATTTTTATTACAAAATTTATACAAAACAGTTTCAATTCTAAGGTATCAATAATTAATAATTATTAAGGATAATGAACAAATTATTTCTTCATAGAAGATACATAAAAACATTGCAAAAATAATACATATCAGACAAATATTATTACAACAAAAATACCACACAGACATTTGGGCTTTGTTACTTTATCAGTAACTATAAGATTACATTCATAAAGTACATAGAATATTTATTTACAAGAACATAATTACAAAAAGTGAAAACACCTTTGATGAAATAAACATTTTATTTATTACATCAAACATAACTAAACTCAGATGACAATATAAATGAACTAAATATAGGTTTTTCTGCGAGGGAGTGTAGGATTGATTAGGGGTTCAATTAGTTGAAATTATTAAAAAAAAAAAAAGCATAAACTATAAATAGAAAAACTAGACTGGTATGTTTACAACAAAATGAAAACTTCAAGTTACATTTAAGAGATATTCCGTGTCAAATCAACAAGTGCTACAACCTGACCCTCTTAGATTTATTTGAAATTAAGTATGCATGTAGTATTCATAAATAGTAACACAAATCAATTTTTTCACATTTTTCTGACGAAAGGTTACTGAGTAATGGGTGCTCAAAAATGAAAAAAATAAATAAAATTTTTGACTTGCGCAACAATATTGATTTGTTCACAACTTGTGTTCTAATTAAGCTAGAACAATGACATCGAGTTCATTTGAAAGCTCTTTTAAAGGGCTTTCATATGATATAAAACATAATTAGTTGAAAATATATATATTTTTTATAAACACATCATTATTGCATTTACTGAATTTTGAAAAACTGTATTTTTAAAATTCTCAAAAAAATATATGTGAAAGATATTGTTTTCCTCTACATATTCTGAAAGTTTCAACTTGGGATGAGCATGGGATCACTATCAAAAGTAATTTTATGTTTATCACGATTCTGTAAAACGTCATTCAGATCGGTGAATTATTATTATTTTTATTTTCCTACCCGTGACAATTTTTCAGAATCATAGTTGGATTTATTACTTGGCCTACAAAATTGTACTTTTCTTTCATACAAATAACTGTGTTTTAAAGCTTAGCACTAGCTAAATTAATAGCTCAAAATTAATAAATTGACCTACATATCTAAAATATATATCTTAATACAGTGATCCAGGTTTTCCGTGTACAAGCAAAAAAATCTCATTTTAAAGACTATATACAAAATGGTTGGTTGGTGTGACTATCTCCCATCTGTTTAGTATTTTGTCATCGGATAATATTCAGTCAGCTGTTGTCAACTGTTGTTGAAAGTGACCTGTACATTTTCTTTTGGTGTGACATAGCCTATAAAGTGAAAAAAATGTGATTAATTCTGAAATGTTGTGTTTTGAAATTAGCTTAAAGGTACTTTTGTACAATTCTCACAACAGTGTATAAGTTTATATGCCTACAACCAGTTAATATTGTAACGAGACATATGAGCCCAAATATTTCAGTAACCCAAAATATTAACACATGTCAATAATTGAGTGAAAGAGACAAACCAAGTGTTTCTTCTAAAAGGCCAAGCATGAAACTACATGAGCTACTCATCACCAAGGATAAACTCACAACAATAAGAGTTAATAAAACTAATGGTAACTAACAAGTGAAATAACATTATAAGAAAAAGAAGATGCACCAAACAATGGTTGTACCACAGGAACCAACAACCCAATAGTTTTCGGTCAGTAAGGAACCAATGAAGACAAGGAAGAAACATACTACGAGAAAGACACCTAACAACCATGGTATAAAATATAGATTCCAAGAGCCAGTCAACTATAGAACATCTTACCCGTATATGCAATGACTGAACAACTTACAGATTGAAGAGATGGACAAGAACTGACTAACTGAGATGACCAATATTGTAACGCAACAGAAATGCTAGCACTCAAGTTACATAAAAACAAGGTTCACAGAATAATAAACAAGTCAATATTTAACCCCATGATAGAACAAAGAGCTAATAATTATATTTATAATCATAGATACAGGTAAATAAGGATGCAAGGTAATATTAACAAGAATAACCGAACCTGTAAGTTAGACAATAGTTGATGATATATGTTTAATGAAAAACAAACAAAAAATGAAACAATAATTTACTAATAGCAAATAAGAATTTTGAGTTAAGAGGTATTATTTTGTGACAACAAATGTTATGATAAAGTTTATGTTATGTTATACCAAATATGTGTTGAGTTAATGAAAGATAATGAAACAAGATGTATTATTCAATGACTGTTGTAGAATGAAGTGTGAAGCAGCTAATTAACGTTAATAGATTTGAATTTTCTTATATGTGATCCATAGGTCAAGATAAAATTGTTATTAGATATGGAAAAAATAATTGTTTATGTAAATGTTAATAGTTAAGATTTAATTATATGTATGAATTTATGTAAAAGGGGCTATAGATGTGTACCAGTTATAAACACAGGTAGATCTGTTTACAATAAAAGGCCTAACAGCCAAAACCACTATATAACCACTCATAACATAAAGGTTAGGTACATCAATTAATAATAATTAATGAATACGATTTGAAGAGCTAGAAAAAACATTAAATTAATAATGATATATAATAAAATTTATACAAATTATGATAATACCATAATGCCATGATATCGATTAATAACATTTAATATCGAAAGTGGATTAAATATAAAAAAAGGAAAAAAACCGGCTTATATAAAAAAACCAGCAGAATATGTGTAGAAAATAATAAACCAACTATCGGTAAAGTTACATTCCGATAGGTTAGCAAATTGATAAGGAATAGACAAAAAATATATGAAATAAACACTATATTCAAAACATGTGGAAGGAAGAAGTCGTGTGTTGCTAGGGACGACAGAAGAAGAGGAAGTTGTTAATTTGACAATAATTGCTTTGATGATCTGAATGTGATGAGATTAAAAAACCAAAGAATTATCTATTTAATCGGAATATTTTAAATCATCAGACACGATTATAAAACACAAAATCCTAATGACAATGTTTATGACTATCACCAGTACAGTTTAATCCAAATAACACTACAGTATGAAATCACAATAGAGAATAAATAACTGGATTATACAAGGAAGAACTTGAACTGTCCCATATCCGAAGGGAATTGATGATATATTAAACCAAATAGAAAGAATTAACAGTATCACAATTAATAATATTCACTACACCAGAAGTTATAACCTTTCAAAAACACGGAACAACACTAATTGCTTCAACCAAGAGAAGAACGTATTTGGATCCTGGCGTTGCAGAAGAAGCATCAATCGGGCTGTAAACCAATCCAAGCTGTAATTCCGAAGTGGACAGGAGAAGAATTCCATTCTATTAAATCGAAGAAAGAAAATCGTACGGCATAATTGTCCAGAACAGTAAATTTATCAATCAACCGCCTACACGATTGGCTTCGTTCTAGTCTGGTAAATTATTATTATATTAATCATACTAACTACACAACACTTTAAATTTGTAAATCTTGCATTCTTATCTATGTATTTTTAATCTTCCCCACAGTTACAAGAACCTTCACACCCTGAATTAAATTAATTACAAATTAAAACACACTATATAACTAAATTTAAATAAAGTATCAGAATAATCAACAATCGATTCATACAATCTATAGCTCAAGCGTATGTTAATTAGAACATATATTATTCAATGTTAAAGAAGTAAACAAATAAAGAACCTTTATATATTGGCAAAATCTTGTTATTTGGAGTATGGTTTAATGAGCTAGGAATAAAAAAGTAACTGAATAAGTATAGAATAATTTGTTAACATAAACATTGAAATAACCTATAAGTTTCGTTGAGCCGATACTACAGCGCTTATAGCGGAATTATCTGACACCAAAGAGAGAGAGAGTAAAAATACAAAATTAGACAGAATTCTCTTCAAGGTATAATAGGGTCAGTGGCGGCGATAAGGCCCCCGCAGACCCCGCGGCGCGGGGGGGCCCCGCCACTCTGGCCCCTAGAAAAAAATATGAAACGAGCTATAATAGGAAAAAAAGTTTTAATGGGGTCCGACTACCGGCAAATTTGTATTTAAAATACGAAATATACGTTTTATTTAAGTGTATAGACATGCAAAAAAACTACGTTTTCCGAAATGACATTACTGTTTGTAGTTTGTAAGCGAAGCTTATCTTATCTCTTGTGGTGCCCGTACGTCCGTGCGATGAGTCACTCGTCACTGAGGAGACGTAAACAAACACAACACAATGTAGTTCAGTACTCAGTAGTTCGTCGCATCTCCTGCGCGATAGTACTGTATTGCATTCATTTCGTAATTTAGTGCCGTTTAAGTTTAATGACTTAACATTTGATTTTAGTTTTTGTATTTTGTGTAGTGTTAGAGTGTTAGAGACAGAGTTTATAAAATGGAAAGTAAGAGTGAATATTTAAGTGGTGCTACGAAAAGGAAACTGCAAAAACAACGAGAAGAATCTAAAAGTAAACTTTCAAAAACTCGACCAGTTTTTAAAAAAATCATCAAAATGTGAAGTTGAACAACCCAAACCCGGGTCAAGTGCAAGTAATGAAAAAGAAACAAAAATCGGACTTGAAGTTGATTGTGACAGTGACAATAAACCTGATTTAAACATTAGTCCGTCGGATACAAGTGATACAACTACGGAAACAAATAAGCAACTGCAACATGAACAAGAAGAACAACTGCTAGGCATTGAATGTGTTCGCCAGTCCGAAGACATACCTGGACCAGAAAATCAGTTTGAACCAACTGAAGTTATAAGTAATCACGCAAATAAAACTAGTTTAGCAGGCCCTTCCGATCCAAACTGCCAAAGTTTTGAGACAGATATTGCATTCTATAAAATCAAGCTACAATGACAGACGAGGTGAAAAAGTTAATAACGTTAAGTGAACTTTGTCAAACAAAGGGTCCTTTCCCGAAGGATTCCGTTTCTAAGCGGTCTTTCAGTACAGCATATTATTCTTTCAAAACTGCAGCAGGCCAAATTGTTCCCAGGTTTTGGCTTTGTTACTCTCGTAATCTAGATGGAGTCTATTGTTTACCATGTTGGCTTTTCAGCCAAAGTGCTGATGCCCAAAGCTGGCGTGAAGGCGATATTAGAGATTGGAAAGGTCTCAGTAAAAAAGTTAAAGTTCATGAAAGTAGCAATGCTCATTTACAATCTTGTCTCACGTATGCCACTTGGAAAAAGAGTAAAACGGTAGCTGATCAAATTTCCGATGAGCGGAAAAAATTGAAAGATATTTTCATACAGATTGTGGATGTCATTCGAACCATGGCACTGTGTTCATTGCCGTTTCTTGGCCATAGAGAAGCATTACATGAAATAAATCCTGAAAGTGGAAATTTTTTGAACATACTATCTTTAATTTCTCGCTACGATTCTCTCCTTAGTGCACACTTAGAAAATGAAAAAAAAAAACGGATCAAAATACCTCCACTATGACATTCAAAATGAAATCATTAACTTGCTAGGAAAATCATTATTGACTGCCTTACTAAAACAGATTCACTAGTCTCCTTTTTTTTCTATAATTGTTGATAGCACACAAGACATTTCTAAGATTGACCAAATGAGTGTTGTAATCAGATACATTAACATAATAGAAGAATCTCCTGGCAATTATAAAACTGTGATTAGTGAGTCCGTTTATGGATTTCAAGAAATAAAGGATCCCAACAGTGAGGGGTTTCAAAGTAAGATTTTAGACTTTTTGAAAACAAATGAAATTGACATTAGTAAGTGTAGAGGTCAAGGTTATGACGGTGCAGCAACAATGAGCGGGAAATACTCTGGGTTACAGAAAAGAATTATGGATATAGTCCCAAACGCGGATTACGTACACTGTGCTGCACATAACCTGAACTTGGTGATCAATGATTCAGTATCAAATATTTCTGAAATAAGACAATTTTATGACATAGTACAGAAAACTTATGTGTTTTTCAGTGAAAGCTTACATAGATGGCAAGAACTTAACACTGCTGTTAAAGAAGGCAGCTCTGCCAAAAATCTAACTTTAAAAAAGCTATGTCCAACAAGGTGGTCTTCTAGACACGACTGTCTGTTAGCTTTAAGAAATGATTTCAAAATTGTGATTAAGTGTTTGACAGAAATTATTCTATACAGCTCAAAAAAACCCGAGGCAGAAGAAGCATTAGCAATTAGAAACCACCTGGAAAACTTTGAATTTATTCTTGTGCTCTGTCTTGAAACTAAGATTTTAGAGAATGTAAATATAACTTCGAAAGCACTACAGAGGCCAACTGTTGACCTAGGCAGAGCGTGGCAGTTTCTAAGCCGCGCTTGTGATGAGTTAAAAGTTTTAAGAAAGGACTTTGCCGGCTTTCTTGCTGGTGCTAAACAGTTGGCCCAGACATGGGACATAACTTGTAACATGAAAAATAAGCGTAAGCGAGATGTAAAACGCTTCTTTGTTGAATTATCAGTTGACCATAGAATTGACGACCCAGTGAAATCATTTTAAGTAAAAGTTTTCAATGCAACACTAGATATTGTAATAGCTCAGCTACAAATGAGATTCGAAGGATTGCGTTGCATTGATGATAGGTTTTCATTCCTGACGCCTCAGAATTTAGTAAACTTCTCACAAGAGACAATAGTGGAGAAAAGTAAGGCTCTGGTAAATGTGTATCCTGGTGACCTTTCCACATCACTGCCTGACCAAGTAATATCCTTCAAAGCTCTGATGGCCAAAGAAATTGTACACAAGAAAAGCATTCGAGAAATGATGAATTTACTGGTTGAAGAAAACAGCTGCCTTATGAGCTGCCTCCCAGACTTAACTACAGCTTTGCAGCTTTATTTAACCATACCTGTCACAACAGCTACAGCGGAAAGAAGCTTTTCAAAACTTAAATTAATTAAGTCATACTTAAGAAGTGCCATGGCCCAAACTCGGTTGACTGACTTGGTACTGTTAAGCATTAAGCATGAAGAGACACAGAAAACTAATATCAACGAAGTGGTTGAAAAGTTCTTAGCTATTAAAAAAAGAAGACTAGGCTTAGGAAAACAGTGAACTTTGGTTGATCCTCATCTGTAAATACTGTACATTACTTGAGTTCGAGTGTTATTGAATTGGATTAGACTTAAGGAGAACGTGTATAGAATATATTCAAGAATTTCACAAATTCAGTTACAAACTAATTTAAATGTTTGAAAAAAGCTAGAATGTTACTTTGATATTCGTTTTTAAATAATAAATTTTTAACACTCTGTGTGCGGTACTTTTTCATAATCTGAATTTAGATCTTTGACGTAAAAATAAATAATTCTTTTTATTTTGGTTTTTTTATAGTTTGTATAGAACTTTGTCTATTTAGCAACAATGAATTTTAAGAGTTTGTATACGTGTAAAACAGCCTTTGCAAATTGCAAACGCTTTGTGATAGACGAGAAAGTATTCACAAACCATTGTTGTGAAACACACGTAAATAGAAACTCATTTGAGTGTTTTTCCCTATTACGTATACAAAATTTAACCATTTTTATAGGGCCCCCCAATTAGTTTCGCGGGGGGGCCCCCGTTTCGTTAGCGCCGCCACTGAATAGGGTTGAACGGAATTATAAAATAACTCATTAATTATTTAAGTTACAGGTACACAAACACTGATAGTTTTTAGAGAGCTAAGTTAATAATTGATTACTTACATCAATACATCCCACAACTCCAAATATCTCTGAGATTTACATAATTAAAATAATTCAAAACACATTGGCATAGGTGTATGTACAAATTGACAAACACAACAGTGGGGTTTTAAGGAGAGGAAACCCATTCCTGTACAATATACAACAGATAATATTATAAATGTATAGGACAAGATATGTTATAAAAGAATGAAAGTAACTAGACTGTTAACTGAATAGAAGCTGTGAATAAAATCATAGTAACATGTTATGCATAGCACCCATGTAACATAAAGAAGTATTAAAATTGTCTCATAATAATAACAAATATTACTCAAATAGTCAAACAATCATGTAAGATAAGAAAAGGCAATAACTAAAGAGTTATTAGTTATCATTAATAAAACCAAACTTGAGAAAATAAGGTTAAAAGAATGTAAATTTGTATCAACCTAACATACACATTGTTGGTACAAATTTCACCTAAATTCACATCTATCAGTAGGAAAAGCCTACCTAAACCAAAATGTTTTGTGCCTTAAACCAAGAAGAACTGATAAGCTTTCTACAGGTACCAATATAAGATACCCAAAATGGATTTTAAATAAGAATTTAAGTAAATAAAGTGAACCAAAACCGACCAAAAGGGGATTCACTAAGTAAAACGTGAACAAAACCACTTTATAATACCAAATAGAAGTAAAAGGTTAATGTCTATACCACAAGTAAGGTGTAATGCCACTATTGTAATAGTATAAGAATATTATAAGAAAGGACATAATGTATTATAATCGTAATTAAGAACACCTGTCATGTGACACTAGGTGTAAATAATGTTAGTCAATGATATACACTAAGGGACAGACCAGTGTACAAAAAACACTAAACCAATTATAAAGAGACTACTATGATTAAACTATTGTAACTATATAATAGTAGAAAGAGATAAAAGAATACCAAATAAGAATGGAAATAAGTGTACACCTCATAGTGCAAAATAGAGGTCAGAGAGAGATAACTATATAAGAATACAGCAGTTCTATAAGGAGAAATTTACCTCCAAACTTATAAATTTTGCACAATCATCTGGCGATATAAGAGCTTCTACAACAATGGACTCTGTAACAAAGAAAGAATTTTAGCTAACAGAGAAAAATAATTATCATTGCCAGTATCAACAAAAGTGCAAATTACTAAATGAAATAATTGCAATTTTATGGGAAATAATGTTATTAAACTAATTATGTACTTTATTAAGAACTTTTGTTTTCCAGCAGCTTCCAAAACTCTTTATATAAAAAATAATATAAACAAACTTATTTAGAGCTTCTAACAATACTTATCTTAAAATTATCATATGATTATACTTTCCAAAGGAAGCCCCTGATTTGAAAGCATTGACACATAATACTACTAATTAAAAATGATTCCAACTACTATGTTACTAAATTTTCTCATTTAAAATGTAAATGGGACTGTTAATAACTTTATATTGTTGTTATTAACAAGACAAAAGAATCATTAATGGCTATTTTATCACAAACTTCAAAATCTCCTATAAAGCTTGCTCAATGAAATAGGACATTCCTGATGCAGAAAATTAACTTTGCCATAACACAAATTAAATAGGCTAACACCCAAACAAAAAAATGCTTTGAAAAAAAAAAATAAATGAAATATGGTATGAATTAATTGTGCTACATTCAAAGCTGATTTTCTTAATTGATTTAAAGTACCTATACAAGTCTAGTTTGTCAAGTAAAGATAATTTAGGTAAACCTAACACTACATATGAAACAAACATTAAATCAAATATGCTAATGTTACAAAATTCACAAACAGAAAAAAAAAAATTTAAATTATCTATAGGCTAAATTGCTTTGATTATATTACCTTCTCCACTTCATATGTTTTCCACATCAATATCATCTGATGTCGATACTACTGATGGTGCAATAATAGTCATTTTTTCCCAGTCAATTCTGGAAAGTTCAGGAGGAACCTGAAAGATCATTACAAAACTCATACATAATTTTTCACTAAGTTAATAATTATAATAATATTAAGCTAATAATTAATAGAATAATTTATTTTCTTAACCTAGCACAATATTTGTAGGTTAGCACTATGAATTTACAAAAAGTTAATGGATTTTGTGTACATTTCTAAAAAAAATTAAATTTACAGCATAATCTAGTAGTTATTTTATAGTAATCTATTTTAATTTAAATGAACTCAAGTCACTATTGCTTGGTTACATCCCTGCACTGAAGATTCCTGAAAAAGATTTCTCATATAATCACACAAACTCGAAAAACAAAAACTGTTCAAATGATTAACATTGAATAATATAATCCTGATTATAAAGTTAACTAGAGTTTAAGGGGTGATTTTATACACCGAATATAAGGTAACATGAATAAATTAACACTGAACTTACTACGTTCCCAGTCAAATATGAAAGTAAAGTATGAAAATATATGTAGACATGCACTATTGGTGTAAGTTCTGGAGCTAAAGATAATTCAACTGTGACACAGAACTTAGTCTATTATACTTAACACCCAGGCCTATAAACTTTTGATCTTTTTCTAAAAGTAATTAATTTTATTTCAGAGTTAGGTTAGGCTTACAGGCTAATCCGCAGTAAGTTTAGCTAAATCAGTTATATTATCATAGGCCAGACTTAATCTAAATAAAATTATTCTGTGTAAAGGTATCAGTAACTTGATATTTATACAGAATAAGCATTTAATACAGAATACATATTTCATTTAACTGGAGTCAGTTCCCTCACAGGGTCTTTTTCAAAAATGGGTTAATTAATTTTATATTTTTAGTTGATTAGAGTTAAGGGGTGCTTTTATACACTGAATATAAATAACAATTAAAACTATATGTACCTTTTTTTGCTGTACGTCTCCTAGGCCTACTTTCACAGTCATCTGAAAAGTAAAATATGATATTTTTTAACAATACGAAGAATAAAATATGACAATTGATGTAGACATGCAAGTATCTGGAGCTAGAGACAATTTACTGTGATAAAGAACTTAGCCTATTATACTTAACACCCAAGCCTACATAACACAAACAAATTTTGATTTTTTCCTAAAAGTAATTCATTTTATTTCAGAGTTAGGTTAGGCTTACAGGCTATTCCGCTGTAAGTTAATCGGCTAATGCCCTGCTAGTTTGCTAGTTTTGTTAACATAATTAATCACTAACTAACTAAGTGTGTTTGATATTTATGTAGCATAAGGTGACGCGTATATGACAGGTTTTATTATTGCAGTAAAGGAACAAATCTAATTTAAATAGTCTTTGTATTATTTTGGAATTCAATTTTTTAAAGCAAATGATAATACCTTATGCACCTTTGTAAAGGTTTTTACTTATTGGGGATAAGTGAACTGAATTAAAACATCAAACAAATGATTTTTGTTTCACAATCAAAACAATACGCCTACTGTATTAAATTTATTATGGCAATTCTATTTACCCTAAAACACTACAATACAAAACTCCAGAATTTTTGTTTTTGTATAAATTGGCCCGCTAATAATGAAAAAATAAAATTGTATTAATTAAATTAGAATGCTAACTTGCTCAATTATTAAATTTTGGGCAGAACACAGTGCTATTAGGCATAGTTGGTTCTATAACAGATACGTGTTCGACAAAGTAATCTAGACATGAAACATAACCTAACGTATTTCTTTTATGAATTTTATGAAAAATGCTGAATTTGAAAGTATATTTAGAGTAATATAGCTGGACTGAAGAATTAAATAAAATTTGTAACTAGTTAAATACGAGCAGAGTTCAAATTAAATATATTATAGTAAGGCGTACCATCTTGTGTTAGGTAGGACCACATTTTACGAATAAAATGATTTACAAATTGGATACATTACACATATATAGGTAGGCTAGAGTAGACAAAATAATTGTCAGACTTACAGGTCTTTATATATCTATAATAAAGAAACTTTGGTAAATATTTACCTGTGCTACACCATACGCCATATTAACTGAGTAGTTGTGGGATCACCACTACATTTTGCCTTAACGTAATTCAATTGCCTACAACGCAAAGCATTACATTTCAGACTCGTGGGTGGCCGACTCATCAGTTTCCTACAGTATCCACCGCTGAGAGTGATTTTGGGTAGCCGGCTCACCGCACATGCTTTAGTCTACGGCGCCTTCGGCGCCTCCGAGGTTACTAATAATAAACTCGCGGTGGGCTCAACGCAAAGCTTTAAACCGCCGTTTGGGCTCAACGCAATTTTGAACATGTAAGAATCATGTAAATTTTGTTTTGGAAACGCATCAACATGATTTCCAGTCAAATTCGGCTCACCGTCTACACAGTCAATATGGCGATCATTCACTTTTGCATGCATCCTTATGGGAGTATTTATTTTATTTTTTTTCTTCGTAAATAGCTTCGACCCCCGTTTAAAATTAATTTTCGCGTGTTTATATAACATAGAAGAATAAAAAAAAAAATTCACTTCAAGATTGTATGGTGGAGCACAGGTAAATATTAACCGAAACTTTATTTAATTAAATTGCTTCAGTGCCTTACAGGGACTTTTTTTTAAAATTAGTTAATTACCCCTTGGGTAATTATGAAGATTCTCATCAATGCTGATATTGCGCTGATATATTTTTATTATATTCTTCTATGTTATATAAACACGAGAAAAATAATTTTAAACGGCGGTCGAACCTATTTACGGAGACAAAAAATTAAATTTTTACTCCCATAAGAACGCATGGCGTTAGCCTAGGTATATTGTATTAATTAAATTAGAATGCTAATTTGCTCCATTATTAAATTTTGGACAGAACACAGTGATATTATGTATAGTTGGGTCTATAACAACCGGTAGGCCTAGTGTACAACCCAAAGTAAGCGAGACATTCATACATAACCTAACAGCTAATTTCCTACAAACAACGGAGAACATACACTAAATAAATGATCATCTTACCTTTCATTATTATTCCTAGCGCCTCCAACATATTTTTACTTCGACTTGCAATCACAAACACTTCATACGAATTACAAAATTCTGTCCCACACACGTTAGAAAACTCAACGAATTACCGCACTAGACGACTAAACAGAATAAATTATGGCAGGTCCAATATTTCGTTATACCAACTAAACAGAATAAAAACACACTTTCCTCTGTAGTGTCTGTCTTTTTTACACATGTTACAAATTTTATAGAATAATTATTACGAATGCCAATATGGCCGACTAGCTACCCATATTTCATTATATACATTTGTATATATCGAACAGGTTGTCTGGCTTCAGCGTACAGCAAAAATACGATGTATAAAAATTTGTATAAGTTTTTCGTACGCTGACACACCATAACTTGGGCAAAATAACTTCTTCACCTACAGATGTACTTATACAAGTTCCTCAAATTTGTTTTAGATACCCTGGGTAAAAATTGGCGTGTGATGAAGAAATTATGCGGCGCTAAGTCTATATATATATATATATATATATATATATATATATATATATATATAATGCGACAGTACAAATAAGTGATGTACTGAGCATGAAATATAAAAATTTAAATTTACTTAATAAACTGTAAATAATTAATAATATATTAGAAATAAGCATGTTATAGATTGCAAGCTTGACTCAGACAAAAATATGAACAGGTGTTTCGACCTGAATCAACGTGCACACACACACAAATGTAACTGAAAGTGTGTACACCAGTATTTTGCTAGTGTGTGTGAACGCAGGTCTCTGCAGGCAAGTTTGCCACCCCAGTATGAATAATTGCACAATGACTGTTTTTCCGTAATTATTCATAAACTAGAATTAAGAATTAAAATCCTAAAGCACCATAAAATGTAAATAAATTTAATAAATACTGTGTGCGAAAACCACGCGAAAGTGACACGCCGTACAAGTGCAATAGTGAAATAACTGTGTACAAATCAAAAGGGTTAAGTTGCAATGTCCAAAATTACAATGAACATGTGTTGTAAAATTAGTTATAAGATAAATATAAAAAAATACTTACAGGACTCTGCAATTCGCAGAAATATAAAAAATAGTGAATTTGACAAAGAGTGGGGGAACTGTCGCCAAAGACAGTTTCTAACATGTCGATTTTGTATCACTGAGGGGTGTCGACCAAGACATGGGTATAAATAGGACACGCAAGCTTCAGTGGTTCTCTTTCTTGAATCATCCACGATGCAGCGGGAGCTTATGCCCGTCAGCACGGCATATTTATTAATATTTTTATAAACAGTTTAAATTGCCAGTTATGTACAAATACGTAACCAAGCTATAAGACAAACATAGTAATTAATAACAGCACTACTGAAGAAGTTCCATAGCGATACGACGCTGGACAAAAGAAGAAGTTCCATAGCGATACGACGCTGGACAAGAGAAGAAGTTCTATAGCGATACGACGCTGGACAAGAGAAGCAGTTCCATAGCGATACGACGCTGGACAAGAGGAGAGGACGAGAGAGTGAGAGACAGCCGACGCTGGACAAGAGGAGAAGAGAGACAGCCGACGCTGGACAAGAGGAGAAGAGAGATAGCCGACGCTGGAGGCGAGACGAAGATGAACACCGATGGAACAAAAATGATCGAGTATGATTGACGACAATAAGGTGATAGACAACTTATTCATATCTTAATCATACACAGTATACAAAGACAGTTAAAGACATTAATATTTTATTTAAAAATAAGAGTAATATTTCTTGTATAGTAGAGTTAAAAATCATAGATGTCTTAGAAATACGATTAACGTAACAAGAGCTCAAATTAATATGATATAAAATGATTACAAAGAATATAAATAAAAACAATTAGTATTTGAGAAAACAGTACTGAGAAGTAATAACTATTAATCTTTTGAGTACGTACCATATATAGAAAAAAAGATTTAAAAATTGATTTTGAAACATATTAATAGACTGAGTAGTCTAAAAAATGAGATTTTTCTTTTATATACTATTTAGTAGCATAGAATGTTTAGTTAGTAAGGATGTATATATCTTAAGCCTTACGGCATTATAACAAATAATAACTAATGTTTTTTAAATCGAAGTCAGTGCCATGTGCACATATTTTTTTATAGTATCAAATAAATTTTAATTACTGTTTCAAGTTCCGTAGAGTTCTTATTGCAGATACACCTGAACCCCTATTTAAATGTTATATGTTTAAAGAATTTGTCAATCTTGAACGTGAGACCGTTCACACCTATTTATGTATATGTAACGTTGTTTAAATTTGGTGCTCCAAGATCGAAGAACTTCACAAATTTAAATTAAATTAAATTTGACAAATTGTCACGTTATATAAAAATTTGTCGCCCTGGACGTGGGGCACAACATGCCTAAATTTATGTAAAAAAAAAAAATTTGTGACATAAATTATAGATCATGAATATATGACCCGATACCCATCATTTGATTATTTAAATTTTTTTATGTTGCTAAATGGTTGCTCTAAAATATATAAAGAGTGTTAAATGAAAAATGTATAATATGTAATTATTATTTGTAGTAAACAGTAACTGAATGTAATGTTAATTGTTGTGTAATCACACAGCTGGCGCCCACCACAAATAATATTGTTGTCTATGTAACAGGTGTAACTGTAATGAGTATTAATAATAACTATTAATAAAAATACAGAAATAAATAAATAAGTAGGGAACGGTTATCAATAATAATTTTTAAAGAATTACTATTAAATAAATATTTTAATAATAATACTTCGACATGGCAATATCAGGAAGTATTAGTATAGAGGCAATCATTAAGGTGATGGGAAACCTTATGGATGAATATGGAATAAGACAAAATGTATGTGCTAGATTAGATAGACAAATAGTAGAATTTAAAACTGATAAGTCACTATTAGGTGAAAAGGTAAAAGAATATAATACAATACTAAGAGTAGTAGCAAAAGTAGAACAAGATATCGTAATTAATACTGCGCACTTAGTACCTACGGATATCGACAATAATACGCGTATAAAAACACGCAAAAGCAATGGTAAGATAGCACTTGATAAACAAGCTATTAAAATCAAGAAAGAACTTGAAGGAATGTTAATATTTAATAATTATAATTCTAGTGAAATACTTAACACTAGGGAAGAATATAACGTAGGATATCGACAGGCAAACCTTATTGATAGAAATATCAAACTCGCTGTGCAAACTCACAGTAAAACAATACGTGTGAAACAATTAAGTCGCAATATTTACGACGAGAACACACACACTAAGTGTCACTGTAACTATAACAGTGGTAGTAAGTTATCTAGACGAAACACTACGCAAAATTGTGGTAAGTATGATGTTAGATATACGCACAATAATTATAATAACGATAATTATAACTGTAAGTATGAAAACTACAGAGGTTATCGTAAACGACGTATGAAAAAACCGTCGACAACTGGTCAGGTAAGTTCACTCAACCAAACTAGGGACGAGAGAAGTGAGAAAGAGCGAAGCATTTGTAACGAGAGAAAGAGGGTAGATTTTGTGTGGCCGAGAGGCAAGATGGAAACATTGCTCAATGAACAGGTGACTTCTACGATCCAAACAAACGTTCACAAGGTGAGTACGCACACAAACAAGGGATTAATACAATGGACAGCGGACGTTGTTTACACGAGGGTGAACACAATGAATTTCCTGTGTACAACAATGCAATTGTTATAATGAGGGGTGTCAGTTCTAACGACACACCGAACCGAACTTAAATAATTATTTTTAAATGAGAAATAATATGTGTAATAATATAAGAGAGTATAATTAAGAAATGTTATAAGGAATATTATTTGAAAGGGTTAATTAAGAAATGTATTATTGAAGGTAAGGAATGCTATTGTAGTGAAATATTTAAGAAAGTAAGGAATGTTATTATTGTTGTTATTAATATGAAGAAAGGGTTAGGAACGGCAATAATTGCCATAATTATTAGAACGGCTGATCAAGCGAACACTTTTCGAAGATACAAGGACACAGAAGAAAGCGAGAGTGAAAAGTCATAAGGGCAGAGACTACTTAGGATTAAGGACTTCGAGAAAAATATCGTTGTTTTCCATGAAAGTTCCTCTGCAACCGACCATGCGACACACTACGAGCTAAAAAAAGTATTCTGTTACGGAAGTGTATTTCAATAAAGTTGTAGCGATCAGAAAGGTAATGTTAAAGAAATGTAATAAAAGGTAATGAATGTTAATGTAATGTATAAGTAATGTATTAGATAAAGTAATGTCATGTTAAGAAAAGAGCTAAGGAAGATTAGAAGCGAAGGTAAGAATGTATGAGTAAGTTAATGTAAAATTAAGGACCGAATTTACACACATATGTAGGAATGCAAAGTATACAGAAGGAGAACAAAGGAGAGCTAATTGCAGTGGATTTTCTGGGACCATTACCACGATCAAGTCGAGGTGTGAAGCACATATTGGTATGTATCGATGTGTTTTCCAAGGCAGTCCGACTGTACCCAATTATGCGACCCACAACCAAAGTTGTTCTAAAGATACTACTGCAAAAATATATTCCGTTATATGGAAAAATGAAGAAGATACTCAGTGATCAAGGTGTGCAACTCAAAAGTGAAAAATGGGAGAGGACGTTAAGGGAAAATGGAATACAACCAGTACTCACATCCATAAGACATCCTCAAGGAAACCTTGCTGAGAGAGTTAACAAAGAATTAGGTAAATATTTACGAATATATTGCCATAATCAACACAATCAATGGGCAGAATATTTACCATTTATTGAAAAAGCCATTAACGAAAATTATAGTGAAGCAACAGGATACACTCCAATGGAATTAGAAGAAGATAAGAAGCCAACCAGATTTTGGACTAAATATCTAAACAAACCTAATAACCAAAATGTACCTGTACCAATAAGTGTGAAAATTGAATACGCAAAGCAACGAATAAGAGAGAGAGGTAACAAGAGAATAGAGAGATTTAATCTAACTCACAAGTTACAACAATTCAACGTGGGAGAAAGTATACTACTCAAAGCAAATCCAGTGGGAAAAAGGAGTGATAATACGGCGAAGAAATTCTTCAGACTTTATAATGGACCGTATACGTTAAGACAGCGAGTGGGACAGAACACTTTCATTGTATATGATGAGATACAGAAGAAAGAAATTGGTAAATTCCACGCAACGTCATTTAAGAAGTTCTACACATAAAACAGAGGTCATTGAAACTAGTCAAATCAGCTGTTTGTAAAGCCACCCTAATTCAAGGTCGCGAGCAGTGAGCGTACGAAAGAGGGGAGGTAAGACATTTGTATACACTCCTATTAAGGGTGAAATGACGAATATTATTCTTTATTATTTGTTATATTTTTTTTGCAAATAATAATAATAAATAAATAAAAAAAAATTTATAATAAATAAATTTATTAAAATTTTTTTTGTTACCAAGCAGAGGAATAATGCGACAGTACAAATAAGTGATGTACTGAGCATGAAATATAAAAATTTAAATTTACTTAATAAACTGTAAATAATTAATAATATATTAGAAATAAGCATGTTATAGATTGCAAGCTTGACTCAGACAAAAATATGAACAGGTGTTTCGACCTGAATCAACGTGCACACACACACAAATGTAACTGAAAGTGTGTACACCAGTATTTTGCTAGTGTGTGTGAACGCAGGTCTCTGCAGGCAAGTTTGCCACCCCAGTATGAATAATTGCACAATGACTGTTTTTCCGTAATTATTCATAAACTAGAATTAAGAATTAAAATCCAAAAGCACCATAAAATGTAAATAAATTTAATAAATACTGTGTGCGAAAACCACGCGAAAGTGACACGCCGTACAAGTGCAATAGTGAAATAACTGTGTACAAATCAAAAGGGTTAAGTTGCAATGTCCAAAATTACAATGAACATGTGTTGTAAAATTAGTTATAAGATAAATATAAAAAAATACTTACAGGACTCTGCAATTCGCAGAAATATAAAAAATAGTGAATTTGACAAAGAGTGGGGGAACTGACGCCAAAGACAGTTTCTAACATGTCGATTTTGTATCACTGAGGGGTGTCGACCAAGACATGGGTATAAATAGGACACGCAAGCTTCAGTGGTTCTCTTTCTTGAATCATCCACGATGCAGCGGGAGCTTATGCCCGTCAGCACGGCATATTTATTAATATTTTTATAAACAGTTTAAATTGCCAGTTATGTACAAATACGTAACCAAGCTATAAGACAAACATAGTAATTAATAACAGCACTACTGAAGAAGTTCCATAGCGATACGACGCTGGACAAAAGAAGAAGTTCCATAGCGATACGACGCTGGACAAGAGAAGAAGTTCTATAGCGATACGACGCTGGACAAGAGAAGCAGTTCCATAGCGATACGACGCTGGACAAGAGGAGAGGACGAGAGAGTGAGAGACAGCCGACGCTGGACAAGAGGAGAAGAGAGACAGCCGACGCTGGACAAGAGGAGAAGAGAGATAGCCGACGCTTATTGACGACAATAAGGTGATAGACAACTTATTCATATCTTAATCATACACAGTATACAAAGACAGTTAAAGACATTAATATTTTATTTAAAAATAAGAGTAATATTTCTTGTATAGTAGAGTTAAAAATCATAGATGTTTTAGAAATACGATTAACGTAACAAGAGCTCAAATTAATATGATATAAAATGATTACAAAGAATATAAATAAAAACAATTAGTATTTGAGAAAACAGTACTGAGAAGTAATAACTATTAATCTTTTGAGTACGTACCATATATAGAAAAAAAGATTTAAAAATTGATTTTGAAACATATTAATAGACTGAGTAGTCTAAAAAATGAGATTTTTCTTTTATATACTATTTAGTAGCATAGAATGTTTAGTTAGTAAGGATGTATATATCTTAAGCCTTACGGCATTATAACAAATAATAACTAATGTTTTTTAAATCGAAGTCAGTGCCATGTGCACATATTTTTTTATAGTATCAAATAAATTTTAATTACTGTTTCAAGTTCCGTAGAGTTCTTATTGCAGATACACCTGAACCCCTATTTAAATGTTATATGTTTAAAGAATTTGTCAATCTTGAACGTGAGACCGTTCACACCTATTTATGTATATGTAACGTTGTTTAAATTTGGTGCTCCAAGATCGAAGGACTTCGCAAATTTAAATTAAATTAAATTTGCCAAATTGTCACGTTACAATATATATACATATATATATATATATATATATATATATATATATATATATATATATACTGTAACATCTCCTCCTCTAACCGGCGTATTCGTCGTCTAGATTTGTTACGTCTTTCTTTATACTCTGATAGTGTTATTTATTTTCATTTTGGTGTGTGTAATTCTTTAGTATTGACAAATAAACCACGGTATTCTCTATTATGGATTATATCTTCTTACAGGTATTACTATTCAGTTGTTTGTAAAAGGGTAGGAGAGAGAGAGAAAGAGAGAGGGAGCGAGAGAATTCCTCTCTTTGAGTACGATTTGATCGTTTGTTCTTTACGCGCGTTGCATCAGCTGTTTTCAATTTGCTTACCAATTATAGGTTACGTTGTCCGTAGTACTTCATAAGTTCTGATGTCGGAGCTAACTTTCTTACTCTTCTCTGTTATTCACCTGTTTCCTGTAACAAAGCTGCTATCTACAAGAAATAATACAAAGTCAATTACCTAAAAGAAAGGTATTTATTGATTTAATTTGGTTTATTTTTCTGAAAATTCTTACCTCCAATAATTCATCGGTTTACAAATCGATTATTTTCAAAATCAAAACACTTATCGATATTAGTTTTTTTTAATAACACAACAGATATATTCAATTACAGTTACTATTAAAATTAATAAATTATGTATCTCGGGGTTATTTGGGGATTCTTTGAACTATAAGAAAGTCAGAAATGCTTAGTTAATAGTAATCATACTTTACAATAATTAATATTTGTTTTCTTAAAGTCTGATTCAACAAGTTCGTTTTTTAAACGTCAGAGCGCAGATTACGTATTCATACAGAAAGCAAGAAAAGAAAGATGGCTGTAGTAGATTTCTCATGAACCCATGTTTTTTCTATTTTTTGTTAAATAAATTAAGTTTATTATGTTCACACTAAGTTTTCTTATAAATTGCAGGATGTTGTACTGTTTCTAGTGTTCTTTACTTCTTGGTGATGTGTAATTTTTTAGTTTATTAAGGAATGCGTTCTCACCCAAGTAGTGATAGTTCAAAATTTTCAGGCCATCAGATGGTTGGATGAATTTTCAATGTTCTTCGATTTTCTTGCATTAATTATTGTGGTTCAACGGATGTCTCAGATGTAGTGGCTTGTGCTGAGTCGTTTCATTAATTTAGAATAGTTTTTTCCGAATTGTAGTTACTAATTTTTAAAATTTGCTGGACATTATTTTTGGTCACCTACTCTCTTGAAATCCAATTTAACAATTACCATCCTTGTTAACCTTGTTACTCTTGGTAACCAAGAAATTGATGAAGTTTCATTGGCTAACCTAGGTACAGTTTTAGTAAATAGGCTAGTATTATTTATTATTAGTTCTTCCCTTTTTTAGAAAAAATACTGCTTTATAATATTTAACTATAATTACGTTTAATTTATACAATGTTTTTCTTCACATCTTTACATAAACTTAGATAATTTTATTTTATAATTTAGTGGTTTTTAACTTGGTTTATTTCTGACTTATACTTCTGTCAATGTATTATTGCCCTAGGTAATATTTTATTTTCCACCATTTTTTACTTTATTTTAATTAGAAATTATTAATTTCTTATATAACCCTGGATCCTTCAAACATAAACAAAATAATCTTTGAATTACATTGATATTGCTTTTGTGGCCTAACCAAACAAAACTACAACAACGCATTACTAAACTTATAGTTTATTACTATAGTCCTGTATCTTCATTATTTGTGAATCATGTCTTTTTCAGTTTAAAATTTACACATATCATACTATGTTGCACTTTGTACATACCGCACTTTTATGGTAACACTTAGTACACTGTTTTTTAATTGCTAAAGTGTCTTATGGTACAAATGTTTCATAGCTTGATACTTAATCCCTCATTTCTGACTTTTGGAATGGGTAACTACTGACTTTTCTATTATTATTATTTTACAAATATTCCTAATAGGTACTTCTTTATTGTTATCACTATTGAGTACTGATTATGTAATGTTACAATATATAATGCAACGATACAGCCATAGCTGTATTAGGCATTCATTTAAATAAATGTAAATTTTGTATAATTTGTATAAGTTACGGGTAAATGGACAAGTCTGAGATTGCAGAAATATTTCATTGTTAGATTAGGGTAGCAATTAACCTGTTCCGACACGCAGTGAACACCTGCTCAATTGTATGTTATGCTCAATACCTGTTACTCAGCAACCCGCCCCAAGTAATTAATAAAATAATTGTTTTAATTCACTGTGAGAAAACTAATTATTGTATGATCAAACCAAAGGCACCAAAGTGTGGGTAAAAATTATAGTTATCCCCAGTGAAAAGATGACGTTAATAGAACACGTTATGCGAAGACAGTGCAAAACAAACGTGCTAAAAAAAACGCAAATTACCGTAAATATGCCGTATATCGACGCTGGATTCTAGACGTATCCAGGGAAGCTGCCGTAGATCGACGCTGGACTCTAGACGTATCCAGGGAACACAAAGCTGCCGTAGATCGACGCTGGACCCTAGACGTAACCAGGACCAAGCCAGGACAAGAGAAATGGACAATTAACTATAGACAACGCTGGAACCCCGGACAACAGTCGTAAGATCATCAGAAATCGAGGTGACATGCTTAATGCATTTTTAAATCATTTATAAAAACAAAAGAGCTCATAAAAACGATTTCAAAAGACAGTAAATTGAAACAAAGAAAGTTTATATTTAGTAATAATATGTTAAAATGTAAATAAATGTTTAAATAAATGAGTAAAAAGTCAAAAGGGCAGAGACTACTTAGGATTAAGGACTTCGAGAAAAATGTCGTTGTTTCCCAAGACAGTTCCTCTGTAACCGATCATGCGACACACTACAAAGCTAAAAGAGTATTCTGTTACGGAAGTGTATTTCAGGAAAGTAGTAGCGATCAGAAAGGTAATGTTAAAGAAATGTAATAAAATGAAATGAATGTTAATGTATTGTATAAGTAATATAAGAAAGTTAAGTAAGATAAAGTAATGTCATGTTAAGAAAAGAGTTAAGGAAGGTTAGAAGCGAAGGTAAGAATGTATGAGTAAGATAATGTAAAATTAAGGACCGAATCTACATACCTATGTGGAAATGCAGAGTATTCAAAAGGACCAAAAAGGAGAGATAATTGCAGTGGATTTTCTTGGACCACTCCCGAGATCAAGTCGGGGGGGTGAAACACATACTTGTTTGTATAGATGTATTTTCCAAAGCTGTCCATCTGTATCCAATTATGCGACCCACAACCAAAGTTGTTCTAAAGATACTACTGCAGAAATATATTCCGACATATGAATAATGAGAAGCGAGAGTAAAAGTGGGACAACGTCAACGAAGCAGGACAAGGTCAACGCACCGATCAGCTGTGTAATTGGGATAAATATTACATACCACCACGGTGAACGTTAGGCTGAATTACTCATTATTATGTGTTTGTTTAACAATGTAAACTTAAGTCAAGTTAATATAACATGACCGTATTTGTCTAGAACAAATAGACAAAAATTTAATAAATAAATATTTATTAAATTTTTCTCTCAGGCAGAGGAATAATGCAACGATACAGCCATAGCTGTATTACGCATTAATTTAAATAAATGTAAATTTTGTATAATTTGTGTAAGTTACGGGTAAATGCACAAGGCTGAGATTGCAGAAATATTTCATTGTTAGATTAGGGTAGCAATTAACCTGTTCCGACACGCAGTGAACACCTGCTCAATTGTATGTGTGTTACACGTGTATCTTGTGTGTGTGAGTGAATCAGGCATAGACAGGATTCTCAGCAACCCGCCCCAAGTAATTAATAAAATAATTGTTTTAATTCACTGTGAGAAAACTAACTAATGTATGATCAAACTAAAGGCACCAAAGTGTGGGTAAAAATTATAATTATCCCCAGTGAAAAGATGACATTAGTAGAACACGTTATGCGAAGACAGTGCAAAATAAACGTGCTAAAAAATACGTAAATTACCCTAAGACGCTCAAATTAATATAGTGAGTGATTAATCGAAGTAGCTACGATTTGAGCTATCTCGATTCTGTGCAAAACAGTGCTATTTGCTAATAATTGCAAATAGATGAAAAGGTTCAGTAGTGGGGGCTGTCACGAGATACGCAGGTATCGACAGGACGATTTTGGAGCCGACCAGCGCGGAATCTCGAGAGGGTATAAATTAAGGGTTCGACCAAAAACCCTTCTCTTCATTTCAAGACTCAGTTGCAGCCGGACATGCTGTCCGTCGGCAAAACAGTTTATATTTTTTACAAGTCGCAGTAACAAACGAAATGACGTTTATTAAAGTCACGACAAGATTACAGGAAAAGTAAATACAGCAATAGTTATTCTATCAAGAGTATATCCAGGAAATATGCCGTAGATCGACGCTGGACTCTAGACGTATCCAGGGAAGCTGCCGTAGATCGACGCTGGACCCTAGACGTATCCAGGACCAAGCCAGGACAAGAAGAATGGAAAATTAACTATAGACAACGCTGGAACCCCGGACAACAGTCGTAAGATCATCAAAAATCGAGGTGACATGCTTAATGCATTTTTAAATCATTTATAAAAACAAAAGAGCTCATAAAAACGATTTCAAAAGACAGTAAATTGAAACAAAGAAAGTTTATATTTAGTAATAATATGTTAAAATGTAAATAAATGTTTAGTCGTAAGAATGAGCGATCGCATATACATAAAAACAGTAATAATTGAAAGAGAATTTAAAGTAAAGAGAGTAGAGTTTATTATCAAAATAAATAGCAAAGTAATTAGATATTTGAAGTATATAAAGATTAATTTAAAGTTGAATATTAAAACAAAAGCCAGTCTACAAGAAATTAATATAAAGTTAAATTGAAGTCAAAACATTGGTATAGACTGAGTTAGTAGAGGTCAGATCTGAGATATGACAATTTATTTCAATATAAGAATATTTTAATTTTATAATAAATTAATAAAAGTTATTTAACATGTTTAGATATAAGATTAACATGTTTAGATATAACAATTTTTTAAATATGTGTAATATTGCATATGGTAAGTTATAAACATTAAATAATGAGCAATATCGTGACCGACAAATTAATGATGTTTATGAATAATTTTAGTAATGAAAAAATAATAAATATGAGTTTTTAATACTGATAATAAAAATACTCTTATTATATTTACACCTGAACCGCAAATACACGTACATGTTGTCAGTAATGTTATATAAAGTGTATGAGTTCAATTAATGTACCAATTAAATTGCACAGAATATATATCTTGTTACATTTTTTGTCGCCCTTGACGTGTGGCATGACACGCTTACATTTAATAACATTGTATCGTTGTATAAGGAATGGCGCTCCAAGATCGTGGGGCTCCACAAATTTAAATTATATTAAATTTGTTGTATAAAAAATGGCTCCCAAAGAACGTGGGGCTATACAAATTAAATTACATATAAATTTGTATATACAAATCGTTATAATATATATATATATGTGTTTGTGTGTGGGGGAAGTCTAAACATAATATTGTAGCTTAATAAAATTTATGGTTTAGTATCATTGAAAGTAATACAATTTAGTGAATTTATCTCAGCACTGAGTATTTCGTATAACGGATGTTTTAATTTCTTGTATTTTATCTGTACATAATAATTACCCAGATACACAAACTAGTTGTTAATGTAAATCTGGTTTTTGACTTTAACTAGTTTTTAATGTGAGGCTTAATATTTATAAATACCTGTTACGTAAGAATACGTCTCTTAACTACGAGGCGTACACTGCATTACCACTGATAAATATATTAGTATAATGTAATAGTAATACTAGTACTGATACTAATATTAAATACTAGTTATTTTAATACTAAATACTGAGAATAATACTAGCATTACTAGTATTAATAATATTACTAATAATAATACTAGCATTATTAAATACTGATATTACTAGTTAACTATAATTTATAGTAAGGATGCCTACTAATTAATCAGTGTTAATTAGTTATTAATAATGATTAATCAATAGTAATTAAATAGTCTATTATCTAATTATTACCACTATAATTATTGGATTATCATTCTACTTAATTGGCAATAACAGAATAAAGACAAGCTATTTTGTATTTGCTGGTGATGTGGAGTATACAAGAGGCCCGTCTTCTATAATGATATGCAGCCTATTTCAAACACCGATTACATCCTAAAACTCATTACAATCTCATGCGATTCAAGAATGATATCTTTTAGAATGAATAGAATATATTAGAATAAATAAATAAATTTATTTACACATGAAGCGTACACTTACCTTCACCTAAATAGCTGAAGTTGTACTATTTAAGAAGCATTACGCCTGCAAAACGGATTAACACATATGAAACTTACTGGTGATTACTTTTAAACGTCTTCTTTATTTGGTAGCTATTGTTGGTTAAGTAATGATCTTGTAATGAGGGAGTTAAGTACTTAGAAATGTGATTAGAAATGCTGTAATGTTCGGGCAGTAGGAACATTAAATACCCAACGCATTAATTGAACTCGGGAACGTACGTGCGAGTGCGCATGCATGTGTGTGTGTGTGTGTGTGTGTGTGTGTGTGTGTGTGTGTGTGTGTGTGTGTGTGTTATTGCCCTAAGTGTAATCTCTGGTTGTGGCTTGTCTGAGATAGTGCATGATAATTGCTCGTAATTAGTGAGTCTTGCAATCACTGCATGTGTGTTGCAGGCGCTTTGTCATTCTACAAACTGCTCCGTATCCCCTACTCCACACATACCGTAGTTACACGCTTGTTTTTAGACTTAATAAACAAAAATTCATATAGATCTACTTGTACCCGTCTTTAGAAATTTTTACTTTGATGAGTAAGAATGCTGTAGATTATAATGCTGTACAACAGAAGAGATATTCAGTAATCAACTATGGAAACAGTAATTTAAAACTGTTTAATTTAAACAGTCTAATTCAAACCGAAGTAAATTCAATATGTATATTGTTACGACACCAAAAGCCGCCACAATACCAGAGAAGAACTTTAAGGAATTAACTATATGAAATCAAGAAAAATAAAATGACTATGACGAGACAAATGACCATGACCCATCCCAAGTTACTGACCCAATAAATAAAATAAAATGAGAAGGTATAAACTCAAATAATGATAAAAAAAGCACAAATAAATAATAAATATCCAGTGACGAGTATTAAATAAAATAATCCAAGTTAAAGTACACTAACCATAATAAGTAAGTGAAACCAGTCTTAATAGATATTGTATATTGTTAATAACCCTATGATGATAAGAAAATCAAAACATAAAAATGTTGACAGACTAACTAGTAATTTGTGTATAAAATAGTAAAAACCCAAGAGTGAGAGATAGATAGGAAGTGAAAGTGATAAACAGTGTAAGTGTTAGACGTGAGAAAATAACCAATTCATAATTATAAGAAAGAGGAAACAAAGGTAATAAAATAGATTTTAATAGATGGATAGACAACTAATGTCATAGAGTTAAATAATAATAAACTAAGTAATATGAGTGTAATGAAAATAAAACTTCCTCTGTTAACAAAAATATTCAAATGGATGATTATCAAAATAGAATAAATGGTGTTATAATAATATTCACCAAGAATGTTATTTGTTTAATTACAAGAGTTAAGTTTGTAAGAAGGAATATGGCTGAGAAATGAACAGACCATAAACCTAGTTTTGTGTTATGTTTTATAAGTAATATTAAGTGATAAACAAGTTGTAAAAAATGGCAATAGATATGAGTAAGGAGATAAATTTTACAAACATAATAATTAATCATTATAGTAAAGACAGAAAAAGAAAATAAGAGAATAACAGACAAGCAATGATTCTGTAAATTAATAAGAACATTCAATTATTATAGAACAGCCCAAATTAATGCAAAAGGTAAGTAAGTCATATGTGACACCAAGCAAAACATATGTAAATGAAAAATAATCTCTAATTTGTGTAAAATAAGAAGTTATAGCCAGTTACTGCTTAGGCTTATAAAATGCCTAACTGTATAAATTCAAGGTAAACAAGTTGTATGAAGTTTTCTAATACAATAATAAACTATTGTATTAGAAATTTCAGGGCAAGTAACTCATTAAGTACAACTAGTGAACCATATTAAGATGTCAGAATTAGATTAAAAACATAAAATAAGAAAGATATGTAATAATATAATATTAGCATTTTGTCAGATACATGAACAAACCCAGCTTTGTGGGATGTCAAAATAATCTTTGAAAGAAAATAGAAACAGTTATGTTAATATCAAATACATTGATAAGAAGACCGAAGAATAATAGCCATTAGAAAATATTTATTAATTTTGAAGTAAAATTCAAATATTATAACAATAGACATAAATGCATTCAACCAATGAGATTATAGGCAGTTGCCATGACAACGGAACGTTATTATATTTAATTCCGTTATAAAACATTAGTCCACTATTGACGATCAAGCGAGACGGAAGCCAAACCATATTCAACTCAATTATTAATTAAAATAGTAATAAATACTGCTAAATTTACTGAGAAGTGGATTCAAGAAGACGAATAAAGGAACTATTTAAACCAAGAGAACTAATAAACAAAATTTTAATAGTAAAAAAAAATTAAAACATCCAGATTAATTGAAAAAGAAGCCAGATGCAATCAAAAGTACAAATGATGAAAGATTAATTATCGTATCAACCCAACCCAAATAACTATAGCGAATCATCACCAGCAATCGACCAGATTTCGTTAAGTATGTTTGAATTACCGGAATTTACGAACTAAATTAATAAACTTGTCTCACAACACAAAAATCTCTCACTCCGAACTTGATAAATAAATTTCTTTCAAGGATGAATTGATAATAAAAACTAAACTTGTATTTAAACATAAAATAACCTATGAATTATTAACACACACTTTTTAACACTCAAAAAATGAATTGTATTTAAATATTAATAGTATATAAGTCCCGTTGATGTAAGGTGGTGTACTTTATTAACATCTTGTTATTTAACTTGTTTTCGTAATCAAAAGAACTCCGTGACAGAATAAATTGTGTAAATAAACAATATTAGTAGCCATCATGGCTTCGAACAACTGATGTCACTTTAGCCAACCTTGAGATATTGTCTGTTTATTGCCGGAGCAACATTATTTTATAACACTATATTTTTGTATCTAAAAGATTAAATATTAACCATTTTAAACGTTAATAAACTAGTACTGATTAGTAATAACCGTCCTTTATTTCTTATAAATTGTATTAGAAAGTTTGTGCATTTTAGCGATGAGTGAAATTGTATGCCAGATTTAGACGTTGGCAACACGACGAACTACAAGCGAGATTCGAATGCCCACCAGTTTGCGAGGGTAATTCGAATTGGTTATCACCGCACAGAACGGCAACTCAGTTTGAACTTTTAATTGTTTTCATAAACAATTTGGCGCCTATCGGGAAATCAATAATAACATCAAAGGACAGGTAAGGCTTACACCCGGGAGATTTCGGTACTGGTAATTCATGCGTTCGAGACGGACATCGTCAGCGTAAGAAAATCGTAAAAAGCACGACTTTTAGATAAACACAAAGTAACGACTACAACGTGTGGGGCTAACACACATAAAACACACTTTTACAGGACGATAGCGATCTTCTCGTTACAAATTGACGAACAAACGTGTGGCATAATAATTATAAACGTACATATAAAGAGGACGACAGAGTTCTCTCGTTACAATATTCACAATTACAATAATTATATCCCAAAAGGTATTGTAAGATCGAAGTTTTATACTGATAAATTAAGCATTAAGCTACTAAATAACAGTTAGTATGCAGAACACGCGGCTGTATGCTGTAATATCGCACATACGTATACTGTACTTACACAGCACTGGACACGACGTACCACAGTACCAGCTACACATTCTCACTGTTCTTGTTTATTGTGAATATCCATGAAAAGTTGAGTTTTTGTTTTGTATTCTGCTGGTTCGTAACATTCGTCGCCGTAGAAAAGAGTGTAGACACTACTGGGTCCATACCATTTTGGTTGTTTGCCTTCTCAGATTTTCTTCTTACCTTCTAAATTGCAAAGTGGCCCAGAAAAATTATTCATATAGGCCTATTACAGTATGTCAAAGATATTTTTAACTATCTGGTAAACATTATAAAAGCAGTATAGCATCATAGTCAAGCAATATGAAGCTACAATAATTTCTAGAGAAAATTTCAGTCGGAATCTTAGGCAAAAAATGCATTGTTTTAAGGTTACATAGCATTTATTCTAATAACGTTTTTTCTACACACTTCTCACATCCTTCATATAGGTAAGAAACATTAAATTTCTCATTCACAATTCACTAACGATGATACCACCTTTTTCGAACAGAATCTAAAACGCAACATGACTAATTGAACTAAGAGTTTCGAGGTAAACGCCAGGTTACAATGTACAAGAAACGTTCACACACCACAGGGTGTTCGAGTATGGTACTGAAGCTAGCAGTAAACGTTTCTGTTTACGAGAGCGGTACTATACTCGCACAGAAAACAATCGAAATGACAAGATGCGGCGCGATCTTCAAGTACGTACCGGCACTGCAGCCAAGGTAGTCAATGATTTTTAACTAGTCTGCGTTGACGTTACGACGGGGCTGCGATCCTGGCTCCCACATACTACAAGTAATTGTTTTTTGTATTGAAAGTGGGAACACTTAGCAAGTGGGAACGCTCTTCCCATAAGCCAATACGGTGCAAACATCAATATAATCTTGAATGTTCTGGTCTAGAATGAACTCAGTCGAATTCCACGGCTCATAAATATGGTTCGACATAGCCGGTTTTTCTAGCTAGCCACATAAAATAATGTTCTAATGTCCCTAATAAATTATGCATAACTCACCTTTTACATGTTACTAGGTTGCAGCATAAAAAGTAAAAAAATGTATGCTAGTTGGTTCAATAAAGTTATTGTTTCAATAAACGTAAATATGACATTGCCACCTGTGGCATTATTTAAATTTGTGTGTATCCACAACAACAGATAGATGATTAACTAATAAGAACAATCTTCGATACCTTATAAACAGTGGTTTATATTGGTAAAACTAACAGGAATGTTACAGTTTTGATTTTTCAAGTACTACAATTTTATGAATAATAAACTTCAGCTGTTTATAAATTACAAAGGTTTGTTTTCTTGTAACACAAATACATACGTACACGAGCAAATTCGCTCGCGCATGCGCGCGCGCACAGACACACACCTTTATTGTTCCAAGCATTGTTTTCTTCTAGATTTACAAATAATTTATTTTCCAGAAAAGTAGAATTTACTGTAATCACATAACAATATTTTCCACCTGAGATCATTATTAACATCTTTTTTGATATGACAGTTACGAAGTTCTGTTTCATTTTGGGAAGTTATCAAATATTTCTAAATATCACCTCAGTAGGTTTTCGGTTAACAATTAAGAAGAGACGACAATTCGGGCAATCCTCATGAAGCTAACCCAACGATGTTTAAAGTGCATAGAATATAATGTGGTTCCAAATTACAAACTTCGAACTAATCCAAAATTCAAAGCAAAGTACTGCGTAATTATTTGTCATATTTATGGTGATTCGAAATGAATTTAAAGATAAACTACTGGCTAAATTCATGACAATAATAAATTTGACGATTAAATTTATTAATTTAAACTGACTTACAAAATTTGGCTTAGTAACTACAATTTGGTTTCAGTTAACTAATCTTTATATCTCGTAAACCATGGCTTTAATATGGCTCGTAAATATCTATACACTGGACACTTGCAAACAAGTCTGTGCTTTACAGTAAAGCGCATCATATAGATACTAATGTTAATTAGAAATGCATAAGTTAGATGAAACTAAGCTCTTCAACTTCACACTGACTAGGCAAAAAGGTAGAGAATTAATGGTAAATGTTAAAGATGATGACCTGTCTATTTTTTCTAACTCTTTATTACAAATATTGCTCTAATATTTTAAATGGCAGGCAAAATGTTTGGTTAACAAGAGAAATGTTTTGTACTTATAATAAGGAACCAAATACCTATACTTTTTAGATATGTTTTTTAATCATTAGGGAATAAAATATGTTTAAAATGTGCAGATGTATATGAAACAAAAAATATTAAGAATTAAGTATTAAGTATTCTTCCTCAGAATAATTTTAAATCAAATAAAAAACCTATAATAATTTTGAAATAGTTTATAATACCACTTTCAAAGATTGTTAAACAATTCAGACAAACGTTTTATATTTGAATGTTACATAATTGCAATATGTCATTTTTTCTTTTCTACATTAGTTGTAAAGTTCGTAGGAAAATCAATAAAAACATCATTTTATATTGTGCAAATTTACAGATTTTTAGTTGCAAACTCTTTTTTTGTTGCACTTTAATGGGCATTTAATATTATTTATACATTCGATTCAAAAAGCAATTCTTCTTCTATTATTTTACAGATTGTGTCGAATAGGAAGCACGTAGCAGTAAATGTGAAATAAGAGGTAAGAGACCATCATAGAAATATAAAAAAGTGCATTATGCTGAAACACTATAGGCCTACATTGCTTGTAACCTCTTTCCTGTAAAAACCACTTTTACGTGAATGTTGGACTGGCGTTTTGGTATTATGGTACAGAAAATATTGTGCTACTATGCCCATTGAAATTATAACAATATTTTTAAACATGATTAAATAAACGCCCAATGTCAGGGCAAACTGCATTGAAATTTGTACTTAAAAACATATAATAATACAAATTTTTTAACTTGTTTAATTTAATCAAAAATAATTTTATTGCAGTTTAACTTCCTTTCCTTATAATTCTACAGTAAATTATCGTTAGTTCCAGTTAACGACACTAAACCAACATAGCAGTATTCTAGCTTAAATTTTTGTAGAATCAAATTGGGTGATTTATGTTCTTGATTTCAGTAAAATGAAATGTAACTTTTCTTTACTCAGTTTAAATTGAGTGTATTTTATTTTTGAAATTAAACTACTAATTTTTTATAGATATAAATAGTGTTTGATACACTGACTCACTTTCATTTATTTTGCACTAACGAAATGTGTGGTGTTTATCTACGGTTATAAAACGGTTCATTCCTCAGTTCAGGGTTTGCTTGGATTTTTTGTATCTATTACCTGATTTGTAGTTGTCTCATCTTGATTTATTAATCTTACTTATTTTCTAATGGTTTTTATACTACCGTACGTTTCTTCTGTTACTTTCTTACTTCAATTGTTTACTGGTTTGGTTATGTCTTTATGTTCTAAAACTATTCTTCTTTTTTCTCATTTACCTATAGGCCTCCTATAACATTTTCTATTGTTTAATTTTGGTTTGTTGTTAAAACTAAACTGTATATGGGATTATTTAATGCACTTGATTTATTATATTCAAAGGTGTTGAGGATTTAGTTATTTCTTTTTCACTTGTTATTAATGAATAGCTTAAAGATATCACATGCATATTTCATTATAGGGATATCGATTACCCTATCGATATCGATTACATATCTTTATACTTGATTATTTTAAGTTATCGATAAATACAGGTGTAGGAAACTGAAACGTATTGTGATTTACAAATTACGATATTTTGAAGCTTTTGGTTTGTTACAAATTTTATCACTTTAAAATGTAGTCATGTAGCCAGTACAAAATAAATGTTGTCTTTTATAGAGTTTTAAAACAACATCGGCTAGTAACGTATTCGGTAGTAAAGTAACAACCCTATAAAAAGATGCGACTACTAACGTGTTAAGCTTATTTTGGTACAAGCATGTGGTCAACCATAAATAGCAAACTGCATTTAGCATTACGAGAATAAAAATAAACAGGTAGTAGTAGCCCTAGTAGTTGTAGTAGTAGTAGTAGTAGTAGTAGTAGTAGTAGTAGTAGCAGCAGCAGTAGTAGTAGTAGTAGTAGTAGTAGTAGTAGTAGTAGTAGTAGTAGTAGTAGTAGTAGTAGTAGTAGTAGTAAGTAAGTAGTGACTAGTAAGTAGATCTAACAGTAATACAATATTTGATTTATATAATGCTAATTGTACATATAACATGGGATTCGGGATTAAACTTCTTAGTTGAATGACATTCCGAGTAATTGCTTTAAATAATTAATGTAATTAGGCGTACCTACTGTTTGTGTGCTCAAGCTGAGGCAGGACTGCCACACAATTCGTGTTTGATTGTTCCGAATTTAGCTCAGTATAAGATAAAATGTAAAATAATTCACATGTCTCTTTGGTTTGTGAATGTCAGTCATTGGCTTGGCTAGAGAAGTTACTGATCAAGATTCTTCATTTTACAAAAACAATTGTAACTTTTTGTAATTCAGAGATTTTAAACAATGTTTAAAATATTTTTAAACTTGTTTCCTAAGCATAATGGACCATCTACATTTTCTAATGAAGGCATAAAATTATGCTCTTCAGCAAATGTGTTTGAAGTAATAGTTACTGTAAAGTTTTGTCCAAACATCTGCTAAAAAAATGGATATATTTTCTACTTTATAGGGCAGTGTATATAACTTTAAATTATCGTTTTTGTTACATGTTGTATATATTATTTGTAAGAATTATGTATAAACTATATATTACTATTAAATAAAAAGTTTACGAAACGACATAAACAATTAACAACGAAATGCAATTTTGGTTCTAAGTTCAGTATATTGTATAGAGTACGTGACACACAACTGAAGTGTATTGTCCACCAAACTGTCTTCCTTGTATCGCGGAGCTCGAGCTACTAGTAGCCTACACTAAACTTTCTAAACCATTTCGGAGGTAAAAAAATAAGTAGAATATTAACTGAAATATACTTTGGAACATTAAGGCTCCTGTGAAACTTTATATAATTTATATCTGACAAAACCTCAGTACATTTCTTCTCACATAAAGAAATAATTATTTTCTATAAAACAAATATAGACTCCATTAACATCCATTAACGGTTCTGATAATCACTCTGTGTTTAATATTCCCATAGCAAAGCAACTAATGAATACCACAGCAGTCTTATCACGTAGCGCCACAGTTTCCATGTACATATACAAGTGATAGCATGCTGTAGAGTGTAGTCGTATAAAAAAGTTACACATGAATAATACATACAATTTAAATTCAGTTCTGTGAAGTACGCATTAAATGTTCATATTTGCTCAATTATTTTTGTTTATATTTTTATAATACAGTATAAAATGTATATATATATATATATATATATTGCAACGTATTGATGTGTGTGAATTTTTATATGTACTTTAATTTGGGAGCCAAATATGCAACAATACATATACATAAATACATATAACAAATTTAGCGTGACCGGTCTCACGTTCAAGATTGACAAATTATGTAACAATATAATATTTAAATTGGGTTTCAGGTGTATCTGCAATAAGAACTCTATGTAACTTGTAACGGTATTTCAAATTTATTTGATATTATTAAAATTTGTGCACATGGCATTGACTTCGATTTAAAACATTCGTTATTATTTGTTATCATGCCGTAAGGCTTATGCTATATACATCCTTACTGACTAAATATTCTATTCTACTAATTATTGTATTAAAGAAAAATCTCATTTTCAGACTACTCAGTCAATTAACGTGTTTCAAAATATCAATATTTAAATCTCTTTTTATATATTGTAATGTACTCAAAATATTAATAGTTATTGAATTTATATTTTGTTTCTCAGTACTGTTTTCTCCAATACTAATTGTTTTCATTTAAATGCTTTGTATTCATTTTATTTCATATTAATTTGAGCTCTTGTTACGTTAATCGTATTTCTAAAACATCTATGATTTTAATTCTACTTTACAAGAAACATTGGCTCTTACTTTTAAATAAAATAGAAATGTCTTTAATTGTCTTTGAGTTTATTGTATGATTAAGATATAAATAAGTTGTTTATCACCTTATTGTCGTCAATCATACTCGATCATTATTATCCATTTGTAGTCGTCCTCGTCTCGCACTCCAGCGTCGGCTGTCTCTCTTCTCCTCTTGTCCAGCGTCGAATCACTTCTTCTTGTCCAGCGTCGTCTCTCTCTCTGGAACTCTCCTCTTGTCCAGCGTCGTATCACTTCATCTTGTCCAGCGTCGTATCTCTCTCTGGAACTCTCCTCTTGTCCAGCGTCGTATCACTCTCTGGAACTCTCCTCGTGCTGTTTCTGACGTCAATGGATCTTCTTATGTAATTCTTCTTATGTACAGCTGTTATTATTTAAAAATGATTGTCTGTACAACTTAGTTACATAGTTGTATGTAACTGGAAAATTTAAACTATTTACAACAAATAATAAATACGCCGTGCGGACGGGCATAAGCTCCCGCTGCACCGTGGATGATTTAAGAAAGAGAACCACTGTAGCTTGCGTGTCGTATTTATACCCATGTCTTGGTCGACACCTGCAGTGGTACGAAATCGACATGTCAGAAACTGTCTCTGGATTCAGTTCCCCCACTCTTTGTCAAATTCGCTATTCCTTATATTTCTGCGAATTGCAGAGTCCTGTAAGTATACTCTTATACTTATCTTATAACTATTTTTACAACACATGTTCACTGTAATTTTGGACATTGCAACTTAACCCTTTCGATTTGTACACAGTTAATTCACTATTACACTCGTACGGTGTGGCACTTTCGCGTGGTTTTCGTACACAGTATTTAGTAAATTTTATTACATTTTATTGTGGTTTTGGATTTTAATTCTTAATTATAGTTTATGAATAATTACAGAAAAACAGTAATTGTGCAATTATTCATCTTGAGGTGGTAAACTCGCCTGCATAGACCTGCGTTCACACACACTAGCAAAATACTGGTGTACACACTTTCAGTTACATTTGTGTGTGTGTGCACGTCGATTCAGGTCGAAACACCTGTTCATATTTTTGTCTGAGCCAAGCTTGCAATCCATAACATGCTTATTTCTAATATATTATTAATTATTTACAGTTTATTAAGTAAATTTAAATTTAAATTTTTATATTTAATTTTATATATATAAATAAAACTTTTCGTACAGGAATATATTTTTTTAATATGACACTATTTCGATAGTATAAGCTATCATCATCAGATATACAAATGAATCAAATAAAAAAATGCAATAAATATTATATGTAGAATTCTCATAATAGTAAAGTTAAAATAAAGTAAAATACTGTAGTTATTTAATATTTAATTCGAAATAATTGTGGCAGACATAATTATCGATCATTGAATATCTATGTCCGTACTTTGTTAAGAAAGCACTAGAACATATTCGTTATGATCTGCGTTACACCGAATGAACCAGATGATTATTTTAATGAACCAGACACATCATTGTACTAGTCATTCTGAAAACATGCAAAATACGTAATGCAATTTGTGTGACATTCGCCAATCGAGGACACTTTGTTGAACATTAACTCATGATTTCTTTGTCATTTCATCGAAGATTCCATGTTTACAAGTAGTTATATATCCAACCTTGTTATGTTTGCTTGATGAAAAACTAATTGTTTTTCTGTCAATTTTATTTGATGTTTTACGGCGTTAAAAAGTGAAGTACTACATTTTCATAATATAAACTTTTTGTTTCACCTAATAATTCAGGTGTATTCTGTAAGCGGACAAAAAAAAAAACAAAAACACTAAAATTTTTATTTTGGTTTTTGATTGATGTTAATATTATGAGTAGTTCTCGAAAAACAAATATTGCATTGTTTAAAACAAAGATATACCGTATTGCATTGTATTTTTTAAATAAACACTTGCCCCTATTACGAAACACACAGCCTAGTAATACGAAAATATAATTGATTCACTTACTTAACGGGAACTAAAACATTATAGGATATAGTATATTTATTACATTACTAGCACTCCGCTGTTTCTCACTTACCCGCCACACTATTTCCCAAGCTTAATTGTGAAACGTTATCCTGCGGCTTACAGTAAAAATGTATAGCATTTTCATTTTTAAGTACGCACAAAATTTAAACATTGGTAACGCTATTTATTTCATTGAACAAGGTGATAAACAGAAATATACATATATAAAAATGTAAAAATAAAATGAAACTACAAATATAATCAGAATAATGAGAAAATTAACAAACTGAAACATACAAATCCTACACAGATTTACCATTATGTTAATTACCTAACATTCAGAATGGTTGGTTTATGTTTATATATGTGTATAAAATGTTTGCAAAGACTCTAGTATTAATAACGGCGTTGGTATGCCGCTATGACTCTCGAAATGGGAACGCCGGATTCTTCATCAACATCATCACCTGAGTAAAACACACACACGCACACACACACAAGACACTGAGAATTCATCATCAGTAAGACAACGGTGAAAGCAGGTGAAAAGTAAACAATTATTTGTTATAAACAAGACACTAAATAAAGTGCATCGTGGTATAAATAAGTAAAAACAAATACGAAATTGTACATAGTGTAAATACAAAAATTTAAATAATTAGTATAATTAAAGTTTGTAATTATAACATTGGTTTTCTAATAACTTTTTAATTAATTAAAATTGGTGCAAAAGAACTATTATTTATTGAACTAAGAAAATTATTATTAGTACAAATAGTACAACAAGGCTTTGCTGTACCTTAAACCGAAGAATTGTGAACCTAAACTACTCTACCAGTGTGTTAGTAAAATAATAATTGTAAAGCGGATAATCATTACTACTTTTTATTTTTGTATTACGAATACAATATACTGTACATTAAAATTCCCGAGCTCTTCTTTATTTATTTATTCTTTTTACATATATAATCATAATACCTAAACAACAAGTATTTTAGAAGTAGTTTTTAACGTTACGTATGTTTCCATAGATGTGTATGTTTATAACAAATACTTTAAAAATAAAAGTAACTGATTATACAGTATGTGTTATTCCTGACACCAGAAAGGCAAAGAAGAGGAAAAGTTTTGGGAGGGATTCAGACGCTACAAAAACCACACATACGAAACACGAGATGACTGGAAATGTAAAAGGTTAGCTTGTTTTGTTACTATTGATGAGAACAAAAGAAAAATAGTTTGTTCTAATTTTAATCAGCTTACGGACTGTGTGTCTCAAAATCTGCATCTAGCTGGATTAACTAAACGTAAACTTGTTAAGCAAAACAACTGATGGTACAGACTCTGAAGCACCGAGTTGCATTTTATGTTATGGGGAAGAATAAAATCTTTATGTTTATATAAAGTCAGAATAAAACTTATTAAAGCTAGAATAAAACTAAAAAAATCATTAAAACAGGTACATTTGTTTAAAGAATTCAATAACCATTGTCCTCATAAAGTGGTAAACAATAATGACAGAAAACAGCCACAATTCTCATTAATTCTCATCATTAAGTAGGCATCATTCATCCTATTTCCCTCAGACATCCCTCACATATATTACACCTTCATCATTTTTAGCTCTTAAAAATGTATGTTAAAACGCTTTTTATTTATCAATTTAGATTTTATAAAAATAAGAAAAAGGTCGTATCCACCATCCGTAAGGAAGTAACTAAAGTTTAATAAGGTGAAAAAATAATTAACATTGGATAACAAATCAAACTAACACAGCTGATTAGACTTTGCATTTAAGTTCTCTTGGTTTGAGTAATTTTATTGTCTCATCGTTTTCTCCTTCCAGCTCTCCATATATAATTGCGAGATATGTTATCCAGGGTCTGTCTCCACCAGAACGTAGCGCCGTCTTCGTTTAGGACGCCCTGTACTTTTCTTTCCTGTAGCTATACTATTCATAACTACTTTGACGAGTTCGGTCCTCAGTCATTCTCTCTACATGTGCGTGCCATGTTGTCTTCTTCTCTGAAGTTAGTTGCGTATTTTTTGGACGGAAACATTTTTTGAAAGTTGCTGATTTTCCTTTATTGCACTTCCTTCTGTCCAGTAACGTCTTTATCTCAGTCGCTTCCAATATTTTGTATTGTTTTCGCTGTGTCAGATCTTGTTTCAGCAGACCAATACTAGGATTATCATAGTTTTGCATATATGCACCTTAGCTTAAGTTCTAAAAACTAATTAGATCAGATGGCACTGTTAATGTAACTTGAAATTCTGGAAACTTTAATACCTTGAGTTTCTACTTCAGCCTCTACATCTTGGTTGGAAGTTGTTCGTATATGCTAAGGTACCTGAGTGATGACACCTACTCAATAAAATTTCTGCATAGCTTTAGTTTGCAACATAATGGTTCTTTTGATAACCTAAGACTCAACTTTTTGGGCAGTGCGATTAAATTGGTAGAGAAGGTGTTCAAGAAAGTTTTCCCCTTAAGCAAACGTTGTGGGTCATCCGCTTAGCAGACACATGTTTTCGTCTCGGAGGCCTTTTCTTAACCTCTGAGTCCTTTAAAATTAACATGTTGAATAATACTAGGCTAAGGGAATATTTTTGCTTGGTTTCCTAGTTGACTGGAATATTGTTTGGAAAATTTTTGTTCTATTTTAATTTTGCAGATTTCTTGGTGTAGGCCTTGTATTAAGTTTTTAAGGCTATTCGACACATTATGCTTCACAGAGATGCTTAGAATAATATTCTGCCTTTTTGATATCCGTAAATTAGAAGAAAGCTGGCTTATTATATTCAAAACTAGCTTTGAAAGCGGGTTTGTTAGGAGAGTTACATAATTGCTAAATATAGCATGGAAGCAGGACCGACCAACACAAGGATTAATCCTTGTTGCTCATCATGAAACCTGATCATATTGCTCAGTTTGTTAGTTATTATTTTTGTGGTGAGTGCGAAATACGTGTTCAGTAAATCGATTCAGTGATGTTTATCTAGGTTTCGTTTTTCGGCTGTCTTGAATATCGGGATCACAATACTTGTTTACCATTCTATGGTCGACTCACCAAAGTTCTGATGAGTTGTAATATAGATTCATTTCCATAGAGGAGAACTACAATATTTTATCATTTTATTTGTGACGCCATTTATCACGGCTGATGTTTTCTTCTTCAATATTTTATCGCGTTGTACATGTCATCTACCATCTCGTTAGGCATGTGTTTTCCGGAATTTCCTCAATTGTTCCAGTATAAATGTTACCAAAACGATTAGTCCACGTTTCTGCCTATATTGCTTATGGTTATGCACTTCTAAACCTTTTTTTTATGATTCTGTATTGTTCTCTAAATTTTATCTGCTCTTAAAAGAGATTCTTTCCGGGCTTTTTAGTGTAAGTCGCCTTTCAATTTGAGTAGTCCAAATGTTGGCTTCATTTCTTGTTATTTTATATAAGTTGTAATCTTCTATTAGCGCTATCGATTTGCATTTTTAAAAATGTTACTTTTTTGCCAGATAGTTGGCTAAATTTCTTCAGAAACAATTGAGTTTTTCTTCTTCTTTCTGGCAGTGATTTAACCAACCTCCTGGCATAACAGAGGCGTTTGGTGATAAGGCTACGAACAAAAGATCTGTAAGACAATGGTGCCTCCTGATTAATAGAGGCAGGCCACGATGAAGAATGTTCTGGTCGACACTCTCTTGTCATCGAAATAATCAAGACAAAAACTGGCAATTTCGCACGATTTTAGGTGTGTACGATTAATTGAACGATCTCTTCGTAGAACGGACTTCCGATTCAAAGTAGTGCTCTAGGACAATAGTTAGCTAATTAGTACGAATAAAAAGTGGTCGGGACTCACTGATTTGTTGTACAAGTGAGGCATATGCATGATTTGATTTGTCTCAAATTGGGAGTGGAGATCATAGTCCTATATTTTGGATACGCCAATGACTAAAAGCACGGTAGAAAAGGGTAAAATGTGTGACAGCCACATCAGCAGGATATAGCAAACAAAGGTGCACAGTTATGCTTTTGATTACTGTTAATGGACACATGTCACCTCCATCCGTGGTTCAATAAAAAAAATGTATCCCAAAAAAATCATCCACTTGGTTTAATCGTTCCTGCCTAGTAGAATAGGTAACTTGGAAGGATAACTTGTTATATATTAATACAGTTTAGAACCAAAGAACCCTACTAAAGAAGGAAAACTTATTTGTTTAAGAAATTTTCAAAAATACGTTTAACATTACAACTAAAAGAAATGCTTTAAAATAAAAACAGTTTTGGACATAGCTCCTAACGGAGTAATACCTGTTGTTGAGCTTCTAGACCTGTCTGTGAATAATCTTTTCAGAAACACGATTTCAGATATTTGTATAGGTTATGGATATGTGATAATGACCGTTAATAAAAGTGGAACGACCATTAGTCTCATTTGTATTAAAAATTGGTTGTAAATGCCTGAAAATCAGTAAAATGTAAATCAGTTGTAAAGAGTTGAAAGAAAAATGTGGTATTGAGAACAACGTAAATGGTAGGGAAGAGTGTGGGTTGTAGGATGACAGTACATCAGAAAGGGAGCGCATTGCATCCTGTTTATTCATTAAAAGATAAAAGATTGTTAAAAATACAAGTATATCTTTAAATAAATATTAACGAAACATACCTCACACATATTTTTATCTTGTTTTAATATTTTAAACGGTGTTTGTTTTTTTGCATTACGTGTTTTTAATTATATAAGCTTGGTACATGCATATCCTTTATTCTTTTATAAAACATTTTTCAGCACGTATAATTAATATTTACCTTATAAATTCTTGTATATGTGATTTAAATAACGTCTTCAAATGTGATTTGCATTATGTAAAATAGATTTCGGCACATCGCTAAATTGTTTGTATTATCTAAAATTAATTTACTTAATTTACATTTTACTTCATATACTGCTGCAACAGATTAATAGTTAATTGCAATTTAATGTCCTAGTAATAACAGTCGACGAGCAATAACCAGTCAAACTACATCTGTTGTATAAGCTTTGTTGAAGTAAAGCGCAGTAGAGCTTAGAGGAAAGTAAACACACAAAATAAAGTTCATTTAAATTCGATTTATGTACTTAACTGCAACAGCATGGCGTTGATAAACTACTTGTACACTGCAACATGTAGTTTATGGAATTAGTTTATTTTGACTGAGCAACTTTCAGACCAATCTCACAAAGAGTACAGTACTCTTCTCCTAAATAAAATTTCATCTACTTTACAGAGATAGTCCGTTAAAAGACGTCATGATGATCGTCTAATATTTGTGCTGATAATTTGGTCACTTATTTAGCTGTTTCACTTAACATTATTTTTAAAAGCTTGAATTCATTAAAACGGTTTACATAATTACTAAATTGTACTCCATCAAACTATTTGAACAAGCGTAAAGAATTCTTAACTTTAACTTTACTATTTGCCATTTGTCTATCTTTGTATTTGTTTGAGATATGCGTTACGGTACCTTATGAATGCATCAACTGGTTTTCGTAAAAGGTGACACGTTTCTCCATACATTTAAACTACAGAGACCTATTGTTTTAGAAACTGATACCCTCAAGAATAGAGGAACAGGTAAAAAATGTGAGGAATCAAAATATTCAAATAATCCCAAATATCGATGTGAATATCAAATTAAAGATAATTTTAACCCAGATTTTACATAGTAATAACTTTTATAAATTTGAAATTTTTGGCCACCCGGGTTCAAAAAGTTACAAAAATTTTGAAAAATTACAAAAACCCGCGTGCTGTATCAAATTATGAGATTTTTAAATACAATCTAAATATAGCGTTGAGGGTTAGAAATTTAAAAAATCTGCGACACCAGGGCATAAAAAGTATATAAAAATTTTGAAGACTCGCAAAAGTCCATGCAATGTATTTTACTGAAAAGAATTTTAACCCAAATCCGAGTGTAGTGTTTACACTTGGAATTGATTAAGTTTAGAAACAGGATGGGGTCAAAAATACAAAAATTACATAACGGCTCACAAAATAATCTACATCATTTCCAGCACTATTAGACATATCGAGCAAAATAATTAAATCATATCAGAAAATCAAAACAACAGCATCGCCACTGTCTACAAGTTAATTACTACTGACAAACATGACGTAAACCAATGGCTGTGTAAGCAAATAATGTTCATGTTTCAAGAGAAAAGTCGTAGTAAGGCTGAGTATTGGTGACGTTCATCATTACTCCCGCTTCATCCTTCTGTACTCATTGTTCATCCCGCTTACATGAAAAATTCAAAGCTCGGTACCTCAAAACCACTATTTCTTTCAGCTCTGTTACTTGTTATATAAAAAACTACAAGCATTTATCTACCAGAATTCATCTTTTACTTGAAAAGCATAACTCCATTCCTTTTCTCCTGTCAATTTGTATAGATACGTATTGGTAGGTTAGTATTAAATACGAATTTATTAATTTTTTAGTATTGAATTTAATATATTAAAACTGGTCTGTAAGACCAACCATCAACTTATCTCTAATACCTGTTAATACTAAATACATATCAGCCCAATTATGTCCAATGACAGCCTTTATTTAGTTCTGGTGTTCTTAAATAAACACTCTCACCCGCGCACAATGCTATGCTTTTATAACACAAAACATTATACAAAATCAAATGGCTTTGTTCTCTTCAGTATTCGGAACACGTGTTGATTGTCCAGCAGCTGAAGAACTTCTGCATTTTCGTAGAGCTGAAGCCTTAATTTATTTTTAAACATTTTTTATAAAATTTCTATCAACAGAAATGGAATCTGTTTGTGCACCAATAAATAATTATTTGTTTATTGCGTGTGTGTGTGTATAAAACTAATAATTATAGGCAAACGATAATGGAAAAATCATCAACAACAAAAAACATAACATTAATGATAATGTTAACGACAGAAAGTAATTTTCTACATCGTGTTTTCAGATAGGATTTATGTCGGTTTAGTTTCATTTACATTACATTTCTATTTAATCATATTCAGTTACTGTTGACGCGCAGCGAAAAAAGTATAATTGATAGATTTACATCCCAGCACCGTCATAAACCAAAGTTATTTCTTACGTTCTTTCGTATTCAATGATAGTACAGTATTAACCTTTAATGTTCAAACAAAACCTTAGCTCCTTTCGGTTCTATAAAAGAGTTAGTTTAAAGAAACGGATTTCATACTTTCAACAAAAATAGCCATAAAAGGTATTCTTTTACTATTGGTAATATCGTTTCTGTGTTTTAATGTTGTGTAAGGAATAGTTGTAATTATCACTTTGTACTGCACACACTCCTCTTAGGATTACACTATTTACAAAGACAGTCTCACACTCTAAAACTTTGTAAGGAACTTAAACGTTTTTATTTTCTTTCACTACCTATTTGAAGACTCAGTAAATTAACATTCATACTTCCAGTCAGGGAAAGGAATGTGCCAAAAGGACGTAACATTATTTTCAAGTAGCTTGGAAGATTGTTTTTTTTTTCTTTGATGGAGCTGAGTGAATTGTCGCTAAGAGTAAGTAATGATTACAAATACGATGATTTTCAGTTTAAAATCGGATATGTAGAAAATAATTTATTTAAAGTAGGATCTGAAGGAACCCCGTGGCTTTGATATTTCTAATATAACTCTAACTGTGTAAATACGAAGGAAATTCAGTCATTAGCTTGCGTTATACAGCGTTGTACTCTATGTTTCAGTTCTGTGTATAGACGTATAGTGATTACTTGTTAGTAACTATGATACAGGGACTTCAGCAATTGCATTGTGTTTATCCAATCACTGGTGGCAACTCTTGCTCTACACGAGCAATACATACAATATTATGCTATGGTTAGAAGGAGAGCACGTACACGTACAACTGTCCTGGCATTATCTTGTTTGAAAATAATTTCAAAATAACGTGTTCCTCAGTCCCGTACTGACACTTTATGCCTGTATTAATGCAGAGACCGTGAAACTTGTTAGTTAATATTTTCTTAAGTTAAACAAATTCAATTTAATTACATCAGTTCATCATTTTCTGCCTTCCTCTTCAATTCAACCACGTGTTTTACCAAACGTAACCTATTTAAACAAAAACATTATACATAGCAACTGAGTAAACACAAAATATATTCTGTCTACAGTTAAGTAATGTGTACAGAATTGTGTCCTCAATTAATATGCAATCATCAGCTCATTTTCTCACCGAGCGCTTACAAGCCTAATGTGATAAGAAAGTATGCTTACCTACTTTATTTTTGTACAATTATGATTCCAAAATATTCTTTCTTCTAAAATTCGCGATTCATAAAAAAATGTATAAAGCGTGTTTTATAAAATTAACATGTTCGGAAATATAAAAGTACATACATAGCCTACTTGAGCGCGCACAGGTGAAGGGAGGTTGGCTACCTTTTATATTCTATATTATAAGTATTGTCTTAATTGTTACAATCGTCGAGATCGACTGTCACGAGTTTCTTGCATAAAACATTCGATTTTATGCGTGTTGCGTGTAAGAATGGTAACCATAAATTGAGAGTTAATGTAATTATTTTGCTATTATTTAATCATATAATAAATATCTCGACATATAATAGCCACGTTGTACTCAATACTCGCCATGTGTTTGACATCGCCGATGAGGCAATTTAGTTCCGTAGTTAATTGACAAACACTTAACTCAGCTGTTGTGGTACCCGTAGCTCTCCCATGCGACGATATGTCAAACCGTTCTTTAGAACAGAACCGCTGATCCCGATCTATGTGCAATATCCCCACAGCTAACAAATAGGTTCATATAATCTAACTGTGTTTAAGTTTCAATGTTGGTAATCGCTGAGACCGTACAAAACTTAGCCTATATGGTAAACATAACCATGCGGTTATGTTGAACGGTAGCCTACAAGGAGTGTATCTACGTTGTACATATTAATGAATATCATATGTCCATAGTTATATTTCTATTAACACTAAGCGTGTTAAAAAATATCATAATTTTAAATAAAATAAATTGACAGTGGCGCACGTGTTGCGTGTGGAACGCACATGAACGATGCCGTCTGGACACATGCTCACATACGCATATATAAACACTTTAAACAGATTGTCTCGAGATCCGTTGTTGCTGTCAATGAAATATTCTACAGGTGTTTTGATAAATATCAAATATATTTTAGTAATGTCAAATACTTTGCCAATAGAATATATATTTCCTTGTAGAAAAAATAGTCAGTAGCTGACATTAAAATTCTGAAGCGATATTAATAAATCGCCATTTCTGCGGATGCTAATTAACAGGAGATTCCTTGTAGTATAATGACCATGTAAATGGTGTCAATGAAATTTACAACTTCATGTTCCCTCTCTTCTCGTCATTCTGCGATGCTGTCACCAGTGCAGACGCACAGAAAAATGCACAAATTGCAGCCCACACTAGGTGAACCATTTTCCTATTAACCGAACGGTTTCCTGATTGATTGTTGTATTGTAATTTCTAAGGGAAGCTCACTTACATTTTTTATTTTATTTTACAGTACTAAACAATCCTACACAATGATGTGTCTGCAAGCCAAGGCAACAGGTTTGTATTTGTACTAACTCTAATCCATCGTTCTCATAAATCCTCAAATGATAATGAAGCTACATAAACGTTTCCAACAAGTAATATTTTCAAAATATATTACAATTTGGCATCCAAAAATATGGAATTAATGTTACAGTTTTTAAAATTTTAATATATCTAGAAGTTAGTAATATTATGCTATGTGGTAAAATAGCTGCTTTCTACGTGCAAACGTAAAACATTCGATGAACCTTCTTAACTGTTTTAGTACACCTCCAATGTTAGTAATAACTACCAATTTGCTGTGTGCTTAAACCGTATTTACTGAATATACCGCATCTGCGCTTCGTTAGACTAGTAAATGATAATGTTTATCTAAAATTTATGTGATGACATTATTTTTTTCAAATAAAAACATATTATTCCTTTTGAAAATTCAAAAGTAAAATACTATTTTCCAAGTTCAAACAGTTTCATCGTATATCAATCTTATCTCCTCTTATGGTAACGGGCAACATACTCATGTACACAATTCAAAATTCGTACATCATAAATTGAAAATTGGTTCAATATTTACTACGTTCATCATTAAATAATAAGATAATATACGAAGTTTTTAAACAAATATTAACATACAAAATGAACTGTAGAGATGTTCGAGCAAGTCAAATGGTGATACCTTCCAAGGCTTACGTAAACAAAATAAGATCTCTAGTAGATGCAAATCCATCCATACTGTATACACATACGTAGACAGAATATAATTGCAGAAAGAGAGGGCCAAAATATTATAACAAACTCCAGGATCATCCACATGCTCTAGAAGCTTACAACCATTATCAATTCGAGAACTCCAAAAGAAATAGCCAGATGACTTAGCTTAAAAGGATAAAGTGTGTCTAGTCGATTTACATTCATGGATATAATGTTCTGCACATTTACTACTAAGAGTATGAAAAAAGAAATTATAATAAAAAAGTAGTATTTCTATAACGTTAAGCTTTCAACAAAATAAATTACTAATACGGATTATCAAAAAACAAGATGTATAATTTAAGCTACTAATAGGAGATCATGAAACGTTTACTCAAATTAATATTAGCTCGCACATGTAATGGACATTCATGTATGAATACCTCTATAGGAAATTACAGTACAGCAGACAGTACAATATCTTAGTATCGAAAAATATGAAGTATGTTGTCGTTTTAGAATGTAATTAAAAGTTAATAATCTTTATAGAATGCTACACAATAAAGTAGCTACTTTGTAACTATGTAGTCTCTAGTTGACAATTTGGTCAGAATCACTGTATAATCCGCTTAACCGTAGCGTTAAGTACACTACAAAGTTAATTGGATTCCGTGCTTGGGCGCGCGCAACTCACAGCGTCGTATGTTTAACCCGTACCCATTGCTTGAGTGGAACCAGTGCCTCCTAGAAACAGTAAAAACATAATATTGTTAAACTTATGAATTTAATGTCAATACCTTTGCCTATTCTATAGCCTGGATAACTCGCATCAGCTTTGTAAAGAGCTCGATTTTCGTTTTCGTGTCTGCCACTTTTTAACATTAACGAAGTTTATACGCATGATTCTGTGGTGTTTCATCTTCGACCTGGCAATCATGTATCACGTGACACATAGTTTCATGTATCTCATGACGTTTTTCAGAGAGCTCAGATTGATACCTGTGCTACCTCCGCTGTAACGTCTTCTACTCGTGGTGTGTCTCCCCTTTGCAAGTAAACTGAAGCACTAAATTTGATAGTTAAAATACTTCGATGCACAAAATCTGTGGTGGCTTGTAAGTTACACTGTCAACTTGATTGACATCAGTAGTTTCTTCCTTGTGTCTATTACTCAACATAGTACTTCGTAGCAATAAATAGAGAATTTTCTAAGGTTTAATCAATTCAGTATTTATGCATGTAAATACGTATATATTGCACTGTCACAAGGATTTCATCAAACATAATTTAATTAAGTACCCTGACTTATTATGAGTCATAAACGTACTTATCTTTGACATTAGCACTTTCAAGCTTCACAGCTCGAATCAAAATTTTCTATAGTGGTGTGCAACATTATTATTTCTAATATTGTTCTAAGGCTTTCACGGCCGGAGTCAGTTATATTATAAATATGTACCAGGCTGTTTCCTTCACCACAGTACTGTGGGCCTGACGTTTGACACTTCGCGTTCAGGTAGACTCGAATTCAACTGAAGATGGCAGCCAGTGGTGCTGTTGAAACGTTTGGTTTGTTTGTAAACCCTGGACCACGGCCAAACAGCCCGGTACATATTTCTACTGTAAGTATTATTTCTGTTAGTGATTATAACCATTAACACAACTTTATTAATTAAATAGTTATCTTTGATGAAAGTGTGAATGAATAAGATCTTATTGTGAATATGTTAAGGAATTAGATTTCACATAGTATTAAAAAATTAATGAAGAATTATTATGTTGTGTTTGTGAAAAAGTTTGTATCAGTGAAACATTGAAAGTGTGTACAGTGGTTTTGGTAAATACGAGTGTGTTGGTAATGACACTGTACTGACTTCATTCATGGACAAAATACTAACTCATTGTAGCGTGTCAAATGGTAAACAGCAATATAAGAAAAATAAATAATTTTAAATTTAATATAATAGAAATATTAATGATCCTATATGTGGATATTCGAATGCAATCCTAATTGTGGATATATTAATATGGAATGGCTATAATGTAAGTCGTATTTAAGCCACGTGGTATAGATGACAGAAATTTAGACAATTTTAGGACGCTCCCTGCCAGAATTTGGGTTCAAGATTAACTGCATTTGTTTATTTGCTTATCAGATATCAACGACAGACATCATTAGATCATACAGCATCGATCATGTTTAATAAGAACCAGATTCAGTTCCGTTTCAGACGTCGATCAAAAACATCTACTAAAATTTACAGATCCACCACAACCGTCCGCAGTTGTTGTCTGACTTAATAACCTGAGACAGAAGCAAGAGCGACTCACACAATCCCAGCTACAACATTCCAGTAGAGTGGCAAAAACGAGATCGTCAAACGACGGACATGACTTCATGCGTCTATCATTGGAGTCTTCATTCCGAGGCAACTGAAAGCATAATTAATACAATTAATATTTTATAACAGAAAATTTCAAAGACGTTTCAAGAAACTTTTAAAGCTTACAAAAGTGTATTAATTATAAGGACTCGTATTCGTGTACATTATTAAAAGTCTTTAATTTTAATATAATTCCAGGATTTATAACTTCTCGTGAATGCAGGAAACGCTAACGTTTGCCATTTAAAAAAAAATTGTAAAGACGATATTTTCATTAGAATTTCTAATTAATGTAGTTATATTAAAGAACATTCGAAACTGATATTTGATCTTTGATAACTGATATTGATAATTGATTTCTTGGATTTCGTTGTCCATGACGTGTCCGTTACTTAACTAAATATAATTATTTCACTACCGACTCGGAACACAAAGTTTTTTATGTGTAAAAACGTAATGATAATTGATATTTAGAAAGACAAAATTGTGTTTAAATTAAAAGTAAAATCACTCGTCCTAAGAACTTTTGCAACTTCTGGAGTCAACAAAATTCTGTGTTGTAATATAATATAAATATATTAAAAAATAACTTGTAGCCTGCGTTTGTTAGTCCTGAAAATGATGATCTGTTAGGCTAATAAGCTTTGGCACAATCCCGTACACCATCTACTGTAGGATTTCTGTTTGACAATATTCGATATATAAAATCGGCAGACTCTCAAGTTCCTCTGTGTGTGTGTGTGTGTGTGTGTGTGTGTGTGTGTGTGTGTGTGTGTGTGTGTGTGTGTGTGTGTGTGTGTGTGTGTGTGTGTGTGTGTGTGTGTGTGTGTGTTATTCATTTATTTTGGGGATTCACTGTATTTTTTTTTGCGCCAATCTTACAATTTCTAATTTATTTTCTTACAATGAACTGAATATCTGGTACTATACTTTAGGCTATATGTATTATATGAAATAGTATAATTATCAGTATACAATTCGACTGCCCATAATAAGAAATAGCTAGGTCTTGCATATAAGAAAAAAGCAGTTTATAATTTTGTAATCTAACGATAATTATTACGCATTAAAATAATTGTTCTTTGGATTTTAGTTTGCCAGTATTTTGTGTAAGTTTGTGTAAGTCCTTTTCAAACTAGTACTGGATTTGTCTTTTTTGGGTACTTCTGTATGTAAATTGCATGCCTGTATAGTACAAGCAAAACTAACATGAATTAACAGACTTAACTTGCAAGTTTTTTATACCTTGTACATACCTAATGTATATGAATTTCATTTCTCCCTTTTTAACAGATTCGATGAATAATGAGTTAACGGGTATATTTATATATGCTGCCAAACGTGTGCCGGTATTAAAAAAGTGTAAGTTTATGATACAGACTTTAGTAAAAGTACTTGTCATAAAGACAACATTGTATTTACTTTGTTTGTTATTCATGTGAAATGAAATGATTTTTTTTTAATTAAAATAAGCCTATATTTATCTAATATATTAGTACATTAGTAAGCGGTTTACTTCATGCAAATGAGAAAAAAGACAAAGTAATTGGAAGATTGTTATTAATAAACGTTCAGTGTAGAATCGATAACGTAAGTACACACTTTTTAGTGAATTTATATAGGACTAAGATTGTTATTATTAAATGAAATAGTTACATATAATTAAGAGGGGGGGGGGCGACAGAAAGTTGGTTACACTCATTGTGTTTTCATTGTACATTTGTCTCAAGGCCGAATGAATCGAATTATCACACTGCAAACAAAGAAAGCAATATATAACGTTTTGGTCAGTCGAGATGAGTTAGCAAAGTGTAGCCACCTACCTAATACACAACCTGCGTAATACAAGGCTGATTTGTTTGGTTAATACGACGCAAGTTGGTAATCCTCACGTCCAAACAGAGTCTCATCTTAATTCTAAAAGGAAAATTATGACGGTATTGATGACATCAATTACAATATTTGGCACCTGTAGCTCAAGCTTTCTTACTAATGCTTTTTTCCAACAATAAAATGGGAAACGCATTGACCAATAGGAACTTTTAAATCATTCTAACTTTAAAAAAGTAAACCCCTACTCTACCATATAGGCCTACAAATTCGCAGTGAGAACTGTAATCCTCAGTTTTCTGCGCAAACTGTTCCAAAAATACTTATTGAATGTGTCTTCTCACAGATATGAAACACCTACGAGGTAACCGCTAAATACTGTAAAGAAAGGAACTTCGCCAAAGTGTGTGTGTGTGTGTGTGTGTGTGCATGTTTGTGAGATATAGATCCTAATTCGAACCTTACTTACATTAAGGCTCTATTATTCCTATGCAAATATTTGAAACCTACTTACTTCTACAAGTTATGTACTAACACACCATTTTGCACGTTAGCATAGTGTACTTCAAGCTATAATTTTCCACTTTAACTTATTTAACCTAAAATTTTGTCTATTTTCTAAATGATATGTTTTAAAAGAAAGTTGTGTTAGTGGTTATAATCACAAACAGAATTATCAATGTTGCACACCACTATAGAAAAATTATTCCGATTAGCGCTTTCAAGCTTCTCAGCTCATCGTCAGATCGGAAATAATCGGTTATTTCCGATCTGACGATGAACTGAGAAGCTTGAAAGCGCTAAACGGAATAATTTTTCTATAGCGGTGTGCAACAGTGAAATTCTGTTTGCAAAATGTTTTAATTATACTTCTATTAAATTGTATTTAGTTCCTTTCTAACTCTTTCTATTTACTTAATATTTACCCTCTTTTTAACCTTTCAATTGTAGAGTCTATTGAATTACTTACATTAGATAAACACATGTAAAATGTATTTAAAAGATGTTCAACGCAATTAGTATGTTTAGTGAGAGCATAGAGTCAGTTTGTTGGAGATACGTGTTAATAAAACAATTGATTATCTTAACAGATAATGGTGTACGCTATCTACTGTCCTAAGCGGAAACGAAATATTGTCATCATATATTCTAGGGCATCCAATGGTTATTTTGTATTATATTTTTTGTGTTAAACGTAAATGCATGAATAATTTTGACCATTTATTATGCATAAATAAGCAATAAAAACTTCCAATTTACTAAGCTCTTTGTCTGTTTGAACCAAATTGTTTTATTCTATATTTAAAAAATGTCTAACAGCTCAGAAGCCTAATTGAAGTATCCTTTTGTGAACAATTTATTACAGTTTTCTTCCAATCGTCTCATTGATTAATGTCTTTATGATATGTGAGCTCTTCTTATATTTAACTTTCCCAATTTTATTTACATTTTAGCTCAGATGAGTGTAAAAATAAACATCTGAGTTTTTCCAAATGCAAGTTATAATGTACGTTATTAATCTTTGCATTGTATCTACCAGAAGCTATGCTCAAAGTATACTTACAATATCATTAACTTATTTGGAATAGTAAATTTACAATTCATTAAGATTAACTGTAATTATTTCATTTTTATGAATACATTTCATATTTATTTCTTGAGTTTATCGGTGGTGCCCTCTTACATTTTCCTCAAATGGTCTTTGCGGGACCTAATGAGACTCTCACCCAACTCTTGCTTTGTCTGTCATAAAGATGCTTATTATGGAAATTTATAAAAATGTGATAACTTCACTGCATAAAATTTATTTTATTGTCAAAATAGTATACCGTGTATATTTTATACAAAATTTGTAAACTAGTAATTCTCTCTGTCACTCGAAATGTTCAAAAATGGCTTCTGTAACATGTTCCGACAAAATAAACAGGCACAACGTACAAGAGTTTGCAAGAGTTATAACACAGTTAATAATTTACAAAACAATGTTAACACATGCACACATGTATTATGTATTAATTAATTACGTAAAGAAATGCAGAATAAAATTATCTGCAACATCCAATTATAGCAAGATATTTCATCTTCTTATATTAGTATTAGTATTAGACTGTACAGTAGAGCCCGTAATTATTATCAGTAATAACTCCAATTTATACTTACACCACACAAAACACATGACTAGGGAATAAACTGCTTAGTCGAATGGCATGCTAAGTAATTGAGTTATATAGTTAATGTAACTAGGTGCGGTGTTTGAGTAGCGTACTAAAGCTGCTAGTGAGCTGCCACACGGTTCGATTGTACCCCGTACCATGAGGCTGTGTTACGCCTATGCTATGCAGAGTAACAACGTAACAAATCTGTAACACTCTTACGTCTGCAGTTTTCGCGGATGACTCCCATTACAAAGCAGTACGAAGTTACTTATCTTACACCTACATTCCGACAGACGAAGGCTAATAATCGTAACAATGATTCATAACGTGCCTTCTCGAGTATTATTTGACACTATTCAAAATATAAACGCGTTACTTCCTCGTCGTAACTTGTTTATTCTAGTACACTGTATTTGTAAAGAATATTTAAATTTTCTCAATACTAGGCTTAATCTTCTTCAATAGCTTCTTGTTAAATTTATGAACAAAGCCATGCATCTGTCGTACGAGCACAAATATCTCTGCAAAACGACATATCGATATTTTTCCAATGAAGGAACACTAGTTCGTATAACAAGGACTGTTATTAACAGTTTCAAGTATATATTGTGAGACTCAGTATAATGGTTCTATAGCACTGTACTGTACTTCACTGTAGCAACAGTTTTGTCTCAAGTGCAGAACGGTGAAGAACGGGTAATAGCGCATTATAGCAAGAGGCTTTCCAAAGCCGAGAGAAATTATTGTATATTACAAGGAGAGAGTTGTTTGCTATCATCCGGCTTTTGTAGCACTTCCATAAATATCTGTACGGGAGGGACATTTTACTGCGTACCAACCATACCGCGCTTGCTTGGCTTTTGAGATTAAAAAAAAAAAAAAATACGGAAGGTGGCTTGAACGTTTCCAGCAGTACAACTTGAAGGTACAATATCGGCGGAGGCGTCTACAAGATAATGCAGATGGTTTGTCTCGAAGACCGTGCTCGGAAGTTTGCCGATATTGCCGCAAAAAGGAAGAGCAGGACGCAAATGAACAAGTTTAAGTCATCAGTATAGAATTCTTGACAAACGGTTAGACTACACAATATTTGCCACAAGAACAGATGGTTGATGAAGAAATTCGATCGACCTTGACAACAAAAGAGGAGGGTCGTCGTCCTGATTGGCAAGATGTCTGCCATAGTTTCAAAGTGCTGAAGAGCTGCTGGGCACAATGTAAATCTCTAACCTCGGGAAACGGATTACTGAAAAGATCGTTGACGAGGTGTGTACAGATGGACGAGGAGTGGCTATGTAACCCATAGTCATCCGAAGTAAAGCGCAGTCGGTTTGAAGGAGATGTGTGATGGAGCATCTGGAAGTCATCTTGGTGTCAATAAAACACTTTAAAAAATACGGAAACAATTCTATTGGCTTCACCTTTGCCACGATGTAGAGGATGGTGTTGGGCCTGTAAAATATGTGCTGAAAGCAAGAGCCCACAAACCGTAAGCAGGGGGAAAATGAGAAAATGAGAGAGCATAAGGTTAGACTGCCTTTCGAGAAAATTGCCATAGAAATTTCTAGACCTTTTCCAGTTACCGACGATGGAAACCGGTACATCATGGGTATAGGGAACTATTTAACTAAGTGGGTGGAAGCTTAGGCAATCAATGTCAGAAGGGATTCTAAGTAATTCCAAATAATTCTATGAATTACTTTATTCACAATACCTGTAACAAGTACTTGGTGATGAAACTCAAGTCTAACGAGGCGTAGTATATCTCCACTTTCCAACACACTTTTAAAGACCTTCCAGTACCTGTTCACAAGCTGGAAGAGCACCAGATGGACTTGATATTTTTTCTCCAGATCAGAGTACACAATGGAAACTTAGGCACCCGTCACCTGCAATCGAACCTGTGGCCCTTCTTGAACGTAACCGGTAACTACCAAGCTCCCGCTGTTTTTCTGAAGTGTAGAAAAACGTATTGTCTAGGGGCTTCGTTTCTCCAGTTAGTCAGCACGCGCTCCGATGTAGGAACTACTGCTCGTTTCTCTGCTGCTTAACTCTGGACTGGCAATCTCTTTATTAATAAAAATACGTTATTAATACTGTTATTAACATACTATTTAAAAAATATTGTAAATATTCATTCTTAACTCCGTCATTTGTCTTATCCACCATAAAGGTTTGGTGGGAAGACGTGTTTCAAAGTTCAAGTTCAAAGTTTTCTCAATTCAATTGCCTGCCTTTTGTCTTAGCCTAACGTGTAAGGTGAGCATATCAGTTAAAAAATTGCACTAGTTTTTTCGATTCTGTTAATGACTTTATACCTATTATTATGTTTGATTTTTCTGTAAAACTATAGTGTTCCACATTTTATTGCCTTAACATATTTACTACAAACAAAACTTAAGAATCAAAAATAATGTTTAAAATAAGATACAATGAACTTAAGATTTGTTTTTACTTGCATAAAAATATACATTTTTATAGACCTTATTTATATTAGCAGTAGTTGGTTTCCTATTGATGTAACTAAAAAAAGTAATCAAATTATTATTTATTATTTCTCCTGTACTATGTTTACACATTTTCCGGAACCAAAGATTATAGAAGTAATTGAATTCTCACTTCCACTGCTGCTTGTGTATCCAAAGATCTTCTTCAATTTCTCGTTCCATCAATATAGTATGAATTTCTTCTATCCATATGATAGGTGGTCTTCCTCTTTCCTCTCCTCATGGTAGGGTCCATACCATAACTCTCCTTTGCAATCTTTCTTGTGTCATTCTTTTCATGTGTCCATACCAATGTAATATTTTTTTTGTAAAATCAACAATTGAATTTTTTACATTCATTCTGTCCTTAATGACTTTATTTCTAATGTTCTCACGTCTGGATACTCTTTCCGAACGTCTCTAAAAGTTCATCTTTGATGTCATTACTTTTGTTCTTGTGTGTTTATTAGTAGTCCAAACTTCTGAGCCATAAGTCATGATAATTCTAACAATGGTTTTAAATATTTTGGTTTTAGTTTCTGATGTAATTTGTTTCTCCCACAGGATTTCATTTAATGTAGATATAGCCACCTTTCATAAATTAATTATGGATTGCTTCCCACTGGCCTTAATTTTTACCCCTAAATACTTGTATTGCTCTGTATGTGAAATCTTCCACATGTCTTCCTCCAATATCAAGTCCTGATGAAGGTCACCTATTACCATGTATTTTGTTTTGTCCATATTTATCTTTAGTTCCCATTTCTGATATTACTGAGACAGTTTCCTAGTCATGTACTCTACGTCTTCAAAATCTTGAGCCAAAAGTAATTGGTCATCAGCAAACTGTAATGAATAAACTGTATCACCGTCAAGTGGAATTTCCATGTTTCTGCACATTATTTCCAATTATTGCTTTCTCCGTATAAATTTTGAAAAGCATGGGTGATAGACAACATCCCTGGCGTAAACCTTTGGTCACTTAAAACTCTGGGGCAAATTCTTTCCTATTTTATTCTCAATATTGAATTGTTATAGAAATTGTGTATAGCTTTTATGATAATGGGACTAATACTAGTCGATCTTAAAGCTGTCCACAGATTGCCTAACGGTACACTGTCTTAGGCTTTTTCAATGTCAATAAAAAATAAATGAAGTGGTTGTGTTTTAACTGTTTTCTTTCCGATTGTTTGCTGTAATACGATCTATAGTTTATCTACCAACTCTGAAACCTGCTTGTTCTTTAGCCTAAATTTCCATATACTCAGCTTTTAAAAAATGTTTAAGTACTCTTCAATAAACCCTATTTAGTGTGCTAGTAACTGTTATGCCTCTATAATTTTTGCAATCATCTTTGCTTCCCTTCTTGTGTATTGTAGACATGTGTCCCATCTTCCAATCTGATGGTACGTCTTCTCCATTCAGACATTTTTCAAAAAGATTTAACAATTCATATAATTTATTTCTGTAATTTTTCAATAACTCTGCGGAAACATTTCCAATTTCAGCTGCTCTTCTATTCTTGAGAGATTTTACAGCTTCCTTTACAATATTTATATTAATCAAATATAAAGTATTTAAATTATTGTAACTAAATAATATTCCCCACTCGTTACAAAAAGGTTTTTCAAACAAGTGTATGCACGTGATGTTGAAATACGAGTTTAGAAATTAGAAGTATTAATAAGTTATCTTATTTACTGTTTTATGTTAGAAATTGTTTACTACTGTCAAGTTGTGATTAGTTCAATACTTTTAAGAGAGAACCATTTGTTTTATTGCTTGTGGCTTGAAGAATTTAACATAAGGTTACATAGTATTACAGTCTATTTCCTCTGGTAACTTATATCGAAAACCAAATTACAGTACATTTAATTTATATATCTATAAACACAGACTTTAGTTAAGCTGTATATGGTGTTATATTTTACACATAACTGTATATAAAGCGACAAAATCAGATCGAAAAGTTTAATTTCAAGAATAATGAAACTATTGAAACTATTTTAATTTGTCGGTAATTCATAATTCAACGTTCTTCTTTTGGGACATTATTTCAGTATTTAATGGTAGGTCTATATTCAGTTAATTGTAAAATTGTATTATTGGATAATTGGATAATTGTACACTTGTTAATGAGATTAAAATTGCAGTCTGGAGGATTTATTTTTAATACTACTTACATTATATAGTGCATTAACTCCTCTTTTGTGAGCCTGTTGATGCAGAACAGTACAGATCGAGACCGGAAAGTTGATAAATGTTCCTGGCGGATGACAGCAGTAGCCACCAGTACCAAGTTAGGGCGTAAGGGAAATGATCCTGAACCGGCTTGTATTTGAAATATTACAGGTGTGAATCTAGTTGGTTTTAGTCGGCTGTCATACTGGTTCCTATTGTTGTAGAATTATAGTTTGCTGCTGCCTTGCAGTTGGGTATTGAGACATCAAACACTAGGGGAAGGCAACCCTGAATAAAAATTACGGGAGTCATGTCCCCGTAAGGGGGCAGCCCCACCACATGACTTACCCATCTATAGGCTGGTACCCTATAATGGGGAATTAATTTAATTTACTCGTACCTTTCAAAGAACACAGGGTGGCAAAACAAGTCTAGAAGTACAAACGTATAGGACACAGGTGTGTGGATAGCCCCAGAAAGAGATGACTAGAAGATTGTTGAAGGCGGAAGATGCAGCGGCTTGCCCATGCCTATATGGGCCTACCCTTTTCGATACGTTACAGTAACTTGCTATAAAAGTTCATGAGATCTAATATAAAATCTAAAACTCAATTCAAATATAATTTAAATCTTCTTATTTAATTTCTGTTGAAAAATATTATCCGCGACTCAACGCTACTTTATACAGGAATATATAAACCTGCTTTGCTTAACTCTGTATGTAGCTCTACATAACAATGCTTAGGATGGGATGACTGTAGAACTTCGCCTCGGCGTAGTTGTAAGGCGAATTGTTTATTAAAGACCAAAGGTTTATTTCACACTTTGTCCACACAAATAAACGCTTTGTTTATTACTATCAGGTTTTAACTATAGGAGTTACAAAAGAAACGCTAACAATTATTGGACCGCCCTATCGCCTCATATTTTTAACTTCTATTATTTGAAACAGTTAGATGAAAACAAACATTTTTGTTTAAATAAAAAGTTAAATTCAATTTAAATTTGTATGTGTAATTGTTTGTACTTTTTGCATCTTTCAAATTTTAAACCGTGTGCACCAAAATGTGGGTATCCGTATTCCGAAGAAATATTAAGTTTACCCATGATGAAATTAATTGCTGAAGGTAATGAAGTACAGGAAGCCAAATCTTTCCACACCTTTCTAACATAATTAATTTCAAGTTACAATAGCTGTAATTTACATAGAGCTATATATAAATGCAAATAACAGTAAATTTTTCTCATTTCGTTGAGTAGTCATCGATGGTACTGTAGGCCTAGAGATATAATTATAACTATGAACGTGGAGATATTTGCAGATACTGTATTACATTGTATGTTTCAATTACACTTGGTTTATAACAAAAAAGATACAAATTTCTCTTCCCATTTTAAAGCTGTATTGTTCTGAAATTAGTTATTTTTAAACACACAATACACGTTTTATTCTGGTGAAGCATTTCATAAAACGGTACTAATTTTAATTTTCTGTAACGTACCCCTCAAGTGGGTTCCCTTGTGTGTTTGCAGTTTTGGCCCCATATTCCCACTATTAATTACCTTCATCTTGAGTTCACTTGGTTGTGAAGTATTAACCTGAACACAAAATGGATATATGTGTACTAATTTAGAAGCGGAGAATCGTATGACTGGCAAGTTCAGACAGCTTGGCGATTGTAAGAGCTTGGAGTCTCCACCATTCATCTGTTTAAATACACATTCTGATGACTGTTGAGGGTCGCTAACGTACTGAAACCAGACGGGTAGTCAATGTTTGGAAAGCTGATTAAAACAAATAATAGCAGTAACAGTAGCAGTATCAGTTAAAATTTATTATTATATAGTTACGACTGAACGCTGTCGAGAGTGTCATGCTGAACGTTTCTCGGCTAGTCGAGCAAGTGTATGACTGTCAAGTCCGCATAGAGAAGTACTCTCTAGACTCTTCGAAAACACTTGTTGTTAACGACGAAAATTGTGGAACATTATTCTGGAACATCTGCAGGTTACATAAATAAAAACCCCTGGCTGAATAAGTGGCTATTTATTCAGCGTGGATCAAGTAGTTGTGTCAAGTGATTACTGTGTTATAATTAGTTAAAAACTGTATTACTTAATATTATAATTGCTTCCGGACAAATTTAACATGAATTATTGTACGAGAGTACCTTGTTGATTATAAATTGTTATTTGTGATTAATTAAAGCTGGTAATTAGCGATATCCTTGGTGTGTGTATTTTGTTTCCATTCTACCATACGACGACCCGTGAGACCGTCGTAACAATATACTATATTGGTTTATAAAAACTGTAATCTGAGGTATAACCACAATTCTGAAGTATATTGTTATACAAAGTCTGATTTTATAAATTATGATTTATCCCAATTTTTCCATGTAGTCATTTTCAACGTTAGTAATAAACGGTCCATCCTGCTACTGAATTAGTGAAGACAATAACCATGTATTATACTATTCTACACTACTGGACAAAGTGAATCATATTATTGTCACAGATTTTGAGATACCCGGTGCTCTCATAGTATAATATTCTTGGCACACATTAACAAGGACATGGGTTACCAAACTGAGTAAATTATATAAGTCACAATTCTACAATTTTTAAATCGTAAGTGGCGTCTTCACATTTTGTTTTCTATTTTAGTGCAGTTTTCTAGAGACCTAACTGAAGAATAGATTCAATTTTTTCCCAGGGAGTAAGAAAAATACTTTTTAGAACTTAGTATGTTACTAACATTATACCATTAGTAATATAGTAATAGGTAATGTTAATGTAATAATATTTAGTAAAGGTTCTAAGTACACCAGTGGGTACGGCTCCTGGATACGAATCCGGAGGTACCGATTTCGATTTCCGAATATACCGTAAAATTAAGGTCCTCCAGGTGGACTCAGCACGTACAAATGAAAGTGTCACGGGTGACATTTTGGGGTGGAGTAATAGGCGAATGAAGGCTAGTGGCTTCCTTGTATGCCGAAAGACGTCTACTCTGCCTAACTGCTAGACAGCTTAGGCAGTAAAATTGAGCCATTATTATTATGATTAGTGATAATAAAGGAAATACAATTAAATTATAGTTAATAAATTAGTATAGACTCATAAACCTTGTCTAAAATATTACTGTCATTGATTTTGAATTAAATTATTTTATATAAAATTATTGTCGTCTACAGGTGAAATGATTATTGACGTGAGAACAACAAAAATATCACTCACTAGTTCACTTGGTCATAATTTAAGATAATATAGTAACTCATGTTAACTAATCTTATGTGTGTAATTTCCAACAATATTTACATTTCTCATGTGAGGTATATTTTAATATTTTAATATTAAAAATAATTGAAATAAACAAAGTAATTGACATAATTAACAATTAAAATAACGGCTTTAGCCTACAAGACAGTCGATCAAATATAAACGAACTTTTAAATTGGCACGAAATACTTTAACGCTCCTTAATGTTGGCAACATTAAGGAGTGGGTACTGGTGCCTAGACGTACACACGGTAAGTATAGAACATATATTCTCTACTTACCGTGGACGTACACAGCGCTTCAGGCTTGCCTCTGATGTCTGTTTAATTCTTGTCACAATGAGTGAACAGGAGGTACATGTGTCCACTGCGCACCGTGTAAATACTAAGTTTTTAGTATGAAAAAGTGTTAAACAAGCTGATATTTTGCACAGATTCCACAAGTCGGGATTGGTATACTTTCGATGGCTTAAGAATACAAATGGCATACGTTCATCTGCGAAGGTCGGAAAGAAGTTTCTAACCTCGCTCACACGTACCGACCCTGAAACAGCATTACGCCGCAGAACATTGCATTGTTCAATTTCAAGACCTTATTCACAACGGTCGATAAATAACTGTTCGAGAAATTAGTGGAAAAGCACACCAATAAACATGGAAGTGTGCAGACAATTATTAAAATAGAGGTAAAGTTACAACAAATTCTGCAAGAAGGGCGCCAATGATTCTGAATTCCAATCACAAGGCTGTAGGAGATGAAATTAGTGAGAGGCTTTATTATTGCTATATTCAGATAAAGAATTATATCTTATTATTTCTGATATGCATTCTCACAAGTAATAAATCGTGGGCACACTACTGTAGACCTGAAAGGAAGAGCTCGAGAATGGAGTGGTGCGGCAAAGGTGAAGCAATTCCTGTGAAGGCGAAAACACATTTGTCTACTGGCAAGGATCTCACACCTGTCTTTTGGGATGTTGAAGGTTACGTACGTCGATTTTTTACATGAACAAAGAAAAATGATTCTTCGTACTACTCTGAACTCTTGGGATGGATTAGAGTGGTGTATCGGTTTAAAAGCCACAAGGTTACAATCAGCAACATCTTGCGTTTTCACGATAATGCTCGGCCCAACTTTGCTACTGCTAAAAAACAAAATTGTAAAACTCTACTTAACAGATTTGGATTATCACTCCTATAGTCTAGCATTATCACCATGTGATTTTCATTTGTTTGGATCTCTCAATAAACACTGAAGTGGCAAAATATTTCTCAGTGACAAAGAGACTGTGCGCAATTGGCTACGAGCATGTCAACAAAAGTTTATAAGGAAGGTATTAAACTTCTGCAGAATAACGAAAAAAAGTTTCGATATTATGTGTATTAGGTATTGAGTCGATAATATGTAAAATAGATATCACGGAGAAGCTACGTAGAAAAATATTCTTGTATGTATTTTCACATCCAATAAACAGTTTTCCAGAAATGTTGTTATTGTACGAGATGACTGTTGTAAATTTAATTTTAAGCAGTTTGTAAAATTTTATTCACGCTAGCAAAGTGATAAAACAAAACAATCGCGTCCTATACGAAATCCTATTCCAAATATGAAAATTTAAAGAAATGTAGGGATGCTAGAGATCCTATATCAGGAACTTTTGCTTCCTTAAATTTTGTTACAGACTGACGTAAATATATTTATTTACTTACAATCAGCGCATTGTTTGATTTATACTAACGTGTTACTAATGGCCGTTAGCTACTAATTAAAATTAAACGGTAGTAAGGAGAATTTATAGGAAAGTAGGGAAGTGGTTGTCAGTAATAGAGGGGGCCAAAACTCACTCAGGGTTGTAGTGTCAGAGGTAGAAGGATGAGGAGAAAAGAAGAAGAAGAAGAAGAAGAAGAAGAATAAGTGTTATACCAGTAACGTAAATGTTTGTTAGAAACTGCGCGTTCAGCCAGTTAATTTTGTAACATATCATGAAATTTAAATAAATATATCATTTGAAAACTGAATGAAGAGTAAGAATAAATTAAGGTTTCACATTAGGGTTTTCATATTGGTTTTCATGTAATACGGAAATTCAGTGCCTTGCGTAATTTTGTAATGTTACTTGTTACGGGTTGCGTTTTAAAATATCATGCACTGAAAGAGTACTCCTCTTCTTTTGAACAACCCGTTAACACTACAGATCCAAGCCTTGTGAAACACATTTAGAAAAAAATTACAAGTATATTTCTTATTCCCCTGTTTCCTCTTGATATCTTCTGTCGTAACAGTAAAGTAGTCATGTAGTAGAAAGTTGGACCTCTAAATATGTACCCTTGTTGTACAGAACAATTTGCAATTTATAAGGATACTTATATCATTTTTGTTAAATTGTAACTATATTTTATTATAGGGTCTGTTTACGTAATATCAGAAACTAAAAGTAAACTAAATAGAATGTACTATTTTGTTAGAAATGGAGGCCATTGTAAACTCTTAATTTATTGTAATATGTTATTTTAAAAATATAATTTACATATTGAGTAATTACACGAATATAGGCTAAGCTGTAAGAAAAAGACTTATCACAGTTAATTACATATTGTACATTGCTCATAATCTCTTTTAGCAGATCTGCCGTTTTGAGAATGATTTTTAAATTGGATTTAACAATATATTGTTATGTAATGCGGGAAAAGTGTTATCCCATTACAAAACATTCTACGTGTTTCTCGGATCTTCCAGAGGAATCCGGCTGTAATGTTGTGTGCGTACATGATCTCAAAATGCGTTAGCGAGACTTCCGCGCGCACTGTGTCAAGGCAATCAATTCCGTTCTAGTGTAGCGCTGATGCGTAGTATGGATGTTTCTGGAATTTCAGCGGGGTATAAATATAGGCAATCAACGGCGCTTAGTTTAGTTATTGTCGGGCGATTTACACAGTGCGGTTCGAAGTATTGTGGCGAAGTGTTGTTTTTTATAATTGTGCGGGACAATTGTAATACAATTGTGTTTTATATTAGTTGATATTTTTATTGCATGTGGACAATTTTTATTTGGTTTGTTTAAGAGACTATCTTGTAGATTACAAATTGTCTAATTGTGATAATTAAAGCTTGTGATCAGTTACTTAACTGGTGTCTTGTACTATATTTTCCACTGTATAATACGGCGATAAGTAGACTGTCGTAACAATATGATGCATTTTTCCGATATTGCTTTCATTAGACATATTAAAATTTTTTTAGTACGCTTCGAATCAGTAATGTTAGAAATTATTAATTTTGTAGTCTATGAGAAGTTAATTTGAGTTACACGGTCCACTTACCACGATACGATGATCAAAGGGTTGTACAATTCATTCTTACAGAAGAGTATATAGCAAATAACTTCTTAAGTAACAAATTTTAAACTAACATGTGCGCTTCAGCTTCTGGATTGAAATACAAGAATATTATGTTTAAATCTGCTCTTATTTTAGTAAAATCTTTTTACAATTCTTTATAAATTATCTCTTTCTTTTGTTTCATAGTGAGGAATTACAGGGTAAGTCAAAAAGTAAAGGCAAATTTTATGTTCCCTGCTCCAATGGATGGCAGCACTGACTGAACAATGACATATCATAACCTCAAAGTTTTTTTGTTCTTTAGCTGTGTTGTTTCAGTGCTCAGCTCCATTCGTAGTGATTCAGGGCATTTTATTATGACTGCCCCGTTGTCCGTGTGCACCAAGGAAGAAATGAGGGGAGTGGTACGTTTTCTGCACTCTGAAGGGACTAAACCTGCGGGGATTATTCGCAGAATGCAGCAGCAGTACGGTGAGAGCTGTCTTAGTGAACGCAAAATTTATGAGTGGATAAATCGCTTTAAAAATGGTCGTGTATCTATCTGCGATGAAGAGCGTTCAGGTAGGACATCCACTTCGAAGACGGACAAGAACATCGAGACAGTTGAGCGAATGATTCATGATGATTGTCGTGTCAAAATTGATGATATTGCGCATGCGTTGAACATTAGCCACGGTTCAGCAGTTGCAATCATCCACGAATCACTAAATTATCGCAAAGTGTGTGCTCGTTGGGTACCACATCGACTGACAGACCAGCACAAACAGAAACGTTTGGAAATTTCGAAATCACATTTAAGGCGTTTAGAAGAGGAAGAAGAAGAGTTTCTCAGTCGCATAGTAACCGTTGATGAGACGTGGGTCCATCACTTCGAACCACAGAGTAAGCGGCAGAGTATGTTGTGGAAACATCCATCCTCGCCTACAGCAAAAAAGTTCAAAAGACAAGTTTCTGCAGGAAAGTTGATGATGACAGTGTTTTGGGGTATGAAAGGTCCACTTCTAATTCATTACACTCCTAAAGGTCAAACAGTGAATATTGACATCTACTGTGAGCTACTGCGAGATCTGAAACCCAAAATCAAAACAAAGAGGCGAGGAAAACTTTCAAAAGGTGTGCTTTTGCTTCAGGACAATGCCCGTCCTCATACTGCGGGGAAAACGATCCAGTGCATTCAAGATCTTGGTTTTGAGCTGCTGGAGCATCCGCCGTATAGTCCTGACCTAGCTTCAAGTGATTTTCACCTTTTTGGTCCGATGAAGGAGCACCTGCGTGAATCCAAGTTTTCGTCGGATGACGAGGTTGTGGAGGCAGTGCGCGAGTGGCTGTGCACGATGCCACAAATCTTCTTCCAGGACGGAATTACGAAGCTTGTCAAGAGATGGACCAAGTGCACAGAAGTTGAGGGAGATTATGTGGAGAAATGATGTTACTTGTCATCTTGTTTTCACAATAAAAAGTTCCTTTTAAAAATTTTCCTTTACTTTATAGTTTGCTTAATAAAAAATGAACAGTTTGGAATTCCAGTGCACACTTAGATTTTTAAATATTTGCTAAAAAATATCTACCTATGAACTCATTATTTATTCACGCCAAGCGAAATATTTAGTTTCATTAATGTTTTTTTGCCTAAATACTTAAGGACCTACAGTGATGAATGCATTTTCTTCTATTCTTCTCTACACATCCTCAGGCAAGTCCCTTCCACATTTCCTTCCATACATTGATTGATTCTTCAAATGTCTTCTCGGTTTTGATAAATATTTGTTGATCATGTATGCAAACGATTTAAAAGTAATTGTCAGAGAATCAACAATAAATCTACTTATAATACATATATTATAGTAACTGTAGTCATGTAGTAACCGTAACTATCATTTCTAAAAGTTCTGTAGACCCCAGTGATTATGCCAGCTATAGCACAATTCTGCCATAGCCTAGCAGCAATGGGATTAGCTGAAGTATTTTGGAATTAGCCGTACCGTCTGTGAAGTCAAGCTGCGGCCGTACCGACTGGACACTGCGCAATTATACGACCTGATATCAGTAAAGACTATTTACTAGTAGCATGGCTTTGTGTTATGTAATATTTGAAAAGAATCTAAAATAGCACGCCACAGTATAAAACATTGTTTTGATTGGCATGCGTATGAATTCCAATATTCAAATTTAGCAAGTAGTTTTCTATGGTGCTGGTACGTTTACAGAAAAGGCAAAACGACTGGTGCATTTTCACTGAAAATTTTAATTAAAGTTGTTATCTTGTTTAATTCAGTGGCTGCTTACGAAGCGAACTGATATTTTTGTTTGCACGTTTTCGAATGTTAAAGAAATGTGTTTACTCTTACAACTGATAAATAAAAATATATAACTTAATTTATATCTCAACTGTACATCTGTAATAACAATACTGTCTTCAACAGTACTGTAATATCTCTACTGTAGTATATCTAAATAAACGCGTTTTAAACTATACCGTCAATTCAAGTTAGTTATTTTGTTTTAATTGTCATTAACATTTTTAAATATAAATGAATGATTATGAATAAATTATATGCATGATGGCAATACAAAATTGGATAATTAGATTTCATTTGATTATTTTGTAAATTATATTAAAACGTGAATAATATGTATGAAATATAATATTCATAAAATAAAATAGATGGTATGTAATAAATTATATATACCTCATGAAGGTATATAAGATTGACATTCAACTTAGTGGAAAACTGATTTGATTATTGCTTCGTTGTGTGTAACATACTGTTTCCTAACAATATGAAATGATACCGGAGTCTTAAATAATTATCTGTGAGTTATAAGTTTTAAATTGTAGAGATCTCGTGGTTGTATAATAGCACCAACTCTGACCATCAAACATCTGATTACCATAAGTGCCTTACTATGTCTGTCTGTGCAACAAAGCATGCTTTGTATACTGCCCTTGGCTTTCTACATCTTACATACAACTTATTTAGTTATCTAAGTTAGCCGCTGTCACGACCTGGCTGATGATCCGTATTTTACTTAATAACGTGAGTACTTCCAACTTCGAGAGCACACGATGTTTCATCAACCAATTAACAAACTTGCATCCACATTTGTTAAATTAACAGTCACGTTACACTTCAAATTTATTTCTTCCTTGAGCGCATATTTTCTTAATACAGCTTTATCACTTTACAGCTTAATTGTATCAATCAGTTTTCGGAGGTGGAACGTAGGCTACTTTAATGAAGGAAGGACAAGTGTTGCACAGACAAAAGTACGCTTTTCTTGGGGTGTATTTCCTTGTTTTTTGGACACAAGATATCGACAATGTTATTATACGTGTTTTGCGTAAAAAAATCTAGAGCATAACGTTTTTTTGACTTCAGCAAAATTGGTAATAAAGGAGATTATTATAGCTTAATATTAGCATGAGTCAATAAGTAGAAGACCTGAATACCTTTTACATATGAAGTGACTTAAGAAATCTAAAATTGTTAATGAAGTTTTAATTACAACAGATGTTAGTATGTTGTAGCGACGAAATACTCTAACACGAAATTACCTGATATATTCGTATTGAATTTTCCTACACCGTAGGAAAATATATAAATAATAATAAAAACAATAGATGACGAATACTGTTAATTTTACGAATGAAAGTGAAATGACGAAAACACACGACGCAGTTACAGTCTACAATGTTTATAAGGCATCTTGTAAACAAACTTTGATCAAAATATTACATTACAAGTAGACACTTTGTTTTATCTGACTGACTTGTTTACTTGACAGTTGTAGCGAGGCATGTTTGTCTTATCCAAATCTTAACGAGAAATCATAATAACGAACGAAATAGGAACAGTGAAGAAGTTTAAATATAACTCCCACCAAGAAAATGTTATCACGTACACGCCCGTAAGTAGAATTGTCGAGGTTGGAACATTTGCTCGGAGTGACACTTGCTCCCAATGTATGTGCGTTATCACACTCGTATATACCAAATAGGCATGTATTTTGTTTACGTCATTCTTCCAATCCTATTTAATTAAAGTATAGAGAAAGTTCGAAACTTACTGGCCGAACACCGGGATTCTGATTTTTCCACAAATGTATATATATTGCTCGGTGTGCGTTCTTCCTGTATCTGCTACATTCTAGAAATCAGTTTAATTATAATAGTTTAAATTTTATTAAGGCGAAGACTATAAGAATAAATAGTGGAGAAAGATGTGTGGTATATATTTATTTTAATTACCCATTACTTTATTAATAATTTTAAAGGAGATATCTAGATACAGTTTACATAGAACACCATAGAAAGATTGTCTTTTATAATTGCCAGACACGTTTCTGCGTTTTTTAAAGATTGTTGTTGTCGTTTTCTTACCAGTTTTATACACGGTGCTAAGAGTCATTTATACAATATTTACAATTTATTTTCTATACAATATTATCAATTTACATGATTTTTTATTAGATGTTTTTACTACAATTTTTTATGTAAATTTCTTCTTCCATTCCATTGGCTTTAGAAATGCTAGGAACGAAGATATGCGTAATATCACAAAGTTGTTGCTCGCTTAAATTTGGTTGTGAATTGACGTACATATTTGTATTATTTTATTTATTTACAATCAGCCCAGTGTTTGATTTGTACTAACGTTTGACTAATGGGCGTTAGTAGAATCATAATCATATTAATCAAGCATCAATATGATTAACTGATTTCATACCAGTTGAAAACTGGTGATTAATTGGTGTGTTGTATTTTGTTTTCCACTTACCATACGACCATCAGTGAGACTGTCGTAAAAATATATTGTGCGCGTGCGTGCGTAATGTACTTAATTAAAACAAAATAATAGCAGCAAAGAAATTATAATAATAATATTACATAATGATGCGTTTAATGTTAATAGTAGTAGTTCTAGTAAGTTAATGCATATAATTAACTAAATTATTTATTTATAATGTATTATGGTATAATAATTGTAATTAATAAAATTCATAATTTCATTAAAAATATAACAATATTTGGGATTTAGGCGTAGAGAATTTGGTCAGGCTAACTAAAAGAACTACAAATACAAATTAATTGTCAAATTATTAGTTGTGTGTCATTAATATGAACCTTCGTTTTCTTTTAATTAACTGTTAGATGAAATAAAGTAATTCTTGTGATGTAAATTCACTGATGTAGATAGATTGCCTACGTAGGCCTAACAGTTTTTAAAACTCATCGTTGGCTTTCTTTTCTTCCAATGTAACTGCTTAATACCTTACTCCACTTCCTGGATTCATTATGAATTTCTCCGAGGAAATATATGTTTCTCCGAGTAGGTGTCACTCCGAGCAAGTGTGACAACTTTGAATTGTCATTTTTACTTGACAGCATCATGCCCATGCACGCGCACACACTTTTTACATGTGTGTGTACAGTAAGTTTTACTTTTTTACCAGTAGTATATAATGCGTAGAAAAAACCAAACATTGTGTTATAAACTTATTGAAATATGTCATTTGTATGAATACGGAAAGAGCGCTAGAATGCTAGTAAGAAAAGCCCGCCGCACATTTTAAAATTCTTTATTTTAAAATAGCACAAAGAAAGTAAGCTTAAATTCAAGATTTAGTATTCCCAGAGTTTTATTTTATACAGTGTATGCCAACGAGTTTTCCTTTGTCATCTATCAAGGTGAAATGTGTTTTATCATTTGAAACAACAATTTCTATGAAATTTAATGGCGACCAAGTAAATATTAATAGTATTTAAATTGGAACTCAGATTTCTCACATTAAAATTTTATCAAATTTTGCTTAACTGCTTCCATTCTCGTCTGATTTCATTAGTATAAAGTGTGGTATTTGACTTCTTGTCATTCTCCGCAGTTGTCCATCAGTTTCATCTCTCAACCATTGTTCTGTGATCTTTGTGTAGATGATGATAAGCAGTGCTGCTAAATTATGTATTAGAACTGACTTATAAGCATTTTCCATTAAATCTTCTGCAGTAAATATACCATTGGTTATTTTAAATATTATGCCTAAAATAATTAGACATGAAGAATAACGATGAATCGACTAGGACGCACACTAGTGCAGCAATATGTTTATTTGCACAGTCATAATCGAAATAAAATAACTCAGTCGTTTGGACCAAGGTTTATAACAATTTTATTTCAGTTTTTGCTATCAATTTATTTACTTGTATTCAATTTTGTATCTCCTGTTAGAGAAATATGTACATGATTATTGGAAATAATTACAATTACAAAATTACATACAACTCTAGACTGGAATTTTTATTCTCCGTAGTGGCAAGTTAGTTGATTTCGTACAACGTGCTAACATTAAATATTCTGATTCCAAGAATTATTTTTTTACCTTGAACCTGTGATTTTTTCCACTCTCTTTGCCCAAAATATGTTGGTTTTTTGAAACTTACCCAATGTAGGCTATTGGTCGACATTAAAGGCAAGTGAACCTATATTATTTAAGTACAAATAAAACATATTATTATTTAAATAAACACTCTGTCACTTTATATTAAATAAGACAATAAGAACGTTTAAATATTAATATATTTCGTTGTATAGAAAGTAAAATTTTAGTTGTGTTACAAATATCAACACAGACAGATTATTATATTTTATAAACTGAATTATAAGCTCAGTAGATTGTCATAAAAGAATAGCTCCACTTCATTGAAGTAACATATATCTCGACTACTTATTCTACACGACAATACATTGAAATACACACACACACACACACACAAAGTTACGTCATTTATATGATTATGATAGGTTTGATGTGATACAGTACATTACATTTTAACTTGAGTTTTTGTTTGTTGTACTACCAGAAATGTAAGATAATTTGATATTTTAACTCTAATTTCTTTTGCTGTTGTTTTAAGTAAATGTTTATATAACTTTTCGATATTTTTTAAATGTACAATTTCATTGTGATTTTGTCGATAATGTTAATCTCTTTGATCTCTGTAATACACTGAATATTCATTAGGTTTGGATTGTAAAAATATTGATGCACGCATGTCACCATAAAAATAAATATTATAAAATATTTATTATAGCAATTTATTGATTTTCACGATAACTGTGTACGAAACGACCGATTAACTAAATTTGATTGCTTTCTCTATGAAAGATGATTACTATATAATATAATATAATATCACTCGCTTAAGCAATTATAAAATGTTAATGTATTATGAAAATATTTATGAAACGAGAAAGGATGAAACAATGAACCAAAATTCCATTCGGTATTACGTCAAAGCTAAGCAGCCGTCTCATGCAACTAAGGTTCAGTCTTGAAGGCACTTTCTGGTTTTGGCTCAACTAAGGTGATTTCAAGTATGTTAGTCAGGTAGATTGGAGCACTTACGGTTAACCGATGAAGTGAAATATATGTTTAGCGATATTTTCATATCACGATTGTTTATTATTCGTGTAATTAACAACAGAATTATCACTGTTGCACACCACTATAGAAAAAATATTCCGATTAGAGCTTTCAAGCTTTTCAGCTCACGTCAGATCGGAAATCTGACGATGAGCTGAGAAGCTTGAAAGTGCTAATCGGAATAATTTTCTATAGTGGTGTGCAACAGTGATAATTCTGTTTTTAATTATAATTACTAACACAACTTTCTTAATTAATATTCCTGTAATTGTTAACAATAACATTGAACCCACATACGCCCTAAGTTGAATCTCAATCCATGTAACTTGTGCTACCGAGAATAAATATAGCGAACAGGGAGCTGTTACTGAAACAAATCTACACGTACTTATCTGGTGTCTCCGTTTTGTGGTGGTAGTCTTTGCTATATCTTTAGCAAGCCTCCTCATTCTATTAAATTAATAAGATACTACTACTTATTACGACTACGTCTTTTTTATCCATTTTTTGTAAAAGTAATCTACATCTGATTATTGCTTTAAGCCTAATAATAATAGTGGTTATCCCAAATAAGACCTATAGTTACTCGTGTTTCTATCGTAGAATATGAGAATAATAAATATGTCATGCCGTGTGGCAGATACGAATTTACTTAACAGTAATTTTAAGTAAAAAAACTTTACTTGTAAATTTAAAAAGTCGTGGCTTACCTTACAATAGGAACTGATGGTGCCGCTTTAAAAATAAAGATAAAATGTATCTGAAGTTTTATGTCACTAAATAACATCTACTGATTTTTATGGCAAGAATTCCTTTCGTAAAAATCTTCTTACATTTAATATAGTGAAATTATTTTTTTTTTCAAATATCACGTCATACTATAGTTGAAGCTTGGAAGACTACTATAGGTAAGATATATTTAAAAAATTTTGCGAAGTCTCTATCAAAATCTAAGTGTTACACTTGCGATATTTTTAATTTTTTAATTGTTATTAAAACTCTGTCTTCGCGCAAGTATAACTACTAAAAGTGTTTCTAAAAGTATTTGTCAAATATTGTTTTGAATTTGTTGATTTTGGCATTGTTTCAGTTGTACTAAACTTTTTTGGAAAAGAAATAAACAAGTTTTATAAGGTCAATCACCTTATAAACTATCACTTTCAGTTAAAGGCAGTAGAATTAATGAAATCCTTTTTAATAAAATTGTTAAATTGAGATCTGTTTACTAGACATGACTTTTGTACTACCATGTTTTGTATGGCGTGAAGCTGTCATTTTAAATTCTTGGTCACATAAATTATACACGAACACTGCACTAAAAATGACAATCCACATTAGTGGTGCAGTTCTCCAGACTTACATAAATGTAGGAAGTAGTGCAGTTCTATAGATTTACCAATATGTAGAAAATATCACATTGATCACTATTTTCAGTAAAAGTCTTGGAGGAGGATTAAACACTTTATGTAAGTTAATTTAATTAATAATTTTACATACTTATCCTAAAATCCCTTTTTCTTTCTGAATCTTCTGTGTACAGAGGTTAAAACATAGTTGAATTCCATTGTCGTTTCAATTAATTTCGGTAGTTCAACGGTCCACCACGTTTTTTGCCTTCATTCTGTTTTAACGAATGTACTAATAAGCTTTTTTTTAATTTTTATAGATGTAAAATAAATGTATAGTCGAAACGCTCGGTAAAAGTTTTGTTTAGTTATTTTATTTTATTTTATTAAATTTACTTATTTAAGATTAGAATTATGGATTGGGCCGACACAGTGGTTTGGTTTGCGACTCATGCGCTCGTGGGATCGACTCATGTTCACGGCTCGGTCTGCCTTCCCACCCTTATCATTGGCGGCGATAATATAGAGGTTTTGTCTGGAATGTCGGGACTAGATAAGTAACAGACGCACGCTAAAACACACACACACACACACAGACACACACACACACACACACACACACACACACACACACACACACACACACACACACACACACACACACACACACACACATGAACTACTTGTCTATCGTGCGACTTGCCACCTCACGTGTTTACAAAATGGCTGCTCTCTCTGTGCCGGCAGTAGGACGTAATGGCCTCCACAGAGATGCTTGGCCATGGCCAAGGGGCGTAACATTCCATGAGGCTAATGCTTGAAGTGAAAAGGTGAAGTTAAGAGTTTCCGTTTTGTTATGTGCTTGTTATGTATTCATAACCACCGCCATAATAATTTCCCCTCACTCTACCACATGACGTACTAAGTTTTCGGATTTAAAAAAGTTTGTTACGTTTTTGTCTGTCATAGGTGGTCGTGGCCTGTTGCCGTATCGTTTTTTATTTCCCTCAGCTAATAAATTCCGTTTTCCTATTTCAGTAAAAGGTTGCATACATGAGCCACTCTCACGTTCTTTCACACGACCCAGGTTTCGACCGTTAAAGTTTTCCTTAGTTAACGCTGTATGTATTTAAGTTATTAGACTTATTAAGGTTCACTGAATTTGATAACAAGGACTGTGGTGATTATTGTCGCTCCTGCGACCATACGGGAGCAAATACGTGTGTAAGAATATCATATTTATGACGAGGTTTTATTAAGACCAGACGTAAATGTAGGCAAATTCTCTTCCTTATATTAAAATCCCATGATGCATTTATAGCTACCTGGCTGTGACCTGGGAGTCAATTAATGTCCTCCGATGTAGTTAATGTGCACTCACTAAATATATCAGATGTCTCAAAACAACTTAAATCGAAAATATTTTCATGATTCTGTTCTGACGGTCACACTGACCCAAGACAATACGTACAGAGACATGTTGTTCAGAAAATAATATAATTAAATTAGTTAATGTTTAATGCATACAACGTTTGTACATTATTTACATATATACTTTAGTAAATGTAAATATTTTATAAACTTCGAAACAATGTAATGAGCAAACTTTCAAGACTAAGTATAGTTAATAAATAGTTTTCTAAATTTATATACAACTAAATTAGAAATAGATAATATAGGTAACAAACTAACAGAAAGAATAAAATAAATACGTAAAATTATATCAAAAATTTAGAAACTTAATTTAACACTTTATTCTATAATTTATTGTTGAATATACTTTATGACTACTTAATTATCACATCATTATTACTGTTATTCTGTATTACAAATTGTCTCCAATTCTTGAGAACAATGGAAGCGTTCATTAGTATGCCAAAAGCGACACAAGCCTTATGCAGAACGTATCAAGTTTGTTTTAACAGATATTGAGTTTCTTTGTTATTTCCAAAACAAATAAATCAACATTTATTTTGTAAACAATCCTGTTGGCAGATACACACCTTTAATGTACAAATGTTGATATAAAATTTCAATCTGTGATGCGTGATTTGTATTATTAACATACGATTTTCAAGATATATAAGCCTATATATATATATTTATATATAATATTTTGTAGTGTGAATTGAGGCACTGAAAAAAGTTTTGGCAGTGACGTTAGTATTATACGCTATAAATATTTTTAAAAGTCTCAAATAGCATTTCGTTTCAGGTACGTATGTGAATATATCTTTTACGAGTTCATTCTTACGTGGCACAGAATATTGCGATTAATATACAACACCCATTTAATTGTAATGCATTAACAACATGTACAAGATACAAACGCTAATGCTACTGATCGATTTTTTTATATCAATTTTAATGTATGAGTTGGTAAAATTACTAATAATACATCGACTACGCCCCTTCCCTCACGAATAAAATATGAAACACGGAGCTACGAAAATAAATTTAATTAAATCTGTGAAAGCAGAATTAACTTTCTATTTATAATTTACACATAGTAAACCTAAACGCTGAGGTTTATAAATATATAAATTTACACACGTTACATTATATATTCTTAAATTATATTATATGTAAAAGAAATTTGTGTAATTTTAGGCCTCTGAACAATAATTTTTATTGAGCCGACAGTGTTTTAATTAAACTAAAAAATTAAAAATTTGGGAATAATGTAGAAGAAATTCTTGTATGTTAGGACAATGAGACCTACTTATTGGTATGTCAAATGACAAAAACCAAGAGTGATCGTTGTCGTATAGTATCACAATAAAAACAATAAAATGTTTTTATCACAATAAAAACAGTTTGTAATCAACAAGATAGTCTCTTACAACAAATCAAATATAAATTGTTCACACCCAATGAAAATGTCTACTAATGTAAAACACAATTGTATTACAATTGTCCCGCAAAATTATAAAACACATAATACTTCGCCACAATATGACGAACCGCACTCCAAGAAATCGCGTAGTACTTGTATTTCTACCCCCCCGAAAATCCAGAATATTCCATACACTACGCATCAGCTCTACTCGAGGACGCAATTGATTGCGGCCTTGACACAGTGCTCGTGGATGGCGACGTCTAGAAAAGTCTCCCTAGCGCACGTTGAATTCACGTACGCACACAACCTACAGCCGAATTCCTCTGGAACATTCGATAAACACGTAGATTGTCCTGTAATATCGTAACAGTGCCCCCCAATTAAGCCTGTTCGCCCAGAACTGGCAAACCATATCTGAAGCAATGGTGTCTGCCAGGCGATCTACGTAGCTGGTCTACTTGAAAAAGATAATTCTCCGGTTTTTCGAATTCAGTCACGTGTGACCCGAACATCAAGTTCCCAGGCATATGAGTCTTCCGCTAAACTACTAGTTTTGCGGGAATCACTCCCGTTGCGTCGTGTACTGATGACCTATAAGCCATCAGCTAGTCCAAGTCCGATTGGTTCTCGTCAACAACCTCTTTCGTGACTTCATCTTCAGTAACGTTTTCAACGGGTCCTTCTATTAACTCAGGAACAAGCAAAAGTCTTGTCTCGACATCCATAGTTGGCTTTCCAATTACTTCTTTTGTCGTTACATTTATTTGTACTTCCTCTGCTAGTTCCTCCATTTCCGCTTGCAATAGGGAGGGTTCCTCTTGACCAGACCTGTTGACTTTTTCTTCGACTAATGCCACTTGCTTAATCGAATGGTTGGTAGACCCTGTCATCTTAACCATGCAAAGCTTTATCTTCTCTTGGCTAACACTCAAGACATTCTCTCTTATGTCCACAACAAATCCGTATGAATTCATAATGTCCGTGCCAAGAATCACTTCATCGACAATGTCTGCAACGAGCTAAACTCGAGAAGACACAGGCGTACACCTACGTCTACCTTTCCAAGGACCATGACGGGGTTTCCAGTCACAGTGTGTATTGTGCAAGAGCTAATTTGAGGCTGGCGGTTGCTGACTAAGTCAGGGCGCACAATGAACACTGTTGCGCCCGAGTCAACTGTAAATGATGTTGGTTTACCTTCCTCAAATCCACTAACGATCAAGTTTCCACTGGTCTTATGTAACGTGGAAACTGTGTATTGTTCTGGGGTTTTACTTCTACAATTGGTGCGATTACTCTCCTATCTCGGTATCTTCTTCTGCCAACAGTCTACCTGTAGATGACCACGTTTTACACAGTAGTAACTCTTCGGTCTGCTGTCTCTTCCCCATCGTTCAAATCGTTGCGGCGCTCTTGAACTTCTGAATTGTTGGTTTAACAACATTGTTTTTCTGCACCCATCGTAACGGCAATGGGATATAGGGGGATCTTCTGACTACAATGTGATGGCATAAACCCATTAACGTATCGGGACGCTGACTTGGCAGCTTCAATCTCTAGGGCGTGAACAATAGCTTCTGAGTTATTTCGGTGTCTTGCCGCTCGTGACACTTGAAGTTCACAATCTCCGATGCCATCAATAAATGTCTGCACCGCCATCCTTATTCTAAAATCTTCTGGCGCTTCAGGGTAGACCAGTGTAAATAGTCTGTCTATACTTTCTTCAAACTCTTGAAAACTCTCCCCGGAATGCTGTCACCTTGCTCTCAGCTGAGTGCAGTACACATCTCGCAAGTTTTTTATCACCATACCGTAATTCCAGAGCTCTTATCAATGCGGCATAGGTGTTTTGCCTATCAGATGGCACTTTCGGTAGTAGTTCTGCGGCAGGTTTAAAGCGAGAACGAGTGAAACTGTCTTGTCTTTCTCTGTCCAATTATTTGCTCATGCGACGGCTTCGAATTGGCGTAGATACGTCGTCTAGTGCGTGCTTCCATCAAAGGTTGGGGCCTTGACATGAACTGTCCCAACCGCAGGCAAGGTGACTTTTTCTATTGTCTTTTCTCTCTTTATCGTTGGTACAGTTTGTTCAAAAATTTATTTTAGTTGTATCTTTATGAACTGCTCAACTTAATTTTTAATTTGATCTTTTCTATTTGCCATTGTGTCTTCTACAGCAGATATTTTTGTAGGCGTTGTTTGTTCTATATTTGATACAGATTTTTCTACTGTAGACAATATTATCTCTTGACCATTCAGATCACTACGTAATTCGCTAACGTCACCACGTAGGAGACCCAACTCTGCAGTAGTATGTTGTTGAAACTGTTTTTGCATAGCTTCAAAAAGAGCTACTGTTTTATCTGCTTCCTGTTTACGTTTTTCATCCTGTCGTTTTTCTGCTTCTTCCGCCTTCTGTCGGCGTCGTTCTTCTGTCTGCAACAGCAGCGATTGGAAATTTTCCATCATCTGACTGGCATCAATTGTTTTCCGATTAATTACGAATTACACTCGTCTTGTGCAAAGTGTTCACTGTTTCCACTGTTAACGGTTCTATCCCATTTCTGACACCACTGTTACGACGGTCGAGTGATCGTCGTATGGCACAGTGGAAAACAAAATACAAGACACCAATTAAGTCACTAATCGCCAGCTTTAATTATCACAATAATCAGTTGTAATCAACAAGTTAGTCTCTTACAACAAATCAAATAAAAATTGTTCACACGCAATGAAATTGTCTACTAATATAAGACACAATTGTATTACAATTGTCCCGCACAATTATAAAACACATAATACTTCGCCACAATATTACGAACCGGACTCCAGTAAATTGCGACTCAAACTGAAAATGAGCGTCGCTGAGTACTTGTATTTCTACCCCGCCGAAAATCCAGAATATTCCATACACTACGCATCAGCTCTACACTAGGTTGGCGGCCTTGACACAGTGCGCGTGGATGGCGACGTCTAGAAAAGTCTCGCGAGCGCTTGTTGAAATCACGTACGCCCACAACATTACACCCGAATTCCTCTGGAACATTCGAGAAACACGTGGATTGTTGTTTAATGTCGTAACAATACACACGTGGAATTAACCACAATGAGATGTAGCAGGCCTACGTTATATCTAATAGAATATCCAGTCCCGTTAACTTATTGCACAACAGTTTCACTGTGCTCCACTTACTGCATCACGCTAGGCCCAGTTTAATTCGAGTTTACATATATTTATAGCATTCAACCGACTACGTTTTATGTAATGTTTATTCTAAAAAGAAGAAAGAGACAAAACGTATCATGTGAGGATGTCTCAATGGGAGACAATAAAACAAGTAAAGATGGTTTAAAATCTTATAAATTAAATCTAATTAAAATAAAAATTATAAATAGAAAACGAAAGCTTTCCATAACGTACGGAGTTGATTAGGCTTTGATGATTGAGAGCGAACTAATTGTTATAAGTGTGATGGTTCATATTTTTATTGTCATGATTATTATTTAAGTTGTGTAAACGTGTTAACGATACGTGACTTGGTCACATGTCTAAGTAATAAAAATATTTTCTTTGAGAACTCCCTGATTTACAGATACAGCCACCGTTGAAGTTATTAATGTTGTGCTTGATGTCTGCGGATTTCTGGGCAGTAGAAACGACGATATGATATGCAGAAACAATGGCATATGTCTGCTTAGGGTGAAAGCGATCATAATCTGTAATCGCAACGAATTAAAAACATAATTATTTAGTAAATATGTGTCACATTATAATTCCAAATGGTCAGGAATCAACAATTTAGTATCTTGTAACATGTAAATCAAAGTTTTGATAGTGAAAAGTTTTTTGTTACAAAGAAAGTTCCTTTTTATAAAAATACTTTTGACTCCGTCTAACGATTATTTAAGGAAAAGAAAAAAACATGTGTAGTAGTTATGATGTCCATTATAATTGCGTAAATTAGTAATTGGCTGAAAAATGTAAAATCGTTTGGAAGATGTAACAAAATCATGTTTCTAGTATGTTGTGTTTCCGACTCGGAAGAGCCAAAGTTAGTAAGGATGATGAGTTGCGTGTAGGCACGCGTTCATTACTAAAATGCGTACTTTGTCTGACGGACACTCTGTCTTCTCCTGACTTTCTTGCCAGGAGACATTTACACGCCATCATTCTCTGGTAATGAATATGTTGCTATCTTTCTTTCGATAATGTTATCACATAATTACTTTGCTTTTTTTAAATTATTACAACCATATTTAGTGTATAAAACTGTCTTCATTCAAACAATTATCTCTAACTACCATTAGTGACTGTGGAATACACAGATAATACATTTCATGAAATACCAAACCTTGTTTAACATAATACAGTTGACAAAACCGTATTTCGCTCATACTTTACGATACGGTGTGTGTACGTAGTTTTTTTTGCCAAAACTGTAAAAACGTATGTATAAATCTTATAGGTACAGAAGCCGAAACATAATTGAATTTGTCTTTTCTAACCAGTGCTGTATCAATTAATTGGTAGTTTTACCAACTTTTAAACGGTTTACCATGTTTTTGCCTTCATTCTGTTTTAACGAATGTACTAATAAGCTTTGTTTTATTTTTATAGATGTAAAATAAATGTATAGTCCAAACACTCAGTAAGAGATTTATTTAATTAGTTTATTTTATTAAATTTACTTATTTAATGTTAGAATTATGCAGTGGGGCGACACTCTGGTTTAGTTTATCGTGGGATCACGGTTAGGCCAATGATCATACTTATAATCCTCTGTAGGTCATACGGTCATACTCTCGGCGTTAGATTATATTTATATAGAATACTTATGATCCTTATAATGACAACCGAATGGCAGTGAATTCGCCAATGTCATAGACTAAGCAATATACTTTATTTTAATAAGAAAATTTTAAATATTGTGTCTACGTTGTTCCAACAATACTGTTAAGACGTAATACTGCTATGACGATACTGTAACTACATTTCTTAGAAAGCACATTTCCCTATACACACTTGCAAAAATGCATTCTAACGTAGTTATAGCTTATTTATTAAAGCATTATAAACTCTGAACAGTCAATTTATAACTGTTACTGAGGAATTTAAAATTTCAATTAAGAAACGGTTGAAATCAAACAATCGTATCGTAAATCAAATAGCCACCTATTTACAAGATTATTTTTCTGTTTTCAGGTATAATAACTGTTGCTTCGAACGTCTGGAGAGTGAGGTAAAATGTATTGGGTCGTTTATACGGTCCAGGCCGAAGTTTATACGTTTTTAGTCTTTTGTGAGTCATAGACCTTTCGTAGTGGCTGCAGTCAGGATTTTTTGGTACAAATGTACTCCAGCATTAACAAAGAACATACTTTTAGACGCCTTTACACAATAAAAGTATTTTTTGAGTAACAAAATATTTCTCTGCTTATTCTCTGTATTTTTTTTTTTAGCAGATAAAGTAGAAGCTTATAAAAGATCATATATTTTTAACAGAAAATGCAAAATTATGTACTCACTAAACCTACGTTCACAGCGATGGTTACATGCTAATACCACAAAGAAGTAACAATAGTTTTCCATTTTCCAAAACCTCTAAAACCTACAAACCATAAGTCACTTGCCGTCGAGAGTAAAATTACTATCATGTCACGTGCCTGTACACTTTAATTAAACGCGATAAAAACGAATTAACTGTAGTGTTCGAATTGCTAGGAATAATGGCAACTATGTGATGTGCACATTGACGTTCGTGTATACTAGAATCATAATAACAATTCTGTGAACCCATGAGTGTAATAGCCTATTAAACAGCCAAGATAAATGCATGAAACATTCAACGCACGCAAGTACAGTAAACTGGAGGTAGGCAGACATAAAATAAACGGTTCATGTATAGTCGAGAACGACTACAGTCAGCCACACAATACACACTTGCTCATTAAAACACACACACACACAGACTCACACACTGAATCACACATAAATTCACAACTTCATTGGAGACGCTGCCTGTAGTGAAACGCTGCAAATTATTTAACTGTAAAGGAACTGAATACTTTCTAACGGGCTGACGTATGCATGTCTGGACAAATTTAAGCGTTGGTAACTTGATACTAGTGAATCAATAAGGCTGCGTGTCACGTGGCTACTGCGTGCATTCGTGTGGAACGCTAATAAAGAAACAGTTCTTGACTTTACAAAACATTTCGGGCATTCTGGACGCCCTGCTCAACTCAGCGCCCATCAGATAACATCTGCAAAGATATGAAACGGATCTATTTGACAATGAACGGAAACAACTTTATATCGCATTTTGTGCGAATAATTAAATTTAGTTGGCTTATTTTTAGGCCTACTTCATATAATGGTGAAGATACTCTTGTTCAGGTCCTATCACTTAAGCATATTCTCATAACGTTGTGTCTGTATCTTGTAGACGGCCGCAATAAGCAGTAGTCGAAAGATTAGCATTACTTGATGTCATTCGTTATAGCGTTATTGTAATATGTGTCCACCAATCCACAGTTTTACATTCAACATTGATATCTCAAAGCATGTAACACAAAATTCGAAAATTCTGCATTCACTTATTGCATTCTGCATTCATTTACTGACAAAAGTCAGCAAATAATCTCAGAAAATAACGCATACTAACAGTAATTGCAAAACAAACGGATATTACATAAAATTAACATATTGGTGTACCTTATAAACACATTTTACACACATAAAACGTAAAGACGTACGTATTGTGATTATTGTGAACAATGCAGTGATAAGAATACTTTTGATTTTACAGATAGCAAGGTGTTTAATTTAGTGTGCTTGTGGACAACTTCCTTGTAGTAACTGTTGTTTAATTCTGTTGAATCGACGCAATGTCTCGTCCTGAGTGAAAACGTGTTGACTATCGATTATTCAGAACCAAAATAAGGAGATACGAATAGAATAAGGTAAACTACAAATATAGAGCTTAGGCACGTGTATGCCCAGAGGCAAGCTTCAGTATTATTAAGCTTTCCCTTGCCATAAAAGGGGTGGAGCGGGAGCGACTCGAGACGCTTGTCCCTCTGCTTAACGTTACACAAAGTATCATACACCCCCGGTCTCCCCACTTTTACACAAACTTCATTCATTTTGTACACAAACCGTCTCCTCCCATGTTTCCTACTTCTCACCCAGTCGTCTCCGTCTTCGTCTCTCACGAGTCTGCCTGAGCAAGTGCACTGTCAAGATAAGCGTCGTCATATTACGGCAAAGACGACAGGATTCTCGAATGTGAACACGCTAGTATGGCTTCACTGAACATTAATCTAACTTTTTAACGTAACACGTTTATGGTGCTTTACAACGACAACAAAGCAATTAACGAATTTCCATAATTCACTTGTCAAGCATAGTTGTAGAACTATTTCGAGATAATAAGTTATTGTGTTAGGTCGCAACACCGTCCGAATTGGGACTAGTTTCTAATCACAAAAGAAAATAATCTACAAGACATTATCATACTTACTTTCTCTACGGTAAACCGTAACAAATTAGCGAGTTGTACACATAACTAGGAATATCTCATTATTTAAAAATTCGGACCAAAACATGTTGCAGTTACAACTTATGTCGGAGGAAATCTGTAAGAAGACGTGTGCGCGTAGAAACGCGCATGCGCGCACACATGGATATGTGTAAAGAGGTCCGCAGTGATTGCTTTGATCCAGCTAAGGAAGAAGACTATGCCTACGCTGAAGATAAAATTGATAAAGAATTAAGCTATATTTCTGAGGAATTAACACAGTGTTTGAAAAACTAAATGACATGTCACAGTACAGGATAGAACTGGCAAGGAAATGATAATAAAAACTGTCATAAACCTAAGTATATTTAATCCCTCTCAGAATAAAGCAGTTCAAAATAACTTCCAAAAGGTTTTGTCTGCTGGTATCAGGACACTTTGCGTGTGAGCGTTTTACAGGAAAAGTAGGCCTATATGTGTATTAAGAATAATTTGTATTATTCGGGTTCTCTTAATATTTTGGTTATTACAGAATGGATTAAAATAAAGTTAAACAATGACAATTTTTTAATTTTCCTTTATAGAAAGTTTTTGCTAATATGTTTACACAGATTCAAAGATGTTTTTTCATACCTCAAATTTAGTTTTTATCAATTGACCTAACCAACTTAACCATATATGATTTTTAAAGACTTATAAGAATATTACATAACAAATTTTAACCAGTTAGAAACTATCATCAAGATGTTTTATTAAGGGAGGGCTACTGCGCAGCGGCATAGTTTCAGAGTCAATTATAAGAGGACATGGTTTTTCAGACTTTTAAGATTAAACAAACAATTTGTTCACGTTTCGAAGAAATTACTGAAATCAACATAAGAGACTAGAAAACAATTATTCTATCATCAATTTTTAAATGTCCGTTCCTTGTGGCACACGCATTAATGCTAGAAAAACCATGTCTTTGTTGTAGAGGCTACTTGACATCAACGAGGTTGTTAACGTTTACGAAACACATTAGAATTGGAACATCGAATAGAAGGGAATGCATCACTTAAATTTTATAAAGTTGTACGTATTGAAGTCTTGCATAAGTTGTCGTATATAGTGTAAGCACTAAAAGACTACATTTTCGTTATATTGAACATAACAAAATAAAGTAAGAATGTTTAATTTGAAACCTTATTTTTAGAGAAAACTCGTTTAGAAGTTTGTGTATTTTTCTGCTTTTGAGGAGAAAGAAACATTTATTTAATTAATGCAGGGGTATTTTCTGTATAATTTTCATGTTGATAAAAGAAATTAAACAGTTTTACTTATTATTACAAGAAACTTACTATTCTGAATTTCACACACACACACACACACACACACACACACACACACACACACACACACACACACACACACACACACACACACACACACACACACACACACACACACACACACACACACACACACACACACACACACACACACACACACACACACACACACACACACACACACACACACACACACACACACACATTCTGCGCGCGCGGGAGCCTACATATACCTACATACATGTAACGGGCGCGTGTTTATATCTGTTGTTTGTATACTTATTTAGTGTTATTTATTGTTTACAGGTTATTATTTTTTATTCTTTATTAAATTGTTAACAATAATATTCTGTCCTACGTTTGCATGTTTTACGCACATACGAGATTACAGAAAATAAACTGAAAAACTAGTGCACATTTATAGCTGTAGTTCCAGTCAAGACACAAGTAATTAAAAAGGAAAAGTGTAGGTAATGAGCCCAATTTTTGTGTCAAACCAGAGAACTTCACATTAGGAATATAATTAATTACTTTCTCTTGTTGTATTTATATTTATATTCTTAGCAACATAAAATATAATTGTTTTTATTTAAATAATTTATTTAACCCATTCATTGGTAATAATACAACTGTGCCTCCAGTGTTTAACTCGAGGATTACGTACTAGCATAACCAATTACACTAAGGTGCTAGATTACGACCCGGTTAGTCACATAGAACGAGGTCCTTGATTTGTGTATACTAAGCCGTCTCACAACCAGTGGTTGATTTCTAAAATTATAGGTTCTGGAACGCATCAATTCAAAAGTTGTACAGACACAAATATAGGCCTACTTATATTTTATATTAGCGTATAAGTATACATCAGGTTATTACAAAGGCGGTCTACATTTTTAAAGCCTTATAAAATATGTAACATACGTATAAACTTGTATCTAAAAAGGTAATTAAGTTTACTGATATTTCTAAAGAGCTTCATCGTCAGATAATTGATGTGATTTAGGCGCACGACAATCGAAAAATGTCACTCATGATGTGAAGATTTAATTGATAATAAAATATTTAATAATAAAAAAAATTAAAAAGCAATTAAGTAGTTTTAAATCGCACTATTAAACCTAATGCCCCTGTACTAACTCAGAATAAGTATGAGATATAAATGGAAAATCTAACTAAACAATTAATAAAAAATCGAATTGTAAAAAGCTATTAATATCACAGTTAACCCTTTTGTAAGTCATCATGCGTTGACCTGTTTAATTCCGGACTCAACGTGCTTAACGAACCGTCTGTAACTTAGAAATGTGTAAAAATTGTAATGTTTGTAATTAGTAATTTGAAGGCACGAATAGTAGTTAAAATAATTCCTGTAAATTAAATAAGTATAAATAATTTGTTTCTTCTTGTTATAATAATGTCAATTTAATAAAAAAAAATAGGAACTATATTATCGCGGAGTACTCGCTCCGCTTGGTTGTAATGTGCCAGTCGAATCGAGTGAAGAGTTGCTATGCAGTGCACACCTACGAGCGAGAGCTCTTCTGAAATGTGTTGATTAAAGTTAAATGTAACTATTAGCTACCACCACAAAACGTGGGGAGCAAGTTTTAATATATAAAATGTAGAAAGGTTTTGTTAAGAAATGTAATAAGTTAAGAAAAATTAACAACATGTAAGCAAGATGACGTCTCTACTCAAGATGTAAACTCCAGTAAAACTCTACATGTGAATATGTGACCTGCATAAACTGCACATATGGACGTCCATATGGACGTCTACGACTCCTACGACGCTGACCAGGACCTACGTGGAACTACCCCAACTTTAACCAGCTTTAATTCAATCTCCTCAGTGAACAAGCTATAAAATATTTGCCTATGACACGACCCAGATGACGACGACGACTACCAGAATTCCCAAGTGTGACACCCCAGGACGAGGACAGCACAACTTATTGTAAAGGTGACTCGATAGCTTGACTATCGAGAGTTAATTACATTTGAGACATAACTTATAGATGAAAGAGACTTTTCAAAGACTATAATTTTCTTTAAACAATAAATGAGACAAATAGATGTATACTGTAATATTGAAAATCATACGTTGTAACGTTAATATGTAAATGTTAATTATAATCCCTTTAGCAAATAATACCATTCATCAAATGTTAAATGTAATCTTGCAAGCTCCTAGATGAGCAACAGTAATACTCAGACGTCTTTACAATATTTAAAGTAAACTCGGATCCGAGGTAAAAGTACATGATCAATATGATCCCTAGTTTTCCAGAAAACACTTTTGAATATTTTAGTATAAATAATTATGTTATGGGATCCTAACATATCATTTGTTAATAAAGAGAAGTCATCTTATTACTCATTGAAGTGAGTGCATAAATCAGTGAAATACCTTCCCTTGTTTCCTAATAATTAGCTTAATTGTTATTGTTAATTGTGTTGAGTTTAATTTCAGTTCGTTACAACGTAGGCAGCCCGTATAATTGGCTAGTGTCAATTATGATGGGTTGCCTGGATTTGTAACGTGGGCAAAACGTTACAATGATGGCGTCATCCCGGAGCCTCAATCAAACTCTAAGTGATGGTTTCGGTGGGTCAGACAATTTTAAAAAAGTTTCCATATTTTCATCATTGTGTCGTCATATTGTTTGTTTCTTGTCCTTTCCTTTTCTTTCTGATGCCCAGAAATCAGCGACGAATCCACGTACTTTGATGGATCAAATAAAAGGAGAGGATGTACATTAATTTTACAAATAAGAGTCTGGGTACAGTCTTTGTCTTCAGCCATGCTCTTAAAGATGTAACGATTAGATTCATATGCATAAAACCCCTCTTACTTGATGATATTGATATTGATTCAGTAGCATATTTTAAGATAGAAAGACTCTCCGGAAAAATTCTGGAATGCACATATTCTAGGAAGCTCGCAGTCAGTTCCCTTTCATGTAGCTTTAATAATTGTGAAGCAAGTTTTTTAATTTCATTTTCTCTATTAGTTATTGGGCCATATTTTTGCCAGTTAGTTTTATTAAACAATATCTATATAAATATGATATTGCCAATATAAATATTTCTTTTGGCAATATCTGTCAGTTTCATTAAATCAACAAGCTTTATTCATATATTTTTTCGCTAATTTATTTTTGGATCAAAGAGGTTCCGGAACGCCGTTCCGGCGTGTTCCCCCTGAAATCAAGTCCTGAGTGTCAGTATATATGACGTGTATTTTGTTAACGTGCAAATGGAAAGGGACACGGTGGCATTTTACATCTATATCTGAAACAGAGTGACGTGTTGCCTTTGTCTCAAACTTAGGCAATAACACAAGAACATAAGAATTTCAAGACGCGTGTGTATTACGACGCAGGGTTGTTTCGTGTTCATACAGAAGGACGTGCGTTTTAACTGTAGTACTTGAAAAATTGTAATCTAGTTAATCTTCGTAAAAGAAAAGTAGGAAAAAGAAACCAATGAACAATTCTCTTTCCTTTGTTGACTTAGCGACGAAGGGTAAAAAATAAAAGTTCATACCTTACGACTTTACAAAAGGACTTCCTGCCTCTAAAATAAATAATTTTACTAACTCATACAAAACTGTGTTTTTTAATTTTAGCGAGTGCGCGACTGTGTACTGATTACAAAAGTAAAACAGATTATGAAGAGTGGGGGGTTGTTGTTAGGAGGGTTGGTAGGAGGGGGCGGAACAGACGCTCGGGCAGCAGTTGTGTTTCAACGAGGGTGCGATACAGGTCTGTGTGCCGCGTACAATTGTGTCTAGTGCCGGTGTCGCGTTTGTTTCCTCGTGACGCACACTTACTTTACATAAATCTGTAAATTTGCATTACTTATTATTATTCAGAACAATATCTCAGCTTCGTGTGATTTCGGTATACGACAGAGTGGTATAATTATACTGAAACTTTGTTTTAACGTTTCAAAACTTGTTAATATCAACAATGGTGTTGGTTATTGATTTCTGTGAAAGTACTATAAACTTGGACAACAGAAAAATAAATTTAAATGGTATGTAAAATACAATAATTCTATAAACAATATTATAGAAATATATACAGTTTAATAATATTGCCGGTAAATTAAAAATGGTGAAATTTACGCACCTTAGAAACTTGTATTTATATAAATTTGGCAGGTTGGATAGCTTTTAAAATTAAGATTAAGATACATAAGTCTTTTGGTTTAAAAAATAGCACTTTTAAATTATTTGACTTAGTCATATAAAAAAATATACCACTTTTTCACCTAACTGTTTTACGAACCACGAAGCCTGTAAATCACCTTTAACATATTCAGAAATTACAATTCCTGCGCTTAACTGACAAACAACTGGACTTAAAACTTCTGCTTTCTAGTGAAAATATGTTTAATGGAAGTAGAGAAAATTGTCAACGGAAGTCGCACTCCCTAATCCACACATACTTTCTCTTCATTTAATCTTTATTTCAGCAATCAATAAAGACAGTAAATTATTATATTTACATAATAACATAGAATTAACACGTTTTATTGAGAGCGACTAACTGGCACACATTTGTAAACAGCACGCACTATTACGGCACAAATAAATACAAATAAATTTCTTTCGTAATAACCCTGTGTGTATTTCAGCCGAAATTAATTACGATAAAAAATTCAGTTTTCTTTCACGCATCAATCAAGAATCTATAGGTGGAATTAAATTAATATGTTATACTTACTACGAGGATTTGCAACGTTAAGTATTATAATAAATACTGAATACGTCATTAACAATGCTGTCTATATAAAACAATTTAGTATAGGATTTTTTTTTATAAGATGTGAGTAATTTACTTCAGGTAGCTTAAGTCTTTCAAAATAGCAAACAATGTCTTATAGAATAAACATTTTTGCAATTTAATATAACAACATACACTTACACTACAGGTACAGTAACGTACAGAATATTGTTGCTGTGTGCCGCCGTATCGTACGTGTAATACTCTGACACCAACATTTAATGGCCTAGTTTATTTCTTATATAACAAAAGTGCAACTTCCTTCCAATAGGTTATAAACCTTATGACATATGTTACAAGGCTGTAGGCCTTCACAGCATATGTAATACTACACGTCACAAATACAGATTGTGGCATTTGTAAGATCTTAAATTGAAATATATATTATTTCTCTAAATTGATAACGAATCAGAGCGGGCAGTTTTACACACACACTCCCGCTCGCGGGCGCGTGTAGGTCAAGAGTGTTTAATTTTTGTAATGTGTATGATATAAAAATTATTGCATATAATCTTATAATAAATGTTAAGTACTTAAAAGTATTACACAGTAGTATTGCATTATATATTTGTTTTTGTATTACATGTTTTATTTTTTAAAGAAATTTTAAGGTTTAAAGTTTTTGTCCTTTACATTTCCTAAACGTTTATTTGAACATAAGTATTCAACTTATATATTTCCTCCCTGAAAAACAAAACAGCCTCGCAATTCAAACATACGATATTATATTAAAACGTAATGTTAAATTGAACAACTATAGTAATATACACAACATTAAATATATGTTATATTACACATTTGCAGTAACTATATATGATACTTTTCATTTGTTCATAAGCAAGCATGCTTATTTATAAATATATATATATATATATATATATATATATATATATATAAAATAAATAAGATGTATCCTTATTCTTTATAGCAACCCTAATAACTAAACCCAATCCTTATTCTTCAAATAACTAAACATTAGGATTGCATAGGACAATATTATTATGGTATTACTACATACATTTTTTCCGCTTATACAGACTAATATCTTTATATATAGTAACATCTTAACCTAAATGAACTAGAAATAATATCTATTGTGATGTGTGTACAATAAAATGGGCGTTTATAGGTATAGTTGAGAAATGAGGAATTTTGATTCCTTATATTCGACAAAGCGACATTAATGTATAGTCTTCTTTGTTTTCTAATAAATATTAAAACAAAAGTCTTCTCTATAGTATCTAAAGCGGCAGGGAAGAAATGCTGCTGCTTTTAATCAGCGCCTGCTTCAGTATGCAAATTTGATACATTCAGCTTCATTCTCATTTTCTCAGTTCATTGTTTAACACATTTCAAAGGCTTAGGAAGAGTAATAAAACATTACCAGACTTATTCCGCTATTTCGTTACTCCCGATACTTTTCGGAATCCATTCTTCTTTAACACTCCTGCCTCCGTATAATTAACATACTCTTGCTTTATTATGGCATTAATCAGAAGAAGTCAATTTTACCTGAAATTATTATCTTCTCTTATTATTTTCTTGTTTTCCCAAGTATCTCCAGGTGTTGGGTTTGTAAAATGTGACTGTTCATATTCTAATTGTATGCCTGAAGGTTTCAGTTGTTATGAATTGTGTATTTATTTAAATGCGCCTGTTTGCAGGTAATGATTCTGTATCAGTATATTTTTAGTTTCCAATTCAGCGTATCTTGTCATTAGTGTTATATAAATTATTGGTAGCAACAACGGAATCGTCATTAACATTAGAAACGTTAATATTCATGTTTTGAAATCATATTTTAACAAATTACTATTTCACTTCTTGTAAATAAATTTTATACACAATTATTCAATTCGATAACATTATATTAGTCTATTGTTTCATTTTATTGACATTTTATAGTAACATATTTCATTAATAATATTATTTATAATTATTTTTTAATAAAATTAAAATACGCCATGAGATTTAATATTTTAGATTTCTAAAATACTGTTAAACATACATGTATGTTCGCACAGAAAATACGCACACACGTTATTTCCTCACGTTTTCCATTTATTATTTTCTACTAAAAATAAAAAAATTAACGATTGCATAATTACATGTGTTTAATGTAAGACAAGTATAGTAGTTTTATATGATCTAGAATTGAATCGTCAGAAAAGAAGTAAGCCTAAATTTATTTTAATATCTATAAATTTAATTTAGATAATCCCTTATATCATTGTATTTACAACAGATTAAACTGATATAAATAATAACGTAAAGAAACTTCTTATTTTATTGAATGTCAAACATAATTGATATATAAAGTTTTCTACATTATGTAGGTATGATGTTATATGATCAATAATATATTGTTGCAAAAGTAGTAATATAGATTACACCCGCACTCGCATACACGCAGTAACTACAAACAAAACACGTATAAATAAATGTATTCTCTATATATTGCATACGTACTTTTAAAACAGTATTGTGAGCGTTTACTTGTTCATGAACCAACAAATTAATTTTATAATGTATTAAGAAATATCTTCAAAATCTTTATAATATGTTTGGGAAAACACTCCGGTAAGTGCAGAAAGTAATATAGAATGCAAGCAGCTGTAATAATTCGGTAGAACTCTGTTATATAGCCTACATTTACTACAAACTTAATCTATTAAAAAATTTATGAATATGGTATGAAAACCACACACACACACATACCGAAACAACACAAAAAACACATTAACATTATAGATTACAGTATGTCACAACTGTATATTAGTTACAAAACGGGATACTGTACAAATTACACAAGTAAACTGTTTCTAGTAAACAAAATATTTTATATAACCCAAACTGTAAAAGGAAATTTAAATTATTATTATTATATACACACCACCAAAATCAGTAAAATTCCATTTTTAAATTAACGAATAAGGCCTTTTCGAAATATTAATAATAATATAATTATATTTAACAATATATTATATTATATATATTATTATTATATTATTTTATTATAATAATATTATAACAAGTCAGTGGCATAATGTTTGGCAAAATAAAAGTTAAATTATGTGATGACAATTTTTTTTTACATAAATTTTATACATCTGATTTGACTTATTTGTAAGGTGTTACCGCTTGTTGTAACTTGATTTTGTATAGCTTCTTTAATTTAAGCTTTTGATAATAATATTCAATATAAATTATCAATACCTCATAGGACTATAACTCAGTCAGATTTCGGTAAGATTGACAGTTGGTAAATTTTACCGAATATCATAAATTACGTGGACGAATGTCGCAATTTACATTTAATAATAAACGTTTTCTTTTAACGCATTAGTCACTGTTGTTTGATCTTGGCTTCAGACATGTAAGCATTCACTTTCTATGCTACATTTTTTGTAAATTTATTTCCTTACTGTGATATAACGGAATGCTACGTGCTTTATAGAATGCACATGACTTCCCTTTAAGATTTGTGTAACTTGTGTTACGCGCTTTCAGAAAGTTCGACATGGTAAGAGAAACAAAGATAGAGAGAAAGAGAAAATAAGAGAGAGATTAAAGGAATCTGGAAAAGAAAGAAGGTACACCCAAAATAAGGAAATTAGTTTGGCAAGTGTACAGTGACTGATGCAGGATACAGTATTTCATCAAACTTTGTTCTCAGTTTTGGTCGTTCTATCTCTTTTTATCTCTGTATCATTTCATTATATTTTCTTTATTGAGTGTAATCACGGACACTTTCAGGTAATGGAACAATGACGGGATGCCAATGTAAAACAATTATAATTTTATTTGCAAAGAATGTTGTCTGTTTGTGTTTTGGCTGTATCTGTGTCTATTCCCATGTCTCAGTCAGTAAATGATAGACGTTTTGAACCTTTCCATCACTTGAATGCATGGTTTCTTGTTCTCTCAGTTCTTTCGTTGTCCACATACATTAAACGTCATAAAAGTATAATAAATATTTAACAGTTATATAACGTTTGTAACTTTGTGTAATGTTTAATACAAAATAAGCTATAAGTCGCTCGATACTAGAAGTTATCCTTAGCTTTGTAGTGACTGTGAACTAATACACGATCTTTGTGACGTTCAGTCAATAACTGGACAAAAATTTGTAACACTTGTGTGGATATTTCGACAAAATATTCTGCCATTCTCGGGATTGTATACAGGCAACAAATAATTAATATATCTGTACACCTAATAAGTAATTTTGAGTGAACGACTGTGTAATTATCACATAAAAAATAATAACTACATTTATGCCTTATGTTTTTCTTATATTAGTAAGGTATTTATTGCTTATAATACTGTAATATTCCATATATATATATATATATATATATATATATATATACACACACACACATATATATACATCCTAATGGTGACAATCAATTTTCTCGAAATATCGACACACACAAATATTTTAAAGTTGTATGACCAAACTTTACAAAACCTTTCGTCACCAGAGGTTACCAAAAAAAAATAAGTTTTGTCCAGCCACTTAGAGCTCGCGTAGTATAATTTTGACGTACTAAGGGAAACTAAAATCTCATTATCCTATATTCTTTAACATTAAACTGGTTCGTGCTACAGCTAACTATTGGTTATGACTAAACTACAACAAGGTAAATTGTAGGAAGTACGCATTTGAAGAGCATGTGTCTGCCGGTAAATGAGTTAACACGTGATCATGTTTGCTGCTTTATATGGCAACTAAGTTCTGGTAACACAATTGTTGGAGTTAAGCTTACCTGCGTTGCTATGGTAACAAACGCCTTCACTACGTCAATATAATTTACTAATGCCGCCATTAGTTAGCATGTAACTTAACAGAGCAATGACGCATCGACTAGCTTTCTATTGTACTTATACCTACTGACTTGTTATTTAGGAAATTTTTAATCGACATGAATTAGGGATGGGAAAATTTATTAAGTATGAGTGAATTATTAGTCTCCTTAATCTCACTTTACAGTATTTTGTTTTTTCGCATACACTTGTTAAATCTTTGTGAATATTAACCGGTAACTCAAGGCCAATATGACACATTAATTAACATATAAAGTAAAGTCAAGTAAAATAAAAATAGAAAGTTATAATTTTTATATATTAAGACTTGTTTTTTCTATTTGTAGATAAATATTTTCAGTCGTTTTGAAACGTGTTTTAACTATTATGTAAATAAATGCTACAAATGAAATGTTTAAACATTTATTATATACGTATCATAATATATTTTATCTTTTTCACTGAACACAGATTTCAACTTTTTTTCTATTAAATCCTTATATTCGTAGTGACCGTCAATCAATGAATTGTTCAGTGAAGGGTTTGTGAGGATCGGTCAAAACTATAAACACGAATTTTAACTTATTTGTGTCGACGTTTCGACAATGTTTATTGTCATCATCAGGACCTGTGTATGAATACAAAAGAAATGTCAGACACAACAGAACGATTATTTGTGTGACGTGTTTGTGTATATGAGTCTGTGCGCGTGTGTGTGCGTACACGCGTATGCGTGCGTATGTATGTATCATTGTATATGTGAAGTAGTTGAGATAGTTTGTTTACATCTTCAATTGTTTTCTTTAAGAATGTTTTCTTTAAAGAAAACATTTGAAGATGTACACAAACACGTTCACACAAATAATTGTTCTGTTGTATCTGACAAGTTAAAATTTTTTCTATTGATAATTAAAGGAAAATAAATTTTTTATCTACAGGTGTATTACGCTGTATCAAAATTGCACATTAGTCAGCAGTAGAAAACTTAGAGAAATACGCTGCCAAGCTTTATTATGCGTTTACGAAAATAAATATAAAAAATTAATTATTGAAATATACATTCAAATTTAATCTCCAGGTTCCTATGTTTTACACCATGGGGGCCATAAAATTAAACATGTAGACACTTGTCCAATTTTTTTACCAGTCTTGATGAACTAACACTGTAGTGAAACCAAATAAAAATAATTCGATAAAATTCACTACTTTAGTTACTTTTAAATTTAATAGAATGACTTAAATTTGTGAATACAATCTGTTTTAAAATTTTTCAATCTCTGTTGTATTTCTCTCTCACCTAAAAATAAAGAATATAGGCTACGTGCGAATGTAAGACCTCAGACTATGATTATCGACCAAACATAACGTTCAGTGCTTCAGAACTAATGACCATTTCGACGTGTTCAAAAATGCCCATGATTAACTAGTAATTAGCTATTTACATGAAAACAAGACGATAGCCTGACAGAAATATACTTGTGTGAGAACAATCGAAGATACTTCGTAATTTATTTTCTTTTATCTTTATGTTGTAGAGTTAGTCTATGAGGGTAACCAATCCACCCCTACGTAAAAGCCACTGAAGTGCACATATATGTACCAGGTCTAGGGTTTGCGGCCTACTGCCAGTCTATTCATCAAACCCCTCCCCTCTGTTGCAATCCCCACCATTGGTACTGTTCTTGAAAAATCGATAAATTGTCACAATAACAAATCAAGTACTGTAGGTGCATGTTCACGAACGTTTGGCATCACATCACATCTGTGAATGGCTTCCAGGTTCTTACATAGTGTATTTTCATTTGTGCTAACTTTCCTACAGATAAAAACCATGCTTATATAAATATTTTCGGATTAATAAATCATTAAAAAAGCAAGTGTTATTTACTGTAGTAATATCTTTAGTAGTTACGTAGTAAAAGCAAGGTATTTAGTGTTAAAGTTCAAGAACACTAAGAATCGTACTCTGAATTATTACTTAGAGTCACAGTTGTATAAAATATTCAGTGCGGCAAATAAAGTTAAAACCTTAAGAAATGTATATGCCCAATGCAAGAGGCAAATGGTTCTTGAAGTGTGGTGATAACTACATGAGATAAACAAGATTATAGAGAATTTTAATATTATACCATTAAATAAAGCACAAACACTTGTATGATTGTTTTAAATTGAAGGAAATATTAATTACGTATAATAAAGAAGATCTTAAATTGGAAACAGAAGGCTAAAAAGAGGAAGGGAAAGAAGGATGGATGAATTGGCGGATAACATGAGAGAGATGGGGACCGACGAATTGAAATATTGGCATTTGATAGAGCAAAACGGAAGAAAATTGTTATGAAAGCCAAAATATCTCGGTTCTGGAATGAAATGGAATACTAATTTGGAACGTATATGCCTAATATATATTACATATATTTAAAATTCAGTACGTATAAGCCTAGCACAATGAAACAGTTTTTAATTTATTGAACAAATTATTTTAAGAGGACAAACATGTATTCTTTTTAAATTTTAAATCGTTATTTATCTTATAACTTCGAGAAAAACATTCCAATACACTTTAAAACTGATGCACGTTTTGAGAATAACCAATACGACCTTATACGCACTGGTGTTGGAACGAGGAAACTAATCATAGACTAAGCAGATTATTACCTGAGTCAGTCTACTGTACAAACATGCAGAACATATCCTGCGCTTATCACATAGCTTTATGTTTAATAATCTGACTTAAGCATGTATTTAGTTTAAGATATAAATCTGACATTACATACGACCTTTGCGTACTCAAGACATCTTGTAAGAATACAAAGCGTACCTCAAGACATTTTCTGTTCGGAAATATGTACAACAGTATTCTGCTGATGTGTTCAAGAACAGTATGGTGTACAACAATGTTCTGCTTTTGTTCTAATGTAACTTATTCCAATGTGTTTACTAAAACAGATGTATGAGTATTACAATATTTTGGGTGGCTTATTGCATTTACTCGTTCATTTCTATATTTAAAACGTTTTGTCTTATATCGTTACAAGTTTTTTTATTAAATAGGCTACATATAATGCTGTGTGTGAGTGTGTGTGTGGACTGCTAAATTGTAACACTTATCTCAAGTTTTTTACAAACATAGTTTAGCAGATTATAGATTTTAGTTTTGTAGTTGACAAAAGAAATTAATGAATATTGTCACACACACACACACACACACACACACACACACACACACACACACACACACACACACACACACACACACACACACACACACACACACACACACACACACACACACACACACACACACACACACACACACACACACACACACACACACACACACACACACACACACACACACACACACACACACACACACACATTCATGATGATATCTGTGTGATTTTTTACGTATGTATATTGTAACAACCTGACCTGTGCCTGTATTATGCCACACGTTGTAGTCGTTAATTTGTAATAATTAGACTCGGTGTACTCTGAAAGTCTTGGTTGTTTTTATGTATTTGTAATAATAAATGTGTTACGCTGAGTTAATTTTTTACGTTGCGTCGTAATTACGTTACGACTTTCTTACGTCGTATTTGACCTTGCCGATACCTGATTACCTATTTTCTTTCTTAATGGTGATCCCGATGATAGGCGCCAAATTGTTTATCAAAAACAATTAAAAAGTTGTCGTCTAATGCAACCATATCGTTCACTGTTGGTCGGCGGAGAAATTCGAATCTTTTTTACCCACGAAGTCGTACCAACCTGTATTTCTTGTAGGACGAAGTGTTACGGTGCTATGTCAATGGATTAAACACATAAAAATTACTTTTTGAAATAATGCACAGGTATTAAAATAAGTATCGGTTTATTAAAGGTCAATTCTGCTTTGAATAATTACGCTAACATGAAATTATTAAAATTGTACTTGTTATGCTCCGGCTATGAATAATTTATCACCCAGCGGTTGGCAATGGGCAGTTTGACGAAAACGGCATGAACGCTGATATTAATTTTTGTTTACCCAATTCATTCCGTCAAAGAGTTCTTTTGATTACGGACAAAAAAGTTTACAAAATGATTTTTTAAAGTACAAACTTTGACATTCAAATAATTAAATATAATAATTTTCTTTTACCACAGTTTACTTATGGTTTACAACCATACTGAGTTCCCCTTATAACCTAGGTTAAGTTTGATTTGTGTATAAATCGTCTCTTATTTCTTAAAGTGTTATTAGTGCGTTTGGACAATCTTTTAATACAAGTTATTAAATAATTGAATAATTATTCATTGTTTATTAAGTTTGAAACAAGTTTTAATATAGTGCATAAATTAGTGAAGTGTTGTGAAATGTCTTGTGGGTGTAGTTAGGTAATTTAGGATTATACTTTACAATTTGTTTGATGTTTAGTGGATGATTTTCATCAGCTCTAGTGTTTGAGACTTCCTACTCTAAATTTGGGTTGTATTTCTTGTAATTCAGGTTTAATTTTGTTACAATGTTGTGTCAATCTTGTTCTTCCTTGTTAGTTAGTATTTTCTTTCATCAATTTGGTTTATTTAAACTTATTTCTGTGGATCGACAATTTTATCATCTGCCCTCTTGTGATGCTAAAAATATTTCGTTTTTTAACGGTTTTCAAATAAATATTTTTTGTTGTCTTGGCAACCAAATTAATCCCTATTGGCTGAAGAATTTAGTACTCATTGTTATGAAGTTTGAGATTTATTTGTTCAAAATGCCTAAATATTTTCTAACTAAGATATTTTCCTGGTCTTATTACCAATCTAATTATTATTATTATCATTGAATAGCTTGTAGATGTAGTTTATTTAGACATCAAACATGATTATGTTTTGTTATCTCTGGCCTATTTTAACATTTGGCTATTATCATCCTTTTTACTTAATTTTGTTATTATGTTGTTTTATGCACTTATTTTATAGTATATTGTTTCTTGGTTTGTTATTTTATGTTTCCTTATCTTTTCCTCTCACTATTTACTGTCATTTGTGGATATTTTACAATTTTGGTTCACATAGTTTGAGGCCTATCCTTATTACAATGTTTTTGTTTTAATTTTACTCTTTATACTAGTTTTTTATCGGTTTGTTTTGGGTATTTTACCTTAATCAGTGACTTACATTCTTTAATATATGGCTATTACAGCTTCTCTGACATTTTACTGTTTTTTATAACTAATTTTATAATTTTAACGTAATTTGTTCCATGTGCTTTTTTCATACCTCTTATTCTTAATACTAACTCAACAACTTTAAACATTTGAACAATTCTACTATCAGTATCACCTTCTCTATATCTCCTTATAACATCATTACCATTACTTTAGAGATTTAACAAATAACTTTTGCATTTAAACATTCATTTCTCTTAATCCTTATTTCTAACTAAAAAACAATATTATTTGGTCTAATTTTTCTGGCTGACATTAGTTCCTTTTTATCATTAAACTTATTCCACTATTCACTTCTTTGAGTGTTTTTACATAGGCACTCTCACTTCTGGATGAGTTCTTGCTTAACAGTAACTAGGTTTGTCTATCGTTGGGTTACACTGGCACTTCAGGTTTTCACCTTACTATTTAGTGTTTATTATATATTATTTTATTTCTTTTACTCACTTGACTTTGGTGTACTCACCCTTATTATATTGTCAATTGGTAAAGCACTTCCTAACAACTATTATGCACTCTTGGTTCAATCTAGTTTTAGTTAGTCTTATATTATTCATTAAAATTTTACATTTGTTCTCTGTATTATGGGTTGTGTGTTTTATTGTTTGTTCATATTATCTTTTTCCATTCAATATTTACTTAATTGTTAATACAATATATTAATTGGATTTGTACTTTCCCTACTTAAGGGTACATTTAATGTGTTCATTTCATTATTTCTTTGATCATTATTTCTTTTGTTATTGGGCCAATCACTTGGGTTGGGTCATTGTCATTTGTCTCGTCATAGTCCTTTTATTTTCCTTTATTTAAATTGTTAATTCTTATAGTTCTTTTCGGGTGTTGGGGCTACTTTTGGTGTCGTAACAATATTCATTATGTACAACTAATTTATTTTCTGAGATGGTAATATGTGGTTAACTAAAAATAATGTTATTACCAAGTAATAACACTTCAAATAATCCATTTTGTACCGCAGAATCCCAAAAAGTTTTGTGGCCTTTGGGTACGAAGTTGGTAGTCGGTGGTCTACACTAAATTGTTCCATTAATTCTTTTTTAATTAATTTAATGTTTTGTCCTTGTTCAGTAAATTTAATATTCTTTTGGCTAGGCAGAAAAAGTAAAATTCATAATAGAATGTATTAGTAAGTAAAGAATGTCTGTTTCATTTTTTGACACTTTCTGTATAAATTGTTTCGAAATCAAAATTATAAATTATAAATTAGAAATGATTCTATAATTCTTCGAAGAAAGTGTGGTGTACAGAGCCCGTTTGAAAGACCGGTCTGAGACTTTTTTATAGAATTTCAAAGACTCGGACAAAAATTCCAGTAACCCACTGAAGCACCTTGTGGGCAGTATCTCTAGAGTTAGCAGACTCAACCGTTGCCTTGCCAATGCTGTTGAATTGTACGTGTTACGTTACAGAGCAACGATATTACGTTATTATTAGAAGTTGTAAGACATTTAATTTAATATTAACTTATTAATATATAGGCCTAAGTATTGTCAACGTCGTGTAAATTGAGGTCATTGCAAGTTGAATTATGGTATTGTATTGACAAATTGTATAAGCAAAAATGCAGTATATTTGGAGTATATTCCGATCACTTGTAAATACTTGCTAATATTTACAGACATTACGTAACAAAATTAACTTTTAGCTTATGCGGATGGAGCGGATAACAAATGCTCTTTTGCCGTTATTCTATATTCGCACTAAAATCACATTCTGATACATTTCGTTTTTTAATTAAAGGTTAAGATATATCTCAGTGCGTACATCTTACATCTTTTGAATTCATTCAGAACGTTTAATAGGTTTCTTTTTTGTTAAGAGAAGAAACGAAACACTAATTAAGTAGCGTTTTATTAACGTCTAGTAGTATATATTTTTATTCCATCAACAAATTTGTTAAAAAAAGTATTGCTAAGAAAACCCTTAAGAGATTAAACATTACGTACATGCCAGGAATATACGTATTTCGAATTTTTAATTAATTAAATTGCAGGACACATTGAAATTTTAGTTCCACGTCTGTTATCATTCTAATCTCAGTACACACAAAGGAATTGTTCCCTGTGTCAACGCATGCAATATGAGCTTCACAAAAGCTAATTTCAAATGGTCGCAGTGATTTATATTGTGCTGAATCTAATTTATATTCATTTGCATCCAATTCGCCGCTATGGTATCGTCAGGTGACAAAAACCAATTAAACTGAGACACGAAGTGAACCGATTATTTTGTGCTCGCTTAAAGTAGTCATCGTTAATGAATTTGTCTCCACTACCTCCCCGTCACAGTACCCAGTGTCTTCCTCTAGTATTTACTCCCAAATATTTACCTGGTTCACTATGTCACAACATAGCCATTTTACAAATGTAAATAATAACGTAAATTTCATAACGTTAAAATTCATAAACGGTATACTTTATTACAGTTTACTTCCACATGAGATTAATTATCCCTTCTTTACATTATATTCCCTTTATATTTTTTAAATGTGTAGCATAATTAAGTTTGCGTTTACATTTTTCCTATTTTTCCACGATTCCAGACCACAGATCAGAAGTACTCGCTCATTAAATAATTATCATTTTATACAAAGGGAAGATAGTCTATTTTGGTCTGTTGACTCCTGCGTTCAACATTGGATTTTTACTAAACAGATTATACGAAATATGTTGTTACTTTAATATGAATAGGAATGTCAGTGGAAAGCTTTTCACTGAGAGACAAGAAAAGAAATGAGTGTCGTACTATATTCATTGTAGTAATTTTTCTTAGACTTTTCCATCCAAGAAATTTGTGGTGATCTAGGAGCAACTAATTACTAATTATAAATTAGAGTACACCAGAAACTTCAACGTAGTTGAAGAATCTTGTGAAAGATCTAACAACGATTGGATAGCCGGGTTCTGTCGTATTATTTCCACCTTCATTCTCTCACACTAACAAATATTTCAACCATAGTGGAAATTCCCAACTTACTAACTTCTGTCCTTAATTCCTTAGCTCATACAGTTTTTGTAAGTAATAATAAAAGATGCTCTTTCAAATTTCTGTTTCCTAATATTTGTTTCCTTCTCTAATGTAGACGCTTAATTTAACAAAACCTCAGAATTTTAAAAAACGAATCTTTGTAATGAAAATGATTATAAACACGTTTGTACTATTATTACACACGAGTCTGTAACAGGCCTATGTTAATTTCCTTAAGCACAGGCTTCTAATGCCAAATAGCGTGATTTGTTGTATTACGTAGTAGCTTAGTAATACACATTCTGTACGTAAACAAGAATCAGTGCGTCGAGACGGCGGAAATGAGAAGAATTTTAAGCAAGCACATTGTTGTAGAGAAACTCGCCTGACTTCGGTTGACTGCCTCATTGTTTGATTGTAACTTTCTGCGAACTTTGTTTGAAAGGGGGGCAAAACCTATGATGCACTCTTTTTGTCACTCCTATACGTTTCTCCTTCTTCTAGTTACTTACGTCTCTGTTAGCTTCCTTGCTTGCAATTAAAAATAATTACTACATGTTTTATCACTATACGTTAAAAATCATTTATATTTTTTGGTCACAACGCTTAATAACAATAGGCCTACCTTTCTTTATTCACAATTCTCTTCCCCCATCCAGTTTAATAATCAAAATATACGCCTACTTAAAGATACAGTTAACATATATATTTTAAATAACAGAAATATTTTAAGAATAATAGTTAATAATAACGATATATTAAGAAAAGAGTTTGATAACAAAGCAATATTCATTTCCTTTAATTTTGTTTTTATAGTCACTCTGAATTCGTACTTTTGCACAGTTTTCCTTATTTAGGATAATTTAATAATAATACAGAATTCTAAACTAAGATAAGAGATGAAAATTAACCTGAAAATGAAGCACAATGTAAATATAATTTATTAATATTTGTCGGATAATTTTAGCTTCATATATACCAATTCTTGTTTATTACACTTACGTCAATTCGAGTTTAAGAGACAAGTCACACTGGCACATGTCACAGAGAGTCCGTGTGTGGAATGGGTATCATGTAGGAAACTGCATAATTTCAAGTACGGAAAGTCAGCAGTATTTTGTACGGGACGCAACTTTGATTTTCACCATCACTACTGTACGTATGGTTCATTTTACAATGTGGCATCTTCAGTGGCTAGACTGAGAAGTCAAAACTACCTAAGAGAGTGTCTGCATGGATTAATGACTATTTACATTAAGTTTTTCTCTATAAAGTATCAATTGCAGTCCAATAATTCAGTAATATTTAAACGAATTACGTTTAATTTAAATTCGTTTTATAGCTAAGCAAACTCAATTCTTATTTTACCATACTTAAAGTTTTGTAAGTAGCTTAATATTATTGAGTTATACAGACTGAATAATTATATCATATAGCCATTTTACATCGAAAATCGTTAATACATTTTAACCACTACGCAAGTAGTTTCTGTCATCGTAATTAATCTTATTATAATGTTTATTAAAACCAATATTTCAGCAAATAGTTAAGGACAAGTTTCCGTTTTAACTAATTGACGTACACATTTTTTCGACCCCCAGTCTTTCATGTTGTCACATCCATGTAAGTAACATAGATGATTCAATTGGACACCTGTGCGGTCCAAGCGTGCGCGTGCAGGAGTGTGTGTTCAAACACTTAATCTCGTTTTATCTCGATAAGTAAATTACTTAATTTAATACTAGTTCACATTCAAAATGTTTTCTTTCTCTTGGATCCTTGGAATATATTTCAGCATCAGCAGTATGCACATCGTCAGCCATGTACCACAATTTTTTTATATTATTAACACACACACACAGAGGATTTACCAATTTAATACGTCGATCATAAAGATTAACACTGTAATGGAACTTCGTTTACTTTTGTACATTAAATACTCATACGATTAATGTACAAATGTTAAAAAATTTCTAATATTATAAATATAGTAATTTTTTCCAGAAAAGTGTTATTTTGCATTAAAAAATCAAAAGAGTGCTCTTTTCTGGAAAATAAAAAATTATATTGTCATAATTGCATTCAAAATATTTCACAGTATCTCATACACTAAAATCATTTAAGAAACATAACAACAGTTTTGAATAGCAAGTCCAATTAAAGCAAATTATCTATAAGTTGCCCTAAACAATATTCTCCCAAGTCCTATCTCCAAACGTCATTTAATGTGTCCGTTTTCACTCTACACGATCAATTAACCAATACTGAAATAAATGAATATACACACACGCTTTTATACATCTTTAGAAACAGCAAAAAAAATTTGTTAATAAAAACTTTTTTCGAGCAAAAGTGTTAAAAATGGAAGGAGTCCAGGGTAGGAGAGAGAAAAACGAAGGTTCAAAGTCGACTGAAAACAGGAACACGAGGCACAGTGAAAAGATGAAAGAATATTGGAGAAAAATAAAACAACAAAAAATAAAGAATTGAAATTGGCATGTGGTCCTTAGATGGCCAATACAAAAAATGTTTGTTATTTTCTATAGTATGACTATAGATTAAAACATTTATATTTTCTTAGTAACAACAGTTAATAGAATTATTACACCTCAATATTTTTCAAGTATCGAAAGGCAGCAAAATATTTTAAAGCAAGGCCACTTAATTTTCACCAACATTGCTGTGCGTTTCTTTGTACGTTGCTTATTGATGTATTGGTTTTTTCATTATCTGCTGATACCGCTCAAATATTCATTGGTTGATATGTATCATGTTTCAGTAATTATTTTTAAAGCAAAGGGAGACATATCAGACATAGGCCTTAGGCCCTACATAATTTATCTTAAAAGTACACTCGGCATAGCTATTTTACAAATTGCATGAGCTTCGTATGCAATTTGGTGGTACATTCAAACCGATAATTTTGTTCGTTATCTATATAATTGTCTGAAAGAAGATACAGATAGAATAAGTTTATATATCTTTTATGCACATCCTTTATATATATATATATATATATATATATTGTAACGTCACAGAACGTTTCATAAAGAAAATTAATTGCAAAGTAAATTATCATAGGAGGAAGGTGAAACGAACAGTATCGAACTCAAGTAATCCAAAAATTGTTGTTATTGTCCAATAGTTATTATCATTAACATGTAAAAACGACAAAGACTTTGACCAAGACTCAGACCCCATATATTGTTTAAGTGAAGAACAGAATAAAACTGATATTGTATAATAAGAGAGACAAATAATCTCAGAAATGACCAAAATGAGGTCATGAAATGGTAGAAATGTGACTCTGAACAGAGCATTTTATTGTGAAATAATTGACAAGATCTATTACAATACTTTATAATATATATAAAATTAATGTATTAAATGATTTAAACACACCATTAAATAAGATGTGAATTAAAATAAAAAATATCTAAATTTGTAACAGAAAATCAAAGTTTTAGAGTTGAGACCAATCACTCAGATTTTATGTGAAAATTAATTATTATAAAATTAAGATAAAAACTAGATGTAAATGTCAACTAGACAAAGACAAACAAATTACAACAAAAAGAGAAAGCTGTAAATTGATTAGAAGTCAATGAAAATAATCAAAAACTGTGTTAAACTGAAAACATGTGGTGAACATGTAAAATTGTAAAATTTATAGCTGTTATCAAAATGCAACAAACTTGTATTCTAAAGTTGAAACACAATATAAGTTAACTATACCTATAGATTTGACCACCTAAAATACTTTAACAGTCAAGTTATATAAATAGTTACATAGACCATGCTAGGCTGAAATCAAAGAAACAGTCACAAAAGTAGTCATATCTGACAAATTAATTGTTTAATATTAGAAATAATATAGAAAAAAATACAATTCTATAATGTACAATGGAAAAATACTTGCTCAATTGAAGACAAGCTTAATTCATAGAGAATTTTTAAATATAAAAGTGAAATTAGTCACACCCATGAAATAGCTCATCTGTACAAAGACAGTGAGATGCTAAGTAAAATTACAATAAAATTAAAATGTATTAGGAGAAACCAGATATTCCCAAAGATAAACAATATAACAAACTCTAAGCGAATACTCAAAAAATCCCATAAATAATACCAAAAAAGCCAAATTACTAAGAAAAACAGTGACAAAAAACTAGGCCATATGTCATACCTAAAGAAAAATGAAATAATTTATATGTTATGTGCTTTAATATTTGTTTGTTTTGTTATGTAAAGCTAATTATGTTATGTATTAATATTATAGCAAGACCCAAGGAAATTAATAACTTTTTATTAATAAGAAACTTAGAATTTTGTGTAAACACTACAAGGTAAAGAATTTGTATTTTATGTTAATTTATTAGATTTAATTTATTTAAAACCAATCGTGAATGGTTTCATTTTATTTAGTTGAAAGCAGAGAATCTAAAAATAATAATGACATGCAGATTGTAAGTAGTTCTGTAAAATTGTTTGACAAATACCAGAATAATTTCAGTAATATCCTTTACTAGGAAGAACAAGAAGTTTTTGTTCTAAAGCTTCTACGGAAGTCGAATTTGTTCCATGATGTTCTATTTCCATATTCTCGAACGTTCCAGGAGAAAATTTTACTCAAAAATACCGGAAGTCATGCATAAAAATTAAAACAATGCACCTTACAAAGAGTATATAAGCGAGACCAAAATCGACACCAAGAACACTTTATGCTTTGAATCCACAAGAGACACTTCACATGCGAATCCGAACATTTAACCCAAGGCGAACTCGAAGAAGAGGAATCCGACTCGAAAACTCAAAAAAGGCTTTTCCCGTACTAGGCGAAAGACTTAATTAACCTAAAAAGGAGTATATCGCTAAATCGCTCAACGTCTTTGTTGAATAGAGCAACAGCACGCGAAATTTTAATAGAACGCACACAGCTAAATATCCAGCGGCCCTGAAAAGGACAGATTTTAATAGAGAAAAATCAAATTTGCTGGTATTTGCGAAAATAGACAGACTTTGACAAAATTCCCAAACATATTACTGACGCCAGCCTACTACATTGAGTCGAAGCTAGCGCTGAGACGGTAGTATAGCGAGGTCACGGAACGCAGACAGCTGTTCGCCGCCGCCAAGAATTCAAAGCATAGAAACAGTACGACTTTTATTTAAATTGTGCGGAATTTTCAAACCGTAATTTGACCTTTTAAATAGTTACCAGTGAGTGAGAAAACGTAAATACGAAGAGGCGCAAGATTGGAATCGTCCCCAAGAACAGTGTCCAGTGAAGGAAATACTTACCCACCGGAACGTGAATTGATCAAAATTAAAATCCTTTTACCTGGTATCTTTGTCACACAATTGTACTACACATGTCAAACACCTTCAATTCACACAAATTTTGTAAAGCATCCAACTGATTTGTCTTGATAGTTCAAAGGAGTCACGTCCTGAGTATAAAGTTTTTTCAAAAATTAAATTCATGCGATTCAACTGAGCAATAAAATATTTATTAGCCGATACTTAATTAAAATCTTGTCAATAATTTTTGTAACTCTGCAATTTTGCTTAATTTGATTGTTAGACCTTCAGACGATTTTATAAAAGGAAAGTCATTAAAAATACGTTATTTGCAACTCAAATTGTCTTGTTTACATTTTTTCTATAAGTAATTTAACAACTCAAAAATCAATTTTTTAATAATAATAATTTCTTGGACCAAATATCCAAGTGGCGCCCACACACACGTATTAGCATAAGTTGTGTTTGCAGGATTACATCTACAAAAAGAAACCGGCAATTAGTAAGTATAAAGTGCGCGGAGTGTAACACCCGACTTTACAAGACACATCAATTCTATTGGTTATAAATTGACGAATCCAAATTGAGGCGAAAATAATACGACTAGACGTAATACGACAACATTCTCTTTGTTATAAATTGGCAGTCCAACTAGTGAGGCTTGAAAGGAAAGGAACAAGCCCGGCAACTATCAACAAATCAATATGCCACAACCAAAAGGAAAAAAGGGGAAGAAAAACATAGAACCCGAATTAAGTGTGGAAGATGAAGAGGCAGTCCAAGTTGAGGAAATAGAAATAGAGCCGCCCACACTGGAAATTGGAAAACCCATGCAAACGGGAGATGAACCAGAGGAACCAGAGGGAGAAAGACCAATACAAACGGGAGACCAAACAGATAAACCCACACAAACAAGGGATGAAACAGAGAAATCCGAACCGGAAAAAGCAACAGGGAGCGTCGACATGAACGCAATAATGATGATGTTCCAAAGAATGGAAGAAACAATGAACAAAAATACAGAATCCCTAAAGGAGGAAAATAACAAAAATATAGAATCCCTGAAAGAGGATAATAAAAAAAGTATAGAATGTCTGAGGAAAGATAGACAAGAAGATAAGGAGGAATTAGGTAAAAAGATGGAGTCTTTAAGGGAATATATAACCGATAAAATCAATGATAATGGAAAAAAGCTGGAGGTATTTCAGGAGGAAAATAAAAAAGTATAGAGTCCCTGAAAAAGGAAATCAGTGCAAATTATGAGACAGTAAACCAAAAAATCGACGATAATAAGGTCGACAGTGACAGTAGGGTTGAAACAATGGCGAAACAATTAGAAAGATTGCGGGAAGGAAATAATACCCGTTTTGAAACCATGGAGGGACGAACTGTAGAGACGAAACAAAGTGTCCAAATTCTCGATAATAAAGTCAGGCAAAACCAGGACGAAATTATGCAGGAGGTAGGAGAAGTCCGGAAAGACGTTAGCGAGAGAATACAAAGAACGTATGACATAGCTAATAGGTTGGACGAACAAATAAGAACCAATAAAAATAATATACAGGAAATTGATCAGAGGGAGAAAAACCTGCAGGAGAGATTAGAAGCGCTAAGGGACTCACCGATCTTAAGTACGCATACGTGTCATAGCGAAAATAGGGAAGTAATTAACTTCCAAAATTACCGCCGGAACCCTATGGAATTTTTAGAGAGGATGGAAGAGTTCATAGAAAGGAATAGGGAAACAAGATGGGATAGAATAAGGGAAATGTTAGACGAAACATTCCGAAATACCAGGGATAATTGGTGGATAGCAGTACGACCTGAAATAACAAACCTGAATGAATTCAAACGCCAATTCAAAGAAAAATATTGGTCAGAAACGGCGCAAAACAAAGTGAGAATGGATATATTTTACGGGAAAAACGACGCATCCAAGGGACAATCCCCAACATCATATTTCCTGGGAAAAATATGTTTAGCACGAAAATTAATACCGCCAATCCCAGAAGAGTGCTTGATAAGACAATTGGCTGGACACTATAGCTATGGCATCAAAGACGCGCAATTATACCAGCAACTCAGCAAAATCACGGACTTAGCAAAGTTATTAGAGAACTGCGAGTCTGCGGGAAAGTTTCAAGACTACAAACCCCCCAGTCGTAAGGTAGACTATTACAATAGTAACAACGGGCCAAATCGGAATGGAAGCGGAAATGGTAATAATTTCAATCCGAACAACCATAACAGTAACATCCCAGTAAATAACCGCAATAATAATAATCAAAGTCCGAATAACCGTAACAATCTGGGACCAAACCGAAGTAATTACCCCGGAAATAACTACCATAGAAATGGTTATCAAGGAAATAATTATCGGGGCAACAATTATAGAGGAAATAATTATAATCAAGGAAGTAATTATCGGAACGGAGGCAATCAAGGGGGAGGTGATAGAAGGAATCAGGAGTACAGACCCCAGGTAAACTATGCGGTAGCCAATAGCCAACGACCGTACCAACATAATTTACCAACTTATGTGAATTACTCACAGCAAACACAAGGAATCAAAATACTGCAACATATAACAGACCTATTAGTGGTAACCCAGAGGTCAGACAGGAACCACAAACAAGTCAGCAACCCAATGTTCCGGGAGACCGAGCAAATGAGACAAACACTCATTTGAAATAGACGCGGCAGTGAAAAAGGAAGACAGCCCTTCACTGATCCAATATTATGGAGTAACTGGACGAAAAAATAGACGTGACGAAGACGGGACAATGACCTTGAGAACAAATAATTATCTCAAATATATTAGAGAGGAATTGTTAGAAGAGAGAGATAATATAATTGAAAATAATAATAATGGGAATAATGGGATAGAACAGATTAAGGCAGATATAAATGGAATAGATGCCACCTTACTAATTGATGCAGGATCAAACGTATCGTTAATAGACAGTGTGGAGTTAGAAAGAATTAAATAGAATAGTAATCTACCCATACCCACTCTGCCTATAAATAACATTATACTAGTTGGAGCGACGGGAAGGCAGAATAAATCTATAAAAAAACAGGTGTCGTTAGAGATGACCAGTAATAACGTTGGTATAACGTTGCCAATAGGACTATTAGTAGCGAACAATTTACCCATGAATATTCTAATAGGATGCTATATACTTAGGCCATATAAAGCAATAATAAATTTAGACAGTAAGGTAATAACGCTAAGGACGAAAGAGGGAATTTGGACCACTAAGCTAATTGCTACCCAAGAAAATAGTACAAGTAATGCACATTATCAGGCCATTGTAAATCATTATTATTGTGCCGATCGACCACTAAACATGCTCTTATATCAGGAGGATAACCCAGAATTATGGTTAGAGAAATTGGAAGAAATAAGGGAATTCCAAAGGACAAAAGCAAGGGGTCAGATTAGCGAAGTACAGGCCGAACGATTGATTACTGTGTATAATAATTACCGACATATTTCAAATGATCCGGGCAAGGTCAAAAATTATAAATGCACCATTAAATTTAAAACCCCTGGAGAGTTTAACAAAAAATCATATCCGATTGCCTACTCACTAAAAAATGCAGTTAGGGAGGAACTGAACAGGATGATAGAGGACGACATAATTGAATATAGTCATTCGCCCTATACTAGCCCAATCATAGCTGTGCCTAAAAAGAATGAACAGGTGCGAATATGTCTCGATGCTAGGGAGATTAACAAGATGATTGTTAACGACCGCACATCCCCTGGGGAGATAGAAGAAATACTAAAAACGTTTCACGGGACAAAATATATAAGTTCAGGGGATACAGTATGCGGCTACTGGCAGGTAGAACTCCACCCAGATAGTAGGAAATATATGGCATTCATATTTGAAGGCAGAAACTATCAATTCAAACGATTACCCTTTGGTTTGATTAATTCAGTGGCGGTATTTGTAAAGATAATGGACAGGATATTTGGACAGGAAGTGCTGAAATTTATGACAGTATATGTCGACAATTTACTGGTAACTTCAGCTAATTGGGATGACCATTGCAATAGGGTTGAACAGGTGTTAGAGAAGCTATCCGAGAATAATATTACCCTCAAATTAGATAAGTCCCAGTTTATTGCAAACGAGGTAAAATTTTTAGGTTTTAATTTAACCGAGCAAAGGATTACTCCATCCAAAGAGAAAGTAGAGGCAATACAGAAATTCCCCACCCCAAAAAACAGGAAACAGCTTCAATCGCTTTTAGGAATCTGTAACTATTACAGGAAGTTTCGGTCCAATTATTCAGAACTAACTGCCAGGTTTCAAAAGCAGTTATCAGCTAAAGACAAATGGACTTGGGGCCAGAGCAAGATGGAGTGCTCAATCTGATAAAGGAGAAACTTTAGAAGCAGTTATGTTACATCACCCCGACTTTACGAAGCCATTTTATCTAAATTGCGATGCCAGTAATGTAAGTTTAGGTGCAGCCTTATATCAGAAAGATCAGGATGGAAACCACTTGGTGATTAGCTTCGCCAGCCGCGTGCTGAACAGTTGCGAACGAAACTACAATACCACTGAAAAAGAGCTATTGAGTGTAGTTTTCGCATGCGGTAAATTTCGTACATATATATTAGGATACCCCATCACGGTTAGGAGTGATCACAAATCAATCTCGTTTTTAAAACATTGTAAGCTGAATCATGGGAGGCTGGCGAGATGGGTTTTGGCCCTACACGAATATTATATCACGTGGGAGTATATACCAGGCAAGCAAAACATAGCAGCCGACGTCCTATCCCTCATCAATTTGCAAAACCAGACATTTGACGGCGAAAAAGAACAAATAGCGAAGGTATATCATATCATTAAAAGCAGGGAGGATTTGAAAAATATTTTAAAAGATGTGAAGGCACAACAAGAGGCTGACCCAAAATTAGGAAATATTAGGAAAAGGGTACTGGAAGGCGATGAAGTTGTAGATAAATATTACTGTATACACGACGATACTTTGTTTATAAGGAACACCCCACACCAAGAGAATTGGAAGTTAGTAATTCCACCAGGAATAGAAAGGCCACTAATTATTGATTATCACGATAGATACGGACACATGGGTGCCCTCAAGGTAAGGAAAGCGTTGGAAGAACAGGTATACATCAAAGGGATTAATAAAAAGGTGCAACAGGCGATACAGTCATGTGATATTTGTCAGAAGGTAAAATGTAATAACGAAGGAAAGGAAGGGGTCATGATATACCCATAACATCCACCGAAAAATTAGAAAAGGTATTTCTTGATATCTGTGGACCATTTCCACGCAGCGGTGGAAGGCACAGGTATAAATTCATCGTAATAATTTTTGACCATTTCAGCAAATATACTAAATTTTATCCGATAACTAGGGCTACGACAAATAAAATTATAGAAATTATAATAGAAAGGTATATAATGGAAGTAGGCAAACCACATTCTATAATTACAGACCACGGTACCCAGTTTAAAGGGAAGGTATGGAAGGAGAATCTTATAGAACACGGAATAAAGACGTATAAGACATCCGTGTATCACCCAAATAGTAATCCAGCCAAGAGAGTGTTGAGGGAAGTAGGACGGTTGTTGAGGACCTACTGCCATGATGAACAGAAGAGATGGCATGAATACTTAGCGTCAACAGAGGACTTTCTCAATTTATCCTATCATAATACCATAGAAGAGTCACCGTACACAGTTATGTTCGAAAGACCCCAACCCCGGGAAATAAAGGAGATTATTAATTTTCCCAGCGAACCTGAATATCAATTTGAAGGAACCAAATTTTATAATAGAATACTAGAAAAAACAGGACAACAACGAAAGGAATATGTTCAATCCCAACCAAAGGCTCTTAAGTATAAAGTAGGAGAAAAGGTGTTAATCCGGAATAGAGAATTGCCCAGTACTATACAAGGTATAACAAAAAAATTATTACTTTTATATACAGGACCTTTTATAATTACGAAAGATAAAGAAAACAATACATATGAGGTAACAGACAATATCAATAATAAAATAAAGGGTACATATAATCAGGCGTCGTTAAGAAGGTACCATGAATGAATAAAAATACAAGTCAACGTATATTTACCAACTTACCCATACTTATAGAAGGAGAGAAGGGAATAGAATATTATTAATAAATATAAATACGAGAAGGACACCTTCCACCAAAGGCAAAAATATGTATGTAAAATATAAATTTATTTCCAACAGCCAAGTCAACGTAAATTTACCAACTTACCCGTACTTAGAGAAGGAATAGAATATTATTATTAAACACAAATACGAGAAGGACACCTTCCACAAAAGGCAAAAATATATAAGTAAAATATAAATTTATTTCCAACAGCCAAGTCAACGTATATTTACCAACTTACCCGTACTTAGAGAAGGAGAGAAGGAAAGGAGGAAAATACATAATTTACAATGTTAGTCAACTTAATTAAATAAATTATTGAACCACCAAATGACAATTGATATTACTAAGGAGGAGAAATACTGTCATATAATTGATACTAAAAGGAAATGATAATTGAAAAAAAAAGGAAACAATGTGTTACATAAGGAGATGATGATGAATTTATAAATATAGCTATTGACATCGAATGATTTTAAAAGATAATTTTACCTGCGGAGAACAGTATACTAATATAATTGAGAAATAATCAGAAGAGATTAAGAAAGGGAATTTATGTGTAGGAGCCTATGATCTTTGAATATTGTATTTTTTTATTATTATTATTTGTCGCGAAAGTGCAATTTATAAGTACGTCTTATATATTTTCTGGACAGAGATGTGTTTCCTCTGATTTCAGTGGTTATAGTTAGGGAACGGCGGAGAATGGATTGCCAATGGGGCCCCTCTGACTCCGAACCCGCTATAAAAGTTAGGGAATTGTTAGGGAGTTATAATGTATCAAAGATTAAATAATTAACAACAAGGTAAAGGAAAGGAACAGGGGATAAGGTAAAGATTGAGACATGGATAATTAGATGGATTAATATATTAAAGGAGTAGTACAGGAATCTAATTATAATATAAAAGAATGAAATAATAATGAAGCTAATAAAAGGTTTATATAGAAAAGATAATTTCATCAAAACTGAAGAAATGTTTTTCACAAATTACCAATTTTAACTAGGAGGCATATGTAACGTCACAGAACGTTCCATAAAGAAAATTAATTGCAAAGTAAATTATCATAAGAGGAAGGTGAAACGAACAGTATCGAACCCAAGTAATCCAACAAATTTTGTAATATTGTCCAATAGTTATTATCATTAACATGTAAAAACAACAAAGACTTTGACCAAGACTCAGACCCCATATATTGTTTAAGTGAAGAACAGAATAAAACTGATATTGTATAATAAGAGAGACAAATAATCTCAGAAATGACCAAAATGAGGTCATGAAATGGTAGAAATGTAACTCTCAATAGAGCATTTTATTGTGAAATAATTTACAAGATCTATTACAATACTTCATAATTAATATAAAATTAATGTATTAAATGATTTAAACACATCATTAAATAGGATATGAATTAAAATAAAAAATACGTAAATTTGTAACAGAAAATAAAAGTTTTAGAGTTGAGACCAATCACTCAGATTTTATGTGAAAATTAATTATTATAAAATTAAGATAGAAACTAGATGTAAATGTCAATTAGACAAAGACAAACAAATTACTTCAAATAGAGAAAGCTGTAAAGTGATTAGAAGTCAATGAAAACAATCAAAATCTGTGTTAAACTGAAAACATGTGGTGAACATGTAAAATTGTAAAATTTATACCTTTAGTGTTATCAAAATGCAACAAACTTGTATTTTAAAGTTGAAACACAATATAAATTAACTATACCTATAAGTTTGACCACCTAAAATACTTTAACAGTCAAGTTATATAAATAGTTACATAGACCATGCTAGGCTGAAATAAAAAAAACAGTCACAAAAGTAGGCATATCTGACAAATTAATTGTTTAATACTAGAAAGAATATAGAAAAAGATACAATTCTAAAATGTACAATGGAAAAATACTTGCTCAATTGAAGACAAGCTTAATTCATAGAGAATTTTTAAATATAAAAGTGAAATTTGTCACACCCATGAAATAGCTCATCTGTACAAAGACAGTGAGATGCTAAGTGAAATTACAATAAAATTAAAATCTATTAGTAGAAACCAGGTATTCCCAAAGATAAACAATATAACAAACTCTAAGTGAATACCCAAAAAATCCCATAAATAATACCAAAAAAGACAAATTACTATGAAAAACAGTGACAAAAAACTAGGCCATATGTCATGCCTACAGAAAAATGAAATTATTTATATGTTATGTGCTTTAATATTTGTTTGTTTTGTTATGTAAAGCTAATTATGTTATGTATTAATGTTATAGCAAGAGCCAAGGAAATTAATAACTTTTTATTAATAAGAAACTTAGAATTTTGTAAACACTACAAGGTAAGAATTTGTATTTTATGTTAATTTATTAGATTTAATTTATTTAAAACCAATCGTGAATGGTTTCATTTTATTCAGTGGAAAGCAGAGAATCTAAAAATAATAATGACATGCAGATTGTAAGTAGTTCTGTAAAATTGTTTGACAAATACCAGAATAATTTCAGTAATATCCTTTAGTAGGAAGAACAAGAAGTTTTTGTTCTAAAGCTTCTACGGAAGTCGAATTTGTTCCATGATGTTCTATTTCCATATTCTCGAACGTTCCAGAAGAAAATTTTACTAAAAAATACCGGACGTCATGCATAAAAATTAAAACAATGCACCTTAAAAAGAGTATATAAGCGAGACCAAAATCGACACCAAGAACACTTTATGCTTTGAATCCACAAGAGACACTTCACATGCGAATCCGAACATCTAACCCAAGGCGAACTCGAAGAAGAGGAATCCGACTCGAAAACTCAAAAAAGGCTTTTCCCTTACTAGACGAAAGGCTTACTTAACCTAAAAAGGAGTATATCGCTAAATCGCTCAACGTCTTTGTTGAATAGAGCAACAGCACGCGAAATTTTAATAGAACGCACACAGCTAAATATCCAGCGGCCCTGAAAAGGACCGATTTTAATAGAGAAAAATCAAATTTGCTGGTATTTGCGAAAATAGACAGACTTTGACAAAATTCCCAAACATATTACTGACGCCAGCCTACTACATTGAGTCGAAGCTAGCGCTGAGACGGTAGTATAGCGAGGTCACGGAACGAAGACAGCTGTTCGCCGCCGCCAAGAATTCAAAGCATAGAAACAGTACGATTTTTATTTAAATTGTGCGGAGTTTTCAAACCGTAATTTAACGTTTTAAATAGTTACCAGTGAGTGAGGAAACGTAAATACGAAGAGGCGCAAGATTGGAATCGTCCCCAAGAACAGTGTCCAGTGAAGGAAATACCCACCGGAACGTGAGTTGATCAAAATTAAAATCCTTTTACCTGGTATCTTTGTCACACAATTGTACTACACGTGTCAAACACCTTCAAATTCACACAAATTTTGTAAAGCATCCAACTGATTTGTTTTGATAGTTCAAAGGAGTCACGTCCTGAGTATAAAGTTTTTTCAAAAATTAAATTCATGCGATTCAACTGAGCAATAAAATATTTATTAGCCGATACTTAATTAAAATCTTGTCAATAATTTTTGTAACTCTGCAATTTTGCTTAATTTGATTGTTAGTCCTTCAGACGATTTTATAAAAGAAAAGTCATTAAAAATACGTTATTTGCAACTCAAATTGTCTTGTTTACATTTTTTCTATAATTAATTTAACAACTCAAAAATCAATTTTTTTATAATAATAATTTCTTGGACCAAATATCCAAGTGGCGCCCACACACACTTATTAGCATAAGTTGTGTTTGCAGGACTACATCTACAATGAGAAACCGGCAATTAGTAAGTATAAAGTGCGCGGAGTGTAACACCCGACACGATATTTACAACACCTGACAAACATTATAGTTGTTATAAATTGGCTTCCATCGCGGGGCTTTGAAGAGGGCCACATTTACAACACCTGGCACAATTCTATTTGTTATAATATATATATATATATATATATATATATATAAACGTATCTTCCCATCAGTCCACCATCATGTTACAGGAGGCATCAATTCTTGAATTTTTTCGACCCCACTATATAAAAAGTACTAATTATCAGAGGCATTTTATTTTACCACCATCAGATTCAGTGATAAAAACCGCATAAGAAAAGTACCACATTTTTTGTTTATACATTCATAACAATAACCTCCAATTCTAACACAACAGTTTTCTTCAGTTATACACATCAATTGCGCAACAGAAGATTCTAAACCTTTAACAGGTCGCTCCAATTGTTACTCTGTATTCAGGTGTAAGAATTGATGAGTCAATGATGTAGAATTGCACTGTATAATTATTTTATACACTTTGGTCCCCCCACCACTGACTTATTCGTTCATTATTTTCAAGGACTTTCTCAGAAGCCACCTGCAGTAAACATCCTGTGTTTTGGCTATCGTACTATAAACGGTATTTCTTATCACACGATGTCTGTCTTTCTCTCTCACTCACTCTCTCTGCCTAAATGTAAACCAGAAAGTATCAACAGCTTCATAAGTAACACGTTATACGACACATTACATGCAGAATCTTATACAACATCAGTTATGTTTAACTATTCCAGTGTAACAGTGTCGTAGTTAACATTAATTCGCCATATTCCCAACAGATCCCAGTTCCATTGGATTTTTGCAAAATAAGCACATTCGTTATCACAATTAGCAGTGCGATCGCGGTCATTCAACGATGTTATATACACACGAGAATAATTCTGACAGATGGATGGCAGTGTACAAAATAAGTTTGTCGCACGTAAATTGCATTGCGCAAGGGCACTTGGTCACAAAAATCGAAATTACTGTTTGATACAGTTAGGACTATAGTTTTTACCTACACTTATGTGCAGGCCCGGGCTTAGGTTAATGGCGCCCAGGGCAAGACTTAACTCAGACGCCCCCCACCCACCACCACCCACACCAGATTTTAAGGAGAAAATAAAATCATCCAATTTTAATGACTAAAAATGTTTTATTTAATTCTATTAAATACATATTATTTCAATACCCCAAAACAACTAACTGTCATATACCTTCAAAATATTTAAGAAATACAAAACTTTTAAATTAGGTTACAGATTTTTTCCTAGCATTCAGTTTAGCAAATCTATTTCATTTAATTAATTATGTAAAATTACAATAGTTGAAAAAAAACACGAAATACTAGTAACACATCTTCAAGATTTTTTAGAAGCAAAAAAATGTTAAATGATTGTTTTTTTCCTAGCTTTCAGCTTAGCAAATCTATCAATGATTTCTGTAAAATTTGTTTTCAAGGTGATGTATCAATCACAGCACATTAATACTAGAGTTGAGCTTTCTGTCTGAAAGGGTAGACCTTTTCGATTTCTTCACTCTTGTCAGTACAGAAAATCCTCTTTCAGCAGTACAGTTCGTGATTGGTAAGGTGAGGAAGATCCTTAAGGCTATTTCCAAGTTAGGAAATGTGATGGTACCCAAGTTGTTCTGTTTCATGCTTGTAAACATAAACATTTGTGGTATCCGTTGTATCTGTTCCAAATCAATATAAGCTTTAAAGTGGCAACATTCATTTGGGAAATCTACATTAATGTCATCATCATAAAACTGAGTCAACTTTGTAGCTGTTTTATTATCCCTTCATTTGAAGTTTCTGATAACAGAAGTGTCAATGTTTCAAATCGATCCACCAAAGCATCATACGATTCTCTCTTCCTTGCTAAGTTTACTAGTAGGGAATCAATTATTGTATTGTACACGTTAACCCTAAATGCAGTCCTTTCATCAAGATCGCTTTCAACCCCACGGGTTTCATCTGCAAATATTTTCCGTCTTCTATTCCTGTTGTAGGTGGGTGTTTTGCAATCTAAAACGTCTATAGCAGTTTTTTAATACGTGTTAAACTCTTCCCTTTTATCTTTTATAAACGTTTCCAAGGTTCGTAGCTGTTTGGAACCTGCTAAATGATCAAGCGTGTGTTTTTGCAAGTTATTATTACATTTATCAACACGTTCTAAAATATCATTCCAAAAAAGTGATAAGAAAATGATTTGGAAATTTTGGAATTTTAATTCAATGCCTTGAGCTTCCAAACTCACAGCAGGTTTAACACCTGGATCTTCAGATATTTCTTGAAGGCAACTTTGTATTTCTTTATAGCCTTTCACTAGAGCTTTTACTACTTCCGCCCTTGCAGACCAACGGCTATCCGACAAAGATTTGACCACTGGAGTTTTGTTTTTCTCAAGATGCGTTTTCAAAAGCTCCCATCTGTATGTAGATGCCGAGAGAAAGTTGTAAAGTTCTTGTACAAAAGGAAAAATATTAATACTTCTGTACAACACTTGGCAGCTGTAGAACCTACAAGGTTAAGCGAGTGTGCAGCACATGGCACATAGTCTGCAAATTTATTGTCCCCCTTAATCCTGGCTTGAAGTCCTTTGTAGGGGCCTGACATATTAGATGCGTTGTCGTAGCTTTGCCCCCATGCAGTTTTTAATTTCTAAGCCCAATTCTGTCAGACATTTCAATAAAGCTTTTTCTAGTTGTTCAGATGAATGACGAACACGTGGTAGGAGCTTAAATAAACGTTTTTTAGGTTCTGCTTCCATCAAAGATACGTATCGAAGCACTACTGGTAATTGATCCGTGTGAGAGCAGTCTGGAGTCGAATCGACAATGAGAGAGTAGTACTTGGCATCCTTTACTTCTTGTGAAATTGTTTCTAGAACACAACTTGCCATAATGTAAATAAATTCGTCACGGGAATGGGCTGATAAGTAAGACACATGACCTGAACCTTTATTAGCATATTTTGAAAGATGCTGTGAAAGGAAAGGATCATATTCACTAATCAATTCCAAACATCCCAGATAAAGGCCATTTGAGGTAGACTCAATACGTTCATTGTCTCCCTGAAAAGGCAAGCCTCGTGATGAAAGAAATCTTACAACAGAAACTATTATTGATAACACATTTTGCCAGTATGTTACTTCTTCTACATACTGATTTGATAGAAAAGTTTTTATTTTGATGGATTTTTTCGCCTTGTTATGTAAGTAAGAATATTATATCTGTGATTAGGCGACTGCTCGTGTTGTTTGATCAAATCGCTGCCATGTTTTCAATCGTTAAACCCAGAAGAAAATTGTGTTTTGTTAATATTTTGTTGAAATAAGCAACAAGGAACACAAAATAGCTTTCCTGTAGACTGGGAGTACAGCAGCCACTTTCTTACGAAGGTTTCCCCGTTTAGGAGCGTGCCTTTAAACAAATTAGTTGATAAAGTGCGCTTTACTTCATTTTTGTAAATGCGCTCAGACCCTCAAAAATCCGTATTTAAGTCTTGTTCGGGAGGATTTTCTAAAATATGCTTAACAACAGCAGATTAATCCACTTTCCAAGTAGCAGGATCTTGTAGAATAAATGTTTTAGGTAGTTGGCCTAGCGTTTGGGAGCTGCTTTTAGATAAATCTGGCTGTTGTTCATTCAAGATATCAGTTACTGGTCTAATAGACTCGATATTAACATCTGCATCTGCGGTATTATTCAACAAAGGTGTAATTGATTTATTTGAGCCTACAGCATCATGGTCGCTTAGGTCTTCCTCGTCGTAACTTGAATGATCAGTTAGGTCTACTTGTTTTTTATTGGTGGATGATGGATGGTTCGTCTTCATCTAAAAAGTCAGTGTCTAGGCTGTACTTGTACTCGGCTGAGTTGTAGGGGTGAAAAATTACTCAATTTTGGGAACCTTTTTTAAAAAATGTGCCTCCTCGTTTTGTCTTTTGAAAACACGTTTCCTGTTCTCAGCACCACTTAGTTTTTTATTCATTTCGTGTTTTATCGAGACCAAAATATCTCAGCACCAACTATTAAACACTAAAATACAAACACAAACGAAGTTTGGTCGAGTTTACACTATAGTACTGGAGTTAATAACACAAGTCATTAACAAAGAAAACTGCCAAATCTGCTAATAGCAATATAGTGTGTCGTGTATGAACGGATTTTAATTTTTACTGGCAAATAAAAAAAATACGACTAAACGGTACGTAAACAAAAACATTCACAAATACTAAGTACAATCCAGTTCATCGAACACGATCACATCGGTTGGCATCAGGGCCGGCCCCAGCGCTTCTGCCGCCCTGTGCAGTATTTATGAGTGCCGTCCCCTCCCTATTTTAATTCTGAACACACTCACGCACACTAGACCTACTCTAAAGATACGGGGATTGCCTTCAAATGACGACTAGGAATGTTTGCATTGTTGTGTTTATCAAATAACTAGAACTTTTCCGCATTTGCGGAAGCGGCGAAAGCATGCGGCTATATAGCTTTATCTGAAATGGAAGGTGATTTCCTTTGTCTCCAACGCCAGACGTATCAGCCTAGACGAAAAGATAAATTCGTCGGTGTGATTTATAAAGATTACACTAGGGAAACAACAAACTATAATGAAGATAAACGTTTAACAGTTTTTATCTGAGATGAAATAACTGAAATTATAGTTATATAATTATAACTATAACTATAATTATAACTACTCTTATTAACTTTCACTACCAAGAGAACACATTTTTTTGCACAACGAAGGGAACGCGATAATATTGAAAGCGTATACTGACAGGAAACATGAAAGAGGAAACGACTATATTAATTTTTTTTTTTATCGTAGTGTAAACAAGTTTGTTGTCAGTAAGAGTTGCAATTTACTGATATTGAGTAACGATATGAGGCGACATCCGCCGCTGATCCTTTATCAAAAGGCTATACGTCAAACATATAAGCAAAAAGCTATAATGCAAACATCACACACACACACACACACACACACACACACAACAGAGGAAACTATGCGTAATATAATATTATTCATTACATATTCCTTGGCGCGTGCCGGCGTGCATTCGAACGTTTTTTCCTTCATTTTTAGAATTTTAACAATAACACTCAACTGTCCACTGTGTTAGTCTTAACGCGTATTGTTTTTCGTTCATTGGCACAGGCGCCCTGGGCATTTGCCCAGTCAGCCCATTTAAAGCCCGGGGTCTGCTTGTGTGGTGAGTATACAACCACAAAGTTTTGCGCTGACAAGGTCGTTGTCTCCCCGTACTGCTACAAAACTGAAAGCGTTATTACGCGTTAAATCTGTGCTCCATAAATCTGTGGGGTACATACGCAATCGATCAAGTCATTATGGACCGCCGTTAAACGTCGCAACAGGCGTGAATGCGGAAAACTAACCAAACTCAGCTTTATTCATACCTCTTTTATATAACATATAGAGATATCGCTACAAAGATAATAATTATTTATTTTCCAAAAAATGTGGACAGAGTCGTGCATGCTAACCGCCTAAATAGTTATTAAATGTGTATTAAAAGAGTGTTAGGTTTTAGTATAAATTGTTAGCTTTATACATACTGATTTTGTGCTGTGTATAATCTACAGATGTTAATTGAACTGAAGCTAACTCACTTAAAATACGTTGCAAGAACTCCCTTATCCGGGTCAATTGGGGCCAATGTGGATGATATAACATACTGATATGAGAATTACAAAAATAGGGAAGGCCCAAAGAAATGAGAAAGCACTATGCTGTACATTATTTGCATACATCACAAAAAAAGATACACTCAAAAATGAATTTTAAAATACCTGTATGTATCATCAGTGGCGTAGCTAGGCTTTATGGCGCCCGGGGCAAGGAGATTGTCGGCCGCCTCTCCTTTACAATTAAAAGGGGACAAAAGAGCAAAAATGACCGCCAATCCAGTGAACAAAGTACAGTACTTAATAAATAAATACAAATGTGTAGATTTTTGTAAGAAAACACGTCCAGCAAACGTCTTAAGAAAATTTGTTAAGTCAAAATTAAGAAATTACATATTATAATATTACTGGTAGATAGTTTGTATACATTTATTAGTAACAAATGTAGACTATAAAATTTAGTAAAATAAAAAAGGTTTAACATAAAAATGTTCTAATAAACATGCAACTTCATTGTAGGTCTAAAGCGCATCGTCAAAACAATATCCCAAAGCAACATAAATTTAAACAAAAAACTACACTAATAATAATAAACTTAATAAATTACAATTACATGTAGCCATAATTAATGCGGCCTACATAGACTTATACCAAGCAACATCGGCGCTCACATTACAGCCCTGCTTAGTACTTAAATAGACTATTATAACGCGATCGAACACATTTGTTATAAATTATAAAGTACTCAAGTAAATATTATAAAAAGTAATATACTGTAGTAATCAAAAAGAAACTTATGTGAACTGTACAAACTTTACATATTGTGTCGCATTATATATAGGTTGCGATGTTCTGGACGCGCGTTTACTTGATGTTCTGTACAAATTATGTCGTGTGACTTCTAAACTAAATGAAGTATGGTAAAAATGTATACAGCTCCTCTCTGTCTGTGTACCTCTGTCTCACTTTCTTGCTCACTCTCTCTCTCTCTCTCTCTCTTTCTCACCCCCTCTCACTCTCTCTCTCTCTCTCTCTCTCTCTCTCTCTCTCTCTCTCTCTCTCCTTATTTGTTCTATTTCTTTCCCTTATTTTTATTAAAGGACGAGCCAAGGAGGTTATGTACATTTACACCTGCCGGACACCTCTAAGGTTGCCTCTGTAAGAAACAATAAAATTTCTCAAGTGTTTATGAAATATGAAGGACACTGGAACACGGTAAACGCATAGTAATGTTTATTTGGCTGAGACAAGATAAACGCGAAACGTGATTACATTTCTGGCAGGAATGAATCTTTCCTACGGACTGAGGCGGGAATGGATAATGCATTTTGCAAACTGGCGTCTACGTCACACACGTCCGTCTTTTCTACAAACATTGTGCACAGTTTAATCTGAGTTGTGGTATCGCGAACTCAGAAATGGTTAATATACGTCAGCCACTGCTATGTACAGTGATATGTGTTGTGTCTATTCAGCATTAACACCACAGGTCTCCAGCACAGCGACAAGATTTCTCATTTCCGTCAACACGAGTTATTGACTTACTCAAGGTCAAATAACATTCTTAACGTTTTAATGACACAGAAGTGTACGTTCACAAAACATATTACTGTTTTAGCTGACACATATATACACATCTACGTCTGAACTCAACCTCTTATTTATCAGCTGTCTGTTTTTACGTTTCAACCAAACGTGTTCAAGAAAATCATAAAAAATAATATGAATATTTTATAGTAAAACCATAATAAAAATAAAAATAATAATAATAACAATTTGTAAGCTTAAGCATTCATAACGTAAAAGAGTTTTTCAACGTTCCTTTCTCCCCCTCCTCCTAAGACACACTCACTCTCTCTCTCTCTCTCTCTCTCTCTCTCTCTCTCTCTCTCTCTCTCTCTCTCTCTCTCTCTCTCTCTCTCTCACACACACACACACACACACAAATAAAATACGTATTAGACGACATTATTGTCTGATGTCCAATGTCCAATCACCTATCGCAGTGGTCTCAAGACCCCTTTCAGTTCCGAGTCTATACTCTCTGCTGCTACTTCTTCGACTGCCTGGTATTCTTCCTTGTGTTTCTACACTAACATGTGTTTTTGGAATCTCTGCTCATTTGTTGTAACTTACATGTCCGGAGTAGGTTAGCAGTTTATTATCTGATCTGTCTACAGTCGTTACTTTGTCTTATATTTCTTTATTATCTAACACTACATCGTTGTTGGCCTTTTCATTCTGCGGATAAATGAAATTCTTCTTCGCTTGCATCTGGAAGTACTATGTCATCAGCATATTATAGATTACAAACCTTCTTACTTAACATGACACTTAACTTATTACAGAATATGACATACGTATTGGTTCGTAATGAAAACGAAGAGTTTCAACTTCGTTACTCACAATCCTGGCAGCTTTCTGGCTAATAATCCTTACACACTACACGGCCGAAATTATCGAACATGAAGGAGCAGACTACGTAAAATGACTCTTGGGTACCAGGATCTGATGGCGATCGTACAGTACGCAAATCTGGAAAACTGGACAGGTTTTTAACCATGACCTGCAATCCGAAATGGACAGATATAACTTCTTAAATTGGTGAAAATGAAAAATCTGCCGATCGTCGTGATAGGTTTCTGGAGTGTTTGTTGTAAACTCAACTAGTGATAAAAATGATTTACTAAAAAAATCACTCATTGTGAGCAGTTGTTATCCTACACATATTTATTATTGAATCCCTGAAACGTGATTAATACACTAGGCCTACCTCATGCTTATCCTAAATTTTGTGCGGAGAAATACCTGACCCAGTCAGTTTTCCAAGGATTCATAAAATTGTTATCTGGAATGATACATGGATCTTGTAGAGCTCGTAATCCTAATGTTCCTTGCATGATTGATGGAATATGTACACATAATAACCGAGCAACTTTTTACGTTAAACTACTGAAAATAACAATGGTTTTCCAAAGTACCGGAGACGAGATGACGGAATTGTTGAACTAAAAGGAATATATCATTTGATAATCGTGATTCGTTCTCTACAATCGCTTCCTAATTCTACAGTACAATGCTCACATCAATATTGAAAACCGATAAATACATGTATAAATAGGATTACCATACGTACCGGTTTGACCGGGATTGTCCCGGTTTGATGACCTGATCCCGGGGTCCCGGCCAGTTTGTCAATTGTCCCGGTTTGAAAAGTTATTCCATATAAAAAATATTGAATTACCGCATAATAAATGGAACGATCCGCTGGCCTCAGTGTTGCAAATTTGACTTTTTGTAGCAACATGTAGATGTAGCCTAATAATTTGTCATCATCATCATCAGAGTAAAGTGTGAACATTGTTTGTCTGAATTTTCAGTTTCTCACGGCGGGCGTTCAGACATAAAAGAACATTTGAAAAGTACAAAGGATAAAGCTAGTTTAACTGCAATTGCTGGTTCCTCAACAATTTCGTCATTTTTTAAAAGTGCCGATCCCGTCGACAAAGATCTTTTAATAGCTGCTAAGGAAGCTACTTTTGCTTTCCACACTACTGCTCACGATTTAACTTTCAAAACTGCAGATTGTTCTCCAAAATTAATATCTAAGTTCTTTGAACCTAAGTTTGGTCTCGCCCGAACGAAATGTGAGGCGATCACTATAAACATGATTGCACCAATGGCAGTTAAAGAACTCAACGACGATTTGAGTACATCAAATTTTGTGACACTAACAATCGATGTTTCTAACAGAAAAGCAATTAAGATTGTCCCCTGTATTGTGCGGTACTTTGTGCCAGAACAATGAGTGAAAGTTAAGCTTCTAGAATTTCAGTCAGTTCCTGGTGAAACTTCCAAGATATTGGCAAACTATTTAGTGTCAGTTATAAAGAAAAATGACTTAGTACAGAAAGTCGTTGGATTTTGTGGTGATAATTGCAACACAAATTTAGGAGGCGTAAAACGCAAAGAATAAATAATGTTTATGTTCGACTGAAGAAAGGATTGGCAAGAAATATTCTGGGTATTAGTTGTGGACTATATGAGCACCACAAACTGCCTGCAAACTGCAGTAGATGTGCTACCTATTGAAGTAGAAGCTCTTGTAGTAAAAATATACAAATATTTCTACATTTATACTGTGCGAGTGACTGAATTAAAAGAGTTCTGCGACTTTGTACACATTGAGTACAAAAACGTTCTACAACATGGTACCACCCGGTTCCTTTCCCTGCTTCCAGCTATTGAGAGATACTTCTCATGTATGAAGGACTTAAGTCTTACTTTTTATCCCAAGAACAGTGTCCGAAAATGATAAAAGAGTTCTTTGAGAGTGATAGTGGAGAAATGTATTTGTGGTTTGTTCGTGAACAGCTTACCTTGTTTAATAAAACAATCTTGGCTATGGAGAAAACTGCAGCTAGTGCAACCGATATTGTGATTGAACTGGAAAATCTGAAACACAATCTTCAAGAAAAGCGCGACAATAAATTTATACAACAAGAAGCTAAGAAACTATTGAAGAAACTTGAGGATGAGGATTGTGGTATCAATTCTACTAATATAATAAGAGAGTTTTCAGATTTTTATGACCGATGTTTCTCCTATATTGAGCTGTGGGAAAATAGTTTTGGTGGAGGAGAATCATTTACGTGGATAAACAACAATGCCATTACATGGCCCGAAATTGAGATAGCTGGTGAAAAAATCAACGAAACACTTGGAAAACCAGCCATAATAATGGTTGAACTGTTTGATGAAGCGGTGGTTGCCAAAGCATTTTGGTCTTCAAACTGTGACAACTGGAAAACCAATAACTTGAACTGTCAAGATAAATGGGTTCAACTGTTCCGGCATTTCAAGAATCGAAATATTTCTGTGGAAAATCTCAGCCGCGTTGTCGAGTACATTTTCTGCCTGCCAGGCTCTTCTGCTCCTGTTGAAAGGGCATTTTCAATTATGAATAATATATGGTCTGAAGAAAGAGGTAAAATGGCGGAATCCACAGTGAAAGGTCTAATGATTTGTAGATTAAACTTTGAACTCAGCTGTGGTGAATTTTATGACAAAATTAAGAATGACAAACCGTTTCTAAAAAAGGTCCACACCAGTAACAACAAATATGAATGGTTTCAACCAGCTGATAACTAGGTTTTTGCAGTAAGAACGTAAGGTAGTTTTGTTCCTCATATAATAAAATATGTATCTATTTTGTAATTGTAATTCTATGTGATTGTGAACGCGTGAACGCACTTTTAGTATTCTGTAAAATATGTACCCAAGTTGACCTAATTGTGTAATTAAGGCGTAGAAAGCTTAAAGTTACGTAATAATTAACACTTGATATTTTCAAAATTGCATGACAAATTATTTTACAAGTGTCCCGGTTTGAGAAGAAAAAATTATGGTAAGCCTATAGTATAAATAATGTGACTCAACATGTATGCAATTCGTAAGATGCGTCAGTGACGATCATTAACTGGATATGTTGTAACTATAACATACGCGAATGTGCCATACTTTAGCTCTCATCAGATATTCTGTGCCTTCATTCAAAATAAATGCATGATCAGTCACATACAATTGTTCGCTTAGCTGTGCTTCAAGATGGATATTATAATGTGTATTACGGCAGGGGATGAGAATGCAATCCATGGACCTGCAATAAAACGCACAACACTGATGAAATCATGGTTTGATTTTAATCAATGCGATCCCTGTGCTTGTCAATTCCTGTATAGTGGCATTTCAGGACTTTACAGATTCACTGACAATAAGTGGATTCCAGGAAATAGAGATGGTTGCAAAATGATAGGGAGAATGTACGCCGTCGCACCAAATGATCATAATTTATATACGTATGTTATTACTTCATATTAAAGGAGGAACATCATTCGGATGTCCACGCATCTACAGCAGTACATACGCAACTTATAGCCATACAAAGGAACGGCTCTTGCATGTGGGTTACTTGAAATTGACACAGATTGGCACAAATGTTGGGAGGAAATGCAGAGCACATACTGTACATGTCGTGTCAACTTCGAGAGTTGTTCTCATTAATGTGCTACTTCTACAAACCAACATCACTGTTTCAAGTGTAAACGATTATCAAAACACTAATGTAGACGATACGCAGGCCCTTGAAGGAAATGCAGCATTGCAGGATATATATTACATTTTAAGAATTAGTGGTTTGGAGTAGTAATAGCATCGGCCTGCCAATACTAAATAATCCAATGCTTATTAAACCTGTATGCAATGTGAATGAAGAGGCCAGTCATGGTGCTAATATACATAGCAAATTAAATGAAAAACAGAAATTAGTTGTAAATAAAATTATGTGGGCCATAGCAGGCGAGACAATTGAGAAGCTGTTCTTCTTAGAAGCCGCAGCAGAATGTAGCATGTCCTACGTATTCGCAAATATTCTGAATATTGTTAGGGAACAGGCTCATTTAGCATTAGCAACAAAATGGACATGCAAATCTGCGCAATTCTTGGCTGCATGCAGGAGTTATACTCCATTAGTTATTTGGTCTTCTTGTTCCAGTGTTGCCTTCTTCAGTTTCCTCCATTAAGGATATGTCAGGAAAAGCTACATTTCCACACGAAGAGTCAGTTATTCTAATTGATGAGATCTCAACGATCTCTGCAGTAGCAGTATGGATCATTTACTTCGAAACATAATAAAGTGTATAGTTCGGTGTATACTTCGAGACATCCATTATAAAGTAAAGTTCAGGCGGATGGAAAAGTGATACTTTTAGTGGAGACTTCAGACAGGTCTTAAGGTTAGTCCAAAAGGCGGGACAAACAAACAAAACTTTGACCTTTATAACCATACTCTATTTGACATAAAATATGTGTGCCAGTGCTAATGAACTACAATTTGTGGAGTGGAAACTTCGATTGGGGAACAGAACTTTTCCTGTGATGGAAACACAGCATGATGGAAATATTTTTAATATTCCCAGCAAATTTATATGTAAGAAGTATTCAGTTGCTAACCATATATTTGGCAAAATTAATTGGATTGAAATAATGCAAATAATAAGTTTATAAATAAAATAAAATAGTCTTTTTAGAGACTCAAACCCGATTTATTGAGTGTCCGTTAAACGACAACTGCAACCTGATCAACCAGAGCTGTGCTGTGTTTACTTTCAGGGGATTTTGACAGAGTAGGCCTACTGCAGTGTAGACTCGATCTATGCCAAGATGGTGATACGGCATATACAAAGAACGTCGTATACACAGAAATACTTTTAAAGAACGACGCATCCACCTAGGCTACTTTTATCACCGACGACTAACAGCGCAAAACTGGTGGGAATAAAGTTCGTTTCTGAGTTTATTGAAATATTAAATAAAAGGAATTCTTAATAAATTTGTGTCTCATTTCATTGAAATAACTTTAAACATTCTCAATAAATTGTCGTTATTGCTCCACCAAACCACCAGTTAGTTACAAAATTTTACGCTCTTCATCTGAAAATCGCATATAACTTAAAGAATATAAACTAAAGTGTACATTTCCGGCAAGCTACTGTCGTTGTACCACTGAGTTTTCAATCATGAGAATATTTTTCTGTATTAGCGTTGTAATAATTAAACAACGGGGACAAAAACACAATTGTTATTATATTATTCAAAAACTGTACAGACTTCATTATACGCAAAACTATCTAAAAAATATAGTTGTCATTGACACTCTAACTAAATAATAATTTTAAATAATTGCACCCTTTCCACTAAAATACGTTCTTCGTCTGTACTTTACAATATCAGCTTTTGTTATATTTAATGCAAGATTAAATAATAAATAAAAATATGTAAAACACAATGCGCTTATTAATCAGTAATGTTCAGAATATTTTAAAATATTTGCTCTTATTCGTTGGAAAAAATTTAAGAAAATTAAGCGTAATGGTTATACCACGCAAACTAAGCAAAGACTCGCACGACAATGAGAAAAAAATTCATGTAGGCTGTCAGCAGTAAACAAGGTGCAAGTGTCCTTTTGCTACGAGTGAGTTTTGGCATGGTGTGTGTGTGTGTGCGCGCGCGTATGGCTATCGTACGAGAATGTGCTGACGTTTTGTTTGTGTACTCACAATACAATACACTGAACACTGGAACGTGACGAGACCACTTTCATGTTTTTTTTTTCAACACAAGCTTATTATTTAGTTCTTGTTTGCCAAAACAAACGAGGAATAAAAATTTCTTATCGGGCAGGTTTTAAAGTATGAAGAGACCACAGATACAACTCAGCATAGAGATAAATTTAGCTCAACAATATCTATACATTTTCTTGGGAAATCGAAAAAAGACTGATGTTGAAACGGAGACAGTGCTAAGCGTTGATTATGGTGTGCCAATGCTAACAAACAAATGCACATACCAATTCAATAAACATTAATGTAATTTTACAGTGTCTGCTGATATAAACTTGGCGTCTTTATTCAAGGAGCCGCCACTTCTTTAATCAAATGCGGCCGGCACTTTGATTTCGAGTTGCCAGTTCGCATAAATAAGAGCGACGGCTCTCACTGATAGTACAGAGATAAATAGTAAAAGGGGATCAATACCACTTATTACTCTCCCGTTAAAAGAATGACAGGCATCAAAGCAAATATTATCTGTCGTAATTCACAGTACGTAAAATCACGCGTAAGCATCACTACTTGTACTCTGCTTTATGTTGACTGTATTAGGAATTTCTTACAGTTAGCAATAGAAATTCTACAAAAAATCAAACCACGTATTTCATGGGTAGGGTGCTCTAAGCGCCGATCTTATCTATGCTTCATTAGACACTTGGCTGCATATCTGACTATCCGCTGTTTGCTAACTCTGTAGTAGTAATATAATTCGCTAGCGGTCCTATAAACATTTGTACAAGTCATACCACTAAGACATTATCATAGCACTTGTAAGCGACCAGAACGGAATACATTTATTAATAATACTTTGTAAGTAACTCGGTGAGTTTCCTGCAGGTCTTCCATATAATATCTTCAAATAAATACATTACAAGTAGGTTTACTTTTACCTGACGCACGTTTAACAGAAATTATTCTGTATCTTCAGAGGTTTGTTTGAATTGCAATTGAATGTTTCGCTTACAATTGAACATTCAATTACAATTCAAACAAACCTCTGAAGAAACAGAATAATTTCTGTGAAACTTGCGTCAGGTGAAAATAAACTTGCTGTGTATTTATTTGAAGATATTAGATTTATTATTAAGTTAGTTAAATTCCAATATGAGACAATTCTTATATTATCATAAAAATTTAAAAAAACCTAACTACTCTGCTATTTTACTAACAAGTTATTAGTAACATAACCGTAGATCAGACAATCATAAAATAAATATTAAAAGTTCTGAGCTACTAGTTAGTATTTTAGTTAAATTTGTAACCATAATACCTAAATGACAAATAGTTTAGTCGTAGCTTTTCATTGTGTGTATATTTCCATAGATCTCTGTATTTAACCATATTCATAAATATAATATATAACTGATAACAAAATATAGTTTTTGTTAACATAGTTTACAAACTTCTTGAAAGCGCTTCAAAATTTGAAATGAATGTTGAGACATATTAATTCTGTCAAATTACTACACATACAAAATTCAGAGGATATGGATACAGATTTTGTATTTTCGCTAAAATTTCTCACTACTTTACCCCCAAATAAACATTACAGCTCAGCTTTCTGTCTCACAATCGTATTTTCATTTTCTTAATTACAGCTGTATTTAATCAACTTTGTTCGTCCCAACCGAATGAGCAATCATGATTTAATAAAGACGATTATTCGCTAAAGATGCACGTGCAAAGGCACTATTACATGCATAATAAAAAATTTCAAAGTGAAAGTTGCAGGCTTCTGAAAAATGTATAAGACCATATTCATCAGGTCCCTTTAAAAAACAGCAGTAGACCTGAAATACTTAATTACTTTTAAGACTTCTTGGAAACAAGTTATTTTATTTCTCATTGACAGGTGCACGCTCTCTCTCACACACACACACACACACACACACACACACACACACACACACACACACACACACACTTGTAATTTGTGAATGAAACTGTGATTTCTGTAGTTAAGTGTGATGTATAATTGTTAAATAATATTAAAAATACTAAATACAAATAATAATAAAATCCTTAATTTAGAGAAAGAGAGAGAGAGAATGAGACTGGGGGAGTGTGAGAGAGCGTGTTGTGGAGATTACGAAATCTGTGCGGGTGTGTGTAAGTGTACTCGTATATGTATTTGTGTGTCTGTCTGTGTGTGTGCGCGCTAGCCTGTGTATCTTGCTCTGTGTGTGTGTGTGTGTGTGTGAGAGAGAGAGAGAGAGAGAGAGAGAGAGAGAGAGAGGTTTATGTATGTGTTTTAGACTGCGTGAGACAGCGAGTGAGAGGGAGTGGTAGACAGTAAAGGAGAGAGTGAGTGAGAGAGCATGCGAGTGAGAGGGGGAGGAGTGTAAATGTCGACGTCTAAATAATTTTACAATACAAAATACTATTCTCTATAGACCATATAGTCATTAAATATTATTTTACAACAATATAAATAACAAATAATAACCACTGTTACATGACTGATTGGTTTAACACAATTTTGGGTTTTTAATACTGTATTTGTAATTCTGTTATAATTCTCTAATTTATGGACAAATGTGTTCAGTTCCAATACAGTAATAATAACTTTCAGAATTTTGGGGGGGGTTTTCAAGAATAACATTTTAAATCAACATTGATGGAAATTTTTACCATGTTTGTGCAAAAAACTAAGCTATTAGTAAAAAACTAAAGCAATTGCATATCTTTATGATTGTTTTAACGAACTGGCGGCATAAATGTCTCTACCAGTACAACTAGTAGTAAATTTTGTTTTGGAATTTGGAAAACTGACCCAGGCAGCCTGCAGCAACATCCTGTCATGAGTCAGAGGGTACGTGAATAATAAATCGTGAATGTAAAAATGTGTGCGTGTGCTAAGCTTGTAGACCGGCGGGCACTTTTCAATTGGGGGGGGTGCTGAGACTTTTGGGGGGGTTTGCGCATTAGGCCTTTGGGGGGATGGGCACCCCTGGCTACCTGTACCAATTCCAGTATACATCTGATGAATACTCCTACAATTATTTATAAACATAATTAAGGGATTATTATACAATCAATAATTAAAATTGTAATATTGTATTAATTAGGTTTTCAGAATATTATAATTATGCTTATCTTTTTAAGTAAAACTGTATGTAAGAAATGTAATTATTTTGCTGATGTAAAACAAACTGTCTCACCCCCCCCCATACGGACAGACACGCGCACACACACACACTATTAGTTGATCTGGTTGTCTTTGAAATTTTGTCTTACACATACCTTTTGTATAAAATTTGCTTTGTTCGATTTCATCAGGCTCTCAGATTCAAACAGGTTAATTTAATTTGCCTGATTCTGTATAAAAAATGGTACTGTATTAATTAGTCGGTAGACTAGTATTTAATACATAATAAATGCATAATTAACCACAACTTTTACTAATGATTTTTACTAACAACACATAGGTTACTGTTCTGAGAATGAGAATACAGCGGTTTTCTGAAAGGTTTTAGAAAATACAGTAAAACCTCAACGACAGGGATTGAAAATCAAAACAATGCATATGGAAAAATAACAGTTCTAGAAACCTAATAAATTTAAAGAATAATTTAATAACATATACTGTAGGCCTATGTTCTTGCTGTCTGGATTATTTTAGACTGTCAAAAAATGTTAATTACAAATTGGTTAAAACAACACATACCGGTACCTAATTTGTTTGGGTTAAAGTATCATGCTCATTTGAAAGTGGTTTTCATGTTTAATTTAAAGGGTTCCTATAGCAGGTAGACGTCGAAAATAATTTGTCATAATAGGGTATTCTTTCTGCTGTGAACAAGTGCCACTCTGACCTTCAGCAACAGAAGTGGATCTAGGTCGCATGGCTTATTGTTGTCACATTCCTAAAATATTCTGATCACTTAATGTCAAATGAGCTGAAAGCCCCTTTCCACTTGACACTGTGAAGAAAGATGCTTGGTGTCAATCCTTGTTAAGAATGTGTCCCCCCCATCCGTAGAAATTTGACCACCATATAAAGCTCTTTTTTATGGTCTGTTAAGGAGCTCTATAGGGGTTTTACTGTGTACATTTTCTTAAAAAAAATCTCTACTGGTCTTAACAGTTAAACCACAGTAAAACCATATGCAAAACACAAGATAGCATTAAATTATATGAAAATCAATATTCTTAGTTCTCTATGGATTTTAACTTATTTGTCTTGGGTGTATAGGTCAAACATCACATTACATAATAACATCACATGACTGTTTTTTTTTAAAGCTGAAATATCATCTTTATATTTTATTGCATGTGATACATCCTGCCATCTGCTATGAATTTTCCCGTAGCTTATACAGAAAACAACTGAGCTACAAAACATTAAAAAAAATATGGAAATATAATGTTTACTATAATGTTTATAGTGAAACAAGCCATCAGTTTCTTACAGAAAAAATAAAGACAGGATCTAGTTCCTAATACAAACTGTTAAGTGTGTAAAATCTATTGAAAAAATCCATTATTCTTTCTACATGTAATGTATTAGGTTTTATTTTTGTCGAAGTTGTTCTAAACTGAAAACGTGTTTTCATTTTCCTCTGCGTTTGTCTCTCCAACAGTGTACTGGCCTTCGCCTTCGTTATGGTATAGTTGATATATATTTTTGGAAAATTTTGTCTACCATTGTCCAATGAACCTACTTTTGAAGGTGAAGTGATTTCTGTAAGCAGCAGCTGGCTTTTAGTAGTAATCAGTTCACAGCGAGTGTTGTAGTGATTAGAAGTGCGAGTGTGATTTTAAGACATATGTGTTTAGTTCTGATGGTGTTGTTCATGCCTTGTAAATTATTAATACAACTGTAAAGTTTGAGTGATACATTTTTTGAAAAACATTTAATAATAGTGTACTGTGTGGTGAATTATAACACCAAAAGTTAGTAAGATAATAGTGGAAGTGTACTATAACGTGTGGCCAGTTGAGAACAAACAATAACACTGACCTTTCTTTATTTCATATTTCTAGACCACTTAATAAGCACAAGAAGTAACAGTAATAACAGCCTCGTACGCGAAATGTGTGTGTGTATGTGTGTGTGTGTGTGTGTGTTAAAAAACAAGCAGATGTAAACTATCCGTAAAGAACCGGAGAGACAATATTAATGTATTATTATTATTATGACCTGGTGTAGGCTAGACATTACAGTGTCTGTTTATTCAGGTGCAGTCATGTAGTGCGATTCTGTCAGCTTGAGACTAAACTATAACGATTAGTCACTCTTATTTGAATAGCAGTATGATACAATATGTAGATATTGCAAAATGCTTATTACATCATTGTGTATGGGTGGTCATAATTATTGTTTGTGACAGGAGGAAGGAACTATAATTTTTGACAAGACCTCTTATAAACTTTTATTGAAAGCAATTATAATTGCGGTTGCAATGAAAGACCAGATTTGACGTCATATCGTACGCAAAAACAAAACTCTAGAAATGCGACATAGCACTGAAACGAGACTAGGAAAAATTTCGGAATATTTACACCAAATTTCGTATTTTCTGGAACATTAAAAAAAATCGGAAGGTCTTCCGAAATTTCGGAAGACCTGGCAACACTGCGCACTAGACACTATATGCCGGCTCACTGAGGCAGCAAAACAACTGACAAGTATGTAAACAAGCTGGTGAGTCATCAACAAGTCGGTGCCTGAGCCGCGGTCGGACCAGCCGGGGGTCGGACTAGAGAGGTTTTACTGTACCTGTACAATTTGTTATAAAAAATAAATTGAATCTAAAAGTATTAACAGTGTTACTTTACACTGTGATTTTATTAAGCTTTTACTGTTTAAAAGAAAATAAGAGAATTTATAGGCCTATCTGTCTTTGGTAATACTAATTTAAACTTTCACTTGGAGTAAACAAACCTGACATAGATGTAAAGAGGTTTCTGTTTTTGTTAAAGGGTGGTTTTATGTATGTTTGTTCAAAACACTTTATAATCATTATAATAATAAATAATAATGAACAGATTTAGTTAATTATGAATGTGAGTTAAATATTTTAACGTCACCTCGCCTTTACCTAACCTATTCTCAACGAGTTTGTCAACGGCCCTGGAAATTCTGATACGGAGAAGTTAGATGTATTTAAATTGTTTTCTCGGGTACAGTGTTGAGGTTTCCACATTCCGCCTGTCAAAATGTGGTGGTCACCCAAGGGCATTTGGTTTTTCAGAATCTTCTGATAAGGTAAATGAGTAAAGTATCGGGGTATATTATTCTTCTCTTTAATTATTTTTATTTATTATTCATCCCCAATTATTTGTACTATTACAAACATGTAAAAAGCATAGATTTTAATTTGAATTGCAACATTGGCATAAAAACATCGATGTTTGAAATCTTAAAACATCGATGTTTTCATACCGATGTTTTTTTAACATCGATGTACTCTTCACGATGTTAACATCGATGGTTTTCTGGCGATGCTCATCCCTAGTGTGTAGTGGTGTGCCCATCACTCCTCCTTGACACCGCTCCTGTAGGAGAAGGGACTGGCGGGAACGTTGGTGGGGGAGCTTGGCGGGCTCGTGAACGCTGTGAGAGTTGTTTGTAGACAAATACTTGAAAAGACCCTTGTTCCCGTATGTGTTACAGTAATCACTTTTAGTAACGTATTTTAGTAATTTTGACAACATGCAACATGTTATATACATTTTACATGTATGCAGTATTAGATAGGCTATGTATAGAACGTTAAAAAAAAATTAGCGTAAAGACAACGCGAAAACAAACAAAAATCGTGGCATTTACTAGATACTAGCCGATTTACCCAGCGTTGCTCGGGTTCATAATATATTCAAAGGCTCATAGGCACCTGTTCCTGTTCTAACGTTATATTACTTCTATATTGTATAATCTTCCTTATACTGTTACGTTCACATTCTCACTGGAGGAATAGACTACTCTGTAGCGCACCTGTTTAAGAACATGTCATAAACTTTATTCTTATATCTGGAGAAGAATTCTGTTGCGCGTGATGCTCCTGCTCGATTTATAACTCTGGGAGAGGGCGAACAACTAAATTAGTTTTCAATAAAATGTCTACAATACTTGCATACGCTGCGTACTTTACTGTCATTTTATAATTCATTGTATTAATGGTGAAATAAGGTATTAGTTAAATTAGTGTCTCCTAAACTTATTCTAACAATACAATACCTCTATAGATTTCAGCTTATCAATTTTTAAATTCAAACTGAAGCAAGCGCATTTATATTGTCTGAACACTACGATGTGAATACATTCGCTATCAAAACATTGTTTTTTGTACTCGCTTATAACTTACTTCTATCTTAACATATCCACTTTTAAATTCAAACTGAAACAACTCTGAATTCACGCACTATTAAGAAGTTTCTTAAGACGCATACACCACCTTCGATATCATAACCTATATCTTTATTTATAAGAACCGTGGACTCTGGCCCGGCCGTACTTAGATCCGACCCAAGACTCCCCGGGTTCCGTGGACGGACTCCGGGGAAGGCCCGTAAGGCGACTACCGCACTATTCCCTACCCGGGAGGCTTCTACCTATGCCGGGACACCGCCTGCTTTTTCCGGCATCCAGGCCGGTCGATCTCCCGCGCTAGGACATTGTCAAAGACCTCCCCTTGGTACGGATGGTTCTCCGAAGCCCGGAAAAGACTTTGACATGCCAGGCGACGCGCTAGAACTCTGACCCGGTCGTTTTTAGCGAGATCCGACCTAAGACACCCCGGGTTTCGTGGACGGACTCCGGGGAAGGCCCGTCGGACAACTCCCGCGCTATTCCCTACGCGGGATGGTTTTATCTATGCCGGGACACCGCCTGCATTTTCGACATCCAGGCCGGTTGAACTCCCGCGCTAGGACATTGTCAGTGACCTCCCCTGGGTACGGAAGGTTCTCCGAAGCCCGAAAAAGCCGTCGACATGCCGGGCGAGGCGCTGGAACTCTGGCCCGGCAGTTTTCGCGAGATCCGTCGTAGGACTTCCCGGGTTCCGTGGACGGACTCCGGAGAAGGCCCGTCGGACGACTCCCGCGCTATTCCCTACGCGGCAGGCTTCCACCTATGCCGGGACACCGCCTGCTTTTCCGGCATCCAGGCCGGTCGAACTTCCGCGCTAGGACTCTGTCAGATACCTCCCCGGGGTACGGAAGGTTCTCCGAAGCCAGGAAAAGCCATCGACATGCCAGGCGAGGCGCTGGAACTCTGGCCCGGCCGTTTTTCTCGAGATCCGACTTAAGACTTCACGAGTTCCGTGGACGGACTCCAGGGAAGTCCCGTCAGACAACTCCCGCACTATTCCCTACGCGGGAGGCTTCTACCTATGCCGGGACACCGCCTGATTTTTCCGGCATCCAGGCCGGTCGAACTCCCGCGCTAAGACGTTGTCAGAGACCACCCCGGGGTACGGAAGTTTCTCCGAAGCCCGGAAAAGCCGTCGACATGCCAGGCGAGGCGCTGTAACTCTGGCCCGGCCGTTTTTCGCGAGATCCGACTTAAGACTTCCCGGGTTCCGCGGACGGACTCCGGGGAAGGCCCGTCGGACGACTCCCGCGCTATTCCCTACGCAAGAGGCTTCTACCTATGCCGGGACACCGCCTGTTTTTTCCGGCATCCAGGCCGGTCGAACTCCCGAGCTAGGACATTGTCTGAGACCTCCCCGGGGTACTGAAGGATCTCTGAAGCCCGGAAAGCCGTCAACATACCGGGCGAGGTGCTGGAACTCTGGCCCGGCCGTTTTTCGCGAGATCCGACCTAAGACTGCCCGGGTTCCGTGGACGGACTCCGGGGAAGGCCCGTCGGACGACTCCCGCGCAATTCCCTTTGCAGGAGGCTTCTACCTATGCCGGGACACCGCCTGCATTTTCCGGCATCCCGGCAGGTTGAACTCCCGCGCTAGGACTTGGTCAGAGACCTCCCCGGGGTACGGAAGTTTCTCCGAAGGCCGGGAAAGCCTTCGACATGCCGGGCGAGGCGCTGGAACTCGGGCCCGGCCGTTTTTCGCGAGATCCGACATAAGATTCCCCGGGTTCCGTGGACGGACTCCGGGGAAGGCCCGTCGGACGTCTCCCGGGCTAGTCTACGCGGGATGCCTCCACCGATGCTATGGCAACCAGAATGTATTCTATTAGTTTTAGATCTAATAGTTTTTTAGACCCTAAAGGACCCCCCCCAAAGGATCGTATCGAAAAAAAACCTGTCCTATGTTGGTTCTCTCGTTGCGTAAAATATTTGTGCCAAGTTTGGTTGAAATCGGTCCAGTGGTTTAGGAGGAGATGTGGAACATACATACATACATATATACAATGACTTTTATTTATATTAAGATAAGCCCTCAAGATTCTAAGTGTAATTATGTAGATTCATATATACAAAATTTATATATATACATAGACATAACGAGTAAAAGTGTATAAAACGAGTTTGAATTGATGGGTGAATTGTTACTTGTATAAACGTTTGTATATATTTTCTTCAATTTAGGGCATCAGTTCAACGTCATCGATTGTTGAACACCGATCTGATGGCGAATTATTCTGCATCAAAAATGTTCTACAATCACAGCTAATTTCTATGGGGTATTGGTTAAACTGATGGGCTGCTATATCTATATATATATATATATATATATATATATATTAACAGGTGCAGTGCTTAGCATTGCATGTATTTTGCCTCTTGAAGAAGCGAAGTAAAACACAGTGTGATCTTATCCATCTTAAGCTGGTGTGCGTAATTTATGCATTCAAAATATACGAGACACATCAGACACCTGAGACCGGCAAAGATTTTGCATTAAATTATCGTCGTCTTGTCTCATATGCATCGTCAAAAGTGATACAAGTAACAAGGGCAATGTTATGTACATTTTGTGTTTACATTGGTATTTATTTTACAACAGTCTCCATAACGTGCATATATGGATACGTCTACAACAATCAATATGTTTTGACATTCCCCATTTATGTCTTTTTTTAAATATTAAAACACAACTCTTTGTAGTTCCTGCGTTTGTGCGCTCACGCGTATGTTATTTACATGTCTTAAGTCAGTTGAAGAAAAAACTTGATCACAAAATATTTTGGTTCTTTGATCGTTTATGCTTTTAAATTAAACAATTTTATTGATTTGAAAATTAATGACAACACGCTTCAGTAATTTGGGGAAATGTCATACAGTCGTTTTGTCACCAGAATAAAATTATTGTAGTTTATTGGCTTATTATATATTTTTAATTGGCTTGAAACTGTAATATCATTATGACGGAGCTTGAATAGGTCTACAAAACATCTAAATAGATGAATACTTATTTTAGATCCTTTTTGCATTTTTCATGTTTTTATTATAATTGCAAACGTGATAACTTTCAAATTATTTCAACCTGCATTTGAATTCCCTTACTTCCCTCAATAATTGTTTGCTTCAACTGTATTAATATGAAGCAGAATATGTTGTACAATGTACAATAAAATGACGTGAGATATAACGGATGTCTACTCTTTCAGTTTGATCAGATTATTTCACAGCATTCTGTACATTATATTATATCAGTGTAACTGATTTTTCGTTGTTCTTTCTTTTCTGCGAACGTTATGTTCGGGTAAATCTTGTTTACTTTCTTAATATTACAGTACATCTAAGCGTTTACTTTTGTTGTTTCAATATTTTTCTGTAATCACAAGTGCATGTGGTTTGTATTCCTTTAGAGTTCAAAGAATTTTGGCGTAAATTTTAGTGAAGTCATTTTATGAAACGTTACCGCCTAATGCTAAACATCACACAATAAACAATTAATTCATTCTTTAATTCCATTTTTAAAATTAATCAAATTTTGTGCTAATTTCGTTGACTGTTGTATGCATTTCATTTATTTAGTTATTTTTTTGTAATTTTACCGACAATAAATCTCCACGTGCATTTGAAAAAATGTTTTCATTTAACGTTTACTTTTATTTGTTTTAGTTTATGTACCAGTTAAGCGCATACCTATTAATCATGTAAAACGTTTAGTATTTATTATTTTTTTAGTTTTCAGTTTTCTGAACGAATCTTGATTTGCTTACTTTGTATGTAAATGCTTTTATTAAATTTAATTAGTCGTCAAAGTGGACTAGGTACATTTAACTGTTGATTTTAGGAGTATCACAATATGATTTATATCTAAGTCTACAATATTGACTACATCTCTGCTCAAAGTATGAATTTTGATGAGTTGAAAAACAATTTCATTTGAATATGGATGTGAAGTAAGAGCAATTACCAAGAACCAGGAAAACAGAACACAAGCTACAAAAATTAAGTGTTTGAGACGCGTAGAGGAATGAGTAAAGTGGTGACAAAACTACACAAAAAGAAATAACTTTCTACATCGCAGCGAATATTGGTGTCTAGAGTTTAGATGATTAATGAGTCGTGTAGATAGAAAAAACTATAATAGGTGAAGACAATAAGGGAAGCGAAGGTAATAATAAAGAGGAAGAGTGAGTGGAAGACCAAGGGAAATTTAGTGAAACAGAGCGGGAGACAATATAAAGAGTAAGAGGAAACACTAGAGTCAAATAAAGGTAGCGGTGAGAAATAAAAGTGGCATTACTTTGTACTTAGTGGAGAGTTACAAACCGCTAGTGGTAAATAATTAACACGTAATAGATTTATTTGTGTTGTTTATTTATTGGTACCTTGTATGATTGATTTTTATAAGCTTATGATTAACTGTAGGGGTTTCCTCCTAAATAAAAGTAGAATGTTTAAAAGGACGACATTTTAGTAAAGGACTGATTAAATAAAATCACACTTTCCCCTGTAGCGTCTCAATGTAACATCACCCAATAACTACTGTATAAAAAAAACCATTTGATTATAATTTTATCCTAGTCTTCAGTGTTGCATGTCCCACCACTATAGCACACCTCACGATGTGAAAACTAATACTGATAAAAGTAACAAAAGTAAATAGTAAAAAGAAATTGGTTAAGACATAAAAATAATTTTTTAAACTAACGTGTAATAGTCCTATGGTTACAAGTACAATAGCATGAAATATTCAGATTAACATATTTCAACAAAACGGCACACTGAACAACACTAAAATTCAAATTGAAGCTTACATTCTGTGTAGCTGATAAAAGTGTAACGTCTGATATTTCTTAAAGAAGTTTAACTTTACTCCTATTATCACCTATGTAAATAAGAATTTCTTTGCTAAACACACAACATTTGAAGATGTGGCACCTTAGACGTATCAGCATTAAATTAACAAACTGTACTTTTAATAAAAAATAAATCGAATAAACAACGTATTTGTACATAAAAAGTCAAAAGCAAATTAATAAGAAAGACAAATCAAAGAACTAGGCAGGCATAACAGGCAGATTACTTCCATATATTTTACTAGTCCACCGGAATGAGAGTTCCGGTGCCGGAAGGTGGATGCATACAATTATAATTTGTAATTACCAACTCAGCACACGGGACTCAAACTGAAAACAGGACACACAATTAATTATACAGTATCTACATATTGTAATATAACGATTATTACGGTTGTAAAGCCCTTCTTTGTTATCGTCAATTTGTAATAAGATGAAATTATGGTTGTAAAGCTCTACGTTGTTGTCGTCAATTTGTAACGTATCGATAATTCGTGTTTATAATGTTTACAATGGGAGAGTGTCTACTCACCAGTTCGGCCGTTCGAATTCGAATTTACTGCCTCAACGTCTGGTTGGCCAACTCTCCTTAGTAGACCGAAATTGTAAAGTTTACTATTCTATATTTTCGTGCTCAAATTTGAATATTTCGTTTAATAAAATCAAACATACAGTTTAACATTTGTACTAGTTTTTATTAATAATAATTTTTGATAGGGTTCAATTTCTACAATTTCTTACAAATTATAATTCTTATTTTTGCGCCGGCATGTTTAATTATTCGCGGTTGGCTATTCTGTCCACTTGTGTGTATGTAGACTCACTGCTATGGAATTCAGTTTCCTTCGGTTTTTTAATCTCAGGTCAAAGTTCTTGTGACTACAGAAAATGTTGTTATATTGACTAATAAAAATACAAAATTTTACAAATACCTTATAAATATTATAGAACAGGTGATATACTTAAATTATAGTGGTAAATTACCGCTACGGGAATTAGCATTTTATAGGTTAAATACGGTTACTAAACCTTCCGTTTTTTAAAACATTTTTCTTAAAAAACCAATGTTGGAATGATATAGTTATTTAATGTGAGGTGTTTGTTAACTAAAATCAAGTTCAAGTGTATATTAAAAGTCATAAGTGATGTGGAAATTGTATTTCACTTATAGTTGATTATCTTGTGTTTTTTCTGTGAAGTCGTATTTAAAATATACTTAACACTCCTTCGTCTCTGCTACCTAGGTTAATAATTCTCTCGAATACTGCTGCTTGTCCTTTCTTGGGTGGTCCGGTTAATTCCGAGTACAATTTCCGTATTTCTCTGGTTACGATGTTCAATTTCCCTCAGCCATACTGGTTAAGGCCGGTTCCATGGTTAATTTACGTGTTCATATCTTTTCTTCCTTCAGTTGGTTATTATTCCTTCAGTTGGGCTTCATCAGCAATTCCTCCTGGTTAATTTTTAATTTCTTCTGGTGAATTTATTTAGTTTTTTAGTATCAGTGTTATTACTGTGATCTAAATTATCATCTTGATCATTACTTTTGATAAGATTGGTCATTACTCCTTTTTCATTCTTTGTGGGATTAATACATCTACCCTACTCAAACTCTAATAATGGAATGATACAATTTATTAACGGTTTCCTTCTAACAAGGTTTGGTTGTTATGGCAACCTCCTCTCAAACACTAAGTCCCATTGCTTAATAATTTATAACATTGTTATATCAAACTAACGTTTTTCTATACAAAATTATTAAAAATCTTTAAATTATTATAACTCCCTTATACTACCTGTAATATTAAATACAATAACACCATTAGTTTGATTTTTGTTTAAAAATTATTTTGATACCACACAAAGTTAATTTTTGTCAAATTATTACAGATTACTATTTTTCATTGGTTTTTATTGTGTTAATTACATTTAAACTAATTATTATCTATCCAGTTTTGTATCCTACACTATTATTATGAAACCTAAACAGATTATACACTTTATTTTATCAATGGCTATTGCTTTAGTTTAAATTTCACAAAATTCTGGTTATCAGTTCTAAGCCTAATGCCTAGAGTTCATAATTCACCTACCCTATACTCATAACAATTGTTCATAGTTATTTATATTAATTTTATATGTTGCTTAACATTATTACTGAAACAAATTAACTTGAATCATAACATTTGATAATTTTTAATCATCATATAACATTATATAACTACTTAATAACTCTTTTTAGGTCCATGCCTGTATCTGAAGTTTCACATGTGTTTGAATGGTTTTGTTTTAACATAATTTTCAACATAACAATACTTTAATTCCTAACAAAGAAATCTATAACAAAATTAAACATTAAATATGTACTAATATTCCCTTATAAACTCCTTTAAAAGAATATAGTGTCTAACTCCCCTTACTGTTTTCAATCTAACATATTATTTCTTTTTTTACTTATTTTCTATGTGGTTAATATAACTTTATAACATTCCTTCATTAAAATTAAAACAATTTATCCCTTATCATACTTATACTGTTTATTTATTATACGTTGGTTAGTAGATGACTTATCATCTATTATTACTATTTTATTGTTCACTACACTGCACTTTCTTAACTAGTGTTTATGTAGTTCATCTACTATCACTGGGTCCTATAATGGTTTATTATTGATTATTAACCTTCTTATTCATTTGTCACTTTTGGGGTTCACCTCCAAACATCTTAATCTATATTTTATATATTTATTATCACAGGGTCCTATCAATCTTTATTATTTATTACCTCTTTTCTAATAAATTATTGTTACTCAGGTTCATTTTATATTAGTGTCTTTTGGTAGCTTATTTATTAACATTCTTTCTATATTTTATTAGTATATTTGGTTTTACATTTCAATTTCTTTTATCTTCCCTATAGGTTACATATTATTTATTTTCCTATCTAATTTTGTACTCTTATTTTATATATATCATTCTTGTTAATACTTAGGCTATTATAATTGTTGTCACATTGTGGCTTGGATTATTGTCTCTGTCTCACCTTATCCAATCTATTGGGTCTAGTCATCGTCTTTGTCTAAGTCAAAGTTAATTAGTGGTGTTGTTCTATCATTCCTCATGTTATAACTTTTTATTTTCCATCAGTATTCAGCTCTTCTTCCATTAATTATACTTGTAAATATTGGGCTATAGTATGTCACGTTACATAATGCACCGCCGCCAAAATTAATTATTTCTAAAAATAACGTGGTGGTTTTTCTGAAATCATAAATTAAATTTTCTTCTACTTTATATCTTCTCATAGAATGTTATTATTATCGTTAAACCCATCAATTAGATTGTCTTCTGGTTTATATTTATTTATTCCATATTTCATGATTCTTGAGATGATATTATTTTCTTCTGTTTTTTTTCAAATGAGTGTTATATCCCTGGAAGGTTTTATTTCCCTAAAATTTTGTCTCCTTCTATTCATATAAACTGGTCCTAGTCAAAGGGCACGTGTGGCTCTGCTACTCTGCTGTCCATTTATACATATTCTAAGTTCAGAGGTCATGCCATCTGCTCAATAAAAATGATTGTTGGAACTTATCTCAACATACAATCACCATTTAATAAATATCGGTATGGAGAACCATACATGACTTCCATATTCTAAGATTTATATTTAAAATCATTTTCAGCCAAACAGCCAGGGAAGGAATTTTAACAAAAAAATACTTCTTTGTTGCCAAAAATTATCCCCTCCCCCTTCAACTATAATTTTGATTTATAGAAAATTACCCCCAGCCCGTTCAACTAGCCTCTTCATTTATAGACATTTCATCTACGTTTCTACAGTGGATTATTAAGATCTTATCAGGATACTTTATCAAAATTAAGTACTTTACTCATGTTACAACAAAAAATGTTTCCGGTAAACTGCCCTTTCCCCGTAACCGATCTTCACCAAAATCAACAGACATTGAGCTCTCTATAGCTCAGGCACATATGTAAAAAATTATTTGATTCTGTTTGAATTTACTGCAGTTATGATTCGTCATATAAAAAATTGCCCATGTTAAAACATAAATCATGAGATTTATAAAACATATCTAAGATTTATATTTAAAATCATTTTTGAAATAAAATATTTTCATAGAACCTACTAACGCTGGGGAAATCTGAGGAGCCAATCAGAGTTGGGCCTACCTGTCACTCCGCTGAATTTGGTGGAAAGCCCTGTCACTGTCGTCAAAGTATCAGCCTTGACAGGGTCCTCTTTTTCTGCAAAATGGGAGAGGCTTGAGATGGAGTGAGTGACATGGTCCCCACCTCAATGAAGAACCCATTGTTTTATAAAAATATATTTAAATTTTGAAAACTGAAAATTCTTTTCTTGTTGTAAATATTTATATTTTATAATCAAAATGACTTTATTTTTGTTACCTGGCAACAAAATTATTTTATTTTCAACAATTACCATTGTTTCAAAAAGTTTAAATAAATTTTCAAGTACTTTACTCTTGTTAAAACGTAAAAGGTTGCTGGTAAACTACCCCTTCCCCTTAACCGATCTTCACCAAAATCTAAAGGCCTTGAGTCCTCTACAATTCACTGATGTATGCAAAAAATTATTTGATTCTGTTTGAATTTGCGGCTGTTATCGTTTGCCATAGAAAATACGCTTGATAAAAAACGTTGCAGGTAAACTACCCCTTTCCCTCAACTGATCTTCACCAAAAAAACAGGTCTTGAGAACTCTACAATTTAGGGCTGTATGCAAATAATCTTTTGATTCTGTTTGAATTTTCGGCTGTTATCGTTTGCCATAGGAAATACCCTTGTTAAAACATAAAACGTTACAGGTAAACTACCCCTTTCCCTTAACCGATCTTCACCAAAAACAATAGGTCTTGACAGCTCTACAATTCAGGGCTGTATGCGAAACATTATTTGATTCTGTTTGAATTTGCGGCTGTTATCGTTTGCCAAAAAAAAAAATTTCCCTTGATAAAAAAAAACCGTTGCAGGTAAACTACCCCTTTCCATTAACCGATCTTCACCAAAAACAATTGGTCGTGAGTACTCTATAAATCAGGGCTGTATGCAAAAAATTATTTGATTCTGTTTGAATTTGCGGCAGTTATCGTTTGCCATAGAAAAAAATCTACAGACACACAGACACACACAGACACAGACAGACACACACACAGACACTTTTCGGAAAACGACTTTTTTTCATGTTTTGAGCGAAGTAGAATCAGAATCTGCAATAATCTCGAACACGATTTTTTTTGCCATCACCATACTTCCATTCCTTAAGGAATATGGAAGTAATAATAAATATCGGTATGGAGAACCATACATGACTTCCATATTCTAAGATTTATATTTAAATCTTAATATCGCCTGCCAAGCGCGATATATTTTCTCTTATACATGATTTACATTAAAATGAAAAAATTTTAATTTTATTGCCTGGCAACAAAATTATTTTATTTTTAACAATTACCATTGTTTCAAAAAGTTTAAATAAATTTTCAAGTACTTTACTCTTGTTAAAACGTAAAAGGTTGCAGGTAAACTACCCCTTCCCCTTAACCGATCGTCACCAAAATCGAAAGTCCTTGAGACCTCTACAAATCAGGGAGGTATGCAAAACGTTATTTGATTCTGTTTGAATTTGCGGCAGTTATCGTTTGCCATAGAAAATACGCTTGATAAAAAAACGTTGCTGGTAAACTACCCCTTCTCCTTAACTGATCTTCACCAAAAACAATAGGTCTTGAGTACTCTACAAATTAGGGCTGTATGCAAAACATTATTTGATTCTGTTTGAATTTGCGGCTGTTATCGTTTGCCATATAAAATACCCTTGTTAAAAAAACGTTGCAGGTAAACTACCCCTTTCCCTCAACCGATCTTCACCAAAAAAATAGGTCTTGAGAACTCTACAATTTAGGGCTGTATGCAAATAATCTTTCGATTCTGTTTGAATTTGCGGCTGTTATCGTTTGCCATAGGAAATACCCTTGTTAAAACATAAAACGTTACAGGTAAACTACCCCTTTCCCTTAACCGATCTTCACCAAAAACAATAGGTCTTGAGAACTCTACAATTCAGGGCTGTATACGAAACATTATTTGATTCTGTTTAAATTTGCGGCTGTTATCGTTTGCCAAATAAAAAAATTTCCCATAATAAAAAAAAACCGTTGCCGGTAAACTACCCCTTTCCCTTAACCGATCTTCACCAAAAACAATAGGTCGCGAGTACTCTACAAATCAGGACTGTGTGCAAAAAATTATTTGATTCTGTTTGAATTTGCGGCAGTTATCGTTTGCCATAGAAAAAAATCTACAGACACACACACAGACACACAGACACACACACAGACACTTTTCGGAAAACGACTTTTTTTCATGTTTTGAGTGTAGTAGAATCAGAATCTGCAATAATCTCGAACACGATTTTTTTTGCCATCACCATACTTCCATTCCTTAAGGAATATGGAAGTAAAAAATAGTCTATTTGCGGCTAATATAATATAAAATATAAGTAAAAACACTCTAGGGATTAATTACTCTGTGGTTATTCAGATCATGATTTTCTCTTCTTTTTGATGTGTTCAGATTCTTTATCTATACTTGTGGCGATGTTCTTAACATATATACTGCAGTATTCCTTTAGCTTACTTCGTACGATAGTTGTTTTCCATGTCCTTACTTCTTTTATCATTTACAATTAAAATCTAATTGGTAGCTGTATCAATATTTATTAATTCAATTCTTCTCCTTATAATGATAGTTCGTTAGTGGTTCATTGTCCTATTTACTTGATTGTCTTGTCTTATTAATTTATCGTTAATTGTCTTGTTTGTTCTACATGAAATTGTTATTTTTCCGTTATTCCCTTCACAATTGGGTTATATAATTATTTTGTGTCAACTGTCCTAATCTCCTTTATTTTTTAGTATTTTATATCAGTTTTATATCTTTATTATATTTCTCTTTTAAAATTACTTGGTTCAAATACTTTGTGTAAGTTGTTCTTACTTTGTGTTGAATTTTGAAATTGTTCTTTTCAAAATTAAATTGTTTCAAATATTTTGTGTAAGTTGTTCTTACTTTGTTTTGAGTTTTGATATTTTGTATCAAAATTCCATACTTTATTAATTATTAGTTTAATCTTTTTCTTCTTTCTTTCTTGACTTTTAAATTCTTTCATAGCCTTCTATTCTTTCTTCCACGTTGGAATGGATTATTTTTTATTTCTCTTTTATTATAAGTATTATTATTATTATTTTTATTATTCATCACCTTCTTCATGCGCTGTCGGTTATCTCTAAAGTCAGTCCCCTTTCTCGGCGTTCATCTACAGTTAGTTTACCCAGGGTCCATAATTTCATCTGCACTTGTCGTTCGGATCACTCTGGTGTGCAGAACTATTTCCGTCCTTGTGATATAGGTCTCTGCTACCTCGTACAGCAATTCTTCTAATATTACCTGTTCATTAGTATCAATGACTACATCCCTCACTTTATCATTTATTTCATTGAACGATATTTTGAATGGTACATTCCTTATTGGTGATTTCACTGATATTTTATTATACCTTTCTATTTTTGGTATATTACATTTAAATATAGATTTGTTTAAGTTTTTACTCACTGATTTGTTGTGAACCCCTTCTAGAATTTCTTTTACAGTTCTCCAACAATCCTTAAAATGCATTATTTCAGTCTGGTCGGTAATTGGTAGACTAAACACATGAATTAGTCCATTCTTTACCATCTCCAATTCTTCTCTTTTATTTATTAGTTTTCTTTTACATATTTTTCTTATTTTCTTTGTCCTCCTTACCATGTGCTTAATAATATCTTTGTTGCTGTTATTTTTATTCCCAGATAGCAGTACGCTTTTGTATTCTTTAATTTCTATTTCCTTCCTGCTATCTTCTATTTTCTTATTTACCGGTTCCCTGTTCTCATTCAATGTTTCTTTAATACCTTCAGAAACGCTGTATAGTGTTTTATTCACTTTCTTGAAACCACTATCCATTGTTTCCTTTAATTTTCTGAAATTCTCATCCATAATTTCTTTATTTCCTGTTTTAATGTTTCATGATATTCCCTCATTTGTTTCTTTAATTCCTCATTATGTTTGTAAAATTTTTCAATCGTTTGTTTATTATCTTCCTTCAATTCTTGCATCATTTCTAGGATGTTGGCGTTCCCTGTTTGTGTGGGTTCATCTGGTTGGTTCTCCATTTGTGTGGGTTTTGTAGATTCCACGGGAGGTAATCCTGTCTCTATATCTTCCACCGTGTGGCCTCCTTCTCTAACATCTCTATTTCCTTTTCGGCCTCCGCCGCGCGTTGCTTTGACTTGCCTCTTTTGAGCATTTTCGTTTCTCTTTTCTGTAGTCGCCGCTAGAATCTACTGAATTTAATTATAGGATTTATTAATTAATTCTAGCCCAACTAGTTGGTGCGGCGCCAATTTGTAATATAACGAAAGTATGGATGTTAAGGCCCTTCTTTGTTGTCATATTCTTTGTTGGCTTGGATTATTGTCTCTGTCTCACCTTATCCAGTCTATTGGGTCTAGTCATCGTCTTTGTCTAAGTCAAATTTAGTTAGTGGTGTTGTTCTATCATTCCTCATGTTATAACGTTTTATTTTCCTTTAGTATTCAGCTCTTCTTCCATTAATTATACTTGTAAATCTTGGGCTATAGTATGTCACGTTAAAATATAAGAAATATTTTAAATTATATTACCAATAATAATGCACACGCTTTGGTCATCTATTTATCTTGTCATTTTAAGTGTATTTTAACGTTTCACAAAATACCAGTTCATTCTGATGGTAAAAACGTATTGCAAGTATGCATAATAATACGGTGGGACAGTTCAAACATTGCGATAATTGTCTTCGACAAGATGCACCTTATCACTCATTTCAGAGACTAAATCGAAATTGAGGAAATAGGTTCGAGATCATGGACGTCGAAAACAGTCCCCAGACGTCGTGCTGGTCCATCTGTTTAAATACCGCTGTCATGAAAGTAATGATGCAAGACGGAGAAATCAGTTCGACATCTGTCACAAAACTTGACTATACCGAGAAACATGAAACAGCGAACTCCAAATAAATGTTCCACACCTGAATGCTCCACACGAGATTCGACTGAAGCAAGAACTAACGTCAGCAGACCATTTGAAGAGCCGGGAATATAAAATTTGATGAAAAATTTAAGAAAAATGTCTTCAGTGGTAAGGCGCATATTCAACAAAATTGGTACGTCAGAAAACAAAGTTATTACATTTGGGGCACATAGAACTTTTAAATGATTTTTTGGAGGCGTTGCATCTACACCAACCTACCGTTTTATGTGGATTTTGCCTGGTCTATTGTTTGGGCCTACATTTATAGAAATGAGTACGAAAATTTAGAGAAAGTGAATGGCGAACTTCACTGCATGCGATCCACAATTAGACACAATGGGTCCGGAAGAAGTGTGGTTTTAGCAGGACGGGCATCCTATCGCACTCCCCTGAAGTAACTGACTTGCTGAGGAAACAATCCCCTGCCCGTTTTACCTCACACAACGGCGAGCTGAAACGGGTACCTAGGTCTCCTGATTTGACACGAAGTGACTTCTTTCTTTCGGGATTTCGTGTTTCTGTCATCAAACCACAAAGAATGCCTGGAGCACGTACCGGAAATTTTTATTTGTAAAAATTGGTCTGCAATTATGTGAAAACGTAATTTTAATCGGAAGAGGAAGATTTTACCAATAAAGTTACAAGGGATATTTGTTTGATATTATGTTCTATATAATAAACCACACCAAGTCCTTTTAGTAATAAACTAAATTGCCTACATTTTTAATAAAGATGATTTCATTAAAATATGAATATTTTGTTCTTTAAGAGACTTTCCTATTAAATATCTACACATTACTGTACATATTATGTAACGTGACGGTTCCCTTAAAATAAAAATTTGAAACCCAGTTATATTGAAGTACAGAAAAATAGAGAAGTAATAAGCTTATATAGTAAATAATCGGTACTAATAGGTGTAGTAAAGACTAACTAATGATAGAATATAATAAAAGAATAATAAACATGTCTAGTTAAAACCTTGTAACCACTAGTTCAAGTAAAACTTCACAGTAAATTATATTAAGAATAGGTAAAAGCCCTACAATATCAAGTATAGCTGATTAACATTGGACTGTGAAGTGAAGGTGCGTGATCCATTAATCAGTTATCTTAAATAATGATTGTTCAGTAGTAGGTATAAAATGGAATAAAAACAGTATTACTGGATTAGGTAGTAGTATCTACCTATGGTAAATGAACATACAGACAATTTAGAGAGGAAAAATAGTATTACCTAAATGTGTAAATAAAGTTTTATTACATTAAAAATTTATAATATAGAGTTAGCAAAAGGACAACGATTATGTTTTAAAAAATTACCAAGATGCATAGTTAATTATGTTATGTTACATTTGCTGGACTAATTATTGTAGTATTGAGTTGTCAAAATGACAATTATTATGTTTTAAAGGATTAACAAGATGTAGTTAATAATGTTCTGTAATATTTGTTAAACTAATTATTATAATCCAGTTTGTCAGAATTACCATTGTTATATGTTGAAGAAGTACCAAGATGTAATTAATAGTATTAAATAATATTAGCAGAAATAGGAAAATGAAACATGAACTGACTATTATATTAGGGAATAGGTAATAATCATTATTTGTAATAGACTAACTGAGAATTTGTTCAGTAAGATGTTATTTTCTAGAATGTGTAGTTATATTAGGTAATAGGTCATAATGATTTTATTGGTAGTAGATTAGTTAAAATTGTTTGATTCAATGTTATATTTACAGAACTTTCATTTACTTCAGTGAAGGTAAAAAAGAACTCTATAAAGGATAAAGAATAGAGACTTAATATTATTCTGTGTTGTAAATAAGCATTTGTACATTAAGAAACAGATATGTTCAAGGGTACACTAGACAATATTATGTCTATGGTACAATCAATTATAAGAAACTAATGTTCACATTTGTTATAATTAGTATTAAAATCAATTTTGTTAACAGTTAAGATCATATGTAAAGTAAAGGGAAATGGGTGTGTATCAAAAAGAATACTTTTAAACATGAAATATTATATTAGGCCAAAATTAAAAAATGTCACTTTGATAAATACTGAACAAAAACCTATATTGTGAGATCTCAAAACGATCAGTAGAGAAAGAGGATTTCATTGGTAATAATTTTATTACTATTGTACCTAGCATAAGATAGGTAGGTATGTTAAAATTAATATTTTGATTTTGACAAGAAAAAACCGACGCCATGACATGACAATGCTTGGAGTTTCAGCCAATGGGAATTTCGCTAATTTTGCACCAGAAAGCCCCAAAATCCAACCCAAGCGAGTGAGTTGATTGTTAAACCTCGAGTAGTAAAGATCAGGTACTCCGCAACACTTTTGGACAGGAAATTGCAATCGGACTCGAACACCAGACAGGTTAGGTGTAAAGTGAATCGGAGTTTAATCATAATCGAGTGGTAAATCTATAGTGAATTATTAAAATAATAATAAATGAATTACATAGTGAAAACAACAAAAAAGGAATAAGACAGTGTGAACATAAAAAGGAAAATATTGTGATATTAATTCAATTTAGAAAAAAAACTTTTAACAGTTGTTATAAACCAACCTGTGACAGTATATACACTAGTGAACTATTTTTTCACAAACACTGAACTATCAAACACTAACACTGTTGTATTTTTTAGCGGTTAACTAATTATTTTTCTGTGTTTAATTTTAAAGAAGTGGAATATTCCTTAACCTAAAAGGACACTGTTCGGCACTAACGAACTGTTCAGTACTATAGTTATAAGTTATTATTTTTTGTATCAGATTATAATTTTAAACTGTCATGTTTTGTACTTCACTAATGACATTTTATAAATAATTATTGTAGTCAAAAGAACACACGTGGTTATATTTACATAGTGTAAGCAGATAACCATTCTGACATCGGAATTTTTCAATAGTGCCAACCGGTGAGCATTAATATACCAAGCCAGGGTAATTCATATTAAGAATTACTTAGTTATTTTAATTTAAAAAAGAAAGGATTTAAAACCTCAATTAAAAATATTCAAAAGAATTGATTTTGGTCCAGTGTAATTATTTCTAATAATTAATAATGTCTCAAATTATTAGTGCTGGCGTTCAGGAAAATTGAAGAGTAAATTGGTATTTCTAGGCGAGCAACGATAATATTTTTATTTTTATTATTGTTCATTTTTCAACAAATTTTATTTTAATTCTATATCAAAGAAACAATAAACCGAATTAATCATTTGTATAATAAAGATAAAAATCCGTAAGTATCTCTACACCAGTGATATTAAAAAGCAGAAACAGTGCATTCAAAACGTAGAGCCTAGTTAAGCGTTAACGAGAACTGACATACCTTAAGAACAATAAAGAAACTGACTGGTAATTTATTTAAAGTATTTATTTACATAATTTGATTTAACAACGAGGCCTAGGGACTCGATTTTAATACAAACAAGGGAGTTCATTAATTAATACAGAAAAAAAAAATTTGTGTTTTAGCTAATAGGCGTTCATAACTAGAGGCTTATCCATTGCACTCAGCCTTTTCAATAATTGTTTTTTATTTATTTATCCATTTGTTTTGATTTACATTTTCGACATTACATTTTGGCACCAACAACTTGGGGCTCTACAAAATACAACTGACATCTACAAAAAAACAACTGACACAGTTGGAAAGAAAATTAATTAATACATATTAAAATAATTAAATGATTTTACAATACAGATCAGATATTACATATAAAAATATATTTATTTATAACTTCCGAACACACATATTTATCTGTCTAACAAAAACCGTATTTAACTATCCAACAAATAGGGTTACTGCAAATTCAAGGGCACAGTTGTAAACCGTTGATTTGATTAAGTTAACTTTATAGCAAAATTAAAGAAATTGATGTATAAATCATGTATGATTGGCGATATCTGATCACGCGCCCATGATGACCCTCATGATAGGTCTACAAATTGCTTTGAATGTAACGGTAGTGGAACGTCCCAACACTCAAACTCAATAACTATGAAAACATGCTTCACCCCTTCTAAATTATCCTTTCTTTACTTACAGAACAAAAACAGAACGAAAACTGTATTTTTCTCTCTTACTGTACAGATCTACAGGAAACATTATTTGTGCTGAAAGTATTTACAAAATATAATATGTAGCAGTAGCTATTTTTAAAAAACGTAATGTAAGAGATCGTAGGTGTAATTTAGTAGATACCCAAAAACACACACAACACCACGTTTGCAGCATTTGATTTTGAAAACGTACAGTGTATTATACAGAATACAGTATATAAAAAGTGTTATAGCATGACGCTAAAAACGACAACATTTAGTTTAAGGAAAAGGAAAAATGTTATTCAACATTCAAATCTTGTTTTCCGTGGGACAAATGACAAATTTAAAAAGAACAAGGAAATTGTTTTTCAGTTTTAAATGTAATAAAAGATATTAAAATTCTTCCAAAAGCTCAAAATAAAAGAAATATGAAATTTATGAAGTCGTAAATTCTTACACTCTCTGGGCGATTCTTTTTTTTTTTTAAGCTTTACCGCAGAAATAATTTACCTTTTGTTTGTTAATTTTTTTATAATTTTCAATATTCTGTATAGCTTATATCAAAATGTACACGGCGAAAATAAGCAACACACTGTTATTCTTTTCTACTGCGTTGGTTGTCGTTATACACAAAAGAAGCTTATTATTTTCTTACTATAAGAATACAAAGAGGCATTTAAAATACCCAAATTAATTATAGTAATTATAGTTTTATGCCATGAGTCAGGTTTGGCTGTAACACTGTAGTCGTGTGTTTAGTAATCTACAGCAGTATCCGTTCGATTTTTAAGTTTTTAAGAGTTTCTCTTCGTAACTACGAAAGGATAAATTTCCAGTGATATGAGACATCGAATTGTAAGGGCATAACGTTTAAATAAGCAAAACTTATATACTGTACGTCATGTGCATTTCTGTTATAGTTATTCATGTGGTCCACAGTTGCAAACATTGGTTTGTTTGTCGTTTGAGATAAGTGAGGTAGTTTTGTAGTGTTGCAAGAAACAAACTAGGAAGAAAAGGTGAAGTATTAGGAACGTGCAGTACGTTGATGCTACAAGTAAACTACAACGCTGAACAAGTAGAGGATACAATCGACCTCTTTGACATTCGTCTTAACTAAGTGTAGTCGGACATGAATCTTTCTTAACAGAAAGTAGATATAGAACGCCCGTATGAAAATAATTTTATTACTGTTAAATAGTTTTTATGTTAATTTAGTCTTTGCATGTCTGCAATAATATAAATTCTTTACGTACAGTAAGAAGTTCAGTAAACCACGAATGAGCCGAGACGGCGGAAAATGAGAAGAATGTTAAATAAACGAACTGTAGTGGAATAACTCGTAGACAAGAATGCGGCTGGCTGCCTTATTGTTTGACACCAACAGTCAACTAACTTTATGTTTGGGAACAAACCCTATGATGCAGCTCTTTCTCTTTCTCTCTGTTTCTCAGTTACTTATTTCTATCTCTCCTCCTTTGTTTCTAGAAAATATTGCTTCATAAATTATTGCCTCACATTCTCTAACTACATTTCGTATAACCTCCTACAATTCCAACCATCTAGTGGCAAATATGTTGTCAATATTCAAGACTAACTTTGTACATACAACGCAATAACCTTCACTTTAAATTTTGAGAACTTTCATATAGGCCTACATTTGTAGGAATTATTCACAGTGGCTCTTTCACGGTGTATGAATTTAACAAACCGTGAACTGACTAAAATAAGTTAGTAGTTTTTTCACTTACACGAGAAAGCTCCGTTTACGTCTACTTAAAAATATTCATAACGGTCATTAAAAAGAAATGAACGTTCTAGTTCAAGGCTCTGCATATAAATAACTTAGAATTGTACCTTTTAACCTCTATGTACCTCTAATAAACACATGTACGTACACAACACACCTACATAATTGTTACTTGCCCACTTGTGTCTAGGTGGCTACGCCCTCAGTTATTTTCAAATGGTTTTTATCTAAAACAATCCCAGTTATTTCCAGTTCACTGTACAACAGGATTAACTTCAATCTTGCTAAGTATAATCGCAATCATCTCGTAGTAGCCGTTAGTGGCAGAAAGCTTTCTGTCCATCCACTGTCTTCTCATTTATGCGTATCGGCTACCTTGCTCACTTACATTTTGTTTCCAGCCTACAAATAATATCATAAATTAAAATTAAGTCGTACGTATTTAACCAGATTTTGTTATCCACAGCATAATTGTGCAATGTTTCAATGAAGAGTCCAAACGTTTTCTTTCTTTCTGTTGTTCTTTGGCTTTGTTCATAACATATAAATCGTTACAAAAAGCGTACTAAAAAAATTTACTAGTTTGGAAAAGGCGTGATAGATTGAGATGGTTTCATGTGATAATATCGACCTAATTATATCTTGAGGTACTGTTGCAAAAATATTCACTAGCCTTTCAGTAAACCTATTGATTAAACTACAAATTTTATTAGTGGTTAAATAAATTTAAGCTACACTCACTTGTTGCACACACCACTAGTCACTGTGACACCGATTAGCGCTTTCGAACGTACCCGTTCATCATCAGTTACGATCTGATGATGAACGGGTACGTTCGAAAGCGCTAATCGGTGTCACAGTGACTAGTGGTGTGTGCAACAAGTGAGTGTAGCATAAAAGTAAATCTATTGGCTGTACTTTTTTGTAACGATACAGATACACGCCTTCTCATATTTTACACCCATAATAATAATAATCATAATATATAGTAATCATAATATGATTAGTATAGTAATAATAATAATAACAATGATAACAATAATAATAATAATATGATGTTAGTTTTTGTAATGCAATATAATAATAGTAATGCAGATAGCAATATTGTGATGTTAAAACTGTCAATATGGTAAAACACTTTACTTATCAGTGACGCAAGAAACACGACCATAATATAATGTTGATAAGGGATCAGGACACTCCGTTAGTAAGGTTCATTACGAAATGTAAATTTATTGCATTATATATTTGTTTTGGACACAGCATGTATGTAGTTACGAAAATACCACATCATTCGTAATGCATCTGAGTATCTACTGGATAGGTTAACAAATACTCCAAAAATGAAGAAACACTTTTTATCTAAAAGCTAGCCTACGTTTACCTTTACAATGGTATCATTTCGTAGTTTTGCCGCTAATTTAATTTATTTCTCTCCACGATTAATTTAGCTTTAACTTGACACGTTTTATGATTATTAAGAAACCTGCATATCAGAGAAATTGTTGTTTCTCTAGCTCCAGCACATCTGTCTATTTGTATGTCCTGCGTTGTTCGTAATGTAATATAGATTCAGGTCACTGGAAGATGGTAATTACTGAAATAACATTGAATCAGCGCTTAGGAGTGATGTGTATTTAGACATCCTGAATCGCGGGACATCAAATGTTATATTCATTGAATGTGTTTTTAAAGGTTTGTACGACAATCATTTTTTATGTAAAACCAGTTAGAACTAAGTTATATTTATAAAGCTTGTATAAATAGGATAGTTATATCAGTATATGTTTTTGTAAGTAAAATAGGACAATGCATATTTGTCAAACATGACGAATGTACATGTAGAAAAAAATAAAATAAATAACTGTATAATCTGCATTCTTTTTTTTTTTTAAACGGGTGGGGGTGTATATAACGTACCAAGTCCCATAGATTTGTGGTTATATGTAGAAAGTTCTAAAAATCAAAATAAAATAAATTTAAATCGATAGAACCATATCTCGCGCTGTAGCGAGCATTCCAAACAATTGTAAACGCACAGCGGATATGTCCGTTGGCGTTATGTAACCACGCACACACACCGTTATAAATTAGGGACACGCCCTAACTTTAAAACATTAATATTTCGGAAACGATTAAATATAGGCAAAATCCAAAATAGCCAAATATGTTTACCGAAATATTAAGAATACGGTGTGCGAATTTCATTAAATATAATTAAAGAGTTAATGAGCTAATTCATTTTATTTAAATAACTTCTGTAGTAAGTGAGCTAGGGAGTTCAGATTTGGATATGTTATAATTGTAAAAATTACGAATCAAGTGTATATGTCAGATTAAGTATAACTTGGCTTGCGGCCAAGATAATCGCAATACAAATTGCAACCGGACGTCCGACCGACAATTGGTTCCGGTGTATTCCAGAATATTAAAAATAATAATAATTCTCGGACTGTGGGAATTATTTTTCGTTCTCACGGAATGAGATGACTAAATTTTAAGTAGAAGGGAGAATGTTTCAGCCAATCAGATCATTCTAAAAATTTTGAACAACCGTTGATTGCGGGCTGAACTCTCCTCACTCTTCTGTTAACGTTCACGCAGTCAACACAGACTCTTCTGTTGGCGATCAACCAGTACACACACATTCTCTTCTGTTACAACTCGAGCAGTGAACACACACACACACACACTTCTGTAAAGATTCAACTTCAGAACAACACAGACACTCTTATAGAACGACTGGACTGTGACGGCATCTACGTGCGATAGTCTTATTCATCAACAAATAAGCGTACTGCGCAATACACCCAAACTGTTGGCGTACGCATATAAGAGATCGACAATATACTACGAGAAGTCACGTCCAGACTACAACAGAACGAGGCCGTCTAAATCGTGGTACGAGCTGAAGAACTGACGACGCAGAGCTACACCCGAGACGAGGTACACACACACACACACACACACACACAAGTGCTGAGTATCCGGATCGAGGGCCTGAAGCAGTTGCAGCAATTAAACCACTGACGTTAAATCCATCAACAGTTGCTGAAGGAACCGAGTTGCTGATCCCTGAAATCTTCGTTGGAACCCAGGACGCAGCGGAAATCATCGCCACTAGCTGATTGGACTAGGACATCGAGGGACCCCAGAGGACATCTTCGAGAACTTCAGTACCAGGAAAGTCAAAAAAATCATTTACACATTTTATATAAAAATAAACATTTTTCTTTCTCTTGTTAAAATCAATTGTAAAGTCAATTTCATTCAGATGCCTATAAAAACAGAGACTCTAAGTTAATAAGAACTTCAATATTGTGATAATCTGTAGAACAAGTATAAGTTAATTAAGAAGAAATAGATAAGAAGTAGAGTAGATAAAAAGCGCTATACAAATCTTAATATTAAATCACTTGAAAATTTAAATATTAAATATCTGTTTGAAAAATAGTAGGTAGGGAAATAGGCCTATAACACTTTTTCTATTATTTTGTAATATGTAAAATACTTTTTGTACTCTTCATACATTCATGTGTGCACTTTTTATAACACCTCAGTTTGTACAATAAAGTTTTGGAAGTAAAATTGTTTTTCTATTGTCCTGGTAACAGGTGTGAAAAGTGTTGACTGTTGAGTTTGATTTAGCATTGAGTTCGTGGAATCAAAAATTCACTGTTAACAATTTTGACAAGGGGTCGTATCCATAATAAAAATAAATGCTTTTTTTGGTAGTATTTACTTATTCTTGAATAAATATTTGGGAGTAATTGCATATTGACCAATAATGTCGCCTCACTATATGTAACAATATGTTACATCACATGTCGATAGATTGTAGGGGTAACGCATAAAGACTAGAATAAAATAAGGAACAAAATTTTAACTTACGTGGAAATATTCCGATTTCAATGCTTCGTATATTGCCCAGCAAGTTTCTGGGATGCATTTTCCAAGCAGCTGAGGTGAAATTATACAGCTGAACTTTAAGTCCTTATAGCTTCTTCTTGTTGCGAGATACTTCAACGGTGCTGTTAGTCTTTCTTCAGCACTTACATTTTCTCTTAACCACGTTTCCTTTTTCTCAATTTTCGGTCGAACTAATGCCAGTAATTCCGGAAAACTCTCATTATCCATCCCAAGATAATTATTGAAATCTTCCGGTTCCTGCACTTTCAAAGTATTCACCAAACTGATGTGTGAAAAAGTTGATTTATTTTTTAACAACTCTTTCATCCAAACTCTCTTCTTTTTTTGTTGTTATCCATCAAAATCAGAATTGCCCCAGCGATTGCAGCTTTTGATTTCTTTGATTCCAGCTTTTGATTAGGCGCCATGACACACAGAAAACTGATTGTCCGCTGGCCGGTTTGAGAAGTGTATGCTTTCACTCAAACCTCAGACGGTTTGAAGACCGACCAAGGTCACGGACGACAGGTTTGAAAGTGAATGGGGCGCTTAACACAAATACTAGAAAGAATTTCGTATTTCCATTTTAGTAGTTCCGACTGGCTATCAGCCGGCACAAAGGTAACGTGAATTGAATTGTCAGAGTCATACTAACAAAGGCCCAAGATTAATAACTACAATATAAACGTAAAAAGGGCATATGATAAATAAGATTATAGTTAATAACTGTATGTGTATTTTAAGTTATTCATAATAATGTCATAATTGTCCCTAGGAATATTAAACTTCAGGTTTAAGAAACTCAGATGTAATGCACTTTTAAGAAAGTTTTTCCGGGTATTGTATTCTCCATCTCCTGAAGAGATAGGCAGATGATATAAAAGATGATACGGAACTAAGAGGACAGGGAATAAAGCCCCTGAATGGATGAATGACAGGAAATGAACATCAACAGTTATAACGGTAAGTAGAGAAGAAAATGAAATAACAAAACTCAATTTATTAGAGCCTACAGTCAATAACAATGTTTCAAAAGTTTTTAATATTCACATTTCTTTCGGAGAGCAGTAATGTAAATCAGAAAATGTTTAATTTGATTCGAAACGCTTATTTATTTGTAATTTATTTGTACTGTCTTATTTCTCTTTCTGCATCATCATATCATAGCTTCATAAATAATAACAAATGTGTCCATTAAAATGATACAAAGGTGAATAATAATCTGAGAAAGCCAATATTAAATTTGACAGTGTTGCGTAAAATGTATGAAAATAGAACATGACTTAAAAATGTAACACTATGTTGAATTACGTTTAGGTTAATTATTTAATTTCATAAATAAATCTATACTATTTCTAGAGATCATGTCAGCTTTATCAATATCGCTATTTGTTTGATATTGTCTATTCGACGGATATATTCAGCAAACGCTGCAGGTGTAAGAAACATTTACGAAGATTTGCTTAAACATCTTAAAATATCACTCTAATGCAGTCACAGGGAACCTTTGAATTTATGGGGGCGCATATAGCCAGTTCGATGGGCGCACCCTTCCCCACCCCATCAATGGAAAATAGAAAGGTGCGGAGTTGGGTGGTGGACATCAATGGTTAATATCTGGACGTTATAAACATTAACTGTCGCTTTATAGTACCCTTGTGCTTACATTTAGCAACATGGAACACACAGAATCTAAAAATTCGCAGGATTTTTTATATAAATTTGTGAACATTTTTCACATTACATCAACAATCTGTCATCATGCACAAGCACGTTGACAGACTTTAAACAAAAAACAATAGTTAAACAGGAAAATTTTAATAAAAATAAAGAAGTTTGACACATTAACACTATTCGGTTTTATAAAGTGCACAGAAATGTAAAACTTGAAAAAATCACATTTAAAACATAAATGAATGTTTCAATTTCTTTTATTGATAAAAATAACAGTAAATATTGTATAAGAAAAAGTAAAATTTTAAACGGCTTGTACTATTTTATAATACAGTACATCGAAGCAGGTACAACGCGGGTGCGTTCCTTCGCTCAAAATAAAATAAAATTACAAATTAGTTTGCGGGCGCGTCAAACCTTATCGACAGGAGCACTTGCGCTCGCGGGCGCTGGGTTGCCGAATGCCGCTCTAATGTATACGGTGATGAATGAATTTTCTTGTAATTGCGATTGATCAAAGTGTAATTAGACAAGTTCGTCCTTAATTAAGGAATTTACACGTGTGTGTGCGTGTGTTCGTGCACGCGCACGCGTAAAAGAGAGAGAGACAGAGAGAGAGGGAATTCTGAGAACGTGTTTCTCCTACTGTGTTGAAACGTACTTCACAGCTCTTACGTACTGCTTTGATCGTAACGGAGGTTGAACGTTAAGTCTGTCTCGGATACCTAATTACGATAACGTTTTCTTCACTTAGAACAGAAATTATTTGTTCCAGCGCCGCAAATTGCGCTCTTTCGGATGAAATATTTATTGGGTTAAATGAAGGACAAAAATTCAGGAAAAGTCTGTACAAACAAGTAATATTAACTTTAGGCAGATCAAATTATAAAGAGGATATTTTTATTGAGTTGTCGCTCATGTATGCATCTACTGCTGTTTACAACATAAGGGGTTGGTACTCTTTAGGTTGTGCTGTGCACGTGTGTGCCCGCGTGCGTGCGCGGATACTGAACATGCAAGTAGGCCTATGTGCAGTTGCAAGTAGGCACCAGAATTAATAGGCAAAACAACCTGAATAGTAACTGAACATAATAATAATAATAATAATAATAACAATAATAATTGTAACATTGAATGCCATAGAAATAGTAATAGTGAAATACATGGTAATTTTCATAGAGTCGGCGGAGAAAATCATCTAGGCGGTCTACTGGTGGACTGAGAAGATCGGTACCCTGAGGAGGAGGTTTCTTTCTCTTAGGCTGACTGTTACCAGGAAGAGAAAAAAATGGCAACAGAGAATAACAAGAACAGCAGAATACAGAGCAGGAAGACAAGACCTTAAAAAAACCATTATCAACAACAAACGTCGAAAGTCGGAGGAACTAAATGTTACGGTGAATAGAGACCCCTAGTTGCTGGGTCACAGAGTCACCATATGCAAAGTTGGTCCACACTCGCTCAGCCTCATCACGGATGCACCACGTGCATTAAATTATTTAATAATTTAATTTATAATTTAGTTTATTAATAATTATTGTAACTTTTTTTTTCTAATTGCAAAGCAAAACTATGTTGCTACAAAGCATCTCGCTGACATGTTCTGTCGTATTCGCTTTACTTAATCGTCTCTACAACACAACCGTTCAGGGTGAGGTGATTAACAAATAAAAAATCGTGGGTAAGATATTTTTTCTCTGGAGAAAGGAAATGAAAGTTTTAAAGTACTTTTCAGAGTCTCCAGAAAGTAAGCAACATTACGGAGAAATATAATGATATACCATTTGCTCGACTCAACTTTTTAGAACCATTATATCGACGAAGTTTTATAGTTCTCTGTATTTTACATCTGTAAAAATGTATCCTAAATAAATGTCAATATGCAATGAAAAATAGTGAAAAATAAATAAATGCACTTACAACGTATGAAACATTATTTTGTTTAAATTTCTAGTGATATGAATAGTTTTATGGGTTTCCAGTGTGCAAAAATATTTTTCGACCGAATTTAATATAACGCTAAATTATAAAGAAGGAAAATTATTAAAAATATGTAAAACATATCTTTTACGGAAAAATTTGCCGAGAGAGAGAGAGGGGGGAGGATGTGTGTGTGTGTGTGTGTGTGTGTGTGTGTGTGTGTGTGTGTGTGTGTGTGTGTGTGTGTGTTAAGATTGCTTACTTTGATCATTTTATTAATGCAAAGTAGTCTAGTTTTAAATACATTAACGTCGAACCTAGTTCAAGTCTGCAACATTTACGTGTTAAGTTTCTGACGTTAAACTTAGACTTTAGTTGCCATCTAATAACCGCTATTAAATTCCCGTTTCCTTATAATTTTCTATCTACTGTGTTAACTTTCAGACTGACATAGTCAATAATTGCTAATAATTATAGAGTTTAATCGTTTTATCTTTACTTGACAATAAGTTCTGAACGATTATCGTTTCAAAGCGTGGAACATCTGCAATTATTATATCATACGATGTGATATAGAGATCAACGTGTGCAAGCTACAGATTATTAAGTCTTTATTAAGTCTATCGTACATTCCGAATATTCCAATACAAAAAAAAATAAATAAATAAAATACAATTCTGAACGGTTAGTTATATTTCCATGTTAGTTTATTATAATATACAAATAACCAATAAAATGGGAGAAGTAGAATGGGGTGAGGGAAAGAGAATACAAACATAACCCCAACACTTCACAAAACTGTCATCAACAGCACGTTGAGGAATGACAAGTGGACTGCACATAGCAACACGCTTTTGTTTCTTATTGAATAGCTCTCTCTCTCTCTCTCTCTCTCTCTCTCTCTCTCTCTCTCTCTCTCTCTCTCTCTCTCTCTCTCTCTCTCTCTCTCTCTCTCTGTATACTTTGCCCTCCCCCAATCATACGCTGTTTACGTCCCTTTATCTCTCTCACTGTTATTCACTCTATCTCTCTCCACTCTACCAAAATAAGTTCCAATCAAAATGTGGCGAGAAAATATAAGATAATGTCTGTACACTTTTAGTAGCTCTTGGTATCAAGATATTGAAATTTATGTGTATGTTTAATATTACTTCTACTACTAGATTCCATATACATATATGGATTTTTACTAATTAATTCCAGCGTTTCTGTTTTTCTTTTTCATTTGTAGTCTACTTCACATTTGCATCTCTTATCACATTCGAACAATTGTCAGGAACAACACATGCCCGGGTACCTTCTTTCCATCGGTGAAGTGTTTGGTTTGGTTGAAGCACTCTCCATGCTAATCGCTCACTGTCCCACAATTGCTTTAGCAGAAAGCACAATGTGAAATAGATACTACAGTATATTTTTTTAAGTGAGCTGTTACATCCTAATTCTTGTTATGTTGTCAGACGTTCATTAACAGCTACATTGTAATTTTCAGTTCTTCGATTACATACGAAGTTGTCAAAACCAGATCTGAAACATTTCCAAGCGGCTTTCTGATTACCTTCAATAACTCTAATGAAGGTTTCATCTTCAAACAATTGATGAATGTGCGAACCAACAAAGATTCCCTTGGTCTTAGCATCATGTAGATGTGGAAAAACTGTTTACATACCTGAGAGCTTCTCCTTCCTGATTCATTGCCCTAACAAAAATTGTCATCAGCCCGTGTTTAATATGTGAAGGTGGCAGTAGTTTCGGGCGACTAAGGGAGTGTTTAGGAAAGTCATGTTAATGGGGTTAGCGGTTGAATAGGATCAGTTTACTAAAATTTGTTGAACTGTCGTAATAAACATCAGAATGAAAAGTGCTGCTACCGGCGAGTATAGGCCTACACTAAAATGTGGCTGTTGAGATTTCTCAGTTTATAGTGGTGTGTTTTTATCGTGTCATCGTAGGTTATAATATAAAATCTGACTATAGTATATGGCTTGTTATAATATAGACATTAAGGCTATTTTTAAATTTAAACATAGTCAATGGCCTATTGCTAGAAATTGTTATATTCTATATAGTTGGGACACTCAACACTAACCTAACGTACATTATTACGTACCTAAGTTTTTGTCAGTCCTGCCAACATGTCAATAATAATTTCCCTGTTATATATGTTAATCGGATCAAATAAATTTTATCAAAAAAAAGCAAATATCGACTTTTTCCTTTCTTAATGTTTCAAATTGGAAAGGACAAAAGGCAAACGATTCAAAATTTAAATTACATTGATATGGAGAAGGCGATTAAGTTGTATCTCGATGATGCAATCAGCTAGAACATATACATATATATATGTATATATACATAGTGCTGCAATTATCTGTCTGTTTGGTAATTACCCTTCTGTTTGGGCGATAATTACGCGTTGTCTAATTATTTTAGTATGTGTATAATGTTTAATGTGTTGTTTGTATTAAATATGTGATCATGACGACTCTATCTCAGGGTAGACAACTAATATTTCTATTTAGGTTAATTAATTATTTTCTTTAGTCAGTGCCAAATAATTATAGTTAACAAAATTTTAATAAATAATATTGAGATAATATGCCGTATGAAAGCTAATCGTTTGAATCCCCGCTCTTCCAAACTGCGCCGGCTTCAATTCTCGTACTGTTGTAGTTCACTTATTTCCAGACTTATTTTAAATATTACAGGATCTCTCTCTCTGATGTGTATAAGATTAAATATGAAATTAGACTTTCTTCTTTTATTATTTATACAAATTTAATTCTTCTTAATAAATTTTCAATATGTTACATAAACTCTCACTGAGATGTGTATTCTATTAATACTAAAATTAGACTAAATCAAATTTTCTTACATTTAAAACAATCAAATATTAACAATTCACATTGGCCTTGGTGATACATCATTAAATTTGTCACATACTTTCATAATACTCCTCTTAAACAACTATATAATGTTACTAATTATTATTATTACATTTCTCTGTCTTTTTACATTACTCATCTTAATTTGTCTCTATTACATTGTAATATTATTAACCTTTGGTTTTATTTTAATTTTTATCTAATTTTATTATAATATCTTATAATTGTCATTGATAGTACAACATATATTTTCTTCACTCTGTGCTGTATCATACAATTCCAATACCATAGATTACCTCTACGTTTATCATTAATAATTAATTGGTTTTTTGTTTACAATTTTACTGTTTATCCAAAAATATTACTAAATTTATCCCTATGAGTTTTCTTAAATAACCATTTTATTTGTATGTACTGTTGTCGATATTTACAGCAGTACAATATATATATATATAAATCTTTACAAATTCATTATCACAATTTCCTGGGCTGCTAGGCCGACCGACGTCCATACCGACGACGGACATGTTCAGTGGCGGGGAACAAGGCCGCAACACTCGCGAATGGTTTATTTGTTGTGTCACGTCAGTTTACGTGTCACAAAATGTGAGCCCCTGTAGACAGTATTATTGTTGTTGTCGTCGTCATTGTCGTTGTTGTCGTTATTATTACTAAAACGACAACATCGACAATAATAGTAATAGTAGTAATAATAATAATAATAATAACAACAATATCAACAATAATTAACAGTATGAAAAATAATATTAAAAATAACAATCTCGTTTATACCACTCACGTCATATAGAAGATTCATATGTAGGTTTCCGCATGTTGAGCTTTACAGCACAAAGTCAGGCTTCCTACCTCCTGGTATTAGAGAAGTAGTACCTACTCCTGGTGTTACCGCCTCGCTTTGACCGATAACGTCAGCAACCGAAGCAAACTTACAGTTAGTAAATAATTGTTATTTTGAATGTTCATCCTCTTCATTCACATAGGTTGGTAGGTTGTGTGCAGAACGATACGAAATATACAAACACTACACAATACAACCAAACAACATACTTAACGACCAATTACACTTTAAATCACACGCACTCTTTGACACAATTATACACAAAACATACAATAATTCAGACTCCCGCGCCAACTCCCTTCAACCTCCACCCCCCCCCACACAACCTACCAACTAGGAAAGAAACCGTTACAAGTTCCGGACATTCTGTATCGACCGGTCGGGTCGCGCAGGAGGGGCACAGCCATCGCGGTGAAGGCGAGTCTTCGCCATCACCGCGTTGTCCTGCCTCAGCGGCGGAACCTCGAGTGCACCGTGGTTGAGCTCCATGGTGCTCTCGGCGGTCTACTCGTGGTTTCCGCTTACAAGCCTCCACAAACGGAGCTCCTATCGAACGATCTGGAGGCCGTCTTTGGCGCACACAGGAGGGTAGTCCTGGCGGGCGACCTGAAATGTAAGCACCCTGATTGGTGGAGCCGCTTGGTGAACCCAAACGGGGCCCGCTTACGCAGGTATGCTGATGCGGCTCGGGTCACAGTCATGGGTCCTACCGGGCCTGCGTACTATCCCTCGAGGGCTAACTCCCGCCCTGACGTACTGGACATTGCCGTGATCAGGGGCGTTTATTGCCCGGTCCACGTCTCCGTCATTTCGGAACTGTCCTCGGACCATTGCCCTATCAGTGTGCATATAGCTACCCAGCACGCCATCGTCCGCGACGAGCGGCGGGTAATCGAGTGGGACCGCTTTGGCCCGGCGTTCAGTCGCCGCCTACCTGAGCATATCCCGCTCGACACTACCCAGCATGTCGACGAGGCAGTTGCCTTATTCGACACAGCCGTAGTCTCGGCGGTAGACGTGTCCTCCCGGATGAAGCCGGGGCTCACGCCCAACTATCAGCGTATCCCCGAAGAGGTGTCTCAGCTCGCTTGCGAGAGGAATCGCCTCCGGAGGCGCTGGCAGAGGACTCGTGACCCGGCTGACAAGGCTGCTTTCAACAGAGCGTCCGGCAAGTTGCGTCGCGACATGCTGGCGTTCCGTAGACGCAACTGGGAGCTAGCTGTTACACAGATGGATGGCCCTGCCGAGGACCGTAATGTCTGGCGGATTCCCAGTGCCCTAACGGGAAAGCGTAAACGCGCGCCTCTCCCCGCACTGGTCGGACCAGGCGGCCAACCCCTTGGCCGCCCCCTTGAAAAGGCAGAGTTCTTGGCTGACAGCTTAGAGCGACAGTTCGCTCCCAACCGATCCAAGAACCCGGCTTTCACTGAGCAAATCTACCGCGAGGTAGAGCGCTTTCTATCGGTCGTTATCACAGTCCAACCGGAGCCCATCTCCCCGGAGGAGGTCTCTGAGAGGATTGTTCAGCTCAAGCCCCGGAAGGCGCCTGGCCCGGACGGAGTCATGAATTCTGCCCTCCATCGCCTTCCGGAGCAAGGAACCCAGTTCCTCTCTGACCTGTTCAATTCATGCCTCAGACTGGCCTACTTTCCGGTGAGATGGAAAACGGCCACAGTAATCGTGATACCCAAGCCGGGAAAGAATTCTTCTCGCGTGGAAAACCTCAGGCCCATCAGCCTCTTGTCCGCGACGGCCAAGGTTTTCGAGCGTCTGATCCAGCGTAGGATCCGCGACCATCTAGAAAGACTAGACGTGCTAATCCCCGAACAGTTCGGCTTTCGTGAGCTGCACTCCTTGACTCATCAGCTGATGAGACTCGTGGAATGCATTACCGAGGCTGGCTGCCAGGGCAAACAGACGACTGCGATCTTCCTAGACGTAGAGAAACCCTTTGATCGCGTGTGGCACGAGGATGTCCTTTACAAACTCACGGAAGTCCTTCTTCCAGATTGCTACGTTCACTTGATCGGCAGCTTTCTGCGAGATCGTAGCTTCCGAGTGAGAATAGACCACGCTCTCTCTTCGGAGAGGCGTATTACAGCTGGCGTCCCTAAGGGAAGTGTCCTTGGGCCTCTCCTGTTCTCGCTGTTTGTCAACGACACGCCCCGAGTTCCTGGAGTAAAATTGTCGCTTTTCGCGGACGACACTGCGGCTTTTGCCTCAGAGCCGAACGCGAGTTATGCGGCAGTTAAGCTCCAGCGCCAACTCGACGCGTATGTCGAGTGGACCGATGACTGGAGAGTTGCCGTTAACGCTTCCAAGAGTGCCGCGGTAACATTCTCGCGCAAACGCAAGCGGCCACGGCCGCTTAAAGTAGGCCCCGTCGAGGTGCCCTGGACCAACAGCGTCAAGTACCTCGGGCTCCACGTGGATTCCCGACTCACCTGGCGAACCCATACACAATACATCCGCCAACGCGCTTCGGCGCAACTCAGTAGACTGTGGCCCGTGCTATCTAATCCGGCAATGACCCCCCGGCTAGGTAAGCTCATAGTCAACTCGTACGTGTTGCCCGTGATTACCTACGCCTGTCCAGTTTGGGGATACCTGGCTCGTGGTCATAGAACATAGAACAACGCTCCAGCGCGTACTCGACCGGGGACTGAAGCTTGCGTGCAAAGTCCCCCGGAGGTACTATTCTCGTCTTTTGAAGAGAGGACTCGGTGTCCGCTCTCTTGATGACACCGTGAGACGCCTGGCGCGTAGATTCTATGTTCGTTCCGACAGAGTGACCCACAATTCCCTCATTGCCGGACTTAGTAAATACACCCCGCGACCAGGTGAGTCCTGGAAGCGACCTCGTCTATTAGTCCCGGTGGTATAATCCACCAATCGCAGATCGCTTCAGACCCCCCCTAAATAGATAAAACAATATAAATAGAACTCAAACTGACCCAGTGGCAGGAGTCCTTTCTGAGACTCGGGACACTGCAATACTCGCGACCCGCGCTTCGCGCGGGCCGCGCAACCCCCAGTTGTGTGGACATTCTGTATCATACCTCTCTGAGGAAGGCGAACATCACGCTGAAAATAAACAAAGTAAGTTTCACATGTGAAAGTGTACAATTAATAATTAATAACTGTTGTTAGCTCCATCTACGTTGACAATTTCTGAACGACACTTAAACCTACAGCAGGATGAGAACGTCATGGTAAAAAGGCAAATTGGAAGTTATAAACTGCAGTTAGTGATTCTAATTCTGACAACCCTGCGTAACTTGGACTGAATATGACGGTGTAATTGGGTAATGGTTGGCTGCAGAATAATTGTACCATACTCTAAAGCAAATATTTTTAAATCAAAGTTATCCGAATTTAATCTGTTTGACTGTGGCAGTTGTAAGTAATGATATCTTAGGCTACTTGAACTTGTGTGTTGAAGAGCACGGTTTGATTTTTTTGTGTAGAAAATGCACGGTGTATATCGTTAACCAGACAATGTTGTACATTAGATCATTAACGCAACTTGTTTACAAACATTTTAATGAAACACGCATGATATACGTTAGATGTACATGAATCACACTAAAATTGTAGTAAAAAACTACAGTTTACACCAAGCACGCCCAGTATAATTGGATTAAAGATAAAATATCTCACATCTAGTAAAAACTGACCACCTAAATAAACAATTCAAAGTTATTCGTTATCAATTTACTATTATGTTAACAAGTATAGTAGCATAAAATACATAAAACAGTAAATAAATGTGTGTGAGTGTTTCAAATAATATATTAAACAATATCGATTGTAAACCTAAACATTTTCTCATCGAAAATAAGACGAATACCAGAATCGAATTACAGAACATGATTTCTGCAATCTTTAACAAACACAATATCCCATAAAAACACAAATCCACAGGAAAATGATTTTAAGATTACGGGTGTTGAAATGACCTCTTTATTTCCTACAAAATATATTATAAGAATGCAGTCAATAATGTTGACAAAAAATAACAAGAAAATAAAAAGGGTATGGAATATTTCATTTTCTTTTTTCTTGCATTCTGAAATTATCTTTTCGCTACTAAAGAAAAAATCTCTTATAAAGAACAATCTACAAAAAGATAATAGAACCAATAATACTACTTTAAACTATAAAATGAAACGAAAAGGTAAAATATTTATATAAATATCTTTTTGACGCTTGGAGTGCTGGACACGCGCAGTCCAACTTAGAGTCTGCAAATACAAAACTTGTGTACTAGAATATATGCGGCTAGACTACGCTGAGATGAAAGTTTTAACAGCGATCGACTTACAAGAAAACTGCAGTTCCTAAGACAGTGCATTCTCAAAACAAATACTTTGAAACATATGTGATAGTGTAGTGTGCAAAAGGGTTTGTGACAGAAAAAGTTATAACGTCAAGCAAACGGTACCCAGACATGCGCAAAGAATGTCTTAGGTGTTCTGCTACTATAATGCAGAAAGAATGCAGTACGTTTTGGTAGAGAAAAGTTTCTACGAGTAAATTTTGCGATACAGAGTCAAGATGCAGTGAAACGAGGGCGAGAAATGTGTCAGATATAGTGAAACGCTGGATTATGTACTTTTCTCACTCATTGTACATTGTGTAAGTTTAATGGACTGTGGTGCAACCTGTGCTGTAACGCAACATAACATAGGCCTATATTGAAGTGTTTCGGCCATTCGCAGCAAGCGGGAACGCAAGCATACAACTGCCCCCGACATGGATAACGTTTGGTGTGAAAACAATTAACATATATGCACATCACGAACTAGAAATACACAACTCTCTCTGTCTCTCTCTGTCTATCTCTGTCTGTTTCTGTCTGCCTGTCTCTCTCTCTCTCTCTCTCTCTCTCTCTCTCTCTCTCTCTCTCTCTCTCTCTCGCTCTCTCTCTCTCTCTCTCACTTCTAATTGCAGTTAATGTTAGCCCACAGTATCCAGCAGGCTGTAAATTTCCAGATGTTTTTCAGTACCGCCATAAACACAAAATAATAATTTGTAAATATCTGTATGCATTCAGTCAAAATAAGGCAATGAAATTCCTTATATATAAGTAAGGACACTTCTTTGTTTGCCCCTGTAAGTCGTAGAGAATCTCGATATTTGTCACCTTGAGATATAATAGCTTATAATTACTTATATTAGTGCAAGGATTAAGCATAGATTATCCAGGTAACGTATAGATGTTACAGCAAAATTATAGTCAATATAGGCCAGTTATGATGTTGATTCGATTGGTCCGAAGAAACTTAAAAAAAAACTGTTGTAAAGTCGATAAAACTCTTTAAAGATGTAATCGACATCCACACGGTACACACTGTGGTATAGTTTCTTGGGAAAAAGAGAAATTATGCCCCACTGCGGATGACGTCAAATCAAAATTTTTTGAAGTCTTGTGTTAGTTCATTCTGAGTTTTGTGTAGTAAGAATTGATTCCGTCTTTCGCTTAGCGTCTTTTTGTCTCACGTGCCTGGTTTTCAGTCTTACGTAAACATTTATCTAATACTCCATCAAGCAAAAGCAACCAAAATTTAAACTCCCCCTATTTGAATGCTTAGGCTACATAGTACTTGAATGTCCCCATATGTACTATCGCGATGCATCACAATTAATAGTACTGTCAGTAAGTAGCACTTAAATGCATCTAGTGTAGTCTATACGCGTGTGTACTCGTATTAGTTAGTCTAAGGATGTGTATGCAGTAGCAAAGTTCTGTAGAGCTGCACCTAGCATCTTTTTATTTTCCGATGTTTCGACAAGGTGACTTAAATAGTATAAATGCGTCAACTTTACCGCAATTAAAATTGCTTCCCGTTCACATACACACACACGCGCGCGCGCACGCACACACCCACACACAAAGGATTATGAGGTAATTAGAAAGTTTACAAAGTACACAAATTACTAATTCTCAAAAATTTGCAGCTCGCTAGACTCGTGGAACCTTCGAGCACGTTGAACTGCGAATCGCCTAATCCACCCGATAGCTCGTTGAGTTTTGCATGCAGAGAAATCGGTAAGTTGGTAGTATTCTACTTCTTGTAGCCTTCATACCAAAGCCTTGACTTCATATCTGGTTGTAACTCTACCGCGATAGAGACTACCGGAACGTTATAAGTGCCATTCGTGGAATGTTCGAAAAACTGAGTTGTTGTGGCTTATTGTCATGTCCTTCATTGAAATATGTTTGCAACAATCTCCCCAAATCCTTATTGAACCTTTTGGGTAAATGCTTTTAAGATAGACTATCTAGGTTAAAACCGGCTGGATCCTACGTCGAGTAAGATGTCAGATCATATATCTCTGGAATTGTTCTCTTGGTCTTTGATCTATGAATACTTGTCGTAACTAGCCTTTTCCGGAATTTTTAAAATAGTTTTGCAGCGTAGCATTTAAAAATGCTTTAATAGTATGTCAATTTATACTACGTCTCTAATGTTTTTATTGAAGACACTACTCATATTATTTAATACGAGACGCTCGTGGGAATCTGTATACAGATTATGTATGCACCTTATAATTGATTATAATGTTACACTCCTCTATATGAGTATGTAATATAGCTCTACCCTCCTCGGATTTTTAATGTAGTTTTGATTCTACGTGCTATACTCATCCAATCGAAATATCTTTTAAGTGCCAAGTAGCAACTATTATATATACAGAAAGTAGGACGTGCTAGGCTTTCGTGATAGACCCGTACAAGTTATTCTACTATGTACTGTGGCATCGCAATTTCCTAAAGTCTTGTATGAATTCATATAAGATATTGCCCCCATTTTAAAAGTAGAATACTCCGTCAGCGATATCGTCTCCTTCATGACGACTATGCTTGGATCCAAGTCCGGTTTTAAGTATGTGTTTGAAAGTATTTGTGTTTTATGACCGACGGATAAAAACTCATAAGTATCAGCGACTTGAGTGTCTCTGCAGTGTTTGAATGTAAAATCATATTTTTGTGTGGCTATAATTCCTTGCTTCGTACATGAATTCTCTATTCGATACTTCTACAGAAAGGAGAGACCTTGATTGTGTGTATGATGTTTATGGACGTAGCTGAGTTTGCATAGAGTGTAGATTAGAGCTAATATTCTTTACTCAGCTGTAAAACAGTTACCCTCCGACCTTATTAAATTGTGGTTCACATAACAAATATCCTTGTGTTTGCATTCCTGAGTCATCTAAAATACGAACAACAGTTATAACGGAGGTATCCGTGTTCGGGTAGTATGTTTTCTCCGGATTATACAAGTGCAGGCTTTCAAGAAAACCCTTCATTTTCCCGAACAATTGTTAATATATTTTAGCACATTTGCAGTTATTGTTTTCCACGAAAAATCGTCTAGGCATACGATTCGAGAAAAGCTTATGATATCCTGTCAGTCTTAGAAATGGTTTTATGTCCTTATCTTTCTTTCGATGTAGGAAGTTGCGTTCTACATTTTCCGGATCCTACGTAGACCACCAGCTGATTTTACGTTCTAATTTTACCTCAACAATAAAATTCACAAATTTTCTTACATAATATTACGTTATCCTTCTTTAATTTACTGACCACTGTGTACAAGTTCCATAATTGTTTTTCATAAAATTTTGACATTCTAGTATATGTGACAAACAAGTGTGCGTGGTAAACACATTTACAATTTCCTCCATGTGGGTACATGGTGCCACATGTAGGGACCTTATAGTGTCTGTTAAACTAGCCGACAGCTTGAAAGTATTATAGGCCTACCTATATTAATTGGTATAATTTGCTTGTATACAAAATACCGTGAATTTTTTACTATTTTTGTCTATCGTATTAGGTAGCTATTGCTTGTACCGTCAAATCTTCATCTGTACTGCAATTTCTGATATGCTATTAAAAAGATGTATAACAGCTAAAGGAATTATAACGATAATAGTTCTTTTATTATATTGTTGCACTTAATCAATTTTTAATTATATCAATGCACATTTAAATATTTTTCTATAATTATCACGACGTGTAAAATTTTCTGACGAACTACGGCCATCGCAATAACTGTTTCCTTTACGTTTCGGCCCCGAATGTCTGCAGTCGTTCTTAAAATTCGATAGTGGCGGTCAATAGATCTTGTTGAAGGACCTAACAACGAGGTAGTACAATAGCCACTGTCAGCTTCTAAGACGGACTGTTAGCAAAAAAGCATATCACAGTGGGATTAAGGCTTTTCTGTCCGATTTTACTATGATATCAAGATACCATCTTTCTGCGTCAAACTATTTCTGGCAATGAATGGGTAAAGGAAAGGCTATACTATATGGATCGATTTATTAAAAAAGTACATTATTATTAATTATTCTAAATATTAAACAGTAAATTAACCTTCTATAGAGAAAAGCGTGAGAGAAACTTTCAGTTCAGCTCCACTAAGTGAGATTTATTGAACGTTTAATAAGTGATACAACCGATTACAACTGATACGACTGAGGAAGTTTAAAATTAAACTCAAACCTCTTTTAATTAATAACGTGTCTTGCAGGTGTAATAAGTTCCACAAATACGCGTATAGCAACGTTTAACCGATTCGATAGTAGGCCTACAACTTTAATACGTATTGAATGTTAAGCAAATTGTCTCCTCAGTGTAATTAATTAAACTTTAACTTGACAAGTTACGCGATTATTACGAAATTTCCTCGTGTGTTTCAGAGAAACTGTCGCTAAGCCCAGCTGTGGTACGTATGCCACAGCACTGGTACAACAGTAATATTATTCGAACGTGACGTCATTGAATCATGGTAATTATTGCATTCATTCAAAACGTAATTACGAAATTTTTACTCACATGATGTTCACCCACACATTGAATATTTCATGTAATGTATCTGTGCGAATATTGTAGTTATTGTAGTAACATTTTGCTGTAGTCACGCTAAATTCAACAAAATTATAAACTTAAACGGTAATTATAAATTATAAACGAAATGTGTGAAACTAGATCCGTGACCAATACGCACCTAACTACGTTCTAGCACACATCACGTTTTATATTTCGGTTTCCTTTCTTATTTTTGCGCTCTTTGATACTGTCCTTGTAGTGGTTTTAGTGTCACACTATTCGCGCTGCATTTGCATTCTTGTAAGCGTGCTGATGATAAAGTAAAGTTGTCGCATGTTTGTCACTTAGTAATACGCCAAAAATAACAATCTATTTAAGATAGTTGATTATTATAGTTTCAAATTATAGACACACATTTTTGTAACTATTTGAAAAGAAATATTATAAATTAACTTAAATATACTCGTTCATTTTCACTAATAATATTCTAAAGACAATTAATTAATTTGACTTTGTGTCTCAAGATGTATTAAATGAAAACTTTTTTTATATTCATAAGGCTTTTTTATTAGATTAGTGCTAAATGTTAAAACTATAACGGACATATTTCTCAGATAGCAAAACTGTCTCTCTACAATAATTACATAAAAATTCTATCTCATTTCCGAGTTTGAAAGGTAAGTAATAAAGAACTATGAAAGCCTACATCATTTTAAATATATAATTTTTCAAATTTATCAGTGAAGAACATTAAAATTTTAAGTTTCTGATAAAGCGTTTTACCAGCTTCTAACGACTATATATCATACTTATAAATATTTCTTACCAGACATACCGACTAACAGACCTAATGTTCAAATATAACTTATTAATTTATTTGTACCTTGTTTATTAAACAACATATTTACTTACTAATTTGGTATTCACCAAGGAGTGACTAACAACTATTTATGGAGAGAAAGAACAAATAACTTTCAAGAGGACAGATTGTAGAAGAGAATTATATTAAGTTACTATCAAAGGCGTACCTCTTCGAGTGCATATTGACACTGAGATTTCCTCATGTTTGGAACGTAGGTAGGTGCAGTAAGTTTTAAAAACAATTCTCAACGTAAGAATTCATGGCAAAATGTAATTTTAGCGACCAGCTGACTTATCCTGCAAGCAACACTAAAATAACTACGTTTGCGGACGACACGGATCGCTAGCAACTCAACGTGATACATAAGCAGCAACACAACAATTGCAATTGCATTCTTGATCTTCTCGAAGACTGCTCTAGCAAATAAAGAATCAAAATAAATAAAAGGGATTCAATAAAAATCACTGTTATTACGAATTCCATAATTTGCCCAAATGTTATCGTCAATGATAGTAATTTTAGTTAAAACTGAAGACAAATACTAACTGAACGTTTGTACTAATATCAAAAAATAACATGCCAGGAGTTTGATAAAATAAAGCGTCAGCAACTTAAGTTTCAAGAATTATCTTGCCTTCGGAGTCGACAATCAATATAATGGTAATAAAGCAAAATTCTTGTAACATGTGCACATTAAAACCCACGTTAGACAACAGAATATTTCTATGAAGTCATATTAACTTATATCTAATTCAAAAATCACCTAAATATTGCAGTCAAATATCTTGCTACCAAGGTCAATAACGAAGTAAAGCATCTTGTTATGTCTCTAGCTTTAAATTACATAATGACTTACACATTCCACTTGTTTTCAAAGAAATGTGCAGATCTTCAGCAATCTACCACTAGCTTACACTTGAACATGAAGATATATTTGTTGCAGAAATGAGCACTCCCCGAACTTAACAAGAAGGCTGAAGAGACACTGGTCATCTGACGTTCCGCGGCTTGTAGGTAAAGAAAGTTAAAGCTATCACACCGGTCTACCGGCACTGGAAGAATACCATCATTGAATGATTCTTATGATCATGATATAACTTTGCTTTATATGCAACTGTTAGTAGGTAGTAAGTCGGTAAATAAAAAAAAACATTTTGGGTATACTGACAGGTGGCCAGTGTGACCTAAAATAATTTTGAACTATATAGTTGTGTTAATACTCGCTTGTGACAAAAATACCTTAATCCCATAATTACAGCTCTGTCAATAATCCCTGTTAGCACCATTTTAATACTGGAATTTTAAGTTCATATAGCTAGTTGATGCTATGAGGAGGAACGTACTGTATTTTCAATCGATACGTCACAAGCCTTTTGTTATTTATTATTGTTATGTAGCACGCGCAATTAAGGTACAATTTTTATGTTATTTTCATTACTGTACAGACAATTATGTACACAACAAGTGGCCACGTCATCCCTGGAGAAGTTTTGATTTCCGCTTATTCTGTGTTTCCAGCTAATCGTCGTAAAACCTTTTTATAAAATTAAGTCTTACAGACATTCGCTTAAGTCAGATTTCATAAATTACATATTAAGCACTTTTTTATGTAAATTTTTACGATCATCAGGAATTACCAATATACTTTACTACAAAGATGAATAAACAAGCAATCAATGTGACAAGACATGAAAACTAACTATAAATATTATTAGGCAACAGCCTATCATACAGAAACTCATAGTAAATTCTTCGTATTGTTTAAATTAGCAGCCATCCTTACTATTTCTTTTATGAATTTGGTAACTGCTATAATTTTTTATTGTTCGACTAAGCTTTTCGTCATTACTGACATCTTCAGGTCTTAAACAACAACAGGTTGTTGTTTAAGACCTGAAGATGTCAGTCATGACGAAAAGCTTAGTCGAACAATAAAAAATTATAGCAGTTAGCAAATTCATAAAAGAAATAATCATAGTAAATTGTTTGGAATTACCTTCCTTATTGTTTATTAGCCTTTGTCGTGCAGTAATACATGATGATCTAAATTTCCCGCTTTGTAGATCTCTAATACTTTTCATTTCTGTTCTCCAACTACTTGCCTCTGACCTTCCGTCTTCTAGTTTAAAACAGTTAGAAATAATTATTTCGCAATCTGTCTCTATAGAACATCTACGTAGTTAATAAATACTGGCTCTAAATCTTTGTAAGTCTACCGATTTTTGAAACTTTTTTAGTAAGATCAATAAGCTAAATTGTGTTCAAAGTTTTCAAATTTAATTATTATTACTTTCACAAAAATAAATAGTTTTTATTTACTGACTAAAACGACAATATTGACGAAAGGATATGTGTACGTTTAGCTATCAAGATGTTTACTAAGTTTAAAAATAAATATAAATAAACTTAAAAATTTAATAAGATTATCTTTAAAAATGCACATTGTAGTCATCACGATCACAAGCAATTTTTAATTCTGAACTAAGTACGTGTTTAAGTGTATTCTCGTAACGAATAATGTATAAACGTATACACACCTGTGGAAAATGTCAGAAGAAGTAAAAATTAGGTGAACTGCATTATTTACCTAATTGGGTATCAAAAATGTATCTCAAAGATATGCTCATACGTAACATTTGGTGTCCTGAGATCGTATTAAGGTGAAACCTATCGTTCACGTAAAATTCATGAAACTACTTTAGTTCGGCATGGATCAACACGTTAATATTTCAATGTGGTCGGGCCATGTGTGTATATGTGATAGGCTAAACGTATATCTTACGTTTAAGTAGAATTTACAATCGCAATGTTAAAGTTCACCTTAATTAGACGTTTCAAAAACGTCTTCACTTACATAGTAATTTTATTTATATGTAACGGACAACTCTCGATGCCATTGTTTTTCAAGACTTTGTATTAGATCATTATTTTAATTGGCTTACAGGTAGAATGATGAATTTGCTTGAAATAGTTTACGTTTATAATTTGAATATTCCGTCAATATGTACAGTTTATACATATATATAATATATAATGTACATAGTATAATTATATAGCCATAAAACTTTTTCGTTTTTCCATTATTATCTCTCTATACTTAGACAGATAATATATTTTGTATGATATATAAAACTGTCTTATCATCTCGTAATAGAAAACTTTTTTAATTTAATATTAAAGGCTTCAATTGAAAATTTTGAATCCAGGTTGGTAAAATTTAGAATAAGCCAACATTCCAGTTCACAATAGTTACACAAATTTAATGCTGAAAATGTTGTCTTCTGCATTAAATAATGAGTTACTGTTTTTTACTATAAAAGTTACAACTAATAATAGTATACTAAAACATTTAGACGGATTAAGCACACGCCTGTGGAAAATAAAACAGACGTTTACAAGTTATCCTGTAATGACTGTAATTTTCTTTATATTGGTCACTTGGGGAGATGTTTTCTTAAACGTTCCGTTAAACATACACCCAACAACTAAAACTTTTTAATGAAGAAAGTTGTGTTAGTGGTTAAAATCACAAGCAGAATGATCACTGTTGCACACCACTATATAAAAATTATTCCGATTAGCGCTTTCAAGCTTCACAGCTCATCGTCAGATCGGAATTCTGTGACGATCTGACGATGAGCTGTGAAGCTTGAAAGCGCTAATCGTGATAATTTTTATACAGTGGTATGCAACAGTGATCATTCTGCTTGTAAAATTTTTAACTCCATCAACGTAAAATCTAACTATACCAGCCGATTGGTCTACACAATTAAAAATACACCGATTTCAGATCTAATCAGGAAGTACCATACATGTATGGAAAGGATCGAATCATGAACGCCTTGGAAGAGTTTGACATTTATGGAGCACATACAAACATAAGCAGTCGCAGTTTTGTATTGAATGAGCAGCTAAATTTTAAATCCGATTCGCTATACGGTTACAGCCTTGAACCTGCTTTATCAGATATAGACACACAACCGCTCAGTGATCGACCAAACGTGATAGGGTGCACAGTAGGGGAACGAAAATGGCCTTTTTTTAATTTTTTGTTTTGTTTAGTTTTGTAATAGTGGGGAAAAGTTGCCTTTTAGGTTCAAAAAGAAGAAAAAAAAATTTGGTTGCTATACTACAACATCTTGAGGTGCCGCAAAGAGCTTAAAATTTGTAAGAAAATTACAAAAATTGAAAAATTATAAAGTTTGATAGATAATTTTTTATGGTTTTCTCGTAAATATAATGTTACAAAAGATAGTTGTAAATACATATATAAGCATTAAAATTGGAAAAAATTATTAATTACAAAATATAATAATATTAAAAAAATATTTTTTAATGTCAAAAAGTTTGTATTTTTGCTAATTTGAAACTTTTGCGAACATTTTGGTTGTTACAAATAGTAGTAAATAAGGTTGAAATAAAAGCTCGTCAAATCAATTATATATTTTTTTTATTAGAGCACACGTAAAAAAATATCATAGTACACTTTTAAAGACATTGAAAGTTCATTTTTCATGATTTAAAAAACCCTTAATAATTACAAATGTTACAGCTGCAAAATGTTTGTTTCTACTTCATTGACACATTTAACTGTTTTTTTTGTATCAAATTTTGGCATGTTCTCACGTGAGTCAATTTTTGCTCTTATATATCCTTCTCTTGCGATTGAACCACAGACATTTTGAGCCGATTCGGTCACCAGTTTCACAGCTCTTTCCACTGCTTGCGTGTGACAAGGAAGCCAGGGAAAGTCGATAAGCGGGTCCACTTTACTATTTGGTTGAGCTTCAGATGTCTTCCGTATAAAGTCTTTGAGAGAGTCAATGGAAACATGTTTTACCAAGGGGGGTTCAGTTACGTCATTTTCAGCCCATGAGATCATGTCGATGTAATCCTTTGCGTCAAAGTTTATCTTTGGATCTTTAAAGTTCCTGACTCCGCCTCTACTTTCTGTTCTTGCTTTTAAAACACGTCGTAAACCAAGTTCTCTTACATTTTTGCGCTGATCACATAGCATGGACAAAAGGAGATTTTCTGCAGCAGCAAAGTACCCATTTCTTTGAATAACCGGGTCTAGAACGTTCTTGAAATCATCAGAGAGATAGCATGAATATGAGATAAGCTTAAACAGATGTTTGGAACCATAAGTACATGAAGCTTTTAACTTAATGTTAAACCACACAGGTGCATACACTTTCACAATGTACTCAGCCAGAGTCTTAAGGTTTTCAGTTGGATTTTCAGTTGCCACATACAATCTAAGTATACGGTTTGCTAATGTAAGCCACCTGGAGTGAGCAAGTTTTCCAGGTTTTCTTAAAGATAAATCTAGTGAGCAATTTCCACTTGATACAGCGATACACATATCCAATAAATACTTCTGATCTGTACTTAAATCATTTATGTTCTCCAAAAGAGGAAGGTTATTTTCAATTGGCAAGAAAGTAACCACAGGAAGATTAGCACAGTTTTCCAGCTGCTGACCTATTTCGCCTTTAAACTCATTGGGTCCCTTCGTTTTACCATCTAAATGACAAAAAAGATGTCGCAAAGGTAGCTCATTTCCATGGAACAAACAAACTAACCATTGTAAAGGTCTTCCTATTTCATTTTCCATCAAAGAAATCACACCATTATTATGTCCAGTGTTTACAACGGTTCCATCACACCCAATAGCAGTAAAGTTCAAAAGTTGTTCGTTGTGTTCTCTATCTTCAAGAAACTCCTGTATACTGTCTGCTATGCCTTTCCAGTGCCAGATTTAGGTGTTACGTGGCCTAAAAACTTCGAGTTTGGTTCCTCTATTAGTGAAACGTGCTCTTCTGAAATAACTTTTTTGTACAACTTAATTCCTTTCTTTTCTTGAAGAATTGTTTTGTCTCTTCTTCCATCAAAAAACAATGCAATAGTTAAACTGTTTTTATCTTTCTATTCATATTAAAACGCCTATTTGAAACTTTTATTGCATAATCGAGACACATAAAATTCTTTGAAAAAGTTACAAAAAGTGTGTTTTTATAAAACTTTACCGCTCTTGCGGCACCTCAAGACATAATCCAAAAAGTTAAAAAAAAATTGTGTCTTTTTTATATAAAAACTGCTTTTTTGACTGTATTTGAAATTTAAAAAAAATGTTTGACAACTTCTTAAAAAAACTTAAAAATGTAGCGAAAATTGCAATTTTATGAAAATTTATCGTCCTTGCGGCACCTCAAAACGTGCTCCAATATTTTTCGTATTTTTTTGTTATCTTATTTACACCAAAAAGCAACTTTTCCGCACTATTACAAATTAAAAATCCAAACTTGATTTTTTTCGTTCCACCCTAGTGCACAGCCATTAAGGCATAAGACATATCTACATAAGACATATTTTTACTATCTGATCAAGTGTTTGCTTTGAACTGTCAACAAGAAGTCACAAGGCGAACTAAAAGATAACTTTATTACAGGTAATTTGTACTTGTAAGTGACTTGTATAATAGATAAAACATGCATGCTAGAACTTTTTGGTTTTTGTACGCCGTTGGTGCACAAATATAAACTATCTAATGCGGTTACAATCAATAACATAGTTTGTTAACTAGCGGACAGATTCGCCAGATGTTAAAAATTGACGGATTGTTTGTGAAGCATTGACACCTCTTTAAGACCTTAAATGTTTCAACACCTCTTTAACACGTACGATGCGAAATAAATTTGCATTTTATTTAATTTCTAATTGTATTTCACGAAAATTTAGCTTGGTAAGTTGGCGTGTGTGTACGTGAGTGAGTTAGAGAGAGAGAGAGAGAGAGAGTGGGAGAGAGAGAGAGAGAGAGAGAGAGAGAGAGTGTGTGTGTTCTGTTTCTGACTAACAGTCGTACTATCAGTTTTAATGGGTTATGTTTTACTTTGAACGTAGTGTTAGTCTAAAGTGACGTCATTAATAATAAACAACATAATTTGTTTTATGCAGTAAAATCGTCTGCACAAATTATCTATCACAAATTGTTCAGCTACATTTCAAAAGTTACCTGCGATGAATACTGTGCAAATGTTTATAAACAAATCTATTTTTACAGCAGAAAAAAAATATATAGTTAGTGAAAACCCGTATATTCTAAACACAACCGTCTAACATAGCAAGGTTTGTTTGCAAACACGTAGGCCTAACTAATATGTCGTTGTTTACATCATATCTAAAATGGGGTTTCCTTGTAATTGTGTATTTTCAGTACATTTCAAGCACTATTCAGACACAGTGCTGCACTTATTGGATAATACTGAATGAAAATACACTCACACATACACACACACACATAATAAAATATTAGTAAATAATTATAAGTTATAATAATGAACATGTATAATGAAGCTATATATATTGTTGTTATCACACTCAGTTTTTGAGGTTTACTGCCATGAGTAGAGGTATACAGACTAAGTTCATGTAATCACCGTACAAATGAGACTATCTCGAGTATTTACGATTTCCAAATAGCAAATTCTGAATTGTTTACTGTACCTGTCTGTGATGTGTGATTACCCAGACGTATAGTAATCAATTGCAATATGAAGATTTTGTATTTATTATCTTTGATGTTCTTCTTTTGTCGTTTGTATATGAAAAGATTTCTAATAATATTGTACACATAACAAAATAGAGGGCCATCTTTCAATTTCCACTACTCACATGCGCACGTTCAGTGGATTTCAGCTTAAAATACATACATCGGTAGCAAGCATTACTAGTTGCGATAAGAGGCAAACACTCTTCCACACATCAAGTAGGAAAGACAACTGGAATAACATCCTATCGGTTGGCTTTTGGAGCTGCGTGAGCGCAATTTTGAGATCTGGAGATCCCGCCTCCCCTTTCTTAAAAAAAATCGAATTTCAAAACATTTTATAATATTAATAGATACTAAATAATTACATTCATACTACCTTTACGTTACGATTTGTAGTTACTTGGAAGTTATTAAGCTGACACCGTGGAAAATAGTAATTTTAACTAAATTGTCTTTGTAGATAAATTTATGAATACAGGATAAGTGTCTAAGGAATACTGTCAGCTAACGATTGAAACCGAACGTATGATTGATATTTTTCCCCATTTTCCTTCGCCACTTTCTTTCTTTCGCTTCTCGTTGTCTGTTTGCCCCATCGATCCTTCTTTTCATACAAATATTTTTTACCAATCTGTGGCGCTACCATACCAAACGACTCACTACTCACTATATCGTACAAATGTTAGTCTTTCACATCATACATGACACTACTAAATGGTAACAGTGTGTCTGTTTTTCGTACTACTTGATACGTAATTTTACACTGTTACACACCACTGTATATAAAGTTTTTTTAACAATTACCGCTTTCGAGCGTTTTACTTCATCATCAGATCGGAAATATAAATAATAACAACAAGACAATTGCTTTATACTTCTACTTGCCCAACGATGGTGTACACACTTTTGTAAACATGAGCTGAGGTAAACCCCCTTTTCTTCTGGCTACTAACGGACATGTTGTTATTGTCTATTTCCTATTTGATGATGAAAGCGCTAATCAGGAATTTTTTATACAGTATAGTGGTGTGCAGCAGTGTAATTTTCTTTGTTATTAAATACACTAACATACCTGTAATTTAACACAATAATTAAACGTAATTTTGTAGCAAGAAACAAATGTGTATTTCTAAAAACAATAACTAGTGGTGTAACGAAAAATACAATTCATAACAATAGGTAGGTACTAAAAAGAAATGAATATTTTTGTTTCAGATTGAAGCAATGAAAAAAAACCATAATTTGATAAATTAAGAATATAAAAAAAGTTAATAAAATCTTTTTCAAATTATATAATTCGTCAGTATAGAAAACAATTATCCAACGCATTTATTTTTATTTCAGATCGTAGGGGAATAAAATAATTGTAAAAAATATGTTTTTACATTTTTCGTGTAGTTTTAAGGTTCTCTGTGTTTATGGTGATAAAATTAAGTAGCGTTTTAGCTACAATTATACATTAAAAATTTTAAACATTACCAGAAAATAAATTTAGTCTTTAAGTATAAATCTAATTCAACTGTCGTTAGAACCGTTTTCATAAAAGAACGGTAGACTCTGTGACCCAGGAATGTTTAGCCATATAAGAACACAGAATATAGCTGCCAGACAGAATAAGCTGAGGTAAGGTCTTTCCATAGCATGCGATTTCGTGTGAAAACAGGTGAATAGCACGATGTCGGTGCTCCCCCTTGTAAAGTGCTTGTAAAAGATAGCGTTATCTGTTGCTGCCTTAAGCTGGATGCGTAATTTATGCATTCGGAGGACAGCGTTCACATCGAAACACCTGGACCACCGCAGACTTCGCATTAAATTACCATCTTTGTTCGTAAATTTAAATACAAGACGACTGCACATGCATATATAAAATCACCGAGACAGCTGTTATTTTAATACAATGTATTTATTATTGTGTCCAATGTCAATGTAACGGACAACTGTATATGTCTTATGTATTTCTTTACAGTTAGTTCTCCTTGAGTGCTGTTTTAGCTACTCTTACTTAAATGTTAATGACTAATACTGTGTTTGTCGATTGCAACTTCTATTTTCTTGGAGATTAATGTAATTGTGTAAAATATGCAGCTAATACATTTAAATTAAATTAATTTTCCAAATAGGCCTATTGAAGCATGAATATTTGAGAATTGAAAATCTAGTTTCCATTTAAACGTTAATTTGATTAACATAAATTTAAAAAACGGCTTAAAAGAGTCAAACTTTATAACTAGTCACGTTCAATAGAGACCGGTGAATGAAATTAATACAATCCTGAAATATGTACATATTCCATTTCATTCAGAAATACTCTATCCGAGCTCTTCGTTCTGGATAGACGAGACTCCGGGTACCGTAAACATACTTGAAGTCAGAACGTCTGTGCTGTGTGACGACGCCCCACATGCAGCCAAACTTAGTTGCCGTGGTGAACACCGTCTTCTAGGTAAGCGATTGCTGTCTCATGATGATGCCATCGATTAGCCAGCGGGAGAAATGAGAGTGCTTTTCCTAGGATCCTGCTAAGAAAAATTAGATACACTATTAACCCTCTTTCACAGAAGTAGGTCTATTTATGAATGATTTCCTAATGCGTACCAACGTATTGTTACGCCTATGCTGCGTGACATGTACAACATAGCTGTGACCCCCCGGTTTACGATGTCAACTAAGAAGCAATTCCTAAGGCACTAGACTTTTCTACGCTTTCCAGTGGCTAGTAGATTATTTTCCACTCATCGAGAACAGTATTGTTACCTAATGCAGAAAAGTGTTACATAATACGGAACGTTATACAAGTTCCAGTGGAATCCGGCTGTAATGTGGGTGAGTACGTGATTCTCAACGCGTTAGCTAGACTGTGACAGAAATCGCGCGGCCGCGCGCACTGTGTCAGGGCCGCAATGAATTATGCTCTAATGTTTTCCTTTATTGTTAGCGTGTAGTATGGATGTTTCTGGTTTTTCGGCGCGGTATAAATACAAGTACTGAGCGACGTTCAGTTTAGTTTGAGTTGCGAGTTATTGTCGGGCGATTACACAGTGCGTTCGAGTGGCGACTACACAGTGCAGTTCGAAATATTGTGGCGAAGTGTTATGTGTTTTATTATCGTGCGGGACAATTGTAATACAATTGTGTTTTATATTACTTGACATTTTATTGCGTGTGAATAATATTTATTTCATTTGTTGTAAGAGACTATCTTGTTGATCACAAACTTTCTAATTGTGATAATTAAAGGTGGTGGTTAGTGACTTAATTGGTGTCTTGTATTTTGTTTTCCACTGTATCGTACGACGATCAAAGAGACGGTCGTAACAGTGTATTAGAACATTCCCGCAACCTTGCGTAGCATAAGTAACGCGTTTTTTGAAAGCGGCCAGTTACTTATGAATTTTTGATTCAGTGTGCGTTATGTGACATTGGTTTTTATAAATTATTGTGTGTACACATCTGTAGACAGTAACTTGTTTATTGCTGCAGTATTAATTAGCGAATGTTTATTGCCGTTTAATATGTGTTGGACAATAGTAAACTTTAAGAATTGTTGAATATGAATGCCTTTGTATACTGAAACTGATACTGAATTGGTATTTATTATTCAATTTTAATTTATTTTAGTCAAGTCATTTTACTTACCAATCATTTTTATCCATCAGTAACCTTCAACCAATACATTTCAGACATCAAACAAAGTACTTTAAATTACCTATTCCATTAGTTCCTCCGGTGCAGTATTGTGATTCTGTGTTAAAATTTTTGTTTTGCAACTCACGTAAAGACCAATTAAATAAAATATTGTCCACTTACAAAGTAATACTAACGGCAATTATATGTGTTGAAATAATTATAAAATACTATACAAAAACAACCTTCGTAGGAGACTTCAAACTAGTAGGACGCATATTTTCGATGTCACTCTGCGGGTCTGAAAGTACTAAACGCAAGTAAATTTGCTAGCATTCAAAGATTCAAAACTTGTTGTCAGTACGTATGTACGTATGTCAATACTGTAAGTACAAGTATGCCAAACTTCAAAAGAGAGTTGAACTGAATTGAATGGCAGAGAAATAACTAAACATTTGGTATATTCGTTTCTATAAGTAAGTCAACTGTTAAAAATTGGACAAGTAATAAACAACCTGTTTACGATTATCCGAAGATCGTGTTGCAAAGCCAAATTAAATGACTCTACAATGGACAGATTGTGACATGAAAGGATTATTTATCATAATTGCTGACTAGAGAAATTAATGATTTCAGTCAGTTTTATTAAAAGAAATGTTTTCATGTAAATAGTTGTTGAATTATGTTTTTAGACGGGTGGTGATTTTATTTCTTTCACTACGTTTGGAGTAGACTGAATTTTAATTCTGATACCCTTTAACCACAAGTTGGCCACCTAACAGCTTATAATGCCTTACTTACTTGTTAATAACCAGCTGTATATTCTGTTTTTCTGTACATAAGGATGTAGTGCTCATAAATTAATTACTCGTATTACAATGCACTAAACAATAGTTTGGTCAGTTGATCAGGTCAACAGTGTCATTGCCGCAATGTAAGTTGTGTATCGTCAAAAATTGAAGGCGTCTTGCTGAACATGTCTTGACTTAAAAAAACATTCTATCCCGTTATTTTGTTTGATTACCTAAAATTTGTTTTCTTTTATTGTAAAAATACAACTTTGAACACCACGCCAAAAGTAGAAATGAGAAAAACTGACTTTAAGAAACACTATTCACTTTTTAAATGTTTAACAAATTCTTCAGATGTAAGAGAATTCTCTGCAATTTGTAAGGAAACGTTAATATATTTCGATAATATCACTTTGACACGTGCCGTGCTAATTGAGTTTGCTTCTAATTGAAGTTAAAGTTTAATTCGACAAGATACACGTTAATTAAGGGACTTACTTGCTGCATGTGTGAGGTTTCCGAGAAACTGTCGCATTGATACGTACGTTACAGCTGCAGCTCACACAACTACCTTAGTTCAATACTACGTTGAGTGTACCTTGAATAGTACATTAGTTGAATAGTAAGTATTTTAAAGTGGTGATTAGGAATAGTGATTCATACAAAACGATGACATTCGTTGCGATGAATCACTCTGGAAGTTTATGTGTACAAACATTTGTTTTGTAACGACCTTGGTTAGCGTAAAAGAAAACGTAAACGAGTGTTAACCGTATATCCGAACATAAACTGCATAAAAGCTCAATCAACAAGATGACCTATGTAAACACGTAAGTACCATCTACACTTAAACAACATTACAAGATTTCTGCATTTCAAATTACCTCTGTTCTACTTGTGTATCACAGTTCTGCTTTCTACACGCAACTGTTTGTATGTATTTGTGCAAATATGCTATTTGATTTACAAATGTACGCGTAAAAACAAAGTGACTAATGACACTATCAACTAAAATAGTTTATTCTTCTACGTATAAATAAAAAACGTACTTTGATAAATTTTCTTATGTTTTATTGCGCACGTGTATGTTCCGCGTATATCTTCAGGTAGTCCTATATAGTAATCAAAGTTTGAATGATCCATGATACTTGTATTTATTATCTGTCATATGAATAGAACCAAAATAGATCGTATCAGTACGAACGATATTCTTTAACGTCTAGGGGAATAAATATATGAAAACAATCAATATCAATGTTGTATCAGCACAGTATATCTGTATGTTCTTAGGCTTTCGTGATATCTCAAATTGTCGCAAAATGACAACAGTGTAATTAACGTGAGACATTAGGTTCACAATGACCTGTAAGTGTTCGTGCGTGCTTACACACTTAGTGGTTTCACAGGACATAATATTGTGGGCATAACAAAATTAAGTTATTACGCTCAGTACAAGTAGCTGACACAAAACGCATAATTATTTGTACCCCAAATACTGTTTCTAAAACACCACGTTAAAATAAAACGTGAAATTGTGAAATTATAACTATGCAAGCCGTAGGTGATACTACATTAATTATATAACTATATTTCCTGAAATAACAAAACATTACGTTCCAAATTTGAAATGAAACAAATGTTTGCCTCTGAATTTAATACTTTTGTCTTTCCTTTATAATCATTAATACAATAAAAATTACGTCTAGTATTGCCGTAGTTTAATTTTTAAATTAATAAATAATAATGCAACTAGAGTCAAAGATGCAAACGTTATACGTCTGTAATTTTAGATAAGAAAATAATAGAAAATAATACACAGAATGTTATAAACTGAAATATTTAATAAAAATAACTAAAGATGTAACTAATAAAGTGTAAAAACAAATTGATAACACAGTACAAACGACTTAAATATACATCATGTAGATAATAAATACAAACTAATAATGGACAATCCTTGCCCCTAAGTTAAAATATTCTGGTTAAATTACGCAAAATAGAAAAAAAGACATTTAGATCTCTAATAAAAACAAAAACTTCACCAATTACAAAATATCTATACTTATTTCAAGGCTTTTAAAATAACAACTACAATATACATAAAATTTAAACAAATACTACCATCTTACCCAAATTCTTGATAAATTTGAAATTAATAAAATTTCAAAATTATTTTCCTTTGATATATCAAACATGTATACAGACATCCCAATTAAAGTGATTAATGATAAAGTAAAAAACATTAATTTATTTTGAAATTTATTAAATCACCAATATTTTAATAATATTCTAAACTAAAATTATATTATGTAAAATATTAATATTTATCAACAAAAAGGTGGACTATTAGCCTACTCGCACCATCTTTTCAAAACTATTTCAACAAGGTTTGTACCTAATATTATTGAAAATCTACACCCTGTAATTCTTCATTATAGGTATATAGAACACACACTCTACACATTTCAAAATAATGGCCATAACATCAATAACATTTTTTATTTAATTGATAAACTCCATAAAATATAAACGCCATTATAGTATATAAATCAGAAAATAAATTAATTTTTTAGATATTACTATTATAAACAACCACTATAAATTTGAACACACTATAGTCAGGAAACCTACTCAATCCTGTTTAATTGTTCCTAAAACGTCAGTTCCTCCTCAGTATAAATCTATTGCATTTAATTCCTTGATATATATTAATAATAGGTGTAGAATGAACTATATTGCTTTACGTGGATTAGAAAAATAAAAAACATTATTTATAATATTTTAATGCAAATTGAATATAGCCCAAAATAATTGATAACATATAACACAGAATTAATAAAAAAATCCTAAATATTCTCTTAATTGAATAATCAGAACAGCATACATATTACTTTTATATATACAGGCACTATAGGTCATAAAATTTAAAAATTATTCAGGACAGGAGGGAGCCGAGAACACTTTTCAGATGGAGTGCTGCAGTGTCTCGTCTCTAAAAATGTACACAGTTGTCTTCTCAGGCAAGAGGTCCTCTCCGTCAGAAAGGTAGCGATTAAACAAAGGTAGCAGTCTTGGAGCTGGACTTCCCGGAGTTTATATAAAAGCCATCGTGCCATCCGCTGTCAGAGTCTGTTTCCACATCTAGGAAACAGCCTGAGGTCTGTTCTTTTTGACACCCGCCGTCCGCAATGAATTTCAGGAGCCTCATTAGCTCATTAATGGTAGACTGTTTTATAAATAAACCGAAATACTCGAGGACCAGAATGTCACAGTTTAAAAGATGATCTCGTAAATGGTGTTGCACCAGTCGCTCGTGCACATTTTACGTAAGAGAGATGGGCCGGAGGTTGCAATATGGGAAGCATACTTTCCCTACTTCAGTATCACTATGATGGTAGCCTTAACCACGCATTGAATAATTTAACCAAAAACGAGATTCCAGGATCCGGAAGATGACGTAGAGTGATGTTTGAAACACCGCCTGGACCTGGAGCTTTACCTTTTTCAAGGATTTACCTGCACGCGGGTGTTCGCAGGAGGGACCGCGGAAGGCGAAGGATTCTGAACCTTCGGTTCTAGTACCAAGATGAATGCTACTGGTGGCGTCTCTGCATCAGAAGATGCGGATGCACATTTCTTCGCCTTAAATGCAGGGCCTGGTTGGAGGTGTAGTGGGCTGGATCAGTGCAGGTGTTGCCTTCGACTTCGGGGTTACCTGGGTTTCAGTTTTGGCAGTCTGTGAATTCGTTGTAGCGGGCTTACTGACTTCAGGATGGCTCAACGGCGGGAGGGCCCCTGCGACTATTGCTTTAGAAGCTCTGCCTTGTACACCAGGTAGCTAGAGTTGATTGCTGCATGGTCTTGGCCACAATTAATGCAGCGAAATTGTTTCTTGTCAACCACAGTGCTTCTTGAGAGATACTCTTGAGAGTGTCGCAAACCAGCCGGAGTACAGCGAAAGACGTCTGTATGATCCGGGGCGTTGGCACCGAAGGCCCTTAGCTAGTTTTCCTGGGGCAAGCTTTGGAACCCAAAGACCCTTGTCAGAGTAAAGCACTTACTACCTGCCTTGCCCTTCTAAACATGTTACGGACCAACGGTAAGGCCACCTGGTGGTAGAAGAAGTCTACAGGTCGCGAAGATCGGTTAGGATTTCTTGATTTGTGTGTGAGTCACGACTCCTGAAGACAACAGATAGGGGCTTCACGTGTTGATGAGGAAAGGTGAGATACTATTTGGTAGAGGCTTGCAGGAAGATTTCAACAATGCAGTGACTCCGACTTGTCGACTTGTCGAACGACAACCTTGTCCGAACCAATAGAGGGGTTGTACCAACGGTCCAGCAGTAGCGGGGATACGAAGCCAGAGCCTCTTCCCTACCAGAACGGTAGGTATTTTGTAAAGGCGACTTTCGACTGACGTATCCCCCCATTGAGTCACGATGATTTCCCAACAGCAAAGCAGCCGCAAACCAGCCGGAGGACAGAGACAGACATCGGTATGATCCGAGGCGTTGGCACCGACGACACTGAGCTAGTTTTGTTCCGGGGGCAAGACTTGGACGCTGACTTGCCGGCTGGATCCCGGGTCCCCTGCCGGCGATCTCAATGAGTATGTGGCTCAGCGTGAGGGTTGTGTAGATGATCTTTTTGGCGACGCGTTCCGAACTTCTAGTAGAGCTCCCGTCGCTAGGACCACGAAGTGTTTGGAAACACTCGTAGATGTGGCCTGCTACCGGCCGTGGGCGTAGGGGTTCAATTAGACATAGTCTACTTCAGCGTGCACAGATGAGTGTAGGCTGAAGACGCTACTGAGAAGATTGCACTGGAAGCAGGCACATCAGCGGTAAAACTTTCTGGAAAGTGTCCGTGTAGTGGCGCTTAGGGATTTTCTGATGGTCTGTATCGAAGTAGGTTAGTGGGCTTTGCAGGCCTGGCGAGAGAGAGACTGGAGCTTTTGCTTACTGGTCTTTGCCCTACACAGGGATCGCGTAGATTACCATCGGTGCCACATACGTGGTGATGATGAATTTGCCTAGGTGGTGGGTCATAAAATTGCTGAAGAGCAGGGGTTGGAATTGGTACAGATGCTGTGTAGTCTTGCGGGCTAATTACTCGGAATGTGTTCGTAAGTTAAGACCTAGTGGTATTTCCAGATGTTTACCTTAAATACCCTTGTACTGAGGGAAACCACTGGTATATGGTCTCATTTGGTGGGGCCGAAAAGTATAGTATATAATAGCATACTATATTTTGTACTTTACAGTTTTGTTTGAATTTTTATCATTTCCCCGAAAAGCGACCGTGTAGCTTTGTTACGTAACAAGCCGGAGAAACTACTGACTCTCGTCACCTAATTTCAGAATTGAAGGCTTTAAGAGCCCCTAGTACATCCCTGAAATGGATCTTTATACATGTATATTTCTGATTAAGACAGTACCTGAACCGTGTTAGTATTTTTCGAAAGGTGATGAACACTCACTGTTACGTGATAAATATATGACATGGTTTCAGTACTCCTACAATACAACTTTAACTCCCACACGTTTCAAAATTTAAAAACTGTTCTTTATAGATGCAAATTAATATTACAATAAGGTTCGGCTTCAGCTTAATCCATTCCGGGATTTAAAAAAATTATTAATGAGCAATGAGTAACATTGAATCTTTTTAACACAACGCTCTCAGTTTTTTATAATACAAGCGGACACGTGAAATACAGAAACATATGTTGCATTAAGTTATGTAACTAACTCATTATGTTAAATATTAATTATTTTTAAAAGAGCGACATGTTGAGCAGTCAATTATTGCGTGAATATTTCTTGAACTCTTAGTTCAACCCACTGAATACAGACTGGCGGTTATTTCTGAACTAAAACTTACTATAAACGTAATTTATTTACACCTAATTTATTCGTTCTATCACTATCATTAAAAGAGAGAGAGAGAGAGAGAGAGAGAGAGAGAGAGAGAGAGAGAGAGACAGACAGACAGACTGAGAGCGAGAAGAGTGCTGTCCTCATGGAATAAATAACAACACATAACCCTGTGATGACTGATACTTTTATGGATAACATACGTGTACCCTATATGTAAAATAATCTTTTTCTTTACAAGAACGAAATAAACAAAAGTTATTCCTGTATAAGTCAATCTGAAATTTAACAACATTACATCTTTTGAATAAAATTAAACTATAATATTATTTACTGGGTTTATATAAAAACTAAGTGCGAAAATAATTAGTGATTTTTATAGCAATGCAATTTTTACAGTAACAAAACTACAAAAATAATATTTTATCTGAGTACACGTAAAATAATTCGTGTGATAAAAATGCCCATATTCTAAGCTAAATATTATTTGCTATGACATCAAATATTATTTAGTATTTAATGGCGTTACTTCAAAGTGTTTTCATTCACTGTCACACTATCACACACACTAAATTTGTACCGGGACACGGCTAATTAGCACAGACTGAATTCTCACCGAATGTCACAACTGCCTTACTTCTACACTTAATTAAAAAAATAGTCCTATAAACGATTTAGCCGGTTACCATTTAATCTACCGTTATTGAACTTTAGTTATGGCATAAAATAAAATCGCATTGTGATCAATGTACCACTTTGTGTGTGTCCGTGCGTAAGTATAATTTCTCAACCGCACTAATTATAGTTCCACTTTGTGGATATCGAGTTCCTTTCTTAAGTAAGACTATTCTTTTGTAACGTTACGCACACACACATACACACACAGTAGGAGAAAAACTGTGATTCTAAAGACAACGGTAGACAGTAATCACAACCGGTAGTCACGAAGTTTGTGAGATTCCACTTTATAAACTATTTGATGAAAACATTATAACTTATTTACTTCTGCAAAACTTCATCTGTATACACTAAATAATGATAATGGAAACGAATCTCCGGATCAGATCTCAGTCAATGCACGCCCATCGAAACCTAAACCAGAGAGGTTTTAAGGAGCACAAATAAGAGGAAATTAATAGAAGCTATTAGAAAGATGAAATAAAATTGGGATAGTCATATCTTGAAAAAAAGACTGCGTATAGAAATTAACAATAAAAGGAATAAATGCAGGGATGAGAAAGACTTGGAGGAAGAAAAAGGTATTGTATGCAGGTGGATTTGATAATGGGCAGAAATTACAGCAGTGTCGAAGGAATAGAAGAGTGGAAAGAACTGTTCATCTGAAACCTATGTTTAGACATTGGTCATAATTAATATAAACGCAAAAATACAAAGTTCACACATAGAGAACAAACGTTTTCATTAACACGTGGTCGTTTTTAAATTACGAAGTTAGTTTAATATTATAACCTAGAGTTGAACGAAATTCTTTTAGGACTTAAAGACGTCCTGTTCTATGACTAAGAAGTTTTCCCCGCATGCAATAATCTTTTGCTAAGACTGAAACGATTTCAGTAAATCTGTAACTTTAGTCATGAAGTATCTGACAGAGTTAGTCATTTCACAATGTAATAATAGCCACAGGTATTCGTGAAGTGTACTTTGCGTAGCTCTGAAATAACAGTTACAAACGAATACATTGCGTACACAATTGTACAATTGTATAAATATAGGGTGTGATTGTGTGTGTGTGTGTGTGTGTGTGTGTGTGTGTGTGTGTGTGTGTGTGTGTGTGTGTGTGTGTGTGTGTGTGTGTGTGTGTGTGTGTGTGTGTGTGTGTGTGTGTGTGTGTGTGTGTGTGTGTGTGTGTGTGTGTGTGTGTGTGTGTGTGTGTGTGTGTGTTCGTAAAAGATGTGATATTTACGTTTGTTGTTAGGCCAGCGACACGTTTACAACGAAAGAAGGAAAATTATAACAAAATTGATTTTCTATTATAAACGAAGTAGAAGCGTTAAAATTGTTTTGAGAGTTTTGAATTACGAAGACTTAAAGTAATAATTTGTCTGCTTTTTTAATTTCTAAAACTTTATTTATGAGAGAGTAATTAATTTAGATCCTACTTCTGTTGACGTTGCATCCGTACAAATAATTAAGAACATATAAATACAAAACTAAAATAAAAATATTCTAGTAACATGTAAATTTGTTTAACTATAAATCAACATTCTTTAGCGGTAGAAGAGCAGTTTTTTCTGTCACTGACTATCAAAGATTCCGTCATACAAAATGTAACTTTTGCAGTGACTTATTTTGCACTAACAAGGGGGACATTGTGGCAGCGTTGTTAATGACAAAACTGGATTTCATGAGAACATAATGACCAAATATAAATCTGACAATCGAATAGATAAAAATTTATAGATTCAGACGAATTCGTGTTTTACAATAGAAAGAACAACCCAGGAAAATACTTTGGGTAAATATTTCTCCTTTCATTCTTATAACTTATGTTAAATACATATTAATATTTGTGTTAAAGAAGAGTATTATAGTGTGATATAATAGGCCTTTTGTACTTCATTTAGAGCGGACGGTTTTTCCAAAAACTATCGTCATATAAGATAAAACGCTGGCGGCTGATAGAATACTGCAGCTCTGAATCATTTTTATTTTTTACGTGCGTCTACGTGCTCACGTAGAGTGAGTTGCATTGTGGTGTGTGGGTTTGCGAGTTGTATCGTCGTGAAGGACATATATATCAATTGATCGCAACGGAAACGACTTCTGCGTCCGGACGTTGTAACATATCATCCCCTTTTGAGGATTCAATGGCAGAGAAAGTCGTATCCACGTTATGTTACAGGTCTGCGGGTTGCAGACCACTGCTCAGGCTATTCATCGGACCCTCTCCCCAACCTCCACCGATGAACGATAAAACACAACGAGAAAAATCGATATTGTGATATCACACTGCTCGACACATATTTCAGACTCCCACTGTAATGTACATTTCATTAGTGTGTTGTCACATTGCGACATTAACTTTTCACAATATTACAGAATCGAAGAATAATTTAAGCGTTGCATGCTCTGTTCATAGTGTATACAAATTTTTTAAATTGTGTTACACTAACGTGTGTACAGGGACAGCAATTGTTGTCCCTTCGTAGTCAATTGCCTCACTGAATTATTCCAAGAAATTCTTAACCCTTTCTGGGCACTGATTCGCCGTTGTCAAGATATTATTAAATTCAGACAAACTTTCCTTAATTTATTATATCAATTTCTAAAATAAATTCTTCATCCTGTAAACTTGTCTTACAGAAGTGTACTAAAATATACTTTCCTAGGAAACAAAGAACCGCATTATTCTTCCATTACGTGGTAGAAAAGTAAACTATTTTTAATGCACGTCCGAGTTCCATGCTCTCACAATTATAACTTATTGTGTAGCAAAACTACAACGCCTTGCATATTTCCAGTTTGTGTGACTATTGCACAACAAACAATCTTGTTGCCGATATACTACAACCAGGGTCGTTCACAGTTTGTTGCAATTTGAGTTTGTTTGCATTCCGCTGTATTTTATACTTTAAATAGACGATTTAGTTAAAATTTCAACTTTCTCTTATGCCTATCTAAAATGTTAGAGCATTATTTTTTTAATTTTTCATTTGTGTAATTTAACCGCTAAGAAATCTTAATTCTTTACCTATAAAAATAATATTTATAAGTTGGTTTATTGAATTTCAGTAGCTTTAGAGTCTACCCAGAAAGGGTAATCATTAGTATTAATGACTGATTAGAAATTACACACATGATGTGGTTCCAGTTAGGCATTTCCATTACAGTAAGTAGTGCAATAAATACAGTTTATACATTTCATATTGTTTTGAAATAGTCACCACGATTTAATAAAATCTGCTCACTAAATCACTCTGGTCGACACAGTACACTACCACTAGACTAAAGCTCCTTGGCTCATTGACCTATCGCAATAATTGGAATTTCGTCGTTTTGTCTCTTCTGTGAGTGATTACATTGAACTAACACGTAATGATAATTACGTAATTAAGTGATGAAGTAACACGTAATGAAATTCAACCTGACTCTTGAAGGAAATTACTTTATATTTTTTACATACGTATATATTATTATTAATTTTATATTCAATGTATAGCCTATCTTATAAGTTGTACAACCGAAATTCTTAAATACTCAAATATAAGTGCATGCGTCCTGAGTATTATGTTATAAATAATGTTAATAAAGGAGCGTATCAGAAACGGGACTCTACAATCTAAACGAGATTTTACTGCACTTACGAAAACACATCATCACCAACAACAAAGGAAGCTACTGTAATTAATATCAGCCGATGAGGATGCTCAACGAATGCCGCATAAGGAAACGCTTCTGATGCAACGCCAAAGTGTTTCGATAATATCACGTTGACACATACCGAGATCGCTTTTCTCAAAGTTCAATTCCGCAAGTTGTACTCTAATTAAGGAACTTGCATGCGCGTGATGTTTCTGGAAAATTGTCACACTGCCAGCATCGATACGCAAACCACATCTTGTATGTACTGCTTTCATCCTAACGTTAGTCGCACACAACTAAAGAGCAACGTTAATCATTACTGAAACCACGTTCACGTCATTAAAAGTAATATTGTTTTTACGTGTCAAACAGTTGCTGCGCTGGTGTGCCTGCGTGACCTTAAGGGACACTTTTTCTTAAAAGCCGATGAGTGTTAAGACATAAAGTAACAATGAGAATACTGCGTGTAAATTTAAAACCACAAATTGTGTGACCAAACGACTGGTCTACAACGCATTCAACATCACATGTACACAATAGCCTTTCATAAGAGCAGTTTATTATAAATTCTTATGAATTTGTAAATTACATTTAAAAACTGATAAAACTGCACTCTCAACGTCTCTTGAATTCACGTGGTAACGTCTATGTCTGTGTCTAATCTTATAGTATGATGCCAATTAAAACAACTCACCAGCATTAAATTCACGTCATGTGCATTTATAAAATTTTATTTTTGGAAACATAACAACTCGTGATAAAATAACAACAAAAATTATTTAAATTTTAGAAAATACAAGTAAATTTTTGTAGACTTTTACTTCATTAACGCAGGTTTGATTAATTATAGTTTGTTTTAAGACCCTGTTAATTTTCGTTATCCCCTTTCAATGAATATTATTTATGAACAGATGTACACGGACTGAGTTTTAAACGACCATACATGTAAAAATCTTTGTATCCAAGTTATTCTGCTCTTCCCTGTTTACAAATGTAATAAACATAGCCTTAAAATAATGGCAAGGAAGTTTTACATAAAAATAGATAGAAGATAAGTAATTATTTTATTCCTAAGTATTCGTTAACATTTTCTTAAGATGAGTTGGGTGAAATGTTTATTCTTTTTATTTTAAATGGAAAGATACACAGTTTGTTGACTCTGAATCATTGATAACGTTTTTGATCACGATGTGAAATTACAATATAGTCATGTGTATTGTTTTCAGGGCTCAGTTTCTGTAGTTTCTAAAATGTATTGTAAATTAGCTGTTTTATCTTTACTGGTATAAAGGCCTACTTACATTAAATTCAAAGATATTGTGAATGCAGTACAGGTAACGTAATAGTTCACCACAGTACAATAACGTATCAAGGTTTACGTGTCTTACAGTACATGGTTTTCAGTTAGTTATTCGATCGTAAATAATTATAGTTAAGCACTGCGTTTAAGTTACGCAGTTACTATCATATATTCTTAGCTGTTTTAATTTGGAAGGCCTATGTGCAGTAGGACACTGTACACATAGTTGGCCAACCCTGTTCCAGTGATACACGGAGCCGTAGATTTCTCAATCTCTTCCACAACGTGAGCATGTCTGCAAGTCATATTTACCTTCCGTAACAAATATACCCAGTTGCTCTTGAATATAGTTTGATATCAGCTTTGTAAAATTTACGTCAACTGACGTTTCTTCGTAAACCTATACTCAGGATTTGAAAAAGATATAAATTCTAGACATGTTCATTTGATCTTAATTAAGCAGTCAGTGAAAGTACACAGCGAAAAATTAAAGGAATATTAATTACATAGTCTGGTGTAGAGAAACTCATTGCCAAGAGTACGGCTGACTACTTTATACTTTGACAGTAACTGTCACTTAACAAAAACTTAAAAGTTGTTGCTACTTTGTTTGCTTTTGGCATTTTTTCTCTCAGTTAAGTCTATTTTTTTAGTCTCTGCCGGTTTGTTTTTCTTTTGTAATTCTCAAACAATTTCTTTTTTCTGTGATTTACATACGAACTTCGAGAAGATTTTTATGAAAAGCTGAATGACAAATTACATCTCCTGATTATAGATGGATCAGAGTTTTTATTAGAAGTAAAAATGAATGGGAAATGGCACACATTGAGTTCTATTATTAATTCTTCTTCTTCTTCTTCTTCTTCTTCTTCTTCTTCTTCTTCTTCTTCTTCTTCTTCTTCTTCTTCTTCTTCTTCTTCTTCTTCTTCTTCTTCTTCTTCTTCTTCTTCTTCTTCTTCTTAGCACTAAATTTGAAGCTACGGTTTCGACAAATTTCTCACCATTAATTAAAGCTAATGTGTGTTTACCGCCAGACGTTAGAACAGTGCTAAGCGCTGCTATTTCGTCCGGCGGATAACCCCAGACAAGGAAAAATCCACTGTTCCCGTAAATAGCTATAAATTCTCTTTTCTCTCACTACCACAAAAGTAAAACGCTTTTCAGCTCACTCTCTCATTGGCAGCTATATAACTTATGGGATTGTTTCGCCTTTAAACCGTCCTTATGTAGAAAAGAAAATAATTACGTTTTAATATATTGTTATGTAACAATCGAATGAAAATAGAGAAAATCAAAATAGCAATAAATTTTAGATAAAAGGTCATAGCACGAATAAAGTAAAGAAAAACTCATTGTAAATCCTCCTCCTCCTCCTCCTCCTCCTCCTCCTCCTCCTCCTCCTCCTCCTCCTCCTCCTCCTCCTCCTCCTCTTCACCTCAGGGTTTAAGCTTGTTCTGCCTTTAGTCCTGCCATCTTCTTCTGCGCCTATACACAATTTTCTGTGCGGTCTACAACTGATTAGAACCTACCTGTTTTGTTAGGAACCATCGCTCATCGTCTCTACATGCTGTTTCAACTGCGATGAGAATTGTCTTATCTTATCGTTCATACTGTATGTACGATACATAATGCGAATAAGAATTCGCTCCTTATTCTTAATTTTTTCGCGGAGGGAACAAACAAACTTTCACTCGCCTCAGGAAAGTCATTTCAGAGGCTTGTACACACTGAGTATCTTGATTCTGCGATGCCAACGTCCACACCCATAGTTTAGCACGGGCGCTGCCATTACCTTGTAATATTTCAACTTTGTCTCTCTTGTTGTTTTATTACGTTGCTTACAGGTTGTTATTTATGAAGTTTATTGGTAATGTCTATCTCGGTCTCATAACTAATATCACTCACTAGAAAGTTGAAATATGACACCTGTTTTATAGGTGGCTCATTTAACGCTAACTTCGAACCCACTGCCACTTTTCTTTGACAAAATACTGTCAAATAATATAATTCTTACATACAAGGTTCAAGCGGTGCATAAGATATTATAGGGTCATTCGCTGTGTTTTTTAAATTATCTGGACATTTAATAACAAGGACATTTCGAGATACACGCTAGCAATAATCGATTCTTTATCTCAGGGTCAATAGTAAAAATTAATTAAATATATAAAGTGTGAATTTTTTGGCTGCTACGAAAGGTTCCCTTAATTAATAACAAACAATATAGAGTACATTACAATATAATTTTAATACTTATGATCTAATGTGATATTATAAACTATTATTAATATTGAATAAAATGGCTTGCAAAATTTCGTTTCGTTATGGGGCGCAATGTATTCTGGTTATGACATGGCGTCACAAACATGGCCGCCTCGTGGTCAGTTAATGTGTATAAAATTGTCCCCAATGTATTTTAATAAAATATGTTCACTTTGTATTCACTACTTCTTATATACTGTTTTTTCTTTTCTTTATAAAACGTCCATCAGTGATTAATTGTAGTGTGAGTTATTGGTGTTACAAGTGATTGTTCATGTTGGATTACTAAAGTTGTTTGGTTAAGAAATTTGTAGAATACGTTACAATTCTTAGTTAAGTTTAGATAGGCTTCTTCTTGTTAATCACTTGATATTTTCTTATTTTCTTATTGGTAGTCGTTCATATTTAGTTAGATGACTTTTGTTAATAATTTCATTATTTTTCTGATTTTTTGTTTATAATTTATTCTTCTAATTTTGGATCCTGGTTTTAAAATTTGTTAAATAATATTCTTCTGCGAGCACTCCTTAACCGTATTCAATCGTGGTTAACAATCAAGTGTCTAATTTCTTCTTTTTGTCATAGAAACTGACCAAACCTTCTTGGATTCTTATTGGCCCATCAGGCAAAATTCAAATATTAGATGACCAAGACCCGTCAATTACATTAAATTTTGTAATTTGCCTATAACTTATTATTTTATCATTATACACTAATAGTTAATACAGTGTTTATGTGGTTAATAAGAATAAAATTACAAATCATTTGATACTAAACATGTCCTGGTTTAGTCCTGCAAAATTTAGTGTTTGGTGAATTTTCCATTTATCTTATTAAATAATTTATAATGATGGATGACAGTTAACTATGACCCCTTGATATTACATTATTTTAAATTGATTTGCTGGTAACATGAAACCTTTTAATACAAACAAAACTCTTAATGATACTCCTTATATTAACATTTATAATTTCCTACTTTAACTAATTGCACACTGTTAAACAATTGTTTGTGTGATAATTCCTACATCACTATTGTCAATCATGATTGACCACTTCTTAATCTAAATAATAGCACACTTTTCAACTGTAGTTTATGTGACTATTATTAGGCCACCTTTTATGTGTTTATTATCACTTATACCACTATAAGGGGTTGTGCCCCTTTTTCTCACTTTAATTTATAGTATGACAGATTTTTATTGGCCTATTATACCTATAGTTCACACACATTTTACATTATGAAATGGTTGAACTCTTTATTGTTTTATTAGGTTTATTTATTTAATGTTGATTATAGTTCTTTATTTTATTTTTATTGGTTTACTGCCCTATCTAACTGGGTAAAGTCTGGTTATATTGTTTTAGTCATAGTCAGGTCAATGGTTGATGTTGTTGAGTTATATTCGGTTCATTAATTATCTTCAAAATTTAATAATTTCTGTTTATTAGTTGTTGACTATAGTGTTTGGTTCCACCCTTGAATAGGGTTTCCGCGATTATTATTTATAATTATTCTTACAGCGTTCTGTTTCGTTACAATATTCAGCAAGAAAATTTTAAAATTCTAGCCATCTCCAGTATTAAAAACACAAAGTGTAACTAGAGTCACTAGATAGTATGAGAAAATCAAAACATTAATCAAAATTATTAAATCAATGTTTAGAGTGATACGACATTCAAATTACCTGATAATTTGAAAATGAAAATTTTACACGTTATTTATATAAACATTAAATGGTCACTGGGAAACACGACGAGAAAAAAAACAAACATAAAATTATATAATTTACCTTTAATTTCCGTCAAGTGACGTCTAGCGTAATTTGTGCTGGGTTACGCGTTTCAGGTCATATGACCCATCTTCAGACATTCACTCCAAAGGAGCTCGTTATATAATAAAATCCATATTAAAACAAACACATAATAAACAAATACATAAAATACAATGAATGAACATATTATAAACGTACTATTAACCGACACGGTGCACCGCGTGTAGCATATCAAGACTGTGTCGATGGGCACTGTTATCTAGTATTATCTTTAAGCGATCGCAGCGCGGTATCATACAGTGGGTTGGACCTGAAGTTAAGTTTATCATTGAGTATGTCTTCACATATATCGGGGTTATTATGACCTCTATATATCTCGAATTCTTAGAGTGCATCCATGTAACGGCCCTTACTACAATAATGTAGAGGTATAAGGTTAGCGTTGAAATTGGTATATGAATGATTGCTTGAAATTAGATGCCGTGTAAAATTAGATTTAATATTATCTAGGGAAATATCACCCCTGTTAAAGTGGCTGTGTGGTGTGTGTTCACGGAATCGTTTGATAAAAGGTCTACCCGTTTGGCCGATATAAAAACGGTCACAATCGTCGCATATAAGCTTATAAACAAATTACGCTAGACGCCACTTGACGGAAATTATAAGGTAAATTATATAATTATCATACAGTGACTTGGACCGCATTAATTATGTTCAAACATAAAAGTTTAGAAAGAAATGTCTGTAAAGATAATTGGATATGATTTTGAGATGTATAAAATGCATAGGATTCCAGATTTGATACTCAAAAAATAGTGCTTAGATAGACTGCATATATTTACATCAAAGTTGAATTCTTTATAAATTGAAACTTAAATTACTCTACAAGAATCCTACATTTAAATATTTCTTTACATTATTTCGTATTGTTCTTATATTATAATATATTTTAAGTAAAAACTCGGAAGAAAGTGTAATGTATAAGAATTACGTTTACAATTACTATACTGTTACGACATTACATAACAAGCTACGTGTTTATCGAATGTTCCAGAGGAATCCGGTTATAATGTTGAGTGCGTATGTGATTTCAACATGCGCTCGCGAGAATTATTTTGGAGTCGCCAGCCCCGCGCACTGTGTCAAGGCCGCAATCAATTGGTCCTAGTGTAGAGCTGATGCGTAGTGTTTTCTAGTAGACGCCTATTAGCGAATATTCTGGAACCTCGGCGGAGTATAAATACAAGTACTCTGCGACGTTCAGTTTCAGTTTGAGGTGCGAATTATTGGAGTGCGGCTTGTAGTATTGTGGCGAAGTGTTATGTGTTTTATAAACGTGCGGGACGATTGTAGTACAATTGTGTTTTAGATTAATAGACATTTTTATTGCGTGTGAACAATTTTTAATTGATTTGTTGTAAGAGACTATCTTGTTAATTACAAACCGTTTAATTGTGATAATTAAAGCTGCTGATGAGTGACTTAATCGGTGTCTTGTATTTTGTTTTCCACTGTACCGCACGACGATCAGTAGACCGTCGTAACAATATTTGTACTCCTAATAATTTTACAATTTAACGAATGTTGCGTACTATTATGAAACTTATCATTATATATTTTAATACTGATTATACTAGGTAAAAATAATATTAATTTATAACTTAGACGTTCGTTCATTCAATCAGTTATCATGCTGACATTTCAGTGAGTCTACCTTGTTTCCTGCCATAGTACGTGACAAGCAGCCTACATGTCCTCATAAACTCAGCAACTACGACTGATACCATACACTCGGTTTAACTCCACGCGTAAACAGTTGTGCCACTCTGTATTGCAAACGTCGCTGTCGTCTGAACACAGGGTACACAAAGATAAAGCAAAATTATAGGCTGACGCTCAGAACGCTTTGTAGTACTTGCTTCCCATGAATGCATACAGTTGACACAAACATTGCAGGGGTTACAGTGACTGCTTGTTTTTCCATTGCTAATTACGAGTCCTTCAGGAAAACGTCGCTACATGTAGGTCTATGCATTATGACTGCGAGGATTGACTAGTATTGAAATAATAGGTATGTAAAGACCTTATTGTGTATTAAGTAAACAAAAAATTAATTGAGAAACTAATAATTAACTGTACAGATCACAAAACTGACACAAACAAATTACTCTATTCAATGGGGATTTTTCTAGGGAATTGTAGAAAGTCTCCATGGATTTCCGTAATTCTTTTTTATTGTCTTCCTTAAAGCTTATAGAAAAAAGGTAAAAATGAATTTTTTGCCGCTTTTGAATTTAAGGGTAGCTTCCACCCCTTTCTCGAGGGTAAAAAGAAAAAAATTAAACTGACCCCAAAAATCGATATAAAATTAAATTCTAAATAAATAATACAGAATAAAGTGTTTTGAAAAAGTGCTTTGTTTTTTAGTTATTCAGACTTGAAAATTATGTGTTTTTTTTGCGAAAAATTCGATGTTTTTGGAGGGTTTCTCGTACTTCACTCGAAAACTATCAACTTTTTAAAAAATATATAAAAATCAAAATAAAAGCTAATTTAATAAGGAATAATTTGAACTTTGTTTCGTCTTTATATATTGAATCGTTATTGAGGTATGCTATAAACAACATGTCTACTCTTAATTTTTTAACTGAAGAAGCGAAACTAAACTTGATATTTATCAATGAAAACTAACGCAACTTGCAATGATATTATTACTAAATGAAAGCTCTTGAAATTTCCTATAAAATGGTAAGTCGATATTTTGGATATCTTAAAAAACAACGAAGTTACATAGCAAAATATTAAAATTCTTAATTTTTTTTAAATCAAAAATAAAATGGTCGCCATTTTGTCAGTTTTGCATATTGATGTAAGATATTGTAGATTTAGATTGTCTATTATATTAGGAACTTCCTCAAATTTTTTTTTCTGTATTATAGATTAGAAATGCGTACCGATTTCATAAATTTTAATTTTTTTGATTTCAGAGAAAATTTGCAGTTTTCAAAAAATATCTTAAAAACAAAGCGTTTTATCAAAAAATGGATATTGACCAAAAATATAGCTCATAATAAGGCGAATATTTTTGTTCTTATTTCATGTATTTTAAAGTATTTTTTGATAAGTTACAACTGTTACAAATTGTGTTTATAACATTTTATGATAAAATATTTTTGTTTCTAAGTACAATATCTTAGAAACAGTAAATTTTTTTACTATATTCCATCCTGAAAGTTGTAGCCCTTTTAGTTTTCTATAAAATGAATTTTTTTTTAATACTTTGTACTTTTAAAATTAACCGAGTTATGGTAAAAAATGTGAGCGCTCAACGATGATAAAATTCGGTAACTTCTTATTTTATCAACGGCTACTAAGTGGAAGTCGGAAATAAATAATAAATATGAAGTATTTTGTATATTATAGTTTGTGAGATAAAAATATTTTTTTTATTATTTGTTATTATTTCACGGAATTTGAATTTTAACCGCTTGAATCTGTACCCTCAAGCGGAAGAACCCGGTAGGCACACTGAGAAAAATATTATTGCAAAATTTGTAAATTCAAAATTTCTAGCTATTCATGCTGTCTATACTAGAAAGGAACACCGATAATGGAATTGTAATCAAAAGATTCTGAAAGATAACTGTTATTGTACCTAATACTTATTTATAATCTATGTTAAAAAGCGCTGCGCTCGAATTTTCGAAACTCTTTTGTATGGTTCCGGATGGAACCGAAACAAATAATAAATAATAATATATAAGTCTATATATTGCTTTGAAAGTGGTGTTGTTGTAAGTACGTTTATAACATTTATAGTGCAGTAATTTGCAGGATATGTAACTAGATATTTGACATTTGAATATGTACTTTGATATAAATTTTGTATAAAGTTGTACATTCATTTAAATGAATCTTTTATTCTTCGGAATCTGACCTCGGAATCGTTATAAGCGACCCAAAAAACCTATATATATCCATGTCGAAAGCTTTCGAGCGAAAGGTTATATTATCAACCCTTAATTTTGGCTATTTTCCCTCCTTAAAACCACCCCTTTTCACCACACGTGCAGTCTGACCTCGGAATCGTGATCAGCGACTCAAAAAACCTATATATACCCATGTCGAGGGCTTTAAACGGTGTCCTAATATTCTTTTATATTTTTAACCTTTTAGGGGTGTTTTTCAACCCTTTAAGGGCAGAACGGTCAAAAAAAATTTTTAACTTTGCTGTATAAGCTTGTAGGAAGACAAAAAAAAAATTATGAAAATCCATGGAGACTTTCTACAATTCCCTAGTTTTGCCGATTTTTACGCCTCATTGAATAGACTAAAATAGCTTTTTCTATAGGCCTATAAAGGTGCTTGTTAAAGTTTTACTATCGCGTTTTTGCTTTGATAGGAAATTGGGAAAAGGAACTTGATCTTCTAATTTTTATGGTTTCATGCACATTAAACTACCACACATCAACGATTAAGTATCACACACACACACACACACACACACACACACACATATTCTTGTAACAGTGTTGACTTGCAAAAAACTGTCCACAAATTTATACTTCATATAAACTGCGTAAAATATGAAAATTTAATCCTCGGAGCGACATATGCAAAGACGTAATTAACCAACCTCGTGAACACAACATACATGAAACAATTTTTCCTTTGAAATGTCTGATTCAAATGTTTTTAGCATGGCGGGATCCATGTACTACACTCTGCGTTCTAGCGTGCAGGTACCCCAATAGTGGCTTGTGTGCCTTCGTGTATGATTCACGTTAATGAGGAAAATATTTTATGACTCGTGTACTTGATTTGTTGCTGTACGCAATGCAGTTTTAAGCGCAGAAAATACGATTATTTTTATTAAACCGATGAATAGAAATTACAGCCATGCATACTCAGAAAATATTAACCTTATTATTAATTCGTGTTAAATCTCTATCCAATTCCAAGTTCCATCAAAATCTGGGAACACGGGATTTAAAATTTAAGATTTGAAGTGGCGTACCATCTGTGAGTTGGCATAGAGACTCTGTAAGTCTCTTTTTATTTTAAACATTTTTTTGATTTTTATCTAATATTATGAATAGGCCTATACAGAAATATTATTCATCGTCTGGAGTCTATTCGACATTTAAGACTCGATTCGGTAAGTCCCTCAAACTTTCCATTATTCACATTTTTCATTGAGGTGTTTTGATCTAAATACTGTCTACAGACGTTAGACTATTAAACTATTCTAAGTGACTTATCTCTACTTCAAAAGATATTTTGTTGTTGATACAAAGCACAAAATTAGTCTGTAAAAATTTAACTGTCCACATTTAAAACTAAATTTAATTTAATACACATTAGACGATTATTCTGGCAGCCAGTACGCATTAATATCTCTCCACATTTATTGAAATAATTTCATTATCTTTGTGGTGATACCTCCATATTAATTCGCTATGGTACGAATCTCGATAGTTCCCCATTCACGCCTGTTGCAAAATCTAACCGCTTCGGTAGACTGGGTGTAGGCCTCATTTACAGCATCTACAAAATTCTAACTGTGATTGTCCGTCAAATGGCGAAAATTCATCTCTTAATTATACCCTATCCACAAATTTTAAATATAATTGTCCCAGACCTTATGCAGGCTGTCTCAAGCAAAATCCTAGCGGTTCTATTTGGCACAGCATAAAAAAAAATTTCATCGTCCTCGTGGCAGATACCTCCAAACAGCCACTGTTATAGATAACACGGAAGACTTACGAGGTAACCACGACTCATCTACGCCCATAGGTTTTCCAGGTTCCCCTGTTGTTACGGTATTACGAAGCACAGAGCTGGTACAGACTTTGCCCATAAAATTCTTCCAGTCTGTAACAGTAAAAATAGACATACCAAACTAATTAACGCAAAACTGTGAGACTGTTCACTTTTTCATCCGAGTAAAAAATATAAATGGTAACAAATGGTAATCTCAATTTTCCTAACCAAGTACTCTTGTGCAACGAAATTTTCGTGCGGCCTATTTTTGTTACCTATCAGAAAACCAGATATGTTAATTTTTTAAAATTCACCAGGAGATTAACTATAATATTTTTATTTGATATTTCAAGGTTTGGCCCGTATAAAAAGCAAGTTTTTACTGTGTTTTCAGATTCATTTACCTCATACCCTTGCCTGTAACAATAAAAATATAAATATAATTTATCTATTAGGTAGCAAATAATTAGTTGAATCTGCAAGTATTTAGCATCACTGTTTCTGCACGTTGCGTACATAAATAGACGAAGATGCAGACCGTGTCTGTGAAACGTACGTAACGTGCAGAAACAGTAACGTAAGAGTTAAATACGTGCAGAAGAAATTTGTTACTTGTCATATGATAAATAACATTTAATTACTGAACGGAACTCATTAAACATCAAAAATTTCTTTCAAAAAGCGTGAAAAATCTGAATACAAAGAAAGAGGACGCTGTTACAGTACTACTAATTGTACATTCCTGCTAGTCAGGTTGATATCTCCAAAATATTAACTTTATATGTACAAAGTTCAAACCTCCAAATACTACTCTCTCTCTCTCTCTCTCTCTCACACACACACACACACACACACACACACACACACACACACACACACACACACACACACGCACAGTCACAAAGATAAATAAAATTAAAAAATGTGCAAATTTTACAATATCGTGCGTGTACAATGCGTCTTGTTAAATAAATAAAACTTGTTTAATAAGCACGAACACAAAACAATATTTGTCACCATGAAACTTACGAATTTTTTGAAACGAGGCATGTTTTATTATAACCAAGATAGGCAGAGGTTCCGCCTTTGCTACAGTGTTAAATCTCCGTGACTACATGCTACATGCCATACTCAAGCCAACCGAAAAATTGCAATTGTTTGATCGTAATAGAAGATGCAAACCACGAAAAATGCTAGAACGAGTACACAGAAAAACAAAGTGTAAAGAGATCAAGCTAAAATTATGGTTTGGTGTATGCGCGAGTGTGTACTGTGTATACCTATGTGTGCTTAATTGTAGTAACTCACATAAAACTCCCAGCCATTTTTTATAATAATGATTGTATAAAATTTAGTTTACTACACAGAAGTAAGCAATAAAACTGAAACACTACATGATATACTGGTATATTTGTTATCAAGAGTACGATAATCTACGAAACATCCAGGTGGTTTACAAAACGGTCGTCAACAGCATTAGATATAATGACAATAGGACCGAGGACCGAGTAGGTATGGTCTGACTAGCCTTTGCCTCACAATCAAACTTTCTTCCCCTTTACTTTCCTCGCTCTTTTCCCCACTCATTCTCTCTTATCCTTCTGACTAGCACGATATTAACAAGTCAATAATGTATATGCGTTAGTATAATTATAGTGTAATTTATTGCGTGACGTAATATGCGGCCTTTTGAATCAAGTCTTTTTTCAGTAGTACACTACTACTGAAGTCAATACCTCAGACGTGCGTTTTAACTTTTAAATTTAAATTTAATTAACAAAGGTTGAATTTTGATCACATTTGTTCAAAATTGTATGAATATTTGTTATACGTTTGCTACAGTTAACTAGAATTATCTTAACTTTGCTGTCAAAGTACAGTTAAAATTAATTATATTATTTGTATTCACAAGAAATGTATTTCAGTCGTACAAAAAATAGAAACGGATTTATATGATGACGCTAAATAAATTCAAATTTGTCATATCAACGATGCAAACTTAACGGAACACATGCTTTTGGAAATTTTGTAAGTATATTGCTGACAATTTGTTCTTACAGTACCAACTCATTCAAAATTTCTTACATTTTACAAATCTGTTTATGTATTGTCTATCTTATAAAATCAACAAAACTAAGTTTTATAAACATATACACAGATAAGTGCAATGTGTCGTTTCCTTCATTAAAATCGTCGACATTTGTTCTTAACCTACATTGTCAATGAAGTAAAAAGAACAAACAGAATTAGTCCCTAAGAAATGTTTGGTAAAGTTGGAGCACTTTGAAAACCAAAGCAGATTAAAGCAAATCACAAAGTCTTACTAACCAGCAAATAAAATAAATTTGAAAAAGAAATAAAACTGCTAAATGATAGTAGCAATTCTGTGTCAAAGTAAAAAATTATCGTTTGGAATTAACCACAGTGGAAAAGGCATGTGAAAGTCAATCAATCGAATTCTCATATAACGGTTGAATGCGATTTTTAAGTATAAATAACATAAACTTTCTGCCATTAATAGGATGGGAAAAACAATTTCAAAATAGGATAAGTGCAGTTATAGGAAAAAGCTTATATTAATAAAAAGATCATAATAGCAAATAACTATATCGTTTCTTTTCAAATACCAAAGTACATAAGTGACATTATACAACAATAACAATACTGCAAAAAACCAATATAATTACGCTCAGGTAACGTATAATCAGGTAACAGACTTAATTAACAGTTACTTTCCTTCCTGGTTCATTTCGAACTGACATCAGTTTCGTACCCGACAGTTATAATACAACTTATAAAATATTACATTACAAACATAATTCCGCAGCACTAACTGATGGATTTGTAAATAAAAAAGACTAATAATAAATAACAAAGGTTTTAAAAAACACAAACACTTGGTAGTTGTCCAAACACTTTAAATTGTGAAACTACCAAACGTTTGTGTGTCTTAAAGCCTATATAGTAACATCTTTCAGCAAGTGCCCAACAAGTCTTCAATCAATATCATATTAATACACATATACAAAATATGAGTTACATAATTATATATTTGTAACTATTCAAATAACTTTGTTAAAGCTTAGTAAGAAATTTTACTTGCTTAAGATATATATGTCATCAGATGTAGACACATCGACATAAAAAGAACGTTACTGTGACCATTTTATGTCCTTGACTCTAAATCTCGTGTCCATCATGACTGTCAGCCAACTTCATGTCTAGCCGAATGCCGTGCTCTATCACAAATTAATTTTCTTATTTCTATTAATCATATCATCCATTACAATTTACTTTCATATGTACTTAATTCACTTGCTGTAACAAAATACTTTGAATTAAATATGTTGATTTGCTATTCCTCAAATTGTTTTTACCATGCTTTCCTCTTCCATCCATAGTTTTAGTATCATTCACGTGTCCGTATAGGCCGTTCGAAATACAGAAATATGAGAATCTCGTTGTTAGAACGTTTGTTAAAAGTAATTGCCTCTGTTAACTAGCAGAAACGAATGAATTATACAATTTTTATACTCTGCATTTTGTGTATGTGGACATGTCTATATATAAGAGTGGATTGTTGGTTCTAAGGAACAACAAATGTAGCATCGTAATTATATGAAAATCAATCGATCGCTACTCAACTGGCTTGCATTCTAAGCAAGTATGTTATTTCACCTTTGTCCCGTTCAGCAGCTTAACCCATTCATACATTCCGATTCAAGTAATTTTACATGTTGTACACTACTACTTATTTAATCATTGGACCCACCCCTCTACTATCGACTAAGCTATTAAACAACGAGAAAAACTAATATTCTACACTGTAACGTAGTAACACTACACTGTGATAGTTACACTGTAACGCTTACTTACTGTCTGCCATAGCATTCATGATTTATTGGCAACTTTCTAAAACATGGAAACTAACTGAAAAAAAATAAAACGTATGTTTTTCAGTTACAATATTCATTTTACATATCTTTTTAAAATATCAACATCGACTTGCTAAATAATAATGACAAAAACATAAGCCATTCTTATCGCATGTCTGAGTTGCAGAAACTTACTTTTCTGAACTTTTCAGTTACAAACTATAACCGTTTATATATAAAAGTATGGGATACTTCACATTCTCTCTTCTTTGTGTAACTACTACACAAACTTTGCTGCTGTCGAGTGCAGCCACAAGCATGCACACTGATTATTACTGCGTCTAGAACACTTCCTAGCACAAACGGATATTTTCATTAAAATATTAACTTCTCCCCTACAATTAATTAAAAAACAGAGAAGTATTAGTCTTTGCATCTCGTATTTTTTTACTATCTCATCAAAATCATGCGAATGAGATAACTGAAGAGGAAGACATTAAAAAAATTGTATACATCGTAAGTTCATAATACATTAAGTGTAGCTGATACACACATTGAGGAGAGCTTTCAATGGTTTTAAAGAATAAGGAAATTTATTACATAACGTTACATTTCATTTTCCAGGTAGCACACTGTTACGACAACCCACTGGAGAGAAAAGGTGTAATGCCCTTAAAGATGCAAGTGCATATTCGACTACCTCATGGCTGATTACCTTCTCAGCGACTTATAAAAGAGATTGAATTCGATCTGTTAGAGATCAGTCGCTACTTCCAATTGTTTTACAACGACCAGAAAACGTTATTCAAACAAGCACGTTTTTCAGTATTGTTATACGAAATTTGTGATTCTTACATGTTCTCAGTATTGCATTCCAAATATTAGTGTATTCTTATTAATCTAATAAGAATATAATTAATGTTATAGGCGTGTTAAGAAAAATTAATACTATTGATTTCTTTGGAATTTAGGTTTTTATTCGACTGTTTTCATCGCCTAAGTAGCAATATGAGAAAGTTTTCGCATATAACGGATATCTGCTACAGTCAAGAAAATACGGACTGAAAACAGAAATATTTCATAAATTCTTCTCAAGGATTCCGCTTTCAAAATTTATTCTAAAATTTATACTAAATTTGTAATCGATCCTAAGCTTTACGTTTGTTTATTTGGTTTGTAAATGCATGATCTTATATCTACATATAATTATTTTAATCTATTTAGTTTTATTATGTATTATTAACTTAAAAATAATTCTAATAATTTTATTATTTATATGCGTGCAATCTAGCATAAGTATATAAATAAATACACATCTTTTAATAAGATTTTGGTATGACAAATTGAATAAATTTCGTGTTAATATGTTAATAGACTAACACAGAAAATGTGTAACCTATATGCGATTGTCAGAACAAGATTCAGAGGATCACCTAACAATTAAAGAGACAGAATATTTTCTTGATCATTCGCCTGTTTAATTTCTACTCTCTTGCTAAGTTTTAAATTTATACGCAGGCAGACACACACACACACACACACACACACACACACACACACACACACACACACACACACACACACACACACACAGATCATACATTTTCGGCTTTCTTAACACACTAACTGTGCATGCAGTTACCTCAAAAACAAAATAATTTTGAAACTACACCATAATTTACACAGCCTGCGTAATTTCATCAACAATGAATAATTTCGTTATCGGATTGAGTTATTAATAGAAGTAGTAAGACATAGCCTACTGGTTTCGTGGGATACATCGCGGAAGATTCTTAACCCCTACTATACAGAGCACGCACTGTACTTCCTATAAAGTTAATTAACGAATGGGCTGGAACATGTATGGCTTCTAAAACTGATAACGCCGCTCAGTTGCATCGAGTCAACGCGATATTTCCGGCAGACGGGTAATTCTGCCCTGATGTCCTGTGCATGCACTTTAGGCTACGTTTGTACGCCCGCGCGCGCGTTTGTCTGTCTCTCTCTATCTGTGTGTCTATGTACAATGTTAAATCTTGTGCTTGTACAATGTTAAAACGGCAATTTAGAATGTTATTGCTTTATAATTGTCCTGATTATTTGTAGTCAACTAAAAGTCTCAAAATGGTTCTAGACTAATTTGTGTAAAAATGGTTTATTATAATTGCAAACAGTTTAATTGTAATTATACCCATTGTTTCTTATACTAGTAAAGGAATAGTCATTTATAACCTACCAAAGATTAGAGCTAATCTGATTACTCAGTTTTACTAAATTTGTAATTCGTATTACATATCGTATGTAATACATACCTTGCGGTTTTCTTTATTAAAAAATTTAAATAAAAATTGTCCATTGTTAATTTGAAAGTGTTCAGTAACAAAATTTTTTTTTTTTTTAAGACGAACAATGTAACAAAATATGTAGGTTTAGTGTACTGCGATAAACTGAAAACTTCAATAAACGCTCAGGAATGTCGGTCTGTATGTAATAGCGGTACAGCGATGTCCGAGTTGGGTCTTGTTCCCGACCGCCAAATAGCATTACTTGCGCAGTGTATTTTAAACTAAAATTCCTTCGATGGAAAATTCCTAACAAATTCTAAGCGCCAGATGCGTTAGTGTGTTCAAGTGTATGCGCATGCTTTTGTATAGATAAACCTATGAAACGAACGTTGTTTGTTACAGATCACGCGGGGTATGAGGTAGGAAGCGGCAGTAAGGTTTGAAGCGCGGGATGTGCGCACTATGAGTACTGTGGTATTCTGCTGGACCGCCTTGCTGCTGGCCTCTTTCACAGGTATGCCTATTTACTTAACTCAATACTGATATATACAATGAATTTCTATGATAAAAGATGTTTTCTGTATGTCGCGTCGTGCGAATTTTGCTTAGAATTACACGCAACGAATACGTAACGTAAAATTTCGTATTCTGCAACTAGCATAATTTATTTGATATATAGGCTAATATATTCTATACCTCTGTACAGCGTCTAAGTAAACAGGAAGTTAAGTTTTTGATACATATGTAATTAAAATATTTTCCAATGTTGAAGGACGCATTTTTCTTTGTTTATAAATCCTTACATTACTCAACACATGTGCACATGTGCTCTGTTTGTCTTAAACGCAGCCGTGCTGGGAAGCAAGTACTGTTAAGGATATGAGGAAGCTATGACGATACTAGTTTAACACATTTTACTGCTTCAGATCAATTTATAGAACTCAATGAAAATATCTTGATTTTTCGTAGCACTTGTCATGCCACCGACAAAACTATCTACTCGGTCTTACAATTTTAAACTTGTATTAAAGTCTGTGGTAAAGACATGTAGTAAATGAAATACAAAATAGTATTTACCACGAATATTTTTTGCAATTCATAAAACCGCGATTGTGCAGCCAATTAATCACATAGGCACTTGCTGTCGGTAACCTGTAGTAGAACCAGAACGCCCAGGCCTCAACGATGATTGAAGCACTTACTGGCGAAGTCTTTATCAATTTGAAGCAGTTTTCAGTTAAATAAATGGATAGACGAAGACAAAAAGCGTTTCACGCATTACCAGTCTCAAAGCTGTTACAGCAAGTACACCTGATAGCCACAACACGGCGACGTCGAATTGATAACGTCTCCAGAATTGCGGGGACCAATATCTGTACGATGTGTACCGTGCTCAGCTTAAAACGAGACGTTAGCGTTCCGAGGAGAGCTTTCAGGAATTCGAAGCAAGTGTTGGCCAGTTGTCTAGATTGGGTAATCCTGAAGCATCGGACGACTTCCGAACAAGGGTTGCTCTCCTTACATTCATTGATGGCGTCAGAGACAGTAAATTATAACAAACGTTAAGACTGGCACGCCACCAGAATAGCTCAGACTCTATTATTCATGTTCTTCAGTTTGAAGCTGGCAAGTCGGCAAGCACATGCATTAACAAAGTTATGTCGTCACATTGTATTCAAAAGGCTTCAACATCATACGATCGTTATAAGGGACAAATTTGAGAATTACTCAGTAGAAAAACAATTTAAAAAATCAATATTGCCATTTACTGACGTAATTGTGTTCTTTTATCAAACGGACTGCAACAGAAAACCTTGCCAAAGGTAGTGACGTACGCTAACGCCTATGTCTCCCCGAGGTGGCCACCAGCTGCTCATCGCAAACATTGCCGATGAAGTGATTCTTGACTGTCGAAGCTTTCTTACTTTTACTACTTTAATGCGATAAGTAAATAAATTCATGTATTGACGTCAAGAGGTAAGAAACGAGATTTCCAGTAAATAATACGCTTAAATCATGTATATTCTATGAATTAATAAGGGTTCGAATAAACGTTTTGGCTACACTATCGTACATACTAAAAATGCACGGAACACGGAAGCAACATCAGGCGGATTACCGTACGTGACTCTGCTACGATAAGCGCATGGCGAATTGTAAACACAGAATTCATTTTGTGTTCAAACATCGACGCATGGTTTGCATATTAATTTTGTTTTCCTCCCTGCTGAACGATAAAAACCATTTTTAGTCTATATAAAAACCAAATTGCACTACTTTAGTATTTACTGACGGGTGCTAAATATAGCAAATCGGAAGAAAACTAGGACTGACTTTGGTGACACTGGTATAACAAACAGTACAGTATGAGTATTTTTTTATATATAAGTTCCCCAACCTACTTGTTTCAGTTATAATTTCCGTGAATAATACTTGAATGATCATTATAAAAGTATATTATGTTATTATAAAGAATAAATTTTATATTTTAAAATATACGTATACCATATGAGAACCATGATTAAGTGTGACCGATTGAACTGAACACACGTTTATATTGTATTAAACTAACTCGGGAAAAAATTATTCCATTCTGGAATCCTAAAATATATTGCCAAAGTTTCATTGCTGCATACATTAAGTAACTGAATACAAATTAAAAATCATGTTAGGCCTACAACTGGACAAATATGGCAAAAATTGAAAAATGTATTATATTGGCATACTTCGTGTTTAAAATGTGTTATCCGTGCTTGAATAATAAACTAGGTTAATAAATAAATGAATATATGTATAATGTGTATACACCCGCCCGCGTGCGCACTTCTCTCCCCCCACATACACACCTATATATTGCAACGTTACAACTGTTATAAAATGAATACACTTCTGTCCATGTACCCAACACGACTATATAGTGCTAAACACCGGCTAGGTCGTAGGATTTTGGTGTGTTCGTTGCGTTAAGTATAGGTGGTTGCACTATAAACGTATTTTTTTAATAGAGGAGTGAGACGTTGATGACATGAAATAATTAATTAAAACACATTGAAAGAATCAGTGAACGATTTATTAAATATTGCAAAGAAAATTAATTGATTATAAAAATTTAAAACTAGAAAATTCGAAATATTTTCTTTTATAAGGTTATACTCTAAAAACACAACATATATTTGCTATTCAGCACACATTAATAACATATAGTCTTAAATATTGTAATGAGCCTAAGTCGTACCCGTTAAGCCTCGCGTTGTTATCGCCACTTTGTAACTAGACGAGATTCCGCTCTCGTAAACATTTTTATTATTTAGTTTTTTTTTTAATCTTCTGATTCGTTTATTTAATTGAATTGGTTTTGTGGTTCGATGTGATTTTGTTATTATGAAGTCGTTGGTTTAATTGTGTTAGTAATTAAAGATAATGTTTTTTAACTGTTCACTTGTTGTTGTAGTTCGTAGTTTGACTGGAGTTTTATTCGAGACTAATCGATTAAGTAGACTTTCACTTAAATTAGAGTTTGGTTATTTGAATTACTTACTGGATGTGATGTTCTGGTCTTCGTGTAGAGTAGCCACGATTACCTAAATACAAGATTTATTTTAAAATTCTCTCTCTGTCGCCATAAGTGGTACCAACTATTGCACGCTGTCCACAAAGCCTGTAACTGTCTAATCTAGTGAAATAATTGGTTAACTCTATTTATTGTGGTTGAAATATAATTTATTCCTTAATAATTCTCATGATCTTGGTTTGATAAACAATGAAAATAAAAATGTCGAACTTCACAATAATAATTATATTTATTAAAATTTCTCTTTCAATCTCAGGGTGGTCATGCTGATTTCGTGGCCATAACGTTCCACGCTGTTGATAGTTAAATTATTTTACAATAAACATGGGTTCTTTCAGTCTGCAAGATACAAAAACTAGAAGATTACACTACTACAATAATTGATTAATAGGAGAATGTTTCCATTAACAAAACAAAATTCTTAATCAACACAACAAAATTTCAAAGACGTTTGACGTCAGCACATAGATTATACCTGGCGTGTCTGAATAATACCAGTTAATTTAAATAAAAAGAATAATTCTTTAACATCACATAGAATTTAATTGTACTAAGGTTCTACGTTCCTTTAGTGTATAAAAACAATCATCTTACTCGCTAGATTGGATAATATTCAACAGGTAAATTATTATCTCTCATAACTATGGTTGACCATTATTAAATGATTTGAACAAATATCAAATTTATGAAATACAGTAAGGTCAAACGTCCTTCTAAGGTTCGCCATAAAATCATCGTATACTCTAGGTTTAATAAAGTTCATCAAGTACCAAGATAACTCTCATTAATTTAGTTAATTGTTAATTAAAATTTTCCAATAGAAAATATTCGACTCAGTACTACAAAGTTCAATGCCCCTTTAATGTTTCTGTCACCTCGTCTTTTGACTATTACTGATAAAAAACCTATCTTAAAACTTTATAATTGTTTCAATCATATTTTGATTGTCAATTAATTCTTATCAATTAATAAAATATATGAATAATCATAGTGAGGTTTAATGCCTCTGCAAAATTCAGTTAAATTGTTTTATTAATATTCATGGTAACATATTATTGTTTCATGTCATCATTTTCTTAAGTATTATTTAATGTCATTATACTCCCTTTATAATTAAAATTCCCGCGATTACAATGGATTATACACTTTACAATCGTTATCTCGCTGTCACTCAACTATATTCCTTCGTTAACTAAAACGTTCAACACTTTTAGAAAAATTTCGTTAGGTCGACCAAATGTTTACATTCGACGCTCGCACAGGTTAGGTTAACTCTCCTCTTCTGACGTCCGGATCGACTCGTCTTGTCTCCTTCGTCGACAGTACAATAATGATAAATTTTCTAGCGTCGGTTTTTTGACCAAGCCTTGCTATAACCATTTTAATTGGTGGAATGACTGAGGACATTCCATTGAGCGTGCCTCCCCCGTTTATAAAATTATTAACTTTTATAAAATAGCAGCTGTTTTTGCGGTGGAGAGTACGAAAATTACGCTTAATATTTTATCTAAATTGACACAAATACATTTAAACTCAAATGACATTCTGTTAAAAACACTTGTTAGCTCTAATCTAGCTTTATCAATCTTTTGTAATTGTCTTTCTGGTCAGTTAGATACCTCACAAGCCATAATTCGATTCATGTTTGACAATTATCACTTTTATAACTTACGACTATTACAGTTTTTCTTATTAAAATCTATATTATGATTATTTTATTTACAATTTGAGTTTACTATTCTTTTCACTAATACACAGTCGTTTTCTGTTATTAGGTTACGTTATAATCACTTAATTGTGAAAACAACGCTACATTTGGTTCCAAGCTTCACTAGGCTTATAGCATCATGACTTGGATTTAGTTATTTTTGTTTAATGGTTGCATGTAATGAGTGGATTATATTTCATAGTTAATCCTAAACACTCATTTCAACTTCTGGTCATCATTGCTTGGATTGTGCTTTATTTAATGTGCTTTATCATGAAAATGCATGGTCTTTTGCACACCTAGACATCATGTCGTTTCTACTTACAATCATATAATACATCATTTAGTATGTTAACGTTTTGTTCATAATTGATGTCTCATCTATCTAATAATTTTACAACATGTGGTTTTATCTGACATACTTTCTAGCATAATATATGTAGTGTGGTTTATTCAAGAATAGTGCTACTCCTTATGCTCAGATAATCAGTACAATTTCTGGTCATTTTAGTTTGTGTTTTTATACCGTTAATTTATTGAAATTTTAATCTTTCAATTCACCTACAGCTTATGCACTATATGGCGTTACAAAAATTATCTTCACTCTCAATTATATACTTGATTTTGAGTCATTATCTTTGACAAAATAGTTATTATAGTTATCCTAAGGTTTTACAACCTTTTGTTCGATAACAGTATATTCCCATTTGCTGAGAATTCAATAAAAGTTCTTGCATCTGGTATCACTTGATGAGTATGTTTTATGTACATTATTATGACTTATTTTTGTGGTTACCATAATTGTTTCACATCATATTAGTTACATTGAATATCACTGGTTCTACTGATAACAATTTCTCTTCTTTATTATTTAGTAATGCTAAGGTTTGTTAGTTTGCCTATTAGGTAAATTTTGTACTGTCCACTTCAGTATTTTATTTTACACTTATTACAATATATTTCATGCTATGATAGCTAATATTGGTGTTAATATTGTCCTTATAACATATAGTTTAATTACAGCCGAATAGAAATTGGATTAATAGCAATTTCATCATTTATTTTTGTAATTATATGTGCACAATTCTCATTGAGTTAGGTTATGTGCCCCCTACTTTGGCTGCCAACAATGGGTACATCCCACGATTTGTTTTTATCTCTTTCGTTTACTTATTTTACAGTACTAACGGTGTTAATTACCACTTTTTGTTTGTTATACATTTTTTAGTGTCTTTTATCATTCTGGTTATAATTTTACTGATGATTATCAGTCTATATCTGACATCCCTATGTTTACGCCAGTTACATGAATAGCAGACAAGATGCAATCTTGTTGTTATTTCTGATACACAGTTAAATTACATTTATACTATCTTTATTTCACTCTCCTGATCATCATTTATTAAATAATTAATTTACATTAGATTTTTTGTCAGTCAAGTCACCTACACTAGTTTGTAATTGTTATTAACTGTTCTTCATTCTGGAATTCTCTTGTTATAACTTATTCGTCTCACAGTTATTCTCATCTTTGGCATATCTTCTTTCTTACTAATGTTATTTACTGTTGTGAGTTTTATTCTCGTGTTGTTTACTTCATTTCATTTTTTTTGTTTATGTTTCTTGTTTGCTCACTGACCTAGTCTAATGGGTAATTGGATTAATTACATTTTATTATATTTTATTCCTTGTTTGAAGTTTTCCATTACTACTTGTATTCTTTATTTATGGGTTCATTCTTTATTTATTATTTCTTTAAATTATTTTAATGTTTGGTACACCATTCTGACTCCTTGGTCGGTCTTGTCTCATTTAATTATTCTGTCATGTTGTGTCCAATGTTATGTTCAAAGTATGCTGATTATATGTACTGTTACAATATCTAAATATATATAATGAACAAATAATTATACAATTCTTTTATATTGCATGCCTGTCTGACTCTGAATCATTATTTGTACCCATAGCAACTTATCTAACAAATAATATTAACATTACCTAATAAAATTGAAGGTTTGCTATTAATATTAAAAAATATATTTACTTTAAGAATAATTATTTTTTATAATGATACACCAAACTTTCAAATTATCAGAATAAAAATATTTTTTTTAACACCAACTTACAATTACGTCTTTTACTTTGAATATTTACATTTAAGTCTTTGTAGTTATTTTATTTCATATTCTGTTCTTTATGAGTTTTCCGTTTAACACGAAAATATAATAGTTCATTTGTCACCTGCGTATTGTTAAAGTTACCGTTGCGTGTGTACGTGTGTGTGTGTGTGTGTGTGTGTGTTCGCGCGCGCGTTTGTGCGTCTCCTGAATGATGATAATGACGAAGACGATGATGCTGACGCTTCCTCGGTATTCTATAGCCTGTTGTTCATGGTGGTCTGGTGTTCGTCCATCCATCGTGGTGATGATGATGAGTTCAAGTCGATTAGAAGACGGACATAGTGACAGCGTGTAAAATTTGCATGAATCTGTCTATTAGCAAACGGACATAGTGTCCTCGTGTGAAGATTCCTTGAGTCTGATCCTCGTCCAGATTTGCCGGAGGTATTTATAGTAGACGGCAAACTGTCATATCAGATATTGTTTTTAACATGTTAAACTTTGTCAATTCGTGTGTAGTGTACATTTTTAATTGATCGCTTTTTAGTCCATTTTCGCGATTTAGATGTCCTTATTCTAATGGTGTTTTTATAATTGTGACATGTCTTCGGTAACAGGTAAAAAACATATTTGTTAATTTATTTTAATCATGTCAACACCTAATTTAATAATAAAAACCAACAACTCATCCGTACACAAAGACAGTTCCCTCCGTCGTAGTATAATGCAGGTTTGTGCTGGTTCACACATACGGTAAACAATTCCGTCGGGCAGGTGTACCTACGCATTGCACAGGCTACGGCGTGCTTACGCCTGTACTTTTACGCACAAAATATTTAAAACAATCGTCATACTATCCTTACACTAATTATTTACAAAATACTGCCCTTGGTAAATATGTATTGCTGCAATACACACACACACAAACATTATATATATAAAAGAAAAAATATAAACTCTCGTTTAATATTTTGTCATTCTTTATTAGAATATAAATTTTAAAATATTAAATATAAAGCAAATATAAACAAATATTTTACTGTGAATATAAAAAGAGATCAAGAAATGTTTGTTTCACATTGACTGATGAGAACAGATGAGTTCTACCTTTTAGGATTCGTTGTCGTTTTAGTGTCTTTTATTTCAAAGGCAGCATCCTCGTCTACAACTACCGAAGTTAGACAAAAACGTTTTGTTAACAGACGCGTTTCCGGCAATGGATTCGATTTGCAGCAACAACCAAGCTTGTCAAAAATTTTACCTGAATCAGTGTTTTCCAAATTTAACTTGTATCTCACGTATCATTCACGATTTAATACACCTTTAAAAATATGGATTTAATCCCTTCAACACCTATTTTCAGAGAAAATCTTAAGAAATTTTGAGAATATTTGTTACGTGTTAAAACCATCTATTTTAAATTTATGTCTACAACAAAAATCTTAAACTTCATTTTTTTGTGCAAATCGTGACAGTTTTATAAATTATAGGTCCAATTCACTTTACTCATTACAAATAGAAACGCAGGCCACATGCGTATATTCGTTTATAAACACACGACTGTGCACGTTAACACACACAAACAAACACACACAAGATTCTAAAATATATCATGTTTCTCATCTTTGTTACAATGCCTTTGCAAATTTTTATCATAAGGGATTGTGACAGACAGCAATATAAATAGAAGTGAAAGGTATTTCAACTTTATATAAAAGATTTTACATAGGACCTTTACTTTTATATTAATTTATAAAAGTCTGGAAAAATATAGTTTTCAAAATATCGAAAAATACTATTCCAAAAGCTCGTATTGATAAAACCTCTACCATAAATCGTCTATTTAAATTAACGGTATTGATAAAGTTTGCACGGTTATGAAGATGTTTTCAAAATTTCAGTTTCACTCCTTAAATCCCCTAATTAAATCTTGCTGTTTTAAGAATTTTAAAACAACTTTTAGTGCGTAATAAATACACAATTTTTAATGTATTCCAGCAACAAAAACTTCTAGTTTTTCCGAATCAAACCCTTGGATTTGAATAGAATATTCCTATTATATTTTACTTGGGCTATTAACAGCCTCCTATTGTTAAGAATCTAAAGAGTGGTGAAAATTGTATACTTTTGAGGTTATTGCACAAACAGTGGTGAAATTTGGCAAATTGAAGATAAATGAATGTTTATATACTTCAACAGTAATGGTTAAAAAGTGTTACATACAACATACATAGACTATACAAAATACAGTACATGCAGTGAACACAGAAATAATCCAATTTAATGAATAAATTGGAAAATAGTAAGTTGAATCACTGAACACAATGAAACACTGAAATGATACACTGAGTTACAGAAATTTTAATAAAAACTTTTGTTAAAAGCGCATAAAAACAAGTTATTTTGTTGTTATTTTCGTGCAATTTCGCGTCTACGAACATAGATATGATAAATAAAATAAAACACATTAATGTTTGCACATCAAAGAATATGGCAGAAATGAATCGTGAATCGTTACTGACATTTATCTGAGAATCCTTAGATAAACAATGGTCTTCAGTTTGTTTAGTTTATGTATTGTGCAATTAGGTTCACGATGTGAGGTCATTAAGTTGCAGACGATGTGGAATATTCATGTGAAGACATTGTGGTCGAGTCACCAACATTCTGTCCCATGTCGCCGAACACTTAAAATTAGGTTCTCTGTCAACCTCACGCATTGCTTCCAACAAGTACAATGTTCAGTTTCTTTTCTCATTATGCGTATTTTATTTTGCTGAATAATAGCACAATTCTGCGAGACTTCGCTTGTCATTTACATAAGTTCCTGTAAGACAAACTGTCATTCATATATAATATACATTTCATCTACCTGTCAATTCCCATTTCTGCTGATTCTGTTATTCTTGGCTTCATACTTTGCAACAGATACTTTACCGTCACGCGGTATCTCGCTACATAAGTCGGATTTATTCATGAAGTTTCATATGTATGTATAGTTCATTTTGCACGGCTGCAATGAGCTTTATTTTAAATGTATAGGCGATTTGCGGTTTATTGTTTTGGATTGCTAAATGGAAAGTGTGCGTCTATAATTTGCGTTACAAAGTTTCCCTCTTTAAATTATATAAGAATTATATAAATAAATTTAAAACACTGCAAATTTGCTTTCACATTTATTTTGGTATATATTGATAGCCTATATGCCCAAATTTATATTGTGTTTATATTATTATTAATAATAATAAAAATCTTTTAAGAAGAATATGTTTTTTATTACGTAAATTACTAATATTTTGATAGTAATATAACTATCATCATCAGATATAATTAATAAATTCAAAATTTGTAAATCAATTGTTCAAAACATCTGTTTTATATGAAGACTAAATTTAATGTTTTTATATGTGTATATAAAATATGTTTTACAATTAATTGCAAAATATAATATAAATATTTATTTTTTTATTAAATTAGTAATTTTGATATACATAACATACAATAATTATTAACGAATATATTTATTATATGTAAAGATAATATATAATTTCGCATTAATAATTGCGTATAACAAAATAATATAATCAGTAATTAAATATTTATTGTGGCCTGTGCAGGCACAGTGGTAACGTTCGATACTCGTAATCTCAACGGCTGTGCTGTGGTCATGGGGTCGAATCAAGGTCACTATTCGGTCTGTCTGTCCACCCTTATCACTCAGGAATAATACAGCGGTCTTGTCTGACATGACAGGGCTAGATAAATAACAGAGGGACACTTATGTTACACAGCGAATAGCCGCGTAGTACGTAATGCTCTTGCAAGTACGTAGTACTGCCGCTTGGCGGCGCATATGTATACTCGATTAAGCCTGCGTGGGCATTCGCTGTGTAAAATCCCAAAAGAAAGGTAAAAATTATTATTTGGAAAGCTATGAAAGAACAAACTTTTTTCACTAGTTGATAGAGCATGAAAATACGAGTATTTAAAAAACAAAAACTTTGTCCTGTGATGTCAGGGTCATGACTGGACCCAATTTTGAGAAATTTCCCTTTTCAACTTAAAAAATGTATTGTGGCTTAATGACAAAATATTTCGGGATAAAAATTAATATGAAAATTCGTCTATTGGAATACTATACTCTACAATTTTTTTATGAAGAAAAAACCATTATTTCACTCATTATTAACGGAAATCTGAAAATGCACATTTTTATAGGTTTCAATTTTGTTGTAGGTTATGTTGCATTTGAAAAATGCACGACTAACACAGATTGATAGGAAATTTTCCGGGGAACACGCTGGTATTTTTATTCTTTTGATTTGGTGATGTTATCATCGGAAAAATTGAGGAAAACTTCAGTGACTCGCGCTCCGCCGTTTCCCGGAAGTGAAAAGTCGGTGACAATCGGCGAAAAGGGAGGTCCGAAGTCTGGAACTTGGTTAAACTTTTAGGTAAACACTAAACCTATTGTTTAAAAAAAATCAGCTCAAAAGAGGCTGTTTCTGGAAATTTGCCTTTTTTGCCCTTTTTTCGATAGTCTTACTCGGCTAGTACAATACAGTATAAAAAATATACGTCACTATACTGTATATTATAGTATGGTGAGGTCACTGCTTAATGTTTAATAACAGCATCGACTTTTAAACATACAAATATCACAAAAGTCTTAAAAAAAAAGTGTATTTGATTTGATTTCGATTTTCTTTATTTAAATTTCCTATTGAAAATGTTGCAATTTCTCTTGTGATGCAGGATATTTCTCTAAACATTCCAAAATTATATTTAACTTTATGAAGCTACGCAACATCTACGTTACTAGCTATAAAATGGCTGCACAAATAAATGGGAGAAAAACAGTTAAACGATCTTGGGAATGTGCTATATATTTAACTTTAACTTTGTACCTTTATTAATGCATAGGTTCTACCAGTAGGACCTCAATAGCACATAAGAGAAAAGTGATGTGGGTTATTGTTCAAAATTTCACTCTCTTTCTTGCAACGCCAAGTTTTTTTTAGTACATAGAATTGTAAATATTTAGACTAGCTAAGAGGAACAATGGTACTCATTGGCAATTCATTAAGTTTCTGTAGTATAAATTCATTCAGGAAGTAAGCAAACTGAGATAAAAACTATTAAAAAAAAGTTTAAACAATTAGAATTATCTGAGGGTTACCTTCTCCAGAATCTTTCTTAGCACTAAATGTGAAGCTACGGTTTCGACAAATTTCTCACCATTAATTAAAGCTAAATGTGCGTTTACCGTCAGACGTTAGAACAGTGCTAAGCGCTGCTCTTTCGTCCGGCGGAAAACCCTAGACAAGGAAAAATCCACTGTTCCCGTAAATAGCTATAAATTCTCTTTTCTCTCACTACCACAAAAGTAAAATGCTTTTCAGCTCACTCTCTCATTGGCAGCTATATAACTTATGGGACTGTTTCGCCTTTAAACCGTTCTTATGTAGAAAAGAAAAGAATTACGTTTTAATATATTGTTATGTAACAATCGAATGAAAATAGAGAAAATCAAAATAGCAATAAATATTAGATAAAAGGTCATAGCATGAATAAAATGAAGGGAAGCTCATTGTAAATCACTTACAATGAAGAAAACTTCTTCTTCTTCTTCTTCTTCTTCTTCTTCTTCTTCTTCTTCTTCTTCTTCTTCTTCTTCTTCTTCTTCTTCTTCTTCTTCTTCTTCTTCTTCTTCTTCTTCTTCTTCTTCTTCTTCTTCTTCTCCTCCTCCTCCTCCTCCTCCTCCTCCTCCTCCTCCTCCTCCTCCTCCTCCTCCTCCTCCTCCTCCTCCTCCTCCTCCTCCTCCTCCTCCTCCTCCTCCTCCTCCTCCTCCTCCTCCTCCTCCTCCTCCTCCTCCTTCTTATTCTTCTTATTCTTCTTCTTCTTCTTCTTCTTCTTCTTCTTGTGGTGGTTACCTTACATTTATATAGACGAGGGTGATAACTGAATTAAGTTCAAATAAATCCATGATTCCAGAAATGTGATAAGTGGCAGTTTATGAGATTATTTTTCTATACTAATACAATTCAGACACTTTAAGTTTAAATAAAGTGCATACAAATTTACAAGAAAACTTTTATCTTGATGAAGTTAAATTAAATGTTAGTCCTATAAATAACAACGTCATGAAAATTAATACATTTTAACTGGTAATTACTTTTTTCACTCATTTCTGAAGCCATTTATTCACTTATTTCATAAACGTCGACAAAAGGAAGCAAAAATATATTTTGCTTAAGCACAATCGTGTGTGTATATAAAGTTTTTCTTCAAGTTATTGACACACATATTAAAAATCTTCGTGAAAAGACTAATGCATGTAAGAAGTTGTGGATTGCTTTTATATTTTTAATTGTTATACGCGGTATGCTAAAAGCCCCAACATTCTAGCGTGCCTGAGAAGAATTTGTATCAGTGTCTTTGTTATAAAGGTACTGCATTACTATTTTTAACATTACCAACATATCAGTTATAATTAATTATCAGTTTAACTATTATACATAATTATATTATATTACTAATAATAAAACTTTTAACAAAAGTATATTTTTTAATATATCAATATTTAAAATTAATAAACATTGGTCCCTAAGGGAGAATTACTTGAAGTTATATTTGCTTAATCTGTAGAAACAAATGTTAAGCAGGCCTATGTAAATGTGCGGAACACACATTTTTTTGCTTTATATACTTTACATTACCTTAGTAAATTTTTACAAATTAAAAGAATCATATATTACATTATATTCATGTTCAGGTAAGAAAATTACTCAATTCGGTTGCATTTTCTATAATAACTTTATCCGAAATACTAATGTTATCAGATTTCAACGAAAGAAAACAGTTACAAATAATAAAAAGAAATGTGCTTCTTAGTTTATATGAAGAAAATGCGCGCGTGAGCTTTCACTCACACAAATGCGCAGAACTTATTTTCATATTAACGTTAACAGTATTCCGTAGATAAATAACTTGCAACTACAATTGTACATAACTGTATTATTTTGACTGATCGATTTTTATAATGAATGTAATGTTTTATAAAACAAACGTTTAAATGCATTCAATATCCAAAAGAATATCTGCTGACTGAAGGTAGTATTAATCTGATAAGTTAGAGGAAATGCCTTTATATCCGTTTTGTATTTATATTGTTGTTGTATATGTAATACAGTTTGATCATTTACAAACTGCGTTTTACTTCAGCTGTCTGTTTTGTCTCATTTCTCACTCTCCTCAGGGCTCTGTCTTTCCCTCCTTCTCTGTCTTCACCTCTTTACCACCCGCCCTCACTTCTCTCTCACACTCTCTCGCTCTCTCTCTCTCTCTCTCTCTATCACTCTCTCTCTCTTCCTCCCTCTCTTGCTCACGTTTTGTGGCTGCTAAAGAACAACTGTTAACTGGTTGAGTGGTTGAGTAGTAAAAACAGTTTAGTGATATACGACATTAAAACACATAAGCTGAATCTGTATTATTAAGAATTGTAAAACAAATTTCATAAACACTTGCTAATTAAATATTTATTGTAATTTATGAACATTATTTTTTGAAAATTTATTTTACCATATACGGTACATTTAACGGTATGTAGTAAATAATAAGCATCTCTCTGTACGAAATGTTTGTGTGCATATAAAATACATAACCAAAACAAAAACACGTTACAAAGGCCCTCTAAATAAAACTAAATATAAACGTAAAAACATATTTATGACTAACTAAAATTTTTAAAATAAACTACTTTAATATACAGGGTGGCCCATAAGTCAGTTGGCAAAATTGCAAATAGCACTTTCATTGTAGAGGTGCAGCATACAGATAACGCATACAGATAGTTAATAGCATAGTTCTCATGACCTACAAGAAATGCTCAAAGTGGCCTCCATCCTTTTCTATGCAAATTTGACATCTTCGAAGCACTGAAGCACAAATTATGTCCGAAATATTCAGGGACTGTAGGTGTTCAAATTCAGATTGAATGCATTCCTTCAATTGTTCCACATCACGAATCTTCACGGAGTACACTGCATTTTTTAGTATACCCCAGACCGAGAAGTCCATCGGGGTAAGATCAGGAGAACGTGGAGGCCATTCAACACGACCCCGTCTGCCAATCCATTCATCGAACGTTGCATTCAAAAAGTCTCTCACAATCAGTCCATAGTGAGGGTGATGGGTGAGGGCCCCATCTTGTTGCCATATCAACTTTTCTCGAATTGGCTGCAGGTGTTCAAAAAGTGGACTGTTTTCTAGTTCCATCAACACTTCGTGAAACATTTGTAGGTAACTTTCAGCATTCACTGTACCATTAAAAAAGTATGGTCCGTTGATCCCACCGGCAAAGATCCCTGCCCAAACAGTAACACCCGGAGCATTTAACTCTGTCTCTATCACCACATGTGGATTCGCAGTATCCCAGTAAACACAGTTGTGCCTATTCACTGTACCATTCAGCTTAAAAGTAGCCTCGTCACTCCAAAGAATGCTTTAGCAAAATTGTGGATCGGCTTCTTGTCGTATTGCGTACCATTCGCAGAATTCTGTACGCCTACAACACGAACAACAAACAACGAACAAGCGCTAACAACAGCATACACATCAACATCGACCTAACCTCATAACCTCAAATCTCAACTGAATTATGGGAACTACTGCTCTAGTCAAGTCAAGTAACTACTATGCTAGTCAATCGAGCGTCTACATACTGCTAGTGCCAACTGACTTATGGGCCACCCGGTATTATCTTATTTGTAATTAAATTAAATTAAACTTATACAACATCTATTCGTTAATAAACATTATTCGCAACTACGTAAATTCGATGTAGTGGAAAGTAAAAGCAAAAATACAAAGTTTTCCACAATTCTGTAATGAAATAAATTAATAATATAGATTTTTTTATCTCAGTAACATCTGAGAAAGCTGAGTGAAAAGGTTGCTATCGTCTCAAGAAGATATTAGGATGTTTATGAAGATTAATGGTGCCTCGGAAACCGACAAGAAGGGGGCTTGTAAACTGACGATGTTAGCAACAGGAAATCGATCGGAAGGACGCCACATTTGTAGTGGTTTAGCGATGTTCGAATGTATTAGTTGTTTTTTCTTTTTTTTTTAGTTGATTACTGAGTGTCAAACTACACATAAAACCCCGAAATATAAAACGTTAATAATCGGCCATTAGATATTTTGATGGTATGTTATTTAACAATACCTTAAAAATTGTCTCCATAAACTTTTAATAACTTTTTAAATTTACATTACAGTATCTAAACCTTTAATGTAAGTATTTATAAACGTAAAAGTTTTTAATATACAATAAGTGTTTCCAACTTAATCTTTTGGAACACATTACCTACAATGTTGTTTATTTTCCCGTGTTTAGATCTCTGTATTAGCGTCTCTTTAAATCTGCAATGTTAGATACCCAAACAATATACGTATTTCTGGTTTTCATACCTAATCATTATACTGTGTTAAGTTTAGTCGTAAGCTAACTATTGTTGAAAAAAACGTAAAAGTCGACTTGCGAGTATGATTGGGTTTAGGATTAAAGCTGTTAATGTTTCGGTTCCGTTATTTCACAAGTCCACATCCCGTCTCCAGCCAACAAATTCTGTTATTAGGTTTCCTTAGAACCACATAAATCAAGACCAAGGTACATTATTTTTAATTCTATGAGTTAACATTGCTTTATCTTTCATTCTATCAAATTAAGTTATAAGACTTATAACTACTTATAGTAACTACTATATTAACTACTTATATACTACTACTTATATTATACTACTTATACTTATATTAACTACTTAGTAGTAACTTATAGAGCTGTTTGAGAAGACACTGTCTTACCACTTTAGTTATTATATTAGGTCACTGAAACATGGAATTTTCCTGTTAATGACGTATCCACAGAATTATTGATCTCGTCACAAAATTCCGCTTATTGATTATCTCATTACTGAGTATAATAATGTGTGATTAATGGTTAGTGAACACAATTACTCATTATCTCTTATCTGCATTTCAATATGGGCTAACAAATATAGTTGGCTGGAAGTCAGTAGACGGATTTTGTTGATTACATTGTATATTCCTTTCAATTTTATAAAATTAAAATACAAAATATTTATATAAATATATATAACGGATCTTTACAGCTGTCGCCGTTTCTCCGTCCCCAACTTCCATTGTAACCTATCGTAGCATGTAAGTTCTTCTAAATTTCTCGCAACCATTGCTTCCGCTACGTCATCTCGCCAATTCCTACGTGGACGTCCTCTTTTCCTCCTCACCGGTGGTATCCATTCAAGTATTTTGCGGGGTCATCTGTCATCTTCCATTCTCTTCACATGCCCAAACCAAGTCAATTGTCTTCTTTCTATTTCATCTATTATTGTCATGTCAATATTCATCTCGGATCTAATAGTCTCCTTTTTAACCTTTTCTAATTTTGATCTTCTACAACTCCTCCTGAAGAAGTCCATTTCCGCTGCCATTTGTTTTTCAAAATGTTTATATACCTTTAAATATAAAAGAAAATTAAGTTTCACGAATAATTAGACCCAGTATACAAAGGACTTTGTGACGAGGTTACATTATGTGGTCTTACTTTTGTGACCTTAAGTTTATAAACAACTTTTATTAATAGTTTAACGGTTTAAGTGTTTATTAGTCGGAATAAAAAATCGTTTCATAACGGGCACACTTTATCTGAATATCAAGATGCAATTTTATGACCATTTTATTACCATTTTATGGTGGAGAAGAAATATTTATAATAAGATTTAAGAAACATCTCTGTTAAATACAATAATTAACAATTACGAAAGAATGTTACTAAATAATTGATTACCATTGGGTTAAGAGAGACACAAAAAGTTTCATTTTACATAATGAAGCCAATTCTTAAAGTTCTTTTTATAATTTTGCCTTTAGTCTTTGATCATCTATTTTCGTAACCCATGTTTTAGTAAAACCATAAACTGAGTAAGTACGTTTGAAATATATGTAGACATAAATGTATGTCTTTTATTTTATTTTGCAGTTGAAACATGCTTTCATTTACATCCTCTAAGTGATTACGTAATTACTAAAACAATTATAAGCAAGCTGTATCTACAATTTATAATTTCACATTTGTAAGACTATAATCTTTGGTTTTTGTTAGAACATCCACTTTAGAAATATTTAAATTCGAAGTTATTGCACTTGGTATTGGCTCAGTTTGCGAGAACTCGATTAATACGCTATCTATTAATGGTGTTAATTATTGGAGATTTTGAGCTATCCAGAGTTTTGTGTGCTCTACATGACATACGCGTATAACAATAGTCGTAATACACTCATATTTAGTTAATACAACATAGTAAAAATCAGAAAAATTGTTAATCCTTTTGAAAATATAGGCCCATATTGCTATTACTACAAGAAGATTTCTTCGTTTCAGAAAATCAAATGGCTAGTAAAATGTAAAGTTCATCTCCTACAAAATTCTCACCATTATGCAGAAATTGAACACTAAGTACGAAGAGATTTAAAAACTATCTTGATGAGAAATACCAGTTCTCCTCTCATCCGGATGCAGCATATTTATTTGTTGTGTTCATTAACTTTCTTATCTTTCGGAAAAACACACACATTCTTGGCTCTACAGCCCAGATAGACCCTTAGCCTCCAAAAGAAGTTCCTGTCCACTTATTCCTGTCCTCAGCCAACCGCCACCAATTCACTTCTCCCAGTTTCCTCGCATCACTGCCGACCTGGTCCAACCATCTGTTCTTAGCTCTTCCAATCTTCCTTTTTCCTAATGGCTTGTGGTTCATAATTATTTTTGCCATACGTTCGTCATCCATTCTCTGAACGTGTCCTGCCAATCTTAATCTATTAATTTTGACAAATCGGACAACTGTAATTTCATTGTACTTACTATATTATTCATTATTTAACTAACTATTTAATCTTAAATAACTATTCATTTATTTAACTCCTCTTTCTCCAGACTACGTCCTGTTGAATTGGCCCATAAATCCTTCTCAGTACCTTTCTTTTAAACACAGATAGCCTCTACTCATCAATTTTCTTGAGTACCCAGCACTCAGAGCCATAATATATGTCAATACATGCCTTACCAAAGTCTTATAAAGCGTGGCTTTAGTTTCTGCGGTTAATAGTCTTGATTTAAAATGTTTATTGAGCCCGTAATAGCTTATATTAGCAGCCAGAATTCTACATTCAATTTCTCTTGTGCAGTTATTTTCAGTATCGACGTATGTCTCCAGATATACGAAATCTTTTACTCTTTCAGAATTGTAACCATCTATTAGTATATTTGGAATATTTTCATTATTGCTTCCCACAGCCGTAAACTCTGTTTTATTTTCATTTATAACAAGCCCCATACTCTTAGCCGATGATTCAAGTGCTCTAAAGACATTCTTCAGATTTATTTTATTTCTGCTGATAATATCTATATCATCTGCATATGCTAGGAGCTGGATTCCTTTATTAAAAATATGTCCTCCTGTTTTTATTCAAGAGTCTCGTATTACCTTTTCAAAGTTGAACAGTAGGCAGGCTAGGGCATCTCTCTGTGTAATGGTATGGAGAGATGCGATTGAATTCTAATCGAGCATTTGTAGCTGGATAGTGTAGCTCTCACCATTCTAATTAATTATGGAGGAATATGAAGCTCATGCATTGCTTGGTAGAGCCTGTCTCTATTAACCTTGTCATATGCGGTTTTGAAGTCCATGAATAGTGATGTGTCTCTACTCCGTATTCAAGGGTCTTTTCAAGTATTTGCTTGAGAGTGAATATTTTATCCATAGTAGATTTTCCTTTAAAGAATTCACATTGATAGTCCTTGATATTAGTTTCTACGTACGTTAGCATTCTGTCAAAAATAATGTTGGACAGAACCTTATAGGCAGTATTCAGTTGGGATATAACCCTATAATTATTACAGCTTAAGGGATCACGTTTTTTTGGACGAGACATGTGAATCCCTTATTCCATTCATCGGGCATTTTCTCTTCATCTCATATTTGTCTCACTAAATGAGTAAATTCTTTAACAAAGTGCTGTCCAGCATTTTTAAATAGTTCACCAGGCAGTCCAGCCGATCCTGCGGCTTTGTTATTCTATAACGTCTTAATGGATTCAAGGATTTTGCCATAGGATGGGAACAAAATTTCTTCATCATCTTCCTAATTTTCTTCAAGTAAGTTATAACTCCCTTTTCTTCTTTCATACGACAACTGCTTATCACTAGTACCCAGAAGACCGCCAAAGTGTTTAGTCCATCTATGGAGGTTTTCAGTAATGCCATTAACTATGTCACATTTTTTTTTACACGCGTTATTTCTGGGTTGGAATTCTCTTCTGGTATCATTAACCCTCTTATAATATCTCTGTTCAGTCTTTTACTCTGGTAGTCCTTGATCATTTTAATTTGTTCTGCCACATATTTCCTTTTTTTGTCCTATGAATTCTCTTTATATTCCTTCTACCTTGTCGGTATTCTTGTGTAGCGGCTCTAGTAGATTTCCTTTGTAATATTTCCTTATAGGCTTTATTCTTTTTAACTGTCGCTTCTTCACACTCCTCATCAAATCAAACCAATGAATTCTCTTGACATTCTGATAGTCTCTTCAGCTGCTAACATAATACTCGTCTTACGTCCACTCCAGTGGCTTTCTATATCATCGCGTTCCTGTCCCAATTCTCCTCCTACCACTGTATTCAGTATCTCATCCATCCTACACCCAAAAACTTTTTTAAGATTTTCAGCTTTAAATTCTTGGGTATTATAGCGTAGAATCCGTGTTCCTTTTTCATTTCTTGTGCTAGAGATTCTAGCTCTAAGACGCCCTACAAGAAGAAAATGATTGCTGTCTACATTTGCACTCTTTAGTATCTAATAGGTTTGATCTGTGGCGTTTTTCTATCAGGATGTGATCAATTTGATTTATCGTTAGTTCATCAGGAGAAGTCCAGGTACCTTTATGAATGTTTTTATGGTTGAAGAATGTTCCACCAATTATTAGATTATGACATGTGGCAAGACTCAATAATCATAGTCCATTATCCGAGTATTCCATGTGTAAACTATATTCTCCGACATTGTCACAGTGTCTAGAGCATTCAGCGTAAGCATTCTCTAAACAGTCGTAGAAATCATCTTTTTCTTCGTCTGACTTGACACATGTGCATTTATGACCGTATAGTTGAAGAAGGTTCCTCTAATTATAATTTTGCACAGTCTAGGATTATAATGTTTAAAATCAATCATATTTAGTTTCAGATTATGGCCCACTAAGAATCCAGTACCAAGGGTGTGGTGTTGTCGTGACAGCTGTACGATCCCGATTAGTCTCTCCTATCCATTATACCATGTCCAGTCCATCGCATTTCCTGGATCGCTAGTAAATCAATATTATATTTGAGAGCCTCACAAGAAAGAATTTTCATAGCTCCAGGTCTGTATACTGAACGAACGTTCTATATCTCAGCCTTTTAGAATTTCCAGTATTTGTACCACTGATCCGTCCGGCTTTTTCTATACCTTTCGGTTTCATAACAGAGAGTCTTTTCTGGGGTGGGTTGTTAGCCCTACGCCCAACCCCCAACCTGGAGGACCAGGAACATTTGTCTCAGGTCGTTCACCCCCTAGAGAGTAGCCTTCGCTCCGGCTGACGAGCTCTCTCTGCCCGGTCGCAGTAGGCAATCTGATTTAGTCTGTGTACGCAGCCGCTGACCTTGGAGGTTCTTCTGCCTCCATCCTAGGGGCACATCCTGCTACCATTGCATGTCATCCTACCAGGCTAGGACCCAGGTTATCCCAAGGTTGGCCTATCAGGACCCCCTTTATCACAGGAAAAACTCAGTATCACTAGGTTTTAGGTACAATACTCAACCGTGTGTCAGGACAAGTTGTAATGACACGATGGTTTTCGATTTCATTTTATTTGTAAAGCTTAATTCGTTAATGTGACAGCCCAGAATTAGTCTTTCATTCATAAATGGAGGCGTATAGTGCAGGCATTATATTCAAGAGACACTGTTCTATATAACTGAGAATAGTTGGTATTGTGCAACAGATGTAGAATCCAGACGTGGTTTTATATCCATTGCCGTTCACATAAAAACAAAGTAGGTTTTCTGCTTGTACTTGTTGCCTTCATAAACATAAGGTGCAGTGCTATGAAATTCTTACGCCTTGCAGTCGTCATAACAACTTTCATTCTGTAAAATGCACATTTACTGTAAAGACTTTCATGATAGTGCACCCTGAATTACACAGTTGCACATATATGTGCCAAGAATCGTAATAATATTTGACGCCTATGGGAGAGGCAGTCTTCGTGGCACGTACGTCACAGGTGTAGTAGCGATGTTCGTAAGGTAGGAAAACAACGTAATTCTGTGAGCTCTCTACTACTTAGCTACGCCTTTCAGAGGCTGGTTGATCGTTGTCTACGCGTCGAGAACGTTGCCGTGGTACAATCTCGCCACCTGGCTCATTATAAATAATTATGTTTCGGAAGCGGCCAGTCAGATTTGCGAAGTAGCGATTCAATGTGTGTTGTGACAGCTGTTCGGCGTAAAGTGATAATTGCTTGCGGACTTCTGTAATCGGTGAAATGTATTATGTGTTAATTGGGTGTTACTTATTGTTTATTACATAATCGTGTGTTGGACAGCCGTAACCTTGAAGAATTGATGTAGATGATGATAATGTTTTGTGGTTGTTTTGTTTCATTAAAGTATAGTTAAAATTGTAATTAATGATTCCGTTACTTTAGTTGACTGTTACACAATCGCCCTTGCAAACGTTGTGATAATGGATAATAACACTTTTTTTTCTTAGTAGGCTATGTATTTTATGTAGGTACACATATAAATATTAATATTTTTGTCTTTATGTCTAGTGCTAGAAACAAATACGTTTTAATTGATATAAAATCAAAATTTGATTAATAAAGGCATAGTACAGAAACAAAATGCGTTCATATGAACTAAATTCGTAAATCAATACGCTTTACTTGTGCCCCAATTAAAAATGGACGATTTCCTAAACCATGTTTATTTCTTATGGAATAACATTCAGCGCATCAAGTTTGTAACGTCCAAAATGCTTATGTCAGCGCACATAAGAAAAAAACATACCGGTAATTAAATGTAAATAAAAGATAATGCGACAATAGTCAAAGTGTTGTGGAAAACTGACTGTTCCAACGATTATAAAAAATTAAATGTAGTTTTTTTTATAACACTGTGTTAGATGTTATGTTAGTTTTTACCACACGTTTATTTAATTAAATTTGGAATTAGACATCTGCAATCTTAAAAGGTATCAAATATTTTGCAATCATTTTACCAACAACACAAGAAGGTAAATTTTCTTTAAAATAGACTTCAGGGTAAATACCTTGCCTGTATTACAAATTGTAAGTTGTTTTAAGAGTTATATTTTTTAAATAATGTATTTAGTGTATGGCTACATCATGTACATAACGCTGCGTCAGTTATGAGCTCTCATTAGTATGACTGTCGAAGGTAAACCGTCTTAACACTAAGCGCAGAAAAATTTTCATATAAACTACTGAAACCATTGTAGAAATTCAACAAAATCATGAAATCACTTAACCCAAAAATTAAAGAACATAAATTGTTGGCTTGCAACTACACACTATTAAACAGTGTTAAATAAGGAAATACGAAAGTTATACATGTTAAACGTTAAAAAAATCATTTGAAGATAAAAAATAAAATGGTATATTGCAGAGTCAATTATAAATGAAAATAAACTAATAATTTAATCAAAATAATGTGATAAAATTAATGTTATATTTCTGTTTAAGTTGGTTGAAACGTAAAAATTAAACCTGATAAATAATTACTAATTTCTACAAGAGCGAAAATGTGAGATCAATTGAGACGCCTAACATGAAAATAAATGCGCCTAACGTAGCTAATAAGTTTCTACAATTATGATATTATATTCATACCAACAAGTGTTTAGCATGTTTTATTTAGTAACGATGCAATAGTCATGTTTCTACCGCAGTTATTTGCAAAACATGTCCGAGTACTAATTTATGTTTTATAATAAATATAAAATTTTTTCTTTTCAAAATATTAAAAATTCAGCAATTAGGTAAGATTGATTGTACCTTTAAATGCTCTTTCAAATACTGAGTTGTCTGACAAACACAAGAGACCATCTTTGAAACTTTCGAGTAATAATGGCTAACAATTAGATTTAAAATATGAATTAATATTAAATATACTTAGTCATCATAGAACGAAGAAGAAAAAGGAAAAGACGAAGAAGACTAATCTTGAAGGAACAACTAAATATGGAAATCCGTATACAATGGTGTGCATGCGTTCTAAGCGCGTACTTTAAAAAAGCGCATTTGTTAATAACACAAAGAAAGAAGAAAGCATGGTAGGAGAAAAAATGTATTAAGAGACAAGGAAAGCCTATCGGAGGCAACTGTTTAGTTAGTTGGTTCGCAGTAACAATGGAAGACTTTTGAAATGAATGGCGACTTGTCCCTTGAGGGCTGTAAACTCACGCGGCGTCAACCTCTTATTCTTCGAGGGGATGACATTTTTGTGTCGTCTTATTTTTTTTATCAGATTTATCACATTTTTAGGATTGAATACAAAAAACTGGAATTAGCGCTTCGCCGTTCACCGTACTGAGGCATCTTCATTTATTACATCTATATTGAGTGATTAGTTATTTTTTAATTTTGAAGAAGTTCTAGTTTTGTGTGAAAAGCTTTTGATGTTACTTTAGTTAGAGTAAAATATTATAAGAGAATTGGTAATAAAATATGAAAATATAAAAAGTTTTACAAGTAATATTTAAGACATAGAACATTAATATGAGGCTATAAACTTTTTTCGAAATTGCAATATGATTTTAATTTACGAAAATAATATATTTAAACAATATATTTTTAATTATTATAAAACGGATAATAAAATTAAGATGATTTAATTTACATTTGTAATGAGTAACGTACATTTAAAGCGTGTTAAGTATGTTAAAAAAGTTCATTATCACCACCATATCACTCTCTCTCTCTTCCTCCCTCTCTTGCTCACGTTTTGTGGCTGCTAAAGAACAACTGTTAACTGGTTGAGTGGTTGAGTAGTAAAAACAGTTTAGTGATATACGACATTAAAACACATAAGCTGAATCTGTATTATTAAGAATTGTAAAACAAATTTCATAAACACTTGCTAATTAAATATTTATTGTAATTTATGAACATTATTTTTTGAAAATTTATTTTACCATATACGGTACATTTAACGGTATGTAGTAAATAATAAGCATCTCTCTGTACGAAATGTTTGTGTGCATATAAAATACATAACCAAAACAAAAACACGTTACAAAGGCCCTCTAAATAAAACTAAATATAAACGTAAAAACATATTTATGACTAACTAAAATTTTTAAAATAAACTACTTTAATATACAGGGTGGCCCATAAGTCAGTTGGCAAAATTGCAAATAGCACTTTCATTGTAGAGGTGCAGCATACAGATAACGCATACAGATAGTTAATAGCATAGTTCTCATGACCTACAAGAAATGCTCAAAGTGGCCTCCATCCTTTTCTATGCAAATTTGACATCTTCGAAGCACTGAAGCACAAATTATGTCCGAAATATTCAGGGACTGTAGGTGTTCAAATTCAGATTGAATGCATTCCTTCAATTGTTCCACATCACGAATCTTCACGGAGTACACTGCATTTTTTAGTATACCCCAGACCGAGAAGTCCATCGGGGTAAGATCAGGAGAACGTGGAGGCCATTCAACACGACCCCGTCTGCCAATCCATTCATCGAACGTTGCATTCAAAAAGTCTCTCACAATCAGTCCATAGTGAGGGTGATGGGTGAGGGCCCCATCTTGTTGCCATATCAACTTTTCTCGAATTGGCTGCAGGTGTTCAAAAAGTGGACTGTTTTCTAGTTCCATCAACACTTCGTGAAACATTTGTAGGTAACTTTCAGCATTCACTGTACCATTAAAAAAGTATGGTCCGTTGATCCCACCGGCAAAGATCCCTGCCCAAACAGTAACACCCGGAGCATTTAAGTCTGTCTCTATCACCACATGTGGATTCGCAGTATCCCAGTAAACACAGTTGTGCCTATTCACTGTACCATTCAGCTTAAAAGTAGCCTCGTCACTCCAAAGAATGCTTTAGCAAAATTGTGGATCGGCTTCTTGTCGTATTGCGTACCATTCGCAGAATTCTGTACGCCTACAACACGAACAACAAACAACGAACAAGCGCTAACAACAGCATACACATCAACATCGACCTAACCTCATAACCTCAAATCTCAACTGAATTATGGGAACTACTGCTCTAGTCAAGTCAAGTAACTACTATGCTAGTCAATCGAGCGTCTACATACTGCTAGTGCCAACTGACTTATGGGCCACCCGGTATTATCTTATTTGTAATTAAATTAAATTAAACTTATACAACATCTATTCGTTAATAAACATTATTCGCAACTACGTAAATTCGATGTAGTGGAAAGTAAAAGCAAAAATACAAAGTTTTCCACAATTCTGTAATGAAATAAATTAATAATATAGATTTTTTTATCTCAGTAACATCTGAGAAAGCTGAGTGAAAAGGTTGCTATCGTCTCAAGAAGATATTAGGATGTTTATGAAGATTAATGGTGCCTCGGAAACCGACAAGAAGGGGGCTTGTAAACTGACGATGTTAGCAACAGGAAATCGATCGGAAGGACGCCACATTTGTAGTGGTTTAGCGATGTTCGAATGTATTAGTTGTTTTTTCTTTTTTTTTTAGTTGATTACTGAGTGTCAAACTACACATAAAACCCCGAAATATAAAACGTTAATAATCGGCCATTAGATATTTTGATGGTATGTTATTTAACAATACCTTAAAAATTGTCTCCATAAACTTTTAATAACTTTTTAAATTTACATTACAGTATCTAAACCTTTAATGTAAGTATTTATAAACGTAAAAGTTTTTAATATACAATAAGTGTTTCCAACTTAATCTTTTGGAACACATTACCTACAATGTTGTTTATTTTCCCGTGTTTAGATCTCTGTATTAGCGTCTCTTTAAATCTGCAATGTTAGATACCCAAACAATATACGTATTTCTGGTTTTCATACCTAATCATTATACTGTGTTAAGTTTAGTCGTAAGCTAACTATTGTTGAAAAAAACGTAAAAGTCGACTTGCGAGTATGATTGGGTTTAGGATTAAAGCTGTTAATGTTTCGGTTCCGTTATTTCACAAGTCCACATCCCGTCTCCAGCCAACAAATTCTGTTATTAGGTTTCCTTAGAACCACATAAATCAAGACCAAGGTACATTATTTTTAATTCTATGAGTTAACATTGCTTTATCTTTCATTCTATCAAATTAAGTTATAAGACTTATAACTACTTATAGTAACTACTATATTAACTACTTATATACTACTACTTATATTATACTACTTATACTTATATTAACTACTTAGTAGTAACTTATAGAGCTGTTTGAGAAGACACTGTCTTACCACTTTAGTTATTATATTAGGTCACTGAAACATGGAATTTTCCTGTTAATGACGTATCCACAGAATTATTGATCTCGTCACAAAATTCCGCTTATTGATTATCTCATTACTGAGTATAATAATGTGTGATTAATGGTTAGTGAACACAATTACTCATTATCTCTTATCTGCATTTCAATATGGGCTAACAAATATAGTTGGCTGGAAGTCAGTAGACGGATTTTGTTGATTACATTGTATATTCCTTTCAATTTTATAAAATTAAAATACAAAATATTTATATAAATATATATAACGGATCTTTACAGCTGTCGCCGTTTCTCCGTCCCCAACTTCCATTGTAACCTATCGTAGCATGTAAGTTCTTCTAAATTTCTCGCAACCATTGCTTCCGCTACGTCATCTCGCCAATTCCTACGTGGACGTCCTCTTTTCCTCCTCACCGGTGGTATCCATTCAAGTATTTTGCGGGGTCATCTGTCATCTTCCATTCTCTTCACATGCCCAAACCAAGTCAATTGTCTTCTTTCTATTTCATCTATTATTGTCATGTCAATATTCATCTCGGATCTAATAGTCTCCTTTTTAACCTTTTCTAATTTTGATCTTCTACAACTCCTCCTGAAGAAGTCCATTTCCGCTGCCATTTGTTTTTCAAAATGTTTATATACCTTTAAATATAAAAGAAAATTAAGTTTCACGAATAATTAGACCCAGTATACAAAGGACTTTGTGACGAGGTTACATTATGTGGTCTTACTTTTGTGACCTTAAGTTTATAAACAACTTTTATTAATAGTTTAACGGTTTAAGTGTTTATTAGTCGGAATAAAAAATCGTTTCATAACGGGCACACTTTATCTGAATATCAAGATGCAATTTTATGACCATTTTATTACCATTTTATGGTGGAGAAGAAATATTTATAATAAGATTTAAGAAACATCTCTGTTAAATACAATAATTAACAATTACGAAAGAATGTTACTAAATAATTGATTACCATTGGGTTAAGAGAGACACAAAAAGTTTCATTTTACATAATGAAGCCAATTCTTAAAGTTCTTTTTATAATTTTGCCTTTAGTCTTTGATCATCTATTTTCGTAACCCATGTTTTAGTAAAACCATAAACTGAGTAAGTACGTTTGAAATATATGTAGACATAAATGTATGTCTTTTATTTTATTTTGCAGTTGAAACATGCTTTCATTTACATCCTCTAAGTGATTACGTAATTACTAAAACAATTATAAGCAAGCTGTATCTACAATTTATAATTTCACATTTGTAAGACTATAATCTTTGGTTTTTGTTAGAACATCCACTTTAGAAATATTTAAATTCGAAGTTATTGCACTTGGTATTGGCTCAGTTTGCGAGAACTCGATTAATACGCTATCTATTAATGGTGTTAATTATTGGAGATTTTGAGCTATCCAGAGTTTTGTGTGCTCTACATGACATACGCGTATAACAATAGTCGTAATACACTCATATTTAGTTAATACAACATAGTAAAAATCAGAAAAATTGTTAATCCTTTTGAAAATATAGGCCCATATTGCTATTACTACAAGAAGATTTCTTCGTTTCAGAAAATCAAATGGCTAGTAAAATGTAAAGTTCATCTCCTACAAAATTCTCACCATTATGCAGAAATTGAACACTAAGTACGAAGAGATTTAAAAATTATCTTGATGAGAAATACCAGTTCTCCTCTCATCCGGATGCAGCATATTTATTTGTTGTGTTCATTAACTTTCTTATCTTTCGGAAAAACACACACATTCTTGGCTCTACAGCCCAGATAGACCCTTAGCCTCCAAAAGAAGTTCCTGTCCACTTATTCCTGTCCTCAGCCAACCGCCACCAATTCACTTCTCCCAGTTTCCTCGCATCACTGCCGACCTGGTCCAACCATCTGTTCTTAGCTCTTCCAATCTTCCTTTTTCCTAATGGCTTGTGGTTCATAATTATTTTTGCCATACGTTCGTCATCCATTCTCTGAACGTGTCCTGCCAATCTTAATCTATTAATTTTGACAAATCGGACAACTGTAATTTCATTGTACTTACTATATTATTCATTATTTAACTAACTATTTAATCTTAAATAACTATTCATTTATTTAACTCCTCTTTCTCCAGACTACGTCCTGTTGAATTGGCCCATAAATCCTTCTCAGTACCTTTCTTTTAAACACAGATAGCCTCTACTCATCAATTTTCTTGAGTACCCAGCACTCAGAGCCATAATATATGTCAATACATGCCTTACCAAAGTCTTATAAAGCGTGGCTTTAGTTTCTGCGGTTAATAGTCTTGATTTAAAATGTTTATTGAGCCCGTAATAGCTTATATTAGCAGCCAGAATTCTACATTCAATTTCTCTTGTGCAGTTATTTTCAGTATCGACGTATGTCTCCAGATATACGAAATCTTTTACTCTTTCAGAATTGTAACCATCTATTAGTATATTTGGAATATTTTCATTATTGCTTCCCACAGCCGTAAACTCTGTTTTATTTTCATTTATAACAAGCCCCATACTCTTAGCCGATGATTCAAGTGCTCTAAAGACATTCTTCAGATTTATTTTATTTCTGCTGATAATATCTATATCATCTGCATATGCTAGGAGCTGGATTCCTTTATTAAAAATATGTCCTCCTGTTTTTATTCAAGAGTCTCGTATTACCTTTTCAAAGTTGAACAGTAGGCAGGCTAGGGCATCTCTCTGTGTAATGGTATGGAGAGATGCGATTGAATTCTAATCGAGCATTTGTAGCTGGATAGTGTAGCTCTCACCATTCTAATTAATTATGGAGGAATATGAAGCTCATGCATTGCTTGGTAGAGCCTGTCTCTATTAACCTTGTCATATGCGGTTTTGAAGTCCATGAATAGTGATGTGTCTCTACTCCGTATTCAAGGGTCTTTTCAAGTATTTGCTTGAGAGTGAATATTTTATCCATAGTAGATTTTCCTTTAAAGAATTCACATTGATAGTCCTTGATATTAGTTTCTACGTACGTTAGCATTCTGTCAAAAATAATGTTGGACAGAACCTTATAGGCAGTATTCAGTTGGGATATAACCCTATAATTATTACAGCTTAAGGGATCACGTTTTTTTGGACGAGACATGTGAATCCCTTATTCCATTCATCGGGCATTTTCTCTTCATCTCATATTTGTCTCACTAAATGAGTAAATTCTTTAACAAAGTGCTGTCCAGCATTTTTAAATAGTTCACCAGGCAGTCCAGCCGATCCTGCGGCTTTGTTATTCTATAACGTCTTAATGGATTCAAGGATTTTGCCATAGGATGGGAACAAAATTTCTTCATCATCTTCCTAATTTTCTTCAAGTAAGTTATAACTCCCTTTTCTTCTTTCATACGACAACTGCTTATCACTAGTACCCAGAAGACCGCCAAAGTGTTTAGTCCATCTATGGAGGTTTTCAGTAATGCCATTAACTATGTCACATTTTTTTTTACACGCGTTATTTCTGGGTTGGAATTCTCTTCTGGTATCATTAACCCTCTTATAATATCTCTGTTCAGTCTTTTACTCTGGTAGTCCTTGATCATTTTAATTTGTTCTGCCACATATTTCCTTTTTTTGTCCTATGAATTCTCTTTATATTCCTTCTACCTTGTCGGTATTCTTGTGTAGCGGCTCTAGTAGATTTCCTTTGTAATATTTCCTTATAGGCTTTATTCTTTTTAACTGTCGCTTCTTCACACTCCTCATCAAATCAAACCAATGAATTCTCTTGACATTCTGATAGTCTCTTCAGCTGCTAACATAATACTCGTCTTACGTCCACTCCAGTGGCTTTCTATATCATCGCGTTCCTGTCCCAATTCTCCTCCTACCACTGTATTCAGTATCTCATCCATCCTACACCCAAAAACTTTTTTAAGATTTTCAGCTTTAAATTCTTGGGTATTATAGCGTAGAATCCGTGTTCCTTTTTCATTTCTTGTGCTAGAGATTCTAGCTCTAAGACGCCCTACAAGAAGAAAATGATTGCTGTCTACATTTGCACTCTTTAGTATCTAATAGGTTTGATCTGTGGCGTTTTTCTATCAGGATGTGATCAATTTGATTTATCGTTAGTTCATCAGGAGAAGTCCAGGTACCTTTATGAATGTTTTTATGGTTGAAGAATGTTCCACCAATTATTAGATTATGACATGTGGCAAGACTCAATAATCATAGTCCATTATCCGAGTATTCCATGTGTAAACTATATTCTCCGACATTGTCACAGTGTCTAGAGCATTCAGCGTAAGCATTCTCTAAACAGTCGTAGAAATCATCTTTTTCTTCGTCTGACTTGACACATGTGCATTTATGACCGTATAGTTGAAGAAGGTTCCTCTAATTATAATTTTGCACAGTCTAGGATTATAATGTTTAAAATCAATCATATTTAGTTTCAGATTATGGCCCACTAAGAATCCAGTACCAAGGGTGTGGTGTTGTCGTGACAGCTGTACGATCCCGATTAGTCTCTCCTATCCATTATACCATGTCCAGTCCATCGCATTTCCTGGATCGCTAGTAAATCAATATTATATTTGAGAGCCTCACAAGAAATAATTTTCATAGCTCCAGGTCTGTATACTGAACGAACGTTCTATATCTCAGCCTTTTAGAATTTCCAGTATTTGTACCACTGATCCGTCCGGCTTTTTCTATACCTTTCGGTTTCATAACAGAGAGTCTTTTCTGGGGTGGGTTGTTAGCCCTACGCCCAACCCCCAACCTGGAGGACCAGGAACATTTGTCTCAGGTCGTTCACCCCCTAGAGAGTAGCCTTCGCTCCGGCTGACGAGCTCTCTCTGCCCGGTCGCAGTAGGCAATCTGATTTAGTCTGTGTACGCAGCCGCTGACCTTGGAGGTTCTTCTGCCTCCATCCTAGGGGCACATCCTGCTACCATTGCATGTCATCCTACCAGGCTAGGACCCAGGTTATCCCAAGGTTGGCCTATCAGGACCCCCTTTATCACAGGAAAAACTCAGTATCACTAGGTTTTAGGTACAATACTCAACCGTGTGTCAGGACAAGTTGTAATGACACGATGGTTTTCGATTTCATTTTATTTGTAAAGCTTAATTCGTTAATGTGACAGCCCAGAATTAGTCTTTCATTCATAAATGGAGGCGTATAGTGCAGGCATTATATTCAAGAGACACTGTTCTATATAACTGAGAATAGTTGGTATTGTGCAACAGATGTAGAATCCAGACGTGGTTTTATATCCATTGCCGTTCACATAAAAACAAAGTAGGTTTTCTGCTTGTACTTGTTGCCTTCATAAACATAAGGTGCAGTGCTATGAAATTCTTACGCCTTGCAGTCGTCATAACAACTTTCATTCTGTAAAATGCACATTTACTGTAAAGACTTTCATGATAGTGCACCCTGAATTACACAGTTGCACATATATGTGCCAAGAATCGTAATAATATTTGACGCCTATGGGAGAGGCAGTCTTCGTGGCACGTACGTCACAGGTGTAGTAGCGATGTTCGTAAGGTAGGAAAACAACGTAATTCTGTGAGCTCTCTACTACTTAGCTACGCCTTTCAGAGGCTGGTTGATCGTTGTCTACGCGTCGAGAACGTTGCCGTGGTACAATCTCGCCACCTGGCTCATTATAAATAATTATGTTTCGGAAGCGGCCAGTCAGATTTGCGAAGTAGCGATTCAATGTGTGTTGTGACAGCTGTTCGGCGTAAAGTGATAATTGCTTGCGGACTTCTGTAATCGGTGAAATGTATTATGTGTTAATTGGGTGTTACTTATTGTTTATTACATAATCGTGTGTTGGACAGCCGTAACCTTGAAGAATTGATGTAGATGATGATAATGTTTTGTGGTTGTTTTGTTTCATTAAAGTATAGTTAAAATTGTAATTAATGATTCCGTTACTTTAGTTGACTGTTACACAATCGCCCTTGCAAACGTTGTGATAATGGATAATAACACTTTTTTTTCTTAGTAGGCTATGTATTTTATGTAGGTACACATATAAATATTAATATTTTTGTCTTTATGTCTAGTGCTAGAAACAAATACGTTTTAATTGATATAAAATCAAAATTTGATTAATAAAGGCATAGTACAGAAACAAAATGCGTTCATATGAACTAAATTCGTAAATCAATACGCTTTACTTGTGCCCCAATTAAAAATGGACGATTTCCTAAACCATGTTTATTTCTTATGGAATAACATTCAGCGCATCAAGTTTGTAACGTCCAAAATGCTTATGTCAGCGCACATAAGAAAAAAACATACCGGTAATTAAATGTAAATAAAAGATAATGCGACAATAGTCAAAGTGTTGTGGAAAACTGACTGTTCCAACGATTATAAAAAATTAAATGTAGTTTTTTTTATAACACTGTGTTAGATGTTATGTTAGTTTTTACCACACGTTTATTTAATTAAATTTGGAATTAGACATCTGCAATCTTAAAAGGTATCAAATATTTTGCAATCATTTTACCAACAACACAAGAAGGTAAATTTTCTTTAAAATAGACTTCAGGGTAAATACCTTGCCTGTATTACAAATTGTAAGTTGTTTTAAGAGTTATATTTTTTAAATAATGTATTTAGTGTATGGCTACATCATGTACATAACGCTGCGTCAGTTATGAGCTCTCATTAGTATGACTGTCGAAGGTAAACCGTCTTAACACTAAGCGCAGAAAAATTTTCATATAAACTACTGAAACCATTGTAGAAATTCAACAAAATCATGAAATCACTTAACCCAAAAATTAAAGAACATAAATTGTTGGCTTGCAACTACACACTATTAAACAGTGTTAAATAAGGAAATACGAAAGTTATACATGTTAAACGTTAAAAAAATCATTTGAAGATAAAAAATAAAATGGTATATTGCAGAGTCAATTATAAATGAAAATAAACTAATAATTTAATCAAAATAATGTGATAAAATTAATGTTATATTTCTGTTTAAGTTGGTTGAAACGTAAAAATTAAACCTGATAAATAATTACTAATTTCTACAAGAGCGAAAATGTGAGATCAATTGAGACGCCTAACATGAAAATAAATGCGCCTAACGTAGCTAATAAGTTTCTACAATTATGATATTATATTCATACCAACAAGTGTTTAGCATGTTTTATTTAGTAACGATGCAATAGTCATGTTTCTACCGCAGTTATTTGCAAAACATGTCCGAGTACTAATTTATGTTTTATAATAAATATAAAATTTTTTCTTTTCAAAATATTAAAAATTCAGCAATTAGGTAAGATTGATTGTACCTTTAAATGCTCTTTCAAATACTGAGTTGTCTGACAAACACAAGAGACCATCTTTGAAACTTTCGAGTAATAATGGCTAACAATTAGATTTAAAATATGAATTAATATTAAATATACTTAGTCATCATAGAACGAAGAAGAAAAAGGAAAAGACGAAGAAGACTAATCTTGAAGGAACAACTAAATATGGAAATCCGTATACAATGGTGTGCATGCGTTCTAAGCGCGTACTTTAAAAAAGCGCATTTGTTAATAACACAAAGAAAGAAGAAAGCATGGTAGGAGAAAAAATGTATTAAGAGACAAGGAAAGCCTATCGGAGGCAACTGTTTAGTTAGTTGGTTCGCAGTAACAATGGAAGACTTTTGAAATGAATGGCGACTTGTCCCTTGAGGGCTGTAAACTCACGCGGCGTCAACCTCTTATTCTTCGAGGGGATGACATTTTTGTGTCGTCTTATTTTTTTTATCAGATTTATCACATTTTTAGGATTGAATACAAAAAACTGGAATTAGCGCTTCGCCGTTCACCGTACTGAGGCATCTTCATTTATTACATCTATATTGAGTGATTAGTTATTTTTTAATTTTGAAGAAGTTCTAGTTTTGTGTGAAAAGCTTTTGATGTTACTTTAGTTAGAGTAAAATATTATAAGAGAATTGGTAATAAAATATGAAAATATAAAAAGTTTTACAAGTAATATTTAAGACATAGAACATTAATATGAGGCTATAAACTTTTTTCGAAATTGCAATATGATTTTAATTTACGAAAATAATATATTTAAACAATATATTTTTAATTATTATAAAACGGATAATAAAATTAAGATGATTTAATTTACATTTGTAATGAGTAACGTACATTTAAAGCGTGTTAAGTATGTTAAAAAAGTTCATTATCACCACCATCACAGTTACAAAACTGACAATTGGCTGACAAGGTGTTTGTTTGGCGTATATCTTTACCTAATAAAATTTACCGCCAGCTATTACCTCAGACATCTCTTGTGACGAGCTGATTGTTCTGGTGATTGAAAAATGTCTTGATTGTGTGGTGCTCCGCAAGACATAAACAGGTCCTCGAGCTTCTGGTCAGTAGGAAAGTTCCATAACCACTTATTAGCTAATTTCCTCTTACTTGCACATTGATTTATAACAAATAATTGGGTGACAGAAATCAAATATGATAATGACGTTAGTGCAATACACAGTGCAGTCCACTCTTATATTCCAAAGTTTATAGACTTAAATCTATTTTTGAATTCCTATTTATAGGAATATATGATATCACAGTAGAGTCAAAACAAACAGTGTCGTCTGGTTTCTACAAAATACTTTCTAAGTTATTTGTTTTAATAAATTAAATTTATATTTGAGGGTAATGTTTTTGATAACTCAATGTTATTTATTCTTTAATAGAGACAAGAAAAATTTCGTAAAGACAAAATTTATTTTACAGTAAATTCACACGAAGGCATGAAAACGCGACACTTCAATATCCATACTAGTATATACTCGTCGCTGACGTATGGAGACTGTATAGCAATGTGCACACATTATGTTTGCCGTCCACTGGAATACGTCGGACATTTCTCATTAATTAAATTAAAGCTTTCTCTCGTTCGAACGTATGAAGAATACTTTGTTTGCTTTGCATTACTGGCCAGACTGTAAGTGCTTCTTTTAGAATTAATTTGCAGACAAACACTGAAGCTTTATATGTTTAAAAAATTACATTTCACTTAAAGTGTATTAAGCTCATTAAGATAATAAAATGTCACTGTAGGAAAATTTAGTTCCTCTATGCTGCATATCTGTCTCTGTCTGTCTCTCTCTCTCTGCCTCTCTCTCTCCCCCCTCTTTATCTCTCTGTCAGTCTTTCTCTCTGTTAAGCACATTTCTTTGTACCGCGTAGTATTTTGTCAACTCGCTCTTTTAACAAAGGAAGAAAGACTTACAATATACACCGCATCTTCGCAGGGGAAAACACTTTGTCATGGCTTCAACAATAAATAACATTTAATTTGAAAAACTAACAATCGAATATGAATTCTACGTTTTCTTATTAAGCGTAACGTAGATTAAATTTATTTTTAAATACATTGAAGGGAAATATTAAACAACGTGCTAACAACGGAAAGGAATATTCACGTTTAAAAATTAAAATTAAATAAGAAAACAATTTATACATGGAAACATATTTGTGCGACTTTTCCTTTCAAACCTTTAAATTATCTTCGGCACGAGTCGCGGTTTTTAGTCTTTCAAACCGTACAGTAGCGTGCAGCGTGGTAAATAGATTAAGTATTTGCTAACCCCTTGAAACACATGTTACGTTCGGACAAAGTCAAATAAAGGTGTAAGAAGGAATTCGTATTTCATTAATTAGGTTAATGACTGATTAGGTACATTATTAAAGTAAATCTCCCTGTATGGTGACAATAAGCCTAATAATTTTATCTTCAGGTGTACCCTACAATACTTGTGCCTTATGGTGTCCAAGGGTTTACATGGAGTTCCATGCAACATGTGTGCTAGATCAAAGGAATCATAAAAATTAAATAACATTGTTAAGAGGAATTTAGATGAATGCAACAGCTGCATGATCCTCAACTTTATAACAAAAAAAAAACATAAAAATTAGTCTACGAAAGATTTCTCTTCACTAATTTGAAAAATTAATTTCCTGCTCGTAGTTACCAGTTCTTTCCCATAATCTTATTTCTTTTTCTTCCTCTCTTTCTCGCCTCTCTGTCTTCCTTCCTACCTTGTCGATTAGAGAATCGACCGGTTATAACTAAGTAACTGTTTTCCTTTATCTTCATTCGGATGTCCTCTATCACTTACATAATAACATAATAATTACAGAATATTAACATGTTATATTTCAACAGTAAAAGATCACTTTTAGATTATAAAACTAACTGAAATACCACGTTTATAGAAGTTGATGTTTTTTTTAACTCTCAGAGCTTTTAAGAGCTTGTTAAGTCCTTTTTCTCGGTAGGACTGAACTATTTTATTTGGTACCAACGGTACTGATTTAAGTTCCACATTCTATTTAATTTAAGTGTTTCTTACTCACTGACAATGAAACGTAGAGACATTACAACGAACAAAAGTTTTTCATTTGTAATGTGGTGTAACGATGCTGCGTGCAAATCTCATGCAGTATAACAGTAGTAGGGATCAGCATGTGATACATACATACAGCATGTAGGAGTTCACCTGTTCTAGTTCAACAAACGATACAAGGATTCAAAAATTACAACTCACGTACAGGTCACGTGTAATAGGCCTATTCTCACAAAATATAATTATTAACACTTATACACAAGTACAGTATTACAAGTAGCCCAAGTGTAAAAGTTAATCAATGCAAAACTTTAAAATATGATGTTGCTTAATATCGTTAAACGCTGTCAAAACCTTTTTAAGGGTTTTGAAATGATAACAGCCTATTACTTACTGTTTTATTTCAACTTCGTAGATTTCACAAATGCTCTATGATTATTTACAATAGTATCAACAGTAAAATCTGTTATACGGTTGCATAATTAGTAATCATTACACCGTGATAACAGCATTGGCGTGGCGTGGGTACGTAACACCTGTTGTCGGTTGCGATAGGCCTAAAACTTAACTTAAAATTAATTCGAATTTTTCTTGAAACAAGTGTTCTTTTTAGAGTATTTTCTATCATTCGCCTGGAGAAGAAAAGACTCCCTATCCAACGGAATCTGAGTCTCATTATACTTACACAGAGTTAATCATAACACAAATAATCGAATTAAAAATAATAAAGACAAACAGGAAACACATGACTAAACGAACAAAACACAAATAGGTACGTAGTATCTGCTGCACGTCAATTCCGAAAACGAACATAGCTGCTAACTGAGCGTTTTGCCGGTTTATACAGAGGTAACACATTGGACAGACGAGTGTCTCCCCCCCCCACAGTTTACACAGTGACATCTAATACGAGGTCAGTGACCTTATGCAGTAAAACGTTGCCGATGTCTGAGCCGGCAACACAAGACGGTGCAAGTGCCCAGCAGTTCGAGAGCAATGCTATGCTTTTCTTCAAGTTTCCCTACTAATATTGTTCGGATTTCAAATTATTCAATAACTAAAGTTTTTATTCTATGATATAATTAATATTATTTTCCCTTATTTCCAATACTGTTACCACCGGAAACAGCGGTTACATGCAGCCACGCTACTGTTACTATACGTTGTTACACGGTTGATAATAACCATATATCAAACTTTTGTCATGAATAAGCACAATGGTTCTGTTGACTTCAGGAAGACTAATTTGGTAGAACAACTTCCATTTTCCAATATTCTTCAACAACGTATTAAATTAATTAAGAAGAAATGGAAAGTGTCTTACACACTATTTATACTATTGTAGATTTAGCGTCAAAAAATTTGAAACGGGAATTAATGTATTTGTTGTTCGTGCCGGTATACGATTTAGAAACCGAAGAATTAGTGTTCCTTTTAAGACTGAAATAAGACTATAGACTTTGGCCTTTTAATTCATAACACTGTCAATAAACGTTTAATTATTGGCAAAAAAAAGATTTTATGTAACCCCACTTATTGTATTTAAGACCTGCATGTATAACGGACAAAATTCTTCCAGATTCTGAAAACGAAAACTTACAAACTACTTACAATGGAACAATTATGAGTAAGATACGCATAGGATAGGACTCCGCTCTAATCCTTGTAGGCCGTAGTACAGTAACAACGTCAGTTTTTGGAGGTCTCCTGGTGTAGATATGGTGAAGTGTATGTGGGTGAAGCACAAAAACTCTTGTCGGAAAGAATACAAACTATTAAAAGTAAAACAAACAAAGATGAAATGCGGAGACAAGAAATACGGAAAAATGTTATGAAGTCAAAACCAGTTTTTATTTGAAAACACATCAGTCACTAATAGCGATTCAAAAAATAATTATAAACTTAACAAAAATAAGAGTTTAATTTGTTTGCCTTTCTGACAAACGATTTATAAAAAATAATATAAAAAATATTTTAACGTAAGAATATTGTAATTATGGTAAAATGCAAATGTCACCGTTTTATATTATTTGCATGGGCTATTACATAAAACGGAATTATTACATTAACTTTTCTGTATCATGTGATAAATTTTCATGTTGTAGAAAAAAGACTCTGAGTAGATTGGGACACTAAGTTTATCTTATCTATAGCATAATTGGTTAAAAGTATTGTGTTATATAGATAAAATCTGGTTAGATCCTAAAGCAGAATTATTTATAAAGAATTGTCAAACTAGTTTGAAGTAAGATTGTACCACTGATTTTATTACATTTTATTTAATTTCAAAATATTATCAATATTGATTTGAAAAATACTAATTTTCAAAAACATTAATTGTATTTGCATTTTTAGAATCATAATAGTCTAACTGCGGAAACGAATACACAATTTAAAATGCCTACACAATTATGCCTACATATGATGCGAATAAAAATATATTTCCATTTTGTGCAGTATTTAACAACGTAGCGCTTTCAAATAAGCATTTAAATTAAAGTATCGTACATATTAAATTGCTACGGAAGTAACATCAGGAGGATGAACGTACGTGATTGTGGCCACGCATCGTGAATTTTAAACGCAGAATTCATTTCACGTTTAAGCACACACACATGGTTTGAATATTTATTTATTCTCCACATAAATAACTGAACTGTAAAAATTCCGGTTCCGTGGTATAGCCTTATTACATTATACTGGTATATTTTAGAGAATGCTGCACGTACTGAGGGTAAAATTTGTATTAATTAGAAAGCTTGGGTATGCCACAATCTTTTAAAAGAACAACAAGCAAGACCTTAAATTTTACCAAATAGTTGTACAATCTGATAATCAAATATTTTACATTAATATTTATGTACACATGCGTATCCAGATTAGTTGTTTTTCCATAAGTTTCATATTTTTTACATTTAGAAACGCTTCCATACAATAACGATTACGTCGCTCAAACAGCTTTCCCGCGAGCATGGAGGGTAGGTTTCTGCCATAGAATGGATTATAATTTTCTTCTTCTGATAAAAACAGTACCTGTTAGAAGTGTAAAGCATTTATTTTCTTCAAATACTGTCGTGTTTTCCGGCCAGAGCTAGATGACAGAATGTGACAATAATGGGATTTATACCCGTTACCTTCACACTTCGGATCTGTAATGCACCTCATTAAAGTAAGAGACACTATTAAGAAACACTGTTTAATTTCTGCGTGTTATCTTCTGAACATTTTTCAAATAGAAATTCTTAATTGCTACGTCTACACTTGTAAAATTTGCCTCACCGGTTTACTGTATATTTCTTTGTTTGACTTTTCTGTTCTGTATGCTTTCTTTTTCTTCTTCATTGATGTAATAAACGAATATAGGCCTAGGTGTTCTTGGACTTTCTCATTACTAGCGGTCGTTTCTAGCTGTTCAGTGAGTGTTTGAAATATTAGATAACACAAAACGCTCTATCCCTATAAATTTCATCAACTTTTAGGATTGTCGTTTCTCTCTACTTCATTGGAACTTCGTCCATCTGGGGTTCTACATGTAAGCCTTCGTTACTCAATTTTTTTTTTTACATGTATACACGAATGGTCATCTGAGAATCTGCAACTTTCAGTATGGACAGACGTAGCGAAAACATTTTGCGGAGCATTGTTTTTAAAACTCCGAATTTTATAAAGTGGCTTATAAATTTCAAACGCAATAATATTTGCTGATATCCTAAAAATTGCTTGCATAAAAATTTTGTTTTATACTTGCCTCTTATATTTTTTATACTAGATAGTCTATATTTTTTACGTACAACAATGCATGCTAGCAAACGCACAGTCAATAGATCCTCTTTAATTATATCTTCCAAAACTTAGCACAAACGGATTTTTATGTTTCTTTTATTTTAGTAGATACAGAATTATTATTAGACAGGAGTCTGCTTGATGAGATAAACAAAAAAAAATATATAATTTCCATTTTATCAGGCCATTTGTGGGAGTTGCGTTAACAATTACTGTGTTAGATACTATACAAGCAGAACAAAAACAAAACGAAATAGTGCAGTTATTATTTTTACTTTTCTCTTTAAAATTATTTCTCTGAAGGCGGTTACCCATTAAAGTATTATTACAGTACTGGTGATTACTAATTTGTTTTTAGTATTCGTATAAAATAGTAGATCAATTGTTTAACTTGCTTTATATATTAAAACAGCAAAATACACAAACATTAATGACTTAAAGCAAGCAGAAAAGTTTAGTAGAAATCCAAACATTTCTATATTTTTATTAAAAATTTGTTGTTGTTGTCTTCTTCGTTATAGTTGCTATTTACTTTAAAACCTTATTGACAGGCTGTAATTATCAGTAATACTGCAAGTTTAAGTACACAAACTACAGTTATTTTAAAGGAAAAATCAAACTGTTCCTTCTACTAAACAGATCCCAAACTATTCCTCAGAGTAACCTCATTCTAGTTAGGTAGCAACTGGTTTTAAACTAGCACACAACACGGTATCAAAACTATTTGTAGCAACACCGCAGTCATGCAGCACAAACATGTGAACACAGGGCTACGATTAAATCAGGTAAGAACTTATTCTTGGTTACGTTATGACTAATAATATTGTTCGAGACTTCTAAATAGAACACTTTGGATTAAAAAAACACTTTCCGCTGGGAAAATTGAAAGACACCAACGACTCACGTTTTGTTTTCCATTCATTTTTTCTCACTGTGCAGAATAATTAATTTTTGTATTTTACTATATAAAACTATTTAAGCAACTAATATAACATATTTCCCCGAGAAACAGGAAACTTCGTGCTTCCTGGTGTTTGGGACTTGCACCCACTAAAACGCTATCTCCTTTATCCTAGCAAGAACTTCACCGTAGTACTAAGTTTACATGTGCTTCACGGTGTCGCTATTTCCTTGCCTGTATGCCTATATATACTTCACGTCCCTTGAATAATGTTACTACTCAAGTGCTGTGGCGGTCTCAGTTTGTTTCATTTTTCATAGAAACTTCGCAATGTAAAGTGCCACTTCAGTCCAGTTTTCCTGCTTATATAGCATCTTTTCGACGATGTTGTTATTGGTAGGGGGGATAGACGGGTTCTAATATGCCTTCTGTTAATAATAATAAGTAATGGTCTCTCATCTGTCCATTTGTTGCACATGAAAGTGGTTGTATGGTATGTATCTTCTTTTCATGTCCAAAATGTAGACAAATTGGTCTAGCAGCCCTACCAACATTTTAAACATAATACTGAATTATTGTATTATGTATTATATTATTGTATAATTCTTAAACATTGTAAGAAACTAGTCCTGTAAGAAACTGAGTTAAGTATATTTCAAACTCTCCATGTTTTCTATTTATCCAGGCATCCATATTCTTGATGATTTTCATAGTCCACCAGCCTTTCCCTTTGACGAGTGACCATCGATTTTGCCATTTCTGCATTGTGATTATTCTTGCCATTCTTCTTATTGTGTCTTTCTTTCTGTCTTCTATATATTATTTCCTTTCTTCTACCAGCAGTTCAATGGGGATCGTGCCTGCAACTTGCAACGTGTGAAACGGTACGACAAGCAGTGCAACTCGTCTTTGCACTAAAATCATTCGGTGCTTGTATTTCTGGTTTTTAAATGAATCAGCGTGGATCTGAGCTCTACACGTTATGATTGATTATGAGGTAGCCATCAGCCCACGTCGTTTAATAGAATTTGGTTTTTCCAATATTGGCCATCGACCTGGTTAATTTGATGGTGACGTTCGTTGCTTTGTCTCCTGCCTTTTGGAGATATTTCCAATACGTGAGTTTCCTGTCAATTGACATTCCTATGTAGATTCAATTATTTATTACAACTAACAAATCTGTCAATTATTGGGGATTTGTTTTCTTGAGTTAATGACAATATCTGTCTTCTCTCCCGCGAACTGTACACCATGGTCCTCCATCAATTGAGACACGGTTCTCATTACTCCGCTCAGGAAATATTTTGGCCAATTTCTTGGTCACATGCTATCATAAATGCCGTGACGTCATCAGCACCGGCGTCAAGAAAGCAATCGTGTGGCGAATCCGATTTAGTATACCACTGTATAACAGATTCCATTAGTTCGGGCCCAAGTTGGAACCCTGATGTGCCACAGCTATGATTTTTTTTTCATTTTTAGTCCTTCTGTAGTGTCATACAACTCCCGGTCATTGAGGCAATCTCTTAGGAGACATCTGAGGTGCCCTGGTAAATTAAAGTACCTTCTAAAGCCTCTAGTATATCTCTCCACCTAGCTTAGTTAAAAGCGTTTCTTACATCTAGAGGTCCCAGGTGATAAATAGGGCATGAATAATGATTTCCCTGTTTCACCACATTTGCAACTTCCACTGCTGCATTTACAGAGTTTATAGCTGATCATCCCTTCAGAAATGCATACTGTCTGTCTGACAAGTTACCTGCGTTCTGTATCGCAGTCGGTAACCGCGGCTTCAGGATCTTTTCTAACAGTTTCTCGGGTGTTTCAGTCATACAAAGAGGGCGCTTTGACCATTGTCTCTTGCCTTTTTAGATCAGAACCGACCGTGGCTTTTCCAAAGAGCACATAAGATAACAGCTGGAAGATACACATTGTACATATTAAAATTTAAAATTTTGTTCCGTTTTTCTTCTCTGATTGGATGATCCGCAAACAATTTGTTTACGACAATCTTCATTTGATCTGTGGTGAGTACGCCATTTGAAGACAGTTCTTCTATTTTCTTCATGACTATCTTGTATTCTGGACCCCAAACGTCGCCCTTACTGAGTTAATTTCGCAAATTGTCCCAGAATTCCAGTCTACTGCGACTAATGGCCTTCCTTCGTTTTTTCGTTCTTACGTTCTTTTTGCGTTCTTTTATCTCTGTTTTCCGTTCCGCGATTAATTCCGCGATTTCAGTGCGTCTTTATTTTCGCTTATTGCCAATCATCTGGTGCGCAAACAGTTCTTTCTGAGTTCAGAAATTTTTGTATTCCACTAATAGACTAGTTTTATGTTGTCACCGTTGGGATAGCTTCTTCGCATGCTCGTTGTGTAACTTTCATTACTCCGCCAATTCCCACTTTCGCTGTACCGCGACATGGTGTTGTATCAAAGTTCTTTGCTATATTTAGTATTATCCTTTTCCGTAGCTTTTTTGAAGCACAGGTGAACATAGTTCTCGTTATTACACTGAATGTAATGCATAGATGATCACTTCTAGTGAAGTTTTTGATCACTTGTATCCTAGGAACTACACCGTCTGAGGAAAGTGAAATAGCTAAGATGACTTCAGAGTATCCCCATCGCTGAAATGTGGTAATAACATTATTATTAATATAATAACACGAAGAATTTACAATTCATAAGAATACGTATATAGCCATGCTAATTAAAATTTTGTTTTTAATGAAGAGAACCAGATATATTTTCTGTCGAACTACACTTCTTCCTTATAAGAAGTTTCTCTAATTGAATATTTTCTACATATAAAATTACAAGTATTTAAGAAATCGTTACTTTCTTTTTAGTGTGTCTTGTATACAGAATTCATGTATTTTTATGGGTTAATTTTGTATCACAACTGATAATAAATGTAATTCTTTCGAGAATTACACTATTTCTTTTTCTAGCCAATACAGACACTCATATGCATTCCTCATATACAGCCGTCATGCGTTCCTCATAAACTATCAGTAATTAGTAAAAATTTAGCATATCGGAAAGTCTACTGCAATAGAAAAAAATTTGTCAGTAAGCAGCTAGAACTTCTGAGTTTTTCTTTACAGATGTAATGGTTTTGACGTTATAACGATTTTATTAGTTTCATAAACTAAATCTAAAAAGACTCCTCGCAGAATAATTTTCTTTAATTGTGCTTATTTTTATTATTTTATTGGTAATAGCCCTACAATTTATATAATTAAAGTCATTCATAATCATTTTGTTCATTTTTCGTTCGTGTTAACAAACACTTTTTTAGTTTATTTTACCATAGTATATATTCACTTCGCGTTCGTGAATCACTTTGGCCTGGACGTAAAAAAAACGTAAGATACGTTTTATAAAGAGTTATACGTCAAAAACAAATATATATGGAAAAAATGTTTACAAAATGGCTAGTTTCAAAAGACATTTGCTAGTCTGAGAGCCAGTGAGTGTAGTTATTAATTCAATAAATCTACGTAAATTTACGTCAAATAAAAAAAAAAAAATTAAGATATAGGCCTATGCTTATTAAAACGTTAAAATTGTAATTTACAAATTCACATAATATAACATATGGTTACAAAAATATGTTAATATACAGAAACTAGGTTTGTTTCTGCTTCACTTATGCGTCATAAAAAGAAAAGAGAAAGAAGAAAGAAACATATTTCTAGGCTGGAGAAAGGCATATAGCAGTGGAGACAGTTTAGTTAGTTCGTTCACAGTTACAACAGAAGACTTTCTCAAATGAATGGTAGTTTGTCTCTTGAGAGGTCTAAACTGAGGCGGCAGCACCCCCTACTCCTTAGATGGGGATGACATTTTATTTCTTACTTTCTCCGTTATAATTCCTTACAAATCGCAAGGTCCATTCGCATTGAACAAGATGTAACTATATTTTCAGTCTTTATAGTGAATCGAAAATGTACCACATTTAAAGAATTTGTAATTGTTTTCACTTTTCCCGTAAATGATCTCATGCTAAAAGCCTATTAGCAGCTACCAGCGTCTCGTATCCCATATCAAGTAAACTAATGCAGTACATTTATTAAATGTTTCTACATATTATTAACATCACATAATGTAATTTCTTGACTTATTAGTACATGTTAATTTTATATAATATTAATAATAATTAAGATTTTTGAAATACTGTGGCGGGAAAATATTTTTTTGAAATGCCTATATGGTTTCGTCAAATTGTGGTGTTTGACATTAATTAGAATTCTGTTCCACTAAATATTTTGCAACGTAATTGTATTGCTTCACTAATTTAAAGTTGTAAATTAACTACTAACAATTAGTTGTTCAACAGATATTTGGTTAATCAATAATAAACAATAATCAGTTGATAAAATTTTTATTTCAAGAAACTCAATTCAGGCAACTCAAGTTCAGCTATTTGATTTTCAGATTTACAAAAAAAAAAAAAATAGATACAGAAACAAAAATTTATTTTCACCATTCCGATAATTTTTTTAAAACTGTTTATTGGTTTTCTTCAGTTTTAGAAAGGATATAGTTCTACTATTTATGAACAATTCTCTATAACCATTTGCAAACGTATATTTACCCATTTAAGTAATTTTTATTAGTTGAGGAACAACTACAAAACCTCGTGTTCAACTTGGCATTTTTGCTTCCTACAAAATATTTTTACACAATACATCATCTCATAATACTAACTGAACGAGCGAAGAGACTTATGAATTTTAATTCAGCCGTTTGGCACTTATCTGATGGAATGTGCTTAATTTATCTAGTCAGGATATGTCTGAGATTACTTTTGAATGCATCAACCGATTTCATAAAACATGGGATGCATGACCACACGCTTACACTTACACTATACACTGTATTCTTTTTGATATTGAGTCCCCCCTAAATTTTAAGTGCAAAAGACGAAAATGTAAAGGCCAATTATTTTTCTAAATTGCAAAAATCATATGTAAGGTTCAAATTAAAGATAATTTTAACCAAAACTTAATATAGCGTTTAGTTTTGAAACTTCCAAATTTTGTGAAGCTAGAAATCAAAAATTCAATAAAAACTTTGATAACATCGCAAAATTTTTTAATGATGTTAGAGTGAATGGAATTTTAACCCAAATTCGAATGTAGTTGACCACTCTGAAAATTACTTCCACGGGCCAAAACTAAAAATTAGAATTTTAAGAATTGTAATATTATATGTGGGGCATCACGTTGATGTATCGGTAGCTTTGAAAGTTGACGAACCTAATATCTCGCAACATCCCTTGCAAATTTTAGGGCACCTTCAAAACGTTTGTAAAATTTGTTTCCAAAAAAGTCTACACATTGTTGTCAGTTATATATATGTTTAAAGATTAATATCTCATTCGGTATCTACGAAAAAATATACAAGTTAAAAGCTACCACTAAATGGTAGAATGACTAATTTATTTACCATTTGTGCATTTAGGCTATAAATTTAACTGAAACACTAAAACAGTATAAAATAACTGTGAAAGATATGAAGGGTTATAAAAAGGGTAATATTAATTTCAACGTTATTTGCTATAACTATTTATGCCGGAGACCGAAGATGATCTGCAAAGCCTTTTATACAAATTTAGTAACGTATGTGAACACCATAATATGGAGACTTCTACATATACAGCTACAAGTTACCGGTAGACAATGAAACTGCCGACCATATAATGGAAGTTCACTATTTAGGGGTAACGAAGCATTCCAGAGCAAACGGAACTTATTAACAAGCAACTATATTAGTATTGAAACAAGGAAAAAGTTTGTTAAGATATTTGTATGGAGTGTTTTAACTTACGGGTGTGAATCGTGGACCTTAGGGAAGGTGGAGAGTGACAGACTTCAGGCAATGGAGATGTGGATTTGGCGGAGAATGACAAAAACTAATTGGACAGATAGGAAGACGAATGAACAGATCTTAGAGGAAATAAATGAGAATAGAACACTGCTTCGGAGTATAGAGGTGAGGAAAATTAAGTTGATAGGGCATGTGATCAGACATAGTGCTTTTTTAACTAACATCTTTGAGGGCAAGGTAGTGGGGAAGAAGCCCAAAGGAAGACCAAGAACTGCATACTTCCGCAGCACAATGAGTGTCGTGAATAGTGTGTCCTATGAGGAAATGAAGAATATCCCAAGGGATAGAGTGACGTGGCTACAGCGACAAGGCATTGCCTTTAGGAGTTAATAATAATTAGATAATAAATATTACTACTTAAGAGTAACGGTAACGAAAGAAGACAAAGACATAATAGACTGATTAGCCAGATGGAAAGCAAACAGTCTGAGTGAAGTCGTCTGGACCAGTAATATTTTTCTAGTTTAAAAATAGAAGCAGAGACATAAAAATACATTGAAGCCTATCCTGACGTATGGAGAAGAGGCAAGACCAGACACCACGGCAACTACAAGACAAACGTAAGTTGCTGAGATGAAATCATGTTGCTGAGGAGAATAAAAAGCAGTGTACGACGAGACATAATATAAGATGCCAATGTTCGAGGAACATGCCACGTGACAGACATAGTGGACTGGGTACAGGAAAGACAACAATTCTGGAATGGCCATGTTTACAATGGGATGGATGATGACAGATTAGTAAAGATGGCCCGGGATAATCGTCCAATAGACAAAATACGAAATGGGGCGATTGTATTACGTAATGTAATTGATTAAGAACACGAGAATCTCTTAAATGAGAAGAAGAAGAAGAAGAAGAAGAAGAAGAAGAAGAAGAAGAAGAAGAAGAAGAAGAAGAAGAAGAAGAAGAAGAAGAAGAAGAAGAAGAAGAAGAAGAAGAAGAAGAAGAAGAAGAAGAAGAAGAAGAAGAAGACTCTTCTTTGGAATTTTTAGTATTTATTGTATGATTGTTTCCTGTATTATTGTTATTTTAATTAAGAAAGTTGTGTTAGTGGTTATAGTCACAAACAGAATTATCACTGTTGCACACCACTATAGAAAAATTATTCCGATTTTTTAATAATTTTTCTATAGTGGTGTGCAACAGTGATAATTCTGTTATTCTTATTTTATTAAAAAAAAAAAGAGTAAAAGTAAGAGTAAGTAGAGTGAATTGGGTTTTCATAATCTTTCTGAAATTTTAAAAATTATTTAATACTATAATTTATCTAATAATAAATGAATTTCATTCAAAATAGTGAGCGAGTTCTGCCATTCATGGAAGTTAATAGTAACATATTCCTCTGCATAGCATAATGATATTAATTTAATTTTTTACTTGTATATTTTTTCTCATTTATTGCAACACTATTTTCTACATTATTACAATTTTTGGTTTCTATAGCAGGCTGTTTTAAAAGCAATATATTACAAGTCCATAGCTTTTAAGCCTCTAGTATAAATTATTTATACGAGAATAAATTAGAAATGGCTGGTAGATATACCGTTTATGTGAGAGCCGAATTACGTGCTTGTGACTTTCAGGAATCAATTTTCCATTGAGCATATAGGCCTATACTGCGTGTATGTGACAGCACTGAAACATATCAAACGTCTTTAATGTAAAAGAAAACGTAAATATTAAATAAAAAACCCCTTACGTGTAAAAGAAAAGAATCTACATAATAAAAAGGATCACGATATTAATTTCCTAATGAAATCTCTCTCTCTCTCTCTCTATATATATATATATATATATATAACTCAAAATCTGAGATCCACACCGTTACACCGACTTCCACCAAATTTTTCACAGGTAACCTTTGACAAAAGGCGAAACATACTGTCTAACTTGGAATTTGATAGTTTCCCCCGTTCGCACGATTTAGGCCCTTTTAATTATGCCTTTTCGTTGACGCGTATAAAGATGTCAACACAACATGGAGACCAGAATTAATTATCATAGTAACAAGTAAATAAACAAATGATATTTAGCGGCATCAGAACTGTACCTTTATCCGTTCCTGCAGTTTTTAATGTTTTTAATATCCGATTGTGTCGATATATTTTGTATAGAGTTACGTCTATATATTTTGTAATTGTCTTAACGATTATAAAATGTATGTTTATACGTATTTCTGAGGGTGCAATGAATAAGTAATGAAATATGTTAAATACTGCTACTAAAGGTGTCAGAAACACCATGGATACCAGAATTAATTACCATAGTAACAAATAAATAAACAAAAGCTATTTAGCGGCATCGGAACTGTATATTCCTTCAGTACATTTTCGATATTTTATATAATATGCGATTGTATCGATATATTACGATGTGGAAAAGAAGAAGTGTACTAATTGTAAATATTGTCCTATTACTTAATGCAAAGCGAAAATACATGTTGTTTTCATTTGTGAGGTTAGGTGACAACGGTTTGTGATTTTTAGTTTACTGCTGTAATAAATAAAAGCCATTTTTGAGGAAAACATAACATTTAATGTGTTATAAAATGATTCTAACACAGTAACGCTTAAAATAAAGAATGATTCTAATCAAAACACTTACAGTTTTTCATTTAACAGGTACTTTATAAATATCTCCAAAGGCTTTATAAACGGGTACTTTTAAATCTCCAAAGACTGTTCAACCAACATAATAATTTAGTACAAGTGTTGAAGACAGCTTTGGAGAAAATTTGACTAATGAGTACAAAATTGTTATACGAGCTGACAGAACACCATATAGATATAGACAATAAAAATTATATTAAAATCTATATATTAATACGTGAAGAGAAAACTTTGTACCCCTTTTTAAGCATATTGCGCGCACGGAGGAGTGTGAGATTTGGCATAGTTAAAGTTTATATGGAGAAGGAGTGCAGAAATCTAAAATTTATATATAATATGTGTTACAAATACATTAAATAAAATAAAATAAAACATTCATTTGCACTTGAAAATTCATTTAAAGTTTTTCAAACAATGGTAATTTTTAAAAATAAAATAATTTTGTTGCCAGGCAATAAAATTATATTTTTTTCATTTTAGTGTACGTTCATACTACCAATGTCAAACACATAATAGTCTGTTGTCAAACAGTCGCACAGAGTAGAGATTGTCGCACAAAACATTTTAAAGTGTTGCCAACAAATAATTACTGACAGATTGACTGAATGAGCTGTGAATTTTGTGTGATTTCAAATGTTCCTTTTTGAATAGTCTGCGGAGTGTATGTCGAGGAAAAAGAGCGTTTATTTTATATTTTGTATATTAGATATCTGTGTTTTATATATTAATGTGCAGTTGACAGTGAAATACAGCTTGCTTAATATACACCTGTTGCAAAAGGAAAATTTTGTAGCAGCAATTTGAATTGACTTACTCTCGCCTAATTATTATTGGTGGTTTCAAAAAAGTGAGTACATTTTATTATTTTTAAATTAAACCCTGTCTAATCTTAGTTTCAGTAATTTCATTAAATGTTTTTTTTTTACATTCAGATATTCGCACCTACTTCCATTATGCCTCGACATAGAACATTGACGGGTCGGAGTGAGAGATAAAGAAGAAGGAATATATATTCGCGTGAAAGTCTAAATGATAATAGACCAAATGCAAATTTAAATAGTGTAAATAGTATAACATTGACGGGTCGGAGTGAGAGACAAAGAAGAAGGAATATATATTCGCGTGAAAGTCAAAATGATAATAGACCAAATGCAAATTTAAATAAAGTAAATAGTATACAAAATGATGAAATTATTTTGAGGGATACATTTAAATGCGCACTGAATGTCATTCCAAGAAATTTTAATACTTTTGATTGTGGATTAATGCATTTACAATGCAGGTTTTGCAATGCAAAACATTTCGAATCTGAGGTCACTTTAGGTGAAAGGACTGCATTCACTTCATATTGTCATAAGGGTAAAGCAATATTACCGGCCTTAAGTCAAAATGAATACTTTAAATCATTGTATGATGGACTTACTTCAAATGAACCTTCAATAAAAACAAAGTCAAAAAATTATTTTGAAAACGTTCGTAACTACAATTCATCATTTGCTATGGTTAGCTCAGAAGCTAAAATTTCGGATACAGTTACGCGTGGAGTGTATCATTTTAAAATACATGATGTTTTTTATCACAGATCAGGTCCAATGACTGCTGGATATGGTCGCTCACCATGTTATGCGCAATTATATTTTTATGATTTTGACACTGCTGTCAATTATAGATTACGTGAACACTATAATCAAACATGCAATAACAATATAATGCGCGAAATCTCTCTTGAATTGGAACGCATTAATCCTTTCGTTCGCTCATTCATTGCAATGAGAGTTGAAAATCAAAATAAAGAAATTTGTATGCTCATTAAAGTAAATCGTGATTTAGATCTACGCCGTTATAATGATGCAGTTCAAACTGATGTAGCAGTAATATTTAGTACAGTTGATGGTGAGCCACCCTTTGAACGAAATATGGTTTCGTTTTCAAAAGTTAATGGTACCATTAAAAATATCTCTGTTTTGGATTCATCATTGGACCCTTTAGCGTATCCATTACTTTTTCCAAATGGTGATACTGGGTGGCATATTAATATTTCTCATAATGTACCAACTACATCTAATTCAAGAGCGCCCAGAAATAAATTAACCATGCTTCAGTATGCAGCCTATCGACTTGCAATTAGAGAAGATTTTAGCATGTTGCACCATTCACAAAAATTATTTCTGTAGTGGATAGTTGATATGTATGTGAGAATAGAGGGCACAAGGTTACATTTCATTCGACAAAATCAAACAAGTCTTAGGTCTGAAGTTTACAACAATTTAACAGATTATTTAGAATTGAACCCCAATGCCAATAATGTTGGCCGTAGAGTAATTTTACCATCTTCATTCAATGGATCTCCAAGAAATATGTATCAGAATTATTTAGATGCAATGTCAATTGTACAACATTTCGGAAAGCCTTCTTTGTTTATTACAATGACTTGCAATCCAAGTTGGCCTGAAATAGTTAGCAATATTGGTGTAGGTGAGTCAGCTAATTTTCGACCTGATATTGTTGTGCGTGTATTCAAGTCCAAACTGAAAGCATTAATTAAGGGCCTTACACTAACAAAAATCTTCGGTAAAGTAGAAGCACTCATTTATACAATTGAGTTTCAAAAGAGAGGATTGCCTCATGCTCACATTTTACTCTCTTTAAATGAGCAAGATAAAATTGTTAACGCTACCGATATTGATAAAGTTGTATCTGCGGAGATTCCTAACATTCAAACACATCCTACATTACAAGAATATGTTGTAAAACACATGATGCATGGCCCATGCGGTGTACTTAATCCAAATTCTGTATGTATGAGAGATGGAAAATGCACAAAAGATTATCAAGACGATTTAATGAATTTACATGTGAATCATTAAATGGATATCCATTATACCGAAGGCGTGATAATGGTAAATGGTATTAATGCTGAAGTTCGCGGTAGTTGCCTCGACAATCGTTATGTTGTACCATACAATCCGTATTTACTTGCCAAATTTAATTGCCATATAAATGTTGAAGTATGCACTACAGTTAAAAGTGTTAAATACATTTATAAATACGTGTATAAAGGCTATGACAGTGCATCTGTTGAATTAGATTCAGAGAGAAATGAACCAGGTCAAGAAATACAAATTGATGAAGTTAAAAATTTTTTAAATGGCCATTATGTCGGATCAACTGAAGCTGTATAGCGCATCTATGAATTACCAATGCTTTTTCAATCACATGTCATCGTTAGGCTTGACATTCATTTACCGCGTAGACAGAATGTTTACTTTCGAGAAGGGCAAGAACGTCAAGCAATTGAAAATGCAAGGCAAACAAAATTACTAGCATTTTTTGAATTGAATCGATCAGATCCATCAGCGCATGAATATAAGTATATTGAAATTCCTTTGAATTATGTGTCGGAAGATTCCCCAAAAAAATGGAAGAAGAGAAGGCGTGGAGGTGATAAAATCATTACACTAATATATATGTAGTATCACCAAAAGACATCGAACTTTTCCATTTACGATTGTTTTTATTACATGTCTGTGGTCCAAAACCATTTGAGGATGTTAGAACATACAATGGAATTATACACACTTCTTTTGTTGAAGCGTGCCATGCTCGCGGCATTGCTTCAAATGATAATGAATGGCGCGAATGTTTAAATGAAGCAAAAGAATTACATTCACCAAAACAAATGCGAAATTTATTTGGTTACATTTGTGGATTAAATGTGCCAGCCAATGCATTGGCGTTATGGAATGAATTTAAAGTATATCTTAGTGAAGATGTTTTGAGAGATTACAACGAAGAAGTATCCTTTAATACAGCTCTATTAAAAATTGAAATATTTTCAATGTTCATAATTTGTCATGTCAAGAACTTGGTTTACCAGTTCCCACGCATTCGCAGAGAACAGACGAAGCAAATGCTATTGATCCAATAGAACAAGAGTTTCTGTTTTGTGAGCATTATGAAACTGCAAATATTGAACAGCGTAATCTAATTGATCGTGTGATTCGTGAAGTTTTGCACCATGATACTGGATCTAATGTTTTTTGTTTAACCGCTCATGCAGGTTGTGGAAAAACATTCACACAAACAGCAATCATTCACAAATTAAACTCGCTTAATCTTAGTTGTATTGAAACAGCGTTCAGTGGCATAGCTTCAACTCTATTACTTGGAGGTAGAACTTTACACAATGTGTTTAAATTGCCTATACCCATTTTGGAAAATTCTGTAGCGAATATTACCGCAAATAGTAGCTATGGACGTTACATAAATTCATCATCGTTGATAATTATTGATGAAATTTCTATGTGCCCACTGCAAGTGTTGAAAATCATAGATAGATTATTGCAGGATCTATGCGATGAAAATGATAAACATAAACCATTTGGAGGGAAAACGATACTTCTGTGCGGTGATTTTCGCCAAATCTTACCAGTTGTCCCACATGGATCACGTGCAACTTTAATTGAAAATTGTGTCACGAGTTGGCATAAATTTGTTTATTTTCATAAAGTAACGTTTACTCAAAATATGAGAGCCTTACCAAGTGAAATAGAATTTGTCGAATTCTTGAAAAAAATTGGTAATGATGAAGCCCCACAATTCCCTCAGTTTGGTGAAAATTTTATTTAAATACCTCAGCAAAATAACAGGAGATGAAAATAATATTATTAATGAGGTGTATGGAAATATTTCCGAAAACGTAATCTCAGATAACATATTGAAGTCAGTTATTTTAGCAGGTAAAAATGATGATTGTAGTTTTATTAATACTGATATACTTAATCGAATACCAGGTGAACAGAAAACATATCATAGCTACGATAAAATAATTTGTGATGATGACAATGAAATCAATAACTATCCAGTAGAGTTTTTGAATTCTTTGACTATTAGTGGTTTGCCACCACATAAGTTAGTATTGAAAGTTAATTGCATCGTTTTACTGATCAGAAACTTAAATACAAAAGAAGCATTAGTAAATGGAACAAGAATGCGCATCAAGTGTACGTATCGTAATGCTATTGATTGCGAAGTTTTAACTGGAACCGCACGCAATAAGAGAATTTTGATTCCACGTATAAATTTAACATATTCCGGTACCGTTTTACCATTTAACTTTCAAAGAACTCAATTTCCAATTATACCTGCATTTGCGATGACAATAAATAATAAGTCTCAAGGACAAACATTCGAAAAAATTGGAATTTTATTGAGGCAGCCGGTTTTTACACATGGTCAATTGTACGTCGCAGCAAGTAGAGTTCGATCATTCGATGGTTTGAGATTTTATATGTCTGAATATAATGGCCAAGGGCATTTAGCAAATGGTGAAAGAGTTTTTACAAAAAAAAATCGTTTACACAGAAGTTCTGAATCATTAAATTCACTTTCAAACTATTTTAAGTTCAATGGACAACATTTATTTTTTTAACCGCCCGGTTTTTTTGATTTAATGAAAAATATATGAAAAAATACGAGGCACGTATTTTTTATTTCATTTTTTATTTTTTATTAATTGTTTATTTAAATTTTATATAATTCGAAAAAGATAGGCAAAATAACTGTGTAGCCTTGGCGAAACCTGGTCAGTATGGCAATAAAAAACCCAAGGAAATGTCAAAAAACGCGTTACTGCTTTCTAAATATGGCTTAGCCAAGCTAAACCTCATTTTTCCTATCTTTCATATTTTTCAAATAACTCGAAAATTAATCCATAGAAAAAAAATTATATAAGCTTTGTAGCAGATAATCTTCAAACTGTTTTCGAATTTTGTACCTTACCAAAATTGAAATGTAATCCACTGGAATTGAAAACAATGTATCTTATACTTCTATGAATGTCAAGTCTCATTTTTATTAGCGTTTATTTGATTCAATAATAACATAAAAAAATGAAACTGACAATGAATTATATCAAAAAATAAATACGAATACAAGCTGTAATTGTGTTTTTTTCAACTGTTACTAACATTAAGTTTTAAATTTCATAGGTATTGCAGGGAATTAAGGCAAACAACACACGCTAATGACGTATTTGTACACGCTCGCAGCTGACGTAATAGAACAAAATTCAAAAAAATTATATGAAATGATTATAGAGGTATACTCTTTGACAAAAGAACCTCAATAATGTTCAAACTTAAAAATTTAATGAATTACGGTCGAATTTCGACCACTGGGCGACCACTAGTACCTACTTATTAAAAGTTAAATATTCGCATGCTAAGCCGCGGGTAACAGCTAGTAGTTTTTAAATTTAGCATCACGTAATTGCAAATTGCACAAAGTACAAATTAAACAAAGTAAACATTTCTCATACAGTTGTTTCATAGAATAACTAGTAAACTATGCAGAACTACTACTGCAGAACTTCCTCACTATTTTTAACGAAGTACATTTAATATTTCATAAATTTTGATATTAGACAATTTCTCAATTATGAAAACATTACAAAAATCTCGATTACTCTACTATTTCTTTAGTAATATATAACAATTGCAGAGGTCCCAAACAAACCATAAACACTACAAATCTTAAATATTCGGATTCGGGTTACAATTTTTTTAGTCTTATATTTTGATCTGTTTTATGGGTTTCCAAAATTTTAAAATTTCTAAAACGTAACACTAATTTTACATATTAGTTAAAATTATTAATTTAATGTTATGCCCTACATGAATTTTTGCGATTTGTCAAAATTTTACACCCACTTTGTGGGCCCTGGATTCTGAAAATATTTTAATTTTCAAAATTAACCCTATATTCAGATTGTGATATATATTGCCTTTGGTTTGATATCCCACATGGGCTTTGCGACTTTTTCACAATTTTAACCCTCTCACATTTTCCCCTATCCTCTATTAAGGGGGATCAATCTAAAAATCAACAGGGACCTGTAGGGCAAAAGTATGAACAAGCGTGCCTGCATTTTACGAAAATTGGTCGATGCGTTCAAAACTTATCGTGAGACATACCCGAAGTAGACACACAAATAGATAGACAGATACACAGACAGACAAATGACAAATGGTCGAGTCATTAGTGAAACTCTCTTCGCTCGGTCAACAACTTTTGCATCCAATGTAGCAAAAAAATAGGTCCTAAAATGGGTCATGTACTCGAGAGTCTAAATTGAGATACGGAAATTTTTTTATTAAAACGTAACATTTCTGAAGAAAAACTAATTTTTATTTCACGAAAATAAAGCTCTGCTTTGATTTGTGTGTGTGTTGTATGAGTGTGTTTGAACAACATATTTAAACAGAGTAATTTAAATTTTCCCGGACGGTAAACAGTTGCACGTTGCTTACAATGTGATGAAACCTGCTGCTGTCTGTAATTATAGAAGGAAGGGAATAATTTTATTGTGAAAACAAGAAAATAATGAGTTGTTGTGTGCTTTGAGTAATGGTGTTCATGAATGTCACATGTGATTCTGTAGTAAGTCACGTCTGACGTATGTAATTAACCGTTTCCCCGAAATGTAATCAACACAGAACTAACAACGTATTTATAAATAATTTAATTAAATCTAAATGTGTAATAACCTTGGTAACCTGATATTGGACTACGTTTGGTGTATCAAAACTATGTTAAAACAGCTTTCTAGACACGTAGTTATGGAGGTTTATATTATATTTTAAAAACTTTTATATACAACTTAAAAATATTTGTTTAAAATCTAATCTTTCTATTACACGTTGACGTAAGGAAAACGAGATACTTTAGACTTTTATGATTCATATTTGTAGAAACACAACTTTTAATATTAATTACATATAGTCTCTTAAATTTATTTAAGGAGCAGTTTGTAGATCGCCTTTACTAAATTGAGCAACTGCACAAAAAGGAATGACGAAATGAGAAGAAATGTATTAATGTAATGTATATTTCTTTTTGATGTATTTTTGTTGTTGTTTTTTTGTTTCGACAACAGGATGATGTTAATAACCACAACTTACAAGTTTTTTGGAACACCTGTGCAATTAAATTAAAATTTATTCTGTTTCATTTTGTTTTAACTTAGCATCGTGACTTAATAACATGATTACATTGCAAAGCTTTACTGACTAACACATAACACAGTTCAGGCTGTCATTAACTCCTAACAATAAGAACCCAAAATTGTACATCGACTTTTCAATAGTTGTTCATTTCTGTTAGAAAGATTCAGATATTTTCTTTGTTTTAATAAGTAATGAACTAATTTATTGCATTATACTTAAAAAATAAATAGTAATTATAAAAGTAAAATTAAAAGGGTTTGTTTATTAAAAACAAATAAAAATTAAATAATTAAATTTTAAAATCTATATTCTTCTTTTTACCATTATATTATTTATATATGCAGATTATTTTCATGTTCCCAGATATCGTATCATCTTAATGAATTAATGTTTATGTACCCATGAAAACGAGAAATCAGTTAAAGCAAGGTTTGTACCTAAAACTTGATTTTAGTTCTAACCACTTTTAACAAAGCCTTTCTGTAAATGCTAGTGTTAAGTAATCCTTTCGTATATAACAGAATTCCGCACTAAAACGTTTATTTGTTACATAGTTCTAGCATCCACTAAATCGTTTCTGGTTAAAATTCGATACTACTACTAAAACCAGTATTAAGTAAAACTTCCTTTACTATGAAAACGCTAGTGTGTCTGTAGTCGTACAACATGTATTAATAAAATAAATTAAACATAGTAACTGTCATCTTCAAAAGTAACATATTTATGAACACTGTGATGGTACATTTCATCACATATGTATAAGATATATTATAACAATCAGATATCAATAACAAGTACTAGCACAAGCCATGAAGGGGAAAAAACTTATTATGAAGTATGTAATAAACATTAATATATCAACTCCAACATCCAACAAATGTAATCAAAGAAGATTAAATAAATATTTTGTAAGAAACCGTAGTTATAAAAAGAAATTAAGAAGAAAACAAACCAAGAAAATTTCTAATACCGTGACAAAAACCCAATAGTTGGTAGGTGAGGGGCATGAACAAATCCAACATAAACCAATCTAACATGAACTACAGATGTATTGATAATAAAAAATGAAACGTGCGACAATGTATACCAAAAGAAGAATCAACATTTAATAGAATAAATGAGAAGAGGCAAAGAACTAGGATTAGAAGTTGGAAACAGGAGTTTGGACCAAGAGACATAACAAATAGACCCAATTTAATAAGCAAACTAATCCCATTCTTTTGAGTAACAATAAAACTGGTAGGAGGACCCAATAAATATAAAACAAAGTTAAGAATACAATGCAATAGAGTAAATAATAATAGAATATGTACTAGTATAAGAAACCATTGTAAGTCAATGAGCTAAAACAAGTGAAGGTAGTGAGAGTGCACTCCCAAAGTAATTGAGTGATGATCAAAACTGGATATTCACTTGATATGATCAAAACTGGTACATATCACTTGATATGAACCAGTGGGGAGGTGAAAGTCAGTGGGGAAAATTAAAGTGATAAAGGTCTTATGAACCACATATATATGGAAGTAAGAACCAAAATATAGTGACAAAGTGTTTTTTGTAAAATGTTTTGTAAACTACAATGTTCTATTTCATGACTAATTATTTATTCATAGGGGTTTATACCTAATAATTTTAAAATAGTAAACAGTCATTGTTCGTTATGCTATAATTTAGATAATAGGAATAGTGATATACAAAAGAGTTAGGGTAATAAACACCCATGTTTAGTTGTGTTAGAAGTAGTTAATATGGGGGGCCTGTGTGCACCATTAATTTCAATTTTATAAATAGTTTTGTTGAAAAAATGTTAATTGTTTAGTGATCAGGATGTTCATAAACTATTCAAAAATGTTAATCAGGTAATTGGAAAGGATCTAATTTTATAAAAAAGCTATCGCACAGAAGTAACTAACTGCTAAACATATAGGCTCAAAGAATTGAGCCAGACTCAAGCAACATTGAATTATTTAGATAAACATTACCAAATTGAATAAAACAAAAGCTTGATTATGATAAAATAGAAAGATGTTAATGGAGGGAGATGTATAAACCATCCATTACTGTCATAATATGGATAGGAAACATAATTGTAAAGTGTTTATTAAGCCACTAAGCTGACATGGCTTCAGTATTATTGTTATTGTCAGAAAAATAGGTATAGGTATTTAAATTAATGATATTTTATGTAAAGTAGGAATACTTAGAATTATAAAATATTCCTCAGGCTTTCACGGCCGGTGTCAGATGAATTGTTCATGATATCCGGGCTGTTTGGCCGTGGTCCATGGTTTATAACAAAACCAAACGTTTCGGCAGCTCCACTGGCTGCCATCATCAGTGGTACAGTATAAAATTTCCTGCACGCCTGGTGTTTACGTAAAGGCCCACAGTACTGTGGTATAGGCTAAGGCACTACAGCCTTATCTTAGAATTATGTTTAGTAGTAAGAATAACAATGTTAGAAAATATTAGATCTGTAAGACATACAATAGAAATGTCAAACAAGATTAGGTCAATGCCTCAAAACACAAAATTATAAACCTGTCAAAACAGCCGATAAGAGGCCAAAATGGGGCGAGATTAGTATCAAAACGATGTAATTTTAATAAACAATAAAATGGTACTAATTAAAGATAAATTTAAGTCAAAATAAATGAAACGTAATCTGAGGTGACGGAATTAAAATCGCCAGTTTTCAAATAGTTGTTAGTCACGTGACGGGGTCAGAAATTTAGACCGATCACAAAACACAAAAGCCAGGTCACCAAGGAAATTTAAACGTATTTTCAGGAACAGTTCATTGTTAGACATTAAACCATAAACTTCAACAGCATATTGCTGGCAGTAAAAATTAATATAAACTGAAAGAAAACTTACTCCAGGAGGGGCATTTCCAGTAAAACATAACACAGAAAAGATCGACAACACATGACGCGGCACCAGAACCAAGAAAAACCAATACACTGATGAGAATTTAAGAAAATAGTCACTCTACCCAAGGCGTTGATTCCGAATATACTATCAAGTGGTGAGAAAATTTTGGTTATGTCCAGGAGACCACTACATAATTACAACACAATTACCACCAAAAAACATAGCTGTTCCAGATAAAGGAGGCTATATACAAACTATTATAACTAAAACTTTATTTAAAGCACTCTAATTGGAATTTAAAAAATATCTTTTTCCGAGATACGAATCAGGCAGTCCGCCATGTTTTAAGGTCAGCGTTCGTTCTGAGCACTATTGCAACCTTTAAAAGCGAACAATTTTGACAACATTATTATATACATTTACCTAGTTGATAAGAAGTAGATATATGTTTGTAATGCATTGTATTTTTAAGTGAAAGCATATCTTCTATCTTTCCTAGCAACTCCAAGTACCCATTACCAGAGAAATATAAAAAATATATTATGAATTTTTTGTTGTTGCGGATATTTGTCACGGCGGATGAACTTATCCATCTCTAAATGTTCGACTAATAGAACGGTAATTTGATCAATGTTTTAAAGAGATAACGAATAAAAAATATAATTTGTCAATCATATCAGTTCTATTTTATTTCAGTAAAGTTATTATAAAGATCATTAGTTACAGGAGACAGAAGAGAAAATTTGTAGTGGGCGCAAGGATATCTAGTTAACACGATCGGTTTAACAATTACAGAACAAATATTATTCACGTGCCCATTTCAAACGAACTGTGGCACGCTACATTCTCATCCCTATAAAATCGTTGTTAATCAACGAATACTGAAGAACAACATAGTAAACGATAACCCAATAACTGATATAAATAATAATCACAAACATAAGAACATTTACAAATCGATTGACGATTACAACCAAGTTTTAAAAGGTAACTTTATTCGTTATCCGGGCATACAAGATACATCGCGAAAGCATCTGCGTTTTATTAAACACCCGTACACTAATTAGATTTATTACAACACATAGAAGCCAAACTGCTATGATATTTTGAATTGAAGAGAACTCATTTATCTTGTACATGCGTCTTCCAAAATTCAAGCTTTACTGGTATATGACCCTCGTAGTGCAATCGCTCCATCGTTTTCAAAAAAATGTCCGAGGTTAGCATCAGGGGCTTCTGACAAACGTTGAATTCTGATATATAACATAATTTATTCATAAGCTTAGTGTGTGCACGCTCTAAATAGTGGATGTGGCATAAAAACACCAAACATACCTTTACTTACTCTCTATCCTTGGCTTCGATCTTATAAAGATCTTAATTTTTTCCAATTACACAGGCATTTCGGAAGTCTCCCTTTGCTTTGTCCACATCCGTGAGTGATATTATACTGTATGATTATCTCCTACTTCAACAAGTTAAGAATGTATGGTATCGTAGATAGTTTCAGTTTCTTTGCTTGTTTAGATAAATATTTACGAGTTTCCTTCCAGGCTGATGTAATTTGAACCCTACTAGTTCCACCCTCATGTTATTCTTCTCCACCAGAGCTTTCAGATTTGTTCTGCCTTGTATCCGTTTCCTCGATGATTCTCTGTATTGTTACGCAATTACGAAACACGCTAGGGCCGTCGATAGTGTCGTTGTACCCGCTTCGCGACTATCCCAGCGTGCCTCGTTTGTATCAAAGCCTCACTCACGGAACACGAAGTACCTTCCAGAATGTTCAAGACCGCTTGAAATACGCAATATTCTGGCACGTTGCAGTGAAGATGGAAAGTTATTCTCGAACACCTGCGCTACATATATACGCAACAGCAGATGGCTTTGTCAGTCAGTTATGTTGAGCGATTTCCTTAGTGCGGATTGAGTTATTGTTGATGATTAGTGGAAAATGTTTACTGTCTTATGGAAGTGTAGAGTTCTATTACGTGACATTATTATTGCGTGTTGACTAATTTAACATGAATAATTGTATGAGTTGATTACAAATAATTAATTGTGATTAATTAAAGCTAGTGGTTAGCGACTTCATTGGTGTCTCTACTTTGTTTCCACTGTACCAAACGACGATCAGTGAGACCGTCGTAACAGTATGTGGTTTTTGTCTTATATGTTTTCGAGAACATTTGGTCTGTCTCACACTTTCTCTTTATCCGATTGACTTTGGTCTACATTATTCATCACGAAAACGAAAACATTATCACACTCCAACCAAACACAATCAATCACAACGACAACAACCACAATCAATCACAACGCAACGAATTAACTACAACCACAGTAATCCAACACAATGAACGAAACAAAAAGAATTCACAAAAATGCGTGTACATTTGTCAGCAGCTATCTTGAGATTTGGGAGAACAACTCTTTGCAAATATGCACAGGTCTGCACATACAAATATATTTTCAACTGGTCCACTTCAGGCAAAACCGGTTTTAATCAGTACAAACTGTAAATACTTGAAAATATAACAATTGTTTTATACAATTACAGTTTATTAATGCCTTAGTGCATTATAGTCAATATATTACCAATAATCAACAAAGTGCTTTGTTAAAATTAGTTCCAACACGGTAAAATCGGGTTGTAACTGATTTCTGCTTTTCACAGTAATGTTTATAATTATATACTTTTACTAAATAACATATTAAGTTACGTTTCCTACATAATTGTACGATTAATACGTTTCATAATTGCCTTCTATTGGAATTTTATTGGATGTATGTTTATTAATTTGATTGCTATATGACAATGACCGTTCTTTTTCCGTGCTCGCTTTTAAATTATTTCTGTTATTATTATTATTATTATTTGTTAATTACGTGCAATAATTTTATATTAGTTGTCTGAAAAGCATTAAAAAAGTATGTATATAAGGAATTGACCGTGTATTTTCTCTTTGAAGTTTCTAACTTTTGTGCGTGTGTTAACAACTTTGTACAATGTGTTGTACCTGAGTACACAAACAGAGAATAAATTAGTTTTTGATTCCCATACATTATATTTGAAAATGTACATTAAAAATTATATGTTATATACCATAAAACAATTCTTTTTAGTGCTATGGCGGCAAAAAGAAAATTCGAATCTTGACACTTATTGTTTCCTTACTGGACCTTATAACATACTGTTACTGTTTTTCAGCACTGACTATGTCAAATGTAGCGCATTGCTTCAGACAAAGAGTTTATTTTAAAGTCGTCGAAGTAATTTTCTTTTAACAAGTTATGACAGAAAATTGCTGACATGTTAATTGTTATGACATTGAAAGTAACATGTTATTTTTTTCTTCAAAACGTAGGCCAGCTTGACAACATTTTGACGTGGCTATTAATTACTGAAGCCATTTAAAGTTTCAGTTTCTAAAGAAATGTACAGTGTTCAGCACTAAGGGGAAAACGTGCGTCAGGATTGAGGAGAAAGCAGGAATTAAGCACAACTAATACATTTTTCTGCAATACTTAAATTGTTAATTACACAATGAATATATTGGATTTACTTTTGTACCAGTAATTGCAAGTGGCAAATACTACTTTGTTTATACCGACATTTTTGGCTGCCGCAATGTATAACAGATTTATTTGCACTGCACGTTAATCCTACACTGTGCTTCAGTACAGTAATGTTACTGTAGTTACGGTTGCTTTGTTACAAGATATTGTTTCACGCTTGATAATAATTCAACAAGCTTTCGACATAATTATATTTCATGTTACTAAATTTTTGAGCTATAGCACAGCACAGCTTCCTTTATTTTGCAGCATGATTAACTATACTATAACCTTGGCATATTAGAAGTTGTCTTGTATTTATCTTGCGATATTACTTTTTCGCATATATACTTAATTTTCGTCGTACAAAGACGTCAGTGTTAATCAACATTTGATCTTTTCCGTATCAGCAGATGATAAGTTAACTCTGAATTCAGAGTAACTCTTAACATAGCTCTTAATATAAGTAAATTTGGAGAAACATTGTCTCGCTACCATTTCTTTGTTGGACAATAAAAATGTCTGTGTGTGAGTGCAATTTTTAATGTCGACTTGGGTTTTTGCTTCATGTTTTATACTCTTTTTTCTAAGAACAGAGTCGCCAACAACTGAGAACGAGTAAAAATATGTCCATTATATTAACGTATAATAATTTGTTATATCTACGTGTATCGTAACTTATTTCTTGTCTATACACATTTCATCATTACTGTAATAAATATAAAATGTGATTTTTACCATCAGTGTTGATCAGCCATTTTTAGTATGTGCTGCTTAAGACATTTACTCTAGCCTTATTAATTTGTTTGTTATACACTGATTTTCCCTCAGCTTGTGATTTCTGTTTTCACAGGCTACAATATGTGTTTTAGCCCGTATGGCTTTCACTAACCTTATTCGCAATAACTTCAGCCATAAAAATTTTGATTACTCGTTTGTTACATTCTACCCCAACGCCTCGGTATTCTTAAGATTGTCAATTGTAATACAACCCGATCTACAGGGGTTTATTCAGTTTTATATTTACGTCATTGACCAAGACAGCTTGAGTGCACTGTGTTGCAACGTTTTCATAAATAATATCAAAAAGCGTATCGCGCGCGCACGATTATGTATGTGTGTGTAGCGAGGGTAGGGAAGTAGGGGATAGGATTAAATTTTCTTTTCAATGGTACGAACTGTATTTGCTAGTACCGTGGCTATCTTATCCACGTTCACGTCGTTCACCCTAACGGATGTTACAATACTCTGTTATCTGAATAATGAGAATCACGTCTCTTTCCTATCCATTCGTTCAGTCTTTTCATGTATTGTATTAGGTTTTAAAAGAACATATTATTCACTCTTCATATCCTTTCTTGCTATCCTATATATGCCAGGTTTATATACTGTAAATTCGGTATAGACTTTTATACGTTTAACCCGTTTTAGTTACTGTGACTGCATTGGCTACAAACGTTTTTATCCTATAAAATTATGACGAAAATTTAGAATTATATAATATTCTAGAAATACAATATGGTTATATAATGTTCTGTGTCAGATATGTAGTGTAGACATTATTATTACAATGGTAATGATAATGGTAATAATGGTAATTAATATTATTATATCAATATAATAATAATAATAATAATAACAATATTATAAGTATATATACTGTAATAAGTTAAGTTATATTCTATACAGAAAATTAAAGTTTTTTTCACATTCGTCTTATTATGTTATGAGTCAAAAGGGTTTCTCTTTTTTACTAACTACGATATCTCTACATATCTGAAAGAAGTTGCTCGTTAGAACAAATTCATGCGAGTCATTATATGTAATATATCACTTTATATATATTTTATCTTCTTTCCAATTGTCATTCGGTCCTGTTCTGTTTATTTCTATTTTACAAACCTTATCTATGGCAAGTTTTGCTATTCGCACAGCGTTTAGTATTATTATTTTTATCTACGAAGTTGTCTTCTTGTGTAAACATCATGTACCGTCTCCAGTTCGAAATATGTTAATTAGTTACCACAATTGAATCGGCCTTGTGACTTAGTAGCTTCCTTAACACAACATGTTCCGGAAACAACTCCCCATCACAAGGTGCCAAAAATGCCTATTCTCTCATGAAGACGCGCGACAAATACATATTATTGGTATTATTGGATAAATACAAATGACACATTACATATACGACACTACGTAACAGTGCGCACTGCTGGCGTCACATTGTCAACTGTCGAACAGTTTAATGTCCACATATTTCACTGACATGTTGTCAGTCTCTTTTGAATCCTCTTTGTTTTTATGTAATGCAGCATCATATAGAATATTTTAATAAAACGATAACAGATCGTTAAGTGTTGTTCTTTATGAAGCTTATTTGCCTTTTATATTTCAAACTCCTCTAAGGCATCCATGTATCGACCTTTACCGAAGAAGCCCGCCGGGGGTATGTGCTCCGCATAACATTTGTAATTATTACTTTCGTTCGTCAGATGCAATGCAGAGTTGGACTTTATTAAACTAATATTCTTTGGGTAGATGTGTTTTAAGTCTATGTACGAAATTTCTGTCAGCTTGTACAATATAGAACTTATCACACTGCAACCTGTATACACGTGAGCAATTTCCGCTGCCTCTTTAGTCGTGGGTTTCAATACTTTTTAAGTTATTAATATTTTAAGTGATATAATGATGTTTAATTTCATTAACTCGTATAAGATATTATTAGAGAGCAAGTTATGTTTAACGTCTGTTTCTTATGTTTAAGTATCAATTTATCGGTCATTCCATTTTTACACTTTTTCACAATAAAGTTGTATATGTTTATTTACTTTCTTTTTTTGTTTCTGTTCTAACAATTGATCGTATACGCCATCTATTATTTTCAAATAAATAAACGGTATTTATTGCTCGTTAATGTTATGTGAAAGAGATACCGTTTATAGGAAAAGTCATTGCTAACGTTTTTGTACTAATATTGCAATTATTATTAACATTGCAGATTCAAGAACAAGGACACAAAGGCTTCTAAGTCGGTGATTGGCCTTGTTTTCAATTTTTTGTAAAGTATTCCGTATTGTAGACAATAATTTTGTAATATCACAAAGGCGTGTTAAGCAGCCTGTCATGTTACCCTGGCATACGATACTGTATCAGAACTATGTGCAGCACGCTAATGGCACGCACCACAAATATATCATCACAGGGACACGACTGAGGGCTTGCGCGGTAACATCTTGTTTCCAGAATTCAACGCATGTTAAAATAAACTGTCAGCACTTATACAAACGCTGTGACGCTTCTAAGTATTGTTTTAATACTTCATGGACATTCAGAAGTAAAACTTCTATTGTAGTTCATCTCATCTCGTATGTGACTACATATTTTGCACGAAACGAAATAACGATAACTCATGTGGACTTCGTCGTACAGTTCCATCATCTTGTTTTCCATATATGTGCTCAAACGGATGTATACAGCTAAATGTTACATTATTATTTTCCACATAAACTTGTTCATAATTTCGTGTAACATGGAAACAGGTTAACGTTTTTTTATTATATTTTTATTTATTTATTTTTAACGTACCATGCTTTAGATAGATTGGTTCTCTAGACTAAAGATGTAAAATATAACCTCATCTGATTTACCTAGTTATGTGGTTATATTTCAATAAAATTGTAGACGCTTCTGAAGAAACAGTAAATTTATTATTACTCTGCAAGCTATTTTTCTCTTTATTGTAAAAACTATTAAAATTTTGGATGTTCTTGTAATATTTGTTTACACTCTAAAATGAATCAAGTTATAACTTTTTTATGGAATGAAAACGAACTCAATAGATACTCATAATTGCAAACATTAGCGCTCAGTGAAAATGATCACCACATGAATTTTGATTACACAGCTCTCTTACTTGTGTTATATACAAGAATACAAATGTTCGATTAACACGTGATAATTGCAAAGTAACCAAATTTTACCTAAGTTTGTCAACACCGTTTTTGTAAACTCGTAATTGTTGTAAGATGTTTTATTAATTTGCAAAAATATCTCCGTGAGTTTCACTGAGTAGTAAATGTTTTGTCAGTGTACTGAAAAACATTTCTTGACCAAATCAGCGAGTTACTTAAATTCAAACATTTTCCGAGAGTATGGCAAACTCTCATACTTATTATTCAAAAAAAATAATTCACGCTTCGCACTAGAACGTCTGTTTAACACTCGCATTGGGAGAGGCAGTCTGCTTCATGCCACACTTACACAGTATGTAATTTACATACTTTTATGCATACTATAGGCCTATTAATTTTTACAGTTACGTAAAACTAATAAATAACAATAAACTGTTAGTACAATATTATTTTTAAGGGCCATTTTAAGGATTTTAAGGGCGATACTATTTTTAAGGACAATCTCTTAGACGGTATCATTAAATCGAGTTTATTTTGGACTTAATTTTGTTGTGCTCTCCATTTTTGACTGAACAACGCTGACAAAGTCATAGATCAGAATTCACCTCATTCAGTTTATTGACTTAAATGTAGCTGTTTCCACCATCAAGGTAATGCTCACGAAGAACTATTTCAAAAAGTGAATAGTAACTATTGAGTACCGAAATTACTCTCGAGGAATTTTCACTTACGACTTGTAATCTCATACAATGAAAATAACCCTTAGAACTGTTACATGTATTTTTACCTACATGGTAATACATGAGGACTTACAAAATCCTTATGCGTTGTTTCTATCATTAATATGTAGTAGGCACTATATTTGTATACACTGCAAAACGGAAGTTAGGCTCCTTTATCTGAAAGTCTGTACGTGCGGCAAAACAGTAAAGCGTAAAACAGCCTTGCACATAGTAAATGAGTATAACATACAGCACAAAACATGATGTCAGAAATAAATTGTTATCCACTGGAAATTAAAACATCAACTTCACATAAGGTAAAGTTTTTACAAAAAATACATGTTTCTAAAACTAAAATATGTCATTAAATAACGTTTCTTGAGTTGTAACGGATTGAAAGCGTGATTATAATGGGTGTCCCATAATGTAAGCAATATTTGAATTACGCGCCACTGTCGTCTTGTTAGGTTGGTAGCACTGCAACTGTTGTATTGTTGTTGCCGTTTACTCGCCATTAGTCGTCATGGAGCGTTACACGAAAGAACAGCGCGTTGTTATTGTGTAAACACATTATAAGAACGGTGAATGTTATGCGGAAACCGTTCGTAAATTACGTGGAATTTTTGGACGACGAAAAGCACCTAATCTGTCAACTGTGCAGGATTGATTAAGAAATTCGAAGAAACAGCTTCGTTATTATACGTTAAATCGTCTGGACGTCCTCGCGCTACCCGTACTATTAAAAACGTCGCGGTAGTGAGAGATAGTGTCGATGTGAGTCCAGGGAAATCAATTCGCCGTCGATCACAACAACTGGCCATTCCAAGAAGCACAATGCAGCGAATTCTAAAAAACGATCTTCATCTGAATGCCTAAAAAATTCAACTAACACAAGAACTCAAACCGTGTGACCATTTGAAGCGCCGAGAATTCGTCAGTTGGATATTGGGTAAACGTGAAACGGACGGTGATTTTTCCCATAAAATCATCTTTAGCGATGAGGCACACTTCCACCTCAACGGGTACGTAAATAAACAAAATAGTCGGCTTTGGGGTACAGAGAACCCTCGTATCATTCACGAGAAGCCTTTGCATACACAAAGAGCAACTGTTTGGTGCGGGTTTTGGGCTGGTGCCGTGATTGGGCCCTATTTCTTTGAGAATGAGGCTGGAGATGCAGTAACAGTGACTGGCGAACGTTACCGGAACATGATAATGGAGTTTTTGTGTCCTCAACTGGAAGGTATGGAATTCGAAGATATGTGGTTTCAGCAGGAAGGCACAACCAGTCATACTGCCCGCGAAACCATTGCTTTGTTATCTGAAAAGTTTCCTGCACGTCTTATTTCACGCAACGGCGATCAGAACTGGCCACCGAGGTCTTGTGATTTAACACCATGCGACTCCTTCCTTTGGGGATATGTGAAAACGCTCTTATATCCGCAATCCACGAACAATTTTTCAACTCAAGGAAGAGATTCAACGAGTTATTGGTGAGATTGACCAGAAATTGTGCAAGAAGGTCATCGAAAATTTCGATCGACGGACAACAGTGTGCCAGCAGAGTCGCGGGGGACATTTGTCTGATATTGTGTTCCACATTTAACCGCAGGAAGTGTACTTTGTATTAACATTAAAACATCTGATATTTTTCAATAAATAAAAGTTTTTACAACATTATTAAATCTTGCGTACTTTATGGGACACCCTTAGTTGTAATCATTATTAACACCGCTTCTGACTCAAATACGACAAAAAACCTAGTATGACTCATCGGCTATACCAACAGTGAAGCGATTCTGAATTATTTGTGATTGTATGTTTTACATTTGATACTGTTTTTGCTGTGAGTTTTTTGGCAGTCTCTTCAACCTAATGCTAACGCCGCTCACACACACACACACACACACACACACACACACACACACACACACACACACACACACACACACACACACACACACACACACACACACACACACACACAGAGAAAGTATTTTACTTGCCGCGTTTTGACTGTATATTTCTTTTTTTTAACTTAGTAGTCAGGGGAATTTCAATGAACAGTTACTAAAAACGATATTTAGTATCACTAATATAGTGATATCTGTGAATCTGAGGATATGAAGGAAAGAGTAGGTACTCAGTTAATGAGAATATAGAGTAAATACTTTAAGATGTAAAAAAACAAAATAGTATATCAAGGAAATATACATTTTTAATATTTTGTAAATTATTATTTCCATAGAGAACAATTAGTTTTTAATTTTATTACCTACAATTAAAGTTTTACTATAGACTACATTTCTTGCCACACCCAAATGAATTTGAAGTTTACACGCGTGTTGCTCCTAATTAATTACATAAATATTCAGTGCAAACAAGTAAAATATCATGTTTGTTTTCCTTATTTATCTGCTGCAAGGTGAATGACTTCTCTGCTGCCTTAGCGTCTAGGCTACATTCTGCAAATACGTCATCGAATCGATTACGCCTTGATTGTTCACTACAATGTGATTCATAGTAATAAAGCACAATTTTTTGTATTATCATTTAATTATATTAGGAATCTTAAAAACTACTTCACCCACCTCATTAGGATATTGCAAAATAGGTGAACTATATCTTTTAACGAAAAAATTAGTGACTATGAAGAAACAAGTGTTTCTAGGTATGATTAACGACTACAAAACAGCATTCAGAAGCAGTCAAACAAGAACTCGCAAATTTTTATGACAAACATATTTTTTAAATATGGAGTTAGTAATAAATTCAGTATGTCAACAATAATTTATCTAATATATTCAAATTTTTAAATAATTGGTGTGTACGTGTAGTATTTCGTGTATTGCCTACTAGCAGAATATCTAAATTATGACTTCTAAGCTGTTGGAACTTCAAAATTTAAACAAAATTCCCTGATTCTTATTAAACAGATGAGGAAATATAATTTTTAACTTTCTTCTTCCCAATTTTCCTCTTTTTTATCTTCCTGCCTATCCGACTGTATTCCTCTCTTTCTTTCTCTCTCCCTCTCAATAAAACAATGACACTGTTTTTCTGTCATAGTGTTCTTAATTTTCTTGTTTCCAGAAGTACAGAGAATCATATAAATTAAGAGTTGACAGAAGTAAAAGTACCCTACTTCGTGACAAGCCAAAAAATTTGGGGTAATACAGTGCTCGACTTATTCCTTGACCTAGCTCAAGCTAGGCTCAATAGTTAAGCTAGGGTTATAATTTATCATTCAATCGACATGTGTACTATTAAGTAACTGTAATGCGACTCAAACACTTATTCTTTCTAATTGAAAGGATCATGAAATTGCCACGCTGTATTTCTTGTTTCAGCATTAAAAGTTGTAACATTGCCGGATTAAAGAAAATCGAATCAAGCGACTGTTTTGTTGTAACAATATGTGAATATGATACAACAGTTATGATCATGTGCACATACTGTCTTTAAAGGAGATACCGGCTAATTTCAAACAAGACAATATACTGTTTTGTGGTGATAATAATAATTGATCTTGCTTGCCAAATAATACTACAGTAGTCTAATTTTTCTCAAGTCTAAACGACTTATACAACATTTTAGTGAGTTTTCCCCATGAAAATGATTAATAGGCAGTAATAGGATACAATTGTTTGTACCTAACAGCAGCTTTATACTCAATTATTTTAAATTTTATTACTGTCCATGTCTAAAATTGAAATATGGGAAACCGAATTTGGAAAACACAATAATATGAAAAAAACTGATGCAGGAAATTTGGCTAATGATATTATAGTTCTTCGTTACTTAAATCATTGTTATTTATTCCAAACGTTCTTGGTGGCCACTCCTTTCTATGTAATATTAAAATTTATGGCAGAGAATATATTGTTCAATCTCTATTACACCATATCGTGAAGTATACTACGCTCATCAGGGATATAGATTACTGCAAGTCATCACTTTGTAAACTGTCACTCGAATACACGTTTCACCTACCTGCCAATTCCTATTTCTGCTGATTCTGTGGTTCTTGGCTTAACAGCATGCCCTTATGAAAGGTTTCGCTATTTATATGACGTTTACGTGTAGTGTATTTTTATTTGCTTATGTGTCTCTACATTGTTTTTCCTATAAGTGTAATACGAATGTGTATTTTCTTGTTTTTAAATAAAATAAAATTATCGTAACCTGTTTAATTATGTGACAGAAATAATGGGGTTCTAAATAAATATGAGAGGAAACTTGATGTTCTTTTTAAAAAGTGTCTTCTTCTAAAAGGGAACAGACAGTGATGTGACATTGACAGTGTGTGACAACGAAGTGATGTCTTTTTCTAAGGCGTTGATATTTTATTAATATTAGGTTCTTTTTTTTGTGTTTGATATTTGTTATTTGTAATTTGTGTTATGTGATATAATTTGTACCAAAAAGTACTTGTAAAGTAAATTAAAACTTTTGATTTTAAAGCGTTAAACATTTTTTCAATATTTGTACGATTTTACAACTTTCAAAATAAATACCAACATATTCCAAAACATTTGACAGCCTAAAAATCTTAACTATATACAAATTGGATTGATAGATTTGGCAATTATCTAGCGTTATTTTTAATGGGTTACCTATAATAACGATGGAAGTGCGCCAGATATACAGAAATGTCTCTAGCTACTTTAAACCGTCTTACCTACTCATAGTTACACAACACGCAAATTGTTACACCTAATGTTTTCATAAAATAAGGAAGAAATACATACTCCGTGTTTGAAACTTTGAGACATTTTAATTTTTACATAATATTGTGCTGACAGCTACACGTAAATTTCCTTACTAGATCAAAGTCACTTTAAATGGTTACAAAACTGCTTAATCTAGTATATGAGTATCTGGTAACATAATCTAATCATGGACCTAAGCACAAAAAACAGAACAAAATAAATATAACGCTCATAATCCTAGAACATCGATTACAGTGAATGTCCTATACGTCGTTAATACATTCAGAACTGAATCTCCTGGGATTCCACTAATACCAGGATCATGTTGGAAACTGAACGTCAAGAGAGAAAAGGTTCAGACGATCTCTTATAATAAAAAGTATTTAAAAGCTTCAAGAAATCGTACTGCTACGACTTTTCTAATAAATGTTTATAGTAAATGAATTGTTAACACTTTAGCCACAAGAACATTATCTCACCATAAGAATAACGGGAACCATTAAGAGGTCGTTTATTCATTTGTAATATTTGCGGCACTTCGGAAAAAACACGGCGGTTTGACAAAACATTTGTACTGCATACTTTCTTTCACCACTGGAGCTGCTGTACAGCAATCGCTAAACTTCTAGATAAAAAATATTTACCTGCAGATCAAAATGTTGTGAGCGGGATCCACTCTCCCATGTGAACTTGCTTCAGGGTACTTCGGAGAAATGTCAAGGCGTTTTTAAATGCGCCCATCAGAGAACAGGAAAACGTTATAGAAGGGAGAACAAATCTGTTTGAAACAAATGTGGGAAAACAACATAAAATGCTGTCGGATGAGGCTGACGGCGTTGAAAGGGAGCGTTGATTAGCTGAGCTGTGACTAGTGGCGTTAAATCTGCTACCCCCTCCACATAGTTTACTGCTGACTTTTGTAGGTTGTTAGTGTGGGATTTGTTAGTAGTTCTTAGTTGGCGTTTAATGTTTTGTTTCTACGATTATTCAAAAGTCGTGAATATTTAAAATTTACAATCCATTTTCTTCAGTCTTGCATTGTAGAATATAAAACAAAAATCGCCAGTAACACCAAAACAAAACTTACTTACTCAGTTAGCATCAAATGTAAATTATGCATTCAACAAGTATACAATTTTAGAAAATGATTACTAAGGTGTGTATCAGTGTCACTTAATATAGGCTAAAACAATTTTTTAATCGAATACATGAAGCCCGAGAATTTTTCCCACAAAGCCCTTATACTATACATTGTATTATAAAAATTAATCAGGATATAATTAATATAATGTTGGACTCAGCACAAATAACACGATATTGTTTTATGAGTTCGGTATAAATGGGAAAGGAACACTTTTCTTGATAACTGTAAAATCCGGTGCTCAACTTATAATTTCCTCAGCGTTAAAATTTTTATTAATAAGTTTATTTATTTATTTACATCGTCTTTCATGTTCTATTCTACATATTTATATTTATAGATATTAGACTAGTTAAAAAAATTATTTTGTTGCGTGACACGGGAAAATATTTTGATGATTGCATAGTAAAATAATCCGATTAGGAAGAATATCTCTTAGGGTTTGTGACTAACTAGAAGTTCGATGAACGGCTACGGCAAAAATCTGTAGAACAGCAAAAGTACATCAGAATTGTATCATAAAATGTCGCAAATGTTCAAGGATTTAAAAGCAAATAAATCTGAGCTGTATCATAATACTAGGTGAATACACGTGCTTCGCTACGAAATTGTAGAAATGAAAAATATTGAATTATGTTTAACAGTTATTTCAATTTAAAAATGATGTTCTGAGCCAAGTAATATTTTAAAAAATACTCTAAATGAGTTTGTATATTGAAGATGTAAAAAAATAAAGATAACGTCAAGTCATGTAATACATTTAGAGAAAATTATAAGCTGTATGTAAATTTAATAAAAGTTTAAATACAGGTGTTGGGCTAAAGCTCACCGGTCCCACTTCCACCCCTGGAGGTGACAGAAGTCTTCGACTCATACGTCAGGCTCCCTTCTTTACACCACTCTCTTCTTGGCTTTTTAGCTTCGGTCTTTTTTGTTGTCCTTTCTTGTTCTATTTATGTACTGAGGATACTGACGACTTCCTTGTACACTACGTTTTAGTTTTACGCTCAGGCTGGAGAATAACCAGGTTGTCAGGGGAGCTGCCTCTGGAATAGGCCACATACAACTGGCTGTGGGAGAAGCAGTCACTCTGAAGTCGTTTGTATTGAAAGTGGTAGTGTGACGGTATCAAAAGAATGCGGGGGTAGAAGAAAGTTTCGCACTGGCCAGCGCCCGTGAATATTGTGGCTCCAGTCACGTATTTGTACAGTCTTCACCTGCAGCCTGGTGGCATTGCACAACTTTGATGAATTAAGGTTGCGGAAAAGCATTATAGGAGCGGCAACCTTGAGGCAAAGAACATGAGGCAGTACTCCTTGTGGATTGAGCGTATGCAAGCACTCTACGGGGTAGTGTATAGTGTCTTCAACCTCCACCACGGTACGCTCAATCATGTCACCTCAAGCACTCGTACCTCATCATGTCAGCAGGCAGTTTCTCCAATTGAGCGTTGTTGACGTTCACAGCGAGTCGTTTGGTGGAGTGAGAATTGAGAATGTAGGTACTCCTTGAGCCAAGATGCATTTTTATTTCCGTTCTCACTTAGGTTCGGGTAAATCCTCGCAGTGAAAGCGTTCAGATATCGTACACCATCACAGTGATTTTCAGGGATACTTATTCTTCCATCCCGCTCCAACAATAATTCCCCGTCACCAATTTTCAATATTGATGGAGAAAACGCCTGTGGCTTCAAGTCGACTTTGATGTGCAATCTCATATTCACTTTGTAGTCCATAAGAATAATGACTTAAGAGAAGCCTTGACCTCGTCGGCACGTGTCAGCCTGCGACACCACAGACAGGGTCTGTCTGAAGTCACCGGCAAGCAGCACTCTTGCCCTCCACATCAGACGGTTGCAGATCCTGGATCCTGATATCCTGGAGCGTCACAGCCTCCGCACCTCCCTTATGGGCCATGGTTCACTCATCCCACACAATCAACTTGTCTACTCGATCTACATGGACCAGGCCACTCTGCTCACAGATGTTACACAGTGCAGACTCTGAGAGAATCAAGTTGAAAGGTAACTTGGAGACAGAGTGAACCGCCTTGCCTCCGCCAAACAAGATAGCAGCGATACCTGAGTAAGCAACGACGATGGCAATCTTCCTGTCACTCCTCACTCCTCATTTTGACCAACAATAAATTTATCATAAATGTTTTGCCGGTGCCACTAGGAGCGTATAGGAAGAACAGCCGCCGGTGTTTGATTCAATGCTGTCTCTGATCTCTTCGTAGACCTTCCTCTGGTCTTGGTTTAGCTTTGGAACATTCCCAGCAACTGTCTCAGAGAACCGTACGGTGTCGTAAGGCAGCTCCTTCAGGTATTTGTGGTTGATCGTAATGGCTCCTTGCTCCCTTGACGGCGATGGAAGCCCAAACTGTTGGAGAGGGTGGCCAGACATGGAGAAGACAACGTCTTCAAGGAGGATCAGGCACTTATTTTACACAATGTCTATGACCTGTTGAACTTCTCCACCCTCTCTCTCTCTCTCTCTCTCTCTCTCTCTCTCTCTCTCTCTCTCTCTCTCTCTCTCTCTCTCTCTCTCTCTCTCTCTCCATTTGTCTCCTCACATCTATCGCGAGACTGTTTCTGTGATTTTCCCATAGCATTACAGGATCTCCGACCTTACAAAAACACCAACATAATGGCTAACAGCTCTCGGATCTTGTGAGGGGAGTCTGAGAAGGAAACTTCTTCCAGTGGGTGACTCAGTGAGCGTATTCCTCCAGCAACCCATGAACCTGAGGTCTACAAGTCGACTGGAATACTGGGTGGACTACTCTTGTCACGGTTTTTAGAGTAGTAAATGACGTGGGCCCTCGCACTTCATGGAAGTGGAGACGTAAGTAGTAGCACTCAGCGTTGCCGGGATAGACAGTGTACGCTCTGCCGAGAACTTGATTCTTTTTTATCTCTGGTTAAGCTGTCACAGATTTTCCTTCTTTCGTCCTGTAGAACTTATTTTTCTTTATATATAGTACAATAAACTTCACAGTAGAGGAGACTTCTTGCGGAGGGATCAATTTTGAATAGATCGATGAAGGCCAAGAGTGTAGTTTTCGGAATGTTTTTCTTCCTTTTGATTATATTTTCTTCTGTAAAATACATTCTATGGCCTTTATCAATGTGGACAGCAAGGTGTATGACTGGGGAAACCGTTCGTGGTTGGGGAAGCATAGAACTCAGATAGGGACTCTGATGGAGGGGATTGGATGGGGACAGCCTCAGAGTTGCTGACGTAGCCCCCTGTCTCATACCTTGTCACCTCGTCCAACAGTGAACGCTGGTCGCACCCTTTCTTGACATACTTGCAGATGTATTTTATTGGTTTAACGGAGTTACAGAACTTAACGTTAATATGGGACGAAAAAATGCGAGCTAGAACAGGGTTGTCAGGCACTACCCAGCGATTGTCAAGTTCTAACCGGTTGATGTTGACAGCGAACCCGCCGTCAGCAGGGGACCGCTTGCGGTACTCAGGGTAGCCGTCCTCGCCAGTCTGCGTCTTGCTGAGGTTACCTATAGCTGTAGCATCAAATCACCATGCAGGCCGACCTCTTACAGTGAGATCCACACGGGCCGTGTATCGTAGTCGACTTGTCGATCTCATGGAGGGCGGGTCGAGTTCGGGTCAGGGATTTCGGTACTGATTACTTTGTCAATTGCTTCCGGTTTTATCTTGTCTTCCAATTACACAAGACTGTAAAAGTGGAGGACACCTCATGTCTGCTATTCCAGAGATTACATGTGAGAGCTGGTGAGTCAAAAATATAACTTTTGTACGGAAGTTCACCATCTGTTTCACCTTTAAATGGAAAATTCGTGCTACTATATTAAGTCTGTATTAAGGCTGAGCTTTTTGGCCTTGTTTCAGGAGGTCTGTGATTTATTTCGATTTCGGGTTATATATAAGTGTAATAAAATGATCAGGTCTCCGAAGTGGAGCACATAGATGATGGCATCTTGAGTTCGTTCATGAATATAGAGGGGTCCCCCAGTGATACTTGTCAGCAACACTATCGTCTTTCCCAATTCCTCAGCTCTCCTCACGGCGTCTTTCAGGTGTACATAATCCTCACTTATCAACTTTTTCTGGTTGTTACACGTATCCAGTTGAGCCTTTAGTCTGTATTTTTGCATACATGTCTACCAGAAGTTGACTGTGAAGGTTGTGAAACAGCAGCAAGTAGCACTCCTCCCCATCACGCTCCATTAACCTATAGCTGTAAAATTCTGCTTTTACAGACTACGGACAAAGTTCTCTTAAAGAGAGGCGCGTTGGTCTTTGGGTTTCGTTAAGGGATATTTATGTAGTAGCCATGCTCTCTACGGCAGAACATAAGAGGGTACTGGAGAGTATCGTAGGCACAGTGCGTCTCACTGATCCGTACCAACCTACTAAAGTACGGATGTTCCTCTGCTGTGAAGTACGATGTCCCTCGTTTCAAAACCCTGGCCCACAATCAGTACTGTCACCTCTTCATGGTGGGGGCATTGAAGCGACCTCTGTGCTCTCCCGAAGGCTTTCTATCAGTGTTCATCTTCGCTTTAAAGTCTTTTTGGCCTTCGGGAACGGACTTCATAGCCGGCATTTGAGAAGCCAGCGAGGCAATGCCGTCCAGCAGGTAGGACAAGGAGGAGAGCAAGCATGCGCCGTCACCACGGAACTTAACCACCCGGTGAGGGGCCGCTACTCCGTCAACATAAGTCAATTCCTTCTCATCCATTTTAATACGGTGTTTATCATAAATAAAGGTTCGTTAAATAAAATAAAATAATAATATAAAATAAAATAAATAAAAAAGGATAAACCAAAAGGAAAATTAAAATAAGTATGTGAAATCTCTCACGTACCGTTAACCAAAATCGTAGAATACAAAACAAACAAAACTGAAACGAAACAAAACTGAATATTTCAATCCAAATGTATAACCAAATATATTTGTAACCAAATATTTGATATTGTGAAATCAAACTCATGGTAATTCATTACATGGTAACAATACTACAATTTTGGTTGGCATAACATCTGGAATGGTAGTATTGAGTAACTGAAGCGTAGTGTCTGTCATACTACTTGTCTCGTGCAGACTGTGCTGCTCAAACAGGTAGCATATAGTGTTGCTAACGCATCTTAATTATACAAAGAAGAACCGATGTTATTTATAAAAAGAAGGAAACAATGTATACATTAAAACTAATCCATGCTTCGGTTATTTTTCTCGTCCAATTTTTCCACAGGCTTTACACGAGATTTCATATACTACAAATTCCGTACTTCTTTCGTACTCACCTCTGCACAGTGAGATGATGCTTTAATTATATTACCGTCTCACTCGAAAACTATAAATTAGTGTGTCTTAAAACGTTTCATAAGATGGTAATGTTATCCTACTTATAATAATAGCTGTTAGTAATAGTTGTCTTAAAATTCAAGCCTTTTTTATAGATTTAGATAAAATGTGTCGTTGAAAAATTTGAAATATAGGTACTGCAAAGTGTTTTGTAATTGCAAATATTAGCTACAGTTTGTAATTATTATTGTCTTTAAGTATATACAGAAACTGCTTCATTTATTAGTAGAACCACAGAATAGTTTTTTACACTAATGTGTTGTCTAACACTCTCAACAATAAAGTGTCGTGTTTGTGATGTTATACAGTTAAATTAAATATCGTCAAGTCGCTACTGTTGAAGTTCTTCGAATCCATGTTCTCTCGCTTACATCGTTAGTTTAGTAATCCCTTTCCTGTCGGGTACTGAAGCACCATTAATCTTCATAAACATCCAGATACAGTATCTACTTGAGACTGTAACAACTTAATCACTCAACGTTTTGTGACGCTACGCAAATATAACATCTCTAAATTTTTCTCTTGTTTGAAAATTGCTAATACACTGTAGCTTCTCGTTATACTTTTAACAAAATTAATTATTACATAGACATGAAGATGTTTCAAATTTAATGCAGGATTACTCCCTGTTATAATGATATTGTATGCTAGCATGAAGACATAAAATTGATTTTATCAATATTACATGAAATATAAACGTTTAAAAATACATACAATAGAAAATTGTACCGTTGATACCGTTCTGTGATAAAACGTGGCTTATACGATTCCAATAATTTTCCCAATGGTAATTGGCCAGAGAATAAAACCGTAAATCTCGTAACTGTTAATGTGAAGCGAAAGCAACTAACATAATTCATAAGACTTATTAATATCTCTTCTACAGCATTTATGACTAATTTTGGTTCCTTTTTCAAACGACGTACACAGAGACATAGACATTCACACAAATATGAAGTGTTACCATAACGACAAGTACTCATTTTATTATTTATGAGCTAACACCTCAAATTAAATAATTAAATTCGTTCACTTTATGAGTAAAAAGCTGCATTTATTTATTTTACTTGTCATAGTAGACTTTACGAGTAAAGTGATTGCTTTTGTTATTAATAAATATGAGGTGCATGCTCGAGAAAAGAATTTATAATTGGCTTCAGGGTCCGCCAGTGAAGCGGGAAATGTTTAAAGTCCAATAGTTCATCTTCTGCTCACGAGAGGGCGTGGAGGTTTTCGATTGTTGTTTTACATTTAATGCCATTTGTTAAACATGGAGCAGTAGTGCTTTCTGCGTAAAATCGATTTATAAGAATGGTGACTGTGTGACTTCTGTACAACGATTGTTTCGTAATCATTTCAATATTCCACGACATGGAAGAGTGCCGTCCGCTCATGCAATTATGTCATGGGTGGAAAAGTTTGAAGAAACTGGTTCCACATTAAACTTAAAGCATAGAGGAGCAACAAGGTCTGTAAGAACAGAGGAAAACATTGAAAGAGTTCGAGTAGCATTGACGCGTAGGCCACAACGTTCTGCAATGAAACATGCATCCGCACTAAACATTAGTGACACGAAGAATTTTGCATAAAGACTTATCTTTTCATCCTTACAAAATTCAAGTAATCCAGGAGTTGAAAGATGGCGATATGCTGGCTCGCAGGATTTTCAGCGAAGAAATATTGCGACGTGTAAATGATGATGAAAACTTTATTCACCGCATTTTTATGACAGATGAAGCACATTTTCATTTGAATGGATATGTAAACAAACAAAATAGTCGATATTGGAATGATGAAAACCCAGGTGAGTTGCATGAAAAGCCATTAAATACTCCGAAAGTTACGGTGTGGTGTTTCATCATCTGGCATTATTGGGCCATATTTTTTCCATGACGATAGAGGAAACACCACAACTGTCAATGCAGACCGCTACACACACATGGTCAGGACATTTTTGATGCAACAGTTCCCTAGGTTTCCGGAAATTAATTTTTTTCAGCAGGATGGGGCGACAAGTCATACTGCTCGTGTGTCCATGGCTGCTTTAAGAGAAAATAAAATACACTCATATGGCGACATCTCGTGGCCTGCAAGAACCCCAGATTTGTCCGCATGCGACTTTTTTCTTTGGGGATATCTGAAGAGCAGGGTGTACATTGATAGACCGCACACCATCCCGGAATTAACAACGAATATCAGACAAGAAATTGCACGGATTCAACCTGACCTGCTTTGTCGAGTGATGGAAAATTTTCGGTCAAGATTAGAAGAATGTTTACACAGAAATGGCTCTCACTTGAGCGGCGTTATTTTTAAAAAGTAAAATAATGGCATACTTTACTCAACTCAAATCAGTAAAAAATTATTCTTATAATAAATGTTTCATGAAAAAATTGGGTACTTTTAATTTTCCCGCTTCACTGGCGGACCCTGTAGATATAGCAACAATATGTAATGGAAAAAGTACAATTTTTAGATTACATTAAATAACATAATGTGTTTTAAGTCTTTAATAATCTCTCCAATTTGAGGCTCGAAAACCTCTCTCCCACTCTCTCTCTCTCTCTCTCTCTCTCTCTCTCTCTCTCTCTCTCTCTCTCTCTCTCTATCTCTATCTCTCTCCATAGGCCTGTCTGACAAGTGTCTTATATATTTTTCTTTTTGTGTTACGACTAATGAGTTTGCTTCTGAATAGTCTACTGTTAGCATAGTATGCCCTATTTCCTAACTGTATCCTACCATATATCGACGTGTTTATGGGCCCTTCTTTATCTACCATTTACCCAGCTATCTGAACTTATTAACTGAATCAAATAAACTATAACATAACATATAACCTTAAGTAGTATTAATAAATATAATTTGTAAAACATTTCATATATGTTTGTACATTTTTCAGTTTTAGTTTCTGTTTTCGGAAGTACTGAAATTTTAAGGGCAAAGTAATACATTACAGAAAGTCGCCTATATAGAAATGTAATTGTATCTATTCCGTTCAGTAATTAAAATATTCCTGTAAACTGATTACATTACATAACTGATTTATATACATAATAAGAGCTGTGATACATTTCTTTTCAATTTGTATTAATGTTGTTGTACAATACCCATTTGTATCAGATGTTTTCTCCAGTAGGCACATTAGACGCCTACATGTTTGTGCTCATTTCACCATCATAGTAGATGACTTGATTTCTTATATAAAGAACCATTAAACTTAAGAAATTAATTAATTAACTTAGACTGAAAATAAATAGCATAAATATAGAAAAATAAAGTATGTTGGATCGAAAAAAGTATATACGGAAAACGAAAGAATTCCAAGAAGAATCGAGTAAGAAAAAAACTTTCCAATTGGCAAAAGAAGTTGTTTGCTTAACCCAGTGAGATGTCACATGTCAATTCGACACAGTGCAGACATCAATCACAATTTTAAATGTGCCACTTACTGATAATTGATAATTTTTAGAAGTGTTTTGTCCTAAGCTTTCAGTTTAATTTGACGGCTTAAAGAAGAATTAATAAATTTTTGTTTACGGAACGCTACATGTAAGTATGATATATAAATTTATTTCTTGATTTTTGTTTTCGGTCGACATATGACTGTAAGCAAATTACTCGAGAGTATTCAATATACAGAGCCACGTAAAGTTTCTGTATCGTAGTTGAATTTGAAGTTTGAAGTGCATTAAAAATGTATCATGCAATAATATGATGTAATAAAGTAATATATGATTTTCATTATCTTAATTTGCAAACTTATACCTGCCCCACAAGAACTAACTAGTAAACATCATGACACATAATTGACATTTCAGGAATATCCACCCATAGAAGTTACATGATAAAGCATTAATGTTAATTTTCTTTTAATCTTGTGTTGTGGTCGTCATCAGCAGCAAAGTATATTAACAATACTGCAGAATAAAACTCTTAGCCTGGATGACTACTTACAGATGTTAATTTTTATTGCACCTTAGACTTAAGGGAGTCTGAAAACTAATAATTGTTACTTGCAGATAATGTTCTTAATTGTTCTACAAAATAATGTATTTAATAAATTTAACACACCAACTTTCCATAACTCTGTATGTTAATAGTTTAAAAAAAATTATTTCATTGGTGTGACGTGTCATCGATCTTTACTAACATGTTGTATTTGAGTAAACAGCTTTATATTCTTAAAATCTTACAACCTCCATAAATATTCTTCTCTTCTTCTTCACTTTAAGTATTAGGCTCGTAGCCTGTTCCATCTTCACAGTCACTGTTTTCTTGGTCTGCCTCTATCTCGTTCTCTATAAAGCTTATACTGGATTATATTTTTTTGGTATTCTCGAGTCATCCATTCTAGTTATGTTTTGTATCCAGTTTTTTTTTTATTTTGTTTAATTTTATCGTTTATCGAGTATATATTTAGCTCTTGCCTTGTCTCCATTACGTAAATATAATCAGTTATTAATCCAGTAATTACCAAGTAGTTTCAAATATGTATGACATTCTATTACACCAATGTATCCTGCAAAACCCCAGATGTCGGCCAGTGTATTTCAATAACTTACTTGCCTTTTCTTTTAAAAAAAAGGAGAGCTTATCGCATGAACACGAAAAATTTAAATTTACAATTTATAATACCTTTATTTGATAAATAGACATTGGAATTAGTTACAAATTAATTGTGAATTTCTAAGTTCATAGCAGTATTTTACGTCAACAGTCTCCCTTTCACTATAAACTTGTTATTGTAAAATGAAACAAAATAAAATTGGAGAATGGTAGTACCTAATCTATTATCTGATAACTATCTAATATATTTATATCTTTTATAATTTTTATGGTGCATACATAACACGCATGATGTAATTACATTATAAATGTGTGTGTGTGTGTGTTTGCGTTCAGGCGCGCGGGCGCGTCCGTGCAAGATAGAGACATTAATGTTATCTTTAGAGTAGTGATGGTCGAACATTTTGACTCAAGTGCCACTTCTATGACTGTAACGTAGATGGGCTAAGTAAGCGAGTTATATTCCTATAATTATATATGTATACACACATACATACATACGCGCGCGAAGGCACACAAACACACACACGATATCTCGTTGCCGGTTTGTGTCCCGCTTTGTGTTTTAGTGTTTTCCGCAACACATCGGCAAATCCATATTTACCATCCTCAGGCAGATTCCTTGTCGGTGACTTAGGATGGAATGGTTAACGTTTGGATCTGAATGTATTGTTACGACGTCCTCGCGGATCGTCGTATTGCACAGTAGAAACAATATACAGACACTAATGAGGTCACTAATAACCAGCTTTAATTAGTCACCAATAACAACTTGAAATCAACAAGGTACTGTCATAAAATAATTCTAGTTAAATTTGTCCATACGCAATAATGTCAACTATTAAAGAGTTCCGCACTAATTATAACACAATAATCACTTTCCACTAATCCGTAACAACCACGTGATCAGCATTGAAGAAAGGGCCCTATGTAACTGACCAATTAAGGCGGCCGCTGTTGCTTATATAGGTCCCGCAGATGTTCCAGAATAATTTTCCGTAGTCCTGGCCTCGCACCAGCTAATTTGCGTAATTACAAGTTCTCTGGGACAGTCTGGAATGCTAAGTTAGTGGACGGCCTTGACACAGACGCCCGTATGCTAAGCTAGTCGAGGAGCGCGTAGAATGCCTCTCTCGATTTTTCGAGAGCCTTACGTAATCGTCGTGACAGTATACTATACTGTGATTTGAAAGGTGTTCCTTTCGCGGTCGAACTGGTGTCTGTTAAGCCGTTGATTTATTTTCTGGACTATTGAAATCGTATCGTAACGACAGCGTTTCGTTTGCTGAGAGAATCCTATCTTTCTGTCAATTTCAACGGCGTTTTTCAAATTATGCGTTTCTGCAATATTTCCGTCGCAGCTAGTAGTTTCACATATCAAAATTATCTAAAATACTCTCTGAGTCGTATGCTGGGATAATGCAAACGCTTTAAAGCCTTCGTCCACTACAATCCTCTTTTCTTTCATGGTCTCACTTATGTCGATGTAGCAACGGTTGCTGTCAACAAAAGATATTTGACATACATCCTGTTTTCCACGAGGGGATTCTCCCTTTGGGACTTCTCAGCAACGATCCAACAATTTCATGTGGGCTGTAGGCAGTCCTGGTGTTGTGTTTCCATAGAATTCTGCGAACCCTCTCAGTAACACCCCTGGTGTAAAGTAGTATGGCTGTGAAAAGGGATGTCCTTTTCGAAGTTGCTATTTTATTGGTAACTGTTGACTTGTTTCCTGTGTAGCCGTTTGAAAGCAGTGCATTTTTGAGTGGTTGCAATGAATGTATTTTGTGTTCACGGTCTGACTATAATGTTAACTACAGTGACGATGTACCAGAGTTTTGATGAATACATGTAGTCATGGTGGGTAGGTAATGTGAGCTGGCGCTGAAGTAGCTGGTGATTTCTTCCGAGATGACCACTACTGTTTTGAAAAACCACGACTCAACGTGGAAATGGATATGTTATGCAACACTCGCAAAAGTATAAGTAGTGTGTGTGTGTGTGTGTGTGTGTGTGCATATATAAGCATATATTTTTGACGTTACGTTCTTAGGTGTTAAACATATCTCTCATACTATTACATAGCCAAACAGGGCTTTGGATTTGACCTTATTTAAGTTACGTCGAAACACTACGTCACACATATTAAATTAGTAGAGAGGAGAAATGCAATAATTAAAATGAATTTAGGAACATAAAAATTGTGTTTCGTTTAAAAAACAAATCTGAAAATTTAAAAAATAGAAAAGTGTAAGATCTTTTTCCTAAGTGTGCACGTATTTTAACCACAGTATTTAATAATCATCATTTAAATAACTAACTTTTCTTACGGACCTAATATTAAAAAACTGTACAAAAAATAAAATATCAAAGAGAATTAACACTGTTGCACACCACTATAGAAAAATTATTCCGATTAACGCCGATTATTTGGAAAATGATTTCCGATCTGATGATGAGCTGTGAAGCTTGAAAGCGCTAATCGGAATAATTTTTCTATAGTAATGTGCAACAGTGTTAATTCTGTTTGCGATTATAACCACTAACACAACTTTCTTAATTAAAAATAAAATTTGTTTTCAGGTAGGGTGCCTGACGAATATTAGGGAATTCTGATAATTATGAATTTACAATTTAACTAACTTAATAGTTTAACAAATTAAAAATTCCAAAAACAAATATTTGCCAACTAAAATCTTTGTACTAGCAATAATGTGCACACAAAGAATTTAATGCTTAGAGTCACAAATTTCTGTTTCAGATTCTTGAATTAAAAAGTTCATAGCCTCTTAATTTCAGTATTTAAAATGTACACAACTATTTACATTATTCTATTTTTTACAGATTCGACCTGATTATTTCTGTTCCATTACTATTTCTGTTTTACTTAATTATTTATTTATTTTTAAAATAATTCAGTTTATTGTCAGCTGATACTGTAAACCACTCTACTCTGGTGTGTTCATGGTGGACGATTGCGTGTGCTGGTAGGACGTCGCGACATAAACAAAGTTCACTCTGCGGCAATCTAATTGCAAAGAGAGTGCGGTTTACCAGACTTGGGGTTATATAGTCCCTAGCGTTAGAAACCTGTCGAAGATTCATTAAACACTTCTGACTTTATAACGATTGCTCCAATAGGTTTAGCGTAACTTACACAACATAAAATTATTTGCCAATTTTTATCATCGTCTGTAGCGCTCCTGCCAAATTCAAAAACTGTTCTTCATCACAATATTTTCCACTAGATGGTAGTGTTTTATTACTCCGTAATTATTTGTACATTGGAGTCATTAACCAATAATTGCACGAATTCGCAAATCTCGAATCTACTGGCCCGTAACGTTTTGCACAACCTGATGATATATCTGGTTTTCGCACAACATCACGAAGCATAGTTTCACATGTGTCTAGAATTCCTGTCCGAATGGGTAACGACCCATTAATAGTTTACACCGTATACAGAGATCTGAGTCCTCTTGGCTTCACATCAGGTAATACTTGTCTGAGATTGTTAGTTTTAAAACCGTAGAGGGTGATTAATACATTTTTCCTATTTCATGTTTCTTATAAACTGGGGCGTGCCATGGATTGGCGACCACCGCTTTAGAGTTATTTTCCCACGTAAGCCAATAGTTGTGTTTTCATCATCATCATCACCTGCAACAATCAAACCAAGTACGGTATCAAACATGCAAAGTCTACAGCTGGTCACTCCAGCGGTTCCTCGGACGTCCCCCACCCTTCCGTCCCCTCGCCTTATACGTAGTTCCATAGTTGTTTGGGGATGTGGCAGTCACCCATTCGGCAAAGCTGTTCCCACCAATTCAGCCGATACTAGTCAGTCCTGTCGAGTATATTCATAGTATTCAGTTCCTACCGTATATCTGTGTTTCTTCTATGATCATGGAGAGTAGGCCTCGTGCCTGAGAAATCTCATTTCAGCCGTTGGAATACGACTAGCCTGGCCGTTCGTTAAAGTTCCATTCTCAGAAGCGTAGGAAAGGCCATCACCTTGTAGAATGTAAGGTGTGTTTCTGCACTTGACTTAAAGAGTTTGCCCGATGGTCTCGCATATAAGGTTGAACTTATGCAAATTATTCACAACGTCGTTGCTTGTATTAACGCACGCTTTACCCCAAGTATTCAAAATTGCTGACTTGTTCCAGGACAGTACCATCTATAACAATTTTTGCCTGTACGGGATCAGTTCCACGAAAAGCGATCACCTTGGTGTTAGTGCGGATATTTGTAGTCCAGAGTCTTCGTAACGGCAAACTCAAGGAGCCGTTCTCGGTTTTCCTGCTTCAATTAAGATTTTATTCTCCACTTAAAGATTTTGTACAGGTCTAATTAGATGTTTCAGAATCGCTTATCTTGCCATTATTGCCCATAATTTGCTGTGTTTCATCCTGTCAAACTACTTCTCGAAGTCGATGAAAGGTATGTCTGTGGGCAGCTGATACTCTCTACGCTTTTCAATGAGAGTTAAGATTGCATATTTATGATAGCCCAGGTGATTGAATAGTTATGTTTTGTTAACAAAATTTAATATGAAGCACAATAAACTACAGACTGGAGTGTCTCAGACTCCTCAACGTCACTGGTAATATGTACATTATGTGTATGCTGAAAAGGTCATGAACATGGTACAAATGTTCAGCAAAACGTTTAATCATGTATGTCTACGCCTCTATAGAATTGTACATTTTGTGACTTTTTTTTTTAATTAATTGTATATTTTTAACGTAGCAATTGTTGGATTTGACGCGCGTAATTATTGGAAAATATTGACATCCTACCGTTACAGAATAATGGAGTTGTAGAGGTTTAGAATCACCGACTGCATGCGACATGAAAGTAACGACATTTGCTTGTTAACAAATAGAACTGAATATAATACCTTTTTCTACTTCTTTAATAATAAACTATGCTTGTGTAAAGCATAAGAAAGCTATACAATGATAATTTGATTAATTCAAATATTAAATAATGGATTATTAGTTATTCTACATTTACTGTAAATACCGTATTTTGTTTTAATTGACCTATGCTAATAAATCGTAATGTTATTCTGTTCTTCTAACTTTAATTTACTCAACTTCTTTATACTCACTACTAACGTTTTTTAAATTTAGAACAAACTATACGAATTCCTTACTGGCGTTACTGTTACACTTTTTAAAATCCTACTTTTAAAGAGTTTCAAAGTTGCTAAAAATTGCGTGGACAAGCAGATTTTACTTTTGTAGTAGTCAGAAAAGAGAGGATTTATTGAGGATTCATGGTTATTTACTAAACGGTAGATTTCACTTGCTTGGGGATTTTCCACCCATGGAGAGCGCTTAGCAGCGTAAACACACAGTTAATTTTAATTAACGATGAGACATTTTTCAAATATGCCGCTTCACGTTTACTGCTAAGAAACCTTCCCAAAGTGCTATTACTAAACAATTTCACAGATGTGTTGTTTTCACACTGAAAAGAGTTCTTTACTTGTTTTATTTTACTGTAGTATTATACTGAATTACTATAAAATTCAAGTTGTAAGCAACCAGTGAAATGAGTAGAGGGTTGATTGAAACGTTAGAAGTCGATTGCTTATAGGAAACGAAGGTACCGCAAGATTCTCTAATTCAACACGTAATGTTCAAATAGGAGAATATTGGTTATTGTGGACTAGGTCGCTTTGTAGTGCGCTTTGTATGGAATGTCACCTGTAACGTGTATACCCTTATTGACTTGTGGCAACGTTTCCAAGAAATTATTGTGACTATTGGCAGTGCATTCCTGAAAACATTGCCACCGGTTCCAAGAAATGCAATCTAACACCATACAAATTATACACTAGACTAAATCACAATGTCGTATTCCACTCTAATAAATATTTTCTATCTATGTTATAATGACTCTGCGTGGTTTCTCATGAGTTTCATTTTCAACATTCACTACCGTCTGACGTGTATTTATTTTATATATTTCTGGTATGGAGTTTGTAATGTTTTATGCTTTTGAGACGGATAATACAAAGCGTTTATTTTATTATGATTACTTTTGTCACATGTCAATAGGTTATGCGAGCATCAGACTGATTATTTAGTCGTTAGTTGGTTATAGGTTAACTAGTGGATTTGCCTGCCCGGCTTCGCTCGGGATAATGATTTTAAAAGGATTGAGTGAATAATTGAAACCTTGTTATGCCGAAAATAAATTTTGCTTGTTAGACATATTAACATAGTTTATAAGTGAGGATCTTGTAAACATTAACAAAAAGTAACAAACATTTCTTATATAACAATAATTAAATTGTAATAATAATTTTTTTAAATAATATAATTTTTTTTAATAATAGAAAGATCCAAAAAAATTAATTAAGCATAATAAATTCAGCTAAATTTATCTCAAAGCTTTTACTGTAAAGCTTGACGGTACACTGTTATTCGTTTGTCCGTCCGGAGCACAGATAAATAAATTATCTGGCGTGCCGACTCTTGAGCAAGCTACATATAATTGGCTGTGCGAAAAACATGGACTTTCCAAGTAAATGCCTGCCACACAAAGTGATTGCCCCTGTGCCTTGTTGATACTAATAGCGAATGCAGGCGAAGCTCTAACGTTTCCCTCGCTCTTGACGTAAAAGCCCTGATACGCTCCTGCTGTAGACAAAGCTCCCGTTGTTCAGGTGTTTCCGACGCACGGGTGGCTTTTTTTGGCTGCAGGAGTTATCTGACCAATACTCTTTCTTTTCTTCGGTGGCATTTCGATAGGTTTGAAGTAATAGGTATCCGCTGACAGTAAAGAGCACACAATATAGTATGCTTATTGAATTAGAGAGTCGAGTTGCATGCTTTGCTTTGGTTGTGTATCGTAAACTGTCATCTGAGCTGCCAGAGTTGTTGGGATGCGCGGCATGAGACGTCCCAGTGGTTTCCTAGTTCCGAGCCTCCGGAAGGGGCTCCTGCCTAGTGGTCCTGTCCAGACGGAATATTTAATTAATTAGTGGCCGCTACAACGGCATGCTCGCACTAGGCCGATCTAGTACAGTATTTGCCGAGGCCGTTTCCAAGAATCACCTGGACGTTGTCGGTACTTGCCAAGGCCAGCTATGAGTGGGTTTGCCTGGGTCCTCACAGCTCGGACGTAAAATTTACGTGCAAGTCGTCTTGCGGTGTCATCTAAGGAGCGGACACCGAGTCCTCTTCTCAAAAGACGAGAAGGGAACCGATTGGGAGCTTTGGCCGCTAGCCGAAGAACCCTATCGAGAACGCTTTGCAACTTTCTTTTATGAACGGTTGCGATGTAGCCCCAGACGGGAATAGCGTAGGTAATGATCGGCAACAGGAACGCGTTGACAATCAACTTACCCAGCTTGCGGGTCATAGCCTTGATGGCGAGTACCGGAAACAGTTGCGCGAGACGAGCGGACGCTCTCTCACGCATCGTCTCAGCGTGGGCACGCCAGGTGAGCCGACGATGAAGGTGGACACCGAGGTATTTAACTTCTCTCGACCAGAGCAGGTAGGTTCTACCGAGTCTCACTCGGCCTCGTGGTTGTTTCCGGCGCTTCGAGAATAGCACCGCGGAGCTCTTGGTTTCGTTGACGACAACTTTCCGTCTTTCCGTCCACGTCGCATACGCATCTAGTGCGCCCTGGAGTCGTGGGATAGCCCTGTCAGCGTTGCGATCGGCGGTATAGACCGCCGTGTCGTCGGCAAACAGGGCCATCTGGACTCCAGGCTCTCTGGGTGCGTCGCTGACGAACACAGAGAACAGGAGAGGCCCTAGCACGCTACCTTGAGGTACCCCGGCTGTAATGCGTTTCTCGGAAGAGACATGGTCATCTATTCTCACGCAGAAAGTCCTCTCCGTCAGAAAACTAGCAATCAAATGACGGTAGCAATCTGGGAGCTGGATTTCCCGGAGCTTGAACAAGACCCCGTCGTGCCAGACACTATCAAAGCACTTCTCCACATCTAGGAAACAGGCGACAGTCTGCTCTTTCCGACAGCCGGCACCCGTGATGTATTCCACCAGTCGCATCAGCTGATGAGTGGTGGAATGCCCCACACGGAAACCAAACTGTTCGAGGACCAGTACATCGAAGTTTCTTAGATGGTCTAGGACTCTCCGTTGTACAAGACGTTCGAGGACCTTTGACGTGGCCGACAGTAGACTAGTAGGCCGGAGGTTGTCAGGACGGGAAGCGTCCTTTCCCTGCTTCGGGATCACTATAACCGTCGCTTTTCGCCATTTCTTGGGAAAATAGGCCAGTATTAGACACGCATTGAACAGCGCAAACAAGAAAAGTATTCCTTGCTCCGGGAGTCGAATAAGAGCGGCGTTTGAGACGCCGTCCGAGCCAGGAGCGTTTCTCGGTACGAGTTCAACGAGCCGATCTGAGACCTCTTCCGTAGTAATGGGTTCAAGCTCCGCAGTGATCGGAAGAGACAGAAAGTCGTCCACTTCTTTCTCGAACTTCTTCATCGAAGTCCCAGTGCATGGGCGAGTTTGGAGCAAACTCACGCTCGAAACAGGCGCCTTCGCCTACGAGCGAGCCAGGATTTGACCGAAAGGTCCAGGAATGGCTGGGATGCGAGGTCGGCGCGTCTTCCCTACCAAAGCCGAAGGTATCCGGTAAGGGCAACTTTCGTCCGACCCGTCCCCCGCTTGGGCCACGGCGGGTTCCCAACAGCGACTCCTGTAGGCCTGTATTTCACGACGTAAAATGCCGGTCGCCCGGTTGTATGCTGCCTTGTCGGCCGTATCACGGGTCCTCTGCCAGCGTCTCCGGAGGCGATTTCTCTCGCAAGCTAGAGCACTCGTCTCTTCTGCCAGTAGGGCGTGACGCCAGGCTTCATCCTGGAAGACACATCAATCGCAGATACGACAGCCTCGTCAAACGCGGCAATTGCCTCGTCGACTTGGCGGACGGTTTCGAGTGGTCCCGCCTCTGGCAATCGGCGACTTAACGCCGGGCCATAGCGGTCCCATTCTACCACCTTCCTGACATCTCTGCGTACGACGTGCTGGGTAGCGACGTGTATCAAGATGGGGAGATGATCGGACGATAGTTCCGTTAGCGCGGACACATGGACCGGGCTGTCAATTCCTTGGATCACCGCTACGTCCAAGACTTCTGGAGCCGCGCGGAGTTGTGAGGGGTAGAACGTAGGTTGGGCAGGCCCAATCACTGTCACCCTGCGTGAATCTGCAAACCTGCGTAAGCACTTCCCGTTTGGGGCAGTCAAGTGACTGTTCCAATCGCAATGCTTACAATTCAGGTCGCCGGCCATGATGACCCACCTGTGTGTATCGAACGCGACCGCTAAATCGGGGTGAATGAGCTCTTTGTTCCGCGCTTTGTACGCCGATACCAAGAGGACACCGCACAGAGTGTTCATCATCTCCACAGCAGTGACCTCCAGGTGAGTCGTTTGCGGCAAGAGGACGCGGTGATGATTAAGACGGAGCCTCACCGCGACCGCAGTACCGCCACCAGCAGTGCCCGGCCTGTCATTTCGATAGCACACATAGTTGGCCAATCAGAACCGGTTTGCAGGGGTCAAGTGGGTGTCATTGAGAAGCACTACGTCAGGTTTGAGTCGGGCCAGTAATTATTGGAGTTCCTGGATTTTGTTAGCCAAACCATTGGCGTTCCAGAAAAGAATTGAGTCTCGTTTTAGGACCTGACGCATAGAAGTCCTACACAAGTGGTGGCTTCCACCTCTCGATTATGTCAGCTGTCTCCAAGCGGGAGCGGATGGACCTGGAGTTCTGGGAAACTTTGCTGAGATCAAATTCCGCAAGGAAGTCTTTGACGACCTGGTAGTCGTCAGGTACGGTTTTTGAGACAAAATGCCCGGAGACTGTTTGCGCATAGGAGCGCCGAGGCTTTACAATCAAGGGATTGGTGGAAGCCAATGGTGCAACAAGGCCAGGCGTAGCGCCTTTAGCGGAGGCGCTAGGAAGAGGGACATATGCGATTGAGTTGGTCTTCTGTACGCGTTGCGCAGGCTGTCAGGACTGTGCGGCTGGGTTGGCAGGAGCCCGGGAGCGAGTGCCACGGGGCTTACAGTGCCGCTCCTTTTTACCTGCTTGAGGAAACCGCGGGGGTGGGAGGTCAGGCGAGGCTGATTCTACAGCAGGGTCAGGGTTCACCGGTGTTGGGGAGGGTTGAGTTGTTGTCTCAGGCTCCACAACCGAGATGATTTCTTGGGGCTGGACAGTCTCACTTTCAGATGACGCGGAGTTTCGGTGCTTTTTCGCCTTAGGTGAGGCAGGGGCCTGGGAAGGAGCCTGAGTTGAGGTTGCCTGTACCACAGGTGATTGCTTCGGGCCTTTGCTTTCGCTTTTCTTCTGCTGCTTAGGTTTGCAACAGTGGCGACAGTCACGGCTACCGTAGGAGGCGAAGGGCCTGGCTGCTCGGTTGCAGGTCTGGAACCAGCTACCGGATGGCTCGGTGGTGGCAGGGGCCCTTTTGGCTTTCGCCGCTCGAGCTCCTGCTTGTACACCGGGCAGGACCGGTAGTTGGCGGGCTGACTTCTGCCACAGTTGATGCTCCGTTTGAAAGCCGGCTCGTCACACAATGCTTAGTGAGTTGTGGCAAAGAGCACCTCATGCACGCAGGAGCGTTTGAACATATATCTGTGTGGTGCCCGAAGCGTTGGCACCTGTCACATTGAGTCAGAGCCCCGGGAACGCGGCATCGTTCCACTTTAAAGCGGAACTCAAAAAGCAGCGTTAGGGAGAGTAGGTTTTCGCCTGCCTCGCTTTTCTCCGCCAATATGCGACCAGGGGGAGTGGACGCTTTGGTCCGGCTGGGGCATGTACCCTATGAACCGAGCAAACTGGATACCCCAGCTCGCGCAGCTCATCGAGGACTTCCCCGAGGGGTGATTCCACGTCCAAGCCTCTGAGCACGAATGACAGAGGCTTCACGTGTTTGGGGGAGAAGGTGTGGAACTGCAACTGGGCGGATTCCACGAATGCCATGACATGACGATGCACGTCCATTCCTTGGACAACGATCTTAACTGTTCCGCCCCCAAGGAGCTTCAAGTCGACGTCCGGGGAAAGTCCGGGCGCCGTTATCAGTCGCCGGTAAAAACCAGTGACGTTGCTCACGCCGTGTACGAACACGGGCGGGATGCGACCAGTGGCCGGCGGTGCTTGGGCAGTCGGCCCCGTGCCGGATTCGCCATTGGCGGGGACACCGAGGAAGAGGTTGAGGAGGACCGGTTCCGCCTCGGTTTCTTAACCGGGCGCCCCCGTGGCCCAACCGCCACGAAAGCGTCGGTTTCGTCACCGGGCAGCAGGACCGTCCGGGGATCAACTTGGTCCGCAGGCATTGGCGGAGTACTCGGCGAGTCGCTCGAGTGGGGCAGTGCAGAGTCGAGCGACTGCGTGCTCGTTGACTCGCCCGTACCGGGCATGGCCGTCAACGAGCGGGAGGTTCGCCGGCCAGAGACAGCAAGGCCGGCTCTGCCGGTAACCAGGGACCTAGGGTCCGGCCCTAGCCGGACCTCGACTAGCTGGATGGGAACGCTCAGGCTATCTAGTAGAGCTAGGCCAATGACCGGCTTCGGTGAATACTTCTCCTTACCAAGAGAGGTGTCCACCGGCCTCTTTACCCCGGCGATATCCAAGTTCGCTTACCATTGGTGGGGGCTTACAAGGATCGTCCGGGGCGGAGCGCTACCTAAGAGCCCGAGCGTCAGCGATACAGATGCGCTGCGCAATATTAGCTCTGGCAGGCTGTTGCTCCTCTTCTACAGGCGAGATGATGTTGCCTGGTCCTTAGAATGGTCGCTCGAATTGGTGGTCCTTAGAAGGCCCGACGACACTCAGCTGTACTTGAGCTAGCTACTTCGTTCACCAGTCAGCTCAGTCTTGGTTTTCTTTCTTGTTGTTGACTTCTGGATGTTGTTGAAGCAGCAAGCGGGCCAGCAGATGTGGACTGTCCCTTTGCGGCGAAGGCAGCAGGGCAGCAGCTAAGAACAGCGAAAGCTTCCAAAACTTCCAGAGAAGAGAACCTTCCTGGTCGAGAGCTGGATGCAGAATTTGGTCTTCTTGTCATCCGAGACCGGCCGGCGTCCTTATATACCCAGCCACGATGTGGAAAGCGACAGAACTCGTGTGCGGGGGAGAAGGGAGGAGTAAGGGGAAGGGCGTGTGAGATAGCAGATGAAATGGTGACACACTCACAACGGGGTAAAGAACAAAACAATTGTGCACCAATTTTCAAATTTGTTTGTTAATAACGTCGGAAGCAAGAACGCTATTATAGCCGGGAAAATTGCATTTGGTAGCAAATTTTATGGGCTTTCAGAAAATCAACTTCCACTTTCATCGATTTCCTCACCGTTTCGAGATATTTGTGGAAAACTGCAAAGCTGCGCGTTAAAATTTTGCTTAAGGGGGGTGTGGGTAGTTTAAAAAAAAATGAAATGTAGATAAAAATGTTCTTCTTGTTTTGAACTGTTAGTGTGTAAAATTTCATCACGATTGGAATAAAACTGTAGATCTGTATAAAAGACAAACGGACACACAAACATTCTTTTTTATATATATAATATATATAGATGTTTGGTGGAGTTCTTGAGAATACGAATGTCTTGTTCAGTGGCTTTCAAATACGCATAACATACAGACACACACAAATCTAAACAACCAATTTCAAATAAAAAATATTTACACGAGGCTGTCTAGAGCCTGGTCTTGTCCTACTTTGTTGATGAATTCATTGGTCCATTATATTTGCACCATTACATTTTATCACGTACTCTGAATTTTCTTAATTAAGACAAAGGTAAACAAAAACTTTGTGTTAAAAAATGATAAAAATACTAAATAATTTACCAACAGTTGATGGCATATTTTAGAACCCGTATAGTACAGTTTTGTTTGAACATCTTTCTTTAATTTTTAATTTTTTATTTTTAACGTTACATTTTTAACATACTAAATTATCAAAAATATAACATTTTGCTATATTACATTAAACTACTTTCATAAGACTAATAAAATTAACTATTAGTTATACAACTGATGTATTAATTATGAAAATATCGTAAAATATTATATAATTTGGTATTCAGTGGGAGTGAAAAATATTTAGGAAAAAAAAGTTGTTCATTAGATTTAGGAAAGTGCCTGTAGAAACCCACCAAACACAGTTTTACTGGAATTGGCAACGACAGATCGCATGAAGTAATGTTTGACAATTTTTGTAAAGTGTATTTACTGACCACTGGGAGAATATGGACGTTTTTCACTAATTAAATTAAGGTTTATGCATTTACTAATTGTTTATGTTAGAAAATAAATACAATATTTGTTTTTTCTAGCATTACTTGCTAGACTGAAAGAGAAGCTCTCTGAATTAAATTCAAACAAATTATTATTCATATTAAAAACAAAATGTATATAATACACTTTGCTGTAGCTGAATTAGGAAAGACTACATATTTAAGATCAAACATTTTTGCGCTCATCGCAATTTTCTTTTCCTGTATCTATTTATCTCTTCTACTCTCATCCCTTCTCTACGTTTCTCTCTGTACATCTCTATTTCCCTACCCCTTTCTGTCTCTCTCTATACCTATCTCTTTACTTCTCTGTCTCCCACTTTCTGTATTTTTCTCTCTTCCCCTTCTTCTATCTCTCCTCTATCAAGTTACTTCCTCATCTTCAATTTTTCAGTTGTTCTCCGTTAACCAAATAGAAAAGGAATATGGAATGTAGATTCTATAAAACACTTACTGATGGAGAGTATCAAACAACTGATAATATCATTTACGTACAAATTTGCTGTTAGACAACAAATAAGGGCACACTTATTCAAGCGCGCGTTCTTCAATTATTTTTCAATTTGTTGGGTATATAACACTTTAGTTTATGCCTCTGCTCTTCACCATATATATTTCTACACTTAAAATAATTCAAAATTTTAACAACACCGATTTTGATATACAATTCTCAACGTCAGTCTGGTAAAGAATAAAGAAGAGTTTAGGTCTTGTTAAAATTATGGCGTAGCTTATTTTTAAAATCTGTTGATTGAACGTTAAGTTAGATTAAGCTCTCATTAACTGAAATCATATACTGCAGATTTTATTACAGATTTTTGCCTGAATAAAGCTTTTGTTCATCGCAGAGATATCAACGGTATTTCTAAAGTTCGTTTAATGTTTTTAATTTAATCACACTTTCTAAAGTATATGGAGCTTTTGTTTTTAATTTAATCACACTTTACAAAGTTTATGAAGCTTTAAATGTAACAACTGAAACCACTTATGTGTTTCAATTAAAATTTAATTATGCCAGTACGATTAGTTCAATGTTGTTCTAGCGATGTCACTGCTAAGCAATACTGCTAAGCAAACCACGTTACGTGAGATCAACTACGACTGCCTTTAATCGTGTAATATTACACGACCCTCCTCGTGCTTGCATACGCATTTCTAATTATAACGTATTCTGTGTCTCTGTGTGCACGTCTATCTGCCTCCCTGTCTAGGATATCGTCCCGACCGATGCAACTTAGGCCCAGCATATTCTAGGAAAGATAACTTATAAAAACTCTTTATGAAATACAATACAAGTAAAGACTCTCATTTTGATTTGTCGACCTTAATATTATACTGCATCAGGGGTCCACTCCTGGTGAATACGGGTTTAGCACAACCGATGTACCCTAGGTTCTCACCTTGCTCAACCTGCCTTGGGTGGACTCCCTTTTTTTCATATTTCCTGTCTGGTCTCTCTTGACCAACTCTTGGTCGTTTCGACCCCGACGGTGTTAGGTTTTGAGGGTTAGGAAGTCTGTCACTGTTTTCATACTTTAGCTTTACTATGTAATTCTTGAATTCTTGTTTTTCATTTCTACTACCCAGTATTCGGCAGAGGTTAAAGAAGGCATATAATATTGTATAATTTATGGATTTAATGTTGCCAAAATGCAACCAAATTGCATTAGAAAGTTGAAATATGATATGAAGCGACTATACTAATATATTTGACTAACTATAACATTGTAATAGTCAAGTTAGCAAAATATTTACCTATACCATGTATGGCTGGAGCCAATCAACCAGTACAAAAATAATCATATCTGGCTAAATATTTACATAATGCTAACAAAAATAACATAGAATGGTACAATACTTCAGTATACCTTAAATACGAACAAACTCAGTTGAAAATAAAGTCAATTATAAAAGAATTTAACTTATGAGAGTGAAATTTGTCACACTATGAAAAAGGACATCTCAAGACCAGTCAATGATGCTATGTCATCCTGTAATGATAATAATGTATGTAAAGAGTAACCAGGTATCACAAAAGATAGACAATATAATAAACTCTAAGTGTACACTAGTGAAATACTACATATATTAAAGAAAGAGACTAATTATTGTGTTATAACATTAACAAAAAAATCTAGGCCATGAGCAGAGGCCATGTAAAATTGTAATTATATAAGTATTATCTATGTTGAAATTTGTTTGTTTTGTTATAGGAAGGTAGTAATGTTGGATGTTCAGATTGTGGAAGGAACATAATAATTTCACAACAATTTTTTGTTATAAAAATTGAATTTTCATGACAACAACCCAAGGTGGGAGTTGTATATTGTGTTACTTATTAGACTTAATTTAATTAAAAACCAATCATAATTAGTATCGCTAGATTCAGTTGAAAACAGAGAATCTAAATGTAATAATGGCATACAAATTGTGAGTACTAATGTAAAACTGTTTGATAAATACCAGTGTAATTTTTGAAATATCCTTAGTATGAAGAATAAGAAATTCGTTCTAAAAGCTTCTACGGAAGTGAAAATTGTTCCATGACATTCCATTTCGTTTATTCTCGAACAATCTAGAAAGAATTTTTACACAAATGTACCGGAAGTCGATGAAAACAGTCAGCCTGAATTAGTATAAAAGAGAGACCAAATTCGACCCAAAAACACTTGAAACTTGAACTCCAGAACTGATGCATCACCCACGACACTGATCAACGCAGCTAAGGCGAAACCGAGAGGCGAGAAATCGACACAAGACCCGAAGAAAGGCTTTTCCCGTACATAGACAAACAGACTGACATAACCTCTACAAGAATCTACGCCCAAGTGTTACTGAAATAGAGCAGCGACACGGCAAATTTTAATAGAAATCACGCAGCCAGAACGTCAACGGCCCAGGAGGGACCAAAACTTTAAATATAGAACGAATTCTGCTGTGTTCGCATAGACTGACTAACTTGACAATAATCCCCTTAACGTAAACAAACAATACACAAAGCCTTTCTCGACACTGCATGGGAATCAGCGCTACGGCGGCCAATTTCTGAATCAACGCGAAACAGATGTTTCGTAGTGACGGCGTTTGAACGATAATCTACTGCCAAACGTTTTTACAAAAAGTGCGGAAACAGTAAATGATCGCAATTTTGACTTAAAATAGATTCAGTGCACACGTGAAGAGGCGAGATTGAAAAACTACCCGAGAGGAGTGTCCAGTGCGAGATTAATTAACCATTGGAACGTGAGTTACCGAAATTAAAGTCAATTTTTTTTACCTGGTTACATTTATCACACAGTTGTACTACACATGCCACACACCTTCAAATCACTTAATTTTTCTTGTAAGGCATCTTATTGATATGTCTTGGTAGTTCAAAGGAGTCACGTCCTGAGAATAAAGATTTTTTCACGTATTAAACTCATGCTTTTCAACTGAGTAAAAAAATTAAAAAAAAAAAACTAGCCGATACTTGATTGGATATAAATAAAATTGTCAAGAATAATAATAATAACTTGTGAATTTTTTTAGTAACTCTGCAACTGTATAATTTTTTTATGAATGTTAGTCCTTCAGACGATTTGTTTGTTTTTGAAGAATCATTAAACTTACCTGATTTTTTCAAGCTAAACTGACTTGTTTATATTTTTTCATAGAAGCAAGATTTAAAAATTTTAATTTCTTTATTAATCACATTTTATTCTTGGAACAAACGATTCCAAGTGGCGCCCACAAAAAACATAGTATTAAGTTGTGTTACAGGACTACATCACCGCAGAGGATCCAGTCAACAGTAAGTAACAAAAGTGCGTGGAGGTAACGCCCGACATTTTACAACTTTTATACACTACACTTTTCTATTTGTTATAGTGTAAACAAAATGTTTATTCTAGGACCAATACTTGTAAAACAGCTTCTTTTAAAACATTTAGAACATAATTTTTTAAAATTTTTAAAGAATTTGCTTTTTATAAATCAGTGTTTTATTAGCATTTGTTTAACGCCACAAAATTTTTCTCCTCTCTTCTCATATAAAAACTATTGTGCAACTAAAGGGAATTCACGTAACGAAAACAAAAATCCAACGTTTTTTTTTTTCTTTTATAAAATTGCTAAACTGCTATAATTGTTTTTATTATTTAGACAAAGCTTTTCGTCATTACTGACATCTTCAGGTCTTAAACAACGTCTATCAACTGTACGTTGTAGGCTTTTATACTTTAGGCCCCTCCCCTTATGTCATCGCCCCTCCTATTGGTTCTAGCTGCTACCGCTCTTCACGGGAACTTTGTCTACCTTTTTCCGTTAGGCATTTTTCTAACGTCCGTCAAATTGTTTTCAGAATCTCCCGTTAATTTCTTCATTCTTGACTTATAACCTTTTGCATTTCGTCATTTTTTAGTGTGTTATTCTTATTATTTTAATTTATTTTTGTTTATTGTTTAATATATAATAAAATATTTCTTCATTTGTAAAATCCACTTTTATATTCATTAATTTATTTTTATCTTCTTTTTTAACTTTAAGTATTTCTAGTTCTTCTATTAATTTTCTTTTTTGCGGATTGTTTTCTATTTTTATTATTTCCATATTTTCCTTGGGATTTATGAATTTATGGCCTGATTCGTTGAAATGTCTTGCATATAGTGAGTTCGTTACTCTAACCCCTTCTCCTTTTGCGTGTTCATTCATTCTAATTTTAAATTTTCTTCCAGTTTCGCCCAGATATATCTTATTACATTCCCCACATTGTAATTTGTATACGCCGCTTTTTTCTGTTAATGGAATTTCTTCTGTTTTATCATTTTTTATATATTCGAATACATTTTTCGTTTTCTTTATTCCTATCTGTATTTCATATTTTTCGAAACATTTTTGTTTGATATCCTATGTATGTTATTGCTCCTTTATATTTCTTTTCTTCATTTGTTTTTTCTTTTTTGTTATTTTCTATTTCTTTATTTTCCTCTATTTTCTTAACTATTCTGTTAATTATTTTAGGGTTGTAATTATTATTTTTTGCTATTTGTTGTATTTTCTTTAATTCTTTTTGTTTGAGTTCTTCATTTTCTAGATAATTTATAGCTCTATAGCAAAATGAATTTAATGCTGCCATTTTATAATTTACTGGATGATATGATTCTTGTGGAATTATTAAATCTGAGTATCTTTCTTTCCTATATATATCGAATTTGAGTTTGTTATCTTCAATTTTAATATTGATATCCAGGAAATTAATTTCTAATCCTCCAATTTCTTCTTGAAATTTTATTGTTTTTTCTATGTTATTTAGTTGTTCCGTAAATTTTTTAAATTCATTTACTTCACCTTCCCAAACTATTAGTATGTCATCTACATACCTGATCCATTTTTTAATTCTTCTTTCTTTATCTATATCTTTTAAAATTTTGATTTCAAAGCTATTCATGAATATCTCTGCCATTAATGGTGAAAGCGGTGATCCCATTGGTAATCCATTTTCTTGTATGTAAAATTTGTTATTAAATCTGAAGTAGTTCTGGTTTAGGCATAATTCTAATCCTTCTATTATTTCGTTTTTCCATTCTACATTACTTAATTTGTTTTTCTTTATTATTTCTACTGTTTTTGCTATTGGTATGTTGGTGTACATATCTTTTATATCTAATGACATTAATTTTGTCTTATTTGTTATGGTAATTTCTTTTAATCTTTCTATTACCTTTTTACTATTTTCTATGCTGTGGATTTCTTCTTTTTCATATGCCATTTTGATTCTTTTACTTATTTCTTTTGATATTTTGTATGTAGGCGAATTTATAAATGATACTATAGGTCTTAATGGCATTTCTTTTTTATGTAACTTAATTTGACATCTAAATTTTGGAGCTTCAGGATTATGTTCTATTTTTTGTTTCTTTTGCCATTCTGTTAAATATGTTGTCTTTTTTATCAATTTCTTTGTTTGTGCTTGAAATTTACTTGTGTAATCATATTTTATTTCTTTATATGGTCCTTTTTGTATAAATTGTTCTGCTTTTTCGATATAATCTCTTTTGTTCATTACCACTGCTGTGTTACCTTTATCGGCTTTTATAACTATCAAATTGTTCTCCGTGATTTTCTTTTTTAATTCTCTTATATTTCTTTTTATTTGTGTTTCGTTTTTATTTCTTACATTTTTGTTTTTCTTATATATTTTTTCTACTATTTCTTTTACTTCACTTCTTAATTGTTTTTTAGTTTCTTCATTTTTTATTTTATCGATTATTTCTTCACATTCTATTATTGTATTTTCTTTATCTATGTTTGTTTTTGTTTCATATTTTAAACTTTTCCCTAATAATTTATGTTCATTTGTCTGTAAACTTTGTTTCTGTTAAATTTAATACTTTTTCAGCAAATTTTATTTCTTTACCTTTTTCTTTATTTTTATTTCTTGTTCCTTCCATTAATTTCTTAAGTTTCTTATTTAATCTCTCTTCCATATTTCTTATTTTCTTTTCTATGTATTTTTCACCAAACTCTTTTCTCATTTCTTCTATTTCTATATAATTGTAACTTGCATATAATTTTTGATGTAATTGATACATTTCTTTGTTATATTTATTTATTTTACTGTATAAGTTCTTAATTTCAAGTTTTATCCATATTTTTTCCGCCATATTTTTCACTTGGTTTGCTACTTTGCTTTTGTTATTAATTTTAATTTTTGCGTATTTTGGAGTAATTTTGTTAATTAAACACTGTTTATTAAACCAAATTTTCCCTAGCGTTTTTTTCAATTTTGCTTTAATTTTTAAATACTTAAAAAATTCCCTTACATTTTTATATTTATCTGCTTGCAATTCGCATGTTTTATTCTTCGTATTGTTTAAATTAGCAGCCATCCTTACTTTTCTTTTATAAAATTGCTAAACTGCTATAATTGTTTTTATTATTTAGACAAAGCTTTTCGTCATTACTGACATCTTCAGGTCTTAAACAACGTCTATCAACTGTACGTTGTAGGCTTTTATACTTTAGGCCCCTCCCCTTATGTCATCGCCCCTCCTATTGGTTCTAGCTGCTACCGCTCTTCACGGGAACTTTGTCTACCTTTTTCCGTTAGGCATTTTTCTAACGTCCGTCAAATTGTTTTCAGAATCTCCCGTTAATTTCTTCATTCTTGACTTATAACCTTTTGCATTTCGTCATTTTTTAGTGTGTTATTCTTATTATTTTAATTTATTTTTGTTTATTGTTTAATATATAATAAAATATTTCTTCATTTGTAAAATCCACTTTTATATTCATTAATTTATTTTTATCTTCTTTTTCAACTTTAAGTATTTCTAGTTCTTCTATTAATTTTCTTTTTTGCGGATTGTTTTCTATTTTTATTATTTCCATATTTTCCTTGGGATTTATGAATTTATGGCCTGATTCGTTGAAATGTCTTGCATATAGTGAGTTCGTTACTCTAACCCCTTCTCCTTTTGCGTGTTCATTCATTATAATTTTAAATTTTCTTCCAGTTTCGCCCAGATATATCTTATTACATTCCCCACATTGTAATTTGTATACGCCGCTTTTTTCTGTTAATGGAATTTCTTCTGTTTTATCATTTTTTATATATTCGAATACATTTTTCGTTTTCTTTATTCCTATCTGTATTTCATATTTTTCGAAACATTTTTGTAACATTTTTGTTTGATATCCTATGTATGTTATTGCTCCTTTATATTTCTTTTCTTCATTTGTTTTTTCTTTTTTGTTATTTTCTATTTCTTTATTTTCCTCTATTTTCTTAACTATTCTGTTAATTATTTTAGGGTTGTAATTATTATTTTTTGCTATTTGTTGTATTTTCTTTAATTCTTTTTGTTTGAGTTCTTCATTTTCTAGATAATTTATAGCTCTATAGCAAAATGAATTTAATGCTGCCATTTTATAATTTACTGGATGATATGATTCTTGTGGAATTATTAAATCTGAGTATCTTTCTTTCCTATATATATCGAATTTGAGTTTGTTATCTTCAATTTTAATATTGATATCCAGGAAATTAATTTCTAATCCTCCAATTTCTTCTTGAAATTTTATTGTTTTTTCTATGTTATTTAGTTGTTCCGTAAATTTTTTAAATTCATTTACTTCACCTTCCCAAACTATTAGTATGTCATCTACATACCTGATCCATTTTTTAATTCTTCTTTCTTTATCTATATCTTTTAAAATTTTGATTTCAAAGCTATTCATGAATATCTCTGCCATTAATGGTGAAAGCGGTGATCCCATTGGTAATCCATTTTCTTGTATGTAAAATTTGTTATTAAATCTGAAGTAGTTCTGGTTTAGGCATAATTCTAATCCTTCTATTATTTCGTTTTTCCATTCTACATTACTTAATTTGTTTTTCTTTATTATTTCTACTGTTTTTGCTATTGGTATGTTGGTGTACATATCTTTTATATCTAATGACATTAATTTTGTCTTATTTGTTATGGTAATTTCTTTTAATCTTTCTATTACCTTTTTACTATTTTCTATGCTGTGGATTTCTTCTTTTTCATATGCCATTTTGATTCTTTTACTTATTTCTTTTGATATTTTGTATGTAGGCGAATTTATAAATGATACTATAGGTCTTAATGGCATTTCTTTTTTATGTAACTTAATTTGACATCTAAATTTTGGAGCTTCAGGATTATGTTCTATTTTTTGTTTCTTTTGCCATTCTGTTAAATATGTTGTCTTTTTTATCAATTTCTTTGTTTGTGCTTGAAATTTACTTGTGCAATCATATTTTATTTCTTTATATGGTCCTTTTTGTATAAATTGTTCTGCTTTTTCGATATAATCTCTTTTGTTCATTACCACTGCTGTGTTACCTTTATCGGCTTTTATAACTATCAAATTGTTCTCCGTGATTTTCTTTTTTAATTCTCTTATATTTCTTTTTATTTGTGTTTCGTTTTTATTTCTTACATTTTTGTTTTTCTTATATATTTTTTCTACTATTTCTTTTACTTCACTTCTTAATTGTTTTTTAGTTTCTTCATTTTTTATTTTATCGATTATTTCTTCACATTCTATTATTGTATTTTCTTTATCTATGTTTGTTTTTGTTTCATATTTTAAACTTTTCCCTAATAATTTATGTTCATTTGTCTGTAAACTTTGTTTCTGTTAAATTTAATACTTTTTCAGCAAATTTTATTTCTTTATCTTTTTCTTTATTTTTATTTCTTGTTCCTTCCATTAATTCCTTAAGTTTCTTATTTAATCTCTCTTCCATATTTCTTATTTTCTTTTCTATGTATTTTTCACCAAACTCTTTTCTCATTTCTTCTATTTCTATATAATTGTAACTTGCATATAATTTTTGATGTAATTGATACATTTCTTTGTTATATTTATTTATTTTACTGTATAAGTTCTTAATTTCAAGTTTTATCCATATTTTTTCCGCCATATTTTTCACTTGGTTTGCTACTTTGCTTTTGTTATTAATTTTAATTTTTGCGTATTTTGGAGTAATTTTGTTAATTAAACACTGTTTATTAAACCAAATTTTCCCTAGCGTTTTTTTCAATTTTGCTTTAATTTTTAAATACTTAAAAAATTCCCTTACATTTTTATATTTATCTGCTTGCAATTCGCATGTTTTATTCTTCGTATTGTTTAAATTAGCAGCCATCCTTACTTTTCTTTTATAAAATTGCTAAACTGCTATAATTGTTTTTATTATTTAGACAAAGCTTTTCGTCATTACTGACATCTTCAGGTCTTAAACAACGTCTATCAACTGTACGTTGTAGGCTTTTATACTTTAGGCCCCTCCCCTTATGTCATCGCCCCTCCTATTGGTTCTAGCTGCTACCGCTCTTCACGGGAACTTTGTCTACCTTTTTCCGTTAGGCATTTTTCTAACGTCCGTCAAATTGTTTTCAGAATCTCCCGTTAATTTCTTCATTCTTGACTTATAACCTTTTGCATTTCGTCATTTTTTAGTGTGTTATTCTTATTATTTTAATTTATTTTTGTTTATTGTTTAATATATAATAAAATATTTCTTCATTTGTAAAATCCACTTTTATATTCATTAATTTATTTTTATCTTCTTTTTTAACTTTAAGTATTTCTAGTTCTTCTATTAATTTTCTTTTTTGCGGATTGTTTTCTATTTTTATTATTTCCATATTTTCCTTGGGATTTATGAATTTATGGCCTGATTCGTTGAAATGTCTTGCATATAGTGAGTTCGTTACTCTAACCCCTTCTCCTTTTGCGTGTTCATTCATTATAATTTTAAATTTTCTTCCAGTTTCGCCCAGATATATCTTATTACATTCCCCACATTGTAATTTGTATACGCCGCTTTTTTCTGTTAATGGAATTTCTTCTGTTTTATCATTTTTTATATATTCGAATACATTTTTCGTTTTCTTTATTCCTATCTGTATTTCATATTTTTCGAAACATTTTTGTAACATTTTTGTTTGATATCCTATGTATGTTATTGCTCCTTTATATTTCTTTTCTTCATTTGTTTTTTCTTTTTTGTTATTTTCTATTTCTTTATTTTCCTCTATTTTCTTAACTATTCTGTTAATTATTTTAGGGTTGTAATTATTATTTTTTGCTATTTGTTGTATTTTCTTTAATTCTTTTTGTTTGAGTTCTTCATTTTCTAGATAATTTATAGCTCTATAGCAAAATGAATTTAATGCTGCCATTTTATAATTTACTGGATGATATGATTCTTGTGGAATTATTAAATCTGAGTATCTTTCTTTCCTATATATATCGAATTTGAGTTTGTTATCTTCAATTTTAATATTGATATCCAGGAAATTAATTTCTAATCCTCCAATTTCTTCTTGAAATTTTATTGTTTTTTCTATGTTATTTAGTTGTTCCGTAAATTTTTTAAATTCATTTACTTCACCTTCCCAAACTATTAGTATGTCATCTACATACCTGATCCATTTTTTAATTCTTCTTTCTTTATCTATATCTTTTAAAATTTTGATTTCAAAGCTATTCATGAATATCTCTGCCATTAATGGTGAAAGCGGTGATCCCATTGGTAATCCATTTTCTTGTATGTAAAATTTGTTATTAAATCTGAAGTAGTTCTGGTTTAGGCATAATTCTAATCCTTCTATTATTTAGTTTTTCCATTCTACATTACTTAATTTGTTTTTCTTTATTATTTCTACTGTTTTTGCTATTGGTATGTTGGTGTACATATCTTTTATATCTAATGACATTAATTTTGTCTTATTTGTTATGGTAATTTCTTTTAATCTTTCTATTACCTTTTTACTATTTTCTATGCTGTGGATTTCTTCTTTTTCATATGCCATTTTGATTCTTTTACTTATTTCTTTTGATATTTTGTATGTAGGCGAATTTATAAATGATACTATAGGTCTTAATGGCATTTCTTTTTTATGTAACTTAATTTGACATCTAAATTTTGGAGCTTCAGGATTATGTTCTATTTTTTGTTTCTTTTGCCATTCTGTTAAATATGTTGTCTTTTTTATCAATTTCTTTGTTTGTGCTTGAAATTTACTTGTGCAATCATATTTTATTTCTTTATATGGTCCTTTTTGTATAAATTGTTCTGCTTTTTCGATATAATCTCTTTTGTTCATTACCACTGCTGTGTTACCTTTATCGGCTTTTATAACTATCAAATTGTTCTCCGTGATTTTCTTTTTTAATTCTCTTATATTTCTTTTTATTTGTGTTTCGTTTTTATTTCTTACATTTTTGTTTTTCTTATATATTTTTTCTACTATTTCTTTTACTTCACTTCTTAATTGTTTTTTAGTTTCTTCATTTTTTATTTTATCGATTATTTCTTCACATTCTATTATTGTATTTTCTTTATCTATGTTTGTTTTTGTTGCATATTTTAAACTTGTCCCTAATAATTTATGTTCATTTTCTGTAAACTTTGTTTCTGTTAAATTTAATACTTTTTCAGCAAATTTTATTTCTTTATCTTTTTCTTTATTTTTATTTCTTGTTCCTTCCATTAATTCCTTAAGTTTCTTATTTAATCTCTCTTCCATATTTCTTATTTTCTTTTCTATGCATTTTTCACCAAACTCTTTTCTCATTTCTTCTATTTCTATATAATTGTAACTTGCATATAATTTTTGATGTAATTGATACATTTCTTTGTTATATTTATTTATTTTACTGTATAAGTTCTTAATTTCAAGTTTTATCCATATTTTTTCCGCCATATTTTTCACTTGGTTTGCTACTTTGCTTTTGTTATTAATTTTAATTTTTGCGTATTTTGGAGTAATTTTGTTAATTAAACACTGTTTATTAAACCAAATTTTCCCTAGCGTTTTTTTCAATTTTGCTTTAATTTTTAAATACTTAAAAAATTCCCTTACATTTTTATATTTATCTGCTTGCAATTCGCATGTTTTATTCTTCGTATTGTTTAAATTAGCAGCCATCCTTACTTTTCTTTTATAAAATTGCTAAACTGCTATAATTGTTTTTATTATTTAGACAAAGCTTTTCGTCATTACTGACATCTTCAGGTCTTAAACAACGTCTATCAACTGTACGTTGTAGGCTTTTATACTTTAGGCCCCTCCCCTTATGTCATCGCCCCTCCTATTGGTTCTAGCTGCTACCGCTCTTCACGGGAACTTTGTCTACCTTTTTCCGTTAGGCATTTTTCTAACGTCCGTCAAATTGTTTTCAGAATCTCCCGTTAATTTCTTCATTCTTGACTTATAACCTTTTGCATTTCGTCATTTTTTAGTGTGTTATTCTTATTATTTTAATTTATTTTTGTTTATTGTTTAATATATAATAAAATATTTCTTCATTTGTAAAATCCACTTTTATATTCATTAATTTATTTTTATCTTCTTTTTTAACTTTAAGTATTTCTAGTTCTTCTATTAATTTTCTTTTTTGCGGATTGTTTTCTATTTTTATTATTTCCATATTTTCCTTGGGATTTATGAATTTATGGCCTGATTCGTTGAAATGTCTTGCATATAGTGAGTTCGTTACTCTAACCCCTTCTCCTTTTGCGTGTTCATTCATTCTAATTTTAAATTTTCTTCCAGTTTCGCCCAGATATATCTTATTACATTCCCCACATTGTAATTTGTATACGCCGCTTTTTCTGTTAATGGAATTTCTTCTGTTTTATCATTTTTTATATATTCGAATACATTTTTCGTTTTCTTTATTCCTATCTGTATTTCATATTTTTCGAAACATTTTTGTAACATTTTTGTTTGATATCCTATGTATGTTATTGCTCCTTTATATTTCTTTTCTTCATTTGTTTTTTCTTTTTTGTTATTTTCTTTAAAAGATGACATAAGGGGAGGGGCCTAAAGTATAAAAGCCTACAACATACAGTTGATAGACGTTGTTTAAGACCTGAAGATGTCAGTAATGACGAAAAGCTTTGTCTAAATAATAAAAACAATTATAGTAGTTTAGCAATTTTATAAAAGAAAAGTAAGGATGGCTGCTAATTTAAACAATACGAAGAATAAAACATGCGAATTGCAAGCAGATAAATATAAAAATGTAAGGGAATTTTTTAAGTATTTAAAAATTAAAGCAAAATTGAAAAAAACGCTAGGGAAAATTTGGTTTAATAAACAGTGTTTAATTAACAAAATTACTCCAAAATACGCAAAAATTAAAATTAATAACAAAAGCAAAGTAGCAAACCAAGTGAAAAATATGGCGGAAAAAATATGGATAAAACTTGAAATTAAGAACTTATACAGTAAAATAAATAAATATAACAAAGAAATGTATCAATTACATCAAAAATTATATGCAAGTTACAATTATATAGAAATAGAAGAAATGAGAAAAGAGTTTGGTGAAAAATACATAGAAAAGAAAATAAGAAATATGGAAGAGAGATTAAATAAGAAACTTAAGGAATTAATGGAAGGAACAAGAAATAAAAATAAAGAAAAAGATAAAGAAATAAAATTTGCTGAAAAAGTATTAAATTTAACAGAAACAAAGTTTACAGAAAATGAACATAAATTATTAGGGAAAAGTTTAAAATATGCAACAAAAACAAACATAGATAAAGAAAATACAATAATAGAATGTGAAGAAATAATCGATAAAATAAAAAATGAAGAAACTAAAAAACAATTAAGAAGTGAAGTAAAAGAAATAGTAGAAAAAATATATAAGAAAAACAAAAATGTAAGAAATAAAAACGAAACACAAATAAAAAGAAATATAAGAGAATTAAAAAAGAAAATCACGGAGAACAATTTGATAGTTATAAAAGCCGATAAAGGTAACACAGCAGTGGTAATGAACAAAAGAGATTATATCGAAAAAGCAGAACAATTTATACAAAAAGGACCATATAAAGAAATAAAATATGATTGCACAAGTAAATTTCAAGCACAAACAAAGAAATTGATAAAAAAGACAACATATTTAACAGAATGGCAAAAGAAACAAAAAATAGAACATAATCCTGAAGCTCCAAAATTTAGATGTCAAATTAAGTTACATAAAAAAGAAATGCCATTAAGACCTATAGTATCATTTATAAATTCGCCTACATACAAAATATCAAAAGAAATAAGTAAAAGAATCAAAATGGCATATGAAAAAGAAGAAATCCACAGCATAGAAAATAGTAAAAAGGTAATAGAAAGATTAAAAGAAATTACCATAACAAATAAGACAAAATTAATGTCATTAGATATAAAAGATATGTACACCAACATACCAATAGCAAAAACAGTAGAAATAATAAAGAAAAACAAATTAAGTAATGTAGAATGGAAAAACGAAATAATAGAAGGATTAGAATTATGCCTAAACCAGAACTACTTCAGATTTAATAACAAATTTTACATACAAGAAAATGGATTACCAATGGGATCACCGCTTTCACCATTAATGGCAGAGATATTCATGAATAGCTTTGAAATCAAAATTTTAAAAGATATAGATAAAGAAAGAAGAATTAAAAAATGGATCAGGTATGTAGATGACATACTAATAGTTTGGGAAGGTGAAGTAAATGAATTTAAAAAATTTACGGAACAACTAAATAACATAGAAAAAACAATAAAATTTCAAGAAGAAATTGGAGGATTAGAAATTAATTTCCTGGATATCAATATTAAAATTGAAGATAACAAACTCAAATTCGATATATATAGGAAAGAAACATACTCAGATTTAATAATTCCACAAGAATCATATCATCCAGTAAATTATAAAATGGCAGCATTAAATTCATTTTGCTATAGAGCTATAAATTATCTAGAAAATGAAGAACTCAAACAAAAAGAATTAAAGAAAATACAACAAATAGCAAAAAATAATAATTACAACCCTAAAATAATTAATAGAATAGTTAAGAAAATAGAGGAAAATAAAGAAATAGAAAATAACAAAAAAGAAAAAACAAATGAAGAAAAGAAATATAAAGGAGCAATAACATACATAGGATATCAAACAAAAATGTTACAAAAATGTTTCGAAAAATATGAAATACAGATAGGAATAAAGAAAACGAAAAATGTATTCGAATATATAAAAAATGATAAAACAGAAGAAATTCCATTAACAGAAAAAAGCGGCGTATACAAATTAAAATTTGGGGAATGTAATAAGATATATCTGGGCGAAACTGGAAGAAAATTTAAAATTAGAATGAATGAACACGCAAAAGGAGAAGGGGTTAGAGTAACGAACTCACTATATGCAAGACATTTCAACGAATCAGGCCATAAATTCATAAATCCCAAGGAAAATATGGAAATAATAAAAATAGAAAACAATCCGCAAAAAAGAAAATTAATAGAAGAACTAGAAATACTTAAAGTTAAAAAAGAAGATAAAAATAAATTAATGAATATAAAAGTGGATTTTACAAATGAAGAAATATTTTATTATATATTAAACAATAAACAAAAATAAATTAAAATAATAAGAATAACACACTAAAAAATGACGAAATGCAAAAGGTTATAAGTCAAGAATGAAGAAATTAACGGGAGATTCTGAAAACAATTTGACGGACGTTAGAAAAATGCCTAACGGAAAAAGGTAGACAAAGTTCCCGTGAAGAGCGGTAGCAGCTAGAACCAATAGGAGGGGCGATGACATAAGGGGAGGGGCCTAAAGTATAAAAGCCTACAACATACAGTTGATAGACGTTGTTTAAGACCTGAAGATGTCAGTAATGACGAAAAGCTTTGTCTAAATAATAAAAACAATTATAGCAGTTTAGCAATTTTATAAAAGAAAAGTAAGGATGGCTGCTAATTTAAACAATACGAAGAATAAAACATGCGAATTGCAAGCAGATAAATATAAAAATGTAAGGGAATTTTTTAAGTATTTAAAAATTAAAGCAAAATTGAAAAAAACGCTAGGGAAAATTTGGTTTAATAAACAGTGTTTAATTAACAAAATTACTCCAAAATACGCAAAAATTAAAATTAATAACAAAAGCAAAGTAGCAAACCAAGTGAAAAATATGGCGGAAAAAATATGGATAAAACTTGAAATTAAGAACTTATACAGTAAAATAAATAAATATAACAAAGAAATGTATCAATTACATCAAATATTATATGCAAGTTACAATTATATAGAAATAGAAGAAATGAGAAAAGAGTTTGGTGAAAAATACATAGAAAAGAAAATAAGAAATATGGAAGAGAGATTAAATAAGAAACTTAAGGCATTAATGGAAGGAACAAGAAATAAAAATAAAGAAAAAGATAAAGAAATAAAATTTGCTGAAAAAGTATTAAATTTAACAGAAACAAAGTTTACAGAAAATGAACATAAATTATTAGGGAAAAGTTTAAAATATGCAACAAAAACAAACATAGATAAAGAAAATACAATAATAGAATGTGAAGAAATAATCGATAAAATAAAAAATGAAGAAACTAAAAAACAATTAAGAAGTGAAGTAAAAGAAATAGTAGAAAAAATATATAAGAAAAACAAAAATGTAAGAAATAAAAACGAAACACAAATAAAAAGAAATATAAGAGAATTAAAAAAGAAAATCACGGAGAACAATTTGATAGTTATAAAAGCCGATAAAGGTAACACAGCAGTGGTAATGAACAAAAGAGATTATATCGAAAAAGCAGAACAATTTATACAAAAAGGACCATATAAAGAAATAAAATATGATTCCACAAGTAAATTTCAAGCACAAACAAAGAAATTGATAAAAAAGACAACATATTTAACAGAATGGCAAAAGAAACAAAAAATAGAACATAATCCTGAAGCTCCAAAATTTAGATGTCAAATTAAGTTACATAAAAAAGAAATGCCATTAAGACCTATAGTATCATTTATAAATTCGCCTACATACAAAATATCAAAAGAAATAAGTAAAAGAATCAAAATGGCATATGAAAAAGAAGAAATCCACAGCATAGAAAATAGTAAAAAGGTAATAGAAAGATTAAAAGAAATTACCATAACAAATAAGACAAAATTAATGTCATTAGATATAAAAGATATGTACACCAACATACCAATAGCAAAAACAGTAGAAATAATAAAGAAAAACAAATTAAGTAATGTAGAATGGAAAAACGAAATAATAGAAGGATTAGAATTATGCCTAAACCAGAACTACTTCAGATTTAATAACAAATTTTACATACAAGAAAATGGATTACCAATGGGATCACCGCTTTCACCATTAATGGCAGAGATATTCATGAATAGCTTTGAAATCAAAATTTTAAAAGATATAGATAAAGAAAGAAGAATTAAAAAATGGATCAGGTATGTAGATGACATACTAATAGTTTGGGAAGGTGAAGTAAATGAATTTAAAAAATTTACGGAACAACTAAATAACATAGGAAAAACAATAAAATTTCAAGAAGAAATTGGAGGATTAGAAATTAATTTCCTGGATATCAATATTAAAATTGAAGATAACAAACTCAAATTCGATATATATAGGAAAGAAACATACTCAGATTTAATAATTCCACAAGAATCATATCATCCAGTAAATTATAAAATGGCAGCATTAAATTCATTTTGCTATAGAGCTATAAATTATCTAGAAAATGAAGAACTCAAACAAAAAGAATTAAAGAAAATACAACAAATAGCAAAAAATAATAATTACAACCCTAAAATAATTAATAGAATAGTTAAGAAAATAGAGGAAAATAAAGAAATAGAAAATAACAAAAAAGAAAAAACAAATGAAGAAAAGAAATATAAAGGAGCAATAACATACATAAGATATCAACCAAAAATGTTACAAAAATGTTTCGAAAAATATGAAATACAGATAGGAATAAAGAAAACGAAAAATGTATTCGAATATATAAAAAATGATAAAACAGAAGAAATTCCATTAACAGAAAAAAGCGGCGTATACAAATTACAATGTGGGGAATGTAATAAGATATATCTGGGCGAAACTGGAAGAAAATTTAAAATTATAATGTATGAACACGCAAAAGGAGAAGGGGTTAGAGTAACGAACTCACTATATGCAAGACATTTCAACGAATCAGGCCATAAATTCATAAATCCCAAGGAAAATATGGAAATAATAAAAATAGAAAACAATCCGCAAAAAAGAAAATTAATAGAAGAACTAGAAATACTTAAAGTTAAAAAAGAAGATAAAAATAAATTAATGAATATAAAAGTGGATTTTACAAATGAAGAAATATTTTATTATATATTAAACAATAAACAAAAATAAATTAAAATAATAAGAATAACACACTAAAAAATGACGAAATGCAAAAGGTTATAAGTCAAGAATGAAGAAATTAACGGGAGATTCTGAAAACAATTTGACGGACGTTAGAAAAATGCCTAACGGAAAAAGGTAGACAAAGTTCCCGTGAAGAGCGGTAGCAGCTAGAACCAATAGGAGGGGCGATGACATAAGGGGAGGGGCCTAAAGTATAAAAGCCTACAACATACAGTTGATAGACGTTGTTTAAGACCTGAAGATGTCAGTAATGACGAAAAGCTTTGTCTAAATAATAAAAACAATTATAGCAGTTTAGCAATTTTATAAAAGAAAAGTAAGGATGGCTGCTAATTTAAACAATACGAAGAATAAAACATGCGAATTGCAAGCAGATAAATATAAAAATGTAAGGGAATTTTTTAAGTATTTAAAAATTAAAGCAAAATTGAAAAAAACGCTAGGGAAAATTTGGTTTAATAAACAGTGTTTAATTAACAAAATTACTCCAAAATACGCAAAAATTAAAATTAATAACAAAAGCAAAGTAGCAAACCAAGTGAAAAATATGGCGGAAAAAATATGGATAAAACTTGAAATTAAGAACTTATACAGTAAAATAAATAAATATAACAAAGAAATGTATCAATTACATCAAAAATTATATGCAAGTTACAATTATATAGAAATAGAAGAAATGAGAAAAGAGTTTGGTGAAAAATACATAGAAAAGAAAATAAGAAATATGGAAGAGAGATTAAATAAGAAACTTAAGGAATTAATGGAAGGAACAAGAAATAAAAATAAAGAAAAAGATAAAGAAATAAAATTTGCTGAAAAAGTATTAAATTTAACAGAAACAAAGTTTACAGAAAATGAACATAAATTATTAGGGAAAAGTTTAAAATATGCAACAAAAACAAACATAGATAAAGAAAATACAATAATAGAATGTGAAGAAATAATCGATAAAATAAAAAATGAAGAAACTAAAAAACAATTAAGAAGTGAAGTAAAAGAAATAGTAGAAAAAATATATAAGAAAAACAAAAATGTAAGAAATAAAAACGAAACACAAATAAAAAGAAATATAAGAGAATTAAAAAAGAAAATCACGGAGAACAATTTGATAGTTATAAAAGCCGATAAAGGTAACACAGCAGTGGTAATGAACAAAAGAGATTATATCGAAAAAGCAGAACAATTTATACAAAAAGGACCATATAAAGAAATAAAATATGATTCCACAAGTAAATTTCAAGCACAAACAAAGAAATTGATAAAAAAGACAACATATTTAACAGAATGGCAAAAGAAACAAAAAATAGAACATAATCCTGAAGCTCCAAAATTTAGATGTCAAATTAAGTTACATAAAAAAGAAATGCCATTAAGACCTATAGTATCATTTATAAATTCGCCTACATACAAAATATCAAAAGAAATAAGTAAAAGAATCAAAATGGCATATGAAAAAGAAGAAATCCACAGCATAGAAAATAGTAAAAAGGTAATAGAAAGATTAAAAGAAATTACCATAACAAATAAGACAAAATTAATGTCATTAGATATAAAAGATATGTACACCAACATACCAATAGCAAAAACAGTAGAAATAATAAAGAAAAACAAATTAAGTAATGTAGAATAGAAAAACGAAATAATAGAAGGATTAGAATTATGCCTAAACCAGAACTACTTCAGATTTAATAACAAATTTTACATACAAGAAAATGGATTACCAATGGGATCACCGCTTTCACCATTAATGGCAGAGATATTCATGAATATCTTTGAAATCAAAATTTTAAAAGATATAGATAAAGAAAGAAGAATTAAAAAATGGATCAGGTATGTAGATGACATACTAATAGTTTGGGAAGGTGAAGTAAATGAATTTAAAAAATTTACGGAACAACTAAATAACATAGAAAAAACAATAAAATTTCAAGAAGAAATTGGAGGATTAGAAATTAATTTCCTGGATATCAATATTAAAATTGAAGATAACAAACTCAAATTCGATATATATAGGAAAGAAACATACTCAGATTTAATAATTCCACAAGAATCATATCATCCAGTAAATTATAAAATGGCAGCATTAAATTCATTTTGCTATAGAGCTATAAATTATCTAGAAAATGAAGAACTCAAACAAAAAAATTAAAGAAAATACAACAAATAGCAAAAAATAATAATTACAACCCTAAAATAATTAATAGAATAGTTAAGAAAATAGAGGAAAATAAAGAAATAGAAAATAACAAAAAAGAAAAAACAAATGAAGAAAAGAAATATAAAGGAGCAATAACATACATAGGATATCAAACAAAAATGTTTCGAAAAATATGAAATACAGATAGGAATAAAGAAAACGAAAAATGTATTCGAATATATAAAAAATGATAAAACAGAAGAAATTCCATTAACAGAAAAAAGCGGCGTATACAAATTAAAATGTGGGGAATGTAATAAGATATATCTGGGCGAAACTGGAAGAAAATTTAAAATTAGAATAAATGAACACGCAAAAGGAGAAGGGGTTAGAGTAACGAACTCACTATATGCAAGACATTTCAACGAATCAGGCCATAAATTCATAAATCCCAAGGAAAATATGGAAATAATAAAAATAGAAAACAATCCGCAAAAAAGAAAATTAATAGAAGAACTAGAAATACTTAAAGTTAAAAAAGAAGATAAAAATAAATTAATGAATATAAAAGTGGATTTTACAAATGAAGAAATATTTTATTATATATTAAACAATAAACAAAAATAAATTAAAATAATAAGAATTACACACTAAAAAATGACGAAATGCAAAAGGTTATAAGTCAAGAATGAAGAAATTAACGGGAGATTCTGAAAACAATTTGACGGACGTTAGAAAAATGCCTAACGGAAAAAGGTAGACAAAGTTCCCGTGAAGAGCGGTAGCAGCTAGAACCAATAGGAGGGGCGATGACATAAGGGGAGGGGCCTAAAGTATAAAAGCCTACAACGTACAGTTGATAGACGTTGTTTAAGACCTGAAGATGTCAGTAATGACGAAAAGCTTTGTCTAAATAATAAAAACAATTATAGCAGTTTAGCAATTTTATAAAAGAAAAGTAAGGATGGCTGCTAATTTAAACAATACGAAGGAAAAATCCAACGGCCTAGATGGGGTAGTTCATTAGATAGTTACGTGGAGTACACTTCAAATACGTAATATATAAATTGTAATGATACAATATGTATATATACGTATATATATACCTACACACACCTATATAATGTGTGCGTGCGTGTGTAGCAAACTAGAACACTAAATAGCAAAATGTTATGGTGACGACGATTATAAGAGAGCAATTAATAAGTTTATCGGTATTGATTTGTTGGGCATCAAATTAAATTATAAACAATTATACATATTTTGTGTCATAAAGGAAACTACGTAATTGTTCCCTTTGTTTCAGGTAATGCCAATCTCACAAAGGAAACTATTGAATGAAAAGTAGAGAATGTCACAGAGGTAACAAAAAATTGGTTTAAGATATTTATGTTTATGTGTTCTGTTATCTGCTTATAAACTAAACATACTGTTACGGCGGTCTGCTTGATCGTTCAAATCTTGCGGCGCTCTTGAACGTCTGAATTGTTTGGCTGACAACATTGTTTTTCTGCACCCATCGTAACGGCAATGTGATACAGGGATCTTCTGACTGCAATGTGATGGCACACACCCATTAATGTAGCGGGATGCTGACTTGGCAGCTTCAAACTCTAGGGCGTGAACAAGAGCTTCTGAGTTTCTGAGACCAAGGTTTCTCTTGACCAGACCTGTTGACTTTTTCTTTGGCCAATGCCACTTGCTTAATAGAATGGCTGGTAGTGCCTGTCATTTTAGCCATGCAAAGCTTTATCTTCTCTTGGGCAACCTTCAAGACTTTCTCTCTTAAGTCCACAACGAATCCGTAGGCATTCGTAAAGTCCATGCCAAGAATCACTTCATCGACAATGTCTCCAACGAGTATTTGGTGGCTAAACTCGAGAAGACCTAGGCGTACACGTATGTCTACCTTTCCTAGCACCTTGACGGGGCTTCCAGTCACAGTCTGTATTGTACAAGAGCTAATTAGAGGCTGGCGGTTGCTGATTAAGTAAGGGCGCACAATGGATACTGTTGCGCCCGTGTCAACTGTAAATGATGTTGTTACATCTTCCGCAGATCCATTAACAATCAAGTTTCCTCTGGTCTTATGTAGCGCGGAAACTGTGTGCCGTTCTAGGGCTTTACTTCTCCAATTGGTAAGATCATTCTCTTTTCTCCGTATCTTCTTCTCCCGGCAGTCTACCTGCAGATGACCACGTTTCCCACAGTTATAACACTTTGGTCTTCTGTATTTTTTCTATCGTTCAAATCGTTGCGGCGCTCTTGAACTTCTGAATTGTTTGTCCGACAACATTGTTTTCTGCACTCATCGTAACGACAATGTGATACAGGGATCTTCTGACTGCAATGTGATGGCATAAACCCATTAATGTAGTGGGACGCTGACTTGGCAGCTTCAAACTCTTGGGCGTGAACATGAGCTATTTCGGTGTCTTGCCATTCGTAACACTTGCTGAAGTTCAAAATCTCCGGTGCCATCAATAAATGTCTGCACCGCAAACCTTATTCGAAAATCTTCTGGTGCTTCAGGACAAGCCAATCTAATCAGTCTGTCGATACTTGCTTCAAACTCTTGAAGGCTTTCCCCGGAATGTTGTCATCTTGTTCTCAACTGAGCGTAGTACACATCTCGCAAATGTTTATCACCGTTGCGTAATTCTAGAGCTTTTATCAAATCGGCATAAATGTCCTGGCTGTCAGGTGGCACTTTCTGTAGTAATTCTGCCGCAGGTCCTTTCAATGCGAGCACGAGTGAAACTGCCTTGTCTTTCTCTGTCTAATTATTTACGCATGCAACAGCTTCATATTGGTGGAGGTACGTTGCCCAGTGACTGCTTCCGTCAAAGTTTGGAGCTTTGACATGAACTGTCGCTACTGCAGGCAAAGTGACTTTCCCTGTTGACTTATTTTCTGTATCTTTTTCTGTCTTTATCACTGGTACAGTCTGTTCAGAAATTTGTTTTGATTGTATCTTTATGAAGTGCTCAATTTCACTTTTAATTTGTTCTCTTATGTTTGCCATTGAGTTTTCTACTGCAGATATTTTTGTTGACATAGCTTCATCCACAGTCAAGACAGATTTTTCTACTTCAGCTACTTTATTTGACATGGATTCTTCTACGTCAGATATTCTGGTAACCTGATTGTTAAGCTCACCTCGTAATTCACCTACGTCACCACGTAGGAGACCCAATTCTGCGGTAGAATGTTCTTGCATCTCCTTTTGCTCATGAATTAACGCTTTGATGTCACCTGCTTCACGTTTACGTCCCTCTGCTTCCTGCTTACGTCGTTCCTCTGTTTCTTCCATTTCTTGTCTTCGTTCTTCCTTTTGTCGTCTTTCTGTTTCTAGCAGGAGGGTTTTCTGTCTCTCTTCCGCTTTCTCTGCATCCTGTCGTCGTCGTTCCTCTGTCTGCAACAACAGCGCCTGCAACTTTTCCATCATCTGACTGGCATCCATTGTTTTCGGATTAATTACGAATTACAATCGTCTTATACAAAGTGTCTACTGTTTCCACTGTTAGCGGTTCTGTTGCACTTCTGACCCACTGTTATGGCGGTCTACTTGATCGTCGTAGGTACAGTGGAAAACAAAATACAAGACACCAATTAAGTCACTAATGACAAGCTTTAATTTTTACAGTTAAACAGTTCGTAATTAACAACACAGTCTCTTACAACAAATCAAATAAAAATTGTTCACACGAAATAAAATTTCAACTAATATTAAAACACAATTGTATTATAATATACAGCCCGATTATAAAACACAACACTTCACTAATAACCACTTGAACGCACACAGTATCGCCCGACAATAAACTCGAACCGCACTGTAATATATCGCAACTTTAATTGAAACTGAACGTCGTTGACTACTGGTATTTATACCCCCCTTAAATACTAGATTATTCCATACTGCACATTGACAATAAAGGAAAATGCAAGAGCGTAATTCATTGCGGCCTTGACACAGTTCGCGCGGCTTCTGCCACGGTCCAGCGAATGCGTCGAGAATCACGTTCGCCACACAGATTCAGCTGGATTCATCTGGAACGTTCGATAAACACGTAGATTGTTCTGTAATGCCGTAGCAATACATTATTAAATATATACGTAGCTATCATTAAAAATATGTCTTACTAATTTTAATTTAATAATAACCCCTGTATACATTAATTACGCATTGCAACACACATGTTTTATACTACTCGGAAAAACTTGTAAGTGATGTAATACGATATGAAAAAACTTATGATATAAATGAGACGGAGTTTTTTTTTACAGTTACGCGCCAACACAATATATAAGTAAAATATTTCCCAAAGTTTTCTCACTTTTGTTCATACCATTATTCATTTCTTCACGTCATCAGTTCCTGAACGTTTTTCAGACCCGTATTATTAAAAAAAATTGTATTTAAGCTTCTTGTTCATGCATATATCATATCGGTGTAAAAGATTTTATTTTACGGTACTTACTGTTTATCACCAATCACAAATAATAAAAATTATTGTAAAATTGCACTGGTACTCACCTGTAAATAAAATCTGAATTTACTATAGACTTTAATTCATGAAACTCATAGTACTAAATAAATATGCACATAACGAGAACTACGATAAGCAGCTGCAGTAGGACCAGGTCTATGAAGAAATTAATTTTGTTTATTTCCTTGTATCAAATTGAGCAGATTGAGCACCACATTCCCATCTGTCTAGATAATTAGGTCCCCTTTTATATACTATCGCATTTCCTTGGTAGTATATTCAGAACATACGCAAACGACTTCTTAATTTTTATATATTTTTCTTGAGCCTGGATTTACGCTACACGGCTTAAAGTAAAAGGACGCTGCGATATTTTGTATATTTTTCACACACACACACACAAAAACATATTTTCACATACAGGGTTGGGGGCATACACCACTTTGATCAAACGTAGGTGCAAATGTGTATGCGGACTGTTTAATTAATGCAAAGTGCTATACGCAACGTATGGCTTTGCTTTTAAAAATATGTAACTTAAAAACTAAAAACAGCACAGTACCTTGTCTCTTTAGTTGGCGATGTCCCACTGGAAGATATAAAAACGACGACGACTGACTAGAAAGAAAAAACAAAGTCTTATTTTTTTACATAGACTCTGACGTACTTAACGTGACGACGAAACACAACGCGCTCAATGTGACCGACGCGAGTTGCACGTATGACTGCCGTCACGGGGTGCATGTACAATGACACATTGGCACACGTTGAAAATATATCAAACTTATTGTTGAAAACAACTGATCGCTTCTGAAGCAACTGCAGAAGTTTGTCATCATAAACTTCTTAATCGTTTTCATTCAAAGCTATTAATTCTGTAACAACGTATAATTTATTTAGACAAACTTTGTTAATTATCGTGTCTGTAGTTATCCCTTTAATAAACGTAATATTTTATATTAAGTGCAACTGTCCGCCAAAAAATTCTTTGGTTTTGTTTAAATAGTTTTTATCAGTATCTAAGGGTAGGCAGTACGGGAAAGACAAAACGTAAGGGGTACGACCTGGCTGGCGGGTCATACTCAGGTGCCAAGAAGAGTGTGGATATACACTACACGGGATACACCATCAGTAAGAGAAACAAGGAACAGGATGTCTCCAAGTGGCTAGTGTATCGGTGACGTCGACATTCCTCGAAGTAAGACAAGTTGACCAGGTTGCAGAGTGGGTGAAGCACGATTCCACTTTTGACATTGCATCTTGGTGTAAAGATAGTCCTTACTACAAGAATTCCAAAAAGACTGTTAAGTGACATAGACCAGACCGACGTAAACAACGGTGCATACCCTCAGGATGCTGCTTTTCAGGTGACGAATGTAGCAGACGTCCTATTAGAAAGTGGCCAGGCATTAAAAACAAATAAACTAGGTCGTCAGATGGATCGGGTGACAGTTCACATACCGTACTACTGTTCAAAAGGGCTTCAATGAGAGCAAATACCGCGGCATATTCTTCATATACGGGGGTGCTTTCTGCGAACATTTGAAGGCAAACCGCGTCTAGATATACAGTAAATTGGTCAGAAGTTCCTAGGGAAGCTTCTGTAGACAACGAATGGACAGCATCGGTAAAGAGACAAAGAAAGGCGCATAAATATCATTTGTAGATACGTGCTTGCTTATAAATGAGCAGGTAAAATCTATTCCAGTTGACGAAAATGGCGACTCAGTCTTGACCCGAACATTAGGCAATGCAGAAAAGACAAGCTGGATAGACTTGGCAGAAAAGCGTTGGCATTTGACAGAGTTTCGAAGGCGAGAGTGGAGTGCAGATTTAAGGGAAGGAATTCGACAATGAAACCTTGTGTCTAAGATCAAGGTATTCAGTATACTTCCAACATGAATAAGACCTTTAGGAGATACTAACGGAGACAAAGTTCGGAGATTGGCTGGCTTCTATCATTGTCATCAGTGGCTTCAAATTTCAAGGAAAGTGTTCTTTTTGAACAAGACAGATGAAGGTTGTTTTTCCAGCTGAAAATTCTTCAACAGTGATTGTACGTAGAATGTTTCTGTAGCCTAAAGGTTTATGTGCTTTTAATTTGCTTAGTTATGTTGAAGATCTCAGAGCACGTACTCAGCACAGTAAAAGCCTACTGAGTAAACATGCGTGCAAGAATATTACCGTCAACGGCAGATTACTTTATAATCGGTGAAATATTATGAATATTTTGTTCTGGGTAAGAATTGACGATATTTTTTTCATAAGAAGAATACTACAAAGTATATACTCCCTTATTTACCAAAATCTGTTCCGTTACTTTATATTATGATATAACACGTACCTGCCATTTATATTAAATACAATATCTACTGTTTATTATTATTAAAATTTACCGACTGACATAGATTCACCTTAAAGCAGATGTGTGCTAGAAAATAAATTTCTTTAAAGATACAAATTTTTCAATAGATTTTCTGTTATACGGGTTAAACATGATGCAATGAAACACGAGGCGGTTAAAATCGTTATAACTGGGATTCCACGGTCTCTGTTATGTCTACGGTCTTTATTCTTACTAGCATTTCTTTTCTGTTTTCGAAGCGTAACTTGCTTTTGTAATTTTGTAATCACTGCGGTAATGAGTAAAGGCTGTTTAAACAATCAAAATAATGTGAATTCAGAGATATTTTCGCCAAGATGTAAATTTTGTGTAGCTGTGAAAGCTGCATGAATGCGTGTGCGAGCACGAGCGCGAAAATGAGTGAATCCGTCAATACTAGAACGTGCGAATTATGTAATTATGTGGATTTATTGTATGTTGTATACTTTGAGCAACACAGTGAACCTAATGTCATTTTAAGGAACTTATTGTTTGTTTGTATGCTCTGCCTTCTTGTTCTCTTCATTGTTATTGTTATTGTTAGTGCCAGGAACATACTCGCGCTGTTCAACGTTTGTGCTGTTTTAAATACAAACTCCGTAAGTCGTGTCTGGTTATTAAAATGAGTACTTCAGTTTTCTTTGTTGTCAGATAAACATAATGTTGTTCACGTTTCAATAAAAGTGTGCAACTGGATCATATTGTCCAGTAAGCATCACTTAAGCAGTCAATCAGCGAATCTCGCGACCATATATAAAAAAAAACATTTTAAGTTTGTCTAATTCTTTCATTATACCAGACAACTGCGCCAGTAGTAGCTAATGTTTTTAAATGAATACACGACGGCAAAAGATAAATACATGCCTAGGAAAACATACGTGGAAAGGCAATCTTTGAAATAAAAATCCTAATACGGACCAAAGACGTTTCTCTTGGATTTCCGGTTTTGAAGGCAAACGAATATTGTAGAATGTTGTATGTTAAATATAATTACACTGACGCGTATAGAATATATATTCCACTAAAATTGTTATGTAAAATTCAGCAGAATATATCATCGAACTGTTAAACTGTACCTCTGCTTTAAAATACACGTTCACGTATGATAGTTTAAAACTTATAATAATTTACTGAACACAAAACGATATCTCACAACGGGAAGACGTCGTTTTGCCACGCTGCAAGCTATATATAGCGTATAATATTGTTTTAAGCAGACGAAGCATCAATAATAGACATGAACCAGTATTTGTGTTCGCGCGGGAAACAAAACCTAGCTTGGTGGTGTGGGGGCTGGTGCATTCACACAGTACATAACCGGAGTCGCTGTACTGCAGCTGTTAAGTCACGAGCACGTGCGCGCGCACGCTTACACTCATACGGTGCAGCTGTCACATTCGTAAAGTGTGGATTTGTACTTTCCCAGGGATAAAATTAAATTTAGTTTTCCAATCACAAAACGTATCATATTGTAGCTTCCTTGTTGCAGGAAATACAATTGTAACTGCCTTTGTTACTACTAGATCGTCAAAAGTGTTTTCAACTTTACGCTTTTGTAACATAAACATAGTTGTTTTGAGAAATAGTTTTTATTGTATAAATAAATTTATAAATAAATATGTAACAAATTAAATGAAACCATTTGCCATTTACCTTCCACACATCCACTACGGACACTTTTCGAGACTTTTAGTGTTTGTAATTTTTTCCAAGGTCTAGGTACGACTAAAAGGTATTCCAAATTAACATTATTAGCTTATACGAACTTACAAGTCGGAAAGTCGAAATTTTTTTATATTTAAACTGGAAAGTTGCAGAGAGTGAGATGCAGCCAGTTGCAGCCCAGTGGGAACGCTTCACTCAGACTACATGCTGTAAACAAAATAACATATCATAAAGATGAGGAGCATACACTTAGAAACGTAAAGTAAGTTTATGGATCGGCTGCATTATTTATGAACAGTTACTCTATTAGTATCTTTCTACTACTTATTCATAAACCACTGTCTGCAGACTGTTTCCGAGCATCTTATTTTTGAAGAACAAAATGGCTTCAGAAAGAGCAGATCTTGTGCAGACAATCCTTTTATTATTACACGTATCACTGAGAAATGCATGTAGCTTTCATTGACTTGGAGAAGGCTTTTGATAGAGTAGATAGAAAGTTGCTATGGCAAATATTATATGAACGGGTTTACCCTAAACAACTTATAAGAACTACACAAGACCTATATAACGAAACAAGATTAGCTGTTAAGAATAGTTGTAGAATATCTCAACAAATATCTGTCAATCAAGGTGTTAGACAAGGGTGCAATATATCACCTACTCTTTTTGTCATTTATGTTGACGATCTGGTAGATCTAAGGAAATGGAAACATCTGATGGACCTTGGAATTAAGTCATCGGAGCCAGATATTTGAATGTGCTGTTGTTTGCTGACGACTTGCTTGTACTTCAAAATACAGTGTGATTTGCAAAAATCTTTTTAAGCTTCATCAGACTTTCGCCACACGGCCCTTTTTAGGGTCACCAAAATAACGAAAAGTTGTACGATTGGTGCCATTTGTCATGCGATAAGCCTTTTGTCCGGTGACAAGTGGCGCCCAACGTGGGGCCGCGATCATCTTGCCGATGCACGATCCAGCCACTCCAGCGAGCTACCAGCCGGCCCACAAACCAACGTGGAGCCCAACAGACACCCCTACAACATCCGTAGAAGAGCAGTAAGCTGGCTACCGGGGAGCATTCAATACCCGATGGAGTTGTGACGGCAGCAAGGCAAACGTCTACTCTCCAGTAATAGCGCCGCGAACACCTGGTTGCGAGGGATACCTGACGTGTTCGCAGCGAGCCAATCAGGGATCCCGGTCAGGGTATAAAAATAGTGCCGCTAGAATTTTTGCGCACTCCGTCGCCACGCTATCGGACGGACTTCATCTTCTCTCCTCTATCGGATGACATCGACGCGGAGTCAGCCGAAAGGAACAACCGAAGAGTAGAATGGACGTTCTTCGTATTCTTCGCCCTGTACCTCATCAACGATGGACTTCGCTGGGCCGGCAGCGGACTCGACGCAACCGATGCCGAAAGAAGAGGAGGACTGCAGTACGCCAAGAACAGCGGGCGTAGCCGCCGAACATCTCAGCCTTGTTCGGACTGTACATGTTCGGGCGGAACATGCATCACAGCGTTTTCGCCACACGGCCCTTTTTAGGGTCCCCAAAATAACGAAGAGTTGTACGATTGGCGCCATTTGTAATGCGACAAGCCTTTTGTCCGGTGACAAGTTGTCAGATAGGAAATACAAACCTATAGGACACAGGTGTGTGAGTAGACCCAGGAAGAGATGGCTGGAGCATCTTTGAAGGCGAAACAGGCAGCACCTTGCATATGCCGTGTTGTGAAGATGATGATGGTAATGATGATGATAATGAAATAGACAATAAGCAGGAGGAATATATAAAGTGAGAGGAGGCGATTTGAATTGTCTTAGTACTATGGTTCAGTTAAGTGGACGAGATCTGCTTCGAAGAAAATCAGTGGAAAGAGCATTGCACTCAGAAAATGTGTATAATGTGTTTGCCTGAGCATTAAACTCCGAGAGACTTAATAATGTTTTTTTATAATTACTCTATAGTACCAAACAATTCGACTTGTTTAAAATTTTCAATCATTTTTTTATTATCTATTTCAAAAAAATAAGGTAGTTTTTAATAAAACATATTGTGCCTTTTGACCTTTACTTCCTTTTAAAATTAATATAGGCTACACCTCACTTGTTGATAAACTGGCCTTTATTAAACGTGTACCATTGTTCACATATAGAACCACTAATTCGTTCTCCGTTGTTCTAAATTATATACCTACTGATCTACAGGGAGCGGAATGACCTATTTACTTATGATAAATTAATTTCCACTATCGTTAATGGCTTTTTAAAGCAACGACTCTTTGTATGCACTAGGTTTGTCAGCAATTTCAAGTTGTTTAAACAACGAAATACCATAGTTTTTGACACCTGATAATTATCAACATGGTAAAAAAATTATTAATCACCTGTGACGATTATAAAAACTAAGGTAATCATGAAGGCTAATCCAATATATAATTTATTGTTGTATTGGAGTGTTGGTGGTCTCAAATATTTCTACTAGTAATTTTGTACAAACCACTATTTTATCTTTGGTATTGACGAGCGCTTTCGGAAATCAAGCCATCTTCAGAAGAAACTGTTCACTTCTTATATACCGTTCTACCGGACCTATCTAACCCCGCCCCCTGACGGAGTAACGTCTTACTTAGCTCCACCCATAGTGAGTTGTCTTACATTACCAATTTTGTAGCCGTTACAATTCACGTTAACTCATCTTCTTCTCTTTTTTGTTGTCTAATAAGCTGCTATCTATTTCTTCATTTTCAAATGTGGTTTTTATATTCATTAGTCTTTTTTCATCTTTATGTCTTATTTTTAATATTTCCACTTCTGCTTCTTCCTTTAATTTCCTTTCTTTTTCTTTACTCATCACTTTTATTATCTTATAATTTACAACTGGATCTATGAATTTATGTCCTTCTTCTATATAATGCCTAGCGTATAATGAATTCGTCGTTAACTCTACTTCAACCCTCTTATGTTCTTTAAATCCCTGGCAAAATTTACGACCCGTTTCGCCCAGATACACTTTGTCACATTCCCCACAACTAAGCATATATACTCCACTTTTCTTCAATATGTCATCTTCTTCAAAATTCGTAGTTTTTATTATATCAAACACGGTTTTCGATTTTTTAACCGCTACCTCTATATTATTTTTTCTAAAACATTTTTGTATCTTTCTTGTGTTATAACCTATATATGATATGGACTTATACTCCTTCTTTTCTTTACTATTCTCATTTTTTGTTTCTTCTCTTCGTTTTATATTATTAAATATTTTATCTAATACATTCGTATTGTACTTGTTGGTTTTTACAATTATTTTTATTCTTTCTATTTCTTTCTTTCTGTTTTCCTCATCTTCTATACAACTGTTTATTCTATGACAGAAATTATTGATCGCTGTCATTTTATACTGTATTGGATGGTATGAATCATTTGGTAGTCCATATCATATATAGGTTATAACACAAGAAAGATACAAAAATGTTTTAGAAAAAATAATATAGAGGCAGCGGTTAAAAAATCGAAAACCGTGTTTGATATAATAAAAACTACGAATTTTGAAGAAGATGACATATTGAAGAAAAGTGGAGTATATATGCTTAGTTGTGGGGAATGTGACAAAGTGTATCTGGGCGAAACGGGTCGTAAATTTTGCCAGGGATTTAAAGAACATAAGAGGGTTGAAGTAGAGTTAACGACGAATTCATTATACGCTAGGCATTTTATAGAAGAAGGACATAAATTCATAGATCCAGTTGTAAATTATAAGATAATAAAAGTGATGAGTAAAGAAAAAGAAAGGAAATTAAAGGAAGAAGCAGAAGTGGAAATATTAAAAATAAGACATAAAGATGAAAAAAGACTAATGAATATAAAAACCACATTTGAAAATGAAGAAATAGATAGCAGCTTATTAGACAACAAAAAAGAGAAGAAGATGAGTTAACGTGAATTGTAACGGCTACAAAATTGGTAATGTAAGACAACTCACTATGGGTGGAGCTAAGTAAGACGTTACTCCGTCAGGGGGCGGGGTTAGATAGGTCCGGTAGAACGGTATATAAGAAGTGAACAGTTTCTTCTGAAGATGGCTTGATTTCCGAAAGCGCTCGTCAATACCAAAGATAAAATAGTGGTTTGTACAAAATTACTAGTAGAAATATTTGAGACCACCAACACTCCAATACAACAATAAATTATATATTGGATTAGCCTTCATGATTACCTTAGTTTTTATAATCGTCACAGGTGATTAATAATTTTTTTACCATGTTGATAATTATCAGGTGTCAAAAACTATGGTATTTCGTTGTTTAAACAACTTGAAATTGCTGACAAACCTAGTGCATACAAAGAGTCGTTGCTTTAAAAAGCCATTAACGATAGTGGAAATTAATTTATCATAAGTAAATAGGTCATTCCGCTCCCTGTAGATCAGTAGGTATATAATTTAGAACAACGGAGAACGAATTAGTGGTTCTATATGTGAACAATGGTACACGTTTACAATTATACTTTAGGACTTATGTATGCTGAGGAGCGATTATTATTCTGAATAAAGTTTAATAAAGGCCAGTTTATCAACAAGTGAGGTGTAGCCTATATTAATTTTAAAAGGAAGTAAAGGTCAAAAGGCACAATATGTTTTATTAAAAACTACCTTATTTTTTTGAAATAGATAATAAAAAAATGATTGAAAATTTTAAACAAGACGAATTGTTTGGTACTATAGAGTAATTATAAAAAAACATTATTAAGTCTCTCGGAGTTTAATGCTCAGGCAAACACATTATACACATTTTCTGAGTGCAATGCTCTTTCCACTGATTTTCTTCGAAGCAGATCTCGTCCACTTAACTGAACCATAGTACTAAGACAATTCAAATCGCCTCCTCTCACTTTATATATTCCTCGTGCTTATTGTCTATTTCATTATCATCATCATTACCATCATCATCTTCACAACACGGCATATGCAAGGTGCTGCCTGTTCCGCCTTCAAAGATACTCCAGCCATCTCTTCCTGGGTCTACTCACACACCTGTGTCCTATAGGTTTGTATTTCCTATCTGACAACTTGTCACCGGACAAAAGGCTTGTCGCATTACAAATGGCGCCAATCGTACAACTCTTCGTTATTTTGGGGACCCTAAAAAGGGCCGTGTGGCGAAAACGCTGTGATGCATGTTCCGCCCGAACATGTACAGTCCGAACAAGGCTGAGATGTTCGGCGGCTACGCCCGCTGTTCTTGGCGTACTGCAGTCCTCCTCTTCTTTCGGCATCGGTTGCGTCGAGTCCGCTGCCGGCCCAGCGAAGTCCATCGTTGATGAGGTACAGGGCGAAGAATACGAAGAACGTCCATTCTACTCTTCGGTTGTTCCTTTCGGCTGACTCCGCGTCGATGTCATCCGATAGAGGAGAGAAGATGAAGTCCGTCCGATAGCGTGGCGACGGAGTGCGCAAAAATTCTAGCGGCACTATTTTTATACCCTGACCGGGATCCCTGATTGGCTCGCTGCGAACACGTCAGGTATCCCTCGCAACCAGGTGTTCGCGGCGCTATTACTGGAGAGTAGACGTTTGCCTTGCTGCCGTCACAACTCCATCGGGTATTGAATGCTCCCCGGTAGCCAGCTTACTGCTCTTCTACGGATGTTGTAGGGGTGTCTGTTGGGCTCCACGTTGGTTTGTGGGCCGGCTGGTAGCTCGCTGGAGTGGCTGGATCGTGCATCGGCAAGATGATCGCGGCCCCACGTTGGGCGCCACTTGTCACCGGACAAAAGGCTTATCGCATGACAAATGGCACCAATCGTACAACTTTTCGTTATTTTGGTGACCCTAAAAAGGGCCGTGTGGCGAAAGTCTGATGAAGTTTAAAAAGATTTTTGCAAATCACACTGTATTTTGAAGTACAAGCAAGTCGTCAGCAAACAACAGCACATTCAAATATCTGGCTCGTGATGACTTAATTCCAAGGTCCATCAGATGTTTCCATTTCCTTAGATCTACCAGATCGTCAACATAAATGACAAAAAGAATAGGTGATATATTGCACCCTTGTCTAACACCTTGATTGACAGATATTTGTTGAGATATTCTACAACTATTCTTAACAGCTAATCTTGTTTCGTTATATAGGTCTTGTGTAGTTCTTATAAGTTGTTTAGGGTAAACCCGTTCATATAATATTTGCCATAGCAACTTTCTATCTACTCTATCAAAAGCCTTCTCCAAGTCAATGAAAGCTACATGCATTTCTCAGTGATACGTGTAATAATAAAAGGATTGTCTGCACAAGATCTGCTCTTTCTGAAGCCATTTTGTTCTTCAAAAATAAGATGCTCGGAAACAGTCTGCAGACAGTGGTTTATGAATAAGTAGTAGAAAGATACTAATAGAGTAACTGTTCATAAATAATGCAGCCGATCCATAAACTTACTTTACGTTTCTAAGTGTATGCTCCTCATCTTTATGGTATGTTATTTTGTTTACAGCATGTAGTCTGAGTGAAGCGTTCCCACTGGGCTGCAACTGGCTGCATCTCACTCTCTGCAACTTTCCAGTTTAAATATAAAAAAATTTCGACTTTCCGACTTGTAAGTTCGTATAAGCTAATAATGTTAATTTGGAATACCTTTTAGTCGTACCTAGACCTTGGAAAAAATTACAAACACTAAAAGTCTCGAAAAGTGTCCGTAGTGGATGTGTGGAAGGTAAATGGCAAATGGTTTCATTTAATTTGTTACATATTTATTTATAAATTTATTTATACAATAAAAACTATTTCTCAAAACAACTATGTTTATGTTACAAAAGCGTAAAGTTGAAAACACTTTTGACGATCTAGTAGTAACAAAGGCAGTTACAATTGTATTTCCTGCAACAAGGAAGCTACAATATGATACGTTTTGTGATTGGAAAACTAAATTTAATTTTATCCCTGGGAAAGTACAAATCCACACTTTACGAATGTGACAGCTGCACCGTATGAGTGTAAGCGTGCGCGCGCACGTGCTCGTGACTTAACAGCTGCAGTACAGCGACTCCGGTTATGTACTGTGTGAATGCACCAGCCCCCATACCACCAAGCTAGGTTTTGTTTCCCGCGCGAACACAAATACTGGTTCATGTCTATTATTGATGCTTCGTCTGCTTAAAACAATATTATACGCTATATATAGCTTGCAGCGTGGCAAAACGACGTCTTCCCGTTGTGAGATATCGTTTTGTGTTCAGTAAATTATTATAAGTTTTAAACTATCATACGTGAACGTGTATTTTAAAGCAGAGGTACAGTTTAACAGTTCGATGATATATTCTGCTGAATTTTACATAACAATTTTAGTGGAATATATATTCTATACGCGTCAGTGTAATTATATTTAACATACAACATTCTACAATATTCGTTTGCCTTCAAAACCGGAAATCCAAGAGAAACGTCTTTGGTCCGTATTAGGATTTTTATTTCAAAGATTGCCTTTCCACGTATGTTTTCCTAGGCATGTATTTATCTTTTGCCGTCGTGTATTCATTTAAAAACATTAGCTACTACTGGCGCAGTTGTCTGGTATAATGAAAGAATTAGACAAACTTAAAATGTTTTTTTTTATATATGGTCGCGAGATTCGCTGATTGACTGCTTAAGTGATGCTTACTGGACAATATGATCCAGTTGCACACTTTTATTGAAACGTGAACAACATTATGTTTATCTGACAACAAAGAAAACTGAAGTACTCATTTTAATAACCAGACACGACTTACGGAGTTTGTATTTAAAACAGCACAAACGTTGAACAGCGCGAGTATGTTCCTGGCACTAACAATAACAATAACAATGAAGAGAACAAGAAGGCAGAGCATACAAACAAACAATAAGTTCCTTAAAATGACATTAGGTTCACTGTGTTGCTCAAAGTATACAACATACAATAAATCCACATAATTACATAATTCGCACGTTCTAGTATTGACGGATTCACTCATTTTCGCGCTCGTGCTCGCACACGCATTCATGCAGCTTTCACAGCTACACAAAATTTACATCTTGGCGAAAATATCTCTGAATTCACATTATTTTGATTGTTTAAACAGCCTTTACTCATTACCGCAGTGATTACAAAATTACAAAAGCAAGTTACGCTTCGAAAACAGAAAAGAAATGCTAGTAAGAATAAAGACCGTAGACATAACAGAGACCGTGGAATCCCAGTTATAACGATTTTAACCGCCTCGTGTTTCATTGCATCATGTTTAACCCGTATAACAGAAAATCTATTGAAAAATTTGTATCTTTAAAGAAATTTATTTTCTAGCACACATCTGCTTTAAGGTGAATCTATGTCAGTCGGTAAATTTTAATAATAATAAACAGTAGATATTGTATTTAATATAAATGGCAGGTACGTGTTATATCATAATATAAAGTAACGGAACAGATTTTGGTAAATAAGGGAGTATATACTTTGTAGTATTCTTCTTATGAAAAAAATATCGTCAATTCTTACCCAGAACAAAATATTCATAATATTTCACCGATTATAAAGTAATCTGCCGTTGACGGTAATATTCTTGCACGCATGTTTACTCAGTAGGTTTTTAATGTGCTGAGTACGTGCTCTGTGATCTTCAACATAACTAAGCAAATTAAAAGCACATAAACCTTTAGGCTACAGAAACATTCTACGTACAATCAGTGCTGAAGAATTTTCAGCTGGAAAAACAACCTTCATCTGTCTTGTTCAAAAAGAACACTTTCCTTGAAATTTGAAGCCACTGATGACAATGATAGAAGCCAGCCAATCTCCGAACTTTGTCTCCGTTAGTATCTCCTAAAGGTGTTATTCATATTACCAATATTGTAAAGACTCCTGTCACAAAACGGTGGAAGTTGGGACCAATCACCAACTAAATACACCCAATGTCCACCAAAAGGAACAGCTGAAGAACGCTGCTTTGCTTATTTGAGTCGCATATCCACCTCTTTCGCATATACGAACCTCACATCTTTTAATTCTTCTTCAAAAGCAATTTCGGATTCACCTTCTAAATCTTTGAAAGTTCCTCCCCTTCTCTTTGAAGAATTTATTCTTAGAGCTGAATGAATAGTTTGTCCAGCAATATTGTTAGCTGCTACACCAGTAGGAGCCATTAAAAGAGTTGCATCGCAGCCAAAATATGAATTATTTCTCCTAACCATTTCATTAAATACATAGCTTTTACTAGTTCCAGCTTTCCCCTGAATAATTTCAAGTCTTCGATTGCAATTATCGTAGTCATTTAGCTGATATTCTAAGAAATATAATATCCTATTTTGTTGGTCGTTGAAAATAACATTGTATGATTCATGAGAATCATACTGATTCCCAAATGTTTCTCGATTCCTTTCGATGAAAGAAGGTTTATTCTTTATGTCTAGATATTTGTAATAGGTTGCTTTCCAATTATGAAGTAAATTGATATCACGATTACCTAGACCAACATGAGTTGGTAGTGTATTAGGCATTGCTGGTGCTATACCCATCCAGTCTCTATCGTCAAAAATATCAAACTCGTTATTATTATCCTCATCAATTTCAGTTTCTTCTGTAATTAAAAACATGTGTAATTGTTCGTGAAGCTGTCCAAAATTTTGTCGGGTATAAGCCATAAACCATGTTTCATCTACACTTTTTAAGTCTTCTTCATTACGCCAATGCTTATGTAAAATCAACTTAAGTATACAATGTAATTCAGTATTGACTGCATTGTTATTGTTGTTTACTTTAGGGAAAACTTTTACAATTTTTCTTTTTTGTTTGTGCTAATTGATCTGTATGCTTATTTCTTCTCTTAGAAAATTTTCTAGCAAAATCGATAACATTATTTCTTCCATGTTTAGTGGTCTACTACTATAAAACTGAATGAATTAATTACTGTCATTTTCACTAGTGGTTCCATTAATTGCAACATAGTCTTCTATTCTTATGACAAGTATTCTAAAAGTTCTGGTACATTGATACAATGGAATTCCATGGAGTAAATGACATGTTTTGCAAGCCCCGATATCTCTTTCTCCGATCACTCTTATCATCAAACTGGTATACGATCTACGAGATTTTTTATCCGGGGCTCTCGATTCAACAATTTCTTGAAACATTTTCTTCAAATTGAGAAAATTAGACACTCTCTCGTCTAAAAATTGACATTTGTTCAACACAAGTCCAATCCGTACATCTGGCTATACCATAGAACAATGCCCTATTATTGTTTGAATTAAATACGTGTGAGACACGAATACAAAGTGTATACAAAAAGTGTATATAGAATCACGTCTATTTACGTACAGAAATCAGTTAAAATTTTGTGAATGTTAAAGAGAACAGATGTGTGCGTGTGTGTGTGTGTCTGTATGTGTGTGTGTGTAAAGAGAGAGCGAGAGAGACAGAGAGAGAGAGAGAGAGAGAGAGAGAGTGGACAACAAAAATTATTAAAACAATATGTACAATTCTTGATATATTTTTTTCTTTTGTTACTACCACAAGAATTATTTGAAAATTTAATACAGACGCTCGGTTATCCAATTTGACAAACATTTCCTACCTTTCTTTAATTCAGAAAACGTGTTAAAAAAGTGTGTCTCCATTTAAATCATTCCATTAAGCATTAGCGAAAATGTTATACTATAAGGCTAATATACTAGATTGCATCTTGTAAAAGTGTCAGAAAGTTAACTATTTGTATTGCACTTACACACACACACACACACACACACAAATAAATTTTTACCCATGATAGAGTGATAGAGAGACGGGCATCTTCTGCAACAAATTACTCAAGAAAAAACTAATTCCAATAAAGTAATGTTTGTGCATGATTGCAAGGACGTTCCTCATCAACTAAAACATAAAATTAATAATGAAAATTTTGTTCCCCACTCACTGTGAATAGAAGTAAATTCTCAGCTCTCCAAACACAAAGTACGTAATGAAAATAAATGGGACCCTTAGAAACTAAATAGAGATAAATGTTTACGTGAACCGTACGTTCCACCATAATGTACGTAAAAAATGCAGCTCCGTGTAACAACAAAAAAGTATTTCTAGCAAGTAGTAGGTTAAATGAGTTTTATATATTATTTTAAAAATAAGCTAACATATCTGGTTAAACTTTGTACCTATGAAAATTTATTGTACTGTAAAGTGTCGCATTGCAGGTGCGTGTAGTGACGTCATTTTTCTATCTGTTATCTGCTGCCGGTTTGATACAGGCCGACAGCAGCCAAATTTAAGTTAGTTCATTGCAAGACTCCGTACAGGCAACAAGCCTTGTTCGCTAGCCGCGACTACATAAAGTTTCAATATATCATAATTTTAGCATGACCATCATGCGGTTACTTATTTGAGCGATCTCGGCCTCTACACACTGTTATGGGTTTTCAATATTTAATTCTATATTAATTCTCGGCATTATGCCGCGCTGAAACTGCACGCGCCACCAATTATTTCTTGTTCATTTTTCAATAAACTATTATCTCAAGAATTTATACAGTCCACTTCATCATTTCATTTCACACCAGCACCTCAATAAGCGTTCTAAGACCAACTTAAAATTCATCGAGAGCGTCTAAGACGCAACAATATCTTACTGTCAAAATATCTTGTAAAAGACATAAAGATATAGCTTGTAATTTGTTATATTGTGTGATAAATTTTGGATATTTTGTAATATTGTTTTGACTTTTGTAATGTATATTTTGTTATTGCACTATTTTTAATTACGGATCACCAATTTGCAGTGTAACAAGCTCTGTTTGAGCTAGGTTCGCTAATCGTCAGTTCCATCAAAGGCGAAGGCTAGGAACGCTGTCAGTTCTACTAACCCACTACTGACCACTAACAACAAATCTGTATCAACAAAACCTACAACGATATCATTTTTATCGCTGTATATGAAAACAACAATAGTAAAACTGCCTTAGGTAAAAGCTAATAAAGATGAAACACACATATACACAAACCCACTAAAACTGACACATTCATACAGGACTCCTCTAATCACCCCTTACGTCAACACGGCCTGGATCTAGCCACGGAAAAAAAAGAAATATTGTTGCTCACCCGGTGACGGATCCCCAGATTGATACAGATGCAAGTGGGAGCTGAGTTACACTCACAAAGAAGGCAGTTAAATACCTAGGAGTGTAGCTATATTCGAAACACTCCTACTGGGTACAACTCAAGTATGCAGCTGATAATGCGGCATACATCACGACACAGCAGCTTGTTTATGGCCAATTGGAGGTTCCACTGCAAGCAAGAGGCGATTGCTTATGGTGGCAACGGAATCCATCCTACGGTATGGTTGAGAAAATTGGGCCGATGGACTAAAGATGGAGAAGTATAAGGTAGGAAGCGCATCGGTGCAGAGAAGAGGAGCCCTAAGAGTAGCATCCTCTTATAGAACAGTGCCAGAGCCAGTAGTCCTGGTGATAGCTGGAGTGGTTCCCGTAGACCTTTCGGCTCAAGACCAAAAGCGCCTCTTCGAAAGGAGAGATTAAATTGCAATAATGAAGCCAGGGAACTCACTCTACGGCACTGACAATCTCGTTGGGATAAAGAGGACAGAGGAAGATGGATTGCTAGGCTCATACGGAACTTGAGGAAATGGATTGCCCGCCGGCATGTCGAGGTTAACGCAGTTTCCCAATGGTTACGACAATTTTGACGCAGTGGGAAAGGTGCAATGACCAGCATGCCAATACAGTCATTCTTCCCAAGAAGATACCTTGCACAATTTTTTCAATTGCAGCAGGTTCACGAGACAAAGGATGTCACTAGAAATAAGCTCGGAGAGTTTATGCCCAAGAGTCTAGTTAAGCTCAAGGTGGCAAGGAGGAGTGGGATCACATTTCGACTATTATTCAGGCGGTCTTACAAGAAAAGAAAAGACAGGCTCAGTTTTTCTTGAGCAGTAGAAAGAACGGGCACTTAAACAAAACGAACAATTAAAAGTAGCCCAATCAGGGCGCAATAGTCTCCATACTGAAGTAATACGTTAAGTGTCCACGATCGATATCAAAATCTGATCTAGAGGTGAGTTTTTCAGTGGGTAGGAGTCCACAAAGGCACAGAAGATTTCCTCTGACGATGCAGTGCATAAGCATATTTCTCCTTCTTAAAAAAATCACCCCTTGTAACACAAACTGTCAGCGTACAGATCCATGGTACACAGATTTCACAAACCCCACTTGAACAAAAAGACTTTCAAGATGAACTAAACACAATTAAAAACTTAGCCAAAACGAAAGGATATGACATAACACTAATAAACAGACTCCTGTACAAAAACCGAAACATACGACAAAAAAAGGCAGAAAAAAACATTCAGAAAAACGGTAAAACATTCACAACATTCTAACTACCCTATGTTAACAATCATATTAACAACCCTTTTTGCCGTTTCTTCTACAATTAACAATGAACTTTCTTCTACAAAGCACTACATTCATCACTGAGTAGACTTTTGGAAACCACCTCATTGGAACAGGTTACACACAAACATGAACAACATGGATTTTTTACGTGTAAACACAAGGAGACGTAAATGTAGGCACACTAAGCAACTGAAAAACTACAAACATTCCAAAACATACAAAAACAATATTGTAAATGAACAGACAAAATTTAACTCACATACGCTGCATGTGTTGAATGCAGCGTATGTGAGTTAAATTGTGTCTGTTCATTTACAATATTGTTTTTGTATGTTTTGGGATGTTTGTAGTTTTTCAGTTGCTTAGTGTGCCTACGTTTACGTCTCCTTGTGTTTACACGTAAAAAATCCATGTTGTTCATGTTTGTGTGTAACCTGTTCCAATGAGGTGGTTTCCAAAAGTCTCCTCAGTGATGAATGTAGTGCTTTGTAGAAGAAAGTTCATTGTTAATTGTAGAAGAAACGGCAGAAAGAGTTGTTAATATGATTGTTAAAATAGGGTAGTTAGAATGTTGTGAATGTTTTACCGTTTTTCTGAATGTTTTTTTCTGCCTTTTTTTGTCGTATGTTTCGGTTTTTGTGCAGGAGTCTGTTTATTAGTGTTATGTCATATCCTTTCGTTTTGGCTAAGTTTTTAATTGTGTTTAGTTCATCTTGAAAGTCTTTTTGTTCAAGTGGGGTTTGTGAAATCTGTGTACCATGGATCTGTACGCTGACAGTTTGTGTTACAAGGGGTGATTTTTTTAAGAAGGGGAAATATGCTTATGCACTGCATCGTCAGAGGAAATCTTCTGTGCCTTTGTGGACTCCTACCCACTGAAAAACTTACCTCTAGATCAGATTTTGATATCGATCGTGGACACTTAACGTATTACTTCAGTATGGAGACTATTGCGCCCTGATTGGGCTACTTTTAATTGTTCGTTTTGTTTAAGTGCCCGTTCTTTCTACTGCTCAAGAAAAACTGAGCCTGTCTTTTCTTTTCTTGTAAGACCGCCTGAATAATAGTCGAAATGTGATCCCACTCCTCCTTGCCACCTTGAGCTTAACTAGACTCTTGGGCATAAACTCTCCGAGCTTATTTCTAGTGACATCCTTTGTCTCGTGAACCTGCTGCAATTGAAAAAATTGTGCAAGGTATCTTCTTGGGAAGAATGACTGTATTGGCATGCTGGTCATTGCACCTTTCCCACTGCGTCAAAATTGTCGTAACCATTGGGAAACTGCGTTAACCTCGACATGCCGGCGGGCAATCCATTTCCTCAAGTTCCGTATGAGCCTAGCAATCCATCTTCCTCTGTCCTCTTTATCCCAACGAGATTGTCAGTGCCGTAGAGTGAGTTCCCTGGCTTCATTATTGCAATTTAATCTCTCCTTTCGAAGAGGCGCTTTTGGTCTTGAGCCGAAAGGTCTACGGGAACCACTCCAGCTATCACCAGGACTACTGGCTCTGGCACTGTTCTATAAGAGGATGCTACTCTTAGGGCTCCTCTTCTCTGCACCGATGCGCTTCCTACCTTATACTTCTCCATCTTTAGTGCATCGGCCCAATTTTCTCAACCATACCGTAGGATGGATTCCGTTGCCACCATAAGCAATCGCCTCTTGCTTGCAGTGGAACCTCCTATTGGCCATAAGCAAGCTGCTGTGTCGTGATGTATGCCGCATTATCAGCTGCATACTTGAGTTGTACCCAGTAGGAGTGTTTCGAATATAGCTACACTCCTAGGTATTTAACTGCCTTCTTTGTGAGTGTAACTCAGCTCCCGCTTGCATCTGTATGAATCTGGGGATCCGTCACCGGGTGAGCAACGATATTTCTTTTTTTTCCGTGGCTAGATCCAGGCCGTGTTGACGTAAGGGGTGATTAGAGGAGTCCTGTATGAATGTGTCAGTTTTAGTGGGTTTGTGTATATGTGTGTTTCATCTTTATTAGCTTTTACCTAAGGCAGTTTTACTATTGTTGTTTTCATATACAGCGATAAAAATGATATCGTTGTAGGTTTTGTTGATACAGATTTGTTGTTAGTGGTCAGTAGTGGGTTAGTAGAACTGACAGCGTTCCTAGCCTTCGCCTTTGATGGAACTGACGATTAGCGAACCTAGCTCAAACAGAGCTTGTTACACTGCAAATTGGTGATCCGTAATTAAAAATAGTGCAATAACAAAATATACATTACAAAAGTCAAAACAATATTACAAAATATCCAAAATTTATCACACAATATAACAAATTACACGCTATATCTTTATGTCTTTTACAAGATATTTTGTCAGTAAGATATTGTTGCGTCTTAGACGCTCTCGATGAATATTAAGTTGGTCTTAGAACGCTTATTGAGGTGCTGGTGTGAAATGAAATGATGAAGTGGACTGTATAAATTCTTGAGATAATAGTTTATTGAAAAATGAACAAGAAATAATTGGTGGCGCGTGCAGTTTCAGCGCGGCATAATGCCGAGAATTAATATAGAATTAAATATTGAAAACTCATAACAGAGTGTAGAGGCCGAGATCGCCCAAATAAATAACCGCATGATGGTCATGCTAAAATTATGATATATTGAAACTTTATGTAGTCGCGGCTAGCGAACAAGGCTTGTTGCCTGTACGGAGTCTTGCAATGAACTAACTTAAATTTGGCTGCTGTCGGCCTGTATCAAACCGGCAGCAGATAACAGATAGAAACATGACGTCACTACACGCACCTGCAATGCGACACTTTACAGTACAATAAATTTTCATAGGTACAAAGTTTAACCAGATATGTTAGCTTATTTTTAAAATAATATACAAAACTCATTTAACCTACTACTTGCTAGAAATACTTTTTTGTTGTTACACGGAGCTGCATTTTTTACGTACATTATGGTGGAACGTACGGTTCACGTAAACATTTATCTCTATTTAGTTTCTAAGGTTCCCATTTATTTTCATTACGTACTCTGTGTTTGGAGAGCTGAGAATTTACTTCTATTCACAGTGAGTGGGGAACAAAATTTTCATTATTAATTTTATGTTTTAGTTGATGAGGAACGTCCTTGCAATCATGCACAAACATTACTTTATTGGAATTAGTTTTTTCTTGAGTAATTTGTTGCAGAAGATGCCCGTCTCTCTATCACTCTATCATGGGTAAAAATTTATTTGTGTGTGTGTGTGTGTGTGTGTGTGTGTGTTTAAGTGCAATACAAATAGTTAACTTTCTGACACTTTTACAAGATGCAATCTAGTATATTAGCCTTATAGTATAACATTTTCGCTAATGCTTAATGGAATGATTTAAATGGAGACACACTTTTTTAACACGTTTTCTGATTTAAAGAAAGGTAGGAAATGTTTGTCAAATTGGATAACCGAGCGTCTGTATTAAATTTTCAAATAATTCTTGTGGTAGTAACAAAAGAAAAAAAATATCAAAAATTGTACATATTGTTTTAATAATTTTTGTTGTCCACTCTCTCTCTCTCTCTGTCTCTCTCGCTCTCTCTTTACACACACACACATACACACACACACACACACACACACACACACACATCTGTTCTCTTTAACATTCACAAAATTTTAACTGATTTCTGTACGTAAATAGACGTGATTCTATATACACTTGAATATACATCTTGTAGAGCATATACCAGTTTGATGATAAGAGTGATCGGAGAAAGAGATATCGGGGCTTGCAAAACATGTAATTTACTCCATGGAATTCCATTGTATCAATGTACCAGAACTTTTAGAATACTTGTCATAAGAATAGAAGACTATGTTGCAATTAATGGAACCACTAGTGAAAATGACAGTAATTAATTCATTCAGTTTTATAGTAGTAGACCACTAAACATGGAAGAAATAATGTTATTCGATTTTGCTAGAAAATTTTCTAAGAGAAGAAATAAGCATACAGATCAATTAGCACAAACAAAAAAGAAAAATTGTAAAAGTTTTCCCTAAAGTAAACAACAATAACAATGCAGTCAATACTGAATTACATTGTATACTTAAGTTGATTTTACATAAGCATTGGCGTAATGAAGAAGACTTAAAAAGTGTAGATGAAACATGGTTTATGGCTTATACCCGACAAAATTTTGGACAGCTTCACGAACAATTACACATGTTTTTAATTACAGAAGAAACTGAAATTGATGAGGATAATAATAACGAGTTTGATATTTTTGACGATAGAGACTGGATGGGTATAGCACCAGTAATGCCTAATACACTACCAACTCATGTTGGTCTAGGTAATCGTGATATCAATTTACTTCATAATTGGAAAGCAACCTATTACAAATATCTAGACATAAAGAATAAACCTTCTTTCATCGAAAGGAATCGAGAAACATTTGGGAATCAGTATGATTCTCATGAATCATACAATGTTATTTTCAACGACCAACAAAATAAGATATTATATTTCTTAGAATATCAGCTAAATGACTACGATAATTGCAATCAAAGACTTGAAATTATTCAGGGGAAAGCTGGAACTAGTAAAAGCTATGTAATTAATGAAATGGTTAGGAGAAATAATTCATATTTTGGCTGCGATGCAACTCTTTTAATGGCTCCTACTTGTGTAGCAGCTAACAATATTGCTGGACAAACTATTCATTCAGCTCTAAGAATAAATTCTTCAAAGAGAAGGGGAGGAACTTTCAAAGATTTAGAAGGTGAATCCGAAATTGCTTTTGAAGAAGAATTAAAAGATGTGAGGTTCGTATATGCGAAAGAGGTGGATATGCGACTCAAATAAGCAAAGCAGCGTTCTTCAGCTGTTCCTTTTGGTGGACATTGCGTGTATTTAGTCGGTGATTGGTCCCAACTTCCACCGTTTTGTGACAGGAGTCTTTACAATATTGGTAATAATATTCAGATCATTCAGTCTTATCTTTTATATAAACAGTTCAAACAAGTTTTTTTTTCGGTGATGATCAAACAAATTTCAGAGAGACTTTAAATAGAGTCTCAAATGAAACAAGATTATCAGCTCTTATCTAAAAGATTTTATGTAAATAATATCGGGGACAATTTCAATGATACTGTCTGTGTAATGTCGGAAAATGATGAAATCGAAGCTTTAATTATGAAAAACTAGAAAGCAATAAACAATCCGTGGCTCTAATCAATGCAATCCATAATAGCCCAGAAGCCTCTCTAGCAAAATCAGACGATGCTCAGGGATTATTTGCCCAATTACGTTTATGTAAAAGTGCTCGCGTTATCCTTAAAATTTTTGGGTCACTAAAGGTCTAGCCAACGGTTCACTATTTTAAGAGTGAAAACATCAGAAGGATTATGATTAAAACCGGATTTTAATTTTGATAGACTGCTAAATATTAATAGAATTCCATCAATGTTTGATCTTAGAGATGAGTTGCAAAAGTTGTGGAATATGTCCCATGACAATTAATGTATGTTGTACTATAATGTAGTATATTAAATAAAAAGTGTGTATCATAAAAGTGAATATATTTTGTTGATTGTAAGAATATTGATAAATAAAGTATTACGAATTAATTTATCTAACTGATCAAAGACGGTTGATTGTAAAAATATTGATAAATAAATTATTACGAATATCAAATGTTCCGCCGATTTTTGTGTCAGTGACACTCCTAGTACAGCAGGCTGCCTAACTAAGATGATACAGCAAAGGAAGACAGTGTAGTAATCAGCACTATGCTTCATCCGCCTCTTATTAATCTAGGTAAAATTTGTATCGGCTGAGTTGATCTTGAAAATAACATGTATAAATCAATTTTGTAACAGTACAACCTGTACTATATACCTGTACTATTACAACCTGAACAATTTTGTAATGGAACCCGTGACTTCTAGGTTACTAGCTTAGTGGCTGAGTGCTATATCCACTTGTTTACTAAGCCCGAGGTAGATGTAACATTCCATAATTTGCACGTCGTTGTGTGTCGACTATAGGAACAACTGATATGAATATTCTTAATGATTTATACCTCTCACACAGTAATGAGATTACATCATATAAAGATTAGTAATGTTGGATTTACGTTAAACTGCGAAATCAATAATTTTTAATGACACACCTATGCAGACTGCACTTTGAATGCAATCAAAGCAACGGCGATTAATCGCAGTTGTTAGCCGCTTTTGAACAACAATATGCACGACCTCAGTCTTATAACGTATAAGCTCGTCTTACAAATGATTCAGACTAATGTAAATGAATTGTATTTGGTTCAGAAACAACAATCTACGTCTTACTTAAATAAAGTATATCTATCTGATTGGTCTTTAAATACTAAAAAAACTAAAAACTAAAACTAAAAAAACTGTCTTGATCATTGTGTGCCACTTACTTTACATTTCTCAGTTCATACAGCCTAACTGGTATTTTATGAAATATTAACTTATTAAAATTAAATAACATAAAAATATGTACTATTGTCTTTACCTATTAGCAATTTAAAAAGACATTGTTAGCCAAACCTACAAAAAACGTTTTATTCTAATTTTTAATATTTCGGAATTTGTATTTGAAAACTACTAACATCCCGTATTGAGACCAAGTGTTGTGTATACATCATGTCAGACACTATATGGAACCACTAATTATTTATAGAATATTGAAACTTTCAACTTGTGAAACTTACTTGTCTTTTCTTCTCGTACGCGTTTCGGCGTGGTGTTCGCCTTCGTCAGCTTTGAGACAGACCCAAAGCTGACGAAGGCGAACACCACGCCGAAACGCGTACGAGAAGAAAAGACAAGTAAGTTTCACAAGTTGAAAGTTTCAATATTCTATAAAGTTTAGTGCTGTGAAAAAAGATGAACAATCAAAACAACTACCACTAATTATATACAGTATATAACTTTATACCATATTATTGTACTATAAACATGATTTTTACTGAATTGAGACATGTTTCGAGCATTAAGCAGTACATTCATCTTCAGCCACGCGGTTTGTTGATCAATTGCTGCAGTTGGCTTTTCGTAGTTTTTATCAATTTTGTTGTTTTCAGTTTTCGTCTGTAAAATGTACATTTGGATGCATACTGTTTTGACGTTCTACTATGTCTAGTATGTGTTTGTTTCTTGTTATCAGGGATATACATACCAGCGTCAACATACCATATTTATCTATATTAAAATGGACTGTAATGATTTTTATTATTTTTCAAATCTTCTTTATCCCAATATGTTTTTAAAATGTTTCTGTAGTCACAATACATAAAAATGATAAAGGTGAATCATTAGACTCCAATGACATTAGTAATATTGATTATTTAGACTTACCCTACTTCTATGAACGAATATATAAAAAAAACCTAACGGGCCTTCCTAGGCAAATGGCTGCTCGGCATACATATTTAAATAGAATGTATTGAGTACTCTTGAATAAACAGAATTATTACTGTTGCACACCACTATGGAAACATTATTCCGATTAGCGCTTTCAAGCTTCTCAGGTCATCGTCAGATCAGCATTCTTGAATACACACGGACAGAAAGCCATCAAATAGCCAGATTGAAAGCACGATAAAATCTGAAAATAATGTAAATATAACATGTACAATTTAAAATTTTTAACATAAAATGTAAAATAAAATCAGCAGCCATCAATCAGCAACTGAGTACCGACCTGCATCGACGAAAAAACATAGCAAACATAAATTTCGCTGTTGCACACGACTATATTATTGTTACAACAATTGCATAACAGTGCTCTCGCAGCGTCGGCAGGTGCAGCTACGTGAAAGTTCTACACGTTTCTTGACTACACGAGCAGGTTTAACGTCTCGGTCAAGGCGGCACACCTGTACATTGCAGACTGTTCGAGAGCACTTGAAACTACGCAAATTATGCTGACACGCCAAATGAATGTAAAATTCAGTTTTGTCTGGAAAATTCTGCACGCTATACATAAGCAACAGCGGACGGTTTTGTTAGTCAGTTACATGTGGCGAGATGGTAGAGCGCGGATCAAGTGGTTGTTGTGGAAAGTGATTACTGTGTTATAATTAGTGCGGAACTCTTAGTAGTCGACATTGTATTGCATGTGGACGAATTTAACTTGATTAGGCTACTGTATGACAGTGTCTTTTTGATTTCAAATTGTTATTTGTGATTCATTTAAGCTGGTAATTAGTGATTTCATCGGTGTCTTTAACTTGTTTTCCACTGTACCATACGACGATCAGGGAGACCGTCGTAACAATATAATAAATAATAGTGGTGTGCAACAACGTAGTGTCTGATTGTGGTTATAACCACTGACACAACTTTAATATATAACAATAGCAGTCAACCAATGCAGGGATACCTTACCAAACAATAAAACAAGACGGTAGACGAAGATTGTGTTGATTAATGCTGGAAACATGTCTCAGGCTGCAAAAGTGCATCTTGCACAGCAATGTAATACAAAGTTGTTCATGCATCAAGGAAAGAACGTTAACAAAAAATGTGTGTGTTTGTATTTAGTAGCCGTAAACCCAAACAGGACGGACGTCTGTGTGGAACGATTGACACTTTATATAACCTTTTTTATTCAAAAATATTAACAAGAATTCTACATCCAACAATACATCTAGTTAGTTACATATCCAAAACTAACTTTACTGAAAAAGAAAATATTTGTGTATGTTTTACTAAATGTTTGAATGTTGCAACATAATCTAAACACAACGAAATACAATCGTTTTATAATAATTTTTCACATGGAAACTGGAGTGACGACGTAAATTTGTCATCCTTTCAAAGCCCAAATGAAACTAAAATTTTGTTGCAGGAACTGCAATGATTGAATGTCAAATATTTATAGGTAGTTTACGGCAGTAGTTACATCTCATTTTAAAATCAAGCTTGAAATTGATAGTCTGTCAAAATATATTTGAAATCTGATAGGCCTATACATTTACAATATATGGTACTGGGTTAGTGGGTGAATGTTTAGAGCCATATTTGAAATTGTTAGAGCTTCAACTAAATTCACAGTACTACACAACAAACATAACTCCAAATAAACAATATTTTTTTAAATAAACGATATCTAAATTCAGTAAACATATCATATTACCTCATAAACAATAAAAATATTACGCATTGACCATAAAGATTACACTGAAATCAGATTATTTACTCGTGCCTTAACTATCAATACTTCGGAGCTAAAACGTTGTATACAGCTGTACAACAGCTGTCTCCCTTAGATATCCTAACGTCGCTGCAATTTACTAAAATGTCTGAGTACTCTAAATTATTGATTTTAAAAAAGTTTATATTCAGAGTTGGATGAGTGTAAAACTATCAATTATTTTACCCGTGTATAGTTACGAGAATAGTAATAATCAAACGCGGTTGCAGTAGCACTGGTTGTGACCGGTGTGGTTTGCACGAAACCGCAGTACGTGAGGTCAGCTACACCTATGTTCAATTACAGAATTCACAGAATATAGTTAGACGATCATTGTTCTAGGGCGTGCCCTTTATTATACTCTGTCTAGCTCCTACACACTCTCACTCCCCCTTCTTTCTCCCTCTGTCATCCTCACTCTCACAATTTTCATTGTATCAGCTTTCATGTAGCTGCCTATTTCACTCTTTCTACCTCTCTACCCTCCCCTCTATGATACTACGCCCACGAGATACAAACACACACATACTCGCGCGCGCGTGTAATTTTCAGCAATATGAGTCTCTCCGTTCCTTTCTGTCTCTCTTATATATACACTAAATGAGAGTCAGGTAATCCTAGTGTAACAGAATTACATAAACACAGTTAAATGTCTATTGCAGTTTAGTAAATATTCTAAGAGCCTTTGCAAATTAAATATTTAGACATGAGGGAATTTTCAAGTAGAGTTCCTGTGAATATTTCCGTGTTACTGTAAAACTCTAATATTGTTTTTCTTTTGGGAGAAGAATTTGTTCATTTATGGCAAACCTTCCTCTTTAATCTATCTGAGAGGAGTTTTATTGATTATTATTAATTAATAAAATTGCCATTTCATCGCCTAATAAGAACTCAGTTCAGCTCTAAATAGTAGTAGGTAATGAACTAAAATTTCGGTATATTATTCAAATGTCACGTGTATTTGATGGCTTATTTCCTTCCTAATGTTTCTTTAATTCTTAAAATTCTTTCTCATTTAACAAAGTTGTAAATCTCCGGTTTTATAGGAGTTTTCACGACAAATTTAATAAATTCTAGCGTTACTAAAATGACTTTTAATTTAATAGTATCCTGTAACAACCACGTAAGCTAGTACTTTTATCAGACATATTACATGTACGCTCTGACTGTGGACGGTTAATGATAGGTCACGCTATGCAGAATCATCATATGATATGACAATCATAATTACCAGTACAATTTACTTGCACTGTAGTTTGAAAGTATATTTTTGCAGAATAAACAGTATGTTTTTAACTCGTTTGTTATGACATGTGCTGTATGTTAATAAAACAAAACACTCAGCAGGTAAAATTAAATCTTTACCTTCTGTCTAGAAGAGGCTACCAGCCTCCAAACAGACGTAGCCTAATTCTTGCAGGTTTCGATTGATTAACCAAGTGACCCGGTTAAAAATAAATAAGCTAATACATTTTCTATGCACATACTGAAACAAATAAACATCAACATAATTCAAAAATAAAATAAACATTATTCGAACTAATTTTACTTATAAAAAATTGTGTATTAGATAAAAGTAGGTGCTAAGAATTCTGTTAGGCTAACAGATTTACTAATACATATCGCTTAGTAATTTAAAATCATTGCTAATTGATAAGTAAGGAGAGTTACTTTAAAATACAGAAGGTTAACGTAAACGCGTTTATCTGAGTTTCGTATACTTGCAGTCATTTGAAACAGAAGATACGAGTGAAAACGACTATAGAAGAAACTAAGCCAAACGGATAGCCATAAAAATGAAATCTGTCAGAGACAGGACTTATGCCAGTAACCTGTCTGCTCGTATACTACACATATTTATCAAAAACGCCAACATCGGTAATTCATTGCCAAACTAGGGACGAGAGCTGTCACTATGGGTTTGGTACACTTACATCATTTCAAGTGTTTTGCTGATACTCGTGTGTGTCTAAGCATTGCACAATTGAGTGTATGTGATACGAACTAAACAAACGTGAAAGTAGAATACTCTTAGTACGTATGTAAATACAATAATACCATCTATGTTATAGTATTTTGTTTTACTTTAGTACATAATCATTATATTTACTCACGGAGTATAATAAGTTTTAATCTATTTTTTTTACAATATGAAGGCTCTAACTTAATAATTTCTTGAATTATTTTAATTTCAGCTGGACGACTATTAGAGTAATTCTTGACTAATTCAATGTTAATCTAACATAAGCCATCTTGAAATCTTAAATTGTACAATTTATGAAAAGTTGTTTCTACCTTTTAAACATTAATTTGAAAGTGTTCGCAGTGATCAAAACCAATAATCATTTAATAAGCAAGACTTTGTGTTAATGAAGTATTTATTAGTTAGGTGAAGGAATGACAATTTTGTTTAACTCGTATGCGGAGAAAATTTCAAATATTCATGAGAAATTTTTAGTGGAAGGCAAGCCACAAATTTTATTATAACGGAAAGTCGAGGCAATAAAGAATTTAACTTGGAATTCTTTGCAATAGAAGAAAGTGACATGACGCCTTTTGTAACAATTTCTGCACAGTGGCTAGACAAAAGATAAAAAAAATGGGTTCTCTTCTTCAGGGCTTGCTTCCACCTCTTCTCAGTGAGTAGAAATTTAAAAAAATATATAACCCCTAAAATCGACAGATTATAGTATTCTAAGGAAGAAAGATGGTACGCACATGTTTATGGAAATCTGTAGTTTTTGAGTTATTGGGTGTTAAAAATTCTTATTTTCACCTCCCCTCAAAATCGTTACCTCGTGACGGTCTTTATTAAATAACTAAAATATATTAAAACTATTAACAATGTTATAATGAACAAAAAATAAAGTTCTTTGTATTAGAAAAAAGATAATTTTTTTTATTCCTGTCAATTAAATATTTTTGGAGATATGATTGTTTAAAACGCACTACAATTTCTTTTCCTCCAAAAACAATTTTGATTTTGGAAAAATCAGCAACTATGGCTTTCAAGAAGTGTGCCTGTAAACTAAATTAAAGGTGTTGAAATTTCCTTTAAAATTAACTTTGCCTTATTATATCAGCATAACTTATAACAACACTATAATCCAAAGAATGTTTTTTATTTTTTCGAAAACATTAGCAATATTTCTTCTGTAATTTTTTACTACGTGCAAATTAAAACTATCCCTTTTACATGTCATTAATCCACATTACTCCCAGTATGCTCAAATTTTATGGTTTTTCAAGATGTTTGTTTTGATACTACTGAATTTTGAACTTTAGATCAATTTAGTGATTTCATCAAATAGAAAGATATATTACTAATTACCTTAAAAATATTAAAGTTTTTGAAATAAATATGAACATACAATTCAAGGCTTATTTTATGATAAACTACTTTCTTATATTTTCATTACAGTAGAAATAACACTTCACAAGACATGACTGTTTAAAGATGACGCTTCACTTTTTTTTACACTCAAAAAACAATTTTGACTTTAAATAACTCACAAACCATATACAAAATAAAAACAGTACTCATAAATTAGATTAAAGATAATTAATTTGTCATTGTCTTTTAATGTAGTTTCTTTTGTTACAATATTAGTAAAATTATGAAGTTTCGGTCAGAAGACCGTGGGCGTTTTTCATCCTTTTTTCTAAAAATTGTAAATGTTCCTCTCAACAACCCTTTAAGTTTAAAGCACCTAAAACATTTCTTTTAAATTTTATCTATACATTATATAGAAGACGATAGAAAAGTTTCATGTTAATTCGTCTAATTGCAGAGAATTACGAGATTTGGCCGTTTTATGGCTTCTATATATCGGACTAAGAGGGCAAACGAATATAGTATTCTTATATGCTAAGAGAAGAGAAAAAAACAGGACACACGAGAATACAATAAATGTGACTGCTTACGATGGGGAACTGATTAAAAATATGTCAAGACATTGCTACTGAAATTTAAAAAAAAATTACATAGCGTGGTAGATGCCATTATTTATTTAACTAAAATGTCATTCCTTTATAATTGGCAAACCAGGATAATGCATACAATTATCGACAATTTCGTCTGATAGTGGTAATAATATTTTTATGTATAAAAAGAAACGAAAAAATATAAGCTTTGAAGACTGGGCTTGCGTTGTGTGTATAAGTATTGGAATGTGTGTATATGTTGTAACATTTTTTATATTATTCGGTCAGAAGTGTTGATGTAAAATGTCTGCTACTACGTGGTGTCTCTCGTAGTTATGGGACGCAAACGTTAGCGCATGCGTTCTCTAGCCGACAATACCACAATACCAAGTGTAAACAGTTTAGTTCTAGTTCTTGGTTTGACTTCCATTGAGAAACGTATTTTGGTAGCCATTTGTACTACCTCCAAATTACTTATGAAGCACTGCCGTATTATTTCAAAGGTACTATAGTATTTAACACTACAAGGTTGCGCGCAAAGCGGAATTCAGACTATAGCGATGATTTTATGTATGTGAGAAATATGCGCCTGTTTGGCGTGTCAGAAGTACAGTAAGGAAGGAAAGATGTGTGTGTGTTTTATGAGGAAAGACACAATTATCTATCACAAGATTAATGCAGAGAGGATGGTATGATTAAAGAGAATCCCCTATCTAAGCAAAGAGACGACGCGAAGTAATCAACTAAGCGTACATCATATTATTAATTTGTTGATTTATGTAAAATCTGGACCATTGTCAAGAATTCCTCAACCAATATTTTCTCAACGGTGATTATTTCCTTATAAATATTGCCACTGGATACAATCCCTCGACAAGTGTGATCTATAACACAAAATCTGTGGTTCTTCCAGCATAAAGACATTAAAAACATGCACAATTTTAGCGCTTACAGTCGTGTTTATTCTTTTATAACGTAGTTTACATTAAAGTTCTCCCTAAAAGACAATGAGTAATTCCAAAAATTGTTGTAAGACTTTACAAGCTCTCAAACAACGTGACCTCAGAATAGGGCCTGAAAGGGGACTGTTCTGCATCAACAGACAAAAACTAATTTCAGTCAACAAACAGCTCCCTGTTTAAGTAAAAATCTTAAACGACTTCCAGACTTAGCACCGTCCGACTTCTAGATACTTAAAAAATAAGTCGAAACTTCATACATTTCAGCCGATGCAGCAGTTGAATGTGCTTTGGATCAAGAATCAAATGATCCCATAAAATTCTTCAGATGATTAGCAATGCCTTATGATTTCGTTCCTTGATGAAGGGAAATATCCAGCGCATCACCAAGTGGTAGGGGAAAAACAAAACCTACAGCTGGCTAACGCGGCTCTGGAGACCGAGTGACAACCGGTATAAGCTGTCCTTTTCTCTACTTGTCATTGTCAAGGAAAGGTTAGGGCACCTTCTTGTCCTTGGGGTGAGAAATTGCTGCTAAAGACGGATGACTTTCCCATTGGTCAACGACGTAGGATGTGGGAGGCAAGGAGAAACTACCACATTGAAGATCCTTATGGATATCTCAACGGAGAAAACTGGTCTCTTTAGTCTGGTAAGACAACCAGTATACGGGAGAACACCCAGACAGAAAATCGGGTTGGATGTTAAACCTGAATGTGGCAGCCCACCACACGTCTTACTTTACGATATGCTAGTAACATATCCAGGAGACATATTCAGTAATAAAATGTCTCAAATAAGGACTAACCCGACGGATCGAAGGTTGTTGACCACAGCAGTGAATAAAAGGAAAAAGTAACTTGGCAATTTACAATTTACAATTAGTGTATGGAATGTAAGATGGCTCGCACATAAGGAGACGAAGCTTCAACGGGAACTTAAATTATTGGATGTAGATATTGCCATCATTCCTGAAACTAAGAAGAGGTTCAAAGATTCGACCGAATTGGCGAACTACATTCAATACAGTGATGTAGCTGCTGGGAAGTGTGCACCTGTAAGAGTAGCAGTAATGATAAAGAAGCGGTTGAAAAGAGGCTTCATAAAACTACTTGAAAACCAGTTTGTAAATGAGCGTATATTAACAGTATGATACAAAACCATAAGAGGGCACACAACATTGGTATCTGTATATAGCCTAGAGAATGGTAGCAGAGAAGACTCAGAAGAATTTTACAAGACCATATAGAAAGTTATCAATACTATAAACATTAATGATTATCTGATAATAGCAGGTGATTCCAATGCGCGTGTTGGAAACTTCGCTATAAGAAATATAATAGGATCTCACCGCGAATGAAGGGAACATGGATGACGCCTCATTGATTTTGCCACATTCAACAATTATAGGATAATCAACACATTCTTTCCGCAAAAAGAGGTACATAAACATACTTGGCAAGCAAGAGGATCTCTTTTAATAATTGATTAACTTTTAGTTAATGGGAACTAGGAAATATAGTAGGGACTACTAGGGGTTTTAGAGGACGTGACGTTGAGCCTGACCATTTCCTGCACATATCCAAAATCAGTATTTCAGGTAGGTGGAGAAAGTCTCGACCTATAGAGCGCTAGTGCTCCAAGCAAACGTTTAAAGTACATCCGCTTTAAGATGAAAGTATAAGATGTCTTTACCAGCTCCGGTTACATAACAAAACCCATCAGTAACAATATAAATCAAGAATGGGGTAACATCGGAGACGTCATATCACAAGTAGAATTTGAAGCATTTGGAAAGAGATGTAAAAGGTATGAGAACCGAGATCTACAGGTATGGGATGACGATATTAGACAAATAGTAGATGCTAAAAAGCAGGCATACCTGAAACATCTAGCCTTAAACACTGATCAAACAATGTGTGAATATAAGCGCTGTTGTGCCATTGTCAGAAATCAGTAAAATCAAGCGATTTACACGGGATAAATACGCAAGCGATAGTCGAGCTTATAAGTATGTACTAGTTTTGCTGCATCATCGTTTGCTGCAGTTCATCAATCTATGCTGGACCACTGGTCATGTTCCTGATGATTGGCGGATTGCAAAGGTAATTCCCATATTCCAAGAAAGGTGATCGTAATAACAGCAGGAACTACAGAGGAATCAGCTTTCTTAATACTTTATATCAATTATATGCATCTATATTAAGAACACGGTTGAATTCAGTAACGGAGACCATGCTTTCAGAGGCCCAGAGCGGTTTCAGAAAAAGCAGATCATGGTTAGAATGCATATTTGGAATATGTCAACTCATTGACAAGCCTAGAGAGTATCAGCTGCCCATATCCATAACTTTCGTCGACTGCGAGAAGGCGTTTGATAGGGTGAATCGGAGCAAACTATGGGACATAGTGGCAATGAAAGGGGGGTCCCACAACCTCTAATTAGAACTATACACAGTCTTTACGTAGAGAATAAAATTCTAATTGAACCAGGGGAACCGGGCTGGTGTGATCAATTGTGGAGTACGGCAAGGGTGTCCATTATCACCTTCTCTTATTAATTAGTGTATTGACGATGTCATACAAAACTGGCAGATTTTATGATTGGTCACTATGAAATTGACACTTTGTTGTTTGGTTGAAAACAGGTTGTAGATGGGTATACATTTGTGCGAATCTAAAAATACTCTGTATTACAAATATATACTATAAAATACAAACTTTGTGTACGTGTTATGTTGTTCGTTTTGTGATATGTTGGGTGTCACACTCCGCGCACTTTCAATACTTACTGATGGCTGGTTCCTCTGCGACGATGTTGTCCTGCAAGCACAACTTAATCTACTATATGTATGTGGGCGCCACTTGGATATTTTGTTCCAAGAAATTATTATTATTATTATTATTATTATTATTATTATTGAAATTAAATTTTGATTTCTTAAATTAATTATATTAAAAAAAATGTGGACAAGACAGTTAGAACTGAAAATAACGTATGTTTAATGAACTTTAAAAATCGTCTGAAGGACTAACACTCGAATTAACGAAATTGCAGAGTTACAAAAAATATTTTTCTTATTGACAAGTTTTGTTAATTAAGTATCGGCTAATAAATATTTATTTACTCAGTTGAATAGCATGAGTTTAGTGTATGAAAAATCTTTATACTCAGGACGTGACTCCTTTGAACTACCAAGCAAATCAATAGGATGCTTTACAAAAATTGTGTGATTTGAAGGTGTGTGACATGTGTAGTACAACTGTGTGACAAATGATACCAGGTAAAAATGACTTTAACTTTTGAACAACTCACGTTCCGGTGGGTAATTATTTCCTGCACTGGACACTTCTCTTGGGGACGTTTTCAATCTTGCCTCTTCGTGTTAACGTTCCTCGTGCACTGGTAATTATTTATACGGTTTTCAAAACTCCGCACGATTGAAATAAGTTTCGCACTGAATCTATGCTTTCAATTCCGGCGGCGGCGATCAGCTGTCTGCGTGGTTTCTCGATTCGGCCGTCACAGCGCTAGTTCCAGATTCAACGTTGAAAGGCTTGTGTCAGTAAATTGTTTGGGAATTTTGTCAAAGTCAGTTTGTCTTAGCAAATACCAGCAGAATTGATTCTCTATTAAAATTTGTTCCTGTTCAGGGCCGCTGATATTCTGGCTGCGTGCGTTCTATTAAATATGGCGTGTTGCTGCTCTATTTCAACAACACGTTGGCGTATACTCCTTTTAGAGGTTAACTCAGTATTTTTTCATGTACGGGAAAAGCCTTTCTGTGTTCCCGTGTCGACTTCTCGTCCTCCGATTTCGCCTCGGATGTGATGATCAGTTTCGTGGGTGATGTGTCTCTTCTGGATTCAAAGCATAAAATGTTTTTGGTCAAATTTCGTCTTCCTTTTATACTCTGTAAGGGGCATTGTTTTAATTTTTTGACATGAACTGCCGGTATTTATGAGTAAAATTTTCTTCTAGAACGTTCGAGAATAATCAAATGGAACATCATGGAACAAATTTGACTTCCGTAGAAGCTTTAGAACAAAAACTTCTTATTCTTCACACTAAAGGATATTACTAAAATTATTCTGGTATTTGTCAAACAATTTTACATAACTACTTACAATCTGCATGCCATTACTATTTTTGGTTTCTCTGCTTTCAACTTAATATAATGATACTAATTACGATTGGTTTTGAACAAATTAACTCTAATAAAATAACATAAAATACAACTCTTACCTTGGAATGTTTTCACAAAATTCCAATTTTCTACTTATAAAAATGTTGTGAATTTGCTTGGTTCTTGCTACAACATTAATGCATAACATAATTATCTTTTTATAATAAAATAAACAAATATTAACACATATAACATATAAATAAGTTCAGTTTCGTATAGGCATTACATATGTCCTAGGTTTTTTGTCACTGGTTCTTTACAATAATTTGTCTTTTCCGGTATCATATATGGGATTTTTTGGGTACTCACTGAGAGTTTGTTATATTGTTTGTCCTTGGTAATACCTGGTTTATCCTGATACATATTATTTTTACTGTAAGATTACTTAGCATCATATTGGTTTGCATAAGTGATTCATTTTCTCGGTGTGACAAATTTCACTCTCATATTTCAAATCCTTTAAGAATTAAGCTTGTTTTCAACTGAGTAAGTTTGTTTCTGTAGTACACTATAGGATTGTACCCTTTTCCTTTATTTTTGCTAATATTCTGTAATTATTCTGTCAAATATGACTGTTTTTGTGATTGATATTTGGCCTCAGCCTGGTATGGTATAGGTAAATAGTTTTCTAACTCGACTGTTAAAGTGTTTTAGTTGGTCAAATATATAAGTATAGTCACATTATATGGTATTTCAACTTTATAATACAATTTGGTTGCATTTTGTCAACATTAAATTCATAAATATTACAATATTCTAGGTTCATCACATGTTTTCAGTTAATACAGTTTTGGCTATTTTATTTGATTTCTAATCAATTTACAGCTTTCTCTATTTAAGATAATTTGTTCGCCTTTGTCTAATTGACATTCACATATAGTTTTTATATTAATTCTATAATAATTAATTTTCACATAAAATCTGAGTGATTGGACTCGGCTCCTAAACATAGATTTTTTCAATCAGAATGATCACTGTTGCACACCACTATATAAAAATTATTCCGATTAGCGCTTTCAAGCTTCACAGCTCATCGTCAGATCGGAAATAGACACGAAATATGTGAAACCCAACCCTTCACCCCTGTAACTGTACAGATGGTGAGACAGAGTTTAGGGGGTGGGGAAGGGTCATTAATTTTTAGTTTGTTGTGGGTGAGCAGGGTGGGGGAGAGGGGTGAAGGGTTGGGTTTCACATATTTCGTGTCTATTCCCGATCTGACGATGAGCTGTGAAGCTTGAAAGCGCTAATCGGAATAATTTTTATGTAGTGGTGTGCAACAGTGATCATTCTGATTGTGATTTCAACCACTAACACAAATTTCTTCATTAAACATAGACTTTTTGTCATAACATTTATATATATATATATATATATATATATATATATATATATATTTTTTTTTAACTTACATCCTTTTTAATAATGTATTCAAATCATTTAATACATTTATTTTATTTATATTACAAAGTATAATAATGGATCTTGTCCATTAATTCACAATAAATAGTTTTTCATACCCTATTCAGAGGTACATTTCTTAATATGTAATGGCCTCATTTTGGTCATTTCTGAGATTATCTGGTTCTCTTATAGTATATTATTAGTTTTACACTGTTCTCCACTGAAATAATATATATGGGGTTTGAGTCTTAGTCATAGCCTTTGTCGTTTTTTCATGTTGATGATATTAACTATCGGACAATATTACAAAATTTTTCGGATTACTTGGGTTCGATACTGTTCACCTCACTTTCCTCTTATGATAAATTACTATGCAAATAATTTCCTTTATGGAACGTTCTGTAACGTTACATATACCTCTCCGTTAAAATTGATAATTTGGGAAAAACATTTCTTTAGTTTTGATGAAATTATCATTTCTTATATTAACCTTCTATTAGCTTCATTAATATTTCATCCTTTTATCTTATAATTAGATTCCTGTACCTACTCCTTTAATATATTAATCCATCTCATTATTCATGTCTCATTCTTTATCGTATCTCCTTTCCCTTTCCTTTTACCTTGATGTTAATTATTTAATCTTTAATTTAACTCCCTAACAATTCCCTAACTTTTATAGCGGGTTCGAAGTCAGAGTGGCTCGCTGTGGCATACATTCTCCGCCCTTCCCTAACTATAATTACTGAAATCAGAGGCAACACATCTCTGTCCAGAAAATATATAAGACGTACTTATAATTGCACTTTCGCAACAAATAATAATAATAAAAAAATATAATATTCAAAGATCATAGGCTCCTACACATAAATTCCCTTTCTTAAACTCTTCTGATTATTTCTCAATTATATTAATATATCGTTCTCCGCAGGTAAAATTATCTTTTAAAATCGTTCAGTGTTTATAGCTATATTTATAGATTCATCATTACCTCAGTATGATGTCATAATGGTGTCCTTCTCGTATTTTTTTTTATATTAATAATCTCTCCTTCTATAAGTACGGGTAAGTTGGTAAATATACGTTGACTTGGCTATTGGAAATAAATTTATATCTTACATATATCTTTTTGCCTTTGGTGGAAGGTGTCCTTCTCGTATTTTTATTTATATTAATAATCTCTCCTTCTATAAGTACGGGTAAGTTGGTAAATATAGGTTGACTTGGCTATTGGAAATAAATTTATATTATATATATATATATATTACTATAATATTTATTACTAAATTTACCTCAAGATATGTTTTTTTTCCCTTTAGGAACATGTTTCGGGAGATCTTGTTCTCCCATCTTCATGGCGAAGGCTGAAGATGGGAGAACAAGATCTCCCGAAACATGTTCCTAAAGGAAAAAAAAAACATATCTTGTGGTAAATTTAGTCATAAATATTATAGTATTATATATATCAAGAAACGAACTGTAGCAGAAAGTGACTGATATATATATATATATATATATATTTGCCTTTGGTGGAAGGTGTCTTTCTCGTAAATTTTTTATTTTTAATAATAATCTCTATTCTCCTTTTATAAGTACGGGTAAGTTGGTAAATATACGTTGACTTGGCTATTGGAAATAAATTTATATTTTATATATATATTTTTGCCTTTGGTGGAAGGTGTCCTTCTCGTAATTTTTATTTTTATTAATGGTACCTTCTCAATGACGCTTGATTATATGTACCCTTTACTTTGTTACTAACAGTGTCTGTTACCTCGTATGTATTGTTTTCATTGTCTTTCGTAGTTGTAAAAGGTCCTGTATATAAAAGTAACATTTTTTTCGTTATGCCTTGTATAGTACTGGGCAATTCTCTATTTCGGACTAACACCTTTTCTCCTACCTTATACTTAATTGCCTTTGGTTGGGATTGAATATATTTCTTTCGTTGTTGTTCTGTTTTTTCTAATACTTTGTTATAAATTTGGTTCCTTCAAATTGGTATTCAGGTTCGCTGGGAAAACTAATAATCTCCTTTATTTCCCGTGGTGGTGGTCTTTCGAACATAACTGTGTACGGTGACTCCTCTATGGTATTATGATATGATAAATTGAGAAAATCCTCTGTTGACGCTACGTATTCGTGCCATCTCTTCTGTTCCTCGTGGCAGTAGCTTCTCAACAACCGCCCTACTTCCCTCAACACTCTCTCGGTTGGGTTACTATTTGGGTGATACACGGATGTCTTATACGTCTTTATCCCGTGTTCTTTAAGATTTTCTTTCCATAATTTTCCCTTAAACTGGGTACCGTGGTCTGTAATTATAGAATACGGTCTGCCTACCTCCGTTATATACCGTTCTATTATGATTTCTATAATTTTCTTTGTCGTAGCCCTAGTTATCGGATAAAGCTTAGTATATTTGCTGAAATGGTCAAAGATAATTACGATGAATTTATATCTGTGTCTTCCACCGCTGCGTGGAAATGGTCCACAGATATCGAGAAATACCTTTTCTAATTTTCCGGTGGATGTTATGGGTATCATGACCCCTTCCTTTCTCTCGTTATTACATTTTACCTTCTGACAAATATCGCATGACTGTATTGCCTGTTGTACTTTTTTATTCATCCCTTTGATGTATACCTGTTCTTCCAACGCTCTCCTTACCTTGAGGGCACCCGTGTGTCCGTATCTATCGTGATAATCAATGATTAGTGGCCTCTCTATCCCTGGTGGAATTACTAACTTCCAATTCTCTTGGTGTGGTGTATTCCTTATAAACAAAGTATCGTCGTGTATACAGTAATATTTTTTATAACCTCGTCGCCTTCCAGTACCCTTTTCCTAATATTTCCTAATTTTGGGTCGGCCTCTTGTTGTGCCTTCACATCTTTTAAAATATTTTTTAAATCCTCCCTGCTTTTAATAATATGATATACCTTCGCGATTTGTTCCTTTTCGCCGTCAAATGTTTGGTTTTGTAAATTGATGCGGGATAGGACGTCGGCTGCTATGTTTTGCTTGCCTGGTATATATTCCCATGTGATATTATATTCCTGTAGGGCCAAAACCCATCTCGTCAGCCTTCCATGATTTAGCTTACAATGTTTTAAAAATGATATTGATTTGTGATCACTCCTAACCGTGATGGGGTACCCTAATATATATGTTCGAAATTTACCGCATGCGAAAACTACACTCAATAACTCTTTTTCAGTGGTATTGTAGTTTCGTTCGCAACTGTTCAGCACGCGGCTGGCGAAGCTAATCACTAAATGGTTTCCATCCTGATCTTCCTGATATAAGGCTGCACCTAAACTTACATTACTGGCATCGCAATTCAGATAAAATGGTTTCGTAAAGTCGGGGTGATGTAACTAAAACTGCTTCTAAAAATTTCTCCTTTATGAGATTTAGCACTCCATCTTGCTCTGGTCCCCAAGTCCATTTGTCTTTAGCTGATAACTGCTTTTGAAACCTGGCAGTTAGTTCTGAATAATTGGACCGAAACTTCCTGTAATAGTTACAGATTCCTAAAAATGATTGAAGCTGTTTCCTGTTTTTTGGGGTGGGGAACTTCTGTATTGCCTCTACTTTCTCTTTGGATGGAGTAATCCCTTGCTCGGTTAGATTAAAACCTAAAAATTTCACCTCGTTTGCAATAAATTGGGACTTGTCTAATTTGAGGGTAATATTATTCTCTGATAGCTTCTCTAACACCTGTTCAACCCTATTGCAATGGTCATCCCAATTCGCTGAAGTTACCAGTAAGCCGTCGACGTACACTGTCGTAAATTTCAGCACTTCCTGCCCCAATATTCTGTCCATTATCTTTACAAATACCGCCACTGAATTTATCAAACCAAAAGGTAATCGTTTAAACTGATAGTTTCTGCCTTCAAATATGAATGCCATATATTTCCTACTATCTGGGTGGAGTTCTACCTGCCAGTAGCCCCATACTGTATCCCATGAACTTTATACCTTGTCCCGCGAAAATTTTGTAGTATTTCTTCTATCTCCCCAGGGGATGTGCGGTCGTTAACAATCATCTTGTTAATCTCCCTAGCATCGAGACATATACGCACCTGTCCATTCTTTTTCGGCACAGCTATGATTGGGCTAGTAAAGGGCGAATGACTATATTCAATTATATCGTCCTCTATCATCCTGTTCAAATCCTCCCTAACTTCGTTCTTTAGTGAGTAAGCAATCGGGTATGATTTCTTGTTAAATTCCACAGGGGTTTTAAATTTAATGGTGCATTGATAATTTCTGACTTTGCCTGGAGCGTTTGAGAATATATGTCGATAATTATTATATACAGTAATCAATCGTTCCGCCTGTGCTTCGCTAATCTGACCCCTTGCTTCCGTCCTTTGGAATTCCCTTATTTCTTCCAATTTTTCTAACCATAATTCTGGGTTATCCTCCTGATATAAGGGCATGTTTAGTGGTCGAAAGCACAATAATAATGATAGACAACAGCTTGATAATGTTCGTTGCTTGTACTATTCCCTTGTGTATCCCTTGTGGTTTTATTATTTTATATATCTATATATAAATAATATATTAATATATATTTATATATAAATATTTATAATAATAATAGTATGTTTTTCTTTTTTTTAATTTCAATAAAAAAAAAAGAAAAACATACTATTATATATATATATATACATATGTATATATATTTATTATATAGTAATATATAAATGTGGTAATACAGTAATATTAGCATTAATATTTTTAATTTAACTATAAACATACTGTATAAAATCATAAATATTTAAAAACCGGGATTACTCAAATGAGTGAATATTATTGTAAAAGCTCTGTTTACAAAGGTTTGATGCCATGATTTATAAATTAATGTGAAAATATAATAATATATCTCAAAAAATTCACCAGCCATGAATTCTTATTTTTATTGTGAGGAAACATCGATTAAAAATAATACATTTTTGAGTGAATATTGCTTTAAAGGGATTGTTTGACATTTTGGAAAACTATGCTATTAATAAATAAGTAAAAGGAGGAGTTTTATTCTAGCTTGTAAATTAAATATTTAATTATATTACATGCATAACTTTAAATTTATTTAAAACTATCTAAATGATAATTATCCATAGCGCAGTATTAAGTATTATTAATTTTAGAGATAATAAATTTATTTATAGAGGACAAAATTCGTGCCAGCAGTTGCGGTTACACGATTCTCTAAATTTAATTATATTAGTTTCAGTTAAAAATAAATTAATAGTAAGTTTTTTAAATTTTGGTGAAATAATGTATAAATATGTGTTTACTTTTATGTCTGAGAAACTTTTATCTAAAACTAGGATTAGATACCCTATTATTGAAAGTGTGAATAAAATAACTAGATTATTAATAGTTATGATCTTTAAATTCAAAGAATTTGGCGGTAATTTATCTAATCAGAGGAATCTGTTTTGTAATCGATAACCCACGATAGATTTCACTTTATATAAATTTGTATACCTCTGTCAAGAATGCTTTATCAGAATAATTTTCATTTATTTTATTAATAAAATGTCAGATCAAGGTGCAGTTAGTTTTAAAGAAAGAATGGATTACATTATTATAAAAATGAATTGTTTTCTATAATGAAAATCATGAAATTGGATTTGAAAGTAAATTTATTAAATATAGTTTTTTGAATTTAGGTTCTAAATTATGTACATATCGCCCGTCACTCCCACTATAAAGTGGGATAAGTCGTAACAAAGTAGCTGTACTGGAAAGTGTGGCTAGAGTGAAAATTAGAGCTTAAGGCATATTATTTACACTAATAAAAATTATTGATTTATCAATATAATTTGAATAATAATTTAAATTTATAATTAATTTATTGAGATTATTTTAAGTAAAAATAATTATTTAGTTTTAGTACTATTTATGGAAAAAATATTTTTAATTGAACTGTGAAAATTAAACAATAAATATAAATAAGTAAAATTATAGTTTGTACCTTTTGTATCAGGGTTAATTAATTATATATAAAAATTTATTTTTCCCGAATTGTAGTGATTTAAAGTTATTTGTTAATTATTGTAATATAAATATTAATAAAATAATTTTAGTGATGAAACTTCTCTCGAACTATAATATTTCTGGTTTCTTAAGAATTAAATTTAATTTAAAATAAATATTATAACTTATATTTTAATATAAAGTTTTATATTTATTTAATTATATTAAGGATAAGCTAAATATAACTTCTATAATATTTTAGATTTTAATTAATTAAATAGGCTTGCAATTAGCCTTTTTTATATGAGTAAGTTAAATTTTATTTTCTATTTTAATACATTTAATATATTTTAGGTATATATTAAGAAAATTAAATTAATAAAAATATTTTTATTAAAATGATTAAATTAGTAAATTACGATAAGTTGTATTTAAGAACTAGGCAAATATAATTTTCACCTGTTTACCAAAAACATGTCCTTTAGAAAAATATTAAAGGTCTATTCTGCCCAATGATATTTTAATGGCCGCGGTAAGTTGACCGTGCAAAGGTAGCATAATAATTAGTCTTTTAATTGAAGGCTTGTATGAATGAATGGATGAAAAATTTTCTTTTTTAATTAAAATAGATTGAATTTAGAGTTTAAGTAAAAAATCTTAAATAAATAAGTGGGACGAGAAGACCCTATAGAATTTTAAATAAATTTGTTTTACTAGAATTTAGAATTAACAACTGAAAAAATTATTTTATTTTTTGTTGGGGTGACATTATAATAAATAAAACTTTAAATGAATTTTTCATAAATTAATGTTTAATTGATCCAATTTTTTTGATTATAAGATTATATTACCTTAGGGATAACAGCGTTATTAATTTGGAGAGTTCATATCGATAAATTAGATTGCGACCTCGATGTTGGATTAAGAAAAGAGTTTAGAGCAAAATCTAAATATTCTGGGTCTGTTCGACCTTTAATTTCTTACATGATCTGAGTTCAAATCGGCGTGAGCCAGGTTGGTTTCTATCTACTAATATATTTTTGATATTAGTACGAAAGGACCATGTCAAATAATTTAATTTATTCTATTTTAGCAAAAAGTGCATTAAATTTAGAATTTAATTATGTAATAATATTACATGTAGAAAATGTTTATAATTACTATTTTAATTACTGCTTTGTTTATTTTGATTGGTGTTGCATTTTTAACTTTGATGGAGCGTAAGATTTTAAGATATATTCAAATTCGTAAGGGTCCAAATAAAGTAGGATTTATTGGTATTTTACAACCATTTTCAGATGCTATTAAGTTATTCTTAAAAGAGAGAAATATACCAATGTTATCCAATTATTTAATTTATATAATTAGACCTGTGTTAGGCTTATTTAATTCTTTACTATTGTGAGTCATTTATCCATACTTAATCAATTGTGTTTCGTTCAATATGGGTATAATATTTTTTTTTTGTTGTACAAGAATAGGGGTTTATAGTTTAATGATTACAGGCTGATCATCAAATTCTAATTACGCTATATTGGGTTGTATTCGATCAATTGCTCAAACTATTTCATATGAAGTCAGTCTCGTATTAATTATTTTGTGCCCTATTGTAATAATTGAGAGTTTTAATTTAATTGAATTTTATTTTTTTCAACAATTTATATGATTAGTATTTTTGTTTTTTCCTTTGAGAATTTGTTGAATTTCATCATCAATAGCTGAAACTAATCGATCACCATTTGATTTTTCTGAAGGGGAATCAGAATTAGTTTCTGGATTTAATGTTGAATATAGAGGTGTAGGATTTGCATTTATTTTTTTAGCTGAATATGCTAGAATTATTTTTATGAGTATAATATTTTGTTTAATATTTCTAGGTAGAAAAATTAATTCTTTAGTTTTTCCTATTCAACTAACATTAATTTCATTTTTATTTATTTGAGTTCGAGGTACTTTACCTCGTTATCGTTATGACAAATTAATATATTTAGCATGAAAATCATATTTACCAGTAAGTTTAAATTTATTGATTTTTTTTTCATGATTAAATCTATTATTTAATTCATTAAAAATTGTCTTACTATTAAGTTAATAGAACTTAATTTTCTTTTCTTTACTTTCAAAGTAAATGCTTTATTTATAAGCTAATTAACTATTTAATTAATTTATCTCAAAAAGATTTAATTATGGGGTCTAAAACAAAATATATAAAATAAATTGTTGTTAAAAGTATTCCGATCTTGATATATGGGTATTCAACAGGACAAGCTCCAATCCGAGTTAATAAAACTAAAACAATGAACAAGTATCAAAATAAAATTTGATTAATAGGGTAATTTAATAGTCCTATAAATTTTGAATTGTTTATGAAGGGAACAAAAATTAAAATAAAAATTGATATGAATAATGCAATTACTCCTCCTAATTTATTAGGAATAGATCGTAGGATTGCATATGCAAATAAGAAGTATCATTCTGGTTGAATATGTTTTGGAGTAACTAATGGGTTTGCTGGAGTAAAATTATCAGGGTCACTTAATTTATATGGTTCAAGTATCATATAACAAAAAAAAATAATTAAAATTAATAAAAATCCTAGCATATCTTTAATAGAAAAATAAGGATGGAATGGAATTTTATCATTATTTGAATTAATTCCAAGTGGATTGTTTGACCCCATAACATGCAAGAAAATAAGGTGTACAATTGTTAATGCTAAAACAACAAATGGTATAATAAAATGGAAACAATAAAATCGAGTTAATGTTGCATTATCAACAGCAAACCCTCCTCAAATTCAATTTACTAAGGTTGTCCCAAGATATGGAATTGCTGACAATAAATTTGTAATGACTGTTGCTCCTCAAAATGATATTTGTCCTCATGGAAGAACATAACCCATAAAAGCAGTAGCTATTAAAGTTAATAAAATGATCACTCCTACAGCTCAAGTTTCAAAATTTTTATATGAACCATAATATAGTCCTCGCCCAACATGTAAATAAACACAAATAAAAAATAATGAAGCTCCATTTGCGTGTAAAATTCGTAATATTCATCCATGATTAACATCACGACAAATATGTCTTAATCTATTAAATGCACTTGCTACATCTGCATTATAGTGTATTGACAAAAATAATCCAGTTAAAATTTGAACAACTAAGCATATTCCTAGTAGCGATCCATAATTTCATCAATATGATAAATTCGTAGCTGCCGGTAAATCAATTAGTGAATTATTTATTATTTTAATTAGTGGGTGTGTACGTCGAGTGATGCTTAACATTCGTTAAAATTTTCTCCGTAAAGGAGACAATTTAATTCTAATAATATTCACAACAACAATCAATGTAAATAGAAGATAAATAACTAACATAATAGTTATTATTCCTGACGGAAATATATATAATTTTTTAATTATAAATCTATCAAATAAATTATTCATTTCCAATAATTTATTAACGCTATCTATCTTAAATCTAATAACATTTATAGTTATAATCAAAATTCAAATAATTATGTTTAATATTAATAATTTTATTGAAAAATAAAATTTTTCATTTGAAGCAATTCTTGATATATACATAAATAAAATTAATATTCCTCCAATAAAAACAAGAAATAAGATATAAGAAAAAAAATAGGAATTTATATAAAATATACAAATAATTCTGGTTAGTATTGTTTGTATTAATAAAATAGATCCCATTGATAATGGGTGCTTCATAAAAATAAAATTTATTGATAATAGAATTGTAATTGATATTATAATTTTCATACAGAAGATAATTTAATAAAAATGTAAGCTTTGGGTGCTTAAAATTATTTTTTACTCTCTTCTGAAGTTTTAAAATTATTAATTTATCTTAGATTTACAAGATCTAAATTTTTTTTAAACTATTAAAACAAATGAATCTGTCACTACCTTTATTGTATTTAATTATATTTATATCGGGCATTATCTCATTATGTTTAAATCGAAAACATATCATGATAAGTTTATTAAGATTAGAGTTAATAATTTTAAGATTATTTTGTATATTTTCTGCATTTCTATCAATTGAATTAAATGATATATATATATTAATAGTTTTGCTAACATTTAGTGTTTGTGAAGGAGTTGTAGGATTGTCAAGATTGATTAATATGATTCGATCACATGGTAATGATCAATTATTATCAATATCTTTAAAAACATGTTAAAATTAATTATATTTTCATTATTTTTAACCCCTTTTTTATTTAACATGTGGTTATTAAGAAATATACTAATTCTTTTAGTGCTATTTATCATCTTATTCTTCAGAAAAGATTTAATTATACTAAGTTATAATATATATATAGATAATATTTCATATAGATTAATTATTCTTACAATTTGAATTACTTTCTTAATAATTAATTCTAGTCCTTTATATAAATATAATAATATGAATTTATTTTTGTTTATAGTGTTATTATTAATAACATTATTAATTTTATCATTTTGTTCATACAATATTATGATATTTTATATCTTTTTTGAAACTAGTTTAATCCCTACTATAATTATTATCATAGGATGAGGGTATCAACCTGAACGAGTGAATGCTAGATATTATTTATTGTTTTATACTTTATTCGCATCTCTCCCCATATTAGTTTCAATTATATATATATATATATATATATATATATATAGAAATAATATAACTAATATTATAATGTTAATGAGATCAAATAATAGGTTTATTTACTTGGGGATAACGTTAGCATTCATAATTAAGGTTCCGTTATTTATATGTCATTTTTGATTACCAAAAGCTCATGTCGAAGCACCTGTTTCTGGTTCTATAATTTTGGCTGGAATTCTTTTAAAATTAGGAACTTATGGCTTAATTCGTGTTATATATATTATACCAGTAATATTTATTAATTATAGATTCATCTGGATTTCTATTTCATTAATAGGGGGAATTATGATTAGATTATCTTGTATAATGCAAATTGATATAAAATCTATAATTGCATACTCTTCTGTAGCTCACATAAGATTAGTTATTGGAGGAATTATAACAATAAATATATGAGGTATAGTCGGAGCATATTTCATAATAATTGGACATGGTTTATGTTCATCTGCTTTATTTTGCTTAGCAAATATTTCTTATGAACGTTCGGGAAGACGTAGAATCCTAATTAATAAAGGAATATTAAGATTTATGCCTTCAATAACTCTCATATGATTTTTAATATCTTCTAGAAATATTTCATGTCCTCCAACAATTAGTCTAGCTGGAGAAATTATAATTTTAAATAGATTAATGTCTTGAAATCCATTGTGTATAGTTTTCTTATCTTTTTCTTCATTTTTATCAGCTTGTTATAGTTTATATCTATACTCTCATACCCAACATGGAATAATTTTCTCGGGTTGTTACTCTTTCAATTCTGGGAACGTGCGTAAATTTTTTTTAATTATAATACATTGAATTCCATTAAATTTAATTATTTTGAAATTAACATTGTTAATATAATTCAATTAGTTTAAAATAAAACATTAAATTGTGGATTTAAAAATATAAATTTATATTGGATCATTACTAAAAATAAACTTAATACATATATTTTCTTAATTTTATTGATTTTAAGATTAATAATATTAATTTTATCAATAAATATGATTATTTTTGATTATGCAATTATAATAGAATGACTGATTGTTACAATCAATTCATGTAATATTTATATAACATTAATTTTTGATTTTATATCAACTTTATTTCTATCAACTGTTATATTTATTTCATCAATGGTTATATTATATAGAGGTATATATATGATAAATGATAAATATATTAATCGATTTATTTATATTATTATAATATTTGTAATGTCAATAGTATTATTAATTATTAGACCTAATATAGTAAGTATTCTCATTGGATGAGATGGATTAGGATTAGTATCATATTGTTTAGTTGTTTATTATCAAAATTTAAATTCTAGAAATGCTGGGATATTAACGGCATTAATAAATCGTATTGGAGATGTTATAATCCTTTTATTAATTGCATGAATGATAAATTTTGGATCTTGAAATTTTATATCTTTTATTAATAAGATAATAATGAGTCCAATAATTATACTAGTTATTATTGCAGGATTTACAAAAAGAGCTCAAATTCCTTTTTCTTCATGACTTCCAGCAGCTATGGCTGCTCCAACTCCAGTATCGGCCCTTGTTCACTCATCAACATTAGTTACTGCAGGAGTATATCTAATTATTCGATTCAGAAATTTAATTATATCATTCAATCTAATTCAAGTATTTTTAATGCTATCATTACTAACAATAATTATATCAGGTCTAGCTGCAAATTTTGAATTTGACTTAAAAAAAATTATTGCATTATCAACTTTAAGACAATTAGGAATTATAATATCAATTTTAATATTTGGTTATCCAATGTTATCTTTTTTTCATCTTATTATTCATGCTTTATTTAAGGCATCACTTTTTTTATGTGCTGGAGTATTGATTCATAGATTAATGAATAATCAAGATATTCGCATAATGGGCTGTATAAGTTATAATATACCAATAACTAGAACATTCATAAATATTGCAAATTTATCATTATGTGGAATACCCTTTACGAGAGGGTTTTATTCAAAAGATTTAATTATAGAAATAATATGCTCCAGAAATATTAACTTTTTAATTTTATTATTGATATATGTTGGAATTGGAATAACATCTTTCCATTCTGCCCGATTAACATATTTTTCAATAAGTATAAATTTTAGTTATTATAATTTTAGTTCACAAAACGAGTCACTTAATAGTATATTAAAGAGAATCATGGTTTTATCTATTATTCAATTTTATCAGGGTCTATGTTTAGATGAATCATATTTAATAATCCTGTAAGAATTATTCTCCCCATCGAGGGAAAGATAATAGCAATGGCTCTATCTTTTCTAGGGTTATTAATTGGATATGAGATATCCATGTTTTCATCTATAGTAAAAAAATTTACAAGAGAGTTCATAAATTCCATATGATTTTTAAAACAACTATCAACCTTTCATACTCAATTTCTTATTTTAAAAAATTCACTTATATTTCAAAAATCAATTGATTTGGGATGAGGAGAAAAAATTGGGCCTCAAGGCATGATTGAATTGATAAAATTAATTATAATATTTAATATTAATATAAGAAAAAATAATTTCAAAATTCAAATAATAACATTTATTGCTTGATTTCTAATTATTATATATTTAAATAGCTTAAACATTAGAGCATAATATTGAAGATATTAAGGTAATAAATATTTTTAAATATTTACAAGGTTTTTCCTCTCTTTTCAATGAAAATGAAATGTTTTATAAACTTTATAAATAAGGAAAAAACGGAGTTTAACCGCTTTAAAAGCTAGTTAGCAGCTGCTTTTATTCTTATTTCCTTTTAATTGGAAATTATATGTTCAATAACTTTATTAACAATAAAGTGCCTTATTTTTGGCTTCAATTAATAAACAAAGGAACAAAGATTTTTTTTTAGGTCGAAACTAAATGTATTTATTACTTCATTGCTTTTAAGAATGGCTAATATGAGCACCTATTGATTGCAATCCAATAATTATAATTAAATACATTCCCGTTAAATTCAATTTAACATACTATTTTTCCATTCATGGTATAAGCCTAATATTAAAAATAATAAAAATAACAATATCACTAAATACATTTCAATAATATTAATAGTTGTTATTACAATAACCATGGGTATAATAATCACTAATTCAACATCAAAAATAAGGAAGATGACTGCAATTATAAAAAAATGTCTTGAAAAAGGAATTCGAGATGACTCAAAAGGATCGAATCCACACTCAAATGGAGATGATTTTTCACGATCAATTATTGATTTAGTTGACACAAAATATAAAAGAGTTATTAAAGTAAATAAAATTAATAATATCATAATACAGTAACTTACAACATTGAAAATTATTCTATTTAAAAATTAATCCTTTTAATTGGAAGTTAAATATACTTATATACTAATACAATATTTATCTACCTCATCAGTAAATTGATATATATAAAAATAGTCAAACAATATCAACAAAATGTCAATACCAAGCAGCTGCTTCAAAACCAAAATGATGAGTTCTAGAGAAATGAAATTTCAATTGACGTAATAAACAGATTATAATGAACGTTCTTCCAATAATAACATGAATCCCATGAAACCCTGTTGATACAAAAAATGTTGATCCGTATACAGAATCTGAAATACAAAACGATGATTCAAAATATTCATATACCTGAAGAATAGTAAAATATATATCTAATATTAAAGTTAATAAAATACCATAAACAGATTCATTATGTTTATTTTCTATTATGGAATGATGAGCTCACGTAATTGTTACTCCAGAACACAATAAAATTATAGTATTTAATAGAGGAATTTGTATTGGGTTAAAAGGCATAATTCCAGAAGGAGGTCAATTTATACCAATTTCTATAACAGGTCTTAATCTTCTATGAAAAAATCCCCAAAAGAAAGAAATAAAAAAGAAAATTTCTGTCACAATAAATAAAATTATTCCTAATTTTAAACCTCTCACTACAACTATTGTGTGAAATCCTATAAACGTCCCTTCACGCGAAATGTCACGTCATCATTGAGTTATAGTTAAAATTAAAATTAAAAATCCAAAAAATAATAAAATAAAATTTTGTATATGAAATATTATTACTATACCAGAAACAAAAGTCAGAGCCCCGATTGACCCCGTTAGAGGTCATGGTCTACAGTCAACTAAATGATACGGATGATTATTCATTAAGATACTTCTCTATAATACAGAGTTCTTAAAACTGTAAAAACATAAGATTGAATTACACAAACTGCTGATTCAAATAATATCAATAATATCTGAATTAAAATAATTAGATTTATATAAATTTCTAAATTAGTTGATCTATTTCCTAATAATGTTATTAGTAAATGACCAGCAATCATATTTGCTGTTAGACGAACAGCTAAGGACCCCGGTCGAATTAAATTTCTGACAGTTTCAATACATACTATAAAAGGTATTAAAATTATTGGAGTTCCTATTGGAACTAAATGACAAAACATATGATTTGTATTGTTAACAAATCCAAATAAAATAAAAGTCAATCAAAGAGGAAGAGCTAAACTAAGAGAAAATACTAAATGTCTTGATCTAGTGAAAATATATGGAAACAATCCAAGAAAGTTATTGAATAGAATAAAAATAAATAAAGAACAAAACAATAATGATCTACCAAAAGATCCTGAACTTATTAATAAATTTAATTCAAAACTTATTGTATTTAAAACTTTATTAATAAAAATTATATAACGACTAGGAATGTATCATTTTTTTTTTTTTTTTACGGGGGAGGAAAAATGCATTATGCACCATCAGGAGACACCCGACTGGTCTCCCGGTGTGTGGGACTCGCACCCACTAAAAAACCTCCACTTTACAGGCAGGGAACCCCCCCTGGAACAACTATTCGTATGGCTTCAGGGTGGCACCTCGTATTGTGCCTACAAGGCTTCTACAGCTTTATCTATATCATCGACCTGTGAGACGGTCCAGTTCAGGCTTCTTTTCCCGCAGGACCATCCTCACGAAGGTCACAACCATGTCCCAGTTCTCTTTGCTGTTGAGCATGACGTCTATGATGTTATCAGGCGTCATGGGGCCAATCTCCGATTCGAGCCCTCGCCTCTCCAGCACCCACCGTTGACACTCGAAAAAAGTATGATGAGCGTCATCAGAGTCTGAGTCGCCATACACGCACGACGGATCCTCCATCTTACCCATCCTTCGCAGGTATGCACAGAAATAACCATGCCCTGTCAGGAATTGAGTAAGGTAATAATCTACCTCGCCGTGCGTTCTGTCCACCCATTCAGGGAGGTTCCCAATCAGCCTCGCCGTCCACCTAGCTCGACTCTCCTGCTCCCATCGTAGTTGCCAGCTCCGCATGGAGTGTGCCCTGGCCACTGCTCTTGCTTCTACAAACCCCAAGTCTTCCTTGGTTGTGTAGACCCTCCTTCTCTCCTCAGCCATCAGATCTATTGGCATTACTCCAGCGACGACCAACACTGCTGGTTCCGACACCGTTCTGTAGGAGCTTGCAATCCGAAGTGCTCCTCTTCGTTGTACCGCGGCCATCTGCTTGCGGTATTTTTCTTGCTTCAGTGCGTCGGCCCAGACCTCGCATCCGTAGAGGAGAATCGAGTTTGTCACCGACATCAGCAGTCGCCGTCTTCCTGCAGCTGGGCCTCCGACATTTGCCATTAGTCTGCTTAGCACAGCAACGACCTTAGCGGCTTTCTCCGAGGAACATCGAATTTGCTCCCAGTAGGAAAGCTTAGTATCCAGGTGCACCCCTAGATACTTCACCGCTGGCTTTGATATTATCGCCTTTTCCCCCACCACGAACTGTGTGATTGTGGGTATACGTCGACGAGTGAGCAGCACAATCTCTGTCTTCTCCGTCGCAAGGCTTAGATCGTGTTCGTCCATCCAGCTGCGGACCCTGCGCATGACCTGGTTCAGCATGCGCTGCGCCTCCTCTGCGTCTCTCGCGGTGATCACGGCAGCCACGTCATCAGCATATGCTACCAGAAAGGTATCATCTGGCATCTCCATCCGGAGGATTCCATCATAGAAGGCATTCCACAGGTCGGGGCCCAAGATAGAGCCTTGAGCTACGCCTCCTGTTATCTCTCTGCTGCGTGGCCCATCTGCTGTGTCGTACCGGAGCTCCCTGTCCCTCAAGTAACTTCGTATTATCCGGAGCAGGTAGTCCGGCGCTTGAAAGACGTCCTCCAGAGCAGCTAGCAAGTCTGTCCACCTGGCCGAATTAAAGGCGTTGCGTACGTCCAGTGTAGCGAGTAGCACCATCCTTCTGGAGAAGTGATTACCCCGCTGGGCCACCTGGACGGCATCCAAGATCTCCTGTATGGCTCCAATGGTGGATCTGGCCGTTCTGAACCCGTACTGCCTCGCTGACAGATCTCCTGCATCCCGAATTGCCGCTACTAGGCGAGGCCTGAGTAGACGTTCCAGTAGTTTCCCCGCCGTGTCCAGCATACAAAGAGGTCTGTATGCCGACGGGGAATTCGGGTCGCCCTTCCCTTTGCCGACTAAGACTAGTCTCTGGATCTTCCACCTCTTCGGGAAGACTCCGTCTTTGAGGCAACGGTTATACATATTGAGTAGCACCTGGGGGCACGATCTAGCGACCACCCTCAGCACTTCCGCAGGTATACCATCCGGCCCTGGTGCCTTCTTGTTGCGCAGGGAGCTAACAGCTAATGATAGCTCGTCCTCGCTGAAGATCGGGACGTCTTCCAATGGGCCTGGATACTCCTCACGATCCCTCAGTGGGTGACGAGGAAATAGACCGTCCACGATGAAGCGCATCCGATTCTCGTCTATCCTTGGGCTACGAGGCCGGGCTCCAAGCCTGCTCATTACAAGCCTGTACCCCAGACCCCAGGGATCAGAATCTAGATCATTCCTGAGGGTCTCCCACTTGAGCCGCTTGGTTCTGTTGATGGCCTCCTTCAGTCTTTTCCTGGCGAGCCGATATTCGTCTTGCGCCTCGGCTGCTGCAGTCGCGTTTCTTCGTCTGTTTCTAGTCGCCATGCGACGCGAGCGCAAGCAACGTCTCCTGAGGTCAGCAATCTCGTCTGTCCACCAGTACGCCACTGTCTTACCCCCGCGGAGTCTCGGTCTTCTGGGCATAGACACATCGCAGGCATTCCGTATGAGGCGCATTGTCGCACCGACGACTTCCTCTGTCGGACACAAGCTGTTCATCACCGCCTCCTTTCCGATCGCGATGACATCCTGCAACAACTCCACGTCCAGTTTGGACACGTTCCAGCCAGGTGTTCGGCTAGGGTCAGCTATGAGGAATGTATCATAACCCTATAGGTATGAATAATAATAAAATTAAGGAACTTAATCAATTTAATGAAAATAACCCTGTTGATGGATCAAAAGTTGAAAATAAATTTGTTATCATAATCAGTTATATAAATTATAAAATTATTAGTCAAATTTATCCTTGGAATTTTCATAAAAGAAAAATAAATAAAAGTTATAATTAAAATAACAATTAATAAAAAAAAGAAAAACAAAAAACATCAATTTATTGGAGATATTTGTGGGATAGAAAAATACCATTCTTAGTTTCTTGAATCTGACAGATTGATGTTTTTATAATAAACTAACTTTTCATCATTAAAAGTAGTCGTTAGTTACTATAAATTGGTTTAAGAGACCATCACTTACTTTCAGTCACTTAATGAATAGCTTATTAATCAATTAATAAAACAATTTATATCAACTCTTTCAATAACAATAGGTATAAATCTATGATTTGCTCCACAAATTTCAGAACATTGTCCAAATGATATACCAGGTCGATTAATAAATATTCTTGCTTGGTTTAATCGACCAGGCACGGCATCCACCTTAATTCTCATAGATGGTATAGCTCATGAATGAATAACATCAAATGATGAAATCAATAATCGAATTTGAGTACTAAAAGGTAAAATCGTTCGATTATCTACTTCTAATAAACGGAACTCTCTAATTAATATTTCATTTTGAGATTTTATATAAGAATCAAATTCAATATTTAAAAAATCTGAATATTCGTATGATCAATATCATTGATGACCAATAATTTTTAAAGTTATTAAAGGTTTATTAATTTCATCCAATAAGTATAATAATCGTAAGGATGGAAATGCAATAAAAATTAATGTTAAAGCTGGTAGAAGTGTTCAAAAAAATTCAATTAACTGTCCCTCTAATAAAAGTCGATTAACAATATTATTAAATATGATAACTGTTATTATATAAGTAACAATTGAAGTGATAATAATTAAAATAGTTAAAGTATGATCATGAAAAAATATTAACTGTTCTATTAATGGTGATATAGCATCCTGCATATTAATATAAGATCAATTAGAAATTTCTAACAAAAATTATTTATATATGAATCTTAAATTCATCGCACTTCATCTGCCATATTAGAATTGAACTAATAATGGAATCTCACTATATGAGTGCTCAGACGGAGGAAGTTTATGTAACCATTCAATAGAAGAATTTATATTAATTGAATATAAAATCAATCGATGTGAAATAAATCTTTCTCAAATAATAAACAATAAAAATAAAATTCCAATAAATGAAATTCTTCTCCCAATAGAAGATATAATGTTTCATGATATAAATGCATCAGGATAATCTGAATATCGACGTGGCATGCCTCTCAATCCTAAAAAATGTTGGGGAAAAAAGGTTAAATTTACCCCGATAAACATAATCAAAAAATGAATTTTTAATCAATTAGAATTTAAAGATAATCCAGTAAATAAAGGATATCAATGAATAAATCTTCCTAAAATTGCAAATACTGCACCTATTGATAACACATAATGAAAATGGGCTACAACATAATATGTATCATGTAATACAATATCAATTGATGAATTAGCTAAAATCACCCCAGTCAATCCACCAATAGTAAAAAGAAAAACAAAACCTACTGCTCATAAAATTGAAGGTCTTATCTTGATTTTAACTCCTCTCAGAGTTGCTAATCATCTAAAAACTTTAATTCCAGTTGGAACAGCAATAATTATTGTAGCAGAAGTAAAATAAGCCCGTGTATCAACATCCATACCAACTGTAAATATATGATGTGCTCAAACAACAAATCCTAAAATACCAATTGATATTATAGCATAAATTATTCCTAGTGATCCAAAAGATTCAATTTTTCCTCTTTCTTGAGTGATAATGTGAGAAATTAGTCCAAATCCAGGCAAAATTAAAATATATACTTCAGGATGTCCAAAAAATCAAAATAAATGTTGGTATAAAATTGGATCTCCTCCACCTGAAGGATCAAAAAAAGAAGTATTCAAATTTCGATCAGTTAATAACATTGTAATTGCACCAGCTAAAACTGGTAATGAAAGCAATAATAAGAAAGCAGTAATTAATACTGCCCATACAAATAAAGGTAGCCGATCCATGTATATTCCCACTGATCGTATATTAAAAATTGTTCTAATAAAATTAACTGCGCCTAGGATTGAGCTAGCTCCAGCCAAATGTAAAGAAAAAATAGTTAAATCAACACAAGATCCTGAGTGTGCAACGCCTCTTGACAACGGAGGATAAACTGTCCAACCAGTACCTGCACCTCTATCAACTATTCTACCAATTAATAATAATGTTAATGAGGGTGGTAATAATCAAAAACTTATATTATTTATTCGAGGGAAAGCCATATCAGGAGCACCAATTATCAAAGGAACCAATCAATTCCCAAATCCTCCAATCATAACTGGCATCACTATAAAAAAAATTATACCGAAAGCATGAGCAGTAACAATCACATTATAAATTTGATCATCTCCAATAAAAGATCCAGGAATGCCTAATTCAACACGAATAAGAACTCTTAAAGTTGTACCTACTATTCCCGATCAAATCCCAAAAATGAAATATAATGTTCCAATGTCTTTATGATTAGTTGAGAAAAATCACTTATTCATAACTAATCATTGATTTATTCCCAATTGAGATGACTGAATTAGGTAACAAACTGTAAATTTATTTATGGATATACTTTCCTCTCAATAATCTAATCTAATCTTTCTTCCTTATTCTCTTATTTTTTTTCTTCAATCTAGTCTTATATTTAATAATAATATTAAATTGCAAATTTAAAGGTGATTAAAATAAATCTAAGGCTTACAAGAAATTATATTTTTAACTTTGAAGGATAATAGTTTTATTAACTTAAAACCTTACTAATTCATAATATTAAATAAGGTTACAACTATAAATCCAATCAATAAAGAATTTACTATAAATAATGTATTATTTAATCTAAAAGTTGACAACTTTAAAGATATATTGTTTATCATTAACCCTGTCATTACAACTCGCAAATAATAAAATAACACTAATAAAGCAGTTATTACTAAAATTAAACATAAAAAATACATTTTATTAACCAAAAGACAATAAATCATCATAAATTTTGGGAAAAACCCTAAAAATGGTGGTAATCCACCTATTGACATAAAAATAATTATTAACATTAATGATTTAAACCTATTGTTAAACAAAATAAAAATTTGATTTAAATAATTCATATTATTTATTCAAAACAGATAACAAGTCAAAAATAAAGAGAGGGAATAAATTAAAAAATATACCAGCCATATATAATTTATTAATATAACCCCTCTAAAAATTCAACTTAAATTGTAAATTGATGAATATGCTAAAATTTTCGAATTGATGAATAACACAGCCCCCCTAATGAGCCTCAAATACATGATAAAACAATAAATAAAATCAATCTTATATCTAAATAACTCAATAAAATAATGGGGATAATCCTCTGAAAGGTTATAATTAAAAAAGACACTAGTCAAGACAACCCATCAATTACTGAAACATATCAATAATGGAATGGAGGAGATCCAATTTTAATTATTAAACTAATTATAATAAAATATTTTACCTGAAATAATATTCCTAAAATAACAACAAACAGGAATAATAGTCTTGAACCCATTCTCTGAATAATAAAATATTTAATTATTGACTCAGATGAGTAAACTCTCATTTTATTCATTATAAAAGGCAAAAATGATACCATATTTATCTCGACTCCTATTCAACAACCCAGCCAATTGTTTGAACAAATCGCCAATATAATACCAAAAAACAAGAATGCCACAAATACTATATAAGAGGAATTTTTTTTAATTAAAAAGAGGATAATTTTCCATAAATGAGGTATGAACCCATTAGCTTAATTTTAGCTTATCTTTTATATGTTGTAGTTTATGAAGAACATTAATTTTTGATATTAAAAGACAGTTTAATTCTGTTAACATAATAAGAGTATAATATTACATAATTTATTCTATCAAAATAACCCTTTTCGCTCAGGCATCTTATTTTTTTTTAATTTTTCTTTTTTTTTTTTTTATGTATGACTTATAATATCTGGTGTACCTTTTATTATACAATAGACTTACAGCCAATACTTAAATTCGCAACTTTATATACTCTTTCCTTCATTTTTTCCTATTTCTATTTATTGATTAAAATAAATTTACGGAACTGAATAACTAGTAACAGTTAAATAGTTAGCTAAAATACAATAATTACATCAATTTTTGTACACCCACATTTTGCAAATCCGGTCCATAAAATATATGCTTACAGTATGTTTATAGTTAAATTAAAAATATTAATGTTAATATTACTGTATTACCACATTTATATATTCATATATAATAAATATATATACATATGTATATATATATATATATAATAGTATGTTTTTCTTTTTTATTATTGAAGTATAAAAAAAAAAGAAAAACATACTATTATTATTATAAATATTTATATATAAATATATATTAATATATTATTTAATATATATAAAATAAAAAAAAATAAAAAACAAAAACTGGTCCAAATTCCCTCATTTGTCTTTAACGTTATCACCTTACTATCTAAATTTATTATCGCTGTATATGGCCTCAGTATATCACAGCCTATTAGGATATTCATGGATAAATTATTCGCTACTAATAATCCTATTGGTAACGTTACACCATTACTAGTCATCTATAATAACACCTGATTCTTTATAGATTTATTCTGCCTTCCCGTTGCTCCGACTAGTATAATGTTATTTATAGGCAGAGTGGGTATGGGTAAATTACTGTTCTGTTTAATTCTCTCCAACTCCACACTGTCTATCAACGATACGTTTGATCCCGTATCAATGAGTAATGTTGAATCTATACCATTGATATCTGCCTTGATTTGTATTATACCATTATCCTCTTTATTATGATTTTCAACTATATTATCCCTCTCTTCTAATAATTCCTCCCTAATAACTCTGAGATAATTATTTGTTCTCAATTTCATTGTCCTGTCTTTGTCCTGTCTATTTTTGTGTTCAGTTACCCATAATATTGGATCAGTGAAGGGCTGTCTTCCTTTTTCACTGCCGCGTCTAGTTTAAATGGGCACCTGTCTCATTTGCCCGGTCTCCCGGAACATTAGGTTGCTGGCTTGTTTGTGGTCCCTGTCTAACCTCGGGGTTACCACTAATAGGTCGGTTATTCGTTGTATTACTCTGCTTACCTTGCGTCTGCTGTGGGTAATACACGTAAGTCGGTAAATTGGGTTGATATGGTCGTTGATTATTGGCCATCGTATAGTTTACCTGTGGTCTATACTCCTGATTCCTCCTATCACCTCCTCCTTGATTCCCTCCGTTGCGATAATTATTTCCCTGACTATAATTATTCCCTCTATAGTTATTGCCGCGATAACTATTTCCTTGATTATAATTCTTATTGTAATTATTTTTGGGGTAATTATTTCGGTTTGGTCCCCGGATGGTTACGGTTGTTTGGACCTTGATTGTTATTATTTCGGCTATTTGGTGGGGTGCTATTGTTCTGGTTATTCGGGTTAAAATTATTATTACCATTTCCACCTCCATTCCGGTTTGGTCCGTTGTTACTATTATAATAGTCTACCTTACGACTGGGGGGTTGGTAGTCTTGAAATTTTGCCGCAGACTCACAGTTTTCTAATAGTTTAGCTAGGTCAGTAATTTTACTAAGTTGCTGGTACAATTGGGCATCCTTAATACCGTAGCTATAATGTCCAGCTAACTGTCTCACCAAACATTCTTCCGGGATTGGCGGTATTAACTTTCGTGCCAAACATATCTTTCCCAGGAAATAAGATGTTGGGGATTGTCCATTGGACGCGTCGTATTTCCCGTAGAATATGTCCATTCTTACTTTGTTTTGCGCTGTTTCTGACCAATACTTTTCTTTGAATTGGCGTTTGAATTCGACTAAGTTTGTTATTTCGGGTCGTACCGCTATCCACCAATTATCCCTCGTATTTCGGAACGTTTCGTCTAACATTTCCCTTATTCTATCCCATCTTGTTTCTCTATTTCTTTCAATGAACTCTTCCATCCTCTCTAAGAATTCCATAGGGTTCCGGCGATAATTTTGGAAGTTAATTACCTCCCTGTTCTCTCTACGACACGTATGGGTATTCAATATCGGTGTGTCCCTCAGCGCTTCTAAATTTTCCTGCAGGTTTTTCTCCCTCTGATCTATTTCCTGTATGTTATTTCTATTAGTTTTATTTGCTCGTCCAACCTGTTAGCTATGTCGTACGTTCTTTGTATTATCTCGCTAACGTCTTTCCGGACTTCTCTTACCTCCTGCATGATTTCGTCTCGGTTTTGTCTTACTTTGTTATCAAGAGTTCGAACGTCTTGTTTTGTCTCTACGGTTCTTTCCTCTATTGTTTCAAAACGGGTATTATTGCCTTCCTGCAACCTTTCTAACTGTTTCTCCATTGTCTCGACCTTCCTGTCACTGTCGATTTTACTATCATCGATCTTTTTGTTTATTTTTTCGTAATTTGTGCTAATTTCCTTTTTCAGGGACTCTATACATTTTTTTCCTCCTGAAATAGCTCCAGCTTTTTCCCATTGTCATTGATCTTATCGGTTATATACTCCCTTAAAGATTCTATTTTTCTGTCTAATTCCGCCCCATCTTCCTGTCTGTTTTTATTATTCTCGTCCTTCAGGGATTCTATACTTCCTTTTATTTCCGCCCTATCTTCCTGTCTGTTCTTATTATTCTCCTCCTTATCTTCCTGTCAATTTTTATTATTCTCCTCCTTATCTTCCCGTCTATTTTTATTATTATCCTCATTCAAGGATTCTGTATTTTTTTTCATATTTTCTTCCATTCTTTGGAGCATCACCATTATTACATTCATGTCGATGCTCCCTGTTATTTTTTCTGGTTCGGGTTTCTCTGTTTGGTCTCCCATTTTTATGGGTCCTTCTCTTGCTTGTTCCTCTAGTTCATCTCCCGTTTGTATTGGTATTTCAATTTCTAGTGTGGGCGGTTCTATTTCTATTTCCTCGACTTGAACTGCCTCTCCATCTTCCACACTTAATTCGGGTTCTACATTTTTCTTCACCTTCTTTCCCTTTGGTAGCGGCATCTTGATTTGTTGATAGTTGCCGGGCTTGTTCCTTTCCTTTCAAGCCTCACTAGTTGGGCTGCCAATTTATAAAATACAAACTTTGTGTACGTGTTATGTTGTTCGTTTTGTGATATGTCGGGTGTCACACTCCGCGCACTTTCAATACTTACTGATGGCTGGTTCCTCTGCGACGATGTTGTCCTGCAAGCACAACTTAATCTACTATATGTATGTGGGCGCCACTTGGATATTTTGTTCCAAGAAATTATTATTATTATTATTATTATTATTATTGAAATTAAATTTTGATTTCTTAAATTAATTATATTAAAAAAAATGTGGACAAGACAGTTAGAACTGAAAATAACGTATGTTTAATGAACTTTAAAAATCGTCTGAAGGACTAACACTCGAATTAACAAAATTGCAGAGTTACAAAAAATATTTTTCTTATTGACAAGTTTTTCAATTAAGTATCGGCTAATAAATATTTATTTACTCAGTCGAATAGCATGAGTTTAGTGTATGAAAAATCTTTATACTCAGGACGTGACTCCTTTGAACTACCAAGCAAATCAATAGGATGCTTTACAAAAATTGTGTGATTTGAAGGTGTTTGAAATGTGTAGTACAACTGTGTGACAAATGATACCAGGCAAAAATGACTTTAATTTTTGAACAACTCACGTTCCGGTGGGTAATTATTTCCTGCACTGGACACTTCTCTTGGGGACGTTTTCAATCTTGCCTCTTCGTGTTAACGTTCCTCGTGCACTGGTAATTATTTATACGGTTTTCAAAACTCCGCACGATTGAAATAAGTTTCGCACTGAATCTATGCTTTCAATTCCGGCGGCGGCGATCAGCTGTCTGCGTGGTTTCTCGATTCGGCCGTCACAGCGCTAGTTCCAGATTCAACGTTGAAAGGCTTGTGTCAGTAAACTGTTTGGGAATTTTGTCAAAGTCAGTTTGTCTTAGCAAATACCAGCAGAATTGATTCTCTATTAAAATTTGGTCCTGTTCAGGGCCGCTGATATTCTGGCTGCGTGCGTTCTATTAAATATGGCGTGTTGCTGCTCTATTTCAACAACACGTTGGCGTATATTCCTTGTAGAGGTTAAATCAGTATTCTGTCATGTACGGGAAAAGCCTTTCTGTGTTCTCGTGTCGACTTCTCGTTCTTCGATTTCGCCTCGGATGTGATGATCAGTTTCGTGGGTGATGTGTCTCTTCTGGATTCAAAGCATAAAGTGTTTTTGGTCAAATTTCGTCTTCCTTTTATACTCTGTAAGGGACATTGTTTTAATTATTTGACATGAATTTCCGGTGTTTATGAGTAAAATTTTCTTCTAGAACGTTCGAGAATAATCAAGTGGAACATCATGGAACAAATTTGACTTCCGTAGAAGCTTTAGAACAAAAACTTCTTATTCTTCACACTAAAGGATATTACTGAAATTATTCTGGTATTTGTCAAACAATTTTACATAACTACTTACAATCTGCATGCCATTACTATTTTTGGTTTCTCTGCTTTCAACTTAATATAATGATACTAATTACGATTGGTTTTGAACAAATTAACTCTAATAAAATAACATAAAATACAACTCTTACCTTGGAACGTTTTCACAAAATTCCAATTTTCTACTTATAAAAATGTTGTGAATTTGCTTGGTTCTTGCTACAACATTAGTGCATAGCATAATTATCTTTTATAATAAAATAAACAAATATTAACACATATAACATATAAATAAGTTCAGTTTCGTATAGGCATTACATATGGCCTAGGTTTTTTGTCACTGGTTCTTTACAATAATTTGTCTTTTCCGGTATCATATATGGGATTTTTTGGGTATTCACTGAGAGTTTGTTATATTGTTTATCCTTGGTAATACCTGGTTTATCCTGATACATATTATTTTTACTGTAAGAATACTTAGCATCATATTGGTTTGCATAAGTGATTCATTTTCTTGGTGTGACAAATTTCACTCTCATATTTCAAATCCTTTAAGAATTAAGCTTGTTTTCAACTGAGTAAGTTTGTTTCTATAGTACACTATAAGACTGTACCTTTTTCCTTTATTTTTGCTAATATTCTGTAAATATTCTGTCAAATATAACTGTTTTTGTGATTGATATTTGGCCTCAGCCTGGTATGGTGTAGGTAAATAGTTTCCTAACTCGACTGTTAAAGTGTTTTAGTTGGTCAAATATATAAGTATTGTCACATTATATGGTATTTCAACTTTATAATACAATTTGGTTTTGCATTTTGTCAACGGTAAATTCATAAATATTACAATATTCTAGGTTCATCACATGTTTTCAGTTAATACAGTTTTTGGCTATTTTAATTGATTTCTAATCAATTTACAGCTTTCTCTATTTATGATAATTTGTTCGTCTTTGTCTAATTGCCATTTACATATAGTTTTTATATTAATTCTATAATAATTAATTTTCACATAAAATCTGAGTGATTGGACTCAGCTCCTAAACATAGATTTTTTGTCATAACATTTATATATATATATTTTTTTTAACTTACATCCTTTTTAATAATGTATTCAAATCATTTAATACATTTATTTTATTTATATTACAAAGTATAATAATGGATCTTGTCCATTAATTCACAATAAATAGTTTTTCATACCCTATTCAGATGTACATTTCTTAATATGTAATGGCCTCATTTTGGTCATTTCTGAGATTATCTGGTTCTCTTATAGTATATTATTAGTTTTACACTGTTCTTCACTTAAATAATATATATGGGGTTTGAGTCTTAGTCATAGCCTTTGTCGTTTTTTCATGTTGATGATATTAACTATCGGACAATATTACAAAATTTTTCGGATTACTTGGGTTCGATACTGTTCACCTCACTTTCCTCTTATGATAAATCACTATGCAAATAATTTCCTTTATGGAACGTTCTGTGACGTTACAAATGCCTCTCCGTTAAAATTGATAATTTGGGAAAAACATTTCTTCAGTTTTGATGAAATTATCATTTCTTATATTAACCTTCTATTAGCTTCATTAATATTTCAGCCTTTTATCTTATAATTAGATTCCTGTACCTACTCCTTTAATATATTAATCCATCTCATTATTCATGTCTCATTCTTTATCGTATCTCCTTTCCCTTTCCTTTTACCTTGATGTTAATTATTTAATCTTTAATTTAACTCCCTAACAATCCCCTAACTTTTATAGCGGGTTCGAAGTCAGAGTGGCTCGCTGTGGCATACATTCTCCGCCCTTCCCTAACTATAATTACTGAAATCAGAGGCAAAACATCTCTGTCCAGAAAATATATAAGACGTACTTATAATTGCACTTTCGCAACAAATAATAATATTAAAAAAATATAATATTCAAAGATCATAGGCTCCTACACATAAATTCCCTTTCTTAAACTCTTCTGATTATTTCTCAATTATATTAATATATCGTTCTCCGCAGTTAAAATTATCTTTTAAAATCATTCAGTGTTTATAGCTATATTTATAGATTCATCATTACCTCCTTATGTAAAACTCTGTTTCCTTTTTTCATTCCCTTTTTTTTGTCAATTTACCATTTCCTTTTAGTATCAATTATATGACAGTATTTCTCCTCCTTAGTAATATCAATTGTTATTTGATTGTTCAATAATTTATTTAATTAATTATGTCCTTTCCTTCTTTCCTTTTTCTCCTTCTCTAAGTACGGCTAAGTTGGTAAATATACGTTGACTTGGCTATTGGAAAGAAATTTATATCTTATATATATCTTTTTGCCTTTGGTGAAGGTGTCCTTCTCGTATTTTTATTTATATTAATAATCTCTCCTTCTATAAGTACGGGTAAGTTGGTAAATATACGTTGACTTGGCTATTGGAAATAAGTTTATATCTTACATATATCTTTTTGCCTTTGGTGGAATATGTTCTTCTCGTATTTTTATTTATATTAATAATCTCTCCTTCTATAAGTACGGGTAAGTTGGTAAATATACGTTGACTTGGCTATTGGAAATAAATTTATATTATATATATATATATATATATATTTGCCTTTGGTGGAAGGTGTCCTTCTCGTAAATTTTTTATTTTTAATAATAATCTCTATTCTCCTTTTATAAGTACGGGTAAGTTGGTAAATATACGTTGACTTGGCTATTGGAAATAAATTTATATTTTATATATATATTTTTGCCTTTGGTGGAAGGTGTCCTCGTAATTTTTATTTTTATTAATGGTACCTTCTCAATGACGCTTGATTATATGTACCCTTTACTTTGTTACTAACAGTGTCTGTTACCTCGTATGTATTGTTTTCATTGTCTTTCGTAGTTGTAAAAGGTCCTGTATATAAAAGTAACATTTTTTTCGTTATGCCTTGTATAGTACTGGGCAATTCTCTATTTCGGACTAACACCTTTTCTCCTACCTTATACTTAATTGCCTTTGGTTGGGATTGAATATATTTCTTTCGTTGTTGTTCTGTTTTTTCTAATACTTTGTTATAAATTTGGTTCCTTCAAATTGGTATTCAAGTTCGCTGGGAAAACTAATAATCTCCTTTATTTCCCGTGGTGGTGGTCTTTCGAACATAACTGTGTACGGTGACTCCTCTATGGTATTATGATATGATAAATTGAGAAAATCCTCTGTTGACGCTACGTATTCGTGCCATCTCTTCTGTTCCTCGTGGCAGTAGCGTCTCAACAACCGTCCTACTTCCCTCAACACTCTCTCGGCTGGGTTACTATTTGGGTGATACACGGATGTCTTATACGTCTTTATCCCGTGTTCTTTAAGATTTTCTTTCCATAATTTTCCCTTAAACTGGGTACCGTGGTCTGTAATTATAGAATACGGTCTGCCTACCTCCGTTATATACCGTTCTATTATGATTTCTATAATTTTCTTTGTCGTAGCCCTAGTTATCGGATAAAGCTTAGTATATTTGCTGAAATGGTCAAAGATAATTACGATGAATTTATATCTGTGTCTTCCACCGCTGCGTGAAAATGGTCCACAGATATCGAGAAATACCTTTTCTAATTTTCCGGTGGATGTTATGGGTATCATGACCCCTTCCTTTCTCTCGTTATTACATTTTACCTTCTGACAAATATCGCATGACTGTATTGCCTGTTGTACTTTTTTATTCATCCCTTTGATGTATACCTGTTCTTCCAACGCTCTCCTTACCTTGAGGGCACCCATGTGTCCGTATCTATCGTGATAATCAATGATTAGTGGCCTCTCTATCCCTGGTGGAATTACTAACTTCCAATTCTCTTGGTGTGGTGTATTCCTTATAAACAAAGTATCGTCGTGTATACAGTAATATTTTTTATAACCTCGTCGCCTTCCAGTACCCTTTTCCTAATATTTCCTAATTTTGGGTCGGCCTCTTGTTGTGCCTTCACATCTTTTAAAATATTTTTTAAATCCTCCCTGCTTTTAATAATATGATATACCTTCGCGATTTGTTCCTTTTCGCCGTCAAATGTTTGGTTTTGTAAATTGATGCGGGATAGGACGTCGGCTGCTATGTTTTGCTTGCCTGGTATATATTCCCATGTGATATTATATTCCTGTAGGGCCAAAACCCATCTCGTCAGCCTTCCATGATTTAGCTTACAATGTTTTAAAAATGATATTGATTTGTGATCACTCCTAACCGTGATGGGGTATCCTAATATATATGTTCGAAATTTACCGCATGCGAAAACTACACTCAATAACTCTTTTTCAGTGGTATTGTAGTTTCGTTCGCAACTGTTCAGCACGCGGCTGGCGAAGCTAATCACTAAATGGTTTCCATCCTGATCTTCCTGATATAAGGCTGCACCTAAACTTACATTACTGGCATCGCAATTCAGATAAAATGGTTTCGTAAAGTCGGGGTGATGTAACTAAAACTGCTTCTAAAAATTTCTCCTTTATGAGATTTAGCACTCCATCTTGCTCTGGTCCCCAAGTCCATTTGTCTTTAGCTGATAACTGCTTTTGAAACCTGGCAGTTAGTTCTAAATAATTGGACCGAAACTTCCTGTAATAGTTACAGATTCCTAAAAATGATTGAAGCTGTTTCCTGTTTTTTGGGGTGGGGAACTTCTGTATTGCCTCTACTTTCTCTTTGGATGGAGTAATCCCTTGCTCGGATAGATTAAAACCTAAAAATTTCACCTCGTTTGCAATAAATTGGGACTTGTCTAGTTTGAGGGTAATATTATTCTCTGGTAGCTTCTCTAACACCTGTTCAACCCTATTGCAATGGTCATCCCAATTCGCTGAAGTTACCAGTAAGTCGTCGACGTATACTGTTGTAAATTTCAGCACTTCCTGCCCCAATATTCTGTCCATTATCTTTACAAATACCGCCACTGAATTTATCAAACCAAAAGGTAATCGTTTAAACTGATAGTTTCTGCCTTCAAATATGAATGCCATATATTTCCTACTATCTGGGTGGAGTTCTACCTGCCAGTAGCCCCATACTGTATCCCATGAACTTAATACCTTGTCCCGCGAAAATGTTGTAGTATTTCTTCTATCTCCCCAGGGGATGTGCGGTCGTTAACAATCATCTTGTTAATCTCCCTCGCATCGAGACATATGCGCACCTGTCCATTCTTTTTCGGCACAGCTATGATTGGGCTAGTAAAGGTCGAATGACTATATTCAATTATATCGTCCTCTATCATCCTGTTCAATTCCTCCCTAACTTCGTTCTTTAGTGAGTAAGCAATCGGGTATGATTTCTTGTTAAATTCCACAGGGGTTTTAAATTTAATGGTGCATTGATAATTTCTGACTTTGCCTGGAGCGTTTGAGAATATATGTCGATAATTATTATATACAGTAATCAATCGTTCCGCCTGTGCTTCGCTAATCTGACCCCTTGCTTCCGTCCTTTGGAATTCCCTTATTTCTTCCAATTTTTCTAACCATAATTCTGGGTTATCCTCCTGATATAAGGGCATGTTTAGTGGTCGAAAGCACAATAATAATGATAGACAACAGCTTGATAATGTTCGTTGCTTGTACTATTTCCTTGTGTAATAATCTAATTAGATTATTGGTCCAAATTCCCTCATTTGTCTTTAACGTTATCACCTTATATCTAAATTTATTATCGCTTTATATGGCCTCAGTATATCACAGCCTATTAGGATATTCATGGATAAATTATTCGCTACTAATAATCCTATTGGTAACGTTACACCATTACTAGTCATCTCTAATGACACCTGTTTCTTTATAGATTTATTCTGCCTTCCCGTTGCTCCGACTAGTATAATGTTATTTATAGGAAGAGTGGGTATGGGTAAATTACTGTTCTGTTTAATTCTCTCCAACTCCACACTGTCTATCAACGATACGTTTGATCCCGTATCAATAGTAATGTTGCATCTATACCATTGATATCTGCCTTGATTTGTACTATACCATTATTCTCTTTATTATGATTTTCAACTATATTATTCCTCTCTTCTAATAATTCCTCCCTAATATCTCTGAGATAATTATTTGTTCTTAATTTTATTGTCCTGTCTTTGTCCTGTCTATTTTTGTGTTCAGTTACCCATAATATTGGATCAGTGAAGGGCTGTCTTCCTTTTTCACTGCCGCGTCTAGTTTAAATGGGCACCTGTCTCATTTGCCCGGTCTCCCGGAACATTAGGTTGCTGGCTTGTTTGTGGTCCCTGTCTAACCTCGGGGTTACCACTAATAGGTCGGTTATTCGTTGTATTACTCTGCTTACCTTGCGTCTGCTGTGGGTAATACACGTAAGTCGGTAAATTGGGTTGATATGGTCGTTGATTATTGGCCATCGTATAGTTTACCTGTGGTCTATACTCCTGATTCCTCCTATCACCTCCTCCTTGATTCCCTCCGTTGCGATAATTATTTCCCTGACTATAATTATTCCCTCTATAGTTATTGCCGCGATAACTATTTCCTTGATTATAATTCCTATTGTAATTATTTCCGGGTAATTATTTCGGTTTGGTCCCCGGATGGTTACGGTTGTTTGGACCTTGATTGTTATTATTTCGGCTATTTGGTGGGGTGCTATTGTTCTGGTTATTCGGGTTAAAATTATTATTACCATTTCCACCTCCATTCCGGTTTGGTCCGTTGTTACTATTATAATAGTCTACCTTACGACTGGGGGGTTGGTAGTCTTGAAATTTTGCCGCAGACTCACAGTTTTCTAATAGTTTAGCTAGGTCAGTAATTTTACTAAGTTGCTGGTACAATTGGGCATCCTTAATACCGTAGCTATAATGTCCAGCTAACTGTCTCACCAAACATTCTTCCGGGATTGGCGGTATTAACTTTCGTGCCAAACATATCTTTCCCAGGAAATAAGATGTTGGGGATTGTCCATTGGACGCGTCGTATTTCCCGTAGAATATGTCCATTCTTACTTTGTTTTGCGCTGTTTCTGACCAATACTTTTCTTTGAATTGGCGTTTGAATTCGACTAAGTTTGTTATTTCGGGTCGTACCGCTATCCACCAATTATCCCTCGTATTTCGGAACGTTTCGTCTAACATTTCCCTTATTCTATCCCATCTTGTTTCTCTATTTCTTTCAATGAACTCTTCCATCCTCTCTAAGAATTCCATAGGGTTCCGGCGATAATTTTGGAAGTTAATTACCTCCCTGTTCTCTCTACGACACGTATGGGTATTCAATATCGGTGTGTCCCTCAGCGCTTCTAAATTTTCCTGCAGGTTTTTCTCCCTCTGATCTATTTCCTGTATATTATTTCTATTAGTTTTATTTGCTCGTCCAACCTGTTAGCTATGTCGTACGTTCTTTGTATTATCTCGCTAACGTCTTTCCGGACTTCTCTTACCTCCTGCATGATTTCGTCTCGGTTTTGTCTTACTTTGTTATCAAGAGTTCGAACGTCTTGTTTTGTCTCTACGGTTCTTTCCTCTATTGTTTCAAAACGGGTATTATTGCCTTCCTGCAACCTTTCTAACTGCTTCTCCATTGTCTCGACCTTCCTGTCACTGTCGATTTTACTATCATCGATCTTTTTGTTTATTTTTTCGTAATTTGTGCTAATTTCCTTTTTCAGGGACTCTATACATTTTTTTCCTCCTGAAATAGCTCCAGCTTTTTCCCATTGTCATTGATCTTATCGGTTATATACTCCCTTAAAGATTCTATTTTTCTGTCTAATTCCGCCCCATCTTCCTGTCTGTTTTTATTATTCTCCTCCTTCAGGGATTCTATACTTCCTTTTATTTCCGCCCTATCTTCCTGTCTGTTCTTATTATTCTCCTCCTTATCTTCCTGTCAATTTTTATTATTCTCCTCCTTATCTTCCCGTCTATTTTTATTATTATCCTCATTCAAGGATTCTGTATTTTTTTTCATATTTTCTTCCATTCTTTGGAGCATCACCATTATTACATTCATGTCGATGCTCCCTGTTATTTTTTCTGGTTCGGGTTTCTCTGTTTGGTCTCCCATTTTTATGGGTCCTTCTCTTGCTTGTTCCTCTAGTTCATCTCCCGTTTGTATTGGTATTTCAATTTCTAGTGTGGGCGGTTCTATTTCTATTTCCTCGACTTGAACTGCCTCTCCATCTTCCACACTTAATTCGGGTTCTACATTTTTCTTCACCTTCTTTCCCTTTGGTAGCGGCATCTTGATTTGTTGATAGTTGCCGGGCTTGTTCCTTTCCTTTCAAGCCTCACTAGTTGGGCTGCCAATTTATAAAATACAAACTTTGTGTACGTGTTATGTTGTTCGTTTTATGATATGTCGGGTGTCACACTCCGCGCACTTTCAATACTTACTGATGGCTGGTTCCTCTGCGACGATGTTGTCCTGCAAGCACAACTTAATCTACTATATGTATGTGGGCGCCACTTGGATATTTTGTTCCAAGAAATTATTATTATTATTATTATTATTATTGAAATTAAATTTTGATTTCTTAAATTAATTATATTAAAAAAAATGTGGACAAGACAGTTAGAACTGAAAATAACGTATGTTTAATGAACTTTAAAAATCGTCTGAAGGACTAACACTCGAATTAACAAAATTGCAGAGTTACAAAAAATATTTTTCTTATTGACAAGTTTTTCAATTAAGTATCGGCTAATAAATATTTATTTACTCAGTTGAATAGCATGAGTTTAGTGTATGAAAAATCTTTATACTCAGGACGTGACTCCTTTGAACTACCAAGCAAATCAATAGGATGCTTTACAAAAATTGTGTGATTTGAAGGTGTTTGAAATGTGTAGTACAACTGTGTGACAAATGATACCAGGTAAAAATGACTTTAACTTTTGAACAACTCACGTTCCGGTGGGTAATTATTTCCTGCACTGGACACTTCTCTTGGGGACGTTTTCAATCTTGCCTCTTCGTGTTAATGTTCCTCGTGCACTGGTAATTATTTATACGGTTTTCAAAACTCCGCACGATTGAAATAAGTTTCGCACTGAATCTATGCTTTCAATTCCGGCGGCGGCGATCAGCTGTCTGCGTGGTTTCTCGATTCGGCCGTCACAGCGCTAGTTCCAGATTCAACGTTGAAAGGCTTGTGTCAGTAAATTTTTTGGGAATTTTGTCAAAGTCAGTTTGTCTTAGCAAATACCAGCAGAATTGATTCTCTATTAAAATTTGGTCCTGTTCAGGGCCGCTGATATTCTGGCTGCGTGCGTTCTATTAAATATGGCGTGTTGCTGCTCTATTTCAACAACACGTTGACGTATACTCCTTGTAGAGGTTAAATCAGTATTTTGTCATGTACGGGAAAAGGCTTTCTGTGTTCTCGTGTCGACTTCTCGTTCTTCGATTTCGCCTCGGGTGTGATGATCAGTTTCGTGGGTGATGTGTCTCTTCTGGATTCAAACCATAAAGTGTTTTTGGTCAAATTTCGTCTTCCTTTTATACTCTGTAAGGGGCATTGTTTTAATTTTTTGACATGAACTTCCGGTATTTATGAGTAAAATTTTCTTCTAGAACGTTCGAGAATAATCAAGTGGAACATCATGGAACAAATTTGACTTCCGTAGAAGCTTTAGAACAAAAACTTCTTATTCTTCACACTAAAGGATATTACTGAAATTATTCTGGTATTTGTTAAACAATTTTACATAACTACTTACAATCTGCATGCCATTACTATTTTTGGTTTCTCTGCTTTCAACCTAATATAATGATACTAATTACGATTGGTTTTGAACAAATTAACTCTAATAAAATAACATAAAATACAACTCTTACCTTGGAACGTTTTCACAAAATTCCAATTTTCTACTTATAAAAATGTTGTGAATTTGCTTGGTTCTTGCTACAACATTAATGCATAACATAATTATATTTTTATAATAAAATAAACAAATATTAACACATATAACATATAAATAAGTTCAGTTTCGTATAGGCATTACATATGGCCTAGGTTTTTTGTCACTGGTTCTTTACAATAATTTGTCTTTTCCGGTATCATATATGGGATTTTTTGGGTATTCACTGAGAGTTTGTTATATTGTTTATCCTTGGTAATACCTGGTTTATCCTGATACATATTATTTTTACTGTAAGAATACTTAGCATCATATTGGTTTGCATAAGTGATTCATTTTCTTGGTGTGACAAATTTCACTCTCATATTTCAAATCCTTTAAGAATTAAGCTTGTTTTCAAATGAGTAAGTTTGTTTCTATAGTACACTATAAGGCTGTAACTTTTTCCTTTATTTTTGCTAATATTCTGTAAATATTCTGTCAAATATGACTGTTTTTTGTGATTGATATTTGGCCTCAGCCTGGTATGGTATAGGTAAATAGTTTCCTAACTCGACTGTTAAAGTGTTTTAGTTGGTCAAATATATAAGTATAGTCACATTATATGGTATTTCAACTTTATAATACATTTTGGTTGCATTTTGTCAACTGTAAATTCATAAATATTACAATATTCTAGGTCCATCACATGTTTTCAGTTAATACAGTTTTTGGCTATTTTAATTGATTTCTAATCAATTTACAGCTTTCTCTATTTAAGATAATTTGTTCGTCTTTGTCTAGTTGACATTTGCATATAGTTTTTATATTAATTCTATAATAATTAATTTTCACATAAAATCTGAGTGATTGGACTCAGCTCCTAAACATAGATTTTTTGTCATAACATTTATATATATATATATATATTTTTTTAACTTACAACCTTTTTAATAATGTATTCAAATCATTTAATACATTTATTTTATTTATATTACAAAGTATATTAATGGATCTTGTCCATTAATTGACAATAAATAGTTTTTTATACCCTATTGAGAGTTACATTTCTTAATATGTAATGGCCTCATTTTGGTCATTTCTGAGATTATCTGGTTCTCTTATAGTATATTATTAGTTTTACACTGTTCTTCACTTAAATAATATATATGGGGGTTGAGTCTTAGTCATAGTCTTTGTCGTTTTCTCATGTTGATGATATTAACTATCGGACAATATTACAAAATTTTTCGGATCACTTGGACTCAATACTGTTCACCTCACTTTCCTCTTATGATAAATTACTATGCAAATAATTTCCTTTATGGAACGTTCTGTGACGTTACAATACACTTAAGCCCAAGGTAATGGCTTTTCGTGGAACTGATCCCGTACGGGCAAAAATTGTTAGATGGTACTGCCAACTGTTGCCATACATGCAACAAGCGTTGCCTGTCTGAGTCTATAAAAAATTAGAAGTGCATCAGGATATTGCGACTGAAACTGAAACGCATACGGTGCGAAAAGAAGGCAACTGTTCCGTAAACAGAGCGTCGTAAATCGCACATAGCAGGTGATCCAGTCGTCATGAACAAGTTTGTATCAGCAGCAGACTGTAAATTGGTCACACGAACTTGACATCTCCACCCCCTACAGGGACAAAAAAAACCAACCCTGTCCTTACTAAAATCAGTAAGATTACTTGTATATGCTTTGAAAATGTCGTTTTGCGTCTTAGTGTGTACGAGTTTCTACTGTCGTTGAGTCAATTAAAATGTAGGTGAAAACGAAACATCCCGTCGAGCAACACTCCTGACAGACGTCGTTGGGCTAAAGGCCTAATTTGCCGAGCTCAAAACATAAAATAAATACATATTAAATAGAAATAGTATATACTTTTTACAAGTTACATCTTCTTTTAAAAATTAGAAAGCACTATTAACCAAGTTACTTGTTTTTAATTTTTGTTGTCCTTACATTTTAAATAGGATTTAAAATTTTTAATTTTTCCTTTAGGTAATAGTAAAGATAGAAATATTTTTATAAAACATTTATTTAAAGTTTCAGTTGCACATAATTACTCTATAGTGTAGTATGTACTGATATACGTTAAAATTTACTAATAATAAATTACAGGTCTAAACGTGTAAATTTTGGTGCGAGGTATGGTATTTTCACAGTAAGAAAAAGTATTTGCTCTGTATAGTCACACAAAATTTATTTTTATAGCTTAAATGCTAAAACTTAAATTAAAAATATATGTTCATGTTTAAAAACTGAGTTCTATAATTGTTAGCCGTATAAAAACTAGGGTAACAAATTGTAATGACCATACGATAACCAATTTTACGAGATAATTATTTTTTCAATTCCTAACGACTGTTATTAAATATTTCATTTCGTTTAATTACTAGTAAATAATTTCTCGGACAGTTTGAATTTTCCATATGATTTTAATTTCTATCATTCTACAAAACAAGGTTGAAAATTAATTTCGTCTACCCCTGTTTGAGAAAATATATTTATTTTAACTACTTGATTCTCTTTATGTTATGTAACATTATGGTTTAACACAGACATTAAATTTTTAAGAGAAAACCCACGGTATTTTATTATTAGTAAGTAACTATTTCAACACTTTCAATTTTTTTTTTAACGCTTCCTTATTCTGTACATGTACTTGGTCCCTTACAATCTAATTATCAGCGAGGAAGTAAACTTGAAAATGTAAACTCGCGGTTAATTTGCCCTCTCGCATGTTCAGTAAAAATTGATAGCAGAATCTAAAATGTGCCGAATTTACCTCTGAAGTCATATGAAATGACAGTATTGTACTTGCTGAATGATAAGTCATTGCTCAAATAAAATAATTTTTGTGTCATGCAAAACGTCTTATTTTTCAAAGCTTGCGTTAGCGACGAAGTATTCAAATTATTTTCAAAATATTCTTAAAACATTTGTTGTTTTTTCTGCTTGATTGCGTTTGAAGAAGAGCCATTATGGTTTATAAATTTACATAAACGTGAAATGAAGAAATGAAGACATATTTCAAGTTCTTGTTTTGTCGTTCTTAGCTTATTCTGTTCTAAGAGTGTGACCTAGTTTTATAACTATTTCTGTTTCTGACATTTACACAGCAATCATACAAGAGTTACAATACCCCGTTTTCTTTGCTTCATAACTTACGTGCTTGTCATTCTTAAATATCTTTTAACTTTATCTTGGAAACTACCGTCTTACAAATACATTCAACTATTGTTATCGTTTTATTGACAAAACAGGATATCCGAGGTGTTTGCTTTTCATTTGAAATTTAAACAGTTGTCAGGATTACAATTTCTGAGTATGCAGAATGTTATATTATGTTATAATACTAAAGTGTTTTAAATATACTGACAATATTTCCTGCAGAAAAATGTCTATTTGTTCCACATTCTGAAGGACCAATTTCTTTCTGTTGAAAAATTAAATAAGTTATTAGTTTTATTATTAATGTTTACCTATCAATCCGGTGATATGTAGTTCAAAGAAACTGTTTCCTAAAACATTTATAACATAAAAATATATATTTTATGTGTGTGTGTGTGTGTGTGTGTGTGTGTGTGTGTGTGTGTGTGTGTGTGTGTGTGTGTGTGTGTGTGTGTGTGTGTGTGTGTGTGTGTGTGTGTGTGTGTAATTTACATGGGCCGCCTGATAAGGGGATAATGGAGATACTATCTTAGGTTTATTTATTTATATTTAATTAATAACTGAAAAACTAGGGTAAGATAACAAACATTATTTGAATTTGTATACGAGGTGTGTTCAAATAAAGACCGAACTTTCTGAATAACACTTCAACCCTCACAAACCCCGCGCTGCGACTTTGGGAGCATCTAGCGATAGTTTTTGATAACAAACTGCCATTTTCTGTTCCGCTATAAGCATTAGTTATTGAGCTGTATCGATCTGATTGGGGACGTGCGCACGCTAGCCGTCGGATTAATGACAAAGTGATTGAGAAAGGCCTCGAAAAATAACTTGCGCGTGTGACACATTGTGACAAAACTAGGTTAAAACTTTACAGAGACATTCTGGTTGTTCAATTAAGCGTATAGGGAGGCCTGCATAACCCGACGATTATTTTAAGCATTTTTAAAGAGGGCAAAACAATGGTCGGAGCAGATCAAAGCAATGTCAAAGATCAGGGAAAAGGGGCTTGTGATGTGGTATTTGTAAATGATCGTTTAACTGCCGACACTCCCTGAGAGAATGCGCATCCATATAAGATCGCAAAATGGAAATGGTAATGACAATTTGGAATGCAATGGAAATTGCTCTGTAAAGACTTGAGGACGTTAGCACCAAAACCTTATACACACACGTTGTTTTAAGATCTTCATTCTCACTTTATCACTTATATATCCGACGGAGCGTGTGTGCTTGTGCCCACTACAGAGTGTGTAGCTCGAAGACTGATGATCACGACGGGACGGAGCTAACGGCATTCCGTCGTCAGAGACTGTCGCTACACACAACAAACCTCGTACACTTGGTAGAGTTTGATACTCCATACATCCACTGTGCGTTAATTTTTTTAACTGCTTAATATTTTTGACTTACAGAGGATATAAATTATTGAAGACCAAAAAATATATATATTTTTTAATAAGGCCAAATCAAGTGTTGTTAAAGACTTAAAGATGAAAGATAATTTCAAAAATAGGAAATTTTTACCAAAATCTAGATTATTTTGAGTCACTAGAAGTTTGAATCTTTTCATATACAGTATGTATGAAAGCGTCGATAAATTTTAACAGACAAACAACGTCTATCATAATATGCCGTATATGTGTCTTCAAGTGACTTTTTAAAGCAATTCGAGACCATTAGGTTTAGATTATAGGCTACTGCAATTTTATTCTATTTACACCGCGATAGCAATGTGAAGCAAAACCACAGAGTAGGATCAAGTGTCATCAAGTATCAAGTGTTATCTTTAAATATTTCAAAAAATTAATGGCATTACTTTAAAGGAGATATATAACGTTAATTTATTTTTACAAACTGCATTTATTAAACAAAGATGTAGAAAACGACGCGTAAAATCATAAGTTTTTTATTGACGAAGTCATGTTTTGAATAGGGCTGTTGAGCCACGATACATTATTAAACATCGAGCCGATTCACTCCATCTACAGAGATCATCCTCAGTGGGTGTTTTTCTGTCTTCCCAGTCGACACTTCCGACGGTCAGTGGTACGATGCATCAAGTCGATTGCACATATTAATTTCAGTATCATTATCATCAACTTAAGTATTTTGTATAATTTATGTGTTGAATAGAATCTCGGTAATTAGTCCATCTGACAGCGTTCTGGTTTAGAAGGAGACTTTGTTATCACTTCAAGCCGAGTGATATCACTTATCACTTGTTAACATTGAAACAGATTTTCCTATTTCTGACGTATTACAGAAGAACGAACTGTCATTAACATGTTCGCATACTCTACTTGAAAATAAAATTGATTAATGGCGAAGATGAGCCACACGGAAACAATAACTGTATACACCTGATAAAAAAGGGGTAATATAAAATCAATATTCTGTATTTTAGTTTGCATTTACAACTAACAGTACAAGTAAATTGAATTTTCCTTCAGTTTACTGGCACTAAACCAAACTCAAGTAAATTCCTCAACATGAGGTTTTTACAAAAATTTCAATTTTTATTCAATTTCTAACAGCCTGTTGTTTTTATTATTTAAATCCACTTATTTCTTACTACTTTATTCAGTAGTAATGTAATGATTTACAACTAGAAACATTTTTATTTGTTCGCAAATAAAGTAACACATGGACAGTCATTAATAATCATTACAAAGTAGAAGTACTTCGTTTCCCGAAACGTGAAAGGTTGATTTAAACCAAGAACCAATAAATAATGAACACTATCCAACATTTGTGTGTATGGGGGAGGAGGTGAGTGGCGTGCTGTGTTCTTCACTTGACCTGGCTGCTGCATACAATTTATAGCGCACGTAGTTGGTTGCAACGATGTTAGTAAGCTCACGTATACGTAGACTCTTCTCATACTCTATGGATTCATATCCTCCTTGGGATAAAATAAAATTAAGTTTTATACTTACATAATATTTATTATTCGATGGAAAACCATTATTATGATTATGGGGTAGTGAAGACTAGCAGTAAAATCGCATTCAAGGAAGGAGATTATACTTTTTTATTTCCGTGACTAAATAATATTAACAATGTGGATGTCTCGTAGGCAGTTTTCTTATAAAGTTACAAAAATGATGGACTTATGATCAAGGATGAAGATAGTAAATATCGGTATGGAGAACCATACATGACTTCCATGTTCTAAGATTTATATTTAAAATCATATTCGAAATGAAATATTTCCATAGAAACTACGTCTTTCTACTTATTGCTTCAGCATTAACCACAGTACTGTGCTCACTAACGTACACCACCTCACGTTTTCGCACTCGATTTTCACTGATGATTGCAGTCGATGGCACTGCCGAAAAATCTGGTTTTACAGAAAACATTGGACTACGGCTAAACAGCCCGGGAAGCAATTTTAACAAAAAACTACATCTTTGTTATGATAACGTAGTACACATGTAAAAAATTCTCCCCTCCACCTTCAACTATAATTTTTAATAATAGAAAATTACCCCCAACCCGTTCACCTAACCTCTTCATTTATAGATATTTCATCTACGTTTCTACAGTGGATAATTATGAGCTTCTTATCAGGATACTTTATTTATAAAAATTAAGTACTTTACTCCTGTTAAATCATAAAATGTTTCTGGTAAACTACCCCTTTCTCTTAACCGATCTTCTCCAAAATCAATAGACCTTCAGCCCTCTACAATCCAGGGATGCATGCAAAAAATATTTGATTCTGTGTGAATTTGCGGCTGTTATCGTTTGCCATAGAAAATACCCTGGTTAAAACATAAAACGTTGCAGGTAAACTACCCCTTTCCCTTAACCGATGTTTACCAAAATCAACAGATCTTGAGAACTCTACAATTCAGTGCAGTATGCGAAACATTATTTGATTCTGTTTGAATTTGCGGCTGTTCTCGTTTGCCATAGAAAAAATTACCCTTGATAAAAAACCGTTGCCGGTAAACTACCCCTTCCCCTTAACCGATCTTCACCAAAACCAAGAGGTCTTGAGTACTCTACAAATCAGGACTGCATGCAAAAAATTATTTGATTATGTTTGAATTTGCGGCTATCGTTTGCCATAGAAAAAAAATCTACAGACACACACACACACACACACACACTTTTCGAAAAACGACTTTTTTTCATGTTTTGAGTGTAGTACAATCAGAATCTGCAATAATCTCAAACACGATTTTAACATATAACACGTCACGTTTTCACTCGATTTGCACTGAGATGAAAGTCGATGGCACTGCCGAAAAGTTTGGTTTTGCAGAAAACATTGGACTACGGCTAAACAGCCCGGGAAGGAATTTTAACAAAGAACTACTTCTTTGTTACCGATAACGTAGTACACATAAAAAATTCTGCCCTCCCCCTTCAACTATAATTTTCATTTATAGAAAATTACCCCCACCCCGATCACCTAACCTCTTCATTTATAGATATTTCATCTACGTTTCTACAGTGGATTATTATGAGCTTCTTATCAAGATACTTTATTTATCAAAATTAAGTACTTTACTCTTGTTAAAACATAAAACGTTGCTGGTAAACTACCCGTTTCTCTAAACCGATCTTCACCAAAATCAATAGACCTTCAATCCTCTACAATGCAGGGATGCATGCAAACAAATATTTGATCTGTTTCAATTTGCGACAGTTATCGTTCGTCATGAAAACATTTTTCTTGTTACAACATAACATGTTTCAGGTAAACTACCCCTTTCCCTTTACCGATCTTCACCAACACCAATAGGTATTGAGAACTCTACAATAAAGGGCTGCATGCAAAACATCATTTGATTCTGATTGAATTTGCGGCTGTTATCGTTTACCATAGAAAAAATTACACAAGATAAAAAACCGTTGCAGGTAAACTACCCCTTTCCCTTAACCGATCTTCACCAAAAACGACAGGTCTTGAGAACTCTACAATTCAGAGCTGTTTGCAAAATATTATATGATATTTTTTGAATTTGCGGCTATTATCGTTTGCCACACAAAATACCCTTGATAAAACAAAAAACGTAGCCGGTAAACTACCCCTTTCCCTTAAGCGATCTTCAACAAAATCAACAGACCTTCAGTTCTGTATAATGCAAAAAGGTATGCAGAAGAGTAGTTGATTCTGTTTTAATGTACGGCAGTTATCGTTCGTCAAAAAAAATTACCCTTGATAAAACATAAAAAGTGGCTGGTAAACAACCCTATTCCCTTAACCGATCTTCACCAAAACCAACAAGTCTTGAGAACTCTACATTTCAGGGCTATATTCAAAATATTATATAATTCTGTTTTAAGTTGCGGCTGTTAACGTTTGCCATATAAAATACCCTTGATAAAACAAAAAACGTGTCTGGTAAACTACCACTTTCCCTTAACCGATCTTCACCAATATCAATAGGTCTTTAGTACTCAACAAAACAGGGCTGTATGCAAAAACGTATTTGATTGTGTTTGAATTTGCGGCTCTTATCGTTTGGCATATAAAATACCTTTTAAAACATACAACGTCCCAGGTAAACTACCCCTTTCCCTTAACCGATCTTCACCAACACCAATAGGTATTGAGAACTCTACAATACAGGGCTGTATGCAAAACATCATTTGATTCTGTTTGAATTTGCGGCTGTTATCGTTTACCATAGAAAAAAATCTGTATGGAGAACTATACATGACTTCCATATTCTAAGATTTATATTTAAAATCATTTTCGGAATGAAATATTACCATAGAAACTACTTCTTTCTACTTACTGCTTCAGCCTTAATCACAGTACTGTGGTCACTAACATATACCACCTCACGTTATCGCACTCGATTTTCACTGTTGATGGAAGTCGATGACATTGCCGAGACGTCTGGTTTTGTAGAAAACATTGGACTACGGCCAAATATCCTGGGAAGGAATTTTAACAAAAACTACTTCTTTGTTGCCGATAACGTACACATATATATAAAATATATGCATAAAATAATGGCTTGTATAAGTTAATGATTGATCTCCATTAAGTAGTGCTCAAGTTTCCAAAGTTTTAATATTATGATGTCCGTAATTAAAACATCAGAGCAGGTTTAGTGTGTATGAGGGTACACCGTGGACAAAAATTTTCAACATTTCCTATTGAGCGTTGCTTAGAATAAAGCTGTGAATCTACAGTGTACGTTTCACAGAACAAACATGCGGAAAAGAAGGAGCGCTCCGAAGTCACTCATGGACCCTCAGCATCTTGCAGAGGGTTCATTCCCTAAAGACGAAAAGTCTGTCTATGAATCGTTCCTCTGTAAACACGTGCAGTTACACTGCCCAGCGATCCACAGGAAGCAAATCGCTATCCACACTGGACACTTTTTCGGCTTGCATGCGTTATGTTGGTATGGGTTCGGCACTTTCCATTTAAAAACCGTGCAAATGTAAGAAAATAAACATGAATGAGGCCAGAAATAACGCGAATTGTGTGTGTCTGTGTGTGTGTGTGTCTTCTCTGCCTTTTCATTGCGGTAGTCATAATAATAAAATGGAAACGTAAACAGTACATAACTGAGAAAAAAATTCATAAATGATAAAACTATAATTTTATTGCCTGGCAACAAAATTATTTTATTTTTAACAATTACCATTGTTTCAAAAAGTTCAAATAAATTTTCAAGTACTTTACTCATGTTAAAACGTAAAAGGTTGCTGGTAAACTACCCCTTCCCCATAACCTATCTTCACCAAAATCAAAAGGCCTGGAGTCCTCTACAATTCACTGACGTATGCAAAAAATTATTTGATTCTGTTTGAATTTGCGGTTGTTATCGTTTGCCATAGAAAATACCGTTGTTAAAAAAACGTTGTAGGTAAACTACCCCTTTCCCTCAAACGATCTTCACCAAAAACAATAGATCTTGACGACTCTACAATTCAGGGGCGTATACGAAACATTATTTGATTCTGTTTGAATTTGCGGCTGTTATCGTTTGCCAAAAAAAAAAAATTTCCCTTGATAAAAAAAAACCGTTGCAGGTAAACTACCCCTTTCCCTCAACCGATCTTCAACAAAAACAATAGGTCGTGAGTACTCTACAAATCAGGGCTGTATGCAAAAAATTATTGATTCTGTTTGAATTTGCGGCAGTTATCGTTTGCCATAGAAAAAAAATCTACACACACACACACACACACACACACACACACACACACACACACACACACACACACACACACACACACACACACACACACACACACACACACACACACACACACACTTTTCGGAAAACGACTTTTTTTCATGTTTTGAGTGTAGTAGAATCAGAATCTGCAATAATCTCGAACACAATTTTTTTGGCCATCACCATACTTCCATTCCTTAAGGAATATGGAAGTAAAATTACCCTTGATAAAAAAAACCGTTGCCGGTAAACTACCCCTTTCCCATAAACGATCTTTACCAAAAACTATAGGTCTTTAGTACTCAAGAAATCAGGGCTGTATGCAAAAACTTATTTGATTCCGTTTGAATTTGCGGGACTTATCGTTTGCCATAGAAAATACCCTTTTAAACATAAAACGTTGCCGGTAAACTACCCCTTTCCCTCAACCGATCTTCACCAAAAACAATAGGTCGCGAGTACTCTACAAATCAGGGCTGTACACAAAATATTATTTGATTCTGTTTGAATTTGCGGCTGTTATCGTTTGCCATAGAAAAAATATCCACACACACACACACACACACACACACACACACACACACTTTTCGAAAAACGACTTTTTTTCATGTTTTGAGTGTAGTACAATCAGAATCTGCAATAATCTCGAACACGATTTTTTTTGCCATCACCATACTTCCATTTCCTTAAGGAACATGGAAGTAAAATATCGGTATGGAGAACCATACATGACTTCCATGTTCTAAGATTTATATTTAAAATCATATTCGAAATGAAATATTTCCATAGAATCTACGTGTTTCTACTTATTGCTTCAGCATTAACCACAGTACTGTGGTCAGTAACGTATACCACCTCACGTTTTCACACTCGATTTTCACCGATGATGGCAGTCGATGGCACTTCCGAAAAGTCTGGTTTTGCAGAAAACATTGGACTACGGCTAAAGAGCCCGGGAAGCAATTTTAACAAAAAACTACTTCTTTGTTGCCGATAACGTAGTACACATATAAAAAATTCTCCCCTCCACCATCAACTATAATTTTTAATAATAGAAAATTACCCCCACCCCGTTCACCTAACCTCTTCTATTATAGACATTTCATCTACGTTTCTACAGTGGATTACTATGAGCTTCTTATCAGGATACTTTATTTATAAAAATTAAGTACTTTACTCTTGTTAAATCATAAAATGTTTCCGGTAAACTACCCCTTTCTCTTAACCGATCTTCTCCAAAATCAATAGACCTTCAGCCCTCTACAATCCAGGGATGCATGCAAAAATATTTGATTCTGTGTTAATTTGCGGCTGTTAACGTTTACCATAGAAAAAAATTATACAAGATAAAAAACCGTTGCAGGTAACCTACCCCTTCCCCCTAACCGATCTTCACCAAGAACGACAGGTCTTGAGAACTCTACAATTCAGAGCTGTTTGCAAAATATTATATGATTTTTTTTGAATTTGCGGCTATTATCGTTTGCCATACAAAATACCCTTGATAAAACAAAAAACGTAGCCGGTAAACTACCCCTTTCCCTTAAACGATCTTCACCAAAAACAATAGGTCTGTAGTACTCTAGAAATCAGGGCTGTATGCAAAAACTTATTTGATTCTGTTTGAATTTGCGGCTTTTATCGTTTGCCGTAGGAAATACCCTTTTAAAACATAAAACGTTACCGGTAAACTACCCCTTTCGCTTAACCGATCTTCACCAAAAACAAAAGGTCTTGAGAACTCTACAATTCAGGGCAGTATGCAAAACGTTATTTGATTATGTTTGAATTTGCGGCTGTTATCGTTTGCCTTAAAAAATACCCTTGTTAAAACATAAAACGTTGCCGGTAAAATACCCCTTTCCCTTAACCGATCTTTACCAAAATCAACAGATCTTGAGAACTCTACAATTCAGGGCTGTATGCAAAACATTATTTGATTCTGTTTGAATTTGCGGCTGTTATCGTTTGCCAAACAAACAAAATTACCCTTGATAAAAAAAAACCGTTGCAGGTAAGCTACCACTTTCCCTCAACCGATCTTCACCAAAAACAATAGGTCGCCAATACTCTACAAATCAGGGCAGTATGCAAAAATTATTTGATTCTGTTTGAATTTGCGGCTGTTATCGTTTGCCATAGAAAAAAAATCTACAGACAGACAGAGAGACAGAGAGACAGACAGACAGGCAGACACACAGGCACACACACAGACACTTTTCAAAAAACGACTTTTTTTCATGTTTGAGTGTAGTACAATCAGAATCTGCAATAATCTCGAACACGATTTTTTTTGCCATCACCATACTTCCATTTCCTTAAGGAACATGGAAGTAAAGATAACCCTTGATAAAAAACCGTTGCTTGTAAACTACCCCTACCCCTTAACCGATCTTCACCAAAAACAATAGGTCTTGAGAACTCCACAATTCAGGGCTGTATGCAAAACATTAGTTGATTCTCTTCGAATTTACGGCAGTTATCGTTCGTCATAGAAAAAATACCCTTGTTAAAACATAAAACGTTGCCGGTAAACTACCCCTTTCCCTTAAGCGATCTTCAACAAAATCAACAGACCTTCAGTTCTGTATAATGCAAAAAGGTATGCAGAAGAGTAGTTGATTCTGTTTTAATGTACGGCAGTTATCGTTCGTCAAAAAACATTACCCTTGATAAAACATAAAAAGTGGCTGGTAAACAACCCTATTCCCTTAACCGATCTTCACCAAAACCAACAAGTCTTGAGAACTCTACATTTCAGGGCTATATTCAAAATATTATATGATTCTGTTTGAAGTTGCGGCTGTTATCGTTTGCCATATAAAATACCCTTGATAAAACAAAAAACGTGTCTGGTAAACTACCACTTTCCCTTAACCGATCTTCACCAATATCAATAGGTCTTTAGTACTCAACAAAACAGGGCTGTATGCAAAAACGTATTTGATTGTGTTTGAATTTGCGGCTCTTATCGTTTGCCATATAAAATACCCTTGATAAAACAAAAAACGTGTCTGGTAAACTACCACTTTCCCTTAACCGATCTTCACCAATATCAATAGGTCTTTAGTACTCAACAAAACAGGGCTGTATGCAAAAACGTATTTGATTCTGTTTGAATTTGCGGCTGTTATCGTTTACCATAGAAAAAAATCGGTATGGAGAACTATACATGACTTCCATATTCTAAGATTTATATTTAAAATCATTTTCGGAATGAAATATTACCATATAAACTACTTCTTTCTACTTACTGCTTCAGCCTTAACCACAGTACTGTGGTCACTAACATATACCACCTCACGTTATCGCACTCGATTTTCACTGTTGATGGAAGTCGATGGCATTGCCGAGACGTCTGGTTTTGTAGAAAACATTGGACTACGGCCAAATATCCTGGGAAGGAATTTTAACAAAAACTACTTCTTTGTTGCCGATAACGTACACATATATATAAAATATATGCATAAAATAATGGCTTGTATAAGTTAATGATTGATCTCCATTAAGTAGTGCTCAAGTTTCCAAAGTTTTAATATTATGATGTCCGTAATGAAAACATCAGAGCAGGTTTAGTGTGTATGAGGGTACACCGTGGACAAAAATTTTCAACATTTCCTATTGAGCGTTGCTTAGAATAAAGCTGTGAATCTACAGTGTACGTTTCACAGAACAAACATGCGGAAAAGAAGGAGCGCTCCGAAGTCACTCATGGACCCTCAGCATCTTGCAGAGGGTTCATTCCCTAAAGACGAAAAGTCTGTCTATGAATCGTTCCTCTGTAAACACGTGCAGTTACACTGCCCAGCGATCCACAGGAAGCAAATCGCTATCCACACTGGACACTTTTTCGGCTTGCATGCGTTATGTTGGTATGGGTTCGGCACTTTCCATTTAAAAACCGTGCAAATGTAAGAAAATAAACATGAATGAGGCCAGAAATAACGCGAATTGTGTGTTTCTGTGTGTGTGTGTGTCTTCTCTGCCTTTTCATTGCGGTAGTCATAATAATAAAATGGAAACGTAAACAGTACATAACTGAGAAAAAAATACATAAATGAAAAAACTATAATTTTATTGCCTGGCAACAAAATTATTTTATTTTTAACAATTACCATTGTTTCAAAAAGTTCAAATAAATTTTCAAGTACTTTACTCATGTTAAAACGTAAAAGGTTGCTGGTAAACTACCCCTTCCCCTTAACCTATCTTCACCAAAATCTAAAGGCCTGGAGTCCTCTACAATTCACTGACGTATGCAAAAAATTATTTGATTCTGTTTGAATTTGCGGTTGTTATCGTTTGCCATAGAAAATACCCTTGTTAAAAAAACGTTGTAGATAAACTACCTCTTTCCCTCAAACGATCTTCACCAAAAACAAGAGATCTTGAGGACTCTACAATTCAGGGGCGTATACGAAACATTATTTGATTCTGTTTGAATTTGCGGCTGTTATCGTTTGCCAAAAAAAAAAAATTTCCCTTGATAAAAAAAACCGTTGCAGGTAAACTACCCCTTTCCCTCAACCGATCTTCAACAAAAACAATAGGTCGTGAGTACTCTACAAATCAGGGCTGTATGCAAAAAATTATTTGATTCTGTTTGAATTTGCGGCAGTTATCGTTTGCCATAGAAAAAAAATCTACACACACACAGACAGACACACACACACACACACACACACACACACACACACACACACACACACACACACACTTTTCGGAAAACGACTTTTTTTCATGTTTTGAGTGTAGTAGAATCAGAATCTGCAATAATCTCGAACACGATTTTTTTTGCCTTCACCATACTTCCATTCCTTAAGGAATATGGAAGTAAAATTACCCTTGATAAAAAAACCGTTGCCGGTAATCTACCCCTTTCCCATAAACGATCTTCACCAAAAACTATAGGTCTTTAGTACTCAAGAAGTCAGGGCTGTATGCAAAAACTTATTTGATTCCGTTTGAATTTGCGGCTCTTATCGTTTGCCATAGAAAACACCCTTTTAAACATAAAACGTTGCCGGTAAACTACCCCTTTCCCTCAACCGATCTTCACAAAAAACAATAGGTCGCGAGTACTCTACAAACCAGGGCTGTATACAAAAAATTATTTGATTCTGTTTGAATTTGCGGCTGTTATCGTTTGCCATAGAAAAAATATCCACACACACACACACACACACACACACACACTTTTCGAAAAACGACTTTTTTTCATGTTTTGAGTGTAGTACAATCAGAATCTGCAATAATCTCGATCACGATTTTTTTTGCCATCACCATACTTCCATTTCCTTAAGGAACATGGAAGTAAAATATCGGTATGGAGAACTATACATGACTTCCATGTTCTAAGATTTATATTTAAAATCATATTCGAAATGAAATATTTCCATAGAATCTACGTCTTTCTACTTATTGCTTCAGCATTAACCACAGTACTGTGGTCAGTAACGTATACCGCCTCACGTTTTCACACTCGATTTTCACCGATGATGGCAGTCGATGGCACTTCCGAAAAGTCTGGTTTTGCAGAAAACATTGGACTACGGCTAAAGAGCCCGGGAAGCAATTTTAACAAAAAACTATTTCTTTGTTGCCGATAACGTAGTACACATATAAAAAATTCTCCCCTCCACCATCAACTATAAGTTTTAATAATAGAAAATTACCCCCACCCCGTTCACCTAACCTCTTCTATTATAGACATTTCATCTACGTTTCTACAGTGGATTACTATGAGCTTCTTATCAGGATACTTTATTTATAAAAATTAAGTACTTTACTCTTGTTAAATCATAAAATGTTTCCGGTAAACTACCCCTTTCTCTTAACCGATCTTCTCCAAAATCAATAGACCTTCAGCCCTCTACAATCCAGGGATGCATGCAAAAATATTTGATTCTGTGTTAATTTGCGGCTGTTAACGTTTACCATAGAAAAAAATTATACAAGATAAAAAACCGTTGCAGGTAACCTACCCCTTTCCCTTAACCGATCTTCACCAAGAACGACAGGTCTTGAGAACTCTACAATTCAGAGCTGTTTGCAAAATATTATATGATTTTTTTTGAATTTGCGGCTATTATCGTTTGCCATACAAAATACCCTTGATAAAACAAAAAACGTAGCCGGTAAACTACCCCTTTCCCTTAAACGATCTTCACCAAAAACAATAGATCTGTAGTACTCTAGAAATCAGGGCTGTATGCAAAAACTTATTTGATTCTGTTTGAATTTGCGGCTTTTATCGTTTGCCGTAGGAAATACCCTTTTAAAACATAAAACGTTGCCGGTAAACTACCCCTTTCGCTTAACCGATCTTCACCAAAAACAAAAGGTCTTGAGAACTCTACAATTCAGGGCAGTATGCAAAACATTATTTGATTATGTTTGAATTTGCGGCTGTTATCGTTTGCCTTAAAAAATACCCTTGTTAAAACATAAAACGTTGCCGGTAAAATACCCCTTTCCCTTAACCGATCTTTACCAAAATCAACAGATCTTGAGAACTCTACAATTCAGGGCTGTATGCAAAACATTATTTGATTCTGTTTGAATTTGCGGCTGTTATCGTTTGCCAAACAAACAAAATTACCCTTGATAAAAAAAAACCGTTGCAGGTAAGCTACCACTTTCCCTCAACCGATCTTCACCAAAAACAATAGGTCGCCAATACTCTACAAATCAGGGCAGTATGCAAAAATTATTTGATTCTGTTTGAATTTGCGGCTGTTATCGTTTGCCATAGAAAAAAAATCTACAGACAGACAGAGAGACAGACAGACAGACAGACAGGCAGACACACAGGCACACACACAGACACTTTTCGAAAAACGACTTTTTTTCATGTTTTGAGTGTAGTACAATCAGAATCTGCAATAATCTCGAACACGATTTTTTTTGCCATCACCATACTTTCATTTCCTTAAGGAACATGGAAGTAAAGATAACCCTTGATAAAAAACCTTTGCTTGTAAACTACCCCTACCCCTTAACCGATCTTCACCAAAAACAATAGGTCTTGAGAACTCCACAATTCAGGGCTGTATGCAAAACATTAGTTGATTCTCTTCGAATTTACGGCAGTTATCGTTCGTCATAGAAAAAATACCCTTGTTAAAACATAAAACGTTGCCGGTAAACTACCCCTTTCCCTTAAGCGATCTTCAACAAAATCAACAGACCTTCAGTTCTGTATAATGCAAAAAGGTATGCAGAAGAGTAGTTGATTCTGTTTTAATGTACGGCAGTTATCGTTCGTCAAAAAACATTACCCTTGATAAAACATAAAAAGTGGCTGGTAAACAACCCTATTCCCTTAACCGATCTTCACCAAAACCAACAAGTCTTGAGAACTCTACATTTCAGGGCTATATTCAAAATATTATATGATTCTGTTTGAAGTTGCGGCTGTTATCGTTTGCCATATAAAATACCCTTGATAAAACAAAAAACGTGTCTGGTAAACTACCACTTTCCCTTAACCGATCTTCACCAATATCAATAGGTCTTTAGTACTCAACAAAACAGGGCTGTATGCAAAAACGTATTTGATTGTGTTTGAATTTGCGGCTCTTATCGTTTGGCATATAAAATACCCTTTTAAAACATACAACGTCCCAGGTAAACTACCCCTTTCCCTTAACCGATCTTCACCAACACCAATAGGTATTGAGAACTCTACAATACAGGGCTGTATGCAAAACATCATTTGATTCTGTTTGAATTTGCGGCTGTTATCGTTTACAATAGAAAAAAATCGGTATATGAGAATTATACATGACTTCCATATTCTAAGATTTATATTTAAAATCATTTTCGGAATGAAATATTACCATAGAAACTACTTCTTTCTACTTACTGCTTCAGCCTTAACCACAGTACTGTGGTCACTAACATATACCACCTCACGTTATCGCACTCGATTTTCACTGTTGATGGAAGTCGATGGCATTGCCGAGACGTCTGGTTTTGTAGAAAACATTGGACTACGGCCAAATATCCCGGGAAGGAATTTTAACAAAAACTACTTCTTTGTTGCCGATAACGTACACATATATATAAAATATATGCATAAAATAATGGCTTGTATAAGTTAATGATTGATCTCCATTAAGTAGTGCTCAAGTTTCCAAAGTTTTAATATTATGATGTCCGTAATGAAAACATCAGAGCAGGTTTAGTGTGTATGAGGGTACACCGTGGACAAAAATTTTCAACATTTCCTATTGAGCGTTGCTTAGAATAAAGCTGTGAATCTACAGTGTACGTTTCACAGAACAAACACGCGGAAAAGAAGGAGCGCTCCGAAGTCACTCATGGACCCTCAGCATCTTGCAGAGGGTTCATTCCCTAAAGACGAAAAGTCTGTCTATGAATCGTTCCTCTGTAAACACGTGCAGTTACACTGCCCAGCGATCCACAGGAGGCAAATCGCTATCCACACTGGACACTTTTTCGGCTTGCATGCGTTATGTTGGTATGGGTTCGGCACTTTCCATTTAGAAACCGTGCAAATGTAAGAAAATAAACATGAATGAGGCCAGAAATAACGCGAATTGTGTGTGTCTGTGTGTGTGTGTGTGTCTTCTCTGCCTTTTCATTGCGGTAGTCATAATAATAAAATGGAAACGTAAACAGTACATAACTGAGAAAAAAATACATAAATGGAAAAACTATAATTTTATTGCCTGGCAACAAAATTATTTTATTTTTAACAATTACCATTGTTTCAAAAAGTTCAAATAAATTTTCAAGTACTTTACTCATGTTAAAACGTAAAAGGGTGCAGGTAAACTACCCCTTCCCCTTAACCTATCTTCACCAAAATCTAAAGGCCTGGAGTCCTCTACAATTCACTGACGTATGCAAAAAATTATTTGATTCTGTTTGAATTTGCGGTTGTTATCGTTTGCCATAGAAAATACCCTTGTTAAAAAAACGTTGTAGGTAAACTACCTCTTTCCCTCAAACGATCTTCACCAAAAACAAGAGATCTTGAGGACTCTACAATTCAGGGACGTATACGAAACATTATTTGATTCTGTTTGAATTTGCGGCTGTTATCGTTTGCCAAAAAAAAAAAATTTCCCTTGATAAAAAAAAACCGTTGCTGGTAAACTACCCCTTTCCCTCAACCGATCTTCACCAAAAACAATAGGTCGTGAGTACTCTACAAGTCAGGGCTGTATGCAAAAAATTATTTGATTCTGTTTGAATTTGCGGCAGTTATCGTTTGCCATAGAAAAAAAATCTACACACACACACACACACGCACACTTTTCGGAAAACGACTTTTTTTCATGTTTTGAGTGTAGTAGAATCAGAATCTGCAATAATCTCGAACACGATTTTTTTTGCCTTCACCATACTTCCATTCCTTAAGGAATATGGAAGTAAAATTACCCTTGATAAAAAAACCGTTGCCGGTAATCTACCCCTTTCCCATAAACGATCTTCACCAAAAACTATAGGTCTTTAGTACTCAAGAAGTCAGGGCTGTATGCAAAAACTTATTTGATTCCGTTTGAATTTGCGGCTCTTATCGTTTGCCATAGAAAACACCCTTTTAAACATAAAACGTTGCCGGTAAACTACCCCTTTCCCTCAACCGATCTTCACAAAAAACAATAGGTCGCGAGTACTCTACAAACCAGGGCTGTATACAAAAAATTATTTGATTCTGTTTGAATTTGCGGCTGTTATCGTTTGCCATAGAAAAAATATCCACACACACACACACACACACACACACACACTTTTCGAAAAACGACTTTTTTTCATGTTTTGAGTGTAGTACAATCAGAATCTGCAATAATCTCGATCACGATTTTTTTTGCCATCACCATACTTCCATTTCCTTAAGGAACATGGAAGTAAAATATCGGTATGGAGAACTATACATGACTTCCATGTTCTAAGATTTATATTTAAAATCATATTCGAAATGAAATATTTCCATAGAATCTACGTCTTTCTACTTATTGCTTCAGCATTAACCACAGTACTGTGGTCAGTAACGTATACCGCCTCACGTTTTCACACTCGATTTTCACCGATGATGGCAGTCGATGGCACTTCCGAAAAGTCTGGTTTTGCAGAAAACATTGGACTACGGCTAAAGAGCCCGGGAAGCAATTTTAACAAAAAACTATTTCTTTGTTGCCGATAACGTAGTACACATATAAAAAATTCTCCCCTCCACCATCAACTATAAGTTTTAATAATAGAAAATTACCCCCACCCCGTTCACCTAACCTCTTCTATTATAGACATTTCATCTACGTTTCTACAGTGGATTACTATGAGCTTCTTATCAGGATACTTTATTTATAAAAATTAAGTACTTTACTCTTGTTAAATCATAAAATGTTTCCGGTAAACTACCCCTTTCTCTTAACCGATCTTCTCCAAAATCAATAGACCTTCAGCCCTCTACAATCCAGGGATGCATGCAAAAATATTTGATTCTGTGTTAATTTGCGGCTGTTAACGTTTACCATAGAAAAAAATTATACAAGATAAAAAACCGTTGCAGGTAACCTACCCCTTTCCCTTAACCGATCTTCACCAAGAACGACAGGTCTTGAGAACTCTACAATTCAGAGCTGTTTGCAAAATATTATATGATTTTTTTTGAATTTGCGGCTATTATCGTTTGCCATACAAAATACCCTTGATAAAACAAAAAACGTAGCCGGTAAACTACCCCTTTCCCTTAAACGATCTTCACCAAAAACAATAGATCTGTAGTACTCTAGAAATCAGGGCTGTATGCAAAAACTTATTTGATTCTGTTTGAATTTGCGGCTTTTATCGTTTGCCGTAGGAAATACCCTTTTAAAACATAAAACGTTGCCGGTAAACTACCCCTTTCGCTTAACCGATCTTCACCAAAAACAAAAGGTCTTGAGAACTCTACAATTCAGGGCAGTATGCAAAACATTATTTGATTATGTTTGAATTTGCGGCTGTTATCGTTTGCCTTAAAAAATACCCTTGTTAAAACATAAAACGTTGCCGGTAAAATACCCCTTTCCCTTAACCGATCTTTACCAAAATCAACAGATCTTGAGAACTCTACAATTCAGGGCTGTATGCAAAACATTATTTGATTCTGTTTGAATTTGCGGCTGTTATCGTTTGCCAAACAAACAAAATTACCCTTGATAAAAAAAAACCGTTGCAGGTAAGCTACCACTTTCCCTCAACCGATCTTCACCAAAAACAATAGGTCGCCAATACTCTACAAATCAGGGCAGTATGCAAAAATTATTTGATTCTGTTTGAATTTGCGGCTGTTATCGTTTGCCATAGAAAAAAAATCTACAGACAGACAGAGAGACAGACAGACAGACAGACAGGCAGACACACAGGCACACACACAGACACTTTTCGAAAAACGACTTTTTTTCATGTTTTGAGTGTAGTACAATCAGAATCTGCAATAATCTCGAACACGATTTTTTTTGCCATCACCATACTTTCATTTCCTTAAGGAACATGGAAGTAAAGATAACCCTTGATAAAAAACCTTTGCTTGTAAACTACCCCTACCCCTTAACCGATCTTCACCAAAAACAATAGGTCTTGAGAACTCCACAATTCAGGGCTGTATGCAAAACATTAGTTGATTCTCTTCGAATTTACGGCAGTTATCGTTCGTCATAGAAAAAATACCCTTGTTAAAACATAAAACGTTGCCGGTAAACTACCCCTTTCCCTTAAGCGATCTTCAACAAAATCAACAGACCTTCAGTTCTGTATAATGCAAAAAGGTATGCAGAAGAGTAGTTGATTCTGTTTTAATGTACGGCAGTTATCGTTCGTCAAAAAACATTACCCTTGATAAAACATAAAAAGTGGCTGGTAAACAACCCTATTCCCTTAACCGATCTTCACCAAAACCAACAAGTCTTGAGAACTCTACATTTCAGGGCTATATTCAAAATATTATATGATTCTGTTTGAAGTTGCGGCTGTTATCGTTTGCCATATAAAATACCCTTGATAAAACAAAAAACGTGTCTGGTAAACTACCACTTTCCCTTAACCGATCTTCACCAATATCAATAGGTCTTTAGTACTCAACAAAACAGGGCTGTATGCAAAAACGTATTTGATTGTGTTTGAATTTGCGGCTCTTATCGTTTGGCATATAAAATACCCTTTTAAAACATACAACGTCCCAGGTAAACTACCCCTTTCCCTTAACCGATCTTCACCAACACCAATAGGTATTGAGAACTCTACAATACAGGGCTGTATGCAAAACATCATTTGATTCTGTTTGAATTTGCGGCTGTTATCGTTTACAATAGAAAAAAATCGGTATATGAGAATTATACATGACTTCCATATTCTAAGATTTATATTTAAAATCATTTTCGGAATGAAATATTACCATAGAAACTACTTCTTTCTACTTACTGCTTCAGCCTTAACCACAGTACTGTGGTCACTAACATATACCACCTCACGTTATCGCACTCGATTTTCACTGTTGATGGAAGTCGATGGCATTGCCGAGACGTCTGGTTTTGTAGAAAACATTGGACTACGGCCAAATATCCCGGGAAGGAATTTTAACAAAAACTACTTCTTTGTTGCCGATAACGTACACATATATATAAAATATATGCATAAAATAATGGCTTGTATAAGTTAATGATTGATCTCCATTAAGTAGTGCTCAAGTTTCCAAAGTTTTAATATTATGATGTCCGTATTTAAAACATCAGAGCAGGTTTAGTGTGTATGAGGGTACACCGTGGACAAAAATTTTCAACATTTCCTATTGAGCGTTGCTTAGAATAAAGCTGTGAATCTACAGTGTACGTTTCACAGAACAAACACGCGGAAAAGAAGGAGCGCTCCGAAGTCACTCATGGACCCTCAGCATCTTGCAGAGGGTTCATTCCCTAAAGACGAAAAGTCTGTCTATGAATCGTTCCTCTGTAAACACGTGCAGTTACACTGCCCAGCGATCCACAGGAGGCAAATCGCTATCCACACTGGACACTTTTTCGGCTTGCATGCGTTATGTTGGTATGGGTTCGGCACTTTCCATTTAGAAACCGTGCAAATGTAAGAAAATAAACATGAATGAGGCCAGAAATAACGCGAATTGTGTGTGTCTGTGTGTGTGTGTGTGTCTTCTCTGCCTTTTCATTGCGGTAGTCATAATAATAAAATGGAAACGTAAACAGTACATAACTGAGAAAAAAATACATAAATGGAAAAACTATAATTTTATTGCCTGGCTACAAAATTATTTTATTTTTAACAATTACCATTGTTTCAAAAAGTTCAAATAAATTTTCAAGTACTTTACTCATGTTAAAACGTAAAAGGGTGCAGGTAAACTACCCCTTCCCCTTAACCTATCTTCACCAAAATCTAAAGGCCTGGAGTCCTCTACAATTCACTGACGTATGCAAAAAATTATTTGATTCTGTTTGAATTTGCGGTTGTTATCGTTTGCCATAGAAAATACCCTTGTTAAAAAAACGTTGTAGGTAAACTACCTCTTTCCCTCAAACGATCTTCACCAAAAACAAGAGATCTTGAGGACTCTACAATTCAGGGACGTATACGAAACATTATTTGATTCTGTTTGAATTTGCGGCTGTTATCGTTTGCCAAAAAAAAAAAATTTCCCTTGATAAAAAAAAACCGTTGCTGGTAAACTACCCCTTTCCCTCAACCGATCTTCACCAAAAACAATAGGTCGTGAGTACTCTACAAGTCAGGGCTGTATGCAAAAAATTATTTGATTCTGTTTGAATTTGCGGCAGTTATCGTTTGCCATAGAAAAAAAATCTACACACACACACACACACGCACACTTTTCGGAAAACGACTTTTTTTCATGGTTTGAGTGTAGTAGAATCAGAATCTGCAATAATCTCGAACACGATTTTTTTTTCCATCACCATACTTATATTCCTTAAGGAATATGGAAGTAAATTACCCTTGATAAAAAACCGTTGCCGGTAATCTACCCCTTTCCCATAAACGATCTTCACCAAAAACTATAGCTCTTTAGTACTCAAGAAATCAGGGCTGTATGCAAAAACTTATTTGATTCCGTTTGAATTTGCGGCTGTTATCGTTTGCCATAGAAAAAATATCCACACACACACACACACACACACACACACACTTTTCGAAAAACGACTTTTTTCATGTTTTGAGTGTAGTACAATCAGAATCTGCAATAATCTCGAACACGATTTTTTTTGCCATCACCATACTTCCATTTCCTTAAGGAACATGGAAGTAAAATATCGGTATGGAGAACCATACATGACTTCCATGTTCTAAGATTTATATTTAAAATCATATTCGAAATGAAATATTTCCATAGAATCTACGTCTTTCTACTTATTGCTTCAGCATTAACCACAGTACTGTGGTCAGTAACGTATACCACCTCACGTTTTCGCACTCGATTTTCACCGATGATGGCAGTCGATGGCACTTCCGAAAAGTCTGGTTTTGCAGAAAACATTGGACTACGGCTAAAGAGCCCGGGAAGCAATTTTAACAAAAAACTACTTCTTTGTTGCCGATAACGTAGTACACATATAAAAAATTCTCCCCTCCACCATCAACTATAATTTTTAATAATAGAAAATTACCCCCACCCCGTTCACCTAACCTCTTCTATTATAGACATATCATCTACGTTTCTACAGTGGATTACTATGAGCTTCTTATCAGGATACTTTATTTATAAAAATTAAGTACTTTACTCTTGTTAAATCATAAAATGTTTCCGGTAAACTACCCCTTTCTCTTAACCGATCTTCTCCAAAATCAACAGACCTTCCGTCCTCTACAATTCAGGGAAGCATGCAAAAAAATATTTGATTCTGTTTGAATGTGCGGCAGTTATCGTTCGTCATGGAAACATTTCTCTTGTTACAACATAAAATGATGCCGGTAAACTACCCCTTCCCCTAAACTGATCTTCACCAAAATCAACAGACCTTGAGCTCTCTGCAACTCAGGAAAGGGTGCAAAAAATTATTTGTTTCTCAGTGAATTTTCGGCAGTTATCGTTCGTCATAAAAAAATTACCCCTTTTTAAAACATAAATCGTTGCTGATAAACTACCCCTTCCCTTAACCGATCTTCAACAAAATCAACAGACCTTGAGTTCTCTTTAGTTCAAAAAGGCATGCAAAAACCTAGTTGATACTGTTTGAATTTACGGCAGTTATCGTTCGTCATATAAAAAATTACCCTTGTTAAAACATAAAATGTTGCTGGTAAACTACCCCTTTCCCTTAAACGCTCTTCACCAAAAACGACAGGTCTCGGGTACTCTACAATTCAGGCCTGCATGCAAACAATTATTTGATTCTGTTTGAATTTGCGGTTGTTATCATTCGTCATAAAAAAAATACCCTTGTTAAAACATAAAACGTTGCAGGTAAACTACCCCTTTCCCTTAACCGATCTTCAACAAAATCAACAGACCTTGAGTTCTGTATACTTCAGAAAGGTATGCAGAAGAGTAGTTGATTCTGTTTTAATGTACGGCAGTTATCGTTCGTCAAAAAAAAATTACCCTTGATAAAACATAAAATGTTGTTGGTAAACAACCCTATTCCCTTAACCGATCTTCACCAAAACCAACAGGTCTTTAGTACTCTACAAAACAGGGCTGTATGCAAAAACGTATTTGATTCTGTTTGAATTTGCGGCTCTTATCGTTTGCCATAGAAAATACCCTTTTAAAACATAAAACGTTGCTGGTAAACTACCCCTTTCCCTTAACCGATCTTCACCAATACCAAAAGGTATGGAGAAATCTACAATACAGGGCTGTATGCAAAACATCATTTGAGTCTGTTTGAATTTGCGGCTGTTATCGTTTACCATAGAAAAAAAATACCCTTGTTAAAACAAAAACGTTACAGGTAAACTACCCCTTTCCCTTAACCGATCTTCACCAAAAACAACAGGTCTTGAGTACTCTACAAATCAGGGCTGTATGCAAAACATTATTTTATTCTGTTTGCATTTGCGGCAGTTATCGTTTGCCATAAAAAAAAATCTACAACACATAGACAAGACCATAGACAGACAGACAACAGACAGACAGACACACACAGACACTTTTCGGAAAACGACTTTTTTCATGTTTTGAGTGTAGTAGAATCAGAATCTGCAATAATCTCGAACATGATTTTTTTTGCCATCACCATACTTCTATTCCTTAAGGAATATGGAAGTAAAATATCGGTATGGAGAACCATACATGACTTCCATGTTCTAAGATTTATATTTAAAATCATATTCGAAATGAAATATTTCCATAGAATCTACGTCTTTCTACTTATTGCTTCAGCATTAACCACAGTACTGTGGTCAGTAACGTATACCACCTCACGTTTTCGCACTCGATTTTCACCGATGATGGCAGTCGATGGCACTTCCGAAAAGTCTGGTTTTGCAGAAAACATTGGACTACGGCTAAAGAGCCCGGGAAGCAATTTTAACAAAAAACTACTTCTTTGTTGCCGATAACGTAGTACACATATAAAAAATTCTCCCCTCCACCATCAACTATAATTTTTACTAATAGAAAATTACCCCCACCCCGTTCACCTAACCTCTTCTATTATAGACATTTCATCTACGTTTCTACAGTGGATTACTATGAGCTTCTTATCAGGATACTTTATTTATAAAATTAAGTACTTTACTCTTGTTAAATCATAAAATGTTTCCGGTAAACTACCCCTTTCTCTTAACCGATCTTCTCCAAAATCAACAGACCTTCCGTCCTCTACAATTCAGGGAAGCATGCAAAAAATATTTGATTCTGTTTGAATGTGCGGCAGTTATCGTTCGTCATGGAAACATCTCTCTTGTTACAACATAAAATGATGCCGGTAAACTACCCTTCCCCTAAACTGATCTTCACCAAAATCAACAGACCTTGAGCTCTCTGCAACTCAGGAAAGGGTGCAAAAAATTATTTGTTTCTCAGTGAATTTTCGGCAGTTATCGTTCGTCATAAAAAAATTACCCCTTTTTAAAACATAAATCGTTGCTGATAAACTACCCCTTCCCCTTAACCGATCTTCAACAAAATCAACAGACCTTGAGTTCTCTTTAGTTCAAAAAGGCATGCAAAAACCTAGTTGATACTGTTTGAATTTACGGCAGTTATCGTTCGTCATATAAAAAATTACCCTTGTTAAAACATAAAATGTTGCTGGTAAACTACCCCTTTCCCTTAAACGATCTTCACCAAAAACGACAGGTCTCGGGTACTCTACAATTCAGGCCTGCATGCAAACAATTATTTGATTCTGTTTGAATTTGCGGCTGTTATCATTCGTCATAAAAAAAATACCCTTGTTAAAACATAAAACGTTGCAGGTAAACTACCCCTTTCCCTTAACCGATCTTCAACAAAATCAACAGACCTTGAGTTCTGTATACTTCAGAAAGGTATGCAGAAGAGTAGTTGATTCTGTTTTAATGTACGGCAGTTATCGTTCGTCAAAAAAAAATTACCCTTGATAAAACATAAAATGTTGTTGGTAAACAACCCTATTCCCTTAACCGATCTTCACCAAAACCAACAGGTCTTTAGTACTCTACAAAACAGGGCTGTATGCAAAAACGTATTTGATTCTGTTTGAATTTGCGGCTCTTATCGTTTGCCATAGAAAATACCCTTTTAAAACATAAAACGTTGCTGGTAAACTACCCCTTTCCCTTAACCGATCTTCACCAACACCAAAAGGTATGGAGAAATCTACAATACAGGGCTGTATGCAAAACATCATTTGATTCTGTTTGAATTTGCGGCTGTTATCGTTTACCATAGAAAAAAAATACCCTTGTTAAAACAAAACGTTACAGGTAAACTACCCCTTTCCCTTAACCGATCTTCACCAAAAACAACAGGTCTTGAGTACTCTACAAATCAGGGCTGTATGCAAAACATTATTTGATTCTGTTTGCATTTGCGGCAGTTATCGTTTGCCATAAAAAAAAAATCTAGACACATAGACAGACAGACACACAGACAGACAGACACACACACAGACACTTTTCGGAAAACGACTTTTTTCATGTTTTGAGTGTAGTAGAATCAGAATCTGCAATAATCTCGAACACGATTTTTTTTTGCCATCACCATACTTCCATTCCTTAAGGAATATGGAAGTAAAATATCGGTATGGAGAACCATACATGACTTCCATGTTCTAAGATTTATATTTAAAATCATATTCGAAATGAAATATTTCCATAGAATCTACGTCTTTCTACTTATTGCTTCAGCATTAACCACAGTACTGTGGTCAGTAACGTATACCACCTCACGTTTTCGCACTCGATTTTCACCGATGATGGCAGTCGATGGCACTTCCGAAAAGTCTGGTTTTGCAGAAAACATTGGACTACGGCTAAAGAGCCCGGGAAGCAATTTTAACAAAAAACTACTTCTTTGTTGCCGATAACGTAGTACACATATAAAAAATTCTCCCCTCCACCATCAACTATAATTTTTAATAATAGAAAATTACCCCCACCCCGTTCACCTAACCTCTTCTATTATAGACATTTCATCTACGTTTCTACAGTGGATTACTATGAGCTTCTTATCAGGATACTTTATTTATAAAAATTAAGTACTTTACTCTTGTTAAATCATAAAATGTTTCCGGTAAACTACCCCTTTCTCTTAACCGATCTTCTCCAAAATCAACAGACCTTCCGTCCTCTACAATTCAGGGAAGCATGCAAAAAAATATTTGATTCTGTTTGAATGTGCGGCAGTTATCGTTCGTCATGGAAACATTTCTCTTGTTACAACATAAAATGATGCCGGTAAACTACCCCTTCCCCTAAACTGATCTTCACCAAAATCAACAGACCTTGAGCTCTCTGCAACTCAGGAAAGGGTGCAAAAAATTATTTGTTTCTCAGTGAATTTTCGGCAGTTATCGTTCGTCATAAAAAAATTACCCCTTTTTAAAACATAAATCGTTGCTGATAAACTACCCCTTCCCTTAACCGATCTTCAACAAAATCAACAGACCTTGAGTTCTCTTTAGTTCAAAAAGGCATGCAAAAACCTAGTTGATACTGTTTGAATTTACGGCAGTTATCGTTCGTCATATAAAAAATTACCCTTGTTAAAACATAAAATGTTGCTGGTAAACTACCCCTTTCCCTTAAACGCTCTTCACCAAAAACGACAGGTCTCGGGTACTCTACAATTCAGGCCTGCATGCAAACAATTATTTGATTCTGTTTAAATTTGCGGCTGTTATCATTCGTCATAAAAAAAATACCCTTGTTAAAACATAAAACGTTGGAGGTAAACTACCCCTTTCCCTTAACCGATCTTCAACAAAATCAACAGACCTTGAGTTCTGTATACTTCAGAAAGGTATGCAGAAGAGTAGTTGATTCTGTTTTAATGTACGGCAGTTATCGTTCGTCAAAAAAAAATTACCCTTGATAAAACATAAAATGTTGTTGGTAAACAACCCTATTCCCTTAACCGATCTTCACCAAAACCAACAGGTCTTTAGTACTCTACAAAACAGGGCTGTATGCAAAAACGTATTTGATTCTGTTTGAATTTGCGGCTCTTATCGTTTGCCATAGAAAATACCCTTTTAAAACATAAAACGTTGCTGGTAAACTACCCCTTTCCCTTAACCGATCTTCACCAACACCAAAAGGTATGGAGAAATCTACAATACAGGGCTGTATGCAAAACATCATTTGATTCTGTTTGAATTTGCGGCTGTTATCGTTTACCATAGAAAAAAAATACCCTTGTTAAAACAAAACGTTACAGGTAAACTACCCCTTTCCCTTAACCGATCTTCACCAAAAACAACAGGTCTTGAGTACTCTACAAATCAGGGCTGTATGCAAAACATTATTTGATTCTGTTTGAATTTGCGGCTGTTATCGTTTGCCATAAAAAATACCCTTGTTAAAAAAACGTTGCTGGTAAACTACCCCTTTCCCTCAACCGAACTTCACCAAAAACAACAGGTCTTGAGAACTATATAATTTAGGGCTGTATGCAAATAATCTTTTGATTCTGTTTGAATTTGCGGCTGTTATCGTTTGCCATAGGAAATACCCTTGTTAAAACATAAAACGTTACCGGTAAACTACCCCTTTCCCTTTACCGATCCCCACCAAAATCAACAGATCTTGAGTACCCTACAATTCAGGGCTGTATGCGAAACATTATTTGATTCTGTTTGAATTTGCGGCTGTTATCGTTTGCCAAACAAACAAAATTACCCTTGCTAAAAAAAAACCGTTGCTGGTAAACTACCCCTTTCCCTCAACCGATCTTCACCAAAAACAACAGGTCGTGATTACTCTACAAATCAGATCTGCATGCAAAAAATTATTTGATTCTGTTTGCATTTGCGGCAGTTATCGTTTGCCATAAAAAAAAAATCTACAGACACATAGACAGACAGACACACAGACAGACAGACACACACACAGACACTTTTCGGAAAACGACTTTTTTTCATGTTTTGAATGTAGTAGAATCAGAATCTGCAATAATCTCGAACACGATTTTTTTTGCCATCACCATACTTCCATTCCTTAAGGAATATGGAAGTAAAAATTACCCTTGATAAAAAACCGTTGCCGGTAAACTACCCCTACCCCTTAACCGATCTTCACCAAAAACAAAAGGTCTTGTGAACTCTACAATACAGGGCTGTATGCAAAATATTATTTGATTCTGTTTGAATTTGCGGCTGTTATCGTTTGCCATAGAAAACACCCTTGATAAAACATAAAACGTTGCTGGTAAACTACCCCTTTCCCTCAACCGAACTTCACCAAAAACAATAGGTCTTGAGAACTCTACAATTTAGGGCTGTATGCAAATAATCTTTTGATTCTGTTTGAATTTGCGGCTGTTATCGTTTGCCATAGGAAATACCCTTGTTAAAACATAAAACGTTACTGGTAAACTACCCCTTTCCCTTTACCGATCTTCACCAAAATCAACAGATCTTGAGTACTCTACAATTCAGGGCTGTATGCGAAACATTATTTGATTCTGTTGGAATTTGCGGCTGTTATCGTTTGCCAAACAAACAAAATTACCCTTGCTAAAAAAAAACCGTTGCCGGTAAACTACCCCTTTCCCTCAACCGATCTTCACCAAAAACAACAGGTCGTGATTACTCTGCAAATCAGGGCTGCATGCAAAAAATTATTTGATTCTGTTTGCATTTGCGGCAGTTATCGTTTGCCAAAAAAAAAAAAATCTACAGACACACAGACAGACAGACACACAGACAGACAGACAGACAGACAGACACACACACAGACACTTTTCGGAAAACGACTTTTTTTCATGTTTTGAGTGTACTAGAATCAGAATCTGCAATAATCTCGAACACGATTTTTTTTGCCATCACCATACTTCCATTCCTTAAGGAATATGGAAGTACAAATTACCCTTGATAAAAAACCGTTGCCGGTAAACTAACCGATCTTCACCAATATCAACAGGTCTTTAGTACTCAACAAAACAGGGCTGTATGCAAAAACGTATTTGAATCTGTTTGAATTTACGGCTCTTATCGTTTGCCATAGAAAATACCCTTTGAAAACATACAACTTTCCTGGTAAACTACCCCTTTCCCTTAACCGATCTTCACCAACACCAATAGGTATTGAGAACTCTACAATACAGGGCTGTATGCAAAACATCATTTGATTCTGTTTGAATTTGCGGCTGTTATCGTTTACCATAGAAAAAAATTACCCTTGATAAAAAACCGTTGCCGGTAAACTACCCCTTTCCCTTAACCGATCTTCACCAAAAACGACAGATCTTGAGAACTCTATAATTCAGGGCAGTATGCAAAATATTATTTGATTCTGTTTGAATTTGCGGCTGTTATCGTTTGCCATAGAAACCACCCTTGATAAAACATAAAATGTTGCTGGTAAACTACCCTACTCCATTAACCGATCTTCACCAAAAACAATAGGTCTTGAGAACACCACAATTTAGGGCTGCATGCAAAACATTAGTTGATTCTCTTTGAATTTACGGCAGTTATCGTTCGTCATAGAAAAAATACCCTTGTTAAAACATAAAACGTTGCCGGTAAACTACCCCTTTCCCTTAACCGATCTTCAACAAAATCAACAGACCTTCAGTTCTGTATAATTCGAAAAGGTATGCAGAAGAGTAGTTTATTCTGTTTTAATGTACGGCAGTTATCGTTCGTCAAAAAAAAAATTACCCTTGATAAAACATAAAATGTTGCTGGTAAACAACCCTATTCCCTTAACCGATCTTCACCAAAACCAACAAGGCTTGAGAACTCCATATTTCAGGGCTTTATGCAAAATATTATATGATTCTGTTTGAATTTGCGGCTGTTACCGTTTGCCATAGAAAAAAATCTACAGACAGACACACACAAAGACACACAGACACACACACAGACACTTTTCGAAAAATGACTTTTTTCATGTTTTGAGTGTAGTACAATCATATTCTGCGATAATCTCGAACACGATTTTTTTTGCCATCACCATACTTCCATTTCCTTAAGGAACATGGAAGTTAAAAGGAGAGGTTTCTTTTCACTATTGTTATTTTATATAGTTCTAAATGTTCAGATAGGCCCATATGAACGCAATCAACAACTTGTAAAATGGCTTTTTCCCGCTTTACATTATTTGTTTTAAGTTACAACTTTCACTGTTTAATTTTCCATTCTTTTAATCTATTTTTAGCCAAACGTCTTTCCGAAAATAAGTCAGGTGAGGTAGTTTTAACGTCGTATGATGCTATGACGTCGAAGAACATGAAACTTCATTACCATGGTGTTCTCCATTTGCTTTCTTCAGTACTACATAGCTAAAGAAATAAACGGCATTAACACTTAGTTATTCACCGCAGATCTTAAATCTTATAGCCGCATTCAAACAGCACATTTTTACTCGTTAATTATCAAATATTAAGTCATAATCGTGTATATGTTACACATAAATCTAATTTTCTAACGTAAATTCTGCAACCTAATTATTAAGGTTGGCTTTATAAACAACTTATGTTTTTAAAATACTAACTTTCAACTGTTATTGAAACGTAACATTATATTTTTTCTTGTGTTTCACCCGATGATTTATTTTATTTTTATTTTCTTAATTGCACCGATAATTAGTTCTGCGAAAAGATAAATAATGTCAATATAAACAGCAAGATATGACTTTCAATTATTAGTTCAATCAACTTTGCCACAGTTCATTTTCACTTAATTATTACAATGTTTCCGTATAAAAGAGTTGTAAATGACTAATACCTTTTACGAAATATTTATATTATGATGTCGTATATTACACAATTTATTGTAAGTTATTCCGTTACACATATTACAGCTCGTAATTTATTCCAGCTGTTACAAGCTATTTGTCGAGTAGGTGAAAACGTTTTATTTGTGTATTGTTGTTGTACGTAACTTGTTGATTCCCTCCATGTTCTTAAAATAATTTTCTTATGTCCTCACATTACCCTAGTTACGTATTTCGTTATAATACCATTGTTAATATTTTTTATCAAAATCGTTACTGTTTTAAATAGGTTCCTAACTAGTTAAATTTAAAAAATCATCCCTTACTTTAAAAACAATAATTAATTTTAGTAACAATAAACATTAACAGAACTTTCAAGCAGAGGTCTTAATAAAACCTTGGTGAAGATCTATTCAATAGTGTTATAACGCGTTACTAACAATTCAGGAATATTAAAAGCCCCAAAGTAGCCTATACAAAACAAACAATATTTTCTATACATTTTGTACGATAGGCAATATTTTAAACTCAAAGCGATCACATATATTTTATATGCCTGAGCGTGCTGGGAAAGGAGGCTGAGAAAGAATAGGTACATAAGCTAAGTTTCAGAAACTACACATATTACCTTAAAAATTGCTATATTTTTACGTTTACAGTTTGTTAAATAGCTCTTATTCTTTTTCATTATGTTATTCTGAAAACTCTGAATGAGAGAATTCAGCGTAGAAAAGTTTTGACTTTTTAATTATGAAACAGTTTACACAGGTTAAAAACAATTTATTTAACTTTATATGCAACTAAAACCTTTTTGTAAGTAAGACAAGTAGGCCTATGTTGTTTTTTACTCTCTATTCACGTAATGTCGTCATAATAAACTCCTTTCTTGTCGTTAGTTTGGCGTTGTATACAAATTCAAGATAGGAGATATAATTTTTTTAAATTAAGACAAATTTTATCAATGATGATTATCAGTGACATATTTTTCTTACCATTTTCATTCACGAGGCAGGTAATATTCAATTTATGATTACACTATTATGTGGTGTGCAAGTGAACTACTACTAATAATAATAGTAATTGAATTATCCAACAGGTGTACGTATTATTGCTTAAGTCCAATATAATAATATTATAGAATGTCATCCTGCCCCAGAAAGAAGGGAATTACAATAGCTCTTATGATATCAATAATTATTTATGAATTCAACCATATTACTTACGTGCTTTCATTCGAAATACATCGTAATGTTTATAAACTTGTTTTTCACCACACATGAAAGTAACAAAACACAATCGGGTACGTCAATCAGGTAATAAAATTTAAAAGGCTTTTACTGTGAAACAAAAATTGAATCAGTAAAAAGCTAAATACGTTGTAAATTATATACTAGGAATTTAATTGAAATATACCATTTTGTGTACTAATATTAAAGAAACAAGTCTTTAATAAAACAATGATTGCATCTTACAATGTTGATCTGTTCACATGTTTTTAAATGGCTAATCTTTCAACATTCATGTGGTTATTACTGCAAGATTCTGATTACGTTTCATGATATCAATAATATCTCAAGTGAAACAGAAAAAATAATGTCAGTGGCCTCAAACTACTTTTTCGTCGAAAGCAGAAAGTACTTTATCTTATAATATGTTGAATCATCAATAATTTTTTAAACACACATCTGTCATTGTATGTCATTATTATTTGTAGTAAATTGTGTCTACATCATTAGATGTTTGTTAAATAATTCGTTAGTCAATAAGGCAAAAATTAATTTCTACACCTTCTTATTGTCTTCCCCTTCTGAAATTTATTCTTATGACCAGTTTATATATTTTGTGTCATTAATGTATTCAAATACTAATTCAAAAGTTTTCAAATTTCGCCTTTCCTGTTTCGTTAATAATTATAATTTAGTATATACAACTTATTTCTGTTGCAATTAAGACTTAATCACTATAAACATGATGCTAAATATTAATTATAATTGTAATTTTAATTGTCAACCTGTCATTAAAAAATCATACAATCTAACACTATGAACTTCCAGATAAAACAGGCACTGTAGAGTGTTTAACACTTCTATTTAAAGTTCGTTTGCTACCACTGAACCTTTATCAGTAATTTTACTATTTTTATGGCTAGTTTAATGTTATCGCTGTAAAAAAACAAAAATAAGGAACACTGTTTCACACGTGTCTCGTATGTGACTTTGAACAATCTCGCACAGCCTTAGTAATTTCTTATTAACAGATGAAGAAGAGTCAAGAAAATTTCACAACTCTTAGTCATGAAGCGATTGTATACACTTGTTAAATGAATACACTATATTTGGTTTGCAAACGTTTTATATTTTGAAGAATTTTGCTGTTTTTTACACATTCGATGGAAAGATGGGTGATATGAAATTTAGTTTGTTAAAGTATTATTGAATTTATTTAATTAGCCAGACTTACATAGAGGCTTCTTACTGTATACTTGTGGTTTGTATGGCAGAGATTCTTAAAGTATGCGTCCAATCTTTTCTTGACATTATGAGGAGTTGTGACCACTGATGATGAATTATGTCTTTTATTTGTTTTGTTATCTGCTTCTTCAGAGATTCGTCCACACACTACCAAGCGTGTATTAATTCTAAAACAATTTCAAAAAGAATTACTTTAGGAAAATGTATAATATAATATAACACAAAACAATTCAACGTACACACGTTACTTCTACAAATATTACAAAGTTCTTTGCTGACATTAAGATATACGTCATTTAGAAACGATTTTCTAAAATGACATACGGAATTCGTTTCTCCGCTTTGTCTCCGTTTATTTGATACGATATCGTTACCTTAAGCCCTGTCATTCCTACTTTGTACTATTTACAACACCTCTTAACTGTAACCTCCTAACTCATCTTTTCAGATTATCAGTGCTATCTCCCGTTATCAGTTACATTTAATGTAATCTCTTATTGTTTTAGTTACTACAGATTAGTTTTAGTTTTAATGAGAAGTATGTTTTCAAATTTTGTGCTTGTGCTTGAATGAGTGTATGTGTGTGTGTGTGGTATGATTAATTGATTATATTATTACTTGTGTTGTAAATATTTATATTATATCAATAGCTGAATATCAGTTTATTGATCATTTCTCCTCTAACACAGGTCGGATTACGAAATTTCACTATTAAGCACGCAAACTTAAAAAAGTGACAAATTAAAATTAAAAAAAAATTTAACAATTTATTAAACGAAAGTGGTAGAAAAAACTATTTTTCCGTTACTTTAATCACATGTAGTTATTGCAACTTACAGGTGTTAATACCATTATGGCATTAAGTATCTGAACAGCCATTACATAGTAAATAGATATTAACGTATAACGTATACTTTTACAAGTATGAATAAAGTCACTGTTATGAAAACTAATCTTTGAAACAATTGTTATATCATAAATGCAGTCTACAATGACATTCTTAGCGTTTCGTTATATTGATTATATGTGCACCTCTTTTTATACCAAACCGATACATTTGTCTCTATTTTGTGTGCTTAGGTACAAAAGAAGGTCTGAAATCTTTGTGTCTTAAGTAGTGTGAGAGAATAACACAAAATTAAATAGTTCAATATGATTAGCATTCTTGCCCGTAGTTATTGTTATCCTACAACTTTATTAGTTGTCAAATAATATAATTAGTTTTCTTTTAGTGCATAGGTGTTTAAATGAATAAGACTTGTTTTTATGTTTTCTCTTTGTTGATGAAATTACTTTTGTTTATTTCTCTTGCTTTCTGATTTAATCTCCCTTAATTTTTTATTAAATAGACATAATCTCTCTATTTCTCAGACAGAATTGTTGTCGCAGTTCAGGTAAATAAGTGGAGGGGATAAAGGCAAACAAAACAGTTATTACAAAGTAGTATCTTAAAACCAAACAAAATTTTGTTTAAAAATCCGTTTGGATTCCTCCTTACTTACTGGTTCACTTTGTTCCCTACGAAGTTTTTTGTTTAAACTCACTCTGACTTAAGCTACCCTATTACGGTATTTACATATAGGGGAACAAAAGAGCTGCATACATTAACAGTTTCCAAGTTTTAATAAAAATAAAACTCTTAAGTTGAATGCAATGCCACGAGCAATTTTTATATTAGTTTTGCAAAGATTTCTATTTAAATTAGTTACGTGATAAAGTTTCGCAACAGTGTTAAACTAAAAATTATTCTTACGTTTGTATCAACTGTGAGACATTTATTTTCTTGTATCTTGTCTATAGTAGTTTAGATGAAAACTTTACGTTAGACGAAATCTAACATAAAATTTAGATTTTTTAATTTATAATTTTTGGTTCAAGTATACAATAACTTTTCCTTACTACTTCTCGTATTGGGAGAGGAAAAAAGACGCAGAAGCAACGTCGGTTATAAATTGCTTGTCATTGAATTTAGTACATTTCAGATAACAGGGAGTGCTAACGACAAGTGTACACATAGCCTAAACTGGGGATGAAAACAGTAAAACTGCTCTGATTGGACGTTGAAGAGGGAACGAAAAGTTTCGTTCATTGGGGCTAACTCATACAAACGCTTTTGACTTCACAGACTATATTCATGCGGGTTTCGTTTAGTACGCAACGGCAATATTGGTTAATACTAATTTAGCCATTTCTTTAACAGTCCAGTAATCAAAGGATTTTAATCCTAAACTAATATTAATTATACAATGACTTCTGTATAAGCTAAACTAAATAATAATAATCATAATTTTAAATTTACATTTGTGCAAGGGTGGAAAATTGCTACACAGGTTGTTGCAAGGAGTTAAAATCATAAAATCAAGTTTTATTAAAATATTATAGAACCAATAATGTTGGAAAAAATCATACAATCTTTTCTAAGATAGCTTCAATTCTGCTTACCACTTCACTTTTATGTGATACAAATAGACCATCTTTTCGCCATTAACAAAACTTAAACATATTTGACCTTGACTTAAACTTAATCAAGTAAATAAAGACCTTTTTGATTTAAAGGAAATGTTATTTAAAGTTTATTATAGCTGGTGGAATTAGAATTAATTAAATGTCATATCCAACTGTGCCCGAAAAATTTTACTGGATTAAGAAAAGTTCAATATTTTGGTAGTAAAAGATCTAAAATTTACATTTTATTTTCAAATAAATTATGTTTTGCAAATAACATTATAAAATAAATTTGAAAAAGTTTGATCTTTTTCGCTTTGTAGATTATGAAGATTAGCTTAGACTTAAAAATTTGTAATGGGTCAATTATAATATAAAAATAAATATTAGAAAATCATTAATAATTATGGGTAAATAATAAAACAAAATGCAATTAAAAAAATTAAATTTCTTTAAAAACTTAACTGACATTTTGAGATTTTTAGCGTATAAAAATTTTGAGAAAACCATTACTGAAATAAATTGAAAAATATATAATTTTTATTCGAAGTTATATTTTTCCAGTTGTCACTGAATACATCTCCGTTATAGATTCCTTCTTTTTCCAGTAAACTGGTTATGTATTAATCAAGGTCAAATATGAACTGTTTTGATACATTTAATGGCAGATGCGAATGTTCGGCATTTACAATAAACAGTGCTTAATTTAACTTTCTTGTAACAGAAGTAGATACTTGATGTTGGTATGCTCATCAGCGGCTAGTCAGTATATAATCTGTCATCACTTAATCTACCTAGAAACGATGTACAAGATTTCTTTACTGAATTTTATATTATAGTGTTGACAATTTGTGTTGTCGCAAAAACCGTAAGTGCCAATCAGAGTAAGATCATGACATCATTTTAGGTTAGTAGCTCGAGACAATTTTTTATTTATAAAATTTGTAACTACAATGTGTTCCAACAAATAGCATTTACTTTTCAAACACTAACATAAACAATATATATTAACTTTTGCTTTTGCAGTAAGTATATGTTTACACATGTATATACCAGTTATGTCTCTGCTGTATGAATGTCAGCAGACCTATGTGTTTTGAAGGATAGCCTGAAAAGTCTTCTCATCAATAATTACTTTTACACTTCTTGTATTATGTTAATCTCAAAAACCTAATAGAGATTTTTTAAAGCAACAGCGTGCTGAGACAGATGTTGGAACAAATTTATGTAATAAAAAAGCCTGTGCAGCGCACCTGTTTGGCGTTTAATCATTACGTCAGAAACACGGAAAAGCATTTAAAACGAAGCTGCAACGTAGTTTATAAAACTAAAATATTTATCTATTGTTTTCTAAGTAATTAATATTCTACTGTACTTCACCAATCACAAGTTCAGTAATGGCAATATAAGTAGTTAAACTCAAATCTGTCTTGGAAAAAACTAAACAGTAAATATTCATCCTTGCTTAATTCTTAGAAAATGTATTTTTGTTTTTTTTATAGTGTTTATTTTTCATTGGCCCGGCTGATAGTACCCTGTAAGGAGCCCTTGCCAGGGTCCGAATGAAGACTGCAAGGGTGGTGAAGGCGGTGGAAAAGGGCTTCGGTGTGGTGGATCCGGCGGAAGTGGTAAGCCTGCCTTTAGGGTCGATATAGATTCATGTAAAAGCTGCTGCCTTGGAGCTAGGAGTTGGCTCTGAAAAGGCTAGGGCAAGAAAACCCATACAAAAGAATCACCTGGTTCTCCAGATAGTGAGTTTTACGTCGGTTTACATTCCGTCCAAACTTGTTACATAAATAGAAACTTGTTATGAAACTAACAGCCAGGCCTCTGAATAGACTGTCTTCTTAGGAAACGAATCGGAATCGGAATAAAGATACGAGTAATGAATCAGGGAAAACCGAAAGTATAATATGATCTAGTGGTGACTACATGGAATGTCAGAACGATGAGGAATGCGCCAAAGATGCAGGAAATAGCAAATAGCCTTATACGAAATCATAATAGAATATGTAAAATGAGGGTGAAGGGAGATTCAGGAATATAATAGTATTATTAGTTTATACTATAACTAAGGAGAGGGACTAGACAGAAAAAAGAGATTCTATAACAAAATTAATGAGATTTGTTGTTCCACGAACCAGTATGATACGATTCTGCTTGTAAGAAACTACAATGGAAAAGTGGGAAACGACACAGACCAAATACAGGCATGTGGACAGTATTCACTACATATTACAAAAATATATACACGATACAGATACTTTGGAAAGAGTTTTATTATCCCACTTCCATCTGCCAACCGTATCAAAACAGTGTAATGTGCATATGCGTAGACAATTATCGCGTAATTACAGTTGCCTGGGACCTGCGATACTACGTTATTGACGACATTCAACAGGCAATACATTGTACAACTTCTCCAGGGTCTTGAATAGATCCTGTCGTTTCTAGATTTTTATAGTTTTTAAAACATCTGCTTCGTATTGGTAAATAATTTCCTAATCAAAGAAGACAAATGACCTCCAGCTTCTACTAAATTACTCAGTTGTGTGAACAGTGTGACGAACTGTGATACCCTTCCGTAAAATATTTAATGACTGCCGTAATTAATCTGCCATTGTATTGTTGTAAAATTCATACATATAATACGATAGTTTCAGTCTTTCATTAAATGAGAAAAGTGTCAGTAATTCTGATCTGAGATAATATCAGAGTCAGTCTTCTTTTCATTCTACTTTTGATCTTCAACTAACAATATCAATACATTTTGTCAGTTTCGGCTGTGGGGGTATTTGTTATTGTTAAATATAGTTAATATTAGTTATGGAATTTTAGTATATACCTTTTAATGATTGTTATTTACTTTCCTATTTCACTACTTTTTCTAACAATTTCAGTTATTTCATGTTTTAACGTGTTTCAGGATTAATAAGTTCCTAAATTAAAAAAATAATAATTAAACAAATTATAATAATCAGACTAAGAGGAATGACTAAATGTAGACGTTTTGCTGAATGACGCAAAGAAGCTTATATCAGCTTACAACTCCCAGCTACTTTATCTGTTTCTCAACACACTTCTCTTACCAATCTAAATTAATTTAATATTTCTGGCTTTCAAAACACCTTTGGTATATTTTATCCCCTTATCCATTGCTTACTGGTTAGTCAGTGCTAGTCAAATAATGTTTAAAATTTAATTAAAATCTGCACTAATGTGCTTCCCTTATGACAGTAAGCAGATGTAAAAAAGAAATATCAGATGTAAGAATCGTGTACATACTTCATAAAGCAATGTCGAAAGTAGACATTTTCGTGAGTAATAGTAGGGGGAAAATAAGGGTTCAAACCCACAAAGGAATGCCGCCTTTCTTAAAAAACACTAAAAAACATGATCTCAGAGATGACGCCGCCACCGCTGGACCCGCAGCATCCCGATGGACCACAGCACCGCGAATTTCCGCGAATAAATTTTTTTATTTTTTTTATTTTAATTTTTTATTTTTTTAATTAAATTGATTTGGTGGGATGATGTTCAATGGACCACCAGCATCCGTGAATATACTTTTTTATTTTTTTAAGAAAGCTGATTTGCATATCAGTGGGTGGCTTTGGGTGGGAGGTTGTTTTTTTTTTATTTCATATCAGTGGGTGGGGGGTGGTTCCAACTCGAAGCATTATAGTGTATATTAAAATATATGATCAGGTGTACCAACCTTTGCATGAGTTCAAATTTGTCGTGTGTTATAATGTATATTAAATCTATATGATCAGGTGTACCAACCTCTGTAGTATTATTATAGTGTATAGATATTTTATATGAGCAGGTTTGTCAACATTTTCTGCGGTGGGGGGAGGGAAATTCAAATATGTGTTATATTGTGTATGTATAGGGCAGATCTGTCAACATTTTTTTCTCTTCTGTGGTGGGAAATTCAAACTATATGATCATAATTGGTACTCTCTCTCGCTCTCTCACACGTTGTGTATGTCTCTCTCTCTCTCACTCTCTCTTGTTGTCAAACCGTTCTCCTCTCTCTCTGTGGTCAGTACCGAGCGCATGTATATGAAATTAGAAAGTTTATATTTATTCGACAAATATTAACGTCCTCTCTCTCTCTCTCTCTCTCTCTCTCTCACACTCTCACTTGTTTCAACTGTGTCAACAAATAGTAACGTCCTCTCTCTCTCTCTCTCTCTCTCTCTCTCTCTCTCTCTCTCTCTCTCTCTCTCTCTCTCTCTCTCTCACTTTCACACGTTTCAACTATGCAAGGTTTCATACCCTTTCTCCTGTCTCCCTCTCGTACATTGAGTAGTCGGTGTGATGAATAAATAATTTTAGCACTATCTCTCTTTCGTTGTCAAAACGTCGTCTTCATTTTTCAATGTATTAAATAATTAATTAATAGTTTTATAATGCAGTCAGTGTGATTGATCCTTGTTAGAAATATATATATTCGGCGTCAATGAACTACTTACCTGTTATCTTGTTACAGATGAAAAATCCATACGTTAACGGCTTAGCAATCCGGTACAATACTTCTGTTTTAAGGTTGCAGTTTACACACACACACACATAGGTTCAGTAGTGTATAGCGAAATAAATTAAAATTATACACACACATGAAAACGGTGGCTGAAATTCATACAAATCTTCTGATGTAACAGTTCACAAAAAATAAATTAATTGTACACATGTTCAGAGGTGTAGAGTGAAATAAAATAAAGTCATAATTTGTTTAAATGATTAAATATATTTTAACATTCACAATATAAAATTCACAATTAAATAAATACATTAGAAATTGATATTTTTCGAAAGTTTATATATAATTGTGTGTCGTACTTGTAGAAGAAGCAACCTGCAACATAACAATACAACAACAACATTAAAATCATGTTAAATATCACACACACAGATGCACACGCAACGCACGCACATACAGACGCATACGCAACGTAATCACACACACACACACACACACACACACACACACACACACACACACACACACACACACATACATACGCATACGCAACGTAACCAAACACGCAACGCGCCCACACACAGACGCAAACGCAACGTAATCATACACATACATACAACGTGTACACGTTTGGTTTGAATCATGTAGGACCAATAAACAGATAACAGATTTAAATATGCTATAGTCATTGTAAGACGTTACAATCATTGAAGTGTTTAATAAGTAAATTGTATGTATGTATATATCACTGAATAATAATAATATAATCGTTCTAGTGTTAACGTTTGCTGAAACAGGTAAAGCAGTTTACAAATAATTACATATAGGTTCAGAGGCGTATAGTGAAATAAATTAAAAAATCCATTCATCAAAACTTTGTAAATTAGAATCTGCACTACATTCAAACATACGCACACACACAATGATAAAAAAATTGTTTATTAAAAGTAGTTTGTTACCTTAACGAGGTACGATTTCCATATGTACTGTTTGATTCCTCATGCCTCGAAACACGAGATGTAGGTCGCTGGGGCTTATATGACGGAGCTCTTCGTCTGTAAAGACGCAAGCATACCTCTTAGGTAGATATACACGATAGCGTAGCTCACCATCTTCCAACGTTACAAGCACAGACTTCCCATATCTTGTGTCCACATGCACCATGTTAACAATCGGATACTGCTTGTTCAATGTTAATTCTGCACACCGTTTGTACTCAATAGCAGAAACTGCATTGAATTTTGTGATAAACAACATTATTTATGAGAAGTGAAGACGTCTGTATCAAACTAGGTGGAACTAAACAATGACTACAAAGAAGACTAGTGAAAGTAATGGTGGTGGTGGTGGTGATGTGGTCATCAGGAAAGTTCACGTTCATCGCCCGAAGCTTTGCATGTACATACACACAGGCAGAATTAGCGCTGTTACAAAATATATATATTAGGAAAGTCAAGCCCACAGACTACTAGAAATAGTTATCGTTTGAACAAAAAAAAAAAAAAAAAAAAAAAACCGCACATTACGAACTAATATCGTTACAATAATAATAATACATAAACTTACGTTTACGGTCGTCCAAACTGAAGTATGGAGTGACAATAACTATAGATATCACAGTAAGAATTTTTGTTGTTGTTTTTAACAGGTGATGTTTTTCATCCCCCTGAAGCTTTGTATGCAGAATTATGACTGTTACATAATATATATTAGGAAAGTCGACAGAAATAGTTATCGCCTGCAGCAAGAATTTTTGTTGTTGTTGTTTTTAACAGGTGGTGTTTTTGCATGTACATACATGCAGAATTATGGCTGTTACATAATATATATTAGGAAAGTCGACAGAAATAGTTATCGCCTGCAGCAAGAATTTTTGTTGTTGTTTTTAACAGATGGTGTTTTTCATCCCCTGAAGCTTTGCATGTACATACTTGCAGAATTATGGCTGTTACATAATATATATTAGGAAAGTCGACAGAAATAGTTATCGCCTGCAGCCATATACAAGTTTACCTAATGAAATTAACAATGCTATGAGACACTTACATTAAAAATGTTTGTATAACAGAAAAATCATTAATTATCCACTCTCTAAGTGCGTGCACATTATCGTTTGTACATAGTGTAGAAGAAGAATTGCAATGTGTAAGACATAACGCCCCAGGAATGTCTTTTGGTACGTCTTTTGGGCAACCAATGTCATCAAGATTTATTATATGATAATGAATTATTTTCGATTCTAAAAAACGTTTTTTCTCAAGACCCTTCACAAACACATATTTATATATGTTCGTATACGTTGTTAACACTGAAACAAGATTGTCGTACGGTGTCTCTCCTTCATCCCATCTTAGCCCATGATAGTTTGTCGTTAACCAGCAGTTGGTTCTAGTGTATTTCGAATTCGTAACGACTGTAGCAGGCGGGGCGAAAATCCAATGTCTGTATGCAAAACGTGTTACGTCCATAACCGACAACTCCTTTACTATATAATTGCTGTTGTCATCATAAAAGCAGTGAAAGTCAATTATTACAGCAGCGTTTTCCATTATACTATAAAAAAAAAGAAACCACACATTACAAACTAATATTTATAAACACAAAGATCGTTACAATAATAATACACAAACTTACGTTTACTGTCGTCCGAACTGAAGCGTGGAGAGAGAATAACTAACGATATCACAGTGAGAATTCTTTTTGTTTTTAACAGATGGAATTTTAGCAGGAGGGGGAGCAGAGTCGCCGTCGGCAATTAATTTGGCACGTACGTGAGATTTTAATAAAACAATTATCAATTTTAAATAATAATTTTCGGAAACAACCCCCGACTTAAAAAAAAATATAGTTTACCTTGTGGTATAAAATTCAAACTATTAAATTGTCTCTCTCACACACATTCTGATTACTATACAACTAATTGCATGTATGTTCAGATGGTTCTACCGAAATAAACCATTGTGTGTGTGTGTGTGTGTGTGTGTATGTGTGTGTGTGTGTGTATGTATTCGCTAAATCCGCCTTTCACTTTCTAATATGACACATGACACTCATTAGTTGCACCCATCACAAGTAAATATGGATTAGAAAGTATTCACGTCCAAACAAACATCGGCTGTCCCCTACCACCGGAGACCAATATATATATATATACTCAACAAATTCAATGATAAATTCTCATTTGACCTGCTTGCGTGCACTGACAAATCTATCACGACATTTTTAATAGTTGGAAGACTGTATTATTGTGCAATCGCAGTATACGCAAGTTCCTGTGTGTAGTCAACATACAATAGTTTTGGTGAGTATAATTTATTGTATGTACAGATTTTATTTAAACGTAAAAATTATTTGCATTAAAACATTATTTAATACATGTATGTGTATGTTCAAATCACAATTTATGAAATATATTCTTACCGTTTTTTTTAATTACACTTCTAATTGAAGATATATATATTTTAATTTAATACATGTGTGTGTAAGCGTATGCGTATGATCAAATTACAATTTTCTGAATATATTCTTAACGTACTTTTATTCTTAACGCACTTTTAATTGAAGATATATATTTGAATTTAATACAATTTTCTGAAATATATTCTTACTGTACCTTTTATACACTTCTAATTGAAGATATATATATATTTTTAGGTATAACTGAATTTTATCGGATTCACACTGACTGCTTGCGTGCGTTGATAAATCTATCTCAGCAGTTTTTTAATAGTTGAAAAACTGCTTGAATTATTGTGCGTCTCAGTATACACAAGTTCCTGTGTGTGTATTCAACATACGTTAGTTTGGTAAGCATAATTTATCAAGTGCATTATTTATTGATTTAATACATGTATGTGTGTGTGTGATCAAATTATTATTATTATCTGAAACAGAACAGTATATATAGATTCGAGTGGTATGTAAGACGCTGTTATATGTTACTAGTAAAAATTATTTGCATTAAAACATTATTTACTGAATTTAATACATGTATGTGTATGTTCAAATCACAATTTCTGAAATATATTCTTACCGTATTTTTTTATATTACAGTTCTAATTGAAGATATATATTTGAATTTAATACATGTGTGTGTGTGTGTGTGTGTGTGTGTGTGTGTGTGTGTGTGTGTGTGTGTGATCAATTTTCTGAAATATATTCTTACTGTACCTTTTATATTACACTTCTAATTGAAGATATATATTTTTAGGTATAACTGAATTTTATCGGTTTCACACTGACTGCTTGCGTGCGTTGATAAATCTATCTCAGCAGTTTTTTTAATAGTTGAAAGACTGCTTGAATTATTGTACGTCTCAGTATACACAAGTTCCTGTGTGTGTGTAGTCAACATACGCTAGTTTGGTGAGCATAATTTATCAAGTGCATTATTTATTGATTTAATACATGTATGTGTATGTGTGTGTGTGTGTGTGTGTGTGTGCGTGATCAAATTATTATTATTATCTGAAACAGAACAGTATATATAGATTCGAGTGGTATGTAAGACGCTGTTATATGTTACTAAAATCATAGCAAATATTTTCATTCTAAGCATATTTACTGTTTAATAATAATTACAACCCAACGAATGATACATATAGTTTGATGCTTTATAAGTTTGTGTACATTGGTTGTATATTGTAAGCATGAAAGTATTATTTAAATCTGTTTGTGTATGTGCGCGAAAATAAACTTAATTTTCTCGATCTAGCAAATAGTTGGTCTAAGCGTACATGTATTATGTACAAATTGATATATAAAACGTTTACGATACACTAACATAATACCAGCGTTATAACAGTACCTTTTGTTTTTCAGTATTCATTCATTCTCACTTGAAGATCATGGCTAACCTTCAGCAGGAACGTGGGGAGGAGCAGACTGAACAAGGTAAAAAGTCCAATACCAATTGTCACAGTTAAGAAATTATTTTTGTAATTATGTAGTGTGCAAACTTGCTGATGCGAATTAACGTTTGAGTCATACTATGTCTATTGGTGTGTGCATGAAAAGTCTCACTCTTAACATCGTTTAGAAATTGACATGTAGATGAAAATTTTTCATGTTCCTTCATAGGTTTGTCACCTTCTTTCCAATCAACTAATTCAATTCCACAACAAAAGCATTTAACTCTATCGTCTACGAATGACATACTATGTCCACAAACATCGAAATTTCTAGGGTAGAAGTAGAACCCCGCAAACGCTAACTCGTCGGGGCTGATAAACGTCACTTCCCAATACTTGAATGATTTTATTCTTTCACTTTCAATACTAAAATCAGGAGTAGCCGACATCTTCACGGTTTGTAATAAACTGACATATTACCCCCCCCCCCCGACGAGTGTTATTTATTTATTTACTACAAATATGAATTTGTGTGTACACGTTATTTATCATTCCTATTGGTTACTAATACTCATGTTTCTATTGTTTCAGTTGTGACTCGGTTTTATATCGAGAGGAACAGTAGTGTCCGAGGGTGCATCACAACTTTCGACTACATTCCAGTGAACGTCAACGAGTCGGATCATGACGTAGTATTCGTAATGACTGAGGCACGTCCTTTATTGCTTGAGGATATTCAGACAGAGCAGACACGTTTACGCAATATCAAGTGGCATATTGCGTGCAGGATACGTTTTACCAAAACCGTGGTAGATGGTGACAGTGGTGAGGAGAAAGAGGTAACGAAAGACGCCGTCTTCCACGGACGTTGTCGCACGTTGCTCGCGGACGACAACGACGAGTTGAATTGTCTACTCGATGAATCCTACGATAAAATCTTCAATAGCATATCTAATTTTACCCGTGACGGGAGCGGATGGTCGGTGGATGCTGTACTGAAGCTGGAACTGGCTGTTGGACGGTACCAGCCTCTAGCAGCATCCTCCTACCTTCCAACCCCGCGAAAACTCTCACACACCAGGGCAGTAGTCAACATCAAGAACCCCCACGATGAAATGTGTTTTCTGTGGTCTGTTCTAGCCCACATACACCCTCAAGAACGTCATAGAGACCGTGCTTCAAAATACATCCCATTCATAAACACATTAAATATGTCCGGTATCGAGTACCCTGTTTCGTTAAAGTCCATTTCCAAATTTGAAGCACAGAATCCTAACATTTCTATAAACGTTTTCGGCTATGATATAGAAGACAATATCAAAAATGAATCAAAAAATGAGGTTTACCCTCTGAGAATTACCCCGAATAAGGACAGGTCGCATCACGTTAATCTTTTGCTTCTGACCGATACAAATAGCCGAAAACATTACTGTCTTATCAGTAACATGAATAGATTGTTATCATCCCTAACAAAATGTAGCAATAAATCATTTTACTGTGACTACTGCCTGCATCGTTTCACCACAGAACATGGTCTGTCCGATCATCTCCCCTACTGCACACCTTACGGCGAGCAGAAAACCAAAATGCCCACGGAGGAGGAGAAGTTTATGTCCTTTAAAAATTACGCGCACTGTCTTAAAGTACCCTTCACCGTCTACGCCGACTTCGAGTCCCTCATCACTCCGCTTCAATCGTGTTCACCTGGTAACGACGTCCCGACGACAGTGCACGAGTTAGGTGAATTCTACTCCGTCGATAGCAGCGGTGTCCGTCAGAAACTAACTTCTCCTCCTGTATCGTCCACATCATACGAAGCGATGCATATCCCGTCAGGTTTCTCCTATGCTATCGTCGATCATACGCACAGCCTTTGGAGAGAGGCTAAAGTTTATCGGGGTGAAAACGTTGTAGACACGTTCTTCTCGTGGTTGTTGAAAGACGCCGAGGATATGATGAAGGTGGTACGACATAACGTACAATTAATTATGTCCGATGATGACAATGTTGTGTTCACTAACGCCACCGTTTGTCATTTGTGTGAGCGCCCTTTGACAGACGATGACAAGGTACGCAATCATTGCCATCTTACGGGGAAATTCTTGGGAGCAGCCCATAATAGCTGTAATCTGAGTTACAAGATGCCTCGTCATATCCCCGTCTTCTTTCACAACCTTTGTGGCTACGACTGTCACCATTTAATGCTTGGTTTAGGGAAATATAAGGACGAACGCGTAGCCTGCATCGCAACATCCAGTGAGCGTTACGTGTCGTTCTCCCTGGGTCCCTTGCGTTTCGTAGACTCCTTTCAATTTCTTAATCGCTCTCTGGACACACTCGTTACCAATCTGTCCGCGTCCGGGAGCCAATTTCCTTTGCTCAGAGAGGAAATGCTTAGACGGGGTTTCGATGAACAGACCAATCTGCTCGTACGCAAGGGGGTATACCCATACGAGTATGTTGACATTATTGATCGGTTCAACGAAACAAGTCTACCCGCTCGTGAACACTTTGATAACCGGTTGATGGAATCATCTATTTCGGACGCAGATTACGAGCACGCGCAAAACGTGTGGAGTGCATTCAATCTGCGTACGTTTGGAGATTACCATGATTTGTATTTGTTGACAGACGTAATGCTGCGGGCCGATGTCTTTGAAAGTTTCCGAGACATGGCCTTACGCGATTACTGCTTGGACCCATGTCATTTTTACTCGCTTCCCGGACTCGCTTGGAACGCGATGCTAAAAATGACAGGGGTCGAATTAGAACTGTTGACAGAAAAAAATATGCATCTGTACGTCGAGTCTGGGATCCGCGGAGGCTGCGCGATGATATCCAACCGTCATGCAGTCGCTAACAATCCTCTGATTCCAGACCAGTACGATGTTTCGAAACCGACCTCCTTCATTCTGTATACGGACTGTAACAATTTATACGGTGCAGCCATGTCGCAACCACTCCCTTACGCAGACTTCCGATGGCTCGATCGTAACGAAATCGAGTCCTTGGACGTACGTACTGTGAGTGATGATGCTGACATCGGGTACATCCTCGAAGTCGACCTACACTATCCTAATACCTTACACGACCTGCATTCCGACTACCCGCTTGCACCTGTGCGCCAGCGCATAACACACGATATCCTTTCTCCCTTTTCCAAACGTTTACACGAGAGTATATACAGATCATCGTATAACGAATCAGGGTCATCCGTAGAGAAGTTGTTAACAACTTTGGAGGACAAACAAAATTACGTTCTCCATTATCGAAATTTGAAATTGTATTTAAGTCTTGGTTTAGAGCTGAAAGCGACTCATAGGGTGTTGTGTTTTAAGCAAAGCGCTTGGTTGAAACCGTTTATCGATTTCAACACCCGCAAGAGGCAATCAGGCGTCAACAGCTTTGAAAAAGACATTTTCAAACTGATGAACAACGCCGTATACGGTAAGTCGCTGGAGAACGTACGGAAACATATAGACTTTGAACTAGTCTCGAATGAACGACGGCTTCAAAAACTAGTTTCCACACCCAGGCTAAAACGTATGATTCGTTATACGAACGATCTGGTGGGGCTTTCACTCCGTAAAAAATCCATTGTTCTTTCTCGTCCCGTGTATGTCGGCTTCACGGTGCTTGACGTTAGCAAAACAATAATGTACGACTTTCATTATCGTTATGCTGTCGCCAAGTACGGCCGCAACGTTAAATTGTTAATGACTGATACAGACAGTCTGATGTATCATATTCAAACATCAGACTTGTATGCAGATATGAAGAAGGACTTGCACGTTTTTGACACCTCGGATTACCCTACGTCTCATCCTTGTTATAGCCTTAAGAACAAAAAGGTTGTCGGACTGTTCAAGGATGAAACGTGTGGTCGTCGTATTAGAGAATTCGTAGGTCTCAGAGCGAAATGTTATTCGTTCCTTGTGGCCCACGAAGATTCTAACAATGCGAGTCAAAAACGTGTGTGTAAAGGTGTGCCTCGAGTTGCTATTAAGAGGAGTCTGCGACACGATATGTATCGCAAGTGTCTCACTGATCATTGTCCGTTTTCTGTCAGTGCGTTGTGTTTACGTAGCGATCATCATACGTTGTACACGATGCGTGTAAATAAGCAAGCGTTGTCACCGTATGATGATAAGCGTTATATATTAGACAATGGTCGTGATACCCTTGCGTACGGACATTATCGGATACATGCCGACGACGATGACGACTCTGCTCCTCCACCTGCTAAAATTCCCCGTTACACCACTGGTTAACAACAAAAAAAACAACAACAACAAAAATTCTTACTGTGATATCTATAGTTATTGCCTCCTCACACTTCAGTTCGGACGGCAGTAAACGTAAGTTTATGTATTATTATTATTATTATTATTATTGTAACGATATTTGTGTTTATACATATTAGTTCGTAATGTGTGGTTTCTTTTTTTCAGGTGATAACTATTTCTAGTAGTCTGTGGGCTTTCCTACTATATATATATATTTTGTAACAGCACTAGTTCTGCATGTACCACGTTAAGGTAACAACCTACATTACTAATTTTTTTTTTTTTCACTGTGTGTTTGAATGTAGTGCAGATTCTAATTTACAAAGTTTTGATGAATGGATTTTTAATTTATTTCACTATACGCCTCTGAACCTATATGTAATTATTTGTAAACTGCTTTACCTGTTGCAGCAAACGTTAACACTAGAACGATTATATTATTATTATTCAGTGATATATACATACATACAATTTACTTATTAAACACTTCAATGATTGTAACGTCTTACAATGACTATAGCATATTTAAATCTGTTATCTGTTTATTGGTCCTACATGATTCAAACCAAACGTGTACACGTTGTATGTATGTGTATGATTACGTTGCGTTTGCGTCTGTGTGTGGGCGCGTTGCGTGTTTGGTTACGTTGCGTATGCGTATGTATGTGTGTGTGTGTGTGTGTGTGTGTGTGTGTGTGTGTGTGTGTGTGTGTGTGTGTGATTACGTTGCGTATGCGTCTGTATGTGCGTGCGTTGCGTGTGCATCTGTGTGTGTGATATTTAACATGATTTTAATGTTGTTGTTGTATTGTTATGTTGCAGGTTGCTTCTTCTACAAGTACGACACACAATTATATATAAACTTTCGAAAAATATCAATTTCTAATGTATTTATTTAATTGTGAATTTTATATTGTGAATGTTAAAATATATTTAATCATTTAAACAAATTATGACTTTATTTTATTTCACTCTACACCTCTGAACATGTGTACAATTAATTTATTTTTTGTGAACTGTTACATCAGAAGATTTGTATGAATTTCAGCCGCCGTTTTCATGTGTGTGTATAATTTTAATTTATTTCGCTATACACTACTGAACCTATGTGTGTGTGTGTGTAAACTGCAACCTTAAAACAGAAGTATTGTACCGGATTGCTAAGCCGTTAACGTATGGATTTTTCATCTGTAACAACATAACAGGTAAGTAGTTCATTGACGCCGAATATATATATTTCTAACAAGGATCAATCACACTGACTGCATTATAAAACTATTAATTAATTATTTAATACATTGAAAAATGAAGACGACGTTTTGACAACGAAAGAGAGATAGTGCTAAAATTATTTATTCATCACACCGACTACTCAATGTACGAGAGGGAGACAGGAGAAAGGGTATGAAACCTTGCATAGTTGAAACGTGTGAAAGTGAGAGAGAGAGAGAGAGAGAGAGAGAGAGGACGTTACTATTTGTTGACACAGTTGAAACAAGTGAGAGTGTGAGAGAGAGAGAGAGAGAGAGAGAGAGAGAGAGGACGTTAATATTTGTCGAATAAATATAAACTTTCTAATTTCATATACATGCGCTCGGTACTGACCACAGAGAGAGAGGAGAACGGTTTGACAACAAGAGAGAGTGAGAGAGAGAGAGACATACACAACGTGTGAGAGAGCGAGAGAGAGTACCAATTATGATCATATAGTTTGAATTTCCCACCACAGAAGAGAAAAAAATGTTGACAGATCTGCCCTATACATACACAATATAACACATATTTGAATTTCCCACCCCCCACCGCAGAAAATGTTGACAAACCTGCTCATATAAAATATCTATACACTATAATAATACTACAGAGGTTGGTACACCTGATCATATAGATTTAATATACATTATAACACACGACAAATTTGAACTCATGCAAAGGTTGGTACACCTGATCATATATTTTAATATACACTATAATGCTTCGAGTTGGAACCACCCCCCACCCACTGATATGAAATAAAAAAAAAACAACCTCCCACCCAAAGCCACCCACTGATATGCAAATCAGCTTTCTTAAAAAAATAAAAAAGTATATTCACGGATGCTGGTGGTCCATTGAACATCATCCCACCAAATCAATTTAAATAAAAAAATAAAAAAATAAAATAAAAAAAATAAAAAAATTTATTCGCGGAAATTCGCGGTGCTGTGGTCCATCGGGATGCTGCGGGTCCAGCGGTGGCGGCGTCATCTCTGAGATCATGTTTTTTAGTGTTTTTTTAAGAAAGGCGGCATTCCTTTGTGGGTTTGAACCCTTATTTTCCCCCTACTAGTAATAACAAAATAATATTACAAGGCAATCAAGTACTTTAAGCCACAAACTTTTTTCGGCATTGCGAACTCAAACTAATGTTTATATTAAACATTACTGTTTTTTTTCATTATTCTGTACGTTGATATCTTCGGTATGCACGATTGATTATAGTTTAATTTGATAATTTTAAAAATTTATATATTAAATGGTGTACAAATTATGCTCAGTTTTAAAATAAAAATACTTTTTATTGTATTGTTGAAAGTTAAATTTAATCAACATTACTAATTACCAATTACCATTACCAATTAACCAACATTACGGTTAACCTTGGTGAATGTCTATAACGCTCTTTAGCTTTAATATTTTTTGATCTTTGGTATCTGGTTTTCTGGCAACCGAACGTTGTTAGAGTTAAACAGGTTATTCTTCAAGTATGCCTTTGCTTATGGATGCATACACGAGAATTAACTATTTAACCCTGGTTAAGGGGAAACCAGAGAAATCTTCTTTGAACCCACTTAGGTAAACGGTAGAATGACTTACCGAGTTATATCATGATAAGGAGTGAGATATCAAAGACAAAAAGAGCGTGTTACAGAGGAACACTATTAATTGATAAGAAATTACAACATTAAAATTACAGAATACAGTTTTGTAAATGAGAGAATAGTGATTGTAAGATTTAAATTAGACACGGGTCACTTAACTCTTACAACAGCGTACGCCCCAGAAGAAGGAAAAGAAGATGAATCTGAAACACTTATTGGGAGCTACAAATAAATCCTTCTAAAGTAAATAAGATAATGGATTATTCAGTAATATCAGTGTACAAAAACGCCTGAATAGGTAAAAATCTTATTCCATACGTCACAGGTATATATGTTGAAAATGCACTAAATAACAATGGCAGAGGATTGAGAGAATTTTCAACGTACAATGACATTAAAATGGCAAATACATTTTACAAACAGAAAGCTATTAATAAGTACACATGGTTTGTCTGGCCCATCGCTTCTTTAGGCTTATATTATAGTGAATCAAAAATTAGCACCTAGAGGAACTGACACATTTATAGAGGAAAGAATGTTAATAAAGATCATCACCTAGTTCAGACTATAATATTTCTGCTGGTTGGTTGGAAAATAGCAGAAATCAGGGCAAGGCAGGAAAAATCGAAGAAAACGAAACAAAGATTTCGAGTTCATTTGCTGCGATAGCATTAATAACACTGCAATAGTAAGATAGTGTTAATAATTTATATAAACGCAAACTTACAAATCTACTTGACCTACCACAAGCAGAAGGAGATGTCAATGTAGGAAGGGAAAACATAAAATATGCTATAATATCTGTAGCTACAAAAATGCTTAAGTGTCGTAAAAGAGTTTTAAAAATATGGAACGATGAGATTGAGGTTGCCATAGAAAAAAAAACATGAAGCATAGAGAAATCACCAGCAACATCAAATTAAAGAACCTAAACACAAATTTAACCAGGTAAGGAATGCAACGATATTGTTATTGAGAGATACACATAATGCGTCATTGGATACATTTATAAGTAGGGTAGAGCATGACCTACATGGTTGACAAGACATCACATACGGCTCATAATGCATTTCAATAGAGAAGAAATAGATGCTGTTCAAATGAGTACAATTCCAAAAGAAAGATGATAAATCATTATAAGTCTTTATGGCATTGTCCCAGTATTAATGAAAACCTAGAGGTTAAGGAGATAATGGAAGTAGCATCTCATAGAAATGACAGAATTTTAAAATGCATTACGTAAAAGTAAGGACAGGACATGACAGCATAAACTCTGAATTATTAAAACATGGTATACAATATAGAATGTTATATTTATTTAACAGATCCTGGTCACAATGTGCAATCCTAGATGAGTGGAAACTCGTGAAAGTGATCTGTATTCGTACCAGCCGATAGCGATGCCGATAGATTTTGTTTCATTACCTTAACGAACAAACAAGCACGCAACCGCAACCGCACATTTTGGAAAACGGAAGCACTCAATTCTGCTTATTGCTTTACAGTCATCAATGTCACGTATGCATATACGTGAAAAGTTTTAGGTATTTATCAAAACAACCACTGTTGTTTTAATCTGTTGTGCGTGAGGCGAACTGGAAAACATTCCTTAAGTGTTGTAGCATACAAGTGAGATTATTTTTACATGCTTTTAACAAAAATTGTGTCAGTGTCTCTGAAAATTATTTGTTCCGCTTTTTCAGATGATGAACCATTCGCTTCGTAACAGTTTTGTCTAAAGTGGAGTACTCTAACAGTGGAAACCAGACATGACATAAGACACTTAATTGGGGCGTTTACAAGTGGTCAACAGTTGGAAAAATTTGTGAGCCCAACCAAGTGTGGGAGAAAATTGCTACTGTTCAGTTTATATCTGTGATTGAACTTTTTAACATTATATTTCACTTTACATAAGTTCTTTTGTTTTACTTATCTTGACAACATAATTTCTAGTTACGCAATTACAAATTAACTTTATTCATACTGCTACTTCATTTGCTAACATTGCCTTAAGCTTTTCACCAACTCTAACTGTTGCTTCATGTCTTCACCACCTTATACACATTTATAGAATTAACTCTGAAAGCAGTTTTTCACATTTATTCTTGATACACTACAGTTCAACGTTAAACATTAATTCTAACTTAATTAATTCTAACTCCTGTCACCATCATTAAGCGCGTCTCTTATGTCACCACAATCACCTTTTATAAAGTGCTTTGTAACTCCGTGTGCCCAGTTTATGTCTTGTGTAATTTCGTAATTTTCCTGCTTTGTATTAATGATATTGTGATATAGTTTTGTGAAATAAATATAATATTACACACGCACGGGAGCATATTGCAACAATACATATTTGCACACACACACTCAGAGTAATATTTTTTTGTACATATAAATAATTCAGATATAGAAACAGTTATAAATGGTTATAAATCGTTTAAAGCAGGAACAACCTGTTACTGTGTTTACAGACCTGTTGAAATCAACGACTGTTAGTGTATAGTATATTGTGTGTGTGTGTTCTGCGTGCCCGCAAATGATTTTTCAGGCAGGAAACCACTGCCTATGTCTCTGCCTACATAAGACTTTTGTTTGTGTGAGTGAACGCTAGTTAAGACAAGTATGAATACGAATATTTAAATATTTTATGAAATTAATATTATTACAGTGCCATTAAAAGATATGCAAAAGTACGCGTGTGCGGATGCAATTTGATTGCAAATTAAGGGAGTATAACTGAACTATGTAAACAAAAATCAATTATTCCGGTAATTACTAGGTGCTAGACAACTAATTTGTATGTACATATCGAGTGAAAAATCACGAATCTTATGCAACTACTGATTGGCACATCAATGCGGTTATATATGTGAAAACAAACGTGATCGTGATTTGCGTTAAACCGACACTATGCAGGGCAGAACAAATTTAACAAGTCTGACAGAGCATCAAGCGCAATCTGACCTATCGATTTACTCCAGATTATAAATATCTCAGACATTTTCGAAGGAGAGGACAGACGGTAGTAATTATCGTGGAGTTACTATGTCGCTACGATTCTCGACGTAGAATATTTATCAACAACAACATCAGCAGGAAGTAAAACAACACAAACACGATCAACGTGGGAGCATCATAACCATCTTGCACCCAACGATCTATGTTGGTACGCCAGAATCTTTACCACCACCATCATCATTATCATCATCCACGAGGTGTACTAACACACCCAACACGCAGTAGATTACACAGCAGGAAAAGCAGGTGAAATTTATTATTAACAAGGACTAGAAGAAACCGAAATATGATAGAAATAAGGAAAAGTTAAATACGTAAATGTACATAGTCTCAATATACAAATTTGAATAATTAAAAGTCGTCGCCGTCGTCATCCTTTAGGACTTAGGTTAGTAGCCTGTTACAGTCTCTATGGAAGTCATCCAACCATCGCTTACGGGGTCTTCCCACACTTCTCTTCCCCCTTGGAAGATATTCAAAGGCTCTTTCGCATGTACGAAATGACTGAACATTTTGTTAGCCTCGCAACGAAGTGTTTATACACTGCGCACCTCTAACCCACTGTTCATTTTCTAGCGTCAGGTTTCTACCTTACGAGTCATAGCCTCGTTGGCAAGTATTGGCAACAGAGAGCCCAGATGACCTGACGCGCGAATGTATTAGTTGGATCCATTCTCTTTACGTGTAACTGCCACTCCGTTTTGTACCGGGAGATTTTCTCATTTAAGCTTTCAGCTATGCCTAGCTCAATTTTAATATGATCATTTCTGATAAGATCTCTCCTGGTACAACCCTTTACAGCCCTCAAGAACCTCATTTACGCTCATTGTATTCTAGATATATCTTTTGGCCTTTCTAATCCAAGTCTCACTACCATACAGTACTTGAGGTATGGTCATTACATTATAATATTTCAATTGCTCCTCTTTTGTTGTTTTCTTCTTCAAGTGTTTAACGATACAGCCAAAAAACGACTGGAAGAGGCTAATAATTAAATAATTAAAAGTTTTTTTAATATTTGTTACTGACAGATAACTTTCTATTTAAATAAAATGGGGGCACAATAACTAATATTGCTTAAACTGAAATAAATATTACTTTATTAAACTATTACGAGTAAACTTCTTCTATTTTCTATAATAAATATAAATGGTATTTTTATATATGATTTGTAACATTTAAAATTAATTTCAATAATTTATGTCAGACACCCAAGCAATTGAATATTTTCATAATTATTTTCGTATATGTGTTTATATGTTCGTTGTTCGTATATTCTTCGAATGTGAAGTATAATATGTATGTTTAAAGCTTCTTATAAACGAGATAATTTAAATTTTATTTCTGGTTTCAATATTTAATTTTGTTAACTAAGTGTCATAAATCAATGCTTTATTCTTTTTCACATTAAGTAGTTATTCATGACACTAAAATCTTACTCCTCCATAATGACGAAAAGATTTATTGTGCAACAGTAATACTGAACGTACGCCCACAGAAATCTTACTACCTGGCCGGTGAGCTGTGTTCGGTACGTACACATTGTCATTGTTAATTTTGTAATGTTGCGATATATGTGGTTTCATGTAACAAGTTTGTTGTTTGTACTCGATGTCAATGTCATATACACAGAAACCACCAGTTTTTATTGTCCCCACAACGGAAACTCATCTGAAGCTCAGAATGGCAGGCGACGCGACGGGCTGTACTGCTACTTGCACAGTCTCTGAAGTAGTCATCACCGTTGTATACGGCCGGCAGCAGGTCACATGCAGAAACCACCAGTTCTCATTGTCCCCTCAGTGGGAACTCATCTGTAGGTCGGAATGGCGGGAGACCCAAATTAAAATAAATACCTTATCGTATAATCTGAACATTTTGGAAAATGAAAGTACCGTATATTTATATAGAAAGAGACTGGATGAGAAATTAACTGAAGCTGATTTAAATGGTACAGAAGTTCAATACCAATATCTCTTGAACTATGTACATGAGGCTGCTAAAAAAGCATTAGGAGAGGAAAGTAAATGACACAGAAAAAAATTATTTTATTATTTGAATGAAGAAGTAGAAACGGATGTGCAAAGGGAAAAAATATGCATACCTCAAATGGTTGAGTATTAAAGATATTCAAGACAAAATTGGACTTAGAAGGCAGCAGGCTAAAGTTAGGAAGAAGGTGACAGAAGCAAAAAATAAAAGCTGGGAAAAATCATGCTAAAAGGTAGAAAGGTTCATTGGAGTAAAAATAAATATAGAATCCTGAAAAATATTAAACAATTTAAGAACAAGCTCCAAGGAAATTTAGGGATTTAGGTACACCTTACTACAGTCTTCGGAAAATTATTTCAAACAGCTATTGGTAGAGAGTAGAGAAGAATATTTGGAAGACATTAAAGGGAATTTAGGAGAAATATCAGATGATTATATTCGCTTGGATATTAATATTGTAAAAGAAGGTGTAAAATCTCTAAAGAATGGAAGAGCAGCGGGAACCGGAGATGTTTTAGCAGAGGTATTGAAAAATGGTACAAATAAATTATATGTATTATTAAGAAACCTTTTTGAAAAATATCTGATTGGAGAATAGGTACCATCAGATTGGAAGATGGGATACACTTCTGAAATACACAAGAAGGGAAGCAAAATGATTGCAAAAATTATAGAGGCATAACAGTTACTAGCACACTAAGTAGGCTTTATAAAATATAACTTAAACATTTTTTAGAACCCGAGTATAAGAAAATGGAAGTTGAAGAACAAGCAGGTTTCAGAGTTGGTAGATCAAATATAGATCATATTTTATCATTGGTAATAGATCAAATAATTGAAAAGGAAACAGTTCAAACACAACCCCTTTTTTTTGGTTTTTATTTACATTGAAAAAGCCTATAACAATGTACCGTTAGCCAATCTGTGGACAGCTTTAAGATCAACTAGTATCAACTCCATTATCATAAAAGCTATACAAAATTTCTATAACAATTCAATATCAATAATATAAATAGGAAACATTGGTCATCAGGGTTTCAAGTGACCAAAGGTTTACGCAAGGGATGTTGTCTATCACCCACGCTTTTCAAAACGTATACGGAAAAAGCAATAGAGACTTGGAAAAAAATGTGTAGGAACATGGGAATTCCACTTGATGGTGACACAGTTTATTCATTACAGTTTGCTGATGACCAATTAGTTTTAGCTCATAATTTTGAAGACATAGAGTACAAGACTAGAAAATGTATACACTAATATCAGAAATGGGGACTAAAGGTAATTATGAATAAAACAAAATACATGGCAACAGGTGACCTTCATCAAGACTTGATATTGGAGGAAGAAATGGGGAAGACTTCAGATACAGAGTAATACAAGTATTTAAGGGTGAAAATTACGGCAAGTGGAAAGCAAGACAAAGAAATAAAATCCAGAATTAATTTTGGAAATATGTCCATATCTTCATTAACTGGAATCCTGTGGGAAAAATAAATTACAGCAGTAACTAAAACCAAAATATTTAAAACTATTGTTAGATATATCATGACTTACGGGTCAGAAGTGTGGAGTACTAATAAGCACACAAGAACAAAATTAATGACAGCAGAGATGGACTTTTGAAGACGTTAGGCAAGAGTATACAGACGTGAGAAAATAAAAAATGAAGTCATTAAGAACAGAATGGGTGTAAAAATTTAATTGTTAATTTTATCCAAACAAAAAAAGATACAGTGGTATGGACACACGAAAAGAATGACACAGGAAATATTGCCAAGGAGAGTTATGGAATAGACACCACCAGGAAGAAGGAAAAGAGGAAGGCCAACTATCACCTGGATAGAAGAAATTCAGACTATACTGAGGGAACTAGAGATTGAAGAAGATCTTTGGACAAGCAGCAGTGGAAGATGAGAATTCAATCACTTCTGTAATCTTTCGTTCCAGAAAATGTGTAAACATGTAAGACCGGAATAATAAATAAACATATTTTAATGGCAGTAAACAATATGAACACTCTTTAGGTAGGAAATAAGTTACTTAAACTTGTACTTATATTTAGTACAATACCTGTATTTTACATCATGTACACTAAAATCTAATGTAGTTTTTTGCAACAAAGGTATTTTTTCAATTCTCGTCTAAATCATGCTGTTCACATTTAGGTTCACATAGGCGTACTTTTGTGGTTGTAACAAAGTCCAAATCATATGTTTACACTTGTTAACCGTGTTTAACGCAATTAAGATGAACACATTTTTCAAAGTTAATGTTAAACCGTACAAGTCTGAACACTTTATAAAATGTTCATTGTATGTAATATAAATATTAATATTCAGAAACACTGCATTTTACAACACTGAAAAAATGTATAATTACAAATATTATTAAACTATGCAAAAACAGACATAATTGCTGTCTGTGTGTGTATGTCTGTGTGCGCGCGTGTGCGTGTGTGTGTGTGTGTGACAGGGAGAGGTAGAACGAGAGAGAGGGGGGAGAGAGTAAGTCAGAGAGATCAGTGACGTGCTGGAGTGTGCTCTAGAAACAAAACCGTTTACTTGACCTGACTGCTGCATTCACAGTACACGTAACTGTCTACAGTGAAGCTATCGAAGTCACGTGTACGCACGCGCGCCCACTAACACGCCTCTGTTGCAGCTGTCATAACCACACCTTGTGGATTTACTTTCCTCCTTTCCTCGGGGGTGAAATAAAATTCAATTTTCTACTTAAAAACATATATCATATTTTCGTTTTATTTTTTACCGGAAATAACTATACAGTAACTACAAAACATGATGAAATAGGATTATCCTCCTTGCTAAGGGAACTAATCTCTTTTATTTAGCGCTTAAGTATAACAACATTGTTATATAGGTTAAACTTCTTTTGCTAATAAATATGAGTAGATAATTGTGTCGAACTGATAATGGGTCGTGGTTAATAAAAAGAAAACTTCTTCGAATTTGTAAAAAAAGTCACGAAATGTATTAAGATTTGACATTTGTTTTAGATCAAATTCTGTTTAAAAAATTAATGTTTATATTGCTCTGTAAATATCAGACTCAGTTGTGTTTGTGCGTTACTAGTACTTAAAGACAACAAAAGTCATTTCATTGATTTTTACGCTAGCAAATCTCTTCATAGCCAATATCCTGGTAAAGACTTTTAGCGACTTCCACGAAATACTTTAATTAATTTTTTCCCTACTTTGTTTTATTATGTGAGCTACTTAATATGTTCAATAAATAAAATGAAGCAAAATAAATATAAGTTGAAAGTAAACTGTGTGGATTATTACTTCTAGCAGGAAGTAGTCGATCTGTAAACAAAAGCACCTCATAGGCTACTTGTCCTTTGCGTAAAATACAAGTACTCTGTGCAAATCTAAGAGCTCAAGGTAATACTTACCATTAGTTTAGTTCAATTTAGTTCTTACGCAGTTATATTTTCCTTATAATTTAATCTTTGTTCAACATTAAAGTTTACATTGATGGGACGTACGTGGACATTGATGAGATGATAACAACGTAATACTTCCTACGCAGCTACGCTCGAGATTGTTGCAGACACGTAGTGCAGCCGTTTGTCGAGTATTTAACCGGTATTCGGTCTGCGCGGTGTGTACAAGGTATAGTTTCTAGCTAGTTTGACAGCGGCAGTAACTACGCAATTTTTCTAAACGCGTCATCCGGGACGTGACAGATTTTTCTCGAACCTCAGCAGAGTGTAATGAGCGTCCAGTGGCCAGACAACTTCAGATTGGGACATGCGATATTAGAATGCGCTTCGGAGTGATTTCTGAGGTTTGATATTTACTGTGTATTATTTAGCGCGATACTGTAAATAAGGTGACTTTTGTTTGTTACATAACTGCCTTTTGGATATTCATTAGCTTCAAGAATTATATTTGATTCTCTTTGTTTATTTCTGACTATCATTAGAGTTGTAATATCATTAGACTAACTTCATCTGAAGTCAGTTATTCTGTTTCCACTACACAAAACGAAGATTCGTTCGACCGTCGTAGCGTATCTTTCTGATTTGAGGTAATAAAAGTATAATTTTTTCTAGATTAATTCTTTATTGGCTACTTTATGACAAACTTTGGCAGGCAACCAGTCTATTTACCGTTTGGTTCACCACTTTTTCGACAAGAATGGGGAAGACTCGTATTGTTAATTGTATGCGATATCTTACGAAACATAAAAACCGTTAACGACACGGAATATTTGATAGTTTTACCTAATAAACTGTAACCGAATACATTGAAAGTAGACGCCATGTATCGGCCCTTGGCTTCTACAAGAGGATCATATTTGAATAATTACTCTACTTATCAGATGCCTTTACTTACTGTTCAGTATGTAGACGTGAGGGGATTGTAAATCAGAAAGTAATCTTGAAAAGTAAAAAATAAACTGTGGCAGAAAAATTTAAAAAAAAACCATAGGACCCTGAAGCCATTACCGATTTTGATGTATTCTTTTCTATGATAACGTTCTAAAATTTTGTACTTTTATACTAATATACTTGTGTATATATGTATATGTGTCCGATGTGTGTGTGTGTGCGTGTGTGTGTCTGTGTGTTTTTGGGCCAACTTTATATTTTAAAACTGAACTTTATAATTTTATACCAAACTTACATAATACGTATAATCCATTATTTCTACTTATGTATGAAACATCTGTATTATCCTAAAACAACCTCCACTAACATAAAAAATTAATTTAATTAACAAATATTTTGGCAACTCTGTTAAATGTTGTTCATGTCCCAAACGGATGATAGTTATCATTGTATATCGCTTAAGTAAGAAGATTTATATTTTTTTACTCTCATCGGAACAAAATGTTTGTAATCAGAATGATCACTATTGCACACCACTATATAAAAAATTATCCCGATTAGCGCTTTCAAGCTTCACAGCCCATCGTCAGATCGGAATAGACAGGAAATATGTAAAAACAAACCCTTCACCCCTGTCCCCCACCCTGCTCACACACAACAAGCTATAATATAAATGACCCTTCCCCAGCCCCTAAACCCTGTCCCACCATCTGTACAGTTACATATTTTTCTAGCAAATTCCTTGTGTTTCAGTGGTGTGTGTGTGTGTGTGTGTGTGTGTGTGTGTGTGTGTGTGTGTGTGTGTGTGTGTGTGTGTGTGTGTGTGTGTGTGTGTGTGTGTGTGCATCCTTTTAAACTTACCCTCTTCCTCTCCACACACGTGGGTCAGTCACACACCCTTATTTTAAAACATCCAATTAGCACTATGCAATATAATTCTTAATCTTATCTATCTGTCCTCTATCATTTACTTCTTAATCATGTTATAAAATATTTCTTCATTATCAAATTTAATTTTAATATTAATTAAATTGTCTAACCCTTTTTCTCTTTCTTTCAATATTTCTATCTCCTCTCTAAGCTTCCTTTCAACTGTGTTATTTAATACTTTTACAATTTCGTATTCTTCCCAAGGATTAACAAACTTATGGTTGTCTTCTATGAAATGTCTTGCATATAACGAATTGGTTGTTCTATTACCTTCTCCACGTTTGTGGTCAGACAACCTGCATACTGTGAAGCTTGAAAGCGCTAATCGGGATAATTTTTTATATAGTGGTGTGCAACAGTGATCATTCTGATTGTGATTTCAACCACTAACACAAATTTCTTCATTAAAATGTTTGTAGTGAATATTAAATTTTTTTATATTATAATAAATTCTGACCAATTCATTAAAAAATGTGATAAATTCTAACATACAGTATTTTCTAAAATTCTAATAACTTGACAGAGCTAGAGCAATCTACAATATATCCAATAATTAATTACTGACAGTCTCGTGTAGGAAAATATTACAAGAAACCAAAATCAAAACTGAAATTTCAGCATTATACGAGTGAACTACTATTTAATATTTCAGCCGCATAATGAGTTTCATTATTATAAATTTGTACCTGTACTTTTAGCTTACTGTGTATTAGTATTGTATTTTGTAAGTTAGAACTTATAGTATATATTCCATACAGATGTAGCCTGTATTGGATAAAATGAGATTCTTGCTACCCATACAGTTGCAACGTTTCTCTTGCATATTCTGATTTTGGTTAATTACTTATTTTGATTGGCATTATTAAAAATACATTTGAATATAATTGCAGAGTTTATAAATTTTGGAAAAACTTATAAAACCTGCACAATTTTATAATATATCACATTTTCTGTGTGACATAATTAAAACGTAAATTAATTTTCCTTTTAATGAATAGACATGGGACAAGTGTGTGTTCACATTACATCTCTGAAATGAGTATAAGCACGAAGAGCAGACGTCATTACTGAACGAGACACGTCACTGATCCATTCATTGGATTATTTATACCAACAGCTGAGTTTATACGTAATTAGACTCTAGTCGACTGAGTGTATTGTCGTGGTGCAAACAACGGCAAACAACTACGGTAAGTCATGAAATCCGTGCTGGTTGTGTGCATTCAGAGCGCAGTCAGCTCAGGTGTGTCATGACAGTATTGATTTACAGTATGTCTATTCAGCACGAATCCCTTTTAGTAAATAAGTACAATTTGTATGTTGAATTTAATGAACTTACTGAACAACACGGCAAAATCACACAGAATATTGCCATCTACACTTATTCAAATTTTAGTGTCTTAATATATTTATAAACTTAGTACTTATTAAACTTTGTGCCAAGTATGCTATTGCATTCTGACTGAATTTCAATACGTAGTTCATTGTGTTAATGTCCAATTCGCTAACTATACTAAGTTCATTAACAGACTGGCTTCAATGTTTATCAGATTTTCTATCCCACTTTTTAACTGATGGGTTACTGTTGGCTTTCGGGATCAGGTCAGTAGAGAAATCCAATTATCACAATGATAGATGAGACCAAAGATGTAATTACCAAATGAATCACAAATTTCAGAAACGACACATGTGACATTTTCATTGTTCTGAGAAAAACAAAAAAAACTTTTTTGTTTGGAAATTGCTTGGAATAAAATTTTGGAAAAATTACCTTGTATTTAATTAACTATCTGACACCGTGCAAACTAGATTTAATGTCAATCTGTCATTATACAAGCCTATACGTTATGTTTGAAAATTTTGCACATGTGTCGTTAATGCACTCTACAAATTTTCCGAATGTGTTTGAATGGTTTTAAATAAAGGAAAACGTGATAAATGAATATTACAATATTTATTTACAAATTACAAGGTATTATTGATAGAATACAAACTACATAGAAGTGAAAAAGTATTTACAGAATCTCAGGTTTTGTGAATCATCAACCTTGTGATGAAGTAAGACCGACCAGTTAGTCGTCGTGGGCTGTGCCATCGTCATCACTGCAGTCAGCTGCTGTTGTTGAGGGCCAATTCAAAATTTCATCATAAAAATCTTCATAGCCAATAATGTAATTTTTTAGCTTTCCTATATCAGCAATTTTTTTGGCATTGATTGTAATTTTGCCCATTGGATAAGCTTTTAATGACGGAAGAATAGGTGCAGCTTCAGTTTTGGCAAGGGAAAATGTGTTAGATGTCAGACCACCTATGAACTCCTTAGCTATAACTGTTCCTTTGTTTTCATTCTTATAGATAAATTGTCTATAAGTTGAAACCTTGAAAGTTACTTTGGCCATTTTTGGAATTCCACGACCTGCTGTTTCTTCTGAGCAAACTGTCTTTTTGTAGAATCTAGGCCACCATGTATGGAAGTTTATTATTGTCTCTGTTTCAACATAATGTAATTTGAATCTACCTTCCTTACCTGAACGTAAGAACAGTTCACCATATTGTTCTACCAAGTAGATTCTGTCTGTTTTATTTAAAAAACGTTTTATATAACCGAAATCACGGTCACAAGGCATGAACGAGTGTCCTCGAACCGGGAAAAAATGAATGATCCAGTCAAATCTTCCTGTGTCACATAGGCTCAGAAGAAACCGCACCACCGTGTGGTTTTTGTTCTGTCCACCTGTGCCATCACTGAAAAGGTGGAGTTTTTTCACCGAACTTGGTAAAGTTTGAATATATTGCCACAAAAAAGTACATACTTCGTTTGGTGACTTACTTGCTTGTCCCTCATGATATAGATACAAGTCAGCTATGTCCGTTTTTAAGTTATGAATACAGAAAATATTTACAGACAGTTGCCTCAAGTAGTAAACCTCTTGTACTGGAATGCGAGGCAGGGGTTGTGTTGCCATAAAGTCAAAGGCAAGTGCAACAGTATCGTCATCCTCGTTTTCCGATGCAACTTGCAGAGAGCTATAAAACTTTTTCGCACGCCTTTTATGTAACATTTGCTCAGCTGCTACATTCCGTTTAGCATTGTCACTCAAGTTTCTATCTTTCATTTTCATAGAGAAACCTTCACAGGTACTACAAACGTCTATCTGTGGTCTTCCAAAACTGTAATTAAAATTTTCGTTGAAAAACTCCCTAAAAAAATCATACTTCACTTTGTTTTTACATTCTGGATTGGCTTCCAAAAACATGTTGTGCATAACCTTAATGCTTAATCTAGCGTCCAAATACTTTTTTTGCCTTCCGCCATAGTGAGTTTCTTTTACCTCATATTTCGCTATGTGGTTATAGATCAATTGGCAAATTTCGCCGTTAATAGCGTTTCCGCTTCTCGATATGCCCCTAAGATCACGTGGACTTTTTCCAGCAATCAAAAGATTACATAAACGACGAACACGACTTCCTGTAATGCCATATAGTTTCATAAAGGTATTTTTACATACCTCTTGGATATGACCATCAATTTTCACATGAGAAGTAAAAAAGTTATGTTTTTCTTTAGACTGTCTCTTATCCTTATTCCTACTTTCCTCTTGCTCCATGTCTTCCTCAACGTTTTCGTCAACTTCGGGTTTTTCAGTGCCATTAGGCCTACGTCTTCTCTTTGGTTCTCTTCTTTCAATTAAACTTTGGAGGAAAGTATCTTGTTCATTCTTGCTGCATAGGGAGTAAAAATATTCCCACAAATCGCTTTTACTTTCCTCTGAGACATTAGAGTAGCATCTTTCAGCACACTTACAATTAAACGTATCCTGAATTTTAGCATGAACATTTTTAACTTTATAAGACGTGTAGGATTCACCTTTTACTCTGGCTTTTTTTTATTACATTCCTTTTGTAAGTTTCTTCATTAGTCACTCCTTTCCTCTTTTTAGGCTTATCACTAATTTCACCACAATCACTTTCACTCGACATTGTAACAAGATGTTTGATGTTTGGAAAGGTAAACAAACACTAACCTCAATGACTTTTCGCTCCAATAAACAGCTGCGCAATAATGCATATAAATCGCAGCTGTTGCTATCAAAACAGGTTAGGAAGCAGGCGTACCAATTAAATCTAGGAACAAAGAAAAATTCGTCCAGTGCAAAAAAAACACATGTGATTTCACTTGTGTTGTTTCTACATTGGACGAATTTTTCCAAGTAGATTTTAATGCCTTAAAAGTATAGCACATGTGTCATTTCTGTACTAAACGATGCGCCCAGAAATACTGAATAAAACTCCATTCTTAACTCAATACCGCCAAAAATGTCACATGTGTCGTTTCTGCAACTTGTGATTCAAATGTCTAATAAGGCAGAAGTCCAATAACCAAAATCTCTAATAAACAAAGTGCCTAATATATGAGGTGTCCAGAGACATCAAGGAAATTGTAACGCCAGAGGTTTAAAAGTTGCGGTGCAAATACTTGGCGGTTTGTACGAAAACGTAAATGATGAAGTGGAAGAAGTAGTTTTATAGAACAAACATAATGGGGACATCATGGAGAGGCAGGGGACCTGTGGTGCTACAACGTTTCCACCTACTGTCTGAAATATTTTTGCGTGTTGACTATGAGTTCCGTCGAGAATTGTCATTCAAAGTCTCAAAAGGTGCTGGTAACTCACCACGTACTCATATGGAAAGTTGTGAAATTTATAGGGAAATACTGAAGAGACAAAGACAGATTGTAATAACACAGTTTACGACTGCTATGCCGTATGAGACATTCAATAAAAACAAGCTTCCAAAAAAGTCACAGGCAAATGACAAATTTTGGGAACCATCAACCTTATCAAGACCGTGGGGAAATTGGAGTGTGCATAAAATTAAAAGCTATCGATTAAAAATCACAGAAGAGTGAGACGGGTCAGAAAAATTAAGATGTAAATATATTCACACTGTTGTTAAATATCTCTAAATTGTTACAAACAAATACCATGTAAAATTAAGAATGTCATTTAGTTTACTCATATTTAATACGTAAGCTAATACCCAAATACTTAGGCACAAGATCAGTCGATATTATACACTGTTGGAGTATCAAGATATATAGCCATTTGATGAGTAGATATAACAGAGTGGTCCAAAAGCCACTGGACGTTAAAAGAATAGAATTAGATAATTGGACAGTATTTTCTTATACATACTGACTGTGCCTATTGTCACATATATAAAGTTACTTTACTACTTAAACTACTGTTCTTTACTAACCGTCATTGATTCAAATAAATGGCTCAAACAAAATTAAGCATGTGGACATTGTGCTCCGCAGCAGACAGAATTACCTGTACTTCTGATTTAGTTACGCATTAGTTTCAAATATGAGACAATACAAAAAGGTGACTACATATAGTTCTATAAAAATTTTATAAACTTTTAACCTTATAACCCGAGTCGGCTTCCGTATGACGTGCGGGCAACAAGTGCTGGGCAGCTTCGGTTTTTAAATCGTCCGTTTGGATTCGGTTTTCGTTGTAATATTAACGTTATTTTTAAAATTTTAAACATTTTTTAAGTGTTGTGTTTTATGTTGCGTGTTATGTGTACCTGTGTCTACCTGAGTGGTCGACATTGTATGTATGTATTGTATTATATGTACCTGCGTGGAAATTTTTTATAAATGGTATGTACGTTTACTAAATGATCCAATTGAAGATGGAACACAACTGTTCCGAAATGCATCTTGGATGAAAAACTAAAAAAATCACCGACTGGAATACCTAGAGGTGTACTTGTAAGTACTAAAAATTCTTTATACATTATTTTTGTATTTCATCGCATTGAGTATTGTATGCTGTAATAACACTATTGTTGTAATATTTTAGCGGGTCCATAAATAGGTAGAATGTTATTATTCTCAACTAATCAACATCTTTCCATGCTTGCGTTGAATAAGTCATTCACACAGTATCGTTTCACAGATTGTTACTGCTCCTGCTGTCAGCGTTGTTGTGTATACTATCCCAACCTGTAAAAATCACTTGTCTCTCATACGGAGAATTGGTTTCAGTGTATCATCTATAATACTATAATAATAATAATAATAATAATAATAATAATAATAATATTAATATTAATAATAATAATAATAACAATAATAACACTATCTCTCTGTTTGTGTGTGTGTGTAATAGTAGTAATAAAAAAAATTAACTACATGAAAAGTTGATGATAATGGTGATGGATTGGCTCATAATCATCAGTATTATATCAGAGTGTTCACTGTTTCTTCACTAACGTACTTTTGCCGTGTTGTAACTTGACCCTCTTTTTAAACACGCAGTGCCGGGGGGGGGGGGGGCAGAATTGAAATCCATTTTAAAAATCATCTGACTACCTACCTCATTTAGTTCTTGCTTAGTTCTGGCATTATATTACGAATAAGTTATTACGTTTATAATATATTGTTTCAGCTGAGGTATGCAGCCGCCCTTTCCCAGTGTCTCTGTTATTCCCACAGAGTTTATTTTCGCTATGGTAACACAATCATTCCAAGTAAATAATAGTAATCTTATGTGAGCTGAAGTTACGTGATCTGCAGAAGCACATTGCTGTGGCTCAACTTTCAGCACGTCAGTGTAAGCAGAATGATACGTTAACCTACTTATTTTTAATACGTACTTTGCCGTGTAATGTTAGAAACTGCATATTGTAATATTCTTAAAGAATAACAATATTTTAAATAGGTTAGCAGAAGCAGACGCTTTTACACTCGGATTGTGTTCTGAATTGCAATTCACAATATACATGCTGTTCGTGTTTGCAAATGGCAATTCGATATGCACAGAATAAAATATACTTTACACTACATTTTATATACAATGCAATAATCACACTGTGTAGAAAGCGTAATATTGCTCTTACGAAAGATGAAATGAATGTTTAAAATAACTATGTTTAAATTTTTTTTTTTCTTTTATAAAATTGCTAAACTGCTATAATTGTTATTATTTAGACAAAGCTTTTCGTCATCACTGACATCTTCAGGTCTTAGTTGTTTAAGACCTGAAGATGTCAGTGATGACGAAAAACTTTGTCTAAATAATAACAAATATAGCAGTATAGCAATTTTATAAAAGTAAAGTAAGGATGGCTGCTAATTTAAACAATACGAAGAATATGTTTAAAATGTTCACAGTGTACATTCCGATGAGTGTTTTCAACTAAGTTACGTACTGTAAACTCTGCGAACGTCATTTAAATTTGCAGATGTTTTAAGCGTTTCTTAAATATATAACTACAAAAAATTTTCCAGTTTTTTAAAAGTCGTCTACTCTGAATCACCATAACCTTAAACGGGAGAAATACTTAAAGCTTAACCTCAATGCAATCATATATCCAACACTGAATATTACTAGTTATTGATAACCAAATTTCAGTTTCTAGGCATACATACTACTACAGTTTCCATCTTGTTTCACAGCTAAAAAATCACACTTCCCTTGCAACTCAATTAGAGAATTTTGGTGAGCGTATTTTTAAGTCATCTGACCGATTTCGTTCCTTTTCTTTTTCCTTGTTCCTTTCACGGTGTTATTCCGTGTTCTCGTATTCATTTTTTCTGTGTATCCTTGAAGAAAGGAAGGTTAATTTTTTCCTTGTTCTTCCCGTATTATTTTATCTGTCAGCGGGATAGAGGGATCTGAGTTCCAGGACTGTCAACGTCTCTTATTCTTAGACATCTCGTAATAGCATCTTTAATACTGTCATATTTTTAATTAAAAATAATTTAAGTTAAACGAAATGTATTTTATATGCTATTGTAATTATGTCATTAATATCTATTGAGGTTACACAACTACAACGTGTTACTAACGAGAACAAAGTTGGGCGGAACTGTCGCTACTACACGTATTGCCGTGTCTTATAGATAATACAGGCTATAGTCTACGTAAACAAAGTCAAGCATTATAAATACAACAATTGAGAGAAAATTAAAATTATCAGTACAGTTTTTCCAATATTTTAATAGTTGTTACGTAGCCGACTTGTCATTGTTAAATAAAAGTTAATGCTTATTATCAACAAGCTGTAGAGGGTACATAAAATATCATTCACGAAAGGAAGTAATTGCCCTGTTGGCTACAAATTGCTTGACAGAAAATTTATTACTCCACGCGTAGTAGGGTGTGGTAATGGCGTGCGTACACAAACATATAAACTGGGGAAGAAAACAAGAACACTGCATTAATAGGACTGCTGAATTGGTAACGTAAACTTCCGTACGACAGGTGTTATTCCCTAAACAATTGCTTTTGGTTTTTTAATCCAGTCATTTATCTCATTTCTGGAATCTATCTCATCTCTACTTATTTCTAGGTTTTTACAGTATAAAGTATTATAATTAATATAGTGTTGCTGTATAACTATTCTTATGTTTCGGGTTATGATATGATCTGTTTAATTTCTTTCTCAGCGCTTGTCAGTTGGCAGTTTTACATTACGCTTTGATTAGACACATCCGAGATTGAACAAAATAATCGGATTTATATTTCTGCAAACACTAAAGTAAATTTTAAAAAGTATATCGCATGTGGGGCTGTTCCGTGGGTATCCGGGATACACTAGTCTGTGTATGTCCGGGTGCTGTTTGGGGGGCAGTGTCGGTCTAGTGGCTAACGCCGCCTGTACACGTAGGTTTTTTGCTCTGGGGTACTGCTGAGGTACCTGATGGTGGACAGATGGAATGATCTTCAGCTTCTCATGGGGGTAGCGGTGAAATAAAATAGCCGGGGTGAACCAAAATTAGCAATGGGCAGACCAGGCTCATAACCGTACAGAAAGCGGTTGATGACAGGGGTTGTGTGACCCGAAATCAATGCACCTGGTCCTCTAGGTTGGAAGGTCATGCATCAGGAAGGCTCTCTGTCACTCATAAAATATCAGCTTGCCAATAAATGTAGCAAACGCTTCGAAGGACAGGATAAATGGTATACGGATGAAGCTATGAAAACAACAACTGATTACTTCAATACTCAAGGAATTAAAGGAAATATAGAAGAAACTTTTAAAGGGATTGATAATTTGCAGATAGAATAGTAGTCTTAACCAAAAAAAAGAAAAAAGGAAATGGAATAAATAAAGGTAAACAATTATATGAATTTATGTAGTGGATTTCCCAAAAATTTTCACGCTAATAAAGGAGTGTCTGTAATGATTAAAAGAACACATCAAAATGCAATTACGGATTATGAGGCAGTCAGTAAAAACCTATTAACAGTAAATCTGACTGTCGTTCAACAAGAAATAACAATAGTAGAAGTGTATGGAGTATCTGATGATTGAATACATATAATGAAAGATGAGTTTTTGATAGTATTATTGTCCGAGTACTGAAAATTGGAAGTATACGAGAGATAATAATAATGGGAGACTTTAATAGTAAAGTAGGAAGAAATGTCAATAGTAGTGCCGTTAGCCTACATGGAGAAGACAATATAAATGATAATGGGGAGAGGTTATTAGCTATATGCAAAATCAGTTATCTTAAAATTGCATATGGATTCATCAAACTTAAAGAAATACATCTGTATACCTGGGTATAGCATACCATAAACATGAAACCAGTTATAGACTATGTAACTGTTAGGTAAGGCACAAAGATTATACTAAAAGATGTTAGAGTATTTAAAAATGTAACATGTGTAGCTGATAATTATATGATTAGAGCAAAAACAAAAGAAACCTAACAGTCACAAAACATGTGGAGAGTAGAGCCAATAGAAGATGAAACATGTAATTTAGGAAGGTTGGCACAATATAGCGCAGATGTTTTATACCATCAAAGATTAGATGGTATCTGATTTTGCAAACCAACTGGTAGAAAATGTGTTTAAAATATCATAGAATGTATTCGTTAAGCAGCTGAGAAAGCTGGGTTTGAAAAATCAGTGCGTTTACCAAAGTTTGTAAAATGGCTTACATATCACCTAGTCATACACTTTGTGATAAAAAGTTTATACTATTAGTGACCAATATATTAAGTCGGGTACATGGAAGAATCATAAAGCATTTAATAGAAGAAGAATACAAGTAAAATGAGGAAGAAGAGCAAAGTAGAATTCGAGTTGGGAGGACTTACACTAACAACGTGTTCTGTTTAAAGCAACTGACTGAGAAGAATGTAAACAAAAATCAAGAAAACTCATCTGATACTTGTAATCATCATACTTGTAATCAAGAAAACGTGTCTGTACTCGAGATCATCACAAAACGTCTGACATAATGCCGGTCTCCAAGTTATGGACAGTGCTTAAATAATCAAATGTAAATCAACATTGAGAAATTTGTATGATGATCTAGTTCTCAAATAAATTTAGAAAAGAAACTTTCCGAAGAATTTGTTGTCAGCAAGGATGAAAGGCCAAAAAATATATTTCGCAAAACCATTAAAAACGTGTTAACGGATGTGTAAAGGAATGTGAGTAGACATTGGAGGAGTGTGTTTGTACACCCTGCAGTTTGCGGATGACCAGATGGCTTATTGAGAACCTATACAGTATATACCGGTAGCTCGGAAATTACGAGAGGAGTACAAAAAGTGACGCTTAGAGATAAACACACAAAAAACCAAAATACTTGATTATTAGAGCTGATATATCTAATGTAGGCTTAGATAATAATGAAAATACAGACATGTCCACGAGTCCACGTATTTAGTACATTTTGATGAGACTGATAATAACGATGAGGAGATTACAAGAAGGATACTTAAGGCCAGGAAATCGTTTGGATACCTCAATTTAATTTGGTAGCATAAGGGCATTAGTAAAAAGAGAAAGTATGATATTTTTGATGAATTAGTTAAGAGCATCTTACTGTACGGAACAGAAGCATGTCGCTTCAAGAAACAAAACACAACAAAATTAGAGGTGGTGGAGACAGATGTGCTCCAGAGATCTATAAGAATTTATACACGGAGAAGAACTTAAAAAAAGAAGACATAAAAGGCAGTTTGTTTTAGGATGTTGAAGGAAAACAGTTGATTTGGTACGGTCACGTCTAGAGGATGGGGGATTACAGACTTCCAAAGAAAGTGATGCAGTGGGCTCCTCTCTGTCGCCAGAAATGGGGAAAACAAAGAAAACCTTTGAAACAAGGCAGAGAACCATGGATGCAAGAAATAGCAGGGATGGAATATGAAACGATCGTATCGAGTAGATGTCTACTATCGTACCGAGTATATACATAATTAATACTACTCTGTAATTGGTATATACTTAATACTCAACTATAAAAAATGTGTGTTATTATTAAGTAATAGAAGTAGTACGTAGAAGTCGGTAGTTGAATTCAGGTTGCTAGTGTACGTAGCTAAAATCTGTGTGTTACATAACTGAGACAAATGTTGGTATGTGTTTGTTAACCAAAATGTTACGTAAATTTAAAAAGGAATGTACAAATTAAAATTAAACACTATGTTTATTGGAAGTTGTTTTTTATATTATCACCATTAATTTCGTGAAAAATTTAGTTGTGTATTGCAGGTTAGAGAAGTGATGATTTACTTTGTTAGCTATACGGTCGTCACCATTTAAATACGGCACGCGCACTTTACTGTACTAAGAGCTTTAGAGATTTAATAACCTCCATATATTAATGTGTTTGGTGCTTTACTCCGTAATAGATAGTGTTTCTCTTATGGCCCAAGACTTCATGGGGAAAAGTTACATCGTAAAGCTGAGATTGCTGCTTCGTAATAGACCTTTACAAAGTTTAATATTTACTACTCTGTCTTCATTTTAATATCTCAGAGTGAATAAACGTTTTACTTAACAGGAGTAACAGCGTAAGCATATTTTATTTATTCAAAATATTTAATTTGAAAAGCCTCTGGAATAAATACCGGATATAAGTACAAGAATGTAACCTAAATGCGGGAACCTACGATTGTAGGTTATTGCCAGGCGTTGGGTTACATAAGTATTATCACTTGCTATAGTTTGAAATACTTTAACACATTCTTTCAATAAGGCTGAAACTGTGATGTACCTTCAATCGATTACGTTCCATTGAGATAATATAATTTCTTCTTATGTATTTAGCACAAAAAGAAGGTTTAATTCTTTCATATTAAAACATAAGAAATTTTGTTTTAACCGCAGAAAATATCTTCACCCTTCCAATAACTTTTTACAATTGTTGTTTATGAATTTTTAACAATAACTATAGAAAAATTATTTTAAGTTTAAATTTCAGTAATATATAATATTATTTACGTGTAATTTTCTCTGACATCTTTAAATGCGTGTGTGTGTGTGTGTGTGTGTGTGTGTGTTTAGCTTAAGTGTAAATAATTTGATAAAGTGAAGTGCTAATCAAAGCAAATAATTAGTGAGACTCCATAGTAAATAGTATTTCAAAATTTTAATGTTCTTCGTCTCTTAATTTACTCTTTCATTCAATTCATTCTTACTCAATGTTACAATGTTACTCAATGTCTCATCTAAACACTAACAATTGGTATTATGTATACTCGCTCATCAGCAAATCCGCAAGTTTCAATTCCCCCTTAAATATCCTTGTTGAGTATTTAAGACAACGTTGTTGAATATTCTCTTCATCGAGCAAGGATCGAAGTCAACTGCCATTCCTGTGCCATGAAATTTTCACTACCATCTACGCAAAGCATGCGCGCTGGAAACGTTTTAAAAGGGCAAGTGCCATACAGCAATCTTATCTGATACATTTAAATTAATTACGAAGTACATACATTTGAATAAATCGTAATTTCCATAAAGCAGGTGGAATAATAAAATTGATAGTTGCAGTTTACAAAACGTATGCGTTTTTATAACTTATGAGACTTTTATGGTCCACTTAATGCTCGCTTTTGTTTTGCTTTTCCGAGAATTAAGGCCTTTGTCTATTGTTTTACGCTCGGCTACATCACCCTAAAATGAACAGAAAAGAGAAGCTTGTTCGTATTTCATACGAAAATGATTGTTAAGGTTACTGTCATGATGTGCTCAGCTTAACGGAGCATACGTAATATGGTGGATAAGCGAATTGTCCATTTTCATTTTTCTATAATACGCACATTCCGTTTAATAGATATCTTGCTGGTACACCTTTTTTATCTAATCTTAAAGTTATTCGATACTAGTATGAGTTAAAATATACGAGGGTCCTTCAATAAGTAAACAGACAAACAGCTGTAGAAAGGAAATTAATTATAGCAGCTGATTGAATCTTTCAGGAATGTTACCTGGCAACGTCGTTGTGAGTTTTGATCAGCTGTTCAATAATATATTGCATAAACATAACCAATGATGGCGTGTCCTCTTGAGGACAGTACTTTATAAAAATCATTTATGGCTGAAGGTGATGAATTTTTGAAAAGAATTTTAACGTGTGATGAAACTTGGATTCACTATTTTGAACCTGAGTCAAAGCGACAAAGCATGGAGTGGAAGCATCCCAGTTCACCCGCCAAAAAGAAATTCAAAACCCAGCCATCGGCTGGTAAGGTGATGTTAACCATCTTTTAAAGCTCCCAAGGCCCAATTTTCTGTGATTTCCTACAAGACCAGCGTAACATCAATAGTCAGTACTATTCTGACATGATTATGAACAAAGTTAAGCCTGCATTGAAAAAGAAATATCGGGGATGGCAGAGGAAAGGCGTGATTCTTCTTCACGATAATGCCCGCCCACACACGGCAAAACAGACGCTCGAAACAATAAAAAAGTAGGTTGGGAGGTCTTGCCTCATCCCCCTTATAGCCCAGACCTTGCCCCATCTGACTTTTTCTTGTTTGGCCCACTGAAGGAGACTTTGCGTGGTATCAAGTTCAACAACAATGAAGAAGTGAAGGAAAAAGTCCAAAACTGGCTTCGACATCAAGGTAAAGAATTCTTTGCTGAGGGAATAAACAAGCTTGTAAAGAGATGGGACAAGTGCATAGACCTTGCTGGGGATTACGTTGAAAAGTAAAAAAAAAAGTACAGTATTGATTGAATAAAAGTTTTTGCTCCACAGCTGTTTGTCTGTTTACTTATTGAATGACCCTCGTACATTTGTTAGAATCAGGTCAGTCTTATTAAAGCTGTGGCAGAAACATTGTAAACAACAATGTCCGCAGCTGGTAATCTGGGATTAAGTGCCTCACGTTTTGGATTGGATTTTCTAAAACGACACTTAGGGTTTATATCTCATACCTTCTCCTTGTTCTGTTGTCATGATGCCGTTACTTTGTAGTCTGCACTGCTGTTATTTGTACTTTAAATAAATCGACCACTGTCCTTATTGTCTCTTAATGTCGACTTTACTGCCATTAAGAGAATTTGCTTCCTAAGTTTTCATAAATTAATGTCTTAATCGGTTTTTGAGTTAAATTTAGATTTTGGTTATGCATATGTTGAGTCTAATGTTAGGAAGGGAATTAGTACTTCATGACTGTGTCTAAAAAGGTATATTATTTACAATATGTAGAGATTAAATGACTCACCGCTCTTATCTTCGTAACTCAGGAGAGCTAAAAATTTAGACTAGACCTATAGCTTCATCAGGTGTGAAACTATCAAGATAGAGTTTGCAGCACCCAATTTGTTTTTTCTGTAGCAGAAACTATAACTTACGTATCCATCTGATTGTCTAGTAATCTAAATAATCGTATATAGGCCTGCCAGTACGACGTCTGTAGTGAAAAGTGAATATGCCGCAACAACGTTTCAGAACTTAGAAGGTCAACACAGCTTTGTACAGGAAAAGACATCACTTAATGACGGCACAACTTTTAATAAAATAAAAACAAAAATAAAGTTAGTCACAAAAACAAATCAATACAGAAATTAATTATAATCAATACAAAACATGACTCAATATTCAAAAATGTAAACATTCGTAACATAAATATATCCACCAATCCCAGTTACAACACTGTAAGCAGGAAAACTTGTTATTTCCAACGAAAATCAAAAGCCAATACAAGAGCAGATACTTCGCCAGAAAGTATCAACTTACCTGATGATGAGGATAGAGCATAATGCTCGAGACATGTCTCAAGAAAGACAGTGCTGTGTGTGTGTTTGTGTATGTGTGTTTTAATTCAAGGCGATTATGTGCAACATTCCAATTATACACAATTTTGTGCTAATCTAGATTTTATGAAGTCCTTCGTCTGTAACTTAATCTTTGGCAGATTTTTATTGGCTTTAAAGTAAGGGATTTATGTTTAAGTTTAAAATTTTGTTTTATTTTCATACAAGTCTACAAAATTGATTTTAAATAAATTCTTCGTCACGTGATTATGAAAGCAACACAAACTGTATGATTTAATATGCATACTACTAAGCTTGATTATAATGTAACAATAAAATGCTGTAATAAGTATGCGCAGAAGAGAAAGCTTTCTTTCATGTGTAGGTAATTCCATTTTTGCATTTCATATTCTAGCATTTCAATTTCAACACCGCTTTTGATGTGAACCGCTGTGAACAAAAATAAATAGGCCTAATTTGATCCTTAAAGAGAATGAATGTTGTTATTACGTACACCCGATTGATTAGCCTACTGCTTTGCCTCCATTAGTATATTATTGTTAACTTCACTGGTAATAAGGGTCGTTTATTTTTTAAATATGAAAACAGTGTAAAGGCTACAATAAAAAATGAATGTAACAAAGGAGAAGGTTTTTACGAATGTCACTTGAATGCTAAATGGAACCGGACGATGTTAGCTTGGCATTTCTGCCGTATGCTAGGAATAGTGAGAAACAGATACATAAAACTGCTGGATAGACGTGAGGTCCGACGAATTTTAAGCCAACGTGAAAATTCAACATGTGCCGGGGCTTGAATTTCCCGGCGCGGTTAGATTTGTTCAGTGTTACCAATGCAGTTGGCAGCAGTGCCTGCCAATGCCATTTGTCAAAGGAGCGGCGACGCGATTGAGTGAGCCGTCGCTATCTCAGCTGTGGGCTGCGTGTTTTTCGCAGTTTGGTTGTCCGAAGGCTTATTTTTTTGCAAATTGGGACAGGTTTTTTTATTCAGGATATCCGACCAACAAACGCCTGTCTCGTCTTCTTTTCTCTGCCAGCCTTCGACGTGAACGTTCCACTGGTCTGACAGCCCGGATGTGTGTAGATCTTCTTAATATGCGGCTGTAATCTCGTTAAGACGTTCAGGGTCCTTGCACCAGCCAGGAGAAAGGGGAAAGAGCGGTAGTCATACTTACACTCATGACTACCCGCAGAGCAGTGGCATAGAATGCTCCCCGAAGCCGTCATACCGAGGAACGCTGAGCGAACCTGATACACCGAAGGACCCAGATACCCCCGGAACGAGCTCCAGTAGACAATCACTGTAGTCCAGATACAATTGTAACTCTGATAGTACACTGTTCATCATGGTACCACTTGAGTTCTTCTCCACAAAATCATAGGTGGGAACGTTTCAATTATCAATCTTCAATCTACATCAAGTCCATAGAATGGCTACCCTTGTGTTCACATTAAAATCTGTATTAAGAACTGAAAATATATCAAAATCACAAGAACTCAAGTTGTTAAAGATTGTAACTGACTACTCTGTAACTTGTCGGACATACACCATGAGGGAGTAGTTAAATGGTTTTGCTAGAGCATGGTTTCCTCCCTTAAACTATTTTGAGTCTGATCTGTATTACCCTTATTTATTATAGTTAGTGTGAAGGGTTATTCGTGTTTTCATTAAGGGGTGGGGGTAACTTAGTTTGGTTTGGTATTCACTGTAAGGATGTTCGCGTTGTTCTCCCTCATGGGGTATGCCGGTCTGCACATTAATGTATATATAACTTATGTCTATTTTTTTACAACAATATAAATTAATAACTGTATGTAAAACACAACATGATTGGAACATTGTGTCATCAACTGGAAATAATTAAATTTTGTTACTTGTTAAAAGAGTGTTGATTGAAAATCCTGTCACTCTGTTTGGCTCCAGCACACTTTTCGCTTCCTCTAGGTTTGCTCAACTAGTCTTAAGCTTCACTAGCGGTCGTTGCACACGACCGCTACAAACAGCACCTGCGTTGTTTTGGCGAAGGGTACGGTTTTTTTGTGAGGTATGTTTGTGTTGTTAAGTCCGGATTGTCACCACGAAATGAAGCGTCAGCACACGTGTCAGTGAACAGGTGATATTGCCGTCTGGGCCGGCAGCAGGAGGCAGATATACGAGGACCACACCATCTCGTTTGGTAAGGCACAGGTAGGCCTGTTAGCTTCAACGCGGCCTTTTTTTGCGAGTCTTTATGAAAATCATCAATATCCAGAAAACAATTTTAATAGTAGGGGAAATCCTGGCGTCGGATAAAATCTGGTTTCCGACATCAGAGAATGCTGGAGTATCGGGGTCAGCAGCTCTTTGGTTCGTCGGCACTATTTCGGCAGACAATAAAATGTCTGCCGCGCCACTGTGGGTGCTGCGCGGGGAGCGATGTCGAAACATTTGGCTGCGTATCAAGATGCTACACGGCCCAAGATGTTCTATAGTTTTACAACAATTAACAGCAAAGGTGAAAGCTTAAGTTCATTAATTTGTCAATAAATATGATTTTTCTTCTATGCAGTGGTGTTCATTCACAGACACACAAAAGTATGGACAAAAATATAACATTATTTTAATTTATTTATTGTAATAGCAAAATATTCGGCTCTTAAGTGAGTACTGTCAATGTTGTTCCAAGCAATTATTTCCAGTCATGAACGTAACTTTTAATTTTCGGTTAGTTCCACGGTGTAATGCTATTTGTGTCGTTCCCCGTATTTGTATTGATTTCATCTGTGATGTGGTGTGTATGTGTGTGTGTGTGTGTGTGTGTGTGTGTGTGTGTGTGGGCGTGTGCGTGTATTCTTCTTGAAATTAAATACAAGAAACCATTTGTTTGTAATAATTTATTTTCGGAAAAATTATTGACATTCAATACTCTGTTTGTGAATTGGAATATTTGTAGTTAATATTTTTGTGTTGTTTGATTCATATTACCTTAGATCTCAGACTACGAAGAAGCGTATACTATATGACATTTACATGTAGAAGAATCATTTACACGAGATGATACTAAAGTGTTGTTCTGAATAAAGTTAGTTTATGTAATATGCATCTGGTTTGGTTAATAAAATTAATTAACTGGACCAACCTTCAGTTCAATTCGTTATTATTTGTTGCGATCGTTTATATTTCGGTAGTTCTTCTTCAATAATAAACATTAGAGAAGAGTTGGTGCCAATCAGCCAGTAAGCTGTTAACTACACGAAGAACTCATTCAATATTTATTGCCAGAAAGGTTTCTTCTTTCAATTTAGAGTAAAAATAATTAGTTGATTATTAATAAACAATGAAAAGAACATCATACATATTTTATCAACCAACTTTACCATTAGATTATTAAAAGTATTTATTAAAATTAGTATTATTAACTCAAGTATTTGTGCCATATCTACGGGTATTTTGGGTCCATTTGCTCATGTCACTTTCCAGTTGCTTACTTGTTATGTTAGAAGCCACGTAATTAAGACGACTAATTTTGTAAAAACTCTCAGTCGTAAGTCCATAGAATATAAAACTTTAATTGGGTACAAATCCTGGATACAAATAAGACTTGTAAAAACCATCCGAGACAGTTTAAGTCTGTAGTCGCTAATCTGACACTAAGTAGTCTGACATTTGGGATGTAGGTCGGCGACAATGTTGCTGTTCTGTTATACCTCCTCTCCCCTACTACCGTGTACTTCCCATGTCGCCCACCACTTAATGTTAATCCAATCCGCTTACATGGTCACTGTCAACTTCTGTTTATTCGATGCAACATCTTTAGGTTTTTCGAAAATTTATGATTTTCTTGTAAACAGTGTTCATCATGAAATTAAAGTATACGATAGTACGACACTTTATTATTGTACGATAATTTTAATGTACGTTAGCTGCAGAGTTTAGTTGACAGAAAACTTATTTTATTTACAAAATTTATAAAATTTTGTCTTTGGAGTTGAAGGTTTAAATATTCTAATCTTTATTAACTTTGAGTTACATAAATTACCTAAAAACAACTGACTCTATAAACAAGTATATTTCAATATTTAATACATCAACAGGAGTCATTCAAAGGCATAATAAACCATTACAGTATATACAAGACCTTTAATTTCAAATGAAATAACATTGTAAGCGTTTATAATGTAAACTTTAATAATTAAGGAAACGTTAAAATGTGTTTGGAAAATATCGCTGAACAAAGCTAACACATTCTGCATGGCTTCAAACGGGCGAAGTAAATGTCTGTTAGCATTTGTACACATTTATATTGCAGTTTCCCATTAAATTCTGCGTGTGAGTTTTATGTACTTTGATGCTTGTGAATGTTTATTTTGTGTTCTACACATTTTGTTTGTGCACGGTATCTGTCATTGCTATTCAAAACTAATCGAGGGAATGTTTTATTTTGCTGATAACAGTGAAATTCTATTTCTGATGTGGGTGACAATAGCGTTCAATTATTTACTTAAAATTCATTGTATAGAAATTTTTATTGTCAACAAATTCATTACAATCTGATTCTGTTGTTATTCCGATTAACACGTTTACTTTTACAGATGTATAAAAGAAAAATTATATTGTATTCATACAAAATTGGGTATATAATTTTTCTATGCAACTGAACAATTTATCTCATTTATTTAACCTTAAAAATATTTGAAGTTAAGAATTAAAAAAAAATATATTTTCAAAATTTTTCTATTTCCAAAAGAAAAGAAAATTTTGAAGAAAATATATTTAAAATTAAGATTTGATTCGTAGTTTGGTGTCATTCGCATACTGACGCTTTCAAAGTGTTGGACATATCTGACCTAAGGCAGAAATATATTGAATTATTTAGCTCTGGCGTGGCAGAATTTTTTTACTCATTATTATTAGCGTGGCATACAAATAGTGCTTGACAACACAGGACGGCAGCAATTCGGTTAGTTAACGAGCTGTTTGTCACCGATTACCTTGTCCGATGTAATGTTAACATAGTGATATGAAGTATTCACATGTTGCAAAAATTTACGATGTTTTCATCAGTAGCCTACATAACACATAATACATATTACGACGTATACTTCTATTACTTGGTATTTCCGTAGCGAAAAATGTGATTTAGCAACATTTGTTTTGTACTGTAAGTCTTTTACAGAAATTTCCGATTACCTTTCGGATAATCGTGCTACCAAAAATATGGTTCATCACCTAACACTTTTTAATGCCTCATCATTTTCGGTATAAGTCTAACGTTATTTAAATAACATATTACTATATTCTATCCTTCTAAGGAAAAGTTCAATAACCACGATCTCTGAGAATAAGAAAGACTACGGTAATTCTGAGGAGATCTGTGCCAATCGCTACTTTATATCTCTATATTGGTTGCAGTTATGGCATTTATTAAATTTGTTATATAATGGTAAGTGAGTAGATTAGAACAGTAAAATTATTTTTACAAACAGAATTAAAACGATTGCACACCACTATAGAAAAATTATTCCGATTAGCGCTTTCAAGCTTCTCAGCTCATCGTCACATCGGAAAATATGACGGAAACGATGACGTCAGATTTTCCGATCTGACGATGTGCTGAGAAGCTTGAAAGCGCTAATCGGAATAATTTTTCTATAGTGGTGTGCAACAGTGATAATTCCGTTTGTGATTATAACCACTAACACAACTTTCTTAATTAAAATGATTTTTGTTAATGTTAGAGATATTAGAATCATCCTTTTGGAGAATAGTTCTCTTCTTATTTCGGAAAAGATTTTATTTGTAATATTTCTTAATTTCTTTTAATTAATGAATAAACATAGGCAACGACAGAAAATTCTAGCTGGTAAGTATTTCTGAACAATAGATTAATAATATTCAATAGGCTATTCTTCTTTTCATTATTTTTAAAATAAATCATTCATAAATTACATTTTAAAACAAATAAACTCATTTAGCTTTTCTTGTCTGTAAAACGTATTTTTGCCTTTTATCAGGCCTCCATATATGCTTGTAAGTCATAGCCATTCTCTTAATTCTGTTTCTACATCTGGAATTATTAATCTGTAAAGTATTGGTTTCGTGAACTAAAGGAGATGCTTATACATGGAAACGAGAATGAACCCCACTTTTGTTATTCTTACTAGATTAGTTATTGAAATAAAAACAGAGTAGATGAAGGAAAAGATGAAAGAAAAATTAATAGTTAAGCTAAGTGCTTTGGATAAGGAAATATAACAGGCTGACAATTTAAGATACTCCAAGACTATAAGAATTAGGAATAAATGTCAGAAAGACTAAGCTTACGATTGTGGGCAAATGGCAGCCAGCAAATCTTTAAGAGTAAAATTAGATAAGTTAGAAAGTAGACAAATGAATAGCTATTTGGGCAGTATATTAAAGAAAACATTAAATAACTAACAGAAGTAAAACTAGAGCAAGCAAAAACTAACAACTGTTTTTACAATAAACAAATTTGTTTACAGGGAATCATCTGCTTACAGGGAATCTTCTAAATAAGGATTTAGAAAACAAAAAAAATTTCACTTCCTTTACTGAAGGGAAACCTTGACCTTTGATTAAGAAGAAGAATAAGAAGAAAAAGAAGAAGACTTGGTTGTAGGCAGTCGAGAAGTTGATGTAAAGAAGGATGATCAAAGCAATTTAAAAGAGAGCAACAAAGGCACTAATTTTTTTTAAAGAGTTTAAACGAAGACACAAATCATTTAAAATAATCAGAAACCTGACTTCAAAATTAACACGGCATGAGTTCAGACATAATAGGTCCATTCTAAACCAAAACAAAATGATGTACTTTAATTTTTTGTTTTCTACTATATATGTACACATCGTGAAACTTGCTTCAAACGTACGTTGTGCCATATATTTCAACTTATGTGTTGTACTAGAAAGAACAAAGAGAGGTCAGCCGAAAAGGAAGTATTGAGACAATGTGCGGATGATGATGGAAACTCAAAGTCCTGTATGCAATAAACTATCAGCGGAAGATGGATGTTACTGGTTACAACGGGAAACAGGAAAAGGCTTACATGAAAAAGAATTAAGTAATCTAAAACTGCACAAGACACTACGTTCTTTTATACTCTCTTCAGTAATTAGCACAACAACTTTATGACTGATGACCTTTAATATGGCAAGAATCGTTTAGAAAATACATGAATATCTATATGCTCTCTTGAAATAAAGGTTGTACTACAATACCACGGCAGAAGGCGAATACTGAAATAATGTTCAGCAACCGAACTGTCAACAAAGATAAAAACGGTGACTTTTATTTGTATTTATATAAGACTAAATGTAAGCTTTTGTCTATTACGGTGACGTGAATAAAAATTACGTTATTAAAACTTTGTTGTGCTTACTCGCTGAACTGCTACCTTTCATGCTCCGGACGAGGACTTTTAGTGTCTCTACTATTATCAAGTCATAAAGCACGACCTTTATAATGGGTCGTGGTTTAGGACTTGATACGGTGGAGACACTGAAAAGCCTCGTCCGAAGCATGACAAATAGCAGTTTAGCAAGTAAGCACTACGTAGTTGGAATTACAGACTCTGCTAATTCAAATAACAAGGTGAACGATTCCGGTAGTTGCGATTCGACATCGACACCTCTGGCAGGTACGTTCTCGGCATTAAACATAGTTGAAGGAAGATTGGCTTTATACCACTCACCTGTTGTAATGATGTAACACACATGTAGGCCTATTACACTTTTTACACAAACGTTAGCACCAAAGACTTGTTGACAGACTGAGGACGATGGAGCGTGGCTTACTTAATGTATATGCTTACATTAGTTCTTCACGTCTGATCTCTCCTACGAAAGTAAAAACCATGTTCTCTAAAGATTTCCAGTGATACTCTGAATGCGATTTTAGTGTACTATTACGTACATTATTACGTATATTAATTATGTATGTTACACGTATATTATTCGACTTTTTCGTCAAATGTAATACTGTCAGAAATTCTATACTTCACATTTGTAGATATAAGCCTAATCTAAAAATATTTATTCATTTTTTTTTTTTTTTAATTTATTGGAGATCTGTAATCTGTTCGACTAAGCGAACATTTAACAAATTGGCTGACAACACACACAGGATTATGAAGAGCTGACCATTGACAGCTCTTCTTGTTTTTGGTAATAGATTAAAGAGGTACACAAAATACAAAACTAAATGATAAAACATGTAAACAAATGAACAAAAATCACTACCACTTCCTGCTGGCATGACACAATAAGTTCAAATACTAAAAACTGGGCCCATAAGGCACATATGCAGGTTGACATTAACACGTATGAATGACACGAAAACAAAAACATACAGAACAGATATCATACACAGTACAATACAGAAAATACAGAGAATACATTATTAGTTAAACCTGAATGGTAAGTCTAATAGTTTGTGTCTTTTTAGTCTATAAATATCTTTACTGTTGTATAACAACAGTTAGTTGTATACTCATTTATGAGTACAGTTTTTTGCAATACTTCATTAAAAGAAGAAGCATTGATATTAAGTTTCTTAAAATTGATCTACAAGGGAATTAACTGAAAGGGCTGTTTAGATTCATAAATGACACACTGTTTTAAAACGAATGGGTTTTTAATTTCTATTATCGCTTGTGTCTCTAATATTTGTTTGAGCATTTTTTATGTATTTTATTTAATAGTGAATCAAATTTACTACCGTAAAATGAAATTAAAACTTATTTCTTTTCTTCAATTTTTATTGTCTATTAACGTAATAATATTATTTTATAGTGTGTACACATTCTAAACAAAACTACTGTTATTTTGTCAAAAACATAATAAAAGCATTATAACCAAATTATATGTCAATGAATAAAAAGAAATTTATATTTAAAAACGACAAATTTATGTTATAATAATTACAATTTTTATAACAGGATTTAGTGTACTTCAAGATTGTAAGCAAATTTTCTCTGTAAAAGGTTTTCCTCACCTGCTTATTCTCTAATTGCATGATTCAATTGTATATGGTAAGGCATTAAATTGAAAAGATTGCTTTGTTCCGTAAAATAAAACCGTTTTATTTATTAGCCATGCAAATGTGAAACAGAGTTACTACATCCCGGGGTAGTTGCACGCTTGACTAGAATGAGTTATACCAATTACCTGCATGCTTAGGAAATAAGAGTAATTTTGCTTACTACTGTACTTTCAAACTACTTTATAATTTATACAAAGAAATATTCAAGGTTATAGACAGTAAAGTCCAAAGGTATTCCAATTACAATATTGGGTGATGACTAAAATTAAACGTGAATACCCATGCACAAAGAAAGGATTACAGACACTTAAGAATTATACAAAATTCAGATTATTATTTAAAAGGTGACAAACTTTAGTTACATAATAAATAGACATTCCTTTGCTTTTAAATCAAATTACTATAGAATTTTTTTAATGATTGTTTGATTTATTGCACGTATCTACTATTGATTATAAAATAAAAAGGAAATCTATGATGAAGCTTATTTAAAATCGAAAAGTGTAGCCATTTATAAAATAAAACCTCACAACTAGAGATTTTATGATACTTATCTACATAATGTATCGTTATTTTTGTTTCCTGTACACAGAAAGGAGTAAAAAGAAATTAATATATTTTATTTATTCTGCAGTAATCTATAACTCTAAACGTTTATTAAAATGTTATATTTTATATAAAACTATAATGTTAATAGTAATAACAAACAGATTATAGCAAATAATTTTAAAAGTGAATAATGGAAAGAAGAAACTACACATTGTAAAGGAAGCAAAGGTGTTACGGGCTTTTGTGGTGTTATTATACCAAAATAGATTAGACATAAATGGAAGAGGTTCCTTATAAGATGAGAAAATTGATTTACATATGTATTTATAATAGTTAGTGATAAAATAAGAGTCCATGATTATCTCAAAACAATCACATACTAATATATAACAAATTAACACTATACATAATTGTAATATTAATAGTGATGGAAGTAATGAATGTTGGCATACACGTATTCTGACTGTTCTATATTGTGTCAGCTTATCCGTGTAAGGACAACGAAAAATCTTTGCCTAGTTATTTAGACATTAGACATTCTGACATTAAACAGAATTCATACTTGCGTATTTATAACGTTAAAGATATTAATTTCTAATAACCATAAAGTTTTTGAAGATTTCAGTTAGAAAAAAATATTTTGTTGTTGTGGCTATCCACGCATCTATTTATCTACTTAATTTTTAAAAATAGTCTTCTACCACGGATAGTTATAGTTAAAAGGTTTCCTATAAAAATTTACGGTTTTCTAGCTACCATCAATTTTATACGTTACTCAACCACTTAAGTTAGTTCATCTTTCTTTCAGGTATTTATCACAAACAGTTCGCCACACAACTATTTCACGGACAAAAAAGAATTAGCACGAAGGTAACGAACATTTAAATAATTATTTAAAATTTAATTTCTACCATTTGTGGAACACTGCGTACATTTAACAAATATTTAGTATAATACTTTCATATTACTTCTTAAATTTTAAAGAAATTTCTTTTCTTCCTTTGATTCTTTGCCGTCTCAGAATCACGTAAAATAAGGTAATGAATTCATTTAAAAATTTTCTCTCTAATTCTTTTTTGTTTTCCAATAAGTCTTCTATTTTTCGCTTTGCGTTTTTCTTTTTTCCTTGTTTTCGTTCTTTAGAAACGCTTGAAGGTTGTGTCAGTTCTCTAAAAGTTGTCCTATCTTCTATTATGTCCTTTGTAATCCCCATCTTCGTCATGTCCTTTATCCTTTGTACCCAATAGTTACCATTCTTCTTCTTGTGATAGTGACTGAAAATCCGTTTTGTAAGTCTTCTGGAGTCCATCCTCATTACGGGGTTGAGAATTTATGTATATATAGGCCTACATCACAGAATTATGTAAATGTAATATTGTATCATTTTGCATTTTATTTTCCTTCAACTGGTTAAACAGCTATAAATTTCTGCTTAATTGTATCGAATTCCATGTAACCAGAGCGTTCGTAACCTTTTACGTGTTCATGTTTGTAACATTCACCTGTATCAGTATTTAATGTCTTGTATCAAATTAGGTCTACAGTTTGTATGCGTAGGTATTTTTATTTTTTGCGTTCTGCTCGTTAATTTATTTTTTTAAATCAACTTAAATCTTAAATAATTTTTGGAGTTAAGTTAAGTTTTATTCTTAATTAAGTAAGTTGGACTGTTGCAGCACACACACGAAGGCAGTGTATTAGATTTACTTTTGGAATACAGTGTATCACTGAAAATGGAGTATAAAAAGAACAGCAATTAGCAACGAATGCCATTATTATCCTGATTGATTCTTTTGATCTCTACGGCCTCTGTTGCTAGCTACTATGTTTCTAGAACGCTGAAAATTTTGTGAAATTTTTTATATTTTAATATTAAAAACGTATTTTTATTTTAAACATTTAAAATATTTTATTATTTTAAACATTTAAATATTTTAAACATAAATTAAGAGAAGCTTGCGCTGAAAGTATGATGTATGAAAGTGCTATGTTTATACAAATAGTTTTTTTAACTAATTAAGGGAATAATTTTTAAAAAGTGACAAACATTTATAACAGGATTCAATTTATTTCTTATTTTTACGTAAAAGGATTCTAGTTATTATAAAATACTATATAATAAAAACGTCGTTATATAGGTTTTTACTTCTAAACCTAAGTAAAAAGGTGTTATTATTTGGTTGAAAGCGAAAAAGATAAATGTTTGTTGATTTGTCTGCTTACCAGTTAGAGACCGGTTAGCTAGTGTAATTTATAGTTACATAAACGTTTTTTATTATCCGAAGTTTAGATTTTGGCTTTATTTAAACCCTTGAATTTCTAAATCCTAGAAATAAATGTAAGTTTACAACAGAATTTGGACATAAATGTAATCAATGGTATGTTTAAATGCTATTTATAAAAAGTAAGACCATTATTTATATAATTGGGCAAGTTGATGTACTAAACCGCATGTACCAAGCGGCTAGACCTCTGTTCACTCATTTGTAAGCCTATTTATAAAACGATTAAATTTAAGAAATTTCATTAGACTTTTCATAATGTTTCTTACAGAGAAACTTTAAAAGGTATTTTCTTAAATTTCCGTTTCCTTCACAAGACAAAAATGCAGTGACAAGTTTTATGTTTTACGCCAGAGCCTAAAGTGGCCGTTCCTGGAGACCAGAATGAAAAGTCTGTCATTAAACTGATTAAAGTGTTCCAGTTGTATTTTTATTTTAAGTTTCATAACGATCTTTAATAAACGAATAATTAAATGTCCTGAAGTATGTGAAAGGGATAAAGCATACGCTATAACTCGAAAAATAAAATTCTCTTTTAGAATTAATTCATTTGTGTGGTCTAATAAACATAAAAGAGGTCAAGTGAATATGCTAATATAAGAGCTTTAAATTGAAAGTGAAGCTTCCGCCTGGTTGATTAAGTTTGGAAAAATATGTTTGGAAAATCGGGTCACGTACGCCGTAAGTGTAGTAGGCGGTAATAAATCTTGGCAGTGCTGAAAAGCGGAACGAATGCATACTACCTACTGGATGAGAGACCTCAACCCTTGTCCACAACCAATGTACGACTACTTTCGAAGCACGTTACTCTGAAATATTCTTATGAAGTGTAAACACAAAAACTGCCGTTCTAGCTAATACTATTGCCGAGAGCGTGATCCAATTTTATAAACATTTGTTCACTAATGTGTAGCAAAATCATATGAAATATTAAAATCTTTATAAATTGTTTAAAATTTACCATGTTGTCAAGATCGAGTATTTAAATAATAGTATTTATTATTTGTACAATTACATAAACCTCTCAAAAACGAGAGCGTCGTCCAACAGTTTCTCGGCTAGTCGGGCAGGTGCAGTGTCTCGGTCAAGGCTGAGTGTAGTAAAGTACCCACTAGAGTGTTAGAGCCCTTGTAACAACGCAGATTATGTTGGAACGTGGCCAGGAGTATGGAAAATTATTCTGGAACATCTGAGAGGTCTGTATAAGCAACAGCGGCAGGCTTAATAACACCTGGCGTTATTTAGAGGGCAGATCAAGTGATTGTTGCGGATTAGTGAAAAGTGATTATTGTGTTATAATTATTGCGTAACTCTAATAGTTGACATTATTATTGAGTGTGGACAAATTTATCATGAATTATTGTATAAGCGTACGTTGTTGATTTCAAATTATTATTTGTGACTGATTAAAGTTGGTAAACAGTGACTTCATTGGTGTCTGTATTTTGTTTCCACTGTGCCATACGACGACCGTTAGACGGTCACAACACTCGGTCAAAAGTGGGTCATAAACGTGAACGGTCGAAACAGAGAACACTTTTCAGAAGAGGAGTGTACATTGTAATTAACTTGCAAACATGGCTACCAGTCAGATGATGTAAGCTTTCCGAAGGGTGCTACTGCAAACACAGGAGCAACAAAAAGAAGAACGGCGGCAGGAAAGAGAAGGAACAGAAGAACGGGCTATAGCACTCTTGTTCGAGTCGGAAGAACGACAAAAAGTCGAACGTAAGAGTGAAACAGGTGACATTAAAGCGTTAATACAAGAGCAAAAGCAGATGCAAGAAAATACATCTGCAGAGTTAGGTCTATTACGAGGTGAGCTTATCTGACGTAGAAGATAATACAGCAACTATAAAAGACTCAATTGCAAACATAAGAAAACCAATTAAAAGAGAGATCGGGCAGTTCATGGAAACACAACCACACGTTTCAAACAAATTGCTGAACAGACTGTACCATTGGTAAAGACAGAAACACACAGAAAATAAAGTATCAGAGAAAGTAACTTTGCCTGCAGCCGGGGCAGTTCACGTCAAGGCCCCAACATTTGATGGAAGCACTCATTGGGAGACCTATCTTCAGCAATTTGTATAACTGAACGGAGAGAGATAAAGCACTTTCACTAATTCTCGCTTTAAAAGAACCTGCGCCAGAGCTACTACAGAAACTCCTACCTGATAGCCAGAACACATATGTCGAAGTGATAAAAGTCCTAGAATTACGGAACGGTGATAAACATTTGGGCGATGTGTACTACGCTCAGTTGAGATCATAACCGGGGAGAGTCTGCAAGAGTTTGAAGCAAGCATTCACAGACTATACTAGGGAGCACATACAAAGGCGAAAAGTGAAAGGGCATTGGTCAGAGAGAGACAGAGTGTAACAATGCGACGGCCAGTAAGCGAAACGATTGACTGGCCCCTATTGGCAGCCACATCACGTGATAATATGATCTTGCCTCTGGGCAGCTGGAGGTCTCGACTTCCTTTGTGCTCCCTGCACTCTGATTATGCTGGCTTATCCTGAAGAACAAGAGAATTTTCGAATGAGGTTTGGGGTGCATGTATTTAATGATAGTAACGGAGATTGTGAACTTCAGCAATTGTTGCGAATGGCAAGACACCAAAATAGCTCAGAAGCTCTTGTTAATGCCCTCGACTTCGCGCCCTAAAATTTTATAGATTATTATAAAATAATAGTTATAATTATAAAATAATGATAGTATCATTAATAAATCGACTTAATTCCAGAACATTATACCTCGACTACTTATTCTATGCGATACCTGTACATCGCAATGTAGGCTATATAGGCTCCAAAGTTAATTTTATTATTGTTTACTGAGCTTATGATTTTATCAAAATTTTCTTTGCCGTTTGCCGTGCTTTAGTTGTCAAGCATTAATCTTTAGGAAATATAACGGCAGAAGTAAACTCTGTAATTTGACTTTCAAGTATTTATCTCTTTTGAAATACTATTTTGAGTAACAGTTAACGTAAGAACTATTCCTCTAGTTAGTAAGTAGTAACAAAGAACTCAGTTGTTAACACTTTGCCTGTTAAACCGAAAGATATTGTTATCAAGTCCAGCGTAATTCTAGTAAAGTATTTTCAACTTTGATAGTGTAATAATGATTTTACTATAATCACTATTTTAGGATTATATTGAATTATATTAAATTTATTATATTAAATTATTATATTAAATATTTCTAATAATTACGATATGTAAATAGGCATTATCATGAAGACAACTAGACTCAAAAAATTTTTATGCCGAAAAGCGGCGTAAAAATGCTTTGATAAAAAAGCGATTTCTCTGATGTAGTAGGCTGTTGAATTTAGTGTACGTAACTGGTTACACTGCACACGTCGAACTCACTTGTACAGTATTATAGGCCTCTGGTGCTGAAAAATTTTGTTTTCTCACTATAAAGAGACACAATATTCAATTACTGGTTTTAAAATTTAGTGTTTATATTTTAATGTTATAAGAAATTAAGCTTCATGATATAATAACACGAAAGTAGTTGACAAACTCGATGTAAAAATGTACATTTTCTCACATTTTACTAGTCTTAAATGTATGAATTTTTTCATGTCTGCATATATTTTTACATATTTGATGTATTACGTATCTCCTCTCACTGATTATCTTTACAGACTTTACTTATGGAATACCTTAAACTTATATTTACACAAAAAACTTTTTTTTTCTTCATATTGTTTGAATTAGCAGCCATCCTTACTATTTCTTTTATAAAGTTGCTAAACTGCTAAAATTTTTATTGTTCAGACAAAGCTTTTCGTCATCACTGACATCATCAAGACCTGATGATGTCAGTGATGACGAAAAGCTTTGTCTGAACAATAAAAATTTTAGCAGCTTAGCAACTTTATAAAAGAAATAGTAAAAAACTTTTTTATTTCGTACCGTAACACTTATAAATGCTTAATGGAAAATGAATTTTACTTAAAAACAAACAAACTAAAATGTGCGAAACAATGAATTTGGGTAAACTTTTGAGGTTGGATATGTTGAGTACCGGTAGAAACTCAGAATAGGCCACTTTGAATTTGACATCTGTTTTGAAGGAAAAGTACAAAACTAGATTCCTTTAGCAAAAGCGAGGAAAATCTTTACCAAAGATTGATTCTTAAAATTAAGTGAAAGGTGGTTGAAAATTCGTTTTGCTCGTAATATTTTAAATCATACTGATATAACAATGTCAATAATAATTTTGTAAATACTAGGCTATATACTGCTTTTAACTTATTTGTTTGCTTATTTCAACACAATAGAAAATAGAAAAAATAATATTAACGGAACTTGGAATTTTACAACTTTTAAACAATATTTCATCAACTTTTCACCAAGATTGAAGCCTTTAATATTCTTAACAATAAATTAATTGTAAATTATCTTTAATCCTTTTTCAATATTTATTTATAATGATTATATCTAACGATTTATGTATTAATGAAGTATTTTTATATACGACTTTTAAAAAACGTCACTGCTACTAAGTTTACCTACGTATGTTATTTTTGAACTAATTTTACAATAATCAACTGTATTACATAAATTTAAATATCTAATAATAAACGAAAGAATACAATTATGTGTTATATAAATTAAATAAAATATTTATATTATAATTATCTTTGTTGTCGATAGTGAGGGTCCCTTACTAAAAGAAAAAATGATCTTCGTTGTAAAAACATATTGTACTCCCCTCCTGCATTACAGTATGTATCACGATCCCTTATTTGCTCGTTGCTTCACATTCAGAATCATAGGGTCTTAGATCCACCTTACGCCACAAAATACTTTACATTAAAAACAAGCGTACGCCATTTATCACGGTTTGAAGGAGAAGCGGACAATAGTTACTGAACGCTACACGTCTCATATGTTTTCGTTGAATGATTTATAACAACAGTTGAGCTTACAAGTAAGTAATTAGACTGCAGTCGTCTGTATTGGTTTCATACAAACAACAATTGCCATCTCATGTAATCTGTACAGGTTTATGTGCATTAAAAGTGTAGTCTGCCCAGGTGTACCATGAAAGTATTGACTTACAAATCTGTCTGCATATCTAACTAGCATTTAACTATTCACTTTTAAATTTTATTTTACTGGTGCGTGACAGGACAGAAGCATAGATAATACTTACATTAAATTGGCTTTTACCTTATTTGAGTTACAATATAACTTAATTTACTATATATAAACGAAGCACACCAGCCCTACTATGTATCGGGTCCATCAGCTGGAAAGATGAAAAAGTTCTCCTTAGTCCTAGTAGCTACATTGCATAACGTGTGTACATTACACATAAAATAAAGTAGCACATAATTAGCCGTAATCCCTGTCCAAGTTATAAAATTGGCTAATTTTTAACTTCAGCTTATAATATGACATACTCGTACGTAATGATTAGTGTCTTGCTCATAAACTATATCCCTTATTTATGTTCAATAATGCACGGAAAAATTACTCGTTAAAGGGAATCTTAATTACCGGTGTCGCAATGTAAATGTCTCAAATAAATATTCCGAATAAACACGTTTTTAATATATAATAAAATTCTCAAAAATTGTTACTCTGTACTGTTCCGCACACTTGATTAACTCAAAGACGTTCACTGAAATAAGTAAACGTCATCGGTATCTCAAAAGACAGATAACACTATTTTTGGTTTTAAATTTGACTAAATGTAATATAATTAAAAATATTTATTTCCTAGCAAAATAAAAGAAATATTTTGCATTGATTAAAAATGTTAATGTTTTCAGATTCGATGAATTAATTTTTGGGAACAACAGACAAAGCAAATAATCACGTAACAAAAATATTTCAGTAGTTCTGTAATTGCCAGACATTTTTATGACAACTACATTTGGCCAACATATCCTAGGTGCACAAACACATCACAAATAAACAAATGATTAATATTGTTTAAATTAAAATATTGTTTTAACTTTGATTAAAAGAGTGTAAACTCCATTGCTCCTATTGAACAAAATTATGATTAAAAACGAACATAATCCTTTATCAAAGGTACTGCAAAAATTAGTAGGACTGCTTACAACATTTTTTATATAAAATAGTAGACTCCAGTACTTGACCGATAACTTATTTCTGTTTTTACGAAATGGAAGTAACTATTTGACGGTCTGTTACTAAAATATAACGTCCATGAATACTAAATATATGACGTCCATGAACTTCCAGCTCCAGAAAATGTTAGATAAGTTGTTCCTTATACACTCTTAGGTTAATAATATTTATATAGACAAAAATATGATAAACTAGTTGACAATGTAAAATTCCATATGTTTTTTAGTGACTTCAGCAAATCATAAAGGAGTCAAAGAGGATTTTTAAAAGTATAAAGTAACAAGGGGTTTATTGAAATTAAAAAGTATTAGTTCTTGCGTTACATTTTCAATTTTTTGTCGTAACCTATATATTTTGTGTTTTCTATTTTACTATCTTTTCTAAACAAATTCTGTAAATAATGTATAATTAAACGAATTCTTTGTTTTACGCTAGTGTAATTAATATTTCATAAATATTGCAAATCACATTGTGAGGGTTGTTTATGAGAAATTTAATTAAGAAGGGCCTATAGAGCAGCCGGTCACCGTTTGTGGTAAGCGTAGGGTCCGGGTGCCTCCGTCGCTTTCGGCACAGGCTTCTTCGTTGCCAAGAAGGAAAAGCCTATGTCGTTAGCATTTTCCACCAACATGTCTATAGTGCCTTGCATTTCATGCTTGACCATCGCAGTTGCTTTGGCCAAGTAGAACAGCGCAAGATCGTCAACACACAAGCACTTCTATACTGACGTTTCTAAACCCTCAAAGACCCTGTTGATGACGATGGTAAAAAAGCTTGACCCTCAAATATGATCAATTTTCCAGCTCCTGAAGAGCCGACAGTGATTGTCTCTGAGGAAAGTCCTGTCTCTGAAGACTTTTTTTGCCAGCTTACATTAGAACCGCCAATCATGTAGTTGTTGCATGACGTTAAATCTCCATGCATTCTTTTGTCGAACGTGTTCTCCAAATCGAGAGTACTGCAACCATGTGTTTGTATTTTCTATTTTGTAATCTTTTCTAAACAAATAACACTATTCTGTAAATAATATATAATTTATATTGTTTACAATTAGTAATAAAACAAACGAATTTTCTGTTTTACTCTAGTGTAATTAATATTTCACAAATACTGCAAATCATATTGTGAGGATTTTTTGCCATAAACATATAATTTCAGTCAAGAGTATAACAAAGATGTTATTTCTGTGAAGATCTTTTAACACAATGTTTTATTACCTTGTGAGTTATTTAACATAATTTAGTTCATTAAATAAGTAACTTAGGCCTACTAAACTATTATTATAAGAAATATAATTTTTACTGAAGTGGCACTTGTGATATAAATTATGTTACAATTAAGGTCTTTGAAAATGTTTAAAAGTGTAGCGTGTATTAAACTATTTAGATTGATTTTATGTCTTTTTAAACTGTTTTGCTATAATATTAATATAATACAATTAAATTTCAGCTTTCTACCTATCGGTATGATGGTTTCGTTTCCATCGCATGAAGGTCTCAATACGGTAATTCTCGTCCCCATCTTCCGTTTACGCCTCTCATTCTTACAGGGTAGTATTGGAGACACCCAACATCCACCTCGCCTCTGTTTTTTGTAAAGTTAGGCTTCAATGACTGCAGAATATCTCTCACGATTACGTGGGTTTATCGCAGCTCTTTCAGCTGCTTAACTCGACACGTTAACGATTAGCGCGGTACTCTCTCTTCGAGGTCTGCCTTAACAGTTTCTCACGGACACTACTCTTCAGTATACTTTTTAAATGTATTAATCCCACTTTACATATAAATTCTTAAAGCTGATAATTGTTATCAGATTTAAGACGGCCTAAACAGGTTCGTATCTCGTCTTATATACTTGCCATGCCCCGTAATGAATAGGTCTCTTTTCTACACCTGTAGTGTATATGCTTGTCACAGTGCAGTGTACACACACACACACACACACACACACACACACACACACACACACACACACACACACACAAACACACACACACAAACACACAAAATACCAATGTATAAAAATAAAAAGCAAATGTATAAATATAATCTTGTTCATTTCACATATTAATTATTATTTAATCCGCGCAAATGATTTTTGTTACTTACCAGAATGCCAACGAAAAATCAATATTGGAAAATACATTTAAAATTCAATAGGCAGTGATACTTCAAGCATATAGTAAGCATTATCTAAAACTTGGAAAGTTTGACAACGGTGACGTTAGTTTCAACAAGTGCAAAACAAGTCCAAAGTCAATATATTCAACTACGACTATATTGTGTGTACTGAACTTGAATTGTTTACTTGAGTTAATATTAATTATATTTAGTTCATCTCTGTAACAGAGGAAGTGGAAAATATTTTGAACCCGAAGCCCTGGAACTTTCTCCTAAGTGACAAACACAAAGTAGTTACTGAAATTTTAGATGGCGACACTTACGTTCTATTTAACAACAACAAACAATAGCTAAAGATATCCATACGTAGACTGCCGTGACTATTCCTGTTCATTAAACTAGTGCTAAGAGTTTGTCATTAACTTATCTAGCAGTGCTGGCTTTTGCGTTCAGAGTGCAGTCTGCACAGATGTATCGGTTAATATTTGCTCAGATCGAGTCCGTTAATAGTTGAGGCCATACGCGAACCCCCATTGTACCCATAAAAGAGACATGTTAAATACTATGCCATAAAATTCAAAACTTGTTTTGAGCTTTATAATACACGATACGTGGGTAAGAGTGTGACTGCCATTTCTACCTCAGCAGTAGCACGAGTTTCCTCTGCTTGACGTTAGTTGGATTTGCTAATGACAGCGTAATATGGAAACGTCTGTGAGCTCATACTGTTATATGTATGAACAAATTCGTGTTTACTCGCACTATTCTTGTTATTTATATTAATAATAAATAATACTTTATATTTTTAAAAGAATACACAAAAATACACTAATATATTTTTTATTGTTTGACAAATGTTTTGACAGTTTTAATTTAATTTACTGCCATCATAAGAATTATAATTTTTAGAAAATATATCGGAAACAAATTTTAATAAATTGTTCTAACGACTGGGTATATCATATCTAAATTATGACATGTATATACAGTATATTAGGATTGATATTCTAATTGCGTATGCTATTTGGTCTAAATAGATTTTCTAAATAGATATGGCCTACTGATCGTCGTATGGTACAATGGAAAACAAAATACAAGACGCCAACACTAATCACCAGCTTTAACTATCACAATTAAAGAGTTTGTAATCAACAAGATAGTAAAAATGTTTCACACGCAATAACAATGTCAATTACTAGAGTCTCGCACATAACACTTCGCCATAATACTTTGAACCGCACTGGAATAAATCGCCACTTATACTCTACTGAGTAATCGCCGACGTAAGACTGTCGTTGTTTAAATAGATAACACAAGTGTTCCAGAGTAATCCATAATAAGCGTCAACAATATACTAGAACGTCATTGATTGCGGCCTTGACACAGTGCGCGCGGCCGGCGAAGTCTGGAACAGTCCTGCTAACGCATGTTGAGAATCACGTACGCACACACATTACAGCCGGTTTCCACTGGAACAGCCGAGAAACACGTAGAACATTCTGTAATGGCGTAACACATGTTCCGCATTACGTAACATATGATAGCATATAAAGACACTGTGTGAAACTAGAGGATTGACCATTATAAATTAGTTGATAAGCAATATTGTTAATTTTAGTTTCAAGTATTTTTAGGCTAATGAAACAACTTTAAGTGTTGTATAGTGGTGCGTAACGATGGATAATCCGTGTGTGCGAGTGTACTTAATTATTTTACACGATATTCATAATAAACACGTTAATTTAAATAACTTTCATGATAAGAAAAATTATTAAATGAGACTTACATCAGAATGTTCATAATAAAAGAGACCTAACTGACGACAATAATAATTTAAAAAAATCATGAACTAAATGTATGCATATTTTAAGTAAAAAGGTTTTACGGCTTTAATTTTAGTCGTAAAATGTATCAGGATTTGTAAACAAGAATTAATTGTTCTGTTTGGAAACCTTCTTGAATAGGAACATTTATTATCTGCAGAAAAATCATAGAACAGGTTACCGAAGAACCAATAATATTACCATAATTGAGTCGATGGCAATATCGTTAAACGAATAGATCAGTCTCTCTTGATAAACTAGAACGTGTAAGCGCCGCGTGGTTCATAACGATCGCGACTGATATAAGTTAAAATTTCCAGAGTTACTGCAAAAATTATTATAAATGTGCTTTTCCGCAAAAATTCAAGGTATACGATTAATGTATATGCGCACTAAGCCAACTGGAAAAAAGTGTAAGCATAATACAATAATTTAGCACAATAATTAGTTATGTACAATATAAAGAAATTATTTAAAAGAAAGACTATCACATCAGTAAAGACTTCATAGTACATAAGACAAAAAGAACTTTTCAATATTAATTTATTTCATTGTACAGAAAGAATATTTTAGTTGTATTTCAAAGGCCCACAGACACGGATTACTTTTTTTTATAAACTGTATTAAAAACGCAGTAGATTTTTATAAAATAATAGTTATAATATAAAATAATAAAAGCATCATTAATAAATCCGCTTTATTCCAGGACAGTATAATTCGACAACTTACATTAAGCGTCACCTTTAATCGTAATAGTATATAGGCTCCGAAGTTAATTTTAAGAATGCTTACTGAGCTTATGATTTTTATCGTGGAATCTCTTTATCGCCTATAACAAGATAAAAAACTTATGTAAAATATAGTATAAAAATCTAGAGCTCATACAACTTAAAACGAACTTATAATATACATACATATGACATACTCAAAAATTTGTTAAAGTTAACAGTTCATCAGCTTCAAATACTACAAGAAGATTGAAGTATATTAACATATTATTACAAAAATACACATTTAAACAAATTAACGTATACCAAAAATCTCAAACATATAAAGCATAAACTAATGGAAGAAGAGAATTGTAAATTACAAATTTCATATAATATATTTATGAAGAAAAGAAAAAATGAAAACGATTATCAATGGAGACACTTATACAATATCTTCATTAAACAACTTATAAATTGTTTCGCGTGTATATATTTTAATTTTAGAAAAAAATAAATTAAACGTATTGTCTTAATACAAATAAATATAAATGTACAAAAAATAAAATTCATAAAATAATTAAATTAATTAAAATAGCTCAAACAGTCTCATAAAAAAATCAAATAAAGTCATCACAATATACAAAAACCGGTATGGAGAACCATACATGACTTCCATGTTCTAAGATTTATATTTCCGTAGAAACTACTTCTTTCCACTTATTCCTTCAGCCTTAACCACAGTACTGTGGTCACTAACGTATACAACCACACGTTATCGCATTCAATTTTCACTGATGATGGCAGTCGACGACACTGCCGAAACGTCTGGTTTTGCAGAAAACATTGGACCAAACAGCCCGAGAAGAAATTTTAACAACAAACTACTACTTTGTTGCCGATAACGTAGTACACATAAAAATTACCCCCTCCATCATCAACTATAATTTTCATTTATAGAAAATTACCCCCACCCCGTTCAACTAGCCTCGTCATTTATAGATATTTCATCTACGTTTCTACAGTGGATTATTAAGATCTTCTTATCAGGATACTTTATTTATCAAAATTAAGTACTTTACTCTTGTTACAACAAAAATGTTACCGGTCAACTGCCCTTTCCCCGTAACCGATCTTCACCAAAATCAATAGGCATTGAGTATTCTACAAATCAGGCACATATGTAAAAAATTATTTGATTCTGCATAAATTTACGGCCGTTATCGTTCGTCATAATAAAAAATTAACCTTGTTTTCACATAAAACGTTCCCGGTAAACTACCCCTTCATCTTAACTGATCGTCGCCAAAATCAGCAGGTTTTGAGTCCTCTACAATTCAGGGAAGCGTGCAAAATATTATTTGATTTTATTTGAATGTGCGGCAGTTATCGTTCTTCATATAAACAATTACTCTTGTTAAAACATTAAAGGTTGCTGGTAAACTACCCCTTTCCCTTAACCGATCTTTACAAAAATCAACAGACATTGAGATCTCTATAGGTCAGGAAGGTATGCAAAATATTATTTGATTCAGATTGAATTTTCGGCAGTTATCATTCGGCATAGGAAGAATTACCAATGTTAAAACGTAAAACGTTGCAGGTAAACTACCCCTTTCCGTAAACCGATCTTCACCAAAAGGAATAGGTTTGTAGAACTCTACAATCCAGGGCTACATGCAAAATATTATTTGATTCTGTTTTGAATTTTCGGCTGTTATCGTTTGCCATATAAAATACCCTTGTTAAAACATAAAACGTTGCTGGTAAACTATCCCTTTCCCTTAACCGATCTTCACCAAAAGCAATAGGTCTAGAGAACTCTACAATTCAGGCTGTGTGCAAAACATTATTTGATTCTGTTTGAATTTGCGGCTGTTATCGTTTGCCATAGAAAAAAATTACCCTTGATTAAAAAAAAACGTTCGTCATAGAAAAAATACCATTGTTAAAACATAAAATGTGGCTAGTAAACTACCCCTTTCCCTTAACTGATCTTCACCAAAATCAACAGACGTTCAGTCTTTTATAATTGATGAACATATGCAAAACAATATTTGATTTTGTTTGAATGTGCGGCAGTTATCGTTCGTCATAGAAAAAATGACCGTTGTTAAAACATAAAATGTTGCTGGTAAACTACCCCTTTCCCTTAACCGATCTTGACCAAAAACAATCGGTCTTGAGAACTCTACAATTTATTGTTTTTCGGCAAGCCTCGCGCTTGGGATTCTGGGTAACATTATTCAAATATAGACACCTGATTGGCTAAAATATGATAGGTTTCACAAAGCATTTTCTGTGGAATAAAATTTACAATAAATACTATTACAAACATAATTCCCTTATGCATATTGAAATTGCAAATCATGGCATAAATTCGTCCATTAATATCAAAATTCACTTTTTAAAATTAAAAGTCGATTAGTCGATACAATATTTGGATACACCTATGTCTTATAACTAATTACTGATTAAATGATTATTTAATCATTAATAGTTAATTATTATACATTAACTGGGATACGTATAAAGTTCTTTTATAACAATTCTTAACATAATAAACATTTTAAATTGACAAAAATACAATGTTTAGTTCTAGGCTTCAGTTGGCCTATCACATCTTAAGTTAGTTTTATCGGTACTTATCATAAAACGTTGCAGGTAAACTATCCCTTTCTCTTACCAGATCTTCACCAAAATCAACAGGCCTTCAGTCCTCTACAATTCAGGACTCCATGCAAAACATTATTTGAATCTGTTTGAATGTGCGGCAGTTATCGTTCCTCATATAAAAATTACCCTTGTTAAAACATAAAATGTTGCAGGTAAACTACCCCTCTCCCTTAACCGATCTTCACCAAAAACAATAAGTCTTGAGAACTCTACAATTGAGGGCTGTATGCAAAAAATTATTTGTTTGTATTAGAATTTGCGGCTGTTATCGTTTGCCATAGAAAATACCCTTGTTAAAAAAAAAATGTTGCTGGTAAACTACCCTTTTCTCTTAACCGATCTTCACCAAAATCAACAGGCCTTCAGTCTTTCACAATTGATGTACGTATGCAAAACAATAATTGATTCTGTTTGAATTTGCGGCTGTTATCGTTTGCCATAGAAAATACCCTTGTTAAAACAATAAATGTTGCTGGTAAACTACCCCTTTCCCTTAACCGATCTTCACCAAACACAATATGTCTTGAGGACTCTACAAATCAGGACTGTATGCAAAAAATTATTTGATTTTGTTTGAATTTGCGGCTGTTATCGTTTGCCATAGAAAAAAATCTACAGACACAGACACATAGACAAACAGATAGACACATAGACAGACACACAGACACACACACACACACACACACACACACACACACTATTCGAAAAATGACTTTTTTTCATGTTTGAGTGAGGACAATCAGAATCTGCAATAATTTCGAACACGATTTTGTTTGCCATCACCATACTTCCATTTCCTTAAGGAATATGGAAGTAAAAATGAATCAAGTAAATAAACAATTATTACAACTTTATTTATTTTCAGCAAATAAATTTATATAAATAAAGTTATTTTAGGTTATAAAGTAATAAAATTTAATAAAATTAAGGGTAAAATTACCCATTAATTAAATCAAAATAAAATCCTATCCAACAGCGTAAGTACAAATTTCAGCTACTGGTTTCATCCATATTTTGTTAAAAAAAGAAATATTAACCAAAATAAAATATCAAATTTAGAGAAGTCAACAAAATAAAAACATTAATTATTTGATTTTATTATAGAACCTTAAAATGCTTAAAAACGATTTAGAAAAACATATGCAAGACGCGATAAGAACAAAAGGAAGTGTAAAAATTACTATATTTATAGATAAACTTAACAGTTAATCTATCAAAAAACGTAAAAAATTGAAAACATTTACAAATATAAAACACAAATTAATGAACACTACTGTAACCATAAAAAATTAGATAAAAGCAATACTTTGTCTAATTATAGGTAAATAATAAGTTATAATAAATTTTTTTCAATGTTTTTAGGGCTAAGCAACTAAAGACTTTAACCTAACGACGTCTACCAGGTGTGTTGCTCGACGGGTTGTGTCTTCCCAGCATCAAGACACAAAAACTTTTCAAATGCTATACAGTAATATGGCTGCTTTAAGGAACGACAGACTTCTGTCTATCGTAAACTGTTCGTTACCGACGTCTTCTGTCAGTTTAGACTTCTGTTACTCTGTGTCCCTGCCTCAGTTCTGCAGGAGCATTACAGATGTGTTTGACTGTAAGTGCTCCAACACAAGTGTAGATGGGTCGTTCTTGTACTTGTAGGAGGTATGAAGACGTCAAGTTCGTGTGCCCAATGCTCAGTCCGGTAATCCAAACTTGTTCACGACGACTGCGATTACCTGCTACTTGCCATTTACGGACGCTCTGCTTCACGGCAGAAAGTTTGCTTTGCCGTGTGTTTCACATTTGCTGATTCGTGGGCTAAAACCTTTCCTTAGTTGCTGAGCCTCCAAAACATTACAAAAGAATATTATTAAACACGTAATTCCACGAGGTTCTTATTAGAGGAATGTAGATGACACACTCTACATATCTAAAAAACAATGGTCATAATATTAACCAAATATTTACTGTAATTAATAACCTGTATAACAATAAAAACTTTGCTATAGAACATAAAAAACCAGTACATTAAATTTTCTAGATATTACTGTTATAAACAACCACAATAAATTTGAATACACTATATTCGGTAAACCTACCCAAAAGTCTCTAATTATTCATATACTTATATTCAATTCGCTCTCCTCAATATAGATATGTAGCATTTAATTCCATGTTATGTAGAAAGAATAATATTCGTCTAAGGAAAATAGAAAAACAAAAAGGAAAGAAATCTATATATATGATATTGAGATAGAAAAATGATTGGTAACTTTGAAAACAAAATTTAACAAATAAAATTGAATAATTCTTTTAATAAAAATACACACAATAGTCAATATATTAAGTATATAAATTTTACATACATTGGAACAATAAATTATAAAAAAGATGCAATATTATTCAAAAACAAAAATAATTGCATATAAAAATAAAAATTACATATAATTGTAATAAACAGTTTTTGATAGAATAAAACTTAAAACACCTAACAGAATTCATAATCTAAATAGTTCATATATAATTAAATCGCCTATTTGTAACAAATTCTACAAATTAATTAATATAAAACAACGCAATAAGTAGATAAACAAATACAAGTTAATTCTAAACACGGATACTTAAAAGGTTATTAACTTAGTAAAGTAATTTATACTTTTATGTAACTACCAAATTATATATTACGTTTATATATACACATAAAACAGACGTTATGACAGGTGATTTCAAATTTGTTTACGATTTATTTATTATACCATACAATTCTCATGATAACAGTAAATTAAATTAAATATGTCGAAAAGCTGTAAAACCATAAAAAAATTTAGTTTCGTTTTTAAAAATAGAAAGTATTAATTACTATTAACAAAAATACACCGAAACCCGCTCTCGCGCGCTCTCACATCTTTTCTCTAATATTGTTTTATTTACGATACATATGTTATATAAGGAATTAATTGAAGACTACAGTAAATAATAAGTAAATCCAGTTTTTACACGTTTGGACGTAAGTGAAATATAAAATTAAGTAAAGTACATTTGTTGCTAACTCGCTGTGAAGAGAAGTTAAACTCTTAGGTTTAGAGACACGTACTCTTAATTTACGAAAGCGACCCGTAGAAAACTGAATAGAGATAAATGTTTAGTGGGACAGTACGTCTGCTTGTAATGGTCAAAGAGAAACGCTGCCACGTTCAAGAGTAAAATCAACTTCACTTTACAATGCAAGTTTTTTGAATTACGTTAATTTCTTTTAATTAAAATGGTGGTAAGTTTGTGTAAAAACGCACTGAGGTAAGAGATGTTTATATTTTTCAGCAAAAAAGACATTTCATAAAATTGATGTTTTTCTGTTCTTTTAAATTCTTTTAACAGTTAATTTTTTTAATCTAATATTTTAACTGTTAACTTTCAAAATTGTTAATATTTTAATAGAAATTTAAAACAAACAATAAAAAAGAGAAATAATTTAAACAGCAAGAAAGGAAAAACAATAATTTACAATCAGTAAGAATCTGACATTGTATTAAGTAACCTCATGCAAAATGATGTTTATACGTATTGTTACGACGGTCTACTCGTCGTATGGTACAGTGGAAAGCAGAATATACTACACTAATTACGTCACTAATTACCAACTTTAATGATCACAGTTAAACAGTTTATAATTAACTCGTACAATATTTCCAGTTTTATTTGTCCACACGAATAACAATGTCTATTAGTAGAGTTTCACACAATTATTCTACTACTTTTCACTTCGACAACACTCAATCCGCACTAGCGAAAATCGCTCACGTAACTGAACTGACAATCCGGCTGCTGTGGCTTTATATAGACCCCGCAGAGGTGCAGTACAGCTTTGCCTTCTTACTGCACGCCAGCGGCTTAATGCTTACCTCTAAGTGTTCCTGGAACTCACTAGAACCACCTACGTGAATGACGCAACACAAGCCACACTGGACGGGGGGAGTGGAGAATGTTCTGGATTGTTCGGTACGCTTCTCGTAACACTGTCCCCTCCTTAAACCTGTTCGTCCCGAACTGGTAAACCGTCTCTGAAATAATACTTGGCCAGGATATCTAGGTGGACGTCCTTGTGAAAGATAATTCTCCCGTCCTTCGAATTCGGTCTCGTGTGATCCGAACATAAGTTCCCAGGAATACGAGTCTTCCGCGCAACCGCTAGTTTTGCGGAATCTCTCCCGTTGCGTCATGTATTGATGACCTAAACACCACTGCTGATCCAAGTCAGTTTGGTTCTCGTCAACAGCCTCTTAGGTAACTTCATCTTCTGCAACTTTTCCCCCGAAATCAAGGTTTCAACTTGATGTGTTATAGTGTATATTAAAATATGTATGATCAGGGTTACCAACCTTTGCATGAGTTCAAATTTGTTGTGTGTTATAGTGTATATTAAATCTATATGATCAGGTTTACCAACCTATGCATGGGTTCAAACTTGATGTGTGTGTGTTATAGTGTATATTAATAATATATGATCAGGGTTACCAAACTTGCATTATTGTGTATATAACAGATCTGCCAACATTTGTCTGTGGTGGGAAATTCAAACTATATGAGCAGACGCATTATAGTGTATAGTAAATTATATGACTGTTGACGACTACGATATCAAGTTATCAACTCTCTCTCCCTTCCTCTCTCTTTGTCACAAGACACAGTTATCAATCACGATATAAACTCTCTCTCTCTCTCTCTCTCTCTCTCTCTCTCTCTCTCTCTCTCTCTCTCTCTCTCTCTCTCTCTCTCTCTCTCTCTCTCTCTCTATGTGTTTTTGTAACGTCTCTCTCTCTCTCTCACATCTCTCGCTCTCTCTCTCTCTCTTTATGTCATCGGTTTTACAGTGATATATCATGTCGCTCTCTCTCTTTTTCTCTCTCTTGCTCGCTCTCTCTTTTTATATCATTGGTTTTACTGTGTCTGTTGTGGCTGGTTGGACGAAACATATGACTGAATTAATAAATTGTCTCTCTGCATAGCAGTTGTAAAAGTGGTCACATATACAACATCTCTCACTCTCTCTCTCGAGCTGCAGACGTCGGAAGAATTTCCTAGTTTATAATGTAATTACCTGTGCGTGTGCTGTTACAGATGACAAGTAGAAATCCATGCGTTGACGGCTTCACAATAAATGTTAGGCTATTGTTTGTGTGTGTGTGTGTGTGTGTGTGTGTGTGTGTGTGTGTGTGCTATGTAAATTGTTTGTACATCAATGAATAATATAATCGTACTAGCTTAATGTATTACTGTAGACCTCAGTAGAAATTCCCACATTCTAATCGTTGACAGCGGCTCTCTTCCATGTAGCATTTCACATAAGTTAATGTACTTTACAAAATAATTGCTTATATGTTCAGAGGTTTATAACGAAATAAATTAAAATAAACCATAATTTGTTTTAAATGATTAAATATATATATATATATTTACACCACTGTACACAAACTTAAAATATAGTTTACAAACCGTTGTAATACAATTATTCAAAAATACATATTTACATTGATTAAATATATATCACAAACAAACAAACATTGTTATATATAAAATAAATACAATATTAACAATAATAATTTTTGACATTGTAAGATTTAAATAATAATTTCACGCCTGTAGATACAGTCCGCATGGACGTTTATCTGTAACATAACAATACAGTCGATATTAGAATCACTGATACGATAAATATTCAATTATCACATGCGCACACACAGTCAGTGAAAAGAAAGAATCAATGCGTTAAGTAAGTAAACTTTTTCAAGTATGTGTAATTTTCATAAAGTTAATGTACTTTTAAATAATTTCTAATCGAACGAAATATTATTCAACGAAACTTTGTAAATACTACTTAGAATCAATGATACATTTATCACATAAAGTTAATGTACTTACAAATAATTTCTAATCGAAATTACTGTTAAGTACGGGGAGTTGAAACTACACACACACACACACACACATACACATCAATAAATTGTTTGTTAACGCGATTGCTACTTACGAAGTTAGGACACAATCTCCACCTGCGTTGTTTGATTCCACGTCCCTCGATACACTAAATGTAGTTCTTTGGGTTTGATATGTCTGAGCTCCTCATTCGTGAAGACATCTGCATACCTCTTGGGAAGATAGACACGATACTGGTGGTCGCCATCCTCCAACGTAGCAAGCACAGAGTTCCCATATTTTGTGTCCACATTTGTTAAGGCCATGATGGGATATTTTTTATTCACTGTCAATTCTGAACATCGCTTGTACTCGATAGCACTTACAGCATTAAACTTTACAAGAAACGACATTATTAGAAGAGAGAAAGACGCTAGTGGACACGTCTGTATCAATCGAGAAAGAACCAAACAATGACAGAATATTCGACACAAAAGGACAGTACAATGTGATAGTGGTGGTGGTAACGCCGTCATCAGAAAAGTCTGTGTCCCACTTTCATTTACGGCTTTGCATGTATGAACATGTACCCCAGACGAAATTAGAGACACCAAAAATATAACAATGTCATTAGGAAAGTCCGCATTCCACTTTCATAAGGAAATAGTCACCGCTTACAGCTATGCATGTATGTACATGTCCTCATCAGAATTAGAGATGTAAATGTCATCATTCGCTGTGACCTACTTTCTAAATTTTGTTGCGCTCACATTAAAAGTGTTTGTTTAAAGCAAAAATCATGAATCATCCATTCCCGAATAGCATGCACTTTATAGTTTGCACATCGGTCAGAAGAATTGAAATGTCTAAGACATTCTGTTCCGTGAAATAGATACGGTATGTTTTAGGACAACCAAAGTCATCGAGATTGATGATATTATTGTGTATTATCTTTGATTGTAAAAAACGTTTTTTCTCAAAACCCTTCACAAACACATATTTATATATACGCGTATGTGATGTTAACAATGAAACAAGGTTGTCGTACGGTGTCTCTCCTTCGCTCCATCTAAGTCTGTGATAATTTGACGTTAACCAATGGTTTGTCATAGCGTATTTTGGATTCGTAACGGATGTAGCAGGCGGAGTGAAAATCCAATGTCTACCAGCAAATCTCAGAACGTCCATGATTGACAGTTCCTTCACAATATATTTTCCGTTGTCGTCGAAAAAGCACTGGAAGTTAATTATAGCTGCAGCGTTATTCATAATACTGTAAGAAAAAGAAACCACACATTACAAACTCTATATATATTTATATATAATGTTTAAACACACAAATATCGTTGCGATATTAATATGCGAACTTAGGTTTACAGACGTCTAGACTGAAGCACCGAGAGACATCAACTGACGAAAGAAACAAGTGTTGGGGGGTACTATACATGGAGGCGAATTTTTTTAGCAGGTGGTGAGGGGACGTCGTCATCGTTCTCCATATTGATTCTACGTATTCGATAATGACCGTACGCAAGTGTATCACGACTATTGTCCAGCATATAGCGCTTATCATCATGCGGTGGCAACGCTTGCTTATTTACCCGCATCGTGTACAGCGTATGATGATCGCTACGTAAACAAAGCGCACTGGCAGAAAACTGACAATGATCAGTGAGACACTTGCGATACATATCGTGTCGTAGACTCCTCTTAATTGCAACTCTGGGTACACCTTTACATACACGTTTTTGACACTCTTTGCTAGAATCTTCGTGGGCCACAAGGAACGAATAACATTTCGCTCTGAGACCCACGAATTCTCTAACAGGACGACCACACGTTTCATCCTTGAACAGTCCAACAACCTTTTTGTTTTTAAGACTATAACAAGGATGAGACGTAGGGTAATCCGATGTGTCAAACAAGTGTAGGTCCTCCTTCATGTCTGCATACAAGTCAGATGTTTGAATACTATACATCAGACTGTCTGTATCTGTCATTAGCAATATAACGTTACGGCCGTACTTGCCGACAGCATAACGATAATGGAAGTCATACATTATCGTTTTGCTAACGTCAAGCACCGTGAAGCCGACATACACGGGACGGGAAAGAACGATGGATTTTTTACGGAGTGAGAGCCCCACCAGATCGTTCGTATAACGAATCAGAGGTTTCAGTCTAGGTGTGGAAACTAGTTTTTGAAGCCGTCGTTCATCTGAGACTAGTTTAAAGTCTATATGTTTCCGTACGTTCTCCAGCGACTTGCCGTATACGGCGTTGTTCATCAGTTTGAAAAGGTCTTTTTCAAAGCTGTTGACGGCTGCTTGCCTCTTGCGGGTATTGAAATCGATAAACGGTTTCAACCAAGCGCTTTGCTTAAAACACAACACCCTATGAGTCGCTTTCAGCTCTAAACCAAGACTTAAATACAACTTCAACTTTCGATAATGGAAAACGTAATTTTGTTTGTCCTCCAAAGTCGTTTACAACTTCTCTACGGATGACATTGTTGACCCTGATTCGTTATACGATGATATACTCTCGTGTAAACGTTTGGAAAAGGGAGAGGATATCGGGTGTTACGCGCTGGCGCACAGGTGCAAGCGGGTAGTCGGAGTGCAGGTCGTGTAGTGTATCAGGATAGTGTAGGTCGATCTCGAGAATGTACCCGATATCGGAATCATGACTCGATACGTACGTCCAAAGACTCGATTTCGTTACGATCGAGCCATCGGAAGTCTGCGTAAGGGAGTGGTTGCGACATGGCTGCACCGTATAGATTGTTACAGTCCGTATACAGAATGAAGGAGGTCGGTTTCGAAACATCGTACTGATCTGGGATCAGAGGGTTGTTAGCGATGGCATGACGGTTGGATATCATAGCAACGCCCCCGCGGACCCCAGACTCAAAAAACAGATGTTGATTTATATCTATCAACAGCTCCAATTCGACCCCTGTCATTTTTATCATACCGTTCCAAGCGAGACCGGGAGCGAGTAAAAATGACACGGGTCCAAACAGTAATCGCGTGAGGCCATGTCCCGAAAACTTTCAAAGACATACGCCAGCAGCATTACGTCTGTCAACAAATACAGGTCATGGTAATCTCCAAACGTACGCAGATTGAATGCACTCCACACGTTTTGTGCGTGCTCGTAATCTGCGTCCGAAATAGTCGATTCCATCAACCGGTTATCAAAGTGTTCACGAGCGGGTAGACTTGTTTCGTTGAACCGATCAATACTGTCAACGTACTCGTAAGGGAATACCCCCTTGCGTACGAGCAGATTGGTCTGTTCGTCGAAACCCCGTCTAAGCATTTCCTCTCTAAGCAAAGGAAATTAGCTCCCGGACGTAGACAGATTGGTAACGAGCGTATCCAGAGAGCGATTAAGAAATTGAAAAGAGTCTACGAAACGCAAGGGACCCAGGGAGAACGACACGTATCGTTCACTAGATGTTGCAATGCAGGATACGTGTTGGTCCTTATATTTTCCCAAACCCTGCATTAAATGGTGACAGTCGTAGCCACGAAGGTTGTGACAGAAGACGGGGATATGACGCGGCATCTTATAGCTTAGATTAGAGCTATTGTGGGCTGCTCCCAAGAATTTCCCCGTAAGATGACAATGATTGCGTACCTTGTCATCGTCTGTCAAAGGGCGCTCACACAAATGGCAAACGGTGGCGTTAGTGAACGCAACATTGTCATCATCGGACACAATTAATTTTACGTTATGACGTATTACCTTCATCATATCCTCGACGTCTTTCATCAACCACGAGAAGAAAGTGTCTACAACATTTTAACCACGATATACTTTAACCTCTCTCCAGATACTCTGAGCGTGATCAACGATAGCATAGGAGAAACCTGGCGGACACCACTGCTATCAACTGAGTAGAAATCACCTAAATCTTTCACTGTCGTCGGGATGTCGTTACCTGGTAAACACGATTGAAGGGGGGTGATAAGGGACTCAAAGTCGGCGTAGACGGTAAAGGGTACTTTCAGACAGTGTGCGTAATTTTTAAATGACATAAACTTCTCCTCCTCTGTGGGCATTTTGGTTTTCTGTTCACCATAAGGTGTACAGTTGGGGAAGATGTTCGGACAGACCATGTTCTGTGGAGAAACGATGCAGGCAGTAGTCGCAGTAAAATGATTTATGATCGTGTTTTGTTAGGGAAAATAACAATTTGTTAATGCTACTGACAAGACAGTAGTGTTTTCGGCTATTTGTATCGGACAGAAGCAAAAGATTAACATGATGTAATCTGTCCTTATTGGGGGTAATTCTTAATGTATAAACCTCATTTTTTGATTCGTTTCTGATATTGTCTTCTATATCATAGCCGAAAACGTTTATAGAAATGTTGGGATTCTGTGTTTCAAATTTAGAAATTGAGTTTATAGAAACAGGGTACTCGATACCGGACTTATTTATTGTATTTATGAATGAGAGATAGTTTGAAACACGTTCTTTATTCCTTTCTTGAGGGTGTATGTGGGCTAGAACAGACCATAGAAAACACATTTCATCTTCGGAGTTCTTGATGTTGACTACTGCCTTGGTGAGTGAGAGTTTTCGCGGGGTAGGAATGTAGGAGGACGCTGCTAGCGGCCGGTACCGTCCAACAACTAGTTCTAGCTTCAGTACTGCGTCCACCGACCATCCGCTCCCGTCACGGGTAAAATTGGATGTGCTATTCATGATTTTGTCGTATGATTCGTCTAGTAGACAGTTCAACTCGTCGTTGTCGTTCGTGAGCAACGTACGACAACGTCCGTGGAAGACGGCGTCATTGGGTACTTCTTTTTCTTCGCCGCTGTCACCATCTAACACAGTTTTAGTGAATCGTATCCTGCACGCAATATGCCATTTGATACTGCGTAAACGTGTTTGTTCTGCCAGAATATCCTTGCACAATAAAGGTCGCATCTCTGTCATTATCGATAATATGTCTTGGTCTCCCGTGTCTGTGTACACGGGTAGGTAATTGAATGTTGTGATGGATCCTCTTACACTGCTGTTTCGTACGATATAAAATCGTGTCATAACTGAAACAATAGAAACATGTGTATTAGATAATAGGAATGATGAATAACACACACACACTGTAACGTAACAAAATTATCGTTACATATAAATAATATAAAACGTCGAATCATAGGGTACCACGAACATATTTAGTCTAAAAATGAGAAAGAATAACTGAAGTATAAAGCCAAATGTGTATCTATATATGAATAATGCTTTCGAATCATAGGGTACCACGAACATATTTAGTCTAAAAATGAGAAAGAATAACTGAAGTATAAAGCCAAATGTGTATCTATATATGAATAATGTCAAAGCAAGCCAACGCAGAAGAAAGAAGAACTATAATAAAAGTATCATCAATGGGAGAGGAGAAGAATAGAAGGTAAAAGATCAAGCCAATACGTTAGCAACATAGGACCAATAGATCATAATAGTGAGGGGACATATTAACCAATTATCATAAAAATGCGAAGACATGCCAATGGATTATAAAAGTGAATGGACATATTATATTATCATAATAGTGAGGAGACGTATTAAATAAGGAAAATAAATTATCACCATAGTAAGTGAACATATAATGTAAGCAAAATAAATGTGAATTGTGACAAATAAATATGAATATGGTATAAATAATCATGTTATAAATATGATATGAATTATCATACAAGTGAGGGAACAAAAGATACCCTGTAAGTGATAAAAATTAAATATGGAAAAGAAGAAACCAGATTACTACAAGAGGAAGTGTAAATAAGAAGAAGAAGAAGAAGAAGAAGAAGAAGAAGAAGAAGAAGAAGAAGAAGAAGAAGAAGAAGAAGAAGAAGAAATGTATCATGAACAATGAAGAATATGTAGCAAGAACCAGACACCAGCATTCCCAAAAGTAAGGAAGGCATCCACGAACAGAAAAAGAATAAGATAAGTGTAATAACTGCCAGATTAATAGTTATTATATCATGCAACAAGGAAGAATATAATGAAGATCAAATGACGGAGAATCAAGTGTCGAAAACTTATTAAGTAGCCACAGACAATGATAGTGAATACCTTATATGAGTGCACTGATACATAATATAATAACACTACTCCAAATAAGCACCACAGACAATGAAAGTGAAATGTTTATAGGAGAGGGAGATAAAAAGAGTGTTAACAAATAAAATCAGTGATTACCAAATAAACTACACAAACATTCAGTGTACTAGTTGTAAACCAAGAGTGTAACACAGACAAACTTAGTAAGACCACCAATTAGTTGAGAATAATAAAGAGAAATAATTGCTCAAAAGACTGCTGAAATAAACTATTAAAATCCTTGATAAGAAATATGCCTGAATGACAGAATAACACAGGACAAAATATGAATAATATGATAACTAATGTGTTGTAAATAAAACAACTAGTTATAGAGAGACAAAACCATGTATACAAACCAAAATACAAACCCATAAAGTGTGTGACATAGATAAGTAAAAAATTAAGTATTGTTGTATAAACATATAGTATAAAATGTGTACAAATAGTGTAGAACATTGTAATAGACAATAGTAATAAAATGTCATAATAATATTATAATATTTAAGCAGAATGTTGAACAAATTAAGATGCATATTGTTGTCAAATCAGTAACACATAACCTCATTTGAGCAGGACCTACAACATAAAATCAAACATAATAATTAAATAAAGCAATCAAAAGTAATTGTACAAATCAAAAAACCAAATAAGGACAAATGAATAAGATAATGAATACAGTATAAGCTGAGAAACACAATTATATAAATCAAATTATTGTTACAAACAATAGCAAAATCAGCCTAAACACAAAGTGACTATCAGAGTTACACAAAAAACACTATTAAAACTTAATAACAAAGAGGAAAATTGTTTACCAGTAGTAAGTAGGATACTCAATTCCTCTATGGGTACACTTAACAACCATTAAATGAGTAAATTAATAACAATTTAATGATAAACCAATATACTTGACCAGTAGGACTAGATGCAAATAACCACTCTATTGAAATTTTAAGATATTTAAACTAGCCAGAAGTTAGTACAAACACGAGACAGGCAATGTACAATGTGTAGGTACATTTTAATAAACAAATATAAATGTATCAAATACTAACAATGACAAAATAAAGATGTCAAAATAACGAAATTATAGCATGGTGTAGATAAACAATACTATATGAATAAATGAAGCACCATTTACTGGAGTAAAGTTTATACAAATATGTAAAAATATATTAAGTACCATACGAATACCGAAAGGGTATATTAGGATAAGATACAATGTTAAAATAAGGAAATAAAAATGCTAGGACATGTATGGCTTACACGCCAAGAAAGCATTTTGCTAAAATCATTGATATCTTAATATTTAGTATTAATTAGTGAGAGAAATGGACTCTAAACACCTAATTATAAATATTAGAATAAGATTACATCGAAACAAAGTGGAAAAAACTTATTTATAATAAGAACCACTATAAGTGAATTTTGTGAAGTGAATCAGGTTATTTATGAACTGATTTGTAGCTTGTTTGGACTTAATAGAAAGACCCAAGTATCCACAGAATAATGAGACCATTCATTTATTAATCAGACGAGGCATAAGAAAATTATGTACAATAACAAATTTCATATCATTTCCAAAAAGGAATGAACGCGTCACAGTCTAGCCTCTAACCCAAAGACGGACGCCAAAAATTAAAAGTTTGAATGTAACTAAAGCATTTGGGGTTGAGATTAAGACTTTTCCAACCAATGAGGTGACCTAATTTTACTAGACGCCAGAGACGACTTCGCCGAGAAGCATTAATTGTCCTGGAACCATCATGGCGAGCGGAACGTGTGACAGTCAGCAAGATATTTTCAAATTTGTGCGCGTTACCCAGTATTTTAACAATCTAACCTAAACAGAGTAACTAACCTCCTACGTGTGAAAGTGCGACGAGTGATTGTGATAAATAAGAACCATCGCTAGTGTATAATAAGGGCGATGAGAAGTGTGAAATGCAGGGAGTACTATTCATTAAAAATATTTAAAAAAGAAATGAAATATAATAATTACCGATTGGTAAAGTTTATATTGAAACTACTCTAGTCAAGTACGGACTGTACATGGCTAAATTAGTAAATAATTGTCAATTGATAGGCACATGAGTGAAGCTCGATTTTATTAATTATATTAGTTAAATAAAATATTATTGAAATTTTAAAGAAAATAATACATGGAGTCAAAATAATATCGAATATCGAGAATAACAAGAATAAATATAGACGCTAACTTGACTATATCTAACGTTGAACCACGTCAATTATAAAATAACCTCCGAGAACTATCATTGTCATTAATGGACAATACAATAATTTCAAATATGTGTTATGTATATAGTTTTAAGATTTATATAATATGAATTAAAATATTTTAATAACTTACTCTGAACAACCAGTGGAGTTAACCTATAAAGAACAAACGTTCTATGTCAACACTGAATCCAATCTTAAACTTATAATCATTTTGAAGAAACTCAAGTAATAAGATCTTATCTATTCAATAAAATACCTTTCATTGGTAACAATTAACCAAATAATATTATTTTGATACGCAGCGTTTAGGAACGCGTATCACACCTGTATGAATAGCTGACGATAATACACCAGTTGTACCATGTTACGATAGTTTTTATATCGTATTTGAGGTTAAATTTTGTTTGATTATTAATTATTCTATATAAAGTAATATTGTTCAGTATTAACATCTTTGTAACTTGTATCATGACAATTAAAAGAACTCGTGAACTTTGGTAATAATAACCAAAATTAACCAAATAATGTTAACAATAATATTGTATATCGTAGCAGTGTTACCCGCCCTGAGCTGAAAGATTCTCATCAAATAATTAACTTTTTGTTGTTTAATGACTATTCATTGTCTTAAAAGGAAATCAGCTTAAATCAATTTGATGTTAATAAAGTAATAATTATCTTACCTGTGAATCAGTCGTATTTATTTTATTAAAATAGGCACAAGGAAAGTTCATTCAAGGAGCAATTGTTTCCCAAAGTGGCAGCATGATAATCGAGCGGCCAGTATTTAAATTTTAAGTCAGTATTAAATACAAACATCATTTTATTTACTGTCTGCATGCTAATGCTCAAATGAGTTATTTTGTGAATTGTGTTGTGACTTTTCAGTAATACAGAGCCTACGTTGGGAGATTAAGGACATTCACCGATGGTAAGTGGAAAGGTAAACATACCAGAGTGCAACAGAGAACTTTAAAATTCCTTTTGACAACTTATATTAATTCAAATCATAAAAAACATAAACGGTAAACATAATAATAACAACAAGATTCGATTTTATTAAATATATTATAACGTGACGAACCCAACGCGGTGCAGCTAACAACAACACTCATTCTTTATACAATTCTTCAGACAATAATAGTTATATTATAACACACACACAAATTCATGTTTGTGGTAAATAAGTAGATAGTGCACGTTAGTAACACGTTATTTTATTGTAAACTGTGAAGATGGCACCTACTTCCGATTTTAGCATTGAAAGTGAAAGAAGAAAATCGTTCAAGTATTGGGAAGTGACGTTTGTCAGCCCCGACGAGTTAGCGTTTGCCGGGTTTTACTACTATCCGCTAAATTATGATGTTTGTGGACATAGTATGTCATTCATAGACGATAGAGTTAAATGATTTTGTTGTGGAATTGAATTAGGTCATTGGAGAGAAGGTGACAAACCTATGGTGGAACATGAAAAATTTTCTCCGTCATGTCAATTTCTAAACGATGTCAAGAGACAATTCATTGGAGAGAAGGTGACAAACCTATGACGGAACATAAAAAATTTTCTCCGCCATGTCAATTTCTAAACGATGTCAAGAGACTATCTTGAACATGTTAGACAGAGTTGGATCATATGTTAATTCATATCAAACAAGTTTGGTTTGCTACATAATTATAGAGAGACAATTTCTTAACTGTACCAATTGGTATTTAAATTTTTACCTTGTTGAGGCTGTTCCTGTTCCTGCTGGTGTTGTTGTTGTTCCGGATTCTGCTGAAGGTCGGACATGATGATATTCAGACGAGAGAGAGAGAGAATGAATACTGAAAAACAAAGAAACTGTTATACATATATATAGTATTTTTAACGCTGGTATTATGTTAGTGTATCTTAAACCATGAACAACGCACGCAAGACTATAGCTCTAGAACTACACAGAGCAGCGAGAAGGAATTTCGTTAGGCGTGCGGTTGAATTGAAGGGTCTACACGACTTGTACCAGGCGGATCTTGTGGAGATGATACCATACGCTCGAGTGAACAAAGGGTACAAGTACATGATGACTGTGATCAATGCGTTTAGCAAGTACGCGTACGCTGTACCATTGAAAACAAAGACATGAAAAGAAGTAACGCGTGCACTGGAGCCTATACTAACTGCTAACCGTATGAAATATTTACAGACAGACAACGGGAAGGAGTATTACAACAGCACAGTACAAGCGTTGCTAAAAAAGTATAATGTGAAACATTACCCAACCTATAGTGAGAAAAAAGCGTCCATAGTGGAACGTTTTAATCGCACACTGAAGACACACATGTATCGAGCTTTCAGCGAACAAGGACACTACCGCTGGTTGGATCTACTACCTATATTGCTGAAATCGTACAACAATACCGTACACAGAACCATTGGTATGAAACCTAGTCAAGTGAATGACGCCAACGAACATATAGTGTTGGAACGAATAAGGAAGAACACAGCGCCTAAAATCAGTCCAACGAAACCTCCTAAGTTTAAAGCCGGTGACCGTGTTCGTATAAGTAAGCACAAAATGACGTTCGCCAAAGGTTATACACCAATTTGGACTAACGAAATATTAACTGTGGATAAAGTACAATCCACTACCATCCCCGTCACTTATCTGCTAAAAGATCACCTGAACAAAGTGTTGAAAGGTGGTTTTTACGAGCATGAGATTAGTAAGTCCAAAGTCGGCGACGTATACCTAGTGGAAAAGGTGTTAAACGCAAAGGTGGCAGAGTGCGTGTTCGTTGGCTCGGATTCGATGGTAAACACGATGCATGGATACATAAGAAAGATCTAATATTAAAAGGTGACAGCACATGTTGAAAACAGTATGCTTTCGGTATTCACAAAGATGAAGATTGTACAGCAAGCAAACAAATTGCCAATAAAGGATTATGGACTTTTTGGTTGGTGACGAAGGCGGCGCTGAACGTAAACATGGTCCGCTATTACCGAACAGTATTCGCAGTATCGTTACGGGCCCAAGTTCTTGTGGGGAATCTAATGTGCTATTCAACCTACTGTTTGATGCCAACGGTCTACGTTTCCGCAATGTATACGTGTTTTCAAAATCATTATTTCAGCCAAAATACAGAATGCTAGAAACAGTGATGAAATCACTCGTTGATGAAGGTTTAGGTTATCACGCATACAGCGAGAACGAAGAAGTCCCACTACCGAGTGAAATCACTGGTCTCGACTCTGTTATCGTATTCGATGACGTATCGTGTGAAAGACAAAACAATATTCGAAAGTATTTTGCTATGGGGAGATATAGCGTTGTGGACACATTCTATCTATGTCAGACATATAGCCAGATACCGAAACAATTTGTGCGTGACAACGCTAACTTGTTGATATTGTTCAAACAAGACGATCTAAATTTACGACATGCATACAACGATCGCGTCAACATGTATATGAAATATGATGCTTTCAAAAACGTCTGCACGGAAGCGTGGAAGGATCGCTATGGATTTCTAGTCATAGACAAAGACTCGTCAATAAATGAAGGTAGATATAGAATCGGCTTTGATCGATTCATAATTGTTTCCAACGAAGTATAAAAGTGGTTGCACTGTAGTAATGTAATCAGTCCTCTTGCTAACACGTGATGGCGCTGAATAAGGAGGAACGACTTACGTATGATATAGATACGATAAGCGACAACATAAGGAAAAAATATCATGCATTACAACACGGCATCAGAGAAAGCGACGAGAAGTTCAGAAAAAATTACAGGCCGATTTTGGAGCCGTTAGAAGCTATTTCACGAAAGTTAAGTGATGATATTATGAAGGAGGAGGAGGAAGAGGAGGAGGAGAAGCAGCAGATAAAACAAGAAGAGCCTACACAACACGTAATAACTGAAACCGAAAGTGGCGCGCAGAGTCATAACGCTTCTCATTTCAGTGACGATAGCGCATGGAACCCTAACGCTTCACATTTCAACGAAAATTCATTAGCAAACAAATATATGCGTTTGTGCGAATCGGCTGACTGTAAACGGATTATAGATCGTATGTATGGTGTTCGATACGAGGGCGGTAAATGGCTGATAGGTGATTCAAATGTGAAAATCGATGATAACGATAACTTTCATGTCAAAGGAAAAATTTACGAGCGTACGTCCGGTCTGTACGAACTTTTGTTTATGAAACTACCGAAAAAATACAATAAGGACGATATGAGGAAATACAAGTCCATACTACTAGCAACCAACGGACACAAACAAAAATATAAACACAATACGCGAATAAACAGTAACAGTGGTGTCAAGTACCGACTAGTAATATCTAAATTGTTTGCATCGAGTGCGCGAAAACCTACAGGGAGTGGCTATATGGAGATGAAGCCGAACACTGCAATCGATTACGTACATTGGGATGATCCTAACGAGTTGGTTAATCGATTGAGAATGTTAATGGCTTCTCAAAGTAGTGGACACACTGGACATAGGAATGAAATCGTTTCGATATTGGAAGAATTACGTGAAGCCGGCATTAACATATAAAAGCAGACGCATCGTTCTATGACCACCAGTTCTTCATAAATATGAGTGTAGACAAGTTCGGTAGACACGACAGCACTGTAAGAGTGCGAAAAGAAACTCATCGAAGACTGCGTGAGGATATCGGTTTAGGAGTGACTAACGACGTTCACTTTGATGTGAAAAACAAAACGATACGCAACTTGGGTGATCCCGAAGAGCTGCACGATGTTGTTTCTTTACAGTACGTAAACGATGCGTGCTTACAGAACAAGAACGACGCTACCGTAGACGCAAAGATCATCGAATAATAATGCTAAACGATCCGCTTAAATCAAGAGATGCAGCCACAAAACGATACGTAGACGCATAGAGTTTGAGAAAAGATCGTGCAGGTAACGTAATCGTTGATGACTGTCGGCTAACGCACGTGCAAGCGCCAGTCGCCAGCAAAGACGCTGTGAATTTGGAATTTTTATACGACAACACAATCTGTTTGCAAAGCAATGCTTTCTACGCTGGCGAAAGAAAAATTACGAATATAGCGGACGGAGTAGCTGAAACAGACGCAGTCACTGTGCGACAAATGCACGAATTAAAACTACATATAAAGACTGAATTGTACAAGGTCACTCAGGTATTTCACGCTCATATAATCAATCTGATAAAGTTCGTCTATAAATATCAAGACAGCGCGACACAGCGTTCAGTCCTGTCTGAATATATTGAAGAGGTGGGACGTTTAATAGACGTTCTCGATACGGAAACGGAAATCAAGGATTGAAGATCTGTTTACAAGAATGCATGTACTTCGTAAGAAAAGAATGGGGCGAGGTGTAATTGGAAAAATACTTAAAAACACCGTGCCCGCTATCGTTTCGTCAGTACCTACTTTGATTAATCGGGCGGTGGACGCTTTACCAGTAGAATTACACCTTCCTGGCTACCGATTCTGTTGACCCGGAACAAAACTCAAAGAGAGATCGGCACGTGGCGAGCGCGGAATCAACGAGCTGGACGAAGCCTGTCGCGAACACGATATCGCCTACGCAAGGTACAAAGACAACGATCGAAGACCTGACGTATAGCTGATCGCGTTCTTGCCGACAAAGCGTGGGAACGAGTGAAAGGTTGGAATTCCGGTGTTAGTGAAAGAGCGTATGCCGCAGCCGTAGCAGCCGCTATGAAACCAAATCAGTGGTAGGTGGAGGGAGCTCGCGTAGTGGTTGCAGAAACAAGAAGAAGGGTTCAGGAATTAAACGTCAATCCGCGGGCAAACGCAAAACGACCTCTCTAGACATAAACGTAACAACACCAAACGCAAAACGACCTTCAGACATAAGCGTAACAATAAAAAAATAGCATCGGGTCTATACCTACGTCCTTACAGACAAAAAAAACTAATTTGCATACCAGTGCGTGCATTGTCCGACAGCGATTTGTATGCGTACGCAAAACATTTGAAAATACCTTATTTCGGAGGAGTTTTTATGCGTAACACTTTACCACACAGACCACCTTGGAAGAACGAGAGTGCAGTCGTTAATCTGGACAGTACAGAAGGACCTGGTACGCACTGGGTTTGCTACAAGAAGCGAAACAATCGCGTTTACTACTATGACGCGTATGGTAATATGCGACCACCTCTTGAGTTGACACGTTATTTTGGAACCGACACTGACATTTACTACAATTACGAGCGTGAACAGCCGCCACACACAGTCATCTGTGGACATTTATGTTTGGACTTTTTGACGCGTGAGTGATCAGTAAGCGACAAGATGTCTTCGTTGTCAGTCACCTTAACAGGCACGAAGGCTGCCGCTCTTGTATATGACTTTTTCCCGCCTCTCGAACTAACAAACGGCGAATGGTATGTAGGTCTATTGGACTTTACTACATACAACAGTATACCGAACGTGGTTGAGGGGAAAAACAATGTGTTTCCAGTACTACGGGACGGAACAACGTGGGACTTGATAACTTTACCCACGGGTGCTTATGAAATCGGCGACATAGAAGCCTTTCTCAAACAGCAGTTAGGAGACTCAAAGATTAGTCTACGTCCTAACAACAATACACTGAAATGCGAACTGACTTGTGCACTGGATATTGACTTTCAACAAATAGCGTGCGGTATCGGCGATATGTTCGGTTTCAAGGAAAAGCGTCTGCTTGAAGCGAATAAAACTCACACATCTGACGCCACAGTTATAAAAGTGAACAGTATACTGATAAGGTGTAATATAGCGCAAGGATCATACAAGAACGGTAAAAACGAGCACACGCTGCACTCATTCTATCCGTCAGTCGAACCAGGATTCAAAATAATTGAATCACCTACAAACGTCATATACCTACCTGTGAATGTGAGTCGTTTGGACAACATAACATTATCTTTAACGACCAGGACGGTAACGTAATAGGTTTTCGTGGAGAAGTCATCACTGTGCGTTTACATCTAAAACGACTATAGACATGGGCTTGTACTTTGTTTCTCCGCCACCGCTGCTACCACCGTCGTCAGAAATAAAAGAAGAATAAGAAGAAAGATCGGTTAGGAAACGCATCAGTACTCGTTCGAAACTGAAACGATTAACATCGGTTAACCGTCGTTTCCTGATTTCACTGGGTTTTGTTGTTGTAAACAAGTAACATGGCGAGTGGAATATTATCTGTGGAGCAGCAACCGTTCTTTGAAGACAGTATCACGCAATTTTCATTTCACTCACACGCGCCGTACGCAACAACAAGGTATAGAAACAATGATGAAATACGCGTGCCAATACAACAACAGGACGTCTTTACACTGCCGTCAGAAAGTTTCCTCTACATCGAAGGCAAGTTGGTTAAAAACCCTAGCGTGGCTGCAGATATTGCGCTGAATGTGGAACTGGTGAACAATGCTATAGCATTTCTCTTTGAAGAGATTCGTTACGAGTTGGCCGGAGTGGTAGTGGACCATACCAGAAACGTCGGCGTTACGTCAACTATTAAAACTTTTCTATCACTCAACAACAACGCACATGACGCAATGGAAAACGCAGGTTGGGTGGCACCGACCGCGAACGTGTTAAAAGTGAACGATGACGGTGAATTCAACTTCTGTATTCCACTGAAAATGCTAATGGGATTCGCAGATGACTATACACGCATCGTGCTGAACGTGAAACAAGAACTTATACTCCTACGCACATCTACTGACATAAACGCTATGGTTTTAGCAAGCGGACAAACGGCTGCTAATTGTGTTCTTGAACTGAATAAAGTTTACTGGAAAATGCCTTATGTGCATGTAGCTAATGCGTACAGATGACCACTGTTACGACTCATAGAGAAAGACCACCCGATAACTATGCCTTTTAGGCCTGGGAGTTGCACGAGTATCCCGCCTTACCACAGACTAAAAGGCAGAATTGGATTGTCAAGACCTCCAGTCAGCTAGAAAAACCCCGCTTTGTTGTGTTAGCGTTTCGGACAGCAAGAAAGAATGTACTGACAGCACACGCCGATGAATTCGATCACTGTAACGTGACCAATGCGAGACTGTTTCTAAACGACAAGTATTATCCTTACGATAATTTAAACTTGGAAAAGACGGTTTTGCATTATTGTACAATGTGTACGCCAGTTTTCAAAGTTCGTATTACCACCGTCTAGACGTCAGCCCACTACTGTCACCAGAATTATTGAAATCAAAAGCCCCGCTGTTTGTATTCGATTGGAGCAAACAAGACGATACGCTTAAGTCTTCGGCGGTTGATGTACGTTTAGAATTTGAAGCGTCCATGAATTTTCCCACACAGACTACCGCCTACTGTATGCTCGGAAGCCCAATTAAAGATTCATCATAGTTCATCGACTAGACAGGACATACAGAATTGAAATCATGCAAGATTCCAAATGAATTCCAACACCGGTAGTGTAAGGAGAAAGACCACTTGTGAATACATTTCACTCTAGAAAAAAAATAAAAGGAAAATTTCCTACAGCCGAACATATGAGGACCAACAATGTAGATTCTAATTCTAAACAAGTCACTATTAATTGGTTTTACTGTGTCACTATTAATGATTGTGAATGTATGACAGACATAATGTGGCAATGGATTACGTGCCACTGAGAGACGTAACCAGCAGATATGGATAAACACTTTCCCTTTCCAAAATATATATTGTACCTTTTGTTATTAACAAATGCGCAAATTACAGACATATTTTCATCCGATACTGGGAAGTACGTAATAGAGTTGAAAATTCACAAAAGTACGTAAGTATGAGCTTCAACACGAAATCAGTTAATCCAATTTATCTGACATATAATAAATTACTTTCTCAATTGGCAGAAGGTAATGATGTTATAAGTTTAATTAATGGTAAGAAATCAAAGCAGAGAATATAAATATTATAGTTTTGTCAACGTAAGTGTAATTAACAATTTATAAATGGTGTTCTCTTCAAAATCAGTATCCTCTACACTTTCCGTATTTAGGAGTTCACAGTCTGTTGTCAATAATACCTTTTACCCATCTGCAAAATTTCCTGCTTCATTCCGTTAATCATAAAATTACTTAGTTCTAAGATTAATTCTGACCCACTGGATGGAAAAATGTATATGTATATGGAAATTATAATAATACTTTTTATTAGCCGCATCAACACGTCTTACGTTACAAACAAATTACAATTCATATTTTTATTTTATTAACTTAATATGTGTTTCAACCATACTTTTCACAACATTCAAATTTTCTACAACGTGTTCCTTAATATTAAATATCTAAAGTAAATAATTTAGAAAATAATCTCAATTTATTACAGTCTTCCAAAAGTCAAGAGGTACTGAGACACAGGAATAATTATAAATCTAAATATCAAGAGGTTGGTCGTAAAACTACCCAAGTCTAAGTTTGATGTTTCAAGATGTTTAAAAAACGACATTTTTCTGCATTTTTCATCATCTAATTTTTAACAGTTACCTAGTCAATAAAAAACTCTGTTATTAATAAAAATTAACCTTGAAAATCAGGTTTGTAATTTATCATTGCAATTTAAAACCTTTAATTTTAGTTTTCTGTAAATTCACATGAATGGACTTGGGTACATTTACCAATTTCCCTAAAATATTTACTCGTTTTGGAAAGAGCACTGGTTGCGTAGGATGTTTTTCAGTTTAAAATTAATTATTTATTTAATTTTTTTAATTCAGACTCCTAAATTCTGAAAATAAGTACTTAAATATTACTTCTCTACAAGTTTTCTGACACACCATTTCACGCTTTTTGTGACAATTATTTTGCGGGAAGTTTATTAACGTTTTAGTATAATAATACGTTTTGGTTTATAATAACACATTTTTAGTTTTTATAAGTATTATTTTGAATGATCATCACTTCTTTCACAGCACTTTAACAAATAATATTTTAATGCACTTTCACTTGAGAAAAAACTTACTTTTTGTTATATCCTCATACGCATGTTTCGGAGTAGTTTGCTCCTTCATACCTCACTGTTGAAGGAGCAAACTACTCCGGAACGTGCGTATGAGGATATAACAAAAAGTAAGTTTTTTCACAAGTGAAAGTACATTAAATTATTAATTGTTTTATAAGTATTCTGAAGAGTACACAAAATCTGCTAACGAACACCTATAGCTAGTTTAAATGAACTGCAAGCACACTTAAAAAAAATTATAAATGAACTGTCTATGTTTTTCAAGAGACAGAGGCACTATAAATTAGAACAATACCCGGCTTACTCAACATAGAACTTCTCAGTAAACATATAAAATATTGAGCTCCTCAATAAGTAATACTGAATAAAGTTGTCACATCTACATATTTAACATAAGCGAAAATGAAAGAATGCATTCAATATTAGACACCAGCTTACCTACAAATGTGACGTTAAATTAATCCAACTCACTTATAAAGTTCTACTTATCTGTTACATAATAGTTCCAGTATGAGTTAATTATAGATTGTGTTTACCAAGTTTACACCGAGTTATTTTTATGTGCTAAATATGTAAGTAGATACACCCGTCCTCATGCTCCTGTGGTTTTAGTCGTATTGATAAGAAAACTTTAACGTAAGCTAAATAATGAATCTTTGGCATTTACGTTTATAATTGTTTTATTACTTAATCAGTAATGGAAACAATAACAATTGATTATTGAAGCAGGATTGGTCTACTAAACATAGGTTTAAATTAAAATAGGTACATAACTATTTATTAAATGTAAATTATTAGAATAAATCTTTTGCAAATATTAACAATTACATATCTGCCTCGTGCAGTAACAAACAAAACCTCTTCCTCATTATCAGCATGTTGTATGGGAAACTTAAATTATCGTTCACGAGAGGAAGTAGAAGCAGTGTTAGCTACAAATTGCTTCTCGGTAAATTTATTGCATCTCACGAAGTGGGGTGTGGTAATGGCGTGCGTACACAAACACATAAAATGGGGAAGAAAACATGAATGCCGAGCTAATGGGGCTGCGTAAACGTCCATACAATCGCTGTTGTTTGAAACGCAAATACCCCGAGTCTTCTTCTCTTCGGTTTTCAGTATTCAATTTGGTATTCCAGTCTTACGACTCACGTTGTAAAGGTCCTTCGTTCTCAACCCTTTCCAGCCAAATGTTACGTTTCATTTCACACTGCCATAAACAAGAATAAGCACACGTCGGTTGAAAAAAAAAGAAATATATATATATATATAGTTTCAATTACGAACGATTTTAGAGGTTCGAACAGTGACTCTACACAATTTTAAAACCCTTATATCGACGTTTCTGTCGTTACTGTCTTCACTAAGACTTTAGTACAGTCAACTCGGAAATAATTAATGAACTTATAATCAATATTAACACGTATAGAATATTAGAATTATATAATTAATATTATTGTATTTCTAGTGTGCAGCTCCTGATATAAATTTCATCGAACGACTGCACAAATTGTTTCAAATTCTGTTTAATTATATCCGAATCTTATAAAACTTATCATCACTTATTAATCTACAAATATTATTTCGACCAAAGCAACACAAAGCGACATGTAGCACGCAACAATGGCGCATGCGTACTGAGTAGTGTCGCCGAGCGCATACGTCAATTTTCGACAAATTGAGCATGTCGAACGATATCGCCAGCTATCCGGTGGCCAGTGGATCGGTGCGGCTTGTAGTAAGCGACATGGAGTGGAGTATTGAAAACACAACGTCATTTATTAAAGACTATCATAATTCACCGGAATTATGAAAAAAAATACCGTTTATAAAGACAATAATGAAATAATAAGTTAAAGCAACTTGCGAGTAAATATGACTGTAGTGTTCTGGAAATGAAAAAGAAAATGAAGAATTTGAGGTCTGCTTTCCATCACAAGTATAAAAACTACAAAAAACTAAGAGTAGTTCATTACCTAATAAAAAAGGGAAGTGGTTTGCTTATGATCTATTAGCCACGTCAATGGAAAACCACGTCAATAATATTGGAATATTTATTTTTATTGGCATCAGGCCTATTACAAATTAAGCATATTCAAGATGTTTTGCACAGAGCGATTTTAGCTGAACATTTCAGTAATGCTCTTGCCACGGTACAGTTCTTCTGAGATAAAATACCTCATAAATTAATCTCTCACGTCTTTGCTTCTAAAATTGATCTCCGTGCTGTACATTGCAAATCCTCCATACCAGTGTCACCTAGGATTACTGACCTCCATGATCCCGGGTAATATTTCCACCTCGTGAATAAATGTCAAAAGTTCCGTGAGGTGAATACAGAGGTCTTGAAGTTACACTCTTCCTCAAAAAATTATGTAGATATATACACACAGTTGTGATGATTTCCGCATTTTTCACATTTAGCATTGATGGTTTTCTAAAGACGCGAAACACTGATCCTAATAACCCGAAAGCGTTCTCCACTACCCTGCTTGCGCGTGAGTGTCTATAATTGTAACATCTCTTACAAGAATCTTTCTCTTGATATCTGGGAAAAGGCTTCATAATGTGGACCTGAAGAGAAAATGCATCATCCGCCACTAAAACATAGGGTGATAACTTATGACTTCCAGGAAGAGGTTCAGGGGCGGTAATGCTAGATTGTCCGTCATTAGTTTTTTAAAACGAAGTTTATCGGAGCACTCCTCCGTCTGAAAGTCTTCCTTGACAATCAATATTAGTGTACAGAAAACAATAGTTGGCATCTGCAATAGCCATCAAAACAATGCTAAAAGTTCCCTTGCAGTTAAAATATATGATGCCACTGTTTTTAGGGGTTTGAATCACGACGTGCTTTCCGTCACACGCCCCGAGGCAGTTTGGATAATTCCAAGAAATTTCAAACTCTTTTACTGTATTTTACCACTCATTTCCAGTGCTCGGAATCTGCAAAGATGGATCAGCGATCCAATCTAAAGTAAAGTTTATCCAATGAAAAGTTTATCTAATAAACTACATTTTTATCATACTTTATCATTGATTGGATTTTTGTTTTGCAGGAAGTAGATGAATCAATGTCAGATGCTACAAATATTCGAGATACCGGTACTCAAAATATTAATCAGCCTCCTAATCAACATACACGGTTGGATGATGGGGAGAAACTATCAAGTAATGGGGAGAGCAGTAAAATATTGCTTTCCCTTCAAAAAAGTGCAAGAGAAGATAAATCCTTTACGTCGTATTCAAAACGTAAAGAAGAAGCACATGCTATTTTACAACGTGCAGTTCAGAGAGATGAATGTTCAACATATGAAGAACATGTAGCAAACGAACTGCAAAATGTTAAGCCCTAAGATGTTAAAGGATATTTAATTTTTAGGATCATATTTATAAAAGGTTTATTCAAATATTAATTTAAAAATATTGAAAATAATTAGAATTATAAAATATAGAAACTGAAGGAATAATTGGGCTGATTGTAAATAATTGGTTATGATAATGCAAGTTCGTTCAAATCGGAAATTTGCGTTTCGGCTGAATGAAGCTGTAGCCTAATTCGTGTTTTAAATAGTTCTGCTTGAAAACTGCAATAATTGTTGTTACGTGTATATTGATCAGAAAATTAAATAATTTTAAAATATAGCATATATACCCGTACAAATTAAAATAAACGTTACGTTTATTTGAATCTAATTGTTTGTGTTAGTGTCATTAAATTAGCGTGTAGGATAATTTTGTATTGCATTATAGTGAAATACTAAGTTAGTTTGGTAGCTAGCTGACGATCACTGTTTACAAGGTACGAGCTCTCTGCTGTACGGTGAGTTGGGAGTCTTAATACCCTTCATATGATAATATGTTTAACATTGGGTCCCGTAATGTGCTTACTTATAGTCAGAACTTCATGCGTAAAAGTTACATCGTAAAGCTGAGCTTGTTATTTCGTAGCATATTTGGTCTTTGCAGAGTATTATACTAAAAATATTGTTGTCTTCTTTTTAACTGCATAAGCTTATACAAATGTTTACCTAACAAGAGTAACTATGCAACTGTATATTGTTTATAAAACAAATTTAACTTTAAAAGTCATTGAACAAAATAAGTAACGCAAATATTAAAATTCGAAAAATTTGGACATTAGGTTATATAAACTAGTATTAGATTATATATCTTGAAACACTATGACAGATACATACAACAAGGCTATAACTGTTCAGTCTATATTTAAAACCGTTAAAATGTTAATAAAAATCAGCAGATTTGATAATTTTGTTTTACATTGAGATATGTTCAAAGGCTAGAAAGAATGTTTTCTTTACAAACTTATAAAGAAATTTTACAAACTTGTCAATTGTACATTTACAAAATAAAATAAGTCAATTTTAGAAAACTTAACTTTAAAGTATCAGTAACAGATAATAAATTTAATTCCAGGTTTTAAACGGCTGTGTAATCTTAAGCCGTTTACATACATAGAATATATGTGTTTTAACATCGAAACATTATAAAACAATTATCCAGTGATTAGATTTACTTGATTTTATATTCGAAGAAATTATACAATTGAAACCCAACCACCGCATACCAGAAATAGTTCTTCCAACAAATTGCAAACTTCTAGATTATAATTTTAAGTAATTAATGCTTTAAAGCTTTTATTGTCTTGATAGACTTTTATATATATATGTCTAAGTATACGTAATTTTGCATAATTAATCTTCTTTCTCTTGTAATTGGCAACAATTGGGTTGTATTGTAAAATATTTACTTTAATCATTAAATATTAATGGTTAACTCTGATAAAATGTAATTTTTGAATCGTCAAGAAACTTAGTCGCAAATCGTTTTACGTCTAAACCTGTTCTGCATTCAATTTTTGTTTATCTATAGTGCGGTCTCCAAAACAATTTTTATTTCCCTAAAGAATACGTTCTATACCTACTAATGTTATATGATTTATTTCTGTTTAAAAATAAAAGGTATTGACTATTTTTAAAAAATTCAGTTATTTATTATTTTACGGAATAAGTTTTAAATAAGGCTCCAAAAATATCAAGAGCATCGTCTAATCTGGCTCAAATGTGTTTTTTCGACAGTAACAAATTCAGGAGATTAAATGCTGATTTAACTTCAATATAGATGTTCGGTGTCGTTATAGATGTGACAAGCGTTGTACACACTTTAATGCATCACTTTTAATAGTCGTCAATTTTAGTTTACACATGTGTCAATTATTTCAAAATTGTGCAGATCTGACGCCGATAAAAGCGTGTTGGCCCCAGCAACATATTCAAAATCATGTAATAATCAATATACAGTACATCCACGGTAGTTTTTCTTTAGACACAGTGCTTTACAGTTGTACGCGTGGGACTGAGCATTGTGTGTTTTACCCGTTTTATTACTACGCTGCAGTGCACTTACTGACACCAGCACAGCACAGCACAGGAATTAATTAGTGAGAACCTTTGCAGGGCGCGTAACAAACGCTACTCTTGGTGATGAAAAACACCATCCAGTCATTCAACTAAAATCCAAGGTATTGAATTTTTTAATTACAACAAACCTTTTTTACACTAAATTTTGTTGTTTTTATTGCGGTGCTAAAACTGAGTTTAATTTAGATCCTTCTCTTTTAAAAGTGTGCGTTTAATTCGCGTTATACGTTTAATTTATTTAAGTAATACTGATAACACTTTTGAAAAAAATATATTTATATTTTTTTACGTAATGTCTTACGGATAGTGGAAAGATAATATGTGATAAATAACAGATAGAAATTGTTGTCTTATTGTTACCGCAGAAATAATTTCATATTATCTTTGAGAAGAATAGCTTAATTCTTCGCTTAAAATTTAAGTATAGGCTGTAGATATATTAAATAAATTTACTAATGCAGTAAATAGTGTATTTATTTACCTGAAAATTTCTTAAATTTATAAAATGAATAGTATTTAATTTGTATGCCTGGACAGTAGTATGGCAATTTTCGTATTTGTAGGTTGGCTAATCTGTACGCTTGCTGAATCATTCTTATCTCGTTTTTATAACAGTCACAGTACTACGAGCCTTGGCCGGCAGCGGACGTTCTCACGTTTGCTGCCCGACTCTGTCATTTTCATTTCTTGTTGTCGCGACAATAATTTAGGCCTTAGGCCACCACGTTTCGATGTAACTAAAGTGCACACATTTGTGCCGCATCAAATGTAATTTCATTTCCGAATCACTTCTCAAAATTTAATCTTCAGCATTAGCCAACCTCACTACAATGAATTGAGTGTAAGATTGGAGTAACTTAATAAATCTATCTATACAGTCCACTATCTTTATCATTTTGCATCCTGGCGATAATACACCAATTTCATTCTTTATAAAAAGGGGCATATGTGCTGACATACAATACATTTTTACGCGGTCCACATGGCCGCAGCTCAACTTAACATTTTATTTGGTCCTAACATGACCGACCAACATTCTTCTTAATAAACATTTTTTGGTCGCTCCGTGCCCGGATTCATTATTCACCCTTTCATTATTCTTCTGCCCCAATTTCTGGCCATCACGGGCGACTCAGCATATTCGCTGATCCGACCGTGTCGTGACTTAACCAGCATTTCTTTCGTCGCCTTTGAGCCTCCTGACGATATTACTGGAAGATCATCCATGTGCTAGCGTCGGTACTCCAGTGTAAGCAGTCATCTCTCCGGTCTGTGTGTTCGCCATCTTCTCCACGGCCTCGACGCTTCGGGACGTCGAACGCCAGGTACCACATCATTAACATCATTATCAGGTACGTACAATGGCTGAAGAAGGCCTCAAAGTGTTGGTCAGAAAGAGAGGCAGCTTAAAGTCTGCCATAGTGCGTATTAATTCGGCTATCAGTAACTTTGACAAGAACACTAATACCAAACATTTCTTAACAGTCAGACTTGAAAGTCTAAAAAGATTGGCAACAAAATACGATGAGGTACAGTCCGAAATTGAGCTTATTTCAAAAGACATAAACGCTGCTCAAGAAGACCGAGTTCAGGTCGAAGAGCTATTATACTCGACAGAAGCTAATATCTTACAACTTATAGAAACTTTTAACGTTCAGACTGTATCTCCCGTATTGACAAGCAATACGCTACTAAAACCAATAAGTTTGCTCTGCTTCACAGGCAATATCTTAGAATGGCAGCATTTATACTCAATATTTTTGGAATTGGTGCATGCCAGATCTGATTTAACGTCAGTGCAGAAATTTTTCTATTTGTATTCGTCTCTGAAAAATGAGCCGCTAGATTTAATTAAGTCATTACCTATCTGTAATGAAAACTACTCGATAGCGTTGAGTTTGCTGTCCGCTAGATATGACAATAAATTCATACTAGCAAAGTACTATATTCAAAATTTACTTGAAGTAAAGTCAACAATAAAGGACTCTGTCCAAAGTTTGGCAGAATTCATAAATACGATAACGTCTTCCGTTAATTCACTGGCGGCCATGCAACTGTCAGTGGATTCATTCGAGCTTATCACTGTACAATTATTGTCAGCGAAACTCGACAATACTACTTTTAAATTATGGAAGGAGTCTATAGACCCTGATAATCTTCCTAACTTTCAATGTTTCACTCAGTTTTTAAACGCACGCAGACAGCTGTTAGAAAATACACTGCCTATCGATGCCGGACAGCGACTCAACAAGCTAAGTTTAAGATTCAATAATAAATCTGACAAACATAAATCACGAAACGCTGCTGGCAGTACTGCATTTAAAAGTTATCACTCAGCGTCAAATAATTATTCATGTTTATGCTGTAAATCTAATCATCCAATTTACATGTGTGATAAATTTCGTGCACTAAGCACATCAGAACGAGGACAATTCATATTAAATCATAAATGCTGTACTAATTGTCTGAGACCAGATCATTTCTCATCTAATTGTAAGATTAAACAATCATGTAAGATCTGTTCAAAACGACACCATACATTGTTGCACATAAGCAATGTGCAGAAGCCAGTCTCTGCCAGCAGCAGTAATTATTGTTCACTCAAATTACAATCCACAAATAATATTCTTTTATCAACAGCAATTGTGTTTGTCATTGACCAGGCTGGCAACAGACAAACCGCAAGAGTTCTTTTGGATGCGGGTTCACAAATAAATTTTTGTACGGAATCATTTGCCAAGAAATTACGCCTTAACTTGACTAAATCCAACATACCGATTACAGGTATAAATAATACCGCGTGTTATGCCACTAATCTCGCGTCTATACGCATTATTTCTCGTTATCAAAGTTAGCCATTCGAGGCTAAATGTGCTGTCTTATCTGCATTAACCCATAAACTGCCAGCACAATCTTTTGACATAAATCAATTTAACATTCCAGGTAACATTTTTCTTGCTGATCCAATTTTCAACATATCATCCGAAATCGACATACTGTTAGGGGCGCAATTCTAACTAGATTTATTCTTAGCTAACAAATACGTCCGCGGTTCTCATTTTCCTATTATACAGGAAACAAAGTTAGGCTACATTCTTGCAGGCAATCTGCCCAACCACTGCCGCTATAAGGGTCCTGCTGTTTCGTTCCTAGCTAGGAACAACGACGGTCAAATTCTGGAGTCTCTCGAAAAATTTTGGGAGACAGAAACTATCCCTGATAATCCACCTATTAATAACGAGTCAGCTTGTGAGGAGCATTTCGTTAGGTCTACTCATCGCAATCAAGAGGGTAGGTTCGTTGTTGCGCTACCATTTAAGTCAGACAATCCCCAGTTGGGTGAGTCCTATGCTACCGCTGAAGCAAGATTCTTGAGTTTAGAACGCCGGTTCATTCGCGATTCTAAGCTTGCGCGCGACTACGCCAACTTTATTCAGTAGTATAAGGATCTTGGCCACATGACGCTTATCGACAATTTCTCTATCAATTCTGTGGTTTCAAATACCTACTATCTGCCACACGATGCGGTCTTTAAGCGTTCTAGTTCTACGACAAACTTCGCGTCGATTTTGACGGTTCGTCCAAAACTACCAATGGTCTTTCTCTCAATGACATCTTGTTGGTAGGCCCGAACGTCCAACAAGACCTTTTTTCTATTCTTTTGCGATTTCGTATGCATAACTATGTTCTCATTGCCGACATCGAGAAGATGTATCGACAAATTCTGGTAGCTGAGAAGGATTGTCATTATCAACGTATTCTGTGGCGCGACTCTCCCCTCGAACAGTTTAAACACTTTGTATTACGCACTGTAACATACGGCACTGCTAGTGCTTCGTTTTTGGCTACTCGCTGTCTTAATCAAATTGGTAAGGATCATGAAGCTTCTTTTCCTGACGCAGCGTCAGCTATAATCAATGACTATATTTATTACAAATCGTTGACGATTTGTTAACTGGAGCAGACACCATTTCTGATCTGACCAAGTTGAAATCTGACTTAGGTACGTTGTTGACTCAATTCGGTCTCACGCTGCATAAATGGGTATCAAATAAACCCCAGGTGTTTGCAAATCATGACAATTTATCACTCCCTTTAAACAAACAAGGTAATGTGCGTACCTTGGGCATTCTTTGGAATAACACTACCGATTCATTTTTGTTTGACATCAAATCATTCCCCGTTGAATCAAGCATCTCCAAGAGGAAAATCCTATCGATTATCGCAGGCATTTACGATCCGCTCGGACTTGTCGGTCTCATTGTTTTCCTGTACAAACAGTTTATGCAGCAACTCTGGCTGTGCAATCTTGGTTGGGATGAGCAAATCTCCGGGCAATTACGCTTACATTGGCATTCATTATGCAATAAGTTGTGTCTGATCAGTAAAATTATTGTCCCACGTTCTATTCGTTGCAAGTCTAAGGCAAGGATAGTTGAATTACATGGGTTTTCTGATGCTTCTGAAAGGGGTTATGGGTGTTATGTTTATGTTAGAGTCATTTATCAAGATTCATCGGCCTCTTTTCACCTTCTGTGTTCTAAATCTCGCGTGGCCCCACTACGTCAGGTGTCATTACCTCGCATTGAACTCTGCGCTTGCTTATTGTTATCACGACTCGTATTCCAGGTCGCCCATGCTCTTCCATTCCTTTATTAATAGTGTTCATTTATATTCTGACTCTATGGTGTCCCTTTACTGGATTCATGCCCAGTCTTCGAGGTGGCAAACCTACGTCTCTAATCGTGTTGCCGAGATTCAGCGTCTTACGCAAGCCTACACATGGCATTACATCAATTCTCGTCATAATCCTGCTGATATCATTTCTAGAGGATGCCACCCCGACGTGTTGCGCGATTGTTCGCTTTGGTGGCATGGTCCCGCCTGTTTGTCTCAATCTTCCGAGTCCAATCCTTTTCCACCCTTTTTACCTGCTAATATGTCGTCTGCTGAATTTACTGCGGAGGAGAACCAAACCCGCAAACTTTCTCTAATGTCTACCCTGAGTATTGATCTTTCAAAGGACTTTTCTTCGTTGCACCGTCTGACACGCGTGTACGCTTACTGCTTTCGATTCATCAAAAATATTAGACTCTCCAGTGCTGAGAAAATATCGGGCGCTCTTACCCCCGTTGAAATTCATTCCACTCTTAATTTTTTCGTAAAACAATCTCAGTCGATCCACTTCGCTGCCGAGATTAATTGTCTTCGTAATGTGTCTTCCGTCTCTGTTAGGAGTAAGTTGTCTTCTCTGGACCCGTTTCTTGATGAGTCTGGTGTAGTTCGCGTCGGCGGGCGCTTACAGCAGTCGCAATTACCTTATGACAATAAACATCCTATTGTCTTGCATCCATCGGCTCATATTACTCGCCTTATTATTGAACGCGAACACATTCGTCTACTTCACGCTGGTTCTCAAATCGTGCATCACTCACTTCGTCAGCGTTGGTGGATTATTAACGCCAAGATAGTCATTCGCTCCATTATTCGTAGATGTGTCAAGTGCCTCAGGTTTAGTGCCAAACAACAGGTTCAGAGGCGTGGTATTTTACCATCTCCTAGAGTCACTCCTTCGCGGCCGTTTCTATTCTGCGCAGTGGTTTATGGTGGTCCCTTCATGATTCGTCATGGCGGGCAGAAATCTAGGACTTTGTCAAAATCGTACGTGTCTTTGTTCATCTGCTTAGCAACCAGGGCCATTCATTTGGAATTGGTTTCCGACCTCACAGCCAACGCGTTTATAGCTGCCTTACGTCGATTTATGTCCCGTAGGGGCATAACCAGCCAGTTATATCCTGACAATGGCACGAACTTTAGGAAGGCCCGCAATGTTTTACATGACCTTTACAATCTTTGACATAATAAGGATGCCACCTCATCAATCAAATCCTTTACGACCTCTCAGGGTATTTCATGGTCATTTATACCGCCCTCGTCACCCCATTTTGGTGGTCTTCGGGAGAGTGGTATAAAGAGTTTAAAGCATCATTTGCGCCGCGTGGTAGGCAAGTCTATACTCACCTTCGAGGAGTTTACGACAGTTTTGTCTCAGATAGAGGCATGTCTAAACTCTCGCCCATTATTTGCCATTTCATCGGATGTAAATGATCTGGTGCCACTTACACCTGGCCATTTTTTGATTTGCGCGCCATTAACGGCGATACCTGACCCAGACTTCTCTCACGTTCCCATCTCTCGTCTTGGACGTTGGCAACTTCTCCAGAAGTTTGTCCAAGTCATTTGCAAGGCTTGGTCTCGCGATTATTTACATCAATTACAACAACGTCACAAGTGGTAATTCGCCAAGGATAATGTTTCCATTGGTGACCTGGTTTTATTGATGGAGGATAACTTACCTCCATTATCATGGAAATTTGGGGTAATTACCGCCACATTTCCCGGCCCAGACAACTTAATTAGAGTTGTAGACATTCGCACGATTATGGGTATTTTACGGAGACCCGTTCATAAGCTATGCTTGTTGCCAGCCCGGGACAAGGCTTGAACGAGGTTACTATAATTATTTAGTACAATGCTAGTTTACTTGGCCACTGGCTTTCATTATTTCATTATACGACCATTTGGTCAACTTAATTATGATATGAATCATCACAACACTTTAATGTTAATTTTGCATCATTGCGTGTTTTTATACTAAATTTGCATGTGATTTGTAATTTACAACCATGCACTGTCCTATTATGTCTGTACTTAGCATAGTTTCATGGTGGTATACTACAATGAATTGAGTGTAAGATTGGAGTAACTTAATAAATATATTTATACAGTCCACTATCTTTATCATTTTGCATCCTGGCGATAATACACCAAGTTTCATTCTTTCTATAAAAAGGGGCATATGTGCTGACATACAATACATTTTTACGCGGTCCACATGGCCGCAGCTCAACTTAACATTTTATTTGGTCCTAACATGACCGATCAATATTCTTCTTAATAAACAATGCCTTTGTGCTTAGTCACGGTGTCACATCACTATCCATCGCCAATAACACAAACCGTACAGTTTGATGCCGTTATATTGTCAATGATATCTTATCCTGGTGTAATGTGGGGCTATAAAATATGCCTTTTTAATCTATTTCTTCGATATACCTCCAAATATACCATAATATAGATAATAAAATATGGCTAATAACTCTTATATATATGATTCTAAGAGAACTTAGATTTCCGTTTTTTCTTTGAAAATAATGTTTTCTAATCAAGTATATTTATGACATTACACATCACGTTATGTTTATCTCAGATATAATCTTTTTTATAATTGTACGATTGTTTAGGAATTATAATTTGATTACAGTATTTTAGTATATTTTATAACTGGGATTGAAATTTACTTGCAAGTCCTATCTATAATATAATTCAACTATTATCACTTAAAATTTCTCTGCCTTATCATCTAAATCTTTATTAAAAATAATTAATATCACATTACTTTTATCAGCTTTGAATTAAAGTCAGACCATTAGCTGTAAACTTGGGTTTTATGTTATTAATATATTATTATTATAGTCTCTTTGGCTTATGATCAATTTTGTTCCTATATTTTTGAAAACTGTTATTATTTCCTTAGAGGTTTCTGTTCTTATTTTACATTGTTTACCTTTCATTTTTTTTACTAGTTACGTTTCCCGTTGCAACTATGATACTTTCCGTTAAATACCCTTTTCATATTTTTGTAATTTCTCTTATTTGGAGTTTCTATTTTATTGATTTTTTAAAATATGTTTTGGGGCTCGGCAACTAAGGCCTTTAGCCCAACGACATCAACCAGGAGTGCTGCTTGGCGGGATGTTTTCTTCTCACCTACATTCTAGTTTACTAAAATAGAAACTCGTACACATTAAGACGTAAAACGACATGTCTATCTCCAACTATTTGTTTCTGAGGTCTTCTTTCAGGTTACCTTTTACTCTGTGTCTCTGGCTAAGTTCGGCAAGAACACTACAGTCTTTGATTATGTGTTTCACAGTAATTGCTCTGCCACAGGTGCAGATGGGTCGTTCTTGTCCTTAAAGTAGGTACGAAGACATCACGTTCGTGTGTCCAGTACGCAGTCTGGTGATGCAAACTTGTTCACGACGACTGCGATCACCTGCTACTTACTATTTGCGGACGCTCTGCTTTACGGCAGAAAATATGCTCTTCCGTGTGTTTTACATCAGCTGCCACACATATTAATAGTGGTGTTTGTGGCAGCTAGTTTCGCGTCATCAGTTTGTGGCAATCGCATTGACTGTGGGAAGTCCGTAGCATTCTCGCTGCAGTGTCAGCTTTTCGATACCTTCAATACCTACATAACCCGGACACCAAACAAAGTAAAAGATGGACCAAGGTTTCCTAACGCATGGCACAACGTCATTATCTGCTGTAATAACGGATCCACTGTGCTCGGATTGTCCAAAGCAGTTAGAACACTCGGTGAATCCGTACAGATAACAAATTGCCTGTCACCTCGGTGTTCACAGAAACAAAGAGCCTGCCATACCGCGTACAGTTCCGCAGTGTATACACTTGCCGCTTTGGGCAGCGTCCAGAAGTGGGAGACGCCCTCGATGATAAACGCACTACCCACTCCGCTCTCCGTCATCGACCCTTCGGTGTACATACCGATATGTTACTCCACATATTCTTCAAGGACTGATCTAAACAGGAGTTTCAGTTCTGTTGGGTAGCTCGATTTCTTGCTTCTACTTGCGACAACCACCCGGCAATTTGATTTGAGAAGCAGCCATGGGGGCACTTCGCACGGAGCGTACCCCTGGACCGTCGGTGCCTCGATGATATGTAGCGTGGGCTATTTCGAGCGCACGAATGCTGGATGGTCTGATGAACATAGAACGGCGGTCGTTTACCCCGCAAGTCAGCATTTCGCCAGCAACATGTGGTTTATGTGGTTCGGTAGTGCTAATATTTTTGCCACTTATGTCATCAACCGCAGTTAGCGTCGCAAATCTAAGGAAGCCACTCCTGCTTTACAGTATAAGCTTTGTGTAGGGCTATTACAAAACGCCCCTGTTGCGTAACGCACCCCTGCATTGTGAACAGGATTCAGCTTGTCCAAACACGACCTACTGGCTGAAGAGTACACCGCGCATCTCTAATCCATTTTGGGTACTACTAGCGCGGCTTACAGGCACAATACAATTTTTCTATCTGCTGCCCAGGGGATATGGGAGGTGCACCTGACGGGTGCCTCCCTAGCTTTCGACAGAAGTGGACACAGATTGTCTTTGTTGGGGAGAAACAAAAGCCTCTATTGTAAAATAGTGTAAAATAGTTCATCTTACAACGGAAGGCAAATTTACTAATGTACGGCATGTAGTGTGGAAATGATTAACTACATGCAAACTATGGTTATATTGTTAAGGGTTTTAATTATGGTACGATTATTAAGTTTTTATTGGTTGTATTAAATGTATTTTTTATTTAGTTTAGTATTGCTGACATTATAATATATTTATTACATGTAAAATAATCAACTTTGTTGGCTAGCAGAAGGTGTAAATTAATTAATTGCTTATTACTTTATTAGCTATAATAAGTAAACACTTCGCCACAATACTTGGAATCGCACTTAAATAAATCGCCACATATAACTGATGACAAAGTCAGCTGTTGTGGTTTAAATAGGTAGCACAAGTGTTCCAGAATAATTCTTAATATGCGTCAACAGGAGGAGATGGATTTAAAACACTAGAGCGTACTTGAGGGCGGCCTTGAAGAAACACGCACCTGCTCGGCTAGGTGTAGAACGACACTATCGGCTGTACGAGAGTGTTCCGTATTGCGTACAATGCTAAAAATAATAATTTTTTTCACCAATCATGTTTGTATCACTATATGTGAACGTTATATGCATTTCTCACATACGATCTGGATTTTTAAAGGTTTCAATGCAAAGTAACGAATGGTTAATTTGTATTTAGATTTAAAAAATTTTTCGATTGTTTGTAAATTTTGTGTACGGCATCTTTGTCGGTTATGTTGAAAATAGTGTTTATATTTAATTTATTTTAACAAATTTAGAATTCCAAATAAATAATGTTGTTTTATTTTTATTCGAATATGTTATTTAGTTGGCGATATTATTAAGACGATCATGATGATGAGGATTATTATTATTTTTTTTTTAAGTTCTGAGGGCTTGCCATCTATACCTTACAGTCCATAGACTATAGACTATAGAAGTTGCTTGTGATTATAGTTGGTTCTTGCCTACGTAGAAGCTGAAAAATGTAAATTGAAATTTGTAACCAAATAGAAGCAAAACAATCATGTCCAAGCCGATACAATAAATTTGCTCCCTTTAGTTAGGACAGAGTTCTGTCTATCCCATTTACGAGATCCACTTTAGGTTACCTTTTACTTTGTATCCCTGTCTTGTTTGTCGACAAGATTATTAGAGTCTACAATTTTGTGTTTCACCGTAAGTGCCCTGCCACAGGTCGTTCTTTACTAGCAGGAGATAAGAAGACGTCAGGTTCTTGGAGCAATTCGCAGGCTGGTGCTACCAATTTGTTCACCACGATTGCGATCACCTGCCATTTGCCAATTACGTTCTCTCTCCTTAATTGCATAAAGTTTCCAATAGGCCTACTGTGACTTTCACGTCTACTACCTCACATTTTATTATTGGTGTGTCAGTAGTTCCAAAACAGATTTCCTAAGTTAGGCCTACTTAATTAAGAGTCACATATTAACTAGAAACATTGGTTATTCCCGTGTTGCTAATAACACATTCTCGAAAGAAAAAAATAGTGGAAGCTACTCAGAAAAATTATTGCCGTTTACATCAATTAGACAAGGTATAATTTTTTTATAAATCTGATCGTTGTCAACAAATAAGGTGTTAGTATAGCTACTACCTTGCACACAGGGGGCGAGCTAATGACGTGCTGACAGAAACACATAAAAGTAGGCAAGTAGGCAATAGCAGTACCCTAACGGACCTATTTCATCATTTAATAAAATATTTATACAGTTAATAATATTCGTGTTACAAAAAGCATACCTCCCTACTAATTGCGAAGTGTAAAAAAGAGGAGGCGCCTGTCCTAGTTATCTTGTCGTTTTCTTTTCTTTTCTGACCAGAGGTAAAAACCTTCATACTCAGTAGGAGGCCCGTCTTGGTAAATAAAAATTTGTTGTTTCTGTTACTTAATAACCTCTTTGTTACATGGTAATGATATGTTTTTGCATTGATAGATATCATATATAATCAATATGATAAAAATCATAAAAATTTGCTGTATAAATTGTAAAAATTTATTTTCACCTGAGGACAATCTCAGATTTTTTGGGGGTCTAAGATATGTTTGAGGTTTATACTCAATGCAGAAGAAATGATGAAATTTTCTCGTTCGTAAATTCTATCTCATAATATTATTTCGTTAACATAAAACTTTAAATTTAATTTGTATTCATCGACTTAATTAATAGGTCACAGTAAACATTAGCGTACACTGCAGGCTAAAGATACAATGTTCAGTCTTTCAATTAGGTATTTGTTGGCAACTTTTTTGTTCGTAGTAGCTGTTTGACATCTATTGATATTAAGCACCTATGCGACTCACAGAGGAACGAATATTGTTTAAATAGTACATAAATTAGATTTTTCAAGTTCATAATTTTTAATTTTCAACTTACGCAGTTGTACGTAAATCACTCTACAAATTGACAAAAAAGCCGTATTAATCTATTCGTCATCTATAACACTATTTATTCAAAATGAAATTAGTAATCATTAAGTACTATTAATGAGAATAAGTGCCTAATAAGTCAATACACGGCTGAAAACAATTATTTAACCAATACAATACTGACATCAATTTGCACCTACAAATTTACTTGAACAATTTCCCCCCTTAAGAGTTGAAAAACTAGGTTTTTCTTCAACAAATTAAACTTCGTGTAAAATAGTTCATCTTATATTATTTAATCATGTGTCTTGAAATTTTCCTTTTAGGTTAGCTGTGCGCGTACATTATTACAAAGCTTGCAAGCGTTTGAGCCTATTGTATGTATTTCTCATTTTGTATCACTCTGAATTTCCATCAGCAGTGTAGAATAAAAACTAATTAAATAGAATGTTTGCATACTGCTGGTTCTAATGAAACCAGGCATTTCACTAAAGTCCCAAGAAAAAATGTATTAATTAAAACTGGCTTTCAAATTTGTGTTTCTATTTTATGTGCCAGTAATAAATTTTACTTGTTTTTTTTCGGTTTCAAATGTAGCTCTGACGTGTTTTATTAAAAACATGTTTTTTATTAACAAGTTTAAACATTGATCATAAAGGTAAATTTTTTACACAAAACGACAAAGAAATAAAACGAAGGGGAACTATATTGTGATCTAAGGTCTAGGTGAATTTGTATTTTCTTGCGTAGATTACGGCTTCCTTACAATTAATCTATGTCTCATTTAGTTCTTTTATTTACGTTCTTGGTAAATAATCAATCATTACTTTTATTTAGTGGTCCCTAACCTATGACCCACGAACCAGAGTTGGTCCGAGAGAAATACAAAATAGGCTCATTAGCTACCAAATTATTAATGATTAAGAAACATAACCTTGTGGCTAACCTCCACCAACTTAAAGATTGGAATATTATTAAACACATATACTTTAGCAAATCAACGTCTGTGACTAACCTTATCTAAATTATGTAGGTATTTTTTATGTTTATCCACAAAGTAGTTAAATGGTTTAATATTAAGTTCACACAAATTTAAGGTGGAATATTTTAAATTTAATATAATCTTTCGACGGTCTCACGGATCGTCGTATTGTACAGTGGAAACAAAATACAGGCACCAATGAAGTCGCTAATTACCAACTTTCGTTTGTCACAAATAACAGTTTGAAATCAACAAGGTACTCTAATACAATTATTCAAGTTAATTTTGTCCATTCATGCAATAATAATGTCAACTAATAGAGTTCGGCAATAATTATAACACAATGATCACTTTCCACTAATTAGCAACAATCCATTGATTGGTGTAGTACACACTACCACCTCGCCAGGTTTAACTAACTTCTAAGCCGGGTGCTGTTGCTTATATAGGTCTCGCACGTGTTGCAGAAAAATTTTCTATACTTTTGGCGGCGTGGCAGCATAATTTGGTTAGTTAAGAGCACTCGAACGGTCTGGAAGGTACTTTCGTATACGGCTTTGACAGATACACTGCACCTACTCGGATACCCAAGAAACGTGTAGAACTTTTACATAACTGCCCTTGCCGACTTTTCGAGAGCGTTACTTAATTTTGTAACAATATTTATTACACAAAAAATTCATAATTTTAATGCTGAACGAGAAACTTATACGTCTCTGCTCTTGTTTGGATGAGTCTCTTCCCTCTTCTGGCCTTTCAATCTCGTGAGTTTGAGGATGCTAGTAAGTCTTAAAACATATTTCTCATCCCAGATTATACTTGTATCAAGTTCTATTTATTGTATTAATTAGTAAGTGTCCCGTTGCTTAGTCGATTAAGCCTCCTACATTGTTAGAAATTTAAAACTATTCCTTGTATTAAAAATAATATAAATCATTAAATATGTGTGTTATAATTCAAAAAACGTATAGTTATTACACAGGCATCGTAAGTCATTTCTACAAAAATAAATTTTCATGTCGTCCGTCCGTCTGTACATTTATATAATGATACCTTGTACGCAGTACTATAACAACGTAGACATTCACACTCTGCTTGAAGAATCATATATTTAAAAGATTCAATTCTTTTGCAAATCTCCTGTTTTAACTTAATTGTTCAACATTTCCCAGCATTTCTGACAATAAAACTTGCTTCTTACCATTACTATAAAACAGTGCAGCTGCTTAAATTGTATTTTTAACTACCAGAAACACAATCTACTGGAGTTTAAACATGTTGATACTAGAGTGATTAGAGACGAGAAAATAATTAATTACATATATACGATTCTTATTTTAAATAAAAGAACGCTTGTTTTATTCTGAAAAGTAGGCCTACGTAAGTTCAAATTGCCGTTATTTCTAGAATTATTCAGTCTAATGTAAAAATCTACAGTTCCCAGCAGTAATTAGTAAATATTTCTTTGAATCTGTACAATGAAAAACAAACCTGCCCATGCGCTCCGTTTCAGAGTTCAGCTCCACTGCCAGTTCCATTGATTTCAACAACCTCGGTGACCTGGTAGAGCTCAGCAATCTTCAAAAAAGAAAGGAGAAGGCTGGCGAAAAGGAAAACAAGGAAGTAAGTACGGTCCGTTGCAACTGATTTTTGAACATCCAGCATAGAGAACATCCTTCATTGGAATATTAATGGTTGCGGGTCGAAACCAGCGTTGTACATTTACAACATCCTGGTGGCGATGGTCCAAGTGCACGTTCTATGTTCAAAGGTGTCGCTTCGCAAAACCATATTGCAGCTGGAAGTCGCCAGTAGAAGAAAGAAATTTTACTAAACTAAAATTAAACTTCTTTCTCGATCAGTCCTGGAAGAATACGTTGAAGAAGACACTATCGTATTCACTGATGGCTCGATAACGGACAAAAGAGTTGGCAGTGCGTTTTTAATCGAGATCGCCTCCCACTCCCGGTCACTGCCCAAGGCGGCAAGTTTATACACCGCCGAACTCTAAGCGGTGTGGCACAGTCGTCGATTCTTTGAACACGGAGGTAAGACAAAATTTGTTATCTGTACGGATTCAATGAGTTTTCTAACTGATCTGACAGTCCGGGCAGAGTGGATCCGTTATGGAAACAGATAATAGCACTATGCCATGCGATAGACGATCTCCGATTTTTTTTACTTTAGTTTGGTTCCCGGGCCATGTAGTCCTCAAAAAAGTGAAGAAGCTGACGCCTCAGCTAGCTACGCCGCAAACAGCCGATAAGTCAAGGGAATTCCCATACGGCCTGACGATGCAAAAGTAACTGTCACAACCACCATTATTATTGTGTGGCAGCAGATGTAGGAAACACGAGAGAACTAACTTTCTGCCGTGAAGCACAGCGTCCGTAAATGGCGAATGGCAGGTAATCGCAGTCGTCTGGCATCACCAGACTGCAAACTGGACACACTAACTTGAAGTCTTTTTGCCTCCTGCATATGCACTTGTGGAGCAGTTACAGGAAAACATATAATTGAAAACTGTAGTGTTCTTGCTGAACTCAGACAAAAGAAACAGAGTAAAGGAAAACCTGGAAGGAGAAATTAACAATTAGTGATATACAGCTCTGTCATTTATAAAAGCAGTAAGATTACTGTATCGGCTGTGAAAATACTTGATCTTTATGCCTACGACTTTCCACTTTGTTTGAGTAACTGGAATGTAGGTGAAAACTGAACATAAGTCGAGCAATCATCCAGGTCGACGTCGTTGGATTAAAGGCCATAGATGCCAAGCTCTCAGAAGGTACTAAAAATAATTGCGTCACGTATCCATTACTACGTGTTTTAAATTTCATAGTGTATATGAGCTTCAGATATTAAGTTTATAAGATCCTTCCGCATGCAACATTGTAAATAAGTAAGTTATAAAAAATAAAATTGAAAATAATATGTTTAAAATAATAAAATTTGTGCAATTTTTTGTTTGTAGATTAACTAACTATAAGACGTGAGTTACAATGTCAAGTTAAAAACCCGTATTATTACCAAAGCAGAAGCTTATATTAACTCAACGGAGTCATTCTAAAAACGAACAGCAAAACGTGTACGCTACATCATTTTTGAAGACCAAGCCGAATTACAAATGCTTAATAGAAATTTTTTTTTTGTGGTAAAAAAGCAAACATAAGCGAAGAAATATAGTTGAGATCATAACAACAATATGTACGAACGCATAAATACAAACCATTATTCAAATTTTGACAATCTACTCACTAAAGAAGCCACTAGACGGGTGAGTTACCTGTTGTAACTAAAAAAAAATTCACATGGAGACTACTAAATATTATGTATAGGTTATATGTGTACATAAAAATAAATATTATCATGACGAAATAATATTATAGTATTATCAATAATAGAATAGTTATATTTCTACTGTTATAAGTACACATAGTATATGAATATGGAGTAGTGTATAAATAGTGTACTGAATAAAAACGAATCAACAGTGTAATTTGGCATTATTTTTTTTATTTACAACGGACTCAATTGAGCGGCCATATTGGAAAAATTCTAAACCGAACAGAGATGGACATATAAAAAAAAATAGATTTCAACTTACCAAGCTTGCAAAATACGTGCTGGTGATTAGTTAATATTATTTTATTTGTTAATTTTAGTCATTTCTGTCAGTCTACAAATATTAATATCAAAAGTATTAAAATTATGTATATTGTAAAAATAATTTGTTGCATTGTTAAAAATTGTGTTTTAAAATATTTTCTTGTGCCCAAAAATTGAGCAACAAATAGAGCCAACTGGAATACAAAACCATTGTACGTAATAATTCGATACCACATAATCTCAAAACATTGTACGTAATAATTCGATACCACATAATCTCAAACCATTTAATAATTCTATAGTATTATTTACTTATGTTCAAAACTTAATATTTTGTGTTCATTGTGTATAATATTCAGAATTTTGTAGTGTAAATAGCTTTTAGTCATCGCCACAGACAGAAACGCTGTGTTTTGAAATAGTTTTGTCAATAAATTGGACTATGGATTTTAAAATTGTAAATAACTGTAAATTTTGTAATTTAAAATAACCTTTTTCATTTCTTATTGTGCGTTTAATTATTAACCATACATTTGAGTTACTGCATCTTTCGACTGATGCGAAACATAAAACAAACGGTAGAAAACAAAACAAATTTATCTCATGCAACACGAAATGTTATAATAAAATCTGTATAACAATTTTCGTACACCATGTGGGCTATACACAATTAATTCTAATTTGCTGTGTTATTATACATTGCGACGATAATTTAATATTGCTAAGAAAATAAATGGAGTGATGCTTTCAATGCTGCATGTTAATCATTAATTTAGCCGAAATTTAAAAGTTCTTACTACTGATTTCCTTTACACATCTGACTGATGACCATCACAATTTAATTGAAATTGTTTGTCTTTTAATAGGTATTTTTATACAGTTTTAGTCTTTAAAATTTCTGTACAGTTTATTATTTAAACCTTATTATTTTAAACTTTGAACCTTATTACTAAGGTTTTTAATAAAATTTTTGCATTTCCTTGAATTGCGACTGAAGAATGGATGTCCATAGACATAATCCGGTCATCTGATGATCTACAGTTGATCTCCCACAGTCGTCCGGTGTGTCCGTAACAATGTATATTTGATAGTAGAGTCTTTCAGGGTTAAACTCGGTACAATCGTGGTGTATTGGTCCCATACCAATTCCAGTACACATCAAGTGTCTTTATAAAACTATTCCGACAACCTTCCACTAACAGGGAAAGCACTGTTTTTATGTGAGATCAGACTAACACATGTTTACAATATTACGTAACTCAGAGATTATAACTTTGAGATCGGCAGCGTTCAGTGCGGTGAATTCGTGGACTTCCGACCGTTCCTTCAAACTTTTCATTTGCAGATAGGACCTCATTCGCCACAATTCAATAAAATTCTGAAGCTGTAGTTAGTTAACTGCTTGCTCCTTCTCTACATCAACCTTATTTAAGTTGGGGAATTACAATCAGATCATGTTAATTTATGGTTTTTCAGATCAACAATTATTCTAAACATGCAAAGAAATTATTTAAAATTATGTATTCTTTTCATGGCGTTTCCAGTATGTGTCATATAGAAGAATTATAAAAAGGAAAACGCTTCACACTCAGTGAATAGTTAATGCAACTACATTAAATTGTTTATTGTAACTCTACATTCTTGTCCAAAATTCGTGTTGTGAACATCGTATTGATACACTGTACTATAAAAAACTTATTTTACTTCATCATTTTTCAGCAACAAAGTATACCCCTTTAATTTCAGTGCCAAACGTGTCAATTAAATTTTTAATAAAATTTCTTACTTTTTAATTCTAATTAAAAATGTTATATTAATTGTACCATTTACAATTTGCACAACTGTTTACACATTAAAAATTCTATACATTCTTTATTACTGTCTGTGTTTCATTACCGTTTGTGTGTACTTTTTATTTAAAAAATTTAGTTTATAGTCATCTGATGTTTTAGATCACTCTATCCTGGTGTTTGTGTGTGTGTGTGTGTGTGTGTGTGTGTGTGTGTGTGTGTGTGTGTGTGTGTGTGTGTGTGTGTGTGTGTGTGTGTGTGTGTGTGTGTGTGTGTGTGTATTCATGGTGGTCGTCCTAACGGTTGCCTGTGTTTGTGTATGTGTGTGTAATCCAGCCTCGTCGGACGTCTTGATACAAGCGCTACTCTCGAAACACACGAAGTTCACTCGTGACGATCTGATTGTAAAGAAGAGAATGGTTAATAAGGCTTGTGTATAAATTAATCCTGGCATTACTAACTGTCTAAGATTGCTTATAAAGTTCTGGGGATATTATCGATTGTTATAACAGACTTGGAGTCACTTTCACAACATGAAATATTATTTGTCTATATTGGCGATTTTACGCTATGCTAAGACATAAATTGAGTATATTCTCTGTAAATGCAGGACTCGAGGAATGTAAGCTGAGTTGGATTGAACATATAGGTAGAATGGAAGCGAAAAGGCTACCCCAACAAGTTTTACAATATGCACGTACAGGGAAAAGAGATGTGGGAAGACCACGCAAAAGATTGGTTGAAAATAGAGATGGGAACCGGTGATGTCGCCTAATACTGGAATGAAGAAGACTGGCGATTTTCATCGTCCGTAGACGATGGCAAATACAATAATTGTTGTTGATTGAGGATATTTTTTATATAGTGTATTTATATGACTACGTAAGTAGTTTTATGTCGGAGTGATTAACAAATAATTACATAATTACAATGTCACTTTATACATAAACTAATTCCCACTACCACGAGTATACGGGCCTCTATTATTCTGCACAAACCAATGATGTATCCCGTTTTCGCCTGCATTAAATCAATTTCACACAATTTTGCAAAAAACGTAGACCTATAGTTTTACGTGCGTCTAGTACTCATTTCCATACTCTCATCACACACACACACACACACTAATTATTTAACAATGCGCACATGAAGATCTTACCCCTATTATCTTTGTATCAGGTGATACACGTGTCTTAGCTTTAAAACCATACAGAGCGTTTAATAATTTTTTTCTGTTTTATATTTTCTATAATTTACATATGCAGAGTAGTACACTATTCATATAATTTGTATTGTTGCAACACACACACACACACACACACACACACACACACACACACACACACACACACACACATAGTATTCCCGAAATTTGTTGGGCTTAAGAGACCAGTAGGTATATAGCGCCTGACTATTAATCATTTCCTGGGTTCGATTCCCGAGCGCACCATAAAATGAAGATGAATTTTTAGATCCCATGTCGACTCAGCCTGTCAAAATTAATACCTAGGATGACACCCTGCGGTAATAATTATTAATAGTTATGATCACTCGCATGCGTATTATTTGTAACTGTTTTTTGCTGGATTCAATATATAAGGGAGCAGAGTTTGTATAACTTAATTCAGCACGATCATTTCTGTCTGCATCTGTGGGATTATGGGATTATGGCTGAATCATACAAAGGCACCAAAAGTGTAAATGTCACGTAGAAGCAACAGTACATAGCAGATATGAGAAAATATTTCTGTTTCGTGTCAACAGACACAACATGAGCTGTATTATATTGTGATTGAATGACTGAGAGATAGGGAAATGTCTTACAGCTTCGACGTAGTCACCACATAGTCTTTCAAATTGAGAGCGTGCTGGAATTTAATGTCTGACAGAACAGACGTCCTTCCCAATCATTACCAGTGCAATAACTTTTATACCAATTCGAAATAACACACCTCTTTGTCCCGTTCTGGCTCCTAATAACAAATCTCCAGTTTTCTCTCTATTACCACTTCTTTGAAATTCATTTGCAATTCCTGCACTTTAGCTTTCCTGGGATTTTTCATAATTTGTCCTGTTTCGGTAAACATTCTTTCCGTTCTTCTTCCTTAACATTTCTTTTCACGTTTTTTTTTATTTATATTTTCTCTAACATTATTGGGAATGAAGCACTTGTTATTCCTCTACTTGCGTGTTGGCAATTCTCTATTTATTTTATTCTTCTCCACTCGTCGCCAAGAGACGACCTACACTCCGTTAAATAGTTTCCTTGATCTGTTATTATTTCGAAAACTTCCCTTTCTTACGTAAAATTACTTTAAAGAGATTTCGTGCTTACCTACTCTGCTTTGATATAGTGTTATGCCATAATACACTTGTATTAAATTCTCAACGTGTCATGTAAAATTACATGTATTTTCACATAGAAGTCACACCGTAAATTAATATTTCCGTGACATTTTGGCTTCCAGTCATCAGCTTGGAGAATTATAATATTATTCGATAATACAAGTTCACGGATAATTCATGAAATTGCAAAATGACTCGAAAATTAAACTGTGTAATCTGGTATTCCTTGACGTTCTCGTAAGCGTTCTACAATAGCATCAAAAACATTCGCCGAGTGTTCTGTTGTAGGTATAACTCATTCCTGGTTGTAAACACTGAAATAAAATATCTTGTACTCCACATAGTGTAGCGGCTCACCTGGCAGAAGCATATTCAGATCAAACAAAGGCAGTTAGACCTCAAGGTCATACCGATGTGTTGACTTCTCGGACGTAAATCTAAAGTATCATTAACTAATAAATTATTACTGAATTATATACTTTAGACCTATGGTAACGTATGTGGTTCTACAGATGGACTAGAACTATGGAGATTCACCAAACCTACAAATTCGTGTTAAACTTCTGAAAGCTTTGATAGCTGCCTCATTGTACATCAGCAACCAGTTGTTTCACACTAGTCTGAAAATACCACTCATATTTGAGTAATCCAGAAACCTCCAACTAAATACAGTTATAAAATTATACATCATGAGAATAGTTATCAATCCAAATGAGGACTACAACCTGAGAAAAACAACGTATATTTTACTATGATACATCATATAAACACACACGAAATTTGAAACGATATCGGTGATATTACCAAGTCACACCCTGTCACGCGCCTGTGCATCAGTATTGTATATTTATTTATTTAAATATTAATTATTTGACTTTCTTACATATATAAATACTTTTATTTTATTGTAATGCACTATTTTTTTATTTTAGTTACTATGGGCGTACTTGCTTCTTTCTTTTGTACATTTTGTGTCCCTTATGTATATATCTTTGAACCTTATTGTTCAGCATTATCAGAGTTAATAACTCTTTATTTATAATGTAAAATTTGGTTAAATATTGAATTCTTGCATTAATTTTGATCAGAATATTTTTATTTTATTTTGATGCATAATGAAAAATTATAATACAAAGTTTTATTATATTAAATGTTTAATATCAATGTTTAGTTGCAGTTAACTGAAATTTCGTTCAAAATTTTAGGAAATTATTAAATGTTTAATGAAATTATATTCTGGTCTGTATCTACACTAACAGATTATGTTCTGATATACGTACTACTTTTCGATTTAATTTTATTAAAAATTTTGTTAACAGCATTATAAACATGATCATTACAGATTAGTGTTTTGTGAATAGTGTTAAAATATGACGTTTTAATTATAGCATAGGTAATTGTTTTAATTTATTTATTTGTATGTCATCTCGTTTATTAAATTATAACTTTCGATTTAGAATTCTAAGTTTAATTTAATACTTTGTAGTCTATTAATTGTTTTTGTATTGAATGCATTAATAGCAACAAGTTCAAGAACATTTTTGTTTCTTCCTTTCACATTCGTTTATTGTATCATATGACATATAATACAGCAAAAAATAAAAAAATTGCTACTTTTTCTTTTGAGCAATAATTTGAATAGTAAGGGATAATTAAATTCGATTGCATAACTATTATATTTTTAATAATAGTTATATATGATTAATTAAATACATAAGATTAATTTATTCTTCCATATTATTATTAATTAAACTGTTAATTTGTATACAAATATTATTTAAGTTTAGTTATTAATTTACAAAATATAGATAGTATCATTAACAATTTTAATATATAGATGGTCATTTATTATGTAATATGTGTAACTTTATTATCTAATAATAATATAGGCCTACACGTAAAAACTCAATTCATTTAGAATTTCTCGTCATATAAACTCATAAAAATAAACAAAGTAACTGAACGAATACGAGACCTAGAGGCAGACCGAGGAAGAGGTGGGAAGATGGCGTTGCAGACGACTCGAGGGACATGGGGATAAGAAACTGGAGGAGAGCTGCAATGGATAGAGTAGATTGGAGGCAGAGTTGGTGGAGGCCAGGGCCCGACTTGGGCTCTAGCGCCATAGGAGGAGGAGAAACTGAACGAATGATCACACGGAATATACTTTTCATTATATATAAACAGTTAGTAATAATTGTAATGATAATAAATTGTAAGATTTATGACATGTAAATAAAAAATAAAAAACAAAATTTCTTGCGCTGATTTTAAATTACAGTGAAATAAAATCACAGACACACATTATTAATAATATAATAAGACACATATAAATGAGAGTGTGTGTGATTACATACATACATTCTGTTATATACCTGTGTGTAGGCCTACAGTGTATCCAGTATGTCCGTAATTACCTGCGGGTTGATATTTCGTCTTCAACAGCTTATTCAGTCCGTTGTTCATTAGGCCTACCTATTTGTCGACTGAATATTTGTATTCTTCTTTAAAGCATGTTTTTATAAAATAATGACTGAAGTAATATTATGAGCTTGATATATTTATTTATTTACACATATTTTTACTGAAATGTATGTTATTTTATATCAGAAACTAAGATTGTAAGTATTTCTGCTGCATCTGGTATTGAATTTTCTTTACAGCACTGTAAATTATTTCAGTTAGAACAAAAATAGAAATTTACAGTTAATAGAAAATTTTAAAAACTAAAAATTAGTTTTAACAAACATTTTCTCATTGTAACTTTTACATTCTTCAACTGTATCTCGCTTTCGCGAAACATTCCTTGTTCAAATTCTCCCTCCTGTCATGGGGTTGTTAAATTTATTAGAATCAACTAGCTACAAACTGGAGAACGTAGTACGTGTGTGGAATGGCTTCAAGGTCTTTGCTGTGGGTATTTTTAATTTTGTTGTAGGTACATGAGAGCGTACATAGTAAATCATTTATTTTCTTCTACTAATATAACGTATGGAGTCGATTAAGGTAAAAATGATTTCCAAAAATCTGTTACTCATATTCAATAGCAATGACTTAAGTTACATGAGTATTATAATGAATATAAATTGCACTGTCAAAAGGTTCAGTTAAACAGAGACAAGTGTAGAAAGGAAATAATTTATACGTCGGGGTACGCTGAATATTTCACACGATTCTGTGTTCAGAAAGCATAGAATTTTGTCTCAAAACACCCACAACGCTTAACCTGTGTGCCTGTAGAAGTCACGTTAAGACCGTAGAAGCTGTGAAAAAATGAAATCTTGGAGTGAAATAATAATATTGCAATGCAAGAAATTGTTATCCTACTAAGATCGGTCGCCAGTCGCTGACCAAGCCGTCGTAAAAGCCACTGAGTCAGGAGGTCAGTCTTGCAGAGGACAAACCTGAAAACTTCAGCGATAACGCACCATACAGGTGAGACTAAACGTAAAATCAACTCTAATGACACCAAACTGGTTCCCCTAACACAGCTGTGTTTCCATAAATATAACATAAAGAAATATATCATAATAAAAAAAAACAATTATGCACAAACGGGACAGCACTTGGCTGCACTAAGTTTGAAAAGTGTGTTTACCGAAAAGTGTGTTTAGTGTGAGCTGATCACACATTAAAAACAGCATGAGGCAGGAATCAATCAGACATAATGTTGGTAAAGAACCAATATGACAGTCCATTTCCGCACCGATATCGGTTCATTTCAACTTCGATCAACACCAGGCGTACGCCACCCCAATAATTTCATAATTACTAGGCTGGAGGCACTATGTCTCCAGCACAGCATGAGACCTCTTTCTCAACAGCGCCCCAAATAGCTAAAAAACATTCTTTCTTGCAACATCTAGGGGGAATCAACAGAAATGTATGGTATGTAGAAATGTATCCACCACTTGGCGTATTTATCAGACTTCTTTGATCGATCAACCTTTTGAATTTGAAACTGCAAGTACAGAAAAACATTTTGAAGACTTATGATGCAATGAAAGGTTTCCTGGAAAAAATATCTTTGTGGCAACGTCGCTTTCAGAGTTCAGAACCCAACTTTTCGTCCTTCCCACGTCTTAACGGCCTTCTTGAAGACACACAAAATCTTCCATTAAATTTGAAAAGTGAATTGAAGAACTTGATTTCAGAACATTTGGCATCCTTGAAAACCGAAATTGGACGCTACTTACCAGCTCTTTCTTCAGATAGCTGGCAATTTCAGTTGACACAAGATCCGTTCAAAATCTAAGTGGGCATGCTTCCTGATTCCCTTCAGGAGCAGGCAATCGACCTGGAATGTGATTCTCAAGCAAAAGTGGAGTTCCCAAACATGACTGTTGAAGATTTTTGGTTAAGCTATTTTCCTGTGTACCCACAAGTTGCTATGGAAGCTGCAAGGTTGTTGGTGCATTTTCATCAACGTATCTATGTGAGTCTGGGGTTTTCTACGCTGACTTACATCAAATCCCGTTTTGTTTACGGAAACTGGTTTCATAATTTTCTGAATATTTTAATTATTATCGAGTACCTCCCTACTCCTCTACTTAAATCTTAAATGGGTACGTGTTACCGTTAATGAGTACTTGTATTTCATATTGTCTAATTAAATGTTAGACCAACGTATGTGCGTAGTCGCAAACTGTTGTGTGTGTGTGTGTGTGTGTGTGTGTGTGTGTGTGTGTTTTGCACGCAGATTCATTACGACGCTGTACTTTCTGTAAGCAGAGGTCCACAGAAATTAATTAGAGAGAACCGTAGCAGGTTGCATAGCAAATGCTAGGCTGGTGACGAAATACCACTATCCAGTCATTGAAATAAAATCCAATGTGTAAATTTTTTAATTAAAACAGTATTTTAATTACGGCTTAGTGTAGCCCTAAAACAGAATTTAATTTTTGTCCCTCTTATTTGAAAATGTGCATCTAATTTGCGTTATACAATTTATTTTATTTGGAAAACGATGGTAACGCCTCGAAAACAAAGGGTGGCGGTGTGTTAAACACTTATCTTTAAATAAATCTCCCTAAAGTCTTTTTTGGTATTTAAGTGATTTCTATATCTAATAATTGTACATCGTTTTTTCATTTTAAAGTAATGTACTTATTTTCAGAATTAAAAAATATTTATTACAAATTATATCGCGGATTCAAGTTGAAATAAATTACCCAAAATAATTAGAACCAGAATCAATGTCTTAATTGAAGCATAATGACTTTTGACAAGTCACACAGCCACAAAACAAGGAGGTAAAATGATGTTACATTTCCTGTATAGCTGTCCGGTTTCGTTAATCGATTAACCCTGTAGGTATATTCATTGTTATATATCATTTTTAATCAATGTTGGTTTCAATTTATGCATGTGTTACTTAATTTCAAACAGATTGTGTAGAATTGACCTAGGGAACGTCAAATGACATCGTTCAATACATTACATGTAACACACACACACACACACACACACACACACACACACACACATTCGATGTTCACGCACGGGCGTGTTTCTTTTATACAGTGTTTTACACTTGAAAGCGTGGGTAGGTAATGTTTGCCTGTGCTGCAACTGTTTATTTGTGTTTTACCCGTTTCATTACGACGCTGTACTTGCTGCCACCAGCAAAACACAAATTAATTAGTGAGAACCTTTACACAGTGTGTAATAAACGCTAGTTCAGATGATGAAAAAGTACTATCTAGTCCTTCAGTCTAGTGTAAAATAGAATGTTTGGTGAACTTTCTCATTTTCACATGTACTAATTTGCGTTATACACTTAATATATCTAGGTAACGTCGATACATTTTTGGAAACAAATTTTCTTTTTTAAAATAATATTAATCAAGTAATCTGTTTACAAAAAACGTTGTCTTCTGTATAATTGTATAGTAGAAATAATTATAGATTCGATGTAACTGTTTACTATCTGTAAGAAAAACAGATTAACTTTTCTCAACAATTTACGTACAATCTATATATTAATTAAAGTATAGGCCTATACGTTTATTGGATCTGAAAATTTAGTAAGTTAATACATAAAGTTAGTAACAGTTGTCATATTTAATTAGCCAAAATTCTTAAGCAAATCGCCGTTATCCGATGCCAAAATTGTCAATTTCACTTGTTCTTATTTGTGTAGTAATTACTTATAGAGTAAGGAGCAAGATTCTTATGCATGTAGTGAAGCACTCCCCCTTAAAGTAAAAATTCAAACTATCCTTAAAGTTCTTATTATTCTAAAAACTTGTGATATACTTGAGCTCCCTACAGCTTCCTTAAGATTCTTAAGTTTATTTACTGCAGTTTTTCCATGTGCTAATTACATAGATCGAAATTTTAGTTACTTAATAAGTCTTCTTTAATTGGTACTCGAAAAATCTACTTTCCATTACGTATGTATTATATGTTTAATATTATAAATGTATATTGTGTATACATGTGTGTGTGTGTGTGTGTGTGTTAATAATTCTAAAATAAGTATTTTTTGTACACTGATAAATTATAAACCATGGTAAATTATAAAACTACCAATACTCATTCCGCTCTCCGTCTTCGTCCCATCAGTGTACATAATGGTGTATTCCCCGACGTATTTCTACAAGACTAATCTAAACAGGAGTTCAATTCAATGAGGTAGCACGATAGCACGATGATTTCTGCTTCTACTGACGACATCCCGTTGGTAATTTGATTTGTAAAGCAGCCAAGGGGAGCACTTCGCACGAAATTACGCTTGGACCATCGCCGACTGGAATTTGTGGCGAAGGGCAATTTCGAGCACACAAATGCCGGCTGGTCCGGTGAACGTAGAATGGGGGTCGTATATTCTAGCAAGTCTGTTGTTCGCAAACAACAAATGGTTTATGTGGCTTGGTAATGCTAAAATTTTCGCCAAATATCTCAGCAACAGCAGTTGACGTTGAAGATGTAAGGACGTCATTCCTGCTTGACTTTATGCAGAGTTAGCGCAGAACGCACCCCTAGGTTGTACTCTGGATCTAACTTTTTCTAGCACGACCTTATAACTGAAGAGTACACCGGGGGTTCATTATCTATTTTGAGTATCACCAGCGCGGCGTACAGGCACAACAAAAAATTTGTCTGCTCACCAGGTTATATGGGAGACGCACCTGATTGCGTTTAACGACTATTTGCATCTTGCAGCCAGCTCACTCGCATGCGTATTCCATCTCAATTATCTGTCGAATGTCAAGCCCAGAAACTTGATTGCGGGCCTATAGCGCTGCCGGATACCGTTTAAATTTAGCGTCGGGTCGGGATGTCTTCCTTGCTTTCTACAGAAATGGACACATGTCGTCTTTGTTGCCGAGGAAGGAAAGCCTGTGTTTAGCATTTTCTGCCAGCGTGTCTATAGCTCATTGCATTTTACGTCTGATCATCGCCGTTGCTTTGGCCAAGTAGGACAGCGCAAGATCGTCAACCTTCAATCACTTCCCAACTGACGTTCCTATACCCTCACAGATCCCGTTGAAGGTGATGGCAAAAAGTGTGCCGCTTAACGGTGATCCCTGCCGTAGTCAACTTCCCAGTTCCCGGAGAGTCCATGCTCCCAGCAGTCCGATTGTCCGACCCGAACGCGAAAAGTCCTGTCTCCGAGAAAGCTGGAGTTAGTTTAGGCAGGTTACCTCTGAACCGCCAATAATGTAGTTGTTGCATGATGTTAAATGCCCCGTTTTGTCCAAGGTTTTCTTCAAATTGATGTATACTGCAACTATGTGTTTGCCTTTTGTTCAAATTGTTTTAAACTGCCTTTTAAAGATAAACCAGTTGATCAGTAGTACAATGGTGTCTACGTAAATCAGACTGGTGTCCGGTTAGAAGGCCGTGATTTTCAGACACTAGGTGAGCCGGTTTTTACCATCCTCTCCAATAAAATTCCTAGACAGTACGTCAACGTTACTGGAAAACAGTTTTGTGCCTTCAGGGGATCCTTTCAAGAATTCAGAAGAAGAATAGCGATTGCCGCCTTCCATGGTTTTTGGTACTCCTCTTGAGTTCACATGGCGTTATAGACTGCCAGTTGTGTAGCTGTAGCTACATCCAGAAGTAGTATAATTCTGTAAGGAATATCGTCCGGTTGCCGGAAGCACAGACATTAGATTAAAATTCGCTCTTCATAAAAGGCAGGTTGTAAGTCCTGTACTTTTCACATTCGAAGTCAAGTTCGTGTTCGACTTCATCTTTCCTTGCAGGGAAATTGAGAGGATAGCCTTCTGTAGGCCTACTAGTGACCTTGGTATATCTCGCAGCCAAGGTGTCAACAATTTCATCAGGGGTGTCACCATCGTGCTGTTTGCATGAGGTAGGCTTAAACACTTACGTGCCAGCAATTGCTCTGATGATCTTCTTACAGACTTCAGTCACTGGGACGACCGTGTTACGGTCGAGACATAGGTTTCTCAGCTCGATCGTTTTGCGGCGGCTCGAAGTCGCTTAAAAGCGATGCGATTTTCTTCGGTCGGCGCTCGTTAACATCTGTTTAGTGCTGGTCGATTCTCTCTTATTGCGATAGCCGATAGATCGATAGCCAAGGAAGTATCAGTTCCAACGTTCAAATGTTGCTCCCGCCTGTGTTTAAAAAGACAAGCGCGTTGTCCCGCCGTCGAGTAGTGGAGCTGGTAGCTGCTCGACCAGATCCTGCAGATCTTCTGTTCGCCACCCAGAATCACAATAAGCAGCAAGTCGTCATCTTCAGTGACTGTAATAAACTATAGGCGTAGCTAGCGGACTACGTTCCCCAGGATATGTGTTGCTGATTTCCGCCAGGTCACTTAGGTCGGTGAAATTACTGGTGCCGGCAATCGAGCTAAACTCCGATACGGAGCTAATATCCTGGTCATCGAGGACAGGTCTTGTTCCCATTTACGGTTTCAAAAAGTCCGCTCTGGTGTATTTGGGACAACGAGGCGATGGACGGCTGTATTCGCCCGCCGCGCCGTCTCTCTTCCACTGGAGGTGGCTGTACTAGTAGCCACAAAGATATATTTATTTATGAAAATTATACAATTAGGTGGAGAGAACCTGTGCTGTTATTTTATTATGGACTGTGGGTCTCGTAGTAGGCCTACTCGGATTTTGTGAATTTAAATAAGCAAGTGTACTTGCTTGTGTTGTCGGCTGCATTTTAGGTAAATAAAGATCGACTAAGCGCGTCACTACCGGCAATATTTCTTTTGTTACAGTTGTTGTCGTCGTTGTCGGAGTAGGCTTGACAGCCTGTACATAGCTTGTTTTGTTCGGGTTTGTCGGACAAACAGCATTTTAGATTCGAGATATCAGATTTTCTTTAAAGTTTTCACTTCTTGAATGACTACCTCTTGCTTATACACAGGGTAGTTGCGTGCCCTTGTAGAGTGTTGGCCACCTCAGTTAACTCAGTTCATCGGCTCGGCACAAGGTTCATCGCTGACTTCCCACAAAAACAACTGTTGACTCGGGCACTCTGGATGCCGTGTGCTCAAAACGTAGACTAGAAAAGCACTGCATGGGCTGAGGGATAAAAGGTTTTATGCTTAGCCGATCGATACCTGCTTTTATTTTTTCTTGCATTGTTGTTTTGTTAACAGTCAAGACGTGGGAGGCGGAAGGAAGTGTCCCTCCGCACGGTCAGCCTCCAACATGCTATGGCTCCTTGAGGTTAGTTCGGTTCTAATCTCCTCCTCAGTGCAGATCAATAAGTTACGGCACACTACCATTCCCTTTGTGGTATTTAGAGTCGCGTGGGGACTCATTTAACCTCCATCTTTGTCAACATGAGCAGTCTTGCCCCTTGCTGGTCAGTTGGGGTCTGGATCAACAGACCTCCACAGATTTCCTGATGTTATAACAGACGATCCAGCAGAAGTAGTAACGGATTTTTGATTGAAAAGGGGCTCACTTTCGTGAAGCCTCCCTCCTCTCATTTAAGGATGAAATACTTGGGAACTGCAGGCGTACTGGCCGACGGTGCCAAAACCTTGTCCACGTCTACAGTAGTTTAGCGCTTCCTTCTCTTCGACATCTGAGGAGGGCTATTTCCTGGATGATAGTTTTACGGGATCCCTCAACTCCAGAATTAACTTGAAAGTCAATACTTTATTACCACGAGTACCGGGGAAGTGACAGAACCCTCGGGGCAGAGCCCTTGAGTACCGCGGCTACGATTAAATACAACAGGGTGAGTCCTGGTGCCCTGAGCCCATCGTTTGCAACTTACTAACTTACAGCCATCCACACGTTGGCACGATCGGTTCCACCATGGGTTACGGTGTGTTTTCGAGCGGTTCACACAATCTTGTCAAATTCACCTACCAGTGCCCTGTTAACCGGTTAAATAATAACAACTGTTTCCTCAACCCACGAGACTAAGATATTGTAGACCGAGCGAAGGGTTGGATTTATAGGGGAGTTTTTATTATTATTATTATTATTATTACTGCTACTATTATTATTGTAGTTGTTGTGGTGGTTATGGCTATTTTGGTTGTTGTTCTTGTTACTAATAGAACTATAATACATATTATAATTATTACTATTATTACTAATGCTGATTTTATAGAGCGAGATATATGCTTCTGTGCAATTACTGTGGTGCATATGTAACTTTTGGTCATACAAAGAAAATTTGTTTTTGTTAATAATTGTTGTTGTTCATTTTTTAACTTTATTTATTTATTCATTTGTCCTTTAGTTTGATTTAATTTTTTAATTCTGTTTAATTTTATTTTCATGAAAAATGCTGTGTAATACTGATTTACGTAGTAATTCAAGGTCAAAAGTATGCACACTTGAAATTAATGAACTGTTAGACAATTTCAGTAACCTAACCACGTATGAATTTTTCGTTCAAAAATTTTAAAATGTAGAGTCAACATTTTAAAGTTATAACAATTGTAAGCCGACATTATAACAATTGTTTTATATCTAACGCACAGACACGCACATTCACACACACATGCATACACAACTCAGCGATAGACTTCCAATGTTTTGCGTTAAGTATGGTCCCCTATACTTGAACTTCAGAGACTGATAACGGATGATTAAACTCTGTCTTGCGTGACTGCTACAACGTAATGCTATTTCATTTATAAAAAACTATTTGGAAACAAATTTGTGTCTGTCGGGTCCGTAATTTGTCGTTTGAATATAACAGTAATAAATAATTGTGTTAAACATTCGTATTGCATAAACAAGTACAGATTTGAAACAGTGTTCAGTCCTTCACTTAGGTGTTTTATGAAACACATTTGTATTTAGCCCGACGTAGCTACGTAATTTCTGTTGATACTGAGAGTGTATGCAAGTCCTCCGGGCTGAACAATCTTCTAAATGCTGAGAGGCTTAATGTATCCACAGTGTAAATTTGACCTTAACGTATGAGTAAAATTGATATAAGCGAGGTAAAATATTCCCTTCAGAATTTAAAAATATTTATGTTTTGAATATTCGAAAGATAGGATTTTTAATAGTTAGCATACTAATATATTAAAATTAATATTCAAACTCAAATTTTCATAAGCGGAAAGAGACAATGAAGTAATGAACATACTGTATCAAGAACTACAGGACTTTAATATCTGCACCGGTTTGTTAACTACTGCATATAAGGAAAGTAAATAGGGATACCTACACGATAATTATATAGACCAATAATAATTACCACGTAGAGTAGCCTCTTCTTATTAGGCCTACATAACAAAACTGGTAAGCGTAGTAAATCGTGGTCCTGAACATGACTGTTGAAGATTTTTGGTTAAGCTATTTTCCTGTGTACCCACAAGTTGCTATGGAAGCTGCAAGGTTGTTGGTGCATTTTCATCAACGTATCTATGTGAGTCTGGGTTTTCTACGCTGACTTACATCAAATCTCGTTTTGTTTACGGAAACTGGTTTCATAATTTTCTGAATATTTTAATTATTATCGAGTACCTCCCGACTCCTCTACTTAAATCTTAAATGTGTACGTGTTACCGTTAATGAGTACTTGTATTTCATATTGGCTAATTAAATGTTAGACCAACGTATGTGCGTAGTCGCAAACTGTTGTGTGTGTGTGTGTGTGTGTGTGTGTGTGTGTGTGTGTGTGTGTGTGTTTTGCACGCAGATTCATTACGACGCTGTACTTTCTGTAAGCAGAGGTCCACAGAAATTAATTAGAGAGAACCGTAGCAGGTTGCATAGCAAATGCTAGGCTGGTGACGAAATACCACTATCCAGTCATTGAAATAAAATCCAACGTGTAAATTTGTTAATTACAACAGTATTTTAATTACGGCTTAGTGTAGCCCTAAAACAGAATTTAATTTTCGTCCCTATTATTTGAAAATGTGCATCTAATTTGCGTTATACAATTTATTTTATTTGGAAAACAATGGTAACGCCTCGAAAACAAAGGGTGGCGGTGTGTTAAACACTTATCTTTAAATAAATCTCCCTAAAGTCTTTTTTGGTATTTAAGTGATTTCTATATCTAATAATTGTACATCGTTTTTTCATTTTAAAGTAATGTACTTATTTTCAGAATTAAAAAATATTTATTACAAATTATATCGCGGATTCAAGTTGAAATAAAATACCCAAAATAATTAGAACCAGAATCAATGTCTTATTTGAAGCATAATGACTTTTGACAAGTCACACAGCCACAAAACAAGGAGGTAAAATGATATTACATTTCCTGTATAGCCGTCCGGTTTCGTTAATCGATTAACCCTGTAGGTATATTCATTGTTATATATCATTTTTAATCAATGTTGGTTTCAATTTATGCATGTGTTACTTAATTTCAAACAGATTGTGTAGAATTGACCTAGGGAACGTCAAATGACATCGTTCAATACATTACATGTAACACACACATTCGATGTTCATGCACGGGCGTGTTTCTTTTACACAGTGTTTTACACTTGAAAGCGTGGGTAGGTAATGTTTGCCTGTGCTGCAACTGTTTATTTGTGTTTTACCCGTTTCATTACGACGCTGTACTTGCTGCCACCAGCAAAATACAAATTAATTAGTGAGAACCTTTACACAGTGTGTAATAAACGCTAGTTCAGATGATGAAAAAGTACTATCTAGTCCTTCAGTCTAGTATAAATAGAATGTTTGGTGAACTTTCTCATTTTCACATGTACTAATTTGCGTTATACACTTAATATATCTAGGTAACGTCGATACATTTTTGGAAACAAATTTTCTTTTTTAAAATAATATTAATCAGGTAATCTGTTTACAAAAAACTTTGTCTTCTGTATAATTGTATAGTAGAAATAATTATAGATTCGATGTAACTGTTTACTATCTGTAAGAAAAACAGATTAACGTTTCTCAACAATTTACGTACAAACTATATATTAATTAACGTATAGGCCTATACGTTTATTGGATCTGAAAATTTAGTAAGTTAAATACATAAAGTTAGTAACAGTTGTCATATTAGTTAGCCAAAATTCTAATCTTAAATCTTAAAAATCTTAAGCAAATCGCCGTTATCCGATGCCAAAATTGTCAATTTCACTTGTTCTTATTTGTGTAGTAATTACTTATAGAGTAAGGAGCAAGATTCTTATGCATGTAGTGAAGCACTCCCCCTTAAAGTAAAAATTCAAACTATCCTTAAAGTTCTTATTATTCTAAAAACTTGTGATATACTTGAGCTCCCTACAGCTTCCTTAAGATTCTTAAGTTTATTTACTGCAGTTTTTCCATGTGCTAATTACATAGATCGAAATTTTAGTTACTTAATAAGTCTTCTTTAATTGGTACTCGAAAAATCTACTTTCCATTACGTATGTATTATATGTTTAATATTATAAATGTATATTGTGTATACATGTGTGTGTGTGTGTGTGTGTGTTAATAATTCTAAAATAAGTATTTTTTGTACACTGATAAATTATAAACCATGGTAAATTATAAAACTACCAATACTCATTCCGCTCTCCGTCTTCGTCCCATCAGTGTACATAATGGTGTATTCCCCGACGTATTTCTACAAGACTAATCTAAACAGGAGTTCAATTCAATGAGGTAGCACGATAGCACGATGATTTCTGCTTCTACTGACGACATCCCGTTGGTAATTTGATTTGTAAAGCAGCCAAGGGGAGCACTTCGCACGAAATTACGCTTGGACCATCGCCGACTGGAATTTGTGGCGAAGGGCAATTTCGAGCACACAAATGCCGGCTGGTCCGGTGAACGTAGAATGGGGGTCGTATATTCTAGCAAGTCTGTTGTTCGCAAACAACAAATGGTTTATGTGGCTTGGTAATGCTAAAATTTTCGCCAAATATCTCAGCAACAGCAGTTGACGTTGAAGATGTAAGGACGTCATTCCTGCTTGACTTTATGCAGAGTTAGCGCAGAACGCACCCCTAGGTTGTACTCTGGATCTAACTTTTTCTAGCACGACCTTATAACTGAAGAGTACACCGGGGGTTCATTATCTATTTTGAGTATCACCAGCGCGGCGTACAGGCACAACAAAAAATTTGTCTGCTCACCAGGTTATATGGGAGACGCACCTGATTGCGTTTAACGACTATTTGCATCTTGCAGCCAGCTCACTCGCATGCGTATTCCATCTCAATTATCTGTCGAATGTCAAGCCCAGAAACTTGATTGCGGGCCTATAGCGCTGCCGGATACCGTTTACATTTAACGTCGGGTCGGGATGTCTTCCTTGCTTTCTACAGAAATGGACACATGTCGTCTTTGTTGCTGAGGAAGGAAAGCCTGTGTTTAGCATTTTCTGCCAGCGTGTCTATAGCTCATTGCATTTTACGTCTGATCATCGCCGTTGCTTTGGCCAAGTAGGACAGCGCAAGATCGTCAACCTTCAATCACTTCCCAACTGACGTTCCTATACCCTCACAGATCCCGTTGAAGGTGATGGCAAAAAGTGTGCCGCTTAACGGTGATCCCTGCCGTAGTCAACTTCCCAGCTCCCGGAGAGTCCATGCTCCCAGCAGCCCGATTGTCCGACCCGAACGCGAAAAGTCCTGTCTCCGAGAAAGCTGGAGTTCGTTTAGGCAGGTTACCTCTGAACCGCCAATAATGTAGTTGTTGCATGATGTTAAATGCCCCGTTTTGTCCAAGGTTTTCTTCAAATCGATGTATACTGCAACTATGTGTTTGCCTTTTGTTCAAATTGTTTTAAACTGCCTTTTAAAGATAAACCAGTTGATCAGTAGTACAATGGTGTCTACGTAAATCAGACTGGTGTCCGGTTAGAAGGCCGTGATTTTCAGACACTAGGTGAGCCGGTTTTTACCATCCTCTCCAATAAAATTCCTAGACAGTACGTCAACGTTACTGGAAAACAGTTTTGTGCCTTCAGGGGATCCTTTCAAGAATTCAGAAGAGGAATAGCGATTGCCGCCTTCCATGGTTTTTGGTACTCCTCTTAAGTTCACATGGCGTTATAGACTGCCAGTTGTGTAGCTGTAGCTACATCCAGAAGTAGTATAATTCTGTAAGGAATATCGTCCGGTTGCCGGAAGCACAGACATTAGATTAAAATTCGCTCTTCATGAAACGCAGGTTGTAAGTCCTGTACTTTTCACATTCGAAGTCAAGTTCGTGTTCGACTTCATCTTTCCTTGCAGGGAAATTGAGAGGATAGCCTTCTGTAGGCCTACTAGTGACCTTGGTATATCTCGCAGCCAAGGTGTCAACAATTTCATCAGGGGTGTCACCATCGTGCTGTTTGCATGAGGTAGGCTTAAACACTTACGTGCCAGCAATTGCTCTGATGATCTTCTTACAGACTTCAGTCACTGGGACGACCGTGTTACGGTCGAGACATAGGTTTCTCAGCTCGATCGTTTTGCGGCGGCTCGAAATCGCTTAAAAGCGATGCGATTCTCTTCGGTCGGCGCTCGTTAACATCTGTTTAGTGCTGGTCGATTCTCTCTTATTGCGATAGCCGATAGATCGATAGCCAAGGAAGTATCAGTTCCAACGTTCAAGTGTTGCTCCCGCCTGTGTTTAAAAAGACAAGCGCGTTGTCCCGCCGTCGAGTAGTGGAGCTGGTAGCTGCTCGACCAGATCCTGCAGATCTTCTGTTCGCCACCCAGAATCACAATAAGCAGCAAGTCGTCATCTTCAGTGACTGTAATAAACTATAGGCGTAGCTAGCGGACTACGTTCCCCAGGATATGTGTTGCTGATTTCCGCCAGGTCACTGAGGTCGGTGAAATCACTGGTGCCGGCAATCGAGCTAAACTCCGATACGGAGCTAATCTCCTGGTCATCGAGGACACGTCTTGTTCCCATTTTCGGTTTCAAAATGTCCGCTCTGGTGTATTTGGGACAACGAGGCGATGGACGGCTGTATTCGCCCGCCGCGCCGTCTCCCACTGGAGGTGGCTGTACTAGTAGTCACAAAGATATATTTATTTATGAAAATTATACAATTAGGTGGAGAGAACCTGTGCTGTTATTTTATTATAGACTGTGTGTCTCGTAGTAGGCATACTCGGATTTTGTGAATTTCGTTTACCGTTACTAGTGTACTTATTTGTGTTGTCGGCTGCATTTTAGGTAAATAAAGATCGACTAAGCGCGTCACTACCGGCATTATTTCTTTTGTTACAGTTGTTGTCGTCGTTGTCGGAGTAGGCTTGACAGCCTGTACATAGCTTGTTTTGTTCGGGTTTGTCGGACAAACAGCATTTTAGATTCGAGGTATTAGATTTTCTTTAAAGTTTTCACTTCTTGAATGACTACCTCTTGCTTATACACAGGGTAGTTGCGTGCCCTTGTAGAGTGTTGGCCACCGCAGTTAACTCTGTTCATCGGCTCGGCACAAGGTTCATCGCTGACTTCCCACAAAAACAACTGTTGACTCGGGCACTCTGGATGCCGTGTGCTCAAAACGTAGACTAGAAAAGCACTGCATGGGCTGAGGGATAAAAGGTCTTATGCTTAGCCGATCGATACCTGCTTTTATTTTTTCTTGCATTGTTGTTTTGTTAACAGTCAAGACGTGGGAGGCGGAAGGAAGTGTCCCTCCGCACGGTCAGCCTCCGACATGCTATGGCTTCTTGAGGTTAGTTCGGTTCTAATCTCCTCCTCAGTGCAGATCAATAAGTTACGGCACACTACCATTCCCGTTGTGGTATTTAGAGTCGCGTGGGGACTCATTTAACCTCCATCTTTGTCAACATGAGCAGTCTTGCCCCTTGCTGGTCAGTTGGGGTCTGGATCAACAGACCCCCACAGATTTCCTGATGTTATAACAGACAATCCAGCAGAAACAGTAACGGATTTTTTATTGAAAAGGGGCTCACTTTCGTGAAGCCTCCCTCCTCTCATTTAAGGATGAAATACTTGGGAACTGCAGGCGTACTGGCCGACGGTGCCAAAAACTTGTCCACGTCTACAGTAGTTTAGCGCCTCCTTCTCTTCGACCTCTGAGGAGGGCTTTTTCCTGGATGATAGTTTTACGGGATCCCTCAACTCCAGAATTAACTTGAAAGTCAATACTTTATTACGACGAGTACCGGGGAAGTGACAGAACCCTCGCGGCAGAGCCCTTGAGTACCACGGCTACGATTAAATACAACAGGGTGAGTCCTGGTGCCCTGAGCCCATCGTTTGCAACTTACTAACATACAGCCATGCACACGTTGGCACGATCGGTTCCACCATGGGTTACGGTGTGTTTTCGAGCGGTTCACACAATCTTGTCAAATTCACCTACCAGTGCCCTGTTAACCGGCTAAATAATAACAACTGTTTCCTCAACCCACGAGACTAAGATATTGTAGACCGAGCGAAGGGTTGGATTTATAGGGGGATTTTTATTATTATTATTACTACTACTATTATTATTGTAGTTGTTGTGGTGGTTATGGCTATTTTGGTTGTTGTTGTTACTAATAGAACTATAATACATATTATAATTATTACTATTATTACTAATGCTGATTTTATAGAGCGAGGTATATGCTTCTGTGCAATTACTGTGGTGCATACGTAACTTTTGGTCAGACAAAGAAAATTTGTTTTTGTTAATAATTATTGTTGTTCATTTTTTAACATTATTTATTTATTCATTTGTCTTTTAGTTTGATTAAATTTTTTAATTCTGTTTAATTTTATTTTCATGAAAAATGCTGTGTAATACTGATTTACGTAGTAATTCAAGATCAATAGTATGCACACTTGAAATTAATGAACTGTTAGACAATTTCAGTAACCTAACCACGTATGAATTTTTCGTTCAAAAATTTTAAAATGTAGAGTCAACATTTTAAAGTTATAACAATTGTAATCCGACATTATAACAATTGTTTTACGTCTAACGCACAGACACGCACATTCACACACACACACATTCACACGCACATAGACTTCCAATGTTTTGCGTTAAGTATGGTACCCTATACTTGAACTTCAGAGACTGATAACGGATGATTAAACTCTGTCTTGCGTGACTGCTACAACGTAATGCTATTTCGTTTATAAAAAACTATTTGGAAACAAATTTGTGTCTGTCGGGTCCGTAATTTGTCGTTTGAATATAACAGTAATAAATTGTGTTAAACATTCGTATTGCATAAACAAGTACAGATTTGAAACAGTGTTCAGTCCTTCACTTAGGTGTTTTATGATACACATTTGTATTTAGCCCGACGTAGCTACGTAACTTCTATTGATACTGAGAGTGTATGCAAGTCCTCCGGGCTGAACAATCTTCTAAATGCTGAGAGGCTTAATGTATCCACAGTGTAAATTTGACCTTAACGTATGAGTAAAATTGATATAAGCGAGGTAAAATATTCCCTTCAGAATTTAAAAATATTTATGTTTTGAATATTCGAAAGATAGGATTTTTAATAGTTAGCATATTAATATATTAAAATTAATATTCAAACTCAAATTTTCATAAGCGGAAAGAGACAATGAAGTAATGAACATACAGTATCAAGAACTACAGGACTTTAATATCTGCACCGGTTTGTTAACTACTGCATATAAGGAAAGTAAATAGGGATACCTGCACGATAATTATATAGACCAATAATAATTACCACGTAGAGTAGCCTCTTCTTATTAGGCCTACATAACAAAACTGGTAAGCGTAGTAAATCGTGGTCCTGAACATGGACTCGTGTCACTGGCCTATTAACTCAATTTCCTGGTTGCTGAAAACACAGAAGGCAAATATTGGTAAACAGTCCAAAATATTAAGCCAGTGTAATTTATTTAACAGTTTGAACTTATAACGTGAAGGATTCAGATTTTAAAACCTCTATACAGAATGGACGTTTATATAACGAATATATGATTATATATTCTGAGAAGCAGATTGTGAACTTTTCAGTGTATTCTTACAGAGCCACATATGTGTTGTTGCATTTTTGCAATATTATTACCTACTTTCCAACAATCATAAAAAATTATTTTACTAAACTGTATATAAATTTTAGAAAACAGGCTGTCTGTAAAATTACAGGTTTAGCTTGACTAACTCAGTGTTGAGTATTGCTGAACGTGACCAAATATATTGTTTCTAAAAAAATGTGCTTAGCTGGATGTATAAAAAAAAATACGTAGTGTATATGAGCAATTATAGCTGTTGCCTACTCATAGGTGAGTTTTATTATTATACACAAACTACTACTCATAAATTACAATAATATAAGTCTGAAACAATTTCTCATTACCAAGAGAATTTATTTAACAAATAATTAGTTATAATTAATAATTACCAGTACGGAATCAGTGTGTATTAAATCAATCAATAGTTGAAAGCAGTAACTAATACCCTTTAATACATTTTAGTATGTTCGCAGATTATACGTTTAAATTTTTTCAAAACAAAACAAATCTACTATGTTCTACTGCACAACAATATGCATGGAAAAATTGTTATTACATTTGTTTTACGTTTTGAATTGCAGTTTTCCTGTTAGACTACGCGTGGTACATGTGTTACCGTGCGTTTGAGAGTACTGTATATTTCACTCATATTGCTACTACTCTTCATTCCACCAACAGTGTTAAAGAAAAGTTAATTAAAGGAAATGTCTGCATAGTACGTATCAAACGACAGTTTTGATTAAAACACCACCCAGTCATTCAAATAAATACCCAAGTAAAAATGTATTAATTACAACAGGTTTTTAAAAGTTCCTTTACTTTTATTTTTTATTTTCTGGGCGAGTATTAAACTGCACTTTGTTACTCTAATTACAGATTTATTTCCGATGTGTGTTGGTGACTTACCACGTGTATTTATTAACTAGTTTAAACCATGCGTTTTTTAAAAATGAAAATAAAACCCCATCTGAGATTGCTCAATTTGATTTAAAACTTAGGTGTGTTCCCTGTTTCTTTAGGTAAGGCTTTGCCAAGGGTTAGTCTACTCTGCCTTAAAGTAATTTTTTTCTCATTACATTCCTTTACGTAAACAACTAGTCGCCATTCTACACATACATTTTAGTAGTCATAGCAAATTACATAGTCTATTTTAGGAAAACAGTCTATTAGCAGATTAGACAAGCAATATACATTTGGTTTTTCTTTAAGTATAAACATTCGTGGAATATTTGTGTAACAATTTCAAACGCAGATAGCTAACACATATTGGCTTTCTGTCATATCCACAAATTGTTTTTTTTTTTCAATTCGTCTGGCCGTCCACCTGCTCGCAGTAAGTTATACACGTAAGGTTGCACGCAATGCTCGTCATACGGAAATATTGATAATATGTTAATAAGTCTGAAGACCCATAATTCAAAACATTTTATTCTTTTGCAATTTCTTACTTCAACCTCAGGATTTCCGTGCATAAGTGGCGTAAGTAGCTACAGAGCTGTTTGTCTACTTTTCATTATTGTAAGGTAGTCTAGCAATCTTAATTTTACTATTATCTACTAGAGCCAAAAATCGAATACAGTTTAAATACGTTGACACTAGGGTGATTTAAGACGAAAATACAACTAATTATATGACGTAAGACTCGCATTTTTTAATTAATTAAAAAAACCTGGTTAACTCTCTTTGTGAAATCAAGTAGCCAGCAAATGTGACACGGTAACAAGAGTCCTAAAATGTAAATAAAAATCAGCGTTATTTCAGAAGGTAATTGTATTTTGTGTTTTTTTTGTAATATATCTAGTGTTTACTACAGAAATTAGTAAATATTTCTTTGCATGCGCGTAAAATAAAACAAAAGTGTGCAAATGCTTTTTACACAACGTTTAATAGAATTTTGTAGAATTACTTTGGAAAGCTTTGACTCGTTTACTTACTGCACTGCTCTCTGTATCGGTACATGGACGTGTGAATCAAGACACACAACAGCCTGCGACCTAACACATACCCTAACAAATATGACGAATGAATTTTGAGTTTAGGCGTGTGTCTAACTGTAAAATTAAACATCATGTAATATATAATAACGTTTACACACTATTAAACGTTTTATATATATATATATATATATATATATAGAGAGAGAGAGAGAGAGAGAGAGAGAGAGAGAAACACACAGAGTGAGAGTGCGAAGGGGAGGGAGACAGATAGATAGACAGACAGGCAAAGAGAAATCTAACTTGTAACTTTATATACAGATTTTCTTGCAGCTATAAACATAATAATTTTTTCGTATCAATTTGTATTACAAAGAATTAAGGAATCGTACATATGTAAAATGGGCTTAGATAACACAGTTTCATACGTGCGGAAGAAATTAATATTCATTAGTGATTATGTACAAGAGTGTACGTGTGTGCGTGTGTGTGTGTGTGCGTGCGTGCGTGCGTGCGTGCGTGTGTGTGTGTGTGTGTGTGTGCGTGCGTGTGCGCGCTTGCTTGCTTGCTATTATTACCAGCTTGTTCGCGATAGCAATGTATAGTTTGTTTTTGCAGCCTAAGTCAGTGTAATAATGTCTGTCTGCATCCATGGGATTATAGAATTCAGGCTGATCCAGACAAAGTCGTGAAAAGTGTAAATATCACGGTGAAATGACAATACATACTGTAGACATGAGAAAAAATGTCTGTTTATTGTCAACAAAACCAATAGAAGTTGTATTGTATTGTGATTGAGCGACCGAGATGTCTTAGGGCTTTGACTCAGTCACCACATAGTCTTTCAAATTGAAAGCGTGCTTGAACTTAATGTGTGACAGAATACACATCTATTCCAAACACTGCCAGTGCAATAACTTTCATACTGACTGGAAATAACCCATTTCTCTTTGTTCCATTCCTGCTTCCGATACCCAATTTCCAGTTTTCTCTCTTCAAACAGTAATGTTATTGAAAACCTCTTTCTTTCAAGTCACTTGTAATTCTGTTTATCTATATTCTCGCTGGCACACTACGTTTTATGTTTCTTGTTTGTTTCCATTCTATGTCCTGTTTCGGTTAACATTATTCACCCGTCTTTCTTACTATCCCGCCACTAGTCTCAAAACCCATTGCGTTAAATTGTTCTCCTAATCTTCCTAATTTTCATACTTCACTTTCTTAAGTAAAAATATTTTACAAGATTTATATGCTTATTTTACACAAAATATCTTGTGATTTTCATTCTTATATCAAATGGCACTAAAGTAGGTATTTTCGCGAACAAGCCGCACTGTACTCTTGGATTTTCCATGCCAATCACAATCTTTGGTCTCCTCCAATCACCAGTTTGCCTACTGAGAACATCATTTGGAAACCTGACAAGCTCAAAGTTAATGGAACAGTAACGAAATAGTCAATGAAATTGCAAAGGGTCTCGAAGGAAGGAAATTCTGTAACGCGCCTTGACGTTCACCCTTTGACAATGTATGGTACTATAGCTGCTCTTTAAAATAAAAAACACATTTTCCTCGTAGTGCTACCTTCTAGTAAAGTCACACATATCAAACAGACGTTATAAGTAGAATACAACGGCTCTCAATCTTCCTACTACTATTTGAATCTGGTGTTGCCAAACGTAGCGTCCTTGGACCCCTAATATCTTTCTTATCTACACAGCCGACACACCTGAAAATGTTCCCACCTTTTCAAACAATAAAGAAAAAATATTTTTACTTCTTTAACATCAGGCGAAGCGATCCTTAGAAAAATATGCACAATAAAATATGTTTCAGGAATGCATACTGAGATTTATTTATTGTTACCTTGTCTCGCCAAACGGTGTTTACAAAACCTTAATGTGATCATCCAAAAATCGATTTTGAAATTCCAGGAGAAATAATTATTTTGAGGATACAATTTATTTGATGTATTGATATTATAGTTTTAGCATATGAACAAATGTGTAACAAATGCATGCTCCCCCCCTTTCACACTCTCTCACTCTCTCTCTCTCTCTCCCTCTCTCTCTCTCTCTCTCTCTCTCTCTCTCTCTCTCTCTCTCTCTCTCTCTCTCTCTCTCTCTCTCTCTCTCTCTCTCTCTCTCTCTCTCACACACACACACACACACACACACACACACACACAATAATAAATGTAATTTATTAAGTGACTTAGTAGTATAATTAAAAGTTAGTGAATTAAAAATAAAGTGTAATATACAAATAAAAACATACATATAATTTAAAATAACAAAACAATTTAAAATTATAAGAATAATTGCTTAGTAAACTCCAGGAAAGACATCCAGGCAATCGCCTTGGACTAGATCACAACTAGAATGAAATATTAAGGTACCGTACTATTTAAAATTAAAATTATTATTATTAAATGCAATAATGTAATAAATATTATATTTGATATTAAAATATGATTACATTAAGTTAATATTTAATATTAACAAAAATCGTTATAATAAGAAATAATTTATACTGTACTAGCAACACTCGTGCGTTTTGCTGGACGTGCCAACCAACTACATTTCTTACAAAACCGCCAGTACCTCTAAACCGAAAAGGGGGATTTTATTGAAACAAAAACCAAAATAAAATTTGGAATTTTCTCTAAATTTTACTCGCTGACACTATGTAGTCTTCCAGTTGAACATGAGTTTAAAACAAAAGTGTGTTGGATGCCGAAAATTTCACTACACACAAATTAAAAAAGAAACTTCATAATGTGGAACCATCTTAATGCTCTCTTTTTGAACATTGTTCAAACTATAGGTTAAAATTTATGTCTAAAACCATCCTCAAACTTCAAGTAACATGGTGGTGAAAGAATTTTAAAAATCGGATCAGCAGTTTCTGAGGTTATCTCGAGCAATGAAACAAACTTTGGCTGTTTGTAATACACTAAAAACTCGTTATTCGAATTTGATGGGACCGCGCCCGTTTCAGATAAACGATATTTCGGATAAACCGAAACTTCTACTTAAATAATATAACATATGTAAGTACAGTAACATTATTTATTAATAATAATTTAAAAGTTACAGTGAATATGACATAATAAACTATAAAACCGCACCACACTCTAAATTATAGTTTCTACACTACTGGAACAGTCCTATTGCTTGTTCGTATAGTAATCAATCATAGTGTTTCGCCTAAGCTTTGAAGCTCGTTTGCTGCCCGATCTCGAAGACGTTTCATTGTTAGAAGTTCTACAGGGGAAGTTTCGTGTTGTTGTTCCAAATACGAAAGGACAAGAAATTGCTTTTGTGTATTTGTAAAATTTACTAAAAACTGTTTCGGATAAACCGGATTTTCGGATAAACGCGATTCGGATAAACGAGTTCTTAGTGTGGTAGTAGTATACGTAGATTCAGATTACCAAATGCCTGCCCCACTCGCGCATCTCACTCGTAACCATGCCGTATTTACGGCTTGATCATAAATCTATTCCAGCGTAGACGCTTGTTCCAGACGTTGGTTCGATTGTCCTACTGGCACCAAGCTCAATCTGGCCACATCATTACAAGATTGCGAAGTGGAGCGATAAGGAGTTCAGTTATTATGAGGTTAGTGTAAAGTGGTAATTGTGTACACACATCTTGCGTTAATGACGTGTATTATTCATTGCAACTCTGTAAATTAGATGACGTGTATTGTTTGTTACGTTAGTGTGTGCTGGACAATCGTAAATTTGATGAATAGTTGTAGTATACAAATGCGTTTGTTTATTTTACACTGTAATTGAAGTTCGAAATAGCGAATTTTCTGTGTTCTGTTATTTACAGTATATTCCACTGCATAAACACGACGATTGGTGCGACCATCGTAATAGTATTATTAATCACTATCAAGTGACCACAAATTCCATTTCACCAAAACAGGAATTACAAACCCCCAAAAGGCTCGAGCCGGATGTGATACTCAAAATCCCCTCTCTGGGAATATGGCCTGAAATTTGGTGTCCTAATTCTTATCACGAAAAACACCTTTCCCTAAATGTTTAGCCCTCTAGGGAAAGATAATGGCCTAAAATAGCAAAAAAAGTCGTTTTTTTAATTTTTAACCAACTAACCCCTTTAAAAGAAATCTGAAAAAATTTAAGGTAGTAAATTTTGCATAATATAAGCTCTGGAAGAAGTGTAGTACAGTAGCAGCAACTCTTTTGGGCCTTACGGGTATTTAAGGTTTTAAAAAATATTTGATAAAAAAAAGTCTCTCTTTTTGGTCGTAAGAAATTTAAAAAGAAATCAACGTTATTTGTCTTTAAAGCATCTAACTACAATTAAAATTTCAGTTCAATCAGAGATAAGGTATCGAAAAAAAAATTTTTGTTGAAAGTCACGTTTTTAAGGGTTGTGAGATATAGGGACGTCCTAGAGGAATACAAATTTAGGAAAAGATGTTTTTCGTGGTAAGAATTAAGGCATTTACAGAAAAGCATATGGAAGACAACATGAAAATTTTGAAGTAAAAACATACAAAATAAATTAAATGACAGAAAGTTAAGAGAAGATTTTTTAATTAAAAATCAAACGAAAATACAGAGAAAATAATTAATTAGTGTTAAGACATACGTACAAAATATATAACAGTTTCTAAAATCGTATTTGGTTACCAACAGATAATAGCGTTAGTAAATGACTGGCGGATAGATGAGGTCATCCACAACTAAGAACTTGATAAGAGACAGTAAAGAGAAGACTTACATATCTCGTATGAACCCGTGTAGCAATGAGCACGATGACCTATACGAACTGGCCCTGTCACCAGTTCCTCCACCCACTCGGCACTGGCGGCCTTCCGCCAGCCGTCGTATCTCAGCGACCGAACCTTCAGTGTTGTGTTAACGGAAATGTTCTTCAGTCCGATCCCTTACAGTAGGAATATTGTGACTTGAAAGTAATCCTGCAATACAATCGCGCCGTTTAGTCTGGACATTTGTAGAGAAATAGAAAATAATATTTGATGGCAAATGTTACAAAATAACCACTAAAAATAAATATCTCGTTCACTGGCATTGGCACACATATTTTTGATCAAATGAAGTGTAGTTATAAAGGCCTAAATTTTACTTATTTGGACTTTATTCAACATCGGGACTAAGGAAAGACTTGTCTGAGATCTCCACCAAAACGTGCCACTTTTCCAACTATTTGAATTATATTTAGAAAGAATATTTACATTTCATTATGTTTCGAAGTAAACAATCCGACCAATCTACTGCTGCTGCAGGGATAATTGACGTCTCGTCAATCTACTGACACATCACATAGAACTGTAGCTCGTTCTGACGTAGCCTTGATGGAGGAAACTGAAGAAGGCAACATAGGAACAGGAAGACCAAGTAACCGATGAACTGTAGTTCATCCATTCAAGAGTACTGCGTTGATTCCAGTTCATGCTTCTGCTAATGCGATATGACCTTTTCCCCTAAGAAATTTTAGAATGGTTATGTACACAAATGTCTTGCTACATGCTCCCGAGGCTTCTAAGAATAACAGCTTCTGATTTTTCTCGTCCGCTATGGCGCACATGATATTGTATTTACAACTACTTTCTGTTCTTCATTTAATTTGCTATACATATTAGTACCAATACCGGTCTCTTAATTTACATTGTGTACAGGCTTAATAAGCATTAGATTACATGGTATTAGCAGACGGACGATTAGATTGATGGATGTGTAAAAATGATCCACGAACTGCAAGTCGGTAGTATGCAAATTGAAACACAGTTTAGTTTTGGCACTTTCTTTGCTTTCGTCGAACATTATGAGTCACTTGATGGTCATGGTGAGTCTTGGATCACCATACGGGTATAGAAGAAGGTATGCAGTGGGGGCTCAAAACAGACAGTAACTTAGGACCGCTTTGCACATAGTGAACGACAACATGACGATGAGTTCATCTTCTACAGAATCAAACACTCGCTCCAATTCATTTGAGGTGGATTTGTTAATTCGCCGATTTTCCATAGCAATATTATCAACAAAACGCAGGTCCACAGTGTGCCCTGCTCCTTCATGTTTGATAACTTCAACTGCTGTCTTGTAAGCTAGTGCGTAAGGATAGCCAGAATATCTGACAAGATTGTGATTAACGATCGTTGCAAATCTTTAATTTCATTGCGACCAATACGTATAGCAGTTGCTGCCAAAGAATGTATCAAGTAAGTTGACCGTCTGAACGTTTATCACCAGCAAGCAGTAACAAATACGAAATATAACTATGAATCTGTCCCTTTATTTTAAAGCAGTCCGGACCCGTAGCAGGGATATCCTTTTTCCGTGGCCGAGAAGGATGCAAATTCCATGGCACTATTGTATTTCCGTATGTTCTGTACAAACAGCGCTGTTAAGAAGTAATACTGTCATCTTCATCTGCGTATTTACCTCTAGTTCTGGAAGGGAAATTAGGCCGTTATGACAACAGGATTTGAAATGACTATTAACTAACCTGCTAGTGAAATGACAGTGGACACACTTAAAATTCATTGCACCCAGACAGTGATGAGGCAAGTTAGATGCTCCCAAAAAAGGATTTTTGAAAGACAGATCGGCGTAAGTTGTACGTACCCTTGCGATAAATTTTAGCATGGAATTCCTACACTCGTATCATTATGAAAAACACTGTCGCGTTTTGCTGGCCGCTGGAACCTCCAAAGAAAGTGAGCGGCTAACGGCAAGCTGACTTGAACCTGCCACTAACAAACGACCACGCGATTCTCGTTCCCACTCGACTGTCTCAAGGACTCCGCGCAGCCGCTGGATTCAAAATTAAGATTCTTTAACTCATTATATACAATCCACTATTTGAATTTAAAAAAATTGAAACATCAAGTAGTATAAATATAAAACTATTTTTAAAATTAAAAATCAAAATTAAAACCTTTTTAAATTAATATAAAAACTATACTAACATTAAAACGTATATCTAAAGGTGCCAAATTAAATCTTATCCCAAACATATATCCCAAAGTCCCAGAATAAGCCTTAAACATATATACAAAATTATTAAAATAAATAATTTGCGGACGATCCTGCTATTCTGTCGGACTCTGAAAACAGATTGCAGATGGGTGTTCATTTGTTAAATGGAATCTGCAAAGATTCTGGATTGCAGATATCCACAATTAAAACCAAGGTGATGGCTGTTTGTGGAACTGATGCCGTAGGGCAAAAATTGTTATAGATGGTACTGTCCTGGAACAAGTTAGCAGTTTTGAATACCTGGAATTCCGCATCCCGAAACAACTATGGAACTATAAGCCGAGGGGACGGAAAGGTGTGGGGGGACGTCCGAGGAAGCGCTGGAGTGACCAGCTATAACATTAGCCTATTTGAAACCCGAACATACCATTCTTAAATAAAACCTTGAGGATTATAAGGATGATGATTAAAATAAACCTTTGGGATAATCTGGAAATATATAAACACAAAACATACAGTAAGTTAGTAGATGAATATACACAAATTAATACTATAAACAATAATATTTCTAAAATGTTTAATTTAGTAAAATAATTAATATTTATATTAATAATACCAATTTATATATACGTGTGTGAGTGTGTGTATGTAATACATAAATTATATATTTACACACACACACACACACACACACACACACACACACACACACATACACATACATACATACCATTTATATACATATAACAAATAAATCAGATATATTGAAACAGCTGTCATAAACAACAGATTTTAATGTGTGTAACTATGTAACGTTCCGGGCTACGTTACAAATCCAGGGAACCCATGATAATTGACGCTAGCCAATTATACAGGCTGCCTACGTTGTAACAAACTGAAATTAAACTCAACACATAGAACAATAATATTTACTCTAATTATTAGGACACAAGGGGAAGGTATTTCACTGATTTATGCACTCACTTCAATCTGTAATAAGATGACATCTCTTTATTAACAAATTATATAAATAGATCCCATAACATAAAAATTTATACTGAAATATTTAAAAAGGGTTTTCTGTCAAACAAGGGATCATATTGATCATGTAATTTACCTCGGATCCGAGTCTCTTTAAATCTAGTAAAGACGTCTGAATTATACTTTGCTAATCAAGGAGCTTGCATGATTACGTAAACCATTTGAAGAATGGTATTATTTAATTAAGGGATTATAACTTACATTTCAAGATTAATGTTACAACGTATGATTTTCGATATTACAGTTTACATTTCTTTTGTTTTATTTATTGCTTAGAGAAAATTACAGTCTTTTGAAAAGTCTCTGCCATGTATGAAAAGTTATGTTTTAAATGTACTTAATTCTCGGTAGGCAAGCTACCGAGTCACCTCTCAAATAAGCTTTTGCTGTCCTCGTCCTGGGGCGTGACTCTTCGGAACTCTGGTAGTCGGGGTAGTCATCTGGGTCGTGTCTCTGGTGAATATCTTATAGCTGTATTAGTGAGGAGATTGATGTAATGCTGCATGAAGTCGTGTTGATCCTCGCCGGTCCTGGTCAGTGTTGTATGGGTTGTAGACGTCCGTATATGCAGTTGGGCACGTCACATATTCACTGGTAGAGTTGTACTGGAGTTTGCATCTTAACTTGAGACGCCACCTTGTTTACGAGTTCTTAATTTTTTTATATTACCACATTTCTTTAACAAACCTTTTACTACATCTTATACATATAACTAGCACTAGCTCCCCACGTTTTTAGTGGTAGCTAACCATTATTTGAAAGTTTAAATTTTTGAAGAGCCCTCGCTTGGAGGTGTGTACTGTCTGGATGCCGCATCGTAACTCTTGCATTGATACGACAGGTACATTACAACGAAGCGGAGCGAGTACTCCGCCATAATATAGTTCCAACTTTTATTTAAATAGACATTCTTATAGCAAGACGAAACAAATTATTTAGACTTATTTAGTTTACAGGAATTATTTTAATTACTACTTGTGCCTTCAAATTATTAATTACTTAGATTACGATTTTCAGATATTTCTAAGTTAAAGACTGTTTCAGAAATTCCGTTGTGTCCGGAATTAAACAGGTCAACGCATGATGATTTACTAAAGGGTTAACAGTATTATTCTTAACTTTTTACATTACGATTTTTTTTTATTACTTGTTTAGTTAGATTTTCTCAATTTAAATCTCAAACTTATTCTGAGTTAGTACAGGGGTATTTGGTTTAATTGTGCGATTTAAAAAATACTTATTTGCTTTCACATACTACGCCGCTTAAAATCGACATTGGGAATTTTAGTAAGGAAAATTCGAAAGTGGGGTACTGGGAGTATGCTTGGCGTTATTTTGTGGAATTTCTCTCCCCCTTTTTCTTTTTCTTTCACCTTGTTATTGGCATGTGTTATACACATTTATTTCTTTTCTATAATAAAACAATATACATATATATTTTCTTACAAACTACCTTTCTCATTACATAAAATTCACACTTAAGGTCTACATTTTAAAACACAAAACTTCTTATTTCTACTACTTAAATCTACTACCGGTTTTTTCTTTGGGTTTTAGTTACTCTCTTCATAGAGTAATTTTCTAAATATTTTGTTATTTAGAGGTCAGTCTAGTGGTCATTGAGTACTCATTTTGCTTATCTTTCGCTGAACAGGATCTAAGGTTGATCAGGCCTCATTTCCAAATTCTACGATTAACACTTAGCATGGTTACTGAGGTATTAGATAACTTGTCTACCTAGTATTACCTTTTCTATTTTTGGCGATGCTATTTCCTCTTTTCCTCTTATACAATTTTATCTGCGAAATATGTGTTCTTCGTACATATTCTCGAGTCGCAGGTTCGTACAGGGCTACTGTAACTGGGGTTAAGTACTTCTGGATTTGGTAAGGACCACACCATCGGTATGATAGTTTAGAGGTGGTCTTATCAATTGCACTACTAGTCGGGTGTGTCTTGTACATTACTAAGTCACCGACTTGGTACCTAACTAAATTGTTATTGTTATGAATATTTCTCTCGTGGTATTTTCTGGATTTCTATAAGTTCGCTCTTAAATTAGCGCGAGCTTTATTCCATATTTGTTTAATCTGCTTATCCTTTATTTGCGGAAGTAGCAAGTCATGTATTTTCCATTTAGTGGACAAGGGGTGGTTTGGTTCGTATTTATACAGTAACTCAAACGGGGTTGACTTATGTCCTTCGTGATAAGCTGAATTAAAGGCGTATTGTATCCAGGATAGGTTCTGGTCCCAAGACGTATGATCATTCGCATGGTAGGCGATTAATGCAGATTTGAGGTTTCGTAGATACCTTTCAGCAATATTGCCTTGCGGTCGATACTCCGTCGTGGTAATATGGTCTATTGCTAACTTGAAACACATATTCTTAAATTCTTTCGCCTTAAATTGTGGACCGTTATCTGACACTATACGTACAGGTGTACCATAATCTTTAAATAATCTCTCCTGTAATATTTTTACAGTCGTCGACGCTAACGCTCGCCGCATGGGATACATCCAAACAAATTTGGTGAACGAATCTACACAGATGAGTAGCATAGTATTACCTGATTTAGATCGCGGGTAGGGACCTGAAAAGTCTCAATAAAGTTTAGAGAAAGGGGTAGTAGGGATTTCTGAAATTAATTGGCTTACCTGACTTTTCCTTGCCGGTTTACTGAGAGCGCATAAATTACACTTTTTTACAAAACTAGCTATTTCGCTGTTCATATTGTTCCAATGATATTCCTTTCGAATGCGATGTATGGTTTTATTGATTCCCATATGGGCTCCAATAGTAGATGAATGGAAGTACTCCATCAGCATGGGCTTAAGCATATCAGGGGCGATTATTCTTAATTCCTTTCCATTTCTTATTTTGTGGATTAGTATTCTTTTACTTAATACATATTTCTCGGATTTAATTCCTTGCTCAAGTTGTTCTATAATCGGTTTCAGAAGAGGGTCTTGTTGTTGATATAGAGCAATGTTGGTAAAGGCAAGGGGGAATTCAGTAATTACGGTGTTAGCAATGGCTGTTTCCGGGCTCTCCTTGTTTCCGGGAGTATTTGTGGGCGACTGGAACATACGGGACAGGGTATCAGCGACTACGTTTGTGTACCTTTAATATGCTGCACTTTGAAGTTGTAACAGTTTAACCTCAATACCCATCTTCCAATACGTCCTAACTGTTTAGGGTGATTCAGTAACAAAGATAATGCTTGATTATCAGTTTCCAAAAGGAATTCTTTATGTTCTAGAAAGGGTTTAAACTTCTCAAACGCAAAAACAATGGCTAAACATTCCAATTCATATGCGGAATATTTTCTTTCTTGGTCGCTCAAGGTTCGTGATGCATAACTAATAGGTAGTCTACTGTTTTCTATTTCCTGATAAATGACTGCACCTAAAGCTACACTTGAACTGTCGGTCTGAACTACAAAAGGTTTCGTGAAATCTGCTAGTTGCAATACTGGAGGAGATATGATGCTTTCTTTAAGTTGTTCAAACGCATTTTGGTGTTGTGCAGTCCATTCAAACTTCGCTCCCTACTTTCTTAAGGAATTCAGCGGTGCTGCTATTTCGGCAAGATGGGGAATATACTTGTGGAAATAATTTACCATTCCCAAAAATCGGACTATACCTTTTGCATCTCGCGGGGGTGAAAATTCTCTGATGGCGCGGGTTCGTTCAGGGTCAATGCTTACTTTTCCGTTGGCTTTCACGATGTGGCCTAAAAACGAAAATTGTGGAACTGCAAAGTTTACCTTTTTGGGGTTAACTGTTAATCCTGCTTTTTGTAACCGAGATAACACTTCACGTAGATGTTTAAGATGTTGTTCCATCGATTCGCTATAGATTACGATGTCGTCCAAGTAGTGATACACATATTTAAATGTAATATCATGAAATATTCTTTCTAATAATCTACTACATACGGAACTTCCTTGAGATATTCCAAAGGGTACTCTAGTAAATTGGTACAGGTTAAAAGGAACGGCAAACGCGGTTAGACGTTTGGATTCCTCCGAAAGGGGTATTTGGTGAAATGCTTGATTCAGATCCATTACCGTAAAGACTTTCGCTTTTGTGAAGTAATGAAAAGCACTATGGATGTCTGGAAGCGGGATAGATTCAAATTCTATTCGTTTGTTTAATTGCCGGTAGTCCACAACTAGTCTATGTTTATCGTGACCTTTTGGTAATAAAAAGGAGGGTGATGAATATGGAGACGTAGAGGGTTCAATGACTCCTTGTTCTAACAACTTGTTGATATGGTTTCTCATCACTTCCATCTTGGGAGGCGACAACTTGTATGGGGGTAGGCGTATTACTTTCTGATCGCTCAGATTGATCTTATATTCTATTAGTTTCGTAAGTCCTAGCTTAGGTGTAAGAACGGTGGAAAATCCTTTTATTAATTTCTGCATTCTCAGCCTATCTCTATTTCCTAGATGAGATAATTCAGACTCTTGGTGTACTACGTGTGCAGTCGATGATCTAGTACTTTCTTGTTTGTTCGTATTACAATCAAAATTATACTTCCGTGTACGGTCGAATCGAAAATAATATTTCTGCTCATGGATGTCAAGAATCATTCCCATTTTACTTATGAAGTCTGCTCCCAATATTAAGTCGGGTCCTAAATCATTACATACTAACATAGTAAAAAACCACGTTAGGTTCTTGATTTTTACTTTAATGGTGATGCTAAGTTTTATCACTATATTCTGTTTATTGGCTGTAGCACATTTTATGTTCACCGCTTGACTACGTTTCACTAGGTTGTGTTCGAATAATTTATCCGCTAACTTTTGACTGATTAAGGTTCTGGTAGATCCCAAATCGATTAATGCGATTGTGGAGGTAACACCTAGGTCAATTTGTATTAAGGGCAATAGACTTTTAGTCCAGTTACATTTAGTTATCGCGTTACATTTTTCAATAAACTTTTTAACATAGGGATCTATTTCTTTAGTGTTTCTTTTCCTTCTTTTTTTTTATTGTCGTACGTTTCTTTGGGTTCACCGGATCTCAAGTTGCTGCGGAAGACACAGGATTTCGGGTCTCCCTGCCTTACATGTTTTTTGGATTAGGGTGTTTACGTTCGTATTGCTTGCTGTTACAGTTTCTACTTATGTGTCCATATTTACCGCAATTATAACACATGTTCTTATTACGAGGAGGGTACCTATTTTCCGTTTTAGGTTGTGTTTCATTTGACTTACCCGGGCTGTGCAAATTGTGAGGTCTATTGAATACTCGCCTTTCACGCTGGGTTGTTACATCGGGCACTAGGGCTTGCAATTCATTCCTATTCCCTTCGGTTGATTTCATCGCATGTCTATTCTGATCTGAGTACCATACATTCGAAGAGTGGATACTGCATTGTTCTAGATCCGCAAAGGTGTTGGGTCGATTTATCAACGCTAAACGAGATCTTTCTTCTGGTGACAATCCTACTAAAATGGTGTCGACCATCTGTCTCTCATTTCAATCTACTTGTAGTAGTCGAGAGGACTCCCTGATGTCCGAGATGTAATGGGCCAATCTCTCGTGATTTCCTTGTACTCGTAGTACGGTCTTTCTTTTAAGTTCTTCATTAATCCCGGTGGGAATAAAATATTTTATTAATGAGGTATGCAGTTCTTCTACTGGAAGGGTAGAGCTTAATGATTCTATCACACGATTCTTTAACGGGGGTTTACATTTCGGTAGGAGGACTTGAAAATTTGCCAGTCGTTCAGCTGCTGTAGATCTTTTATCTGCAGGAGATATTTGATGAAATTCAGTAGTTTAGTGACATTTAATCCATCAGTGTATGGGATTTCAGCTAAACGTTTCTCTACGGGATGAGTGATTTTTCCATAGAGGTCTGCGTTATAGTTCACGTGTGGCATCGCTTTAGGAGGACCAGATGATGCGTTCGGGGTTGTTAATTCGTGCATTTCGGGGTGAATCTGGAAACGATTGGGAGGAGGAGGTTCAAATATAGTCGGGCCATTTAAGTCTTTATTTGGGTATTGCTCGTGAGTAGGTTGTATTTGCGATACGGCGGGTGAGTCCCGATCCGTGTTGGGTGGAGGTTGATCTGTCGTAGGGGATTGAACTGGGGAGATATGTAGTTTCTTCAAGGACTTCTCAATTTCATCCATTCGGAACGAGTCGGATTTTCTTCGTAACTCATTGATAATAATGGGTAATCGACGTAAAGCTTCGTCTGCAAAATTTTGGACTTCAGGAGGTATTTCTGTAAGATTAGACCAGTTCAATAAATTTTTCATTCGCCGGGTTAAATGTTCTATTCTTTGAGTTGTCCCCAATATTATCGCAGGAGATTTCTCGTCTTGGAGGGTTTTAGACAATAAAGTTAACTCGCTATACTTGGCATTACAAATTTCTCTCTCGCTCTCATAATCGATTCCGCTTAGGTTGCTTAACTGCGCGGGTGTATCAAATCCACTTTCGCGTATTGACTAGCGCAATTCCGCGACTGTTACATTCGCATGGGGTAGGCCACGCAAAAGAGCTTCATAAGACAGCTAGTCCTTTAATAGTAAATCCGGATTATATTGTGCCATTTTTATCTTATTTCTAACACATTAAAATTTACTTAAAATTGATTTAACTACACTCTACACTTATTACATAGACAATTTATTTCTTGGTTAAATCATTTGCATTGTTCACAAGAGAATAATCTCTCTTCTAAGGGAAAGACAAAAATTCCACACACACGTCAATGTAAAGTCAACGATCAGCTGTTCGCTGGAATGTAAGTCACCCTAGTTTACTTTGTAAACAATGGCATAGTAGTATGCGTGGGAACGCGAGGATTACACTCAAGTATTGTTCTCTATAACAATAGCGGACGGCTATCTTTATCGACCGGTTTCAACTGGGGGAAGCCAGTTGCAACAAGGGGTGAATCCGATTCAACGAAACACGCTTTACAAGTTACAGGGTGTATTACGGGCTGTAACAAGCTGAGTTTAGTAATTAATTGTCTTACGTTCTACCTTTAATTTCTGAAACTAATTTTAAATTATTTTGGTAACAAAATTAAGTTACGAATTTCTTTACACGTAATTAACCTGGTCTACTTTAGTCAGGAGTTTATATTTTTCACCGTGACGACAGACATACAACTTACATTCTATGCAGGCATATTCAGGAAACTACAGGTCTTGAATTGTCGCAATATAAACCTGTTAAAGACTGAACAGTTTGACAAGAACTAAAATTCATGTACGTACTTGCATTGGTGTAATACAATGATAGTTTATATTATTTTGCGAATCTTAAATAAATTACATTATACGCAAGTTAGTGCGTAATCTTGTTCAAAATAAATTCACCTTATGTAAATTAATATTAACATGAAATACAGTAACTGAGAGCACAGATCAGCAGAGAGTAATCTATTTTACTACGTAACAATTATTTCTTTTTTAATTAGCAGAGTGACGCATCTTTGTAACGTTCCGGGCTACGTTAAAAATCCAGGGAACCCATGATAATTGACGCTAGCCAATTATACAGGCTGCCTACGTTGTAACAAACTGAAATTAAACTCAACACATAGAACAATAATATTTACTCTAATTATTAGGACACAAGGGGAAGGTATTTCACTGATTTATGCACTCACTTCAATCTGTAATAAGATGACATCTCTTTATTAACAAATTATATAAATAGATCCCATAACATAAAAATTTATACTGAAATATTTAAAAAGGGTTTTCTGTCAAACAAGGGATCATATTGATCATGTAATTTACCTCGGATCCGAGTCTCTTTAAATCTAGTAAAGACGTCTGAATTATACTTTGCTAATCAAGGAGCTTGCATGATTACGTAAACCATTTGAAGAATGGTATTATTTAATTAAGGGATTATAACTTACATTTCAAGATTAATGTTACAACGTATGATTTTCGATATTACAGTTTACATTTCTTTTGTTTTATTTATTGCTTAGAGAAAATTACAGTCTTTTGAAAAGTCTCTGCCATGTATGAAAAGTTATGTTTTAAATGTACTTAATTCTCGGTAGGCAAGCTATCGAGTCACCTCTCAAATAAGCTTTTGCTCTCCTCGTCCTGGGGCGTGACTCTTCGGAACTCTGGTAGTCGGGGTAGTCATCTGGGTCGTGTCTCTGGTGAATATCTTATAGCTGTATTAGTGAGGAGATTGATGTAATGCTGCATGAAGTCGTGTTGATCCTCGCCGGTCCTGGTCAGTGTTGTATGGGTTGTAGACGTCCGTATATGCAGTTGGGCACGTCACATATTCACTGGTAGAGTTGTACTGGAGTTTGCATCTTAACTTGAGACGCCACCTTGTTTACGAGTTCTTAATTTTTTTATATTACCACATTTCTTTAACAAACCTTTTACTACATCTTATACATATAAATAGCACTAGCTCCCCACGTTTTTAGTGGTAGCTAACCATTATTTGAAAGTTTAAATAAAACATTTTTGAAGAGCCCTCGCTTGGAGGTGTGTACTGTCTGGATGCCGCATCGTAACTCTTGCATTGATACGACAGGTACATTACAACGAAGTGGAGCGAGTACTCCGCCATAATATAGTTCCAACTTTTATTTAAATAGACATTCTTATAGCAAGACGAAACAAATTATTTAGACTTATTTAGTTTACAGGAATTATTTTAATTACTACTTGTGCCTTCAAATTATTAATTACTTAGATTACGATTTTCAGATATTTCTAAGTTAAAGACTGTTTCAGAAATTCCGTTGTGTCCGGAATTAAACAGGTCAACGCATGATGATTTACTAAAGGGTTAACAGTATTATTCTTAACTTTTTACATTACGATTTTTTTTTTATTACTTGTTTAGGTAGATTTTCTCAATTTAAATCTCAAACTTATTCTGAGTTAGTACAGGGGTATTTGGTTTAATTGTGCGATTTAAAAAATACTTATTTGCTTTCTAATTTTTTTTATTATTCAATTTTTATTACCAATTAAATTGTCACAACTATTTATTTCTACATTCTATTTCTGGAGATGACAGTAATATATTACAATACTGTTGAAACAATGTAATATATAATAACAAACTTATTCTTGTTCAGAACACAAAATATTATTTACTATTATGAAACTATATATATCTGGTCTTTAGATTTGACATAACGATGTCCAACATTTTACAGGGTATCGGGCCCGCATCATTTGAAATCCTATAGTTATTTATGTACAGGATGAGTCAAAAAGTAAAGGCAAATTTTATTTTCTCTGCTGCAATGGATGGCAGCACTGACTGAACAATGAGATATCATAACCTCAAAGTTTTTTTGTTCTTTAGCTGTGTTTTTTCAGTGCTCAGCTCCATTCGTAGTGATTTCAGGGCATTTTATTATGAGTGCCCTGTTGTCCGTGTGCACCAAGGAAGAAATGAGGGGAGTGGTACGTTTTCTGCACTCTGAAGGGACTAAACCTGCGGAGTTTATGCGCAGAATGCAGCAGCAGCACGGTGAGAGCTGTCTTAGTGAACGCAAAATTTATGAGTGGATAAATCGCTTTAAAAATGGTCGTGTATCTATCAGCCATGAAGAGAGTTCAGGTAGGCCATCCACTTCGAAGACGGACAAGAACATCGAGACAGTTGAGCGAATGATTCATGATGATCGTCGTGTCAAAATTGATGATATTGCGCATGCGTTGAACATTAGCCACGGTTCAGCAGTTGCAATCATCCACGAATCACTAAATTATCGCAAAGTGTGTGCTCGTTGGGTACCACATCGACTGACAGACCAGCACAAACAGAAACGTTCGGAAATTTCGAAATCACGTTTAAGGCCTTTAGAAGAGGAAGGAGAAGAGTTTCTCAGTCGCATAGTAACCGTTGATGAGACGTGGGTCCATCACTTCGAACCACAGAGTAAGCGGCAGAGTATGGTGTGGAAACATCCATCCTCGCCTACAGCAAAAAAGTTCAAAAGACAAGTTTCTGCAGGAAAGTTGATGATGACAGTGTTTTGGGATATGAAAGGTCCACTTCTAATTCATTACACTCCTAAAGGTCAAACAGTGAATAGTGACAGCTACTGAGAGCTACTGCGAGATCTGAAACCCAAAATCAAAACAAAGAGGCGAGGAAAACTTTCAAAAGGTGTGCTTTTGCTTCAGGACAATGCCCGTCCTCATACTGCGGGGAAAACGATCCAGTGCATTCAAGATCTTGGTTTTGAGCTGCTGGAGCATCCGCCGTACAGTCCTGACCTAGCTCCAAGTGATTTTCACCTTTTTGCTCCGATGAAGGAGCACCTGCGTGAATCCAAGTTTTCGTCGGATGACGAGGTTTTGGAGGCGGTGCGCGAGTGGCTGTGCACGATGTCACAAATCTTCTTCCAGGACGGAATTACGAAGCTTGTCAAGAGATGGACCAAGTGCATAGAAGTTGAAGGAGATTATGTAGAGATATGATGTTACTTGTCATCTTGTTTTCACAATAAAAAGTTCCTTTTTAAAAATTTGCCTTTACTTTTTGACTTACCCTCGTATTTCATTAAATGTGATACTTATAGGAAAATTGTGTTTTTTTTCCGAGGTCCTGGAATTTATGACCTGAAGAGTGAGCCATCTCCCAAGGTCGTACGACGTACAGAACTCACAATTTTGTGTTCCTTACGCAATTATATATGTAGATTAACAGATTAGTTATAATTTGTTTTCAAAATTGGGGGATAAAACAAGCTTAAAGTAATCCTACGAGTAGAATTTTGAGGTTGAAATCATTTATTACATATAATCTACTCGAATCACCTAAAAGATGTTGCGTCGTTAGTCTGCGCCTGTGATAGTCATTAATTATACTTGTCAATAAGATACTCAGCTTTATTATCCCACGCGCAATGGCGATTATAGCGCAACTGAAGCATTTAATCGCCTCGCCAACGGCATGGATAGCTACATGCTCTTTTAATGCCTTGAACGTAGGGACACAACACGCTACACTTCTTAGAGACCGTTCAAAATAAAATTTATTTAACGAAGAATTTGAAATGTTCTTAATAAACAATGTTAATAATTCCGTGTGCAGTTATTCATCGTATATTTTTGTCGTAAAAATTATTCTTACATTTTTTTTAAACAATTGTTTTTACTAAAGTTGATACTTTCTTGAAAAGTAATTGTTTATAAGTAATTAAATAAACAAATAAGCCTAAATCACAGATACTCATTTCTTCTTTACTGAAAACGCTCAATTGCTTGTGCATTAGATTTTTAGCATGACAATGAGTCTTTCTGTCAGGACGGGAAGTGAGATTTTGTTTTGTATACAACAAAACTGTTTTACTCTTATAATCTAACAAACAAACATTGAATAAACTGGAACAAAATCTAAAGTCTACTAATTAACAAAAATAACAAAAGAATTATTAATGTTTAAAACTTTAAAACATTCCCGAATCGCCATTAGAGCAATGTAATGTCTCGAAATTACCCACAGGCTTTGCTGAAAGTGGCTGCGTTTTGTCACTCAGTAAATATTTAAGAAAATAATTAGTTATTTCAGTTTAGCTATTTGTTGTTAGACATATACGTCGTTTCCTATCTTTGAAATGCTCTGTCAATAGGTATAGACAACATGTAATGAATTTACAGTGGGTTGAATTATTCTTGAATTTGTTATAGATCGTAATATCCGATTTGCCAAAATGTTAGGATATAGTACTAAAAGTCCTAATGTTCTACAGTTTATAACATGTAGGATTCTCTTCGTGGTTGTTTCTATTACGTTTCTTGAAAGTGTACAGTTATTATTACCTCAGTTTCTACTTTTGACAGTTACTTTTTTAATTTATAATGTTTGCTTACTTTGCTTCCAATGCCATTGCTTGATTAAGTCGTTATGATCTTTTGATAGTAATGTTACGTAATTAATTTAAAAATTCAACTGAAATTTAAAGAATTATTATCCAACTGAGTACTGACACAAAGTGGCTTCTACCAAAGTAACGCCAAATCAAGTTTAGTATTGTTCAGAACGTTTCTTCTTATTATGTTTCATATACTGAATGCTTTTTTACATTATAATAATTTTGATATTTCACTTGTTTATACAGTTTTGTTTCACACTTCTTTTTAACACCGTATTTATATATTTTCTTATCTCAATTTATATAATAGTCCTTTATACATTTGAATTTATTTTTTCAAATGAATCCCATGACATGGTTCACTTAACGTTAGGCTTACATTTATAATGATCCTTGCAAACACTATTGTTCAGCTTGTATGCAACCACACCCGTTAATGTTTAGTTAATATTTTGTTAAAATTACAAATATAATTTTAGTAAATTAATTTCGTCACTTTATATAGGCATTAATAAATTATTATTTTACAGACAATTATCGCAATTTACCACAATGGTACCTACATCGAATTTGTCAGCTACTAATTCGTTTGCTTCAGAGCACATTATTGTGTATTTCATAAGCAGTAAGGAAACATATGTCCACATGAATACATGTGTGTGTGTGTGTACTAGCTATAAGTATATGCTTATATTTACATATCACACTATCAAATCAGGTAGATCAGTTTCTTTATTTTATGTTGTTTAAAAAATTTTGTAAACTTAGAGTCTCACCTCATTAAAAAAAACGTATAGCTTTACAACTTTACAAAAGTAATTTAATTTGCATTAAAAGTTTAGAAATATATATTCTGTTATATTTATATCCTATTAGTTACGTAATTTACATGGTAATATTTACTTACTTTAAACAAACAAATATACACGTAACTGACAGTATATATATATATATATTTATATATATATACATAATTATATATTTATTTATATATATATATATATATTACTATAATATTTATGACTAAATTTACCGCAAGATATACTTTTTTCCTTTAGGAACATGTTTCGGGAGATCTTGTTCTCCCATCTTCAGCCTTCGCCATCTTGTTTCTGGTGAAGTATTTGTGTGTTGGCTTCTGGATGTTGTTGAGGTAGTTTGTTGGTCTTTGGTCCTTTAAAGTTGCATTATTGTGTGTGGTTGTGGTATCTGTTTTTGTATTTTGTGTATTTTCGATGTTGAGTGCTTTGAATATTGTGTCATGTTTTGTATTGATTTGTATTTGTTCTGGTATTAATTTGTTTTGTGTTTAATGTTTGTAAATCTGTAAATTTTCCCAAATGTTCATTATGGTGCCTTTGTGTGGTATATGTTTTATTAGTGTTACATTGGTTATGTCTGGGAATTCATGTCCTGTGTTTATTGCATGTGTGGCTAAATTGGATTTATATATATTTGGTTTTTTGTATGCATTTAGGTGTTCAAAATAACGTTTTTTCAGCTGTTTTTTTGTTTGTCCTATTAACATTTATTGCAATCTTGGCATTCAATTTTGTATATACCGTTGGTTGTTGTATTATCTTTGTTGTGTGAGCTATTTAGATTTTGTAATTTATTTTTATTAGTTTTGTATGCTATTTTTATATCTGTGTTTTTAAATAGTTTTGTTAGTTTTGTCATTTTATTATTTATATATGTGAATGTGGCCCATTCTTTGTTGTTGTTATTATTTATGTGTTGTTCAGTTTGATTAATTCTTAATTGTTCAGTTTTTATTTTGTATTTGATTTTATTTTCTATTTTGATCATAGTATTTTTATTGTATCCATTTGCATAACCAATTTGGTATATTATATTTCTTTCTTTGTCAGTTTCTTGTTTGTTTAGGGGTATTTTGTACATTCTGTTAAATAACGAATAAAATGCTGCTATTTTATGTTGTGGTGGGAGGTCAGAATGGTTAGGTATAATGATGTTAGTGGAAGTTGGTTTTCTATATATTGCATATTGTATGTGTTTGTTGTCTCTTGTGATGGTTATGTCTAAATAGTTGATTTTGTTATGTTTTTCTTTTTCTTCTGTGAATAGTATTTTGGGATGTATGTTATTGATTTGTTTCAGTATGTTCTCTGCATTTGTGTTTTTGTTATTTGATACATATAGTCCATATCTACATATCTTATCCATATGCCATCTGGGTCATGTGTTTTTATGATATTTTGTATTTTGGTGTCTATGTGTTGTAGGAATATTTCTGCTATTATGCTTGATAATGGTGATCCCATTGCTAAACCTTCTTTCTGTTGATAAATTTTGCTAAATCCCAAAAATGTTGATAAATCCCAACGTTGAATGCCAAGATTGCAATAAATGTTAATAGGACAAACAAAAAAACAGCTGAAAAAACGTTATTTTGAACACCTAAATGCATACAAAAAACCAAATATATATAAATCCAATTTAGCCACACATGCAATAAACACAGGACATGAATTCCCAGACATAACCAATGTAACACTAATAAAACATATACCACACAAAGGCACCATAATGAACATTTGGGAAAATTTACAGATTTACAAACATAAAACACAAAACAAATTAATACCAGACCAAATACAAATCAATACAAAACATGACACAATATTCAAAGCACTCAACATCGAAAATACACAAAATACAAAAACAGATACCACAACAACACACAATAATGCAACTTTAAAGGACCAAAGACCAACAAACTACCTCAATAACATCCAGAAGCCAACACACAAATACTTCACCAGAAACAAGATGGCGAAGGCTGAAGATGGGAGAACAAGATCTCCCGAAACATGTTCCTAAAGGAAAAAAGTATATCTTGCGGTAAATTTAGTCATAAATATTATAGTATTATATACATCAAGAAACGGACTGTAGCAGAAAGTGATTGAAATATATATAATTTCAATATATATACTCTAATTTTTTACTGACGGTGTTGTGATTCTTCTGCTGGTTCGTATTTAAATTATTTTGAAGTCGTTAATTTTGTTAAGATTTATTTAATAATGTGTAATAAAAGGTCTGATGACGTATTATTCGGGTTGATTCGCTCTTGAAGGTGCACGTGGATAGGTGTAATCCGCCGCAGATTCTAATGTTGCTGAAATAAACACAAGGTATGTACTCACCATGTACTTACTGAATTCGAGGGCCTAGTTAGTTAACAAACACGTTAACAAGCGGATAGATAACTCGATTCTAATATAGCAGGGTCAAATGCTGCCACCTGTGGAAGTACTAATGGTAATCTAACTCGTATCAGTATTGTCTATTAAAAGAAAGTCGTCAACATTTTTCCTGTTACCCAATTTGAATTTTTAAACATTTTTTTAATAAAATTGGAATATATTATTTTATATTTATTACTGGCTGTTTGCCTCGTTAATCATTGATTTTATTGCTTATTAACTCTTAATCTCAGGGTAGATAAATTGTTTTTGGATAAAATAAATTTAAAATATAACCTTGAATCTTTGTTCATTAGGTTTACAAATTCTTCGTGGTTCCTTTGAGACTGCAAGATACATAACAGAAAATGTCTGCACTACTGTTTAAGATGAGGAATTTGACTTATTAGTATAAACAAAAATTACATTAAAAGTTTTTTAAAATCATTAACATAGGGTTATGAATTCGACTGTTGTCAACATTAAAGTAATTTCAGGCATGCTGAGTTGATATAAAGTGTTATCTATTCAAAATATCATGTAACTCCTTAACCTATACATAATAAAATACATAAATGATTGTAATTATAAGTTCGCTTAATTTTCGTTATAAATTATCGTGTCCATTGAATGCTAAACTCTGGTCAGGTAAACAATTACGGCTTATTGCTTAAATAGCTTTAGTCAAAATATTCACTGATTGTTTATGTATTGGCACAAGCATAATCAGAATGTTAGATAACCTATACTCGAGTTCACATTAACTCGTTGTCTATTTCACTAAGTTGGTTAACCTTCATAATGTAGGTAGACAATTTTTTTTTCTATAAAAAGTTCATATAATGTTCATTAATGTTTGTGAATTAATGGCAATTAATTAATTTATTCACGTTTTAAACTCTACGAGATTTCATGGTTGCTTCCATGACTCAATGTCAAAAATCATAAAAATTTCCAGTTAAAATTTGTTTTCAGTTAAAATTTAATAAGTATAATTAAACACCATACTTACTGTAATTCACTCTATTGCAGCTTATGATACACTCTGCAATAATGATTCGCTATCGTATATGCGTTTTTCGTTGAACTCGCCACTTAAACAAATTGTTGGTTAGGTTGACCAAACTGTTTACATTTATACTAGCACAGCTGATTTGATTCCGAATACTACTTTTACACGCACAGAAAATGACCGTCGTATCGCTTCGCTAGTCAGAGATGAAGTCTGAAGAAATTAGCTCCTCTTCGCTGTTCAAATTTTGGGAGCACATACCCACTGTCGATTTTGATCGATTTCATTGGTTTAGAGATTGCTGCTGTTCCTTAGAGCGAGGTCACTCCCTCGGCGGAGTAATTAATTTGTGTAAAATTTTAATGACTTTGGGGTGGAGAGTATCGTTATGACGCTCTTGTTTTGCGCAAAATAAACAGAATATCTTTAAAATTGGTTTAACGTCCTTGCGTTACTAGTAATACTTGATATAGCCACACCATGTTATTACAATTGATTTCTTCTTTAAAATAAGTCCTCACAAGTCATATGTGGGTGTCTTAATTAAAAAGTTAATGTTTTTCACTTACGCCTATGACATACTTCTTATGATTCTACATGTTTAATTATAGAACTTGAACAAATGGTGATTACATTTCAACCATATGGTTCCTCTTACGTCCTTTTATGATAATCTCTACTACAATAATTGTCTAAAATTAATAAAATTACAATATTTGCTCTATACTTTCTTTGGCCTAGAGCATAGTTATTTTGATTCATTCTTTTTATTTAAATAATTTGCTTTGTCCACTTTTTACTGTGATATAGTCATTCTGAGATGTCCATTACAACTTCTGGCTATCTCAGCTTTTCTTCAAATATAAGCTTCGTGTTTTTAGTTTTATTTATTATTCATAGTTTTAGTATGCCATGAGTCATTATGATTTGGTTCATGGTTAATGATATACTCAATTTTAAGTTGTTCTTTTGTGTATAAATGGTTTTTATAGTCTAAAGAGTGTTTTATAATGGTTAGCCTCCTATTATTATATGTGAGATTGAGAATAATTCACTAATACGTCTTGCATCTAGTGTAGTCAGACAGTAACCTTAATTTTTCATAATTATGGTTTAATTAATATTTCACTATCATTATTTTATACTATAATAGTAGTATTACACATTGCAGTACACATTTATATCACTGTTCTTTTCTGGTTTACAATATTGTGGTAATTCTGAGTGTGTTTAATGGGTACATCTTTCTGTCCAATTTCAGTCTGTGTAATTACATTTGGCACCACACATATCACTTTTAATTACTAAATCATAGCACTAGGTTTGTCTTTATAATGTCTGTTTTAATTATTGCATAACCTAAACTAGTTTTACAATGTTTTACTCTTAGTTTATTCTAATTACAAGTGGATTTGTACCAGAATTGAGGTTACTTGGGACCCCCTTCTCTGACAACAATGGTCTATGCGTTTATACCTGATCTCAATGTTTTAAGGTTATTATTTTACACTGTTGCTCTTGTTACCCATTATTTATTATTTTTTCACGTTATCTTTACATGTTTACTGGTGATTACCAGGTTTTCTTTTATTTATTTTAATTGGGTTGAGCCGCTTCATTACCCTTGCTCAAAGTTTTTTTGAAAACAATTTTTTTTTTTTTGAAAAGGGGAAGGCGTCCCGTAAAATGTAAAACTAGGCCAGTGACCTAGACGGAGCTCAAAATATACCAAACCCATTGTGACAGAACTTGGAAATGAAACAGCCTTATGTAGCAACCCTCACAATATTCACGCTTACAAAACTTCACTCGAGCTCTAACACACACACCACGAATCATATGGATACTGGACCTTCACTCACAACCAGTTAGTATTCAGATTGAATAATCAAATTTAACTCAAAAAATAAACATTCTCTTATGCCACTGCATGATATTTCTTATTTAAATAGTTACTATTAACCTGTTATAACCACAATCGGTTTCGTATAAAGCTTCGCTACGTGGGCCGAATTACATAAGATATTAATTATTAATGCATTGCTGTTTTTACTAATACTTCATCAGCATCTTGCTTTGTAACATTTAATTAAATAACAATTAACAACAGAACCTCCATAATTACTTTCAAAGTTGACATTCATCATTAAAATTCACCACGTGGTCATTCGTGCCTTTCAGAACAAGTTAGCAATCACGCCCCCTTATGTAAAATAATCTCACATACGCCATAAACACTTTTAAATACTAATTCCTTTTTACACTCAGTTAGAATTATTAAATCAACTTACCAGAGGTACTTTATGGATTAACAATCCATACGGATATAAAGATGAGCAAACGAGAAAAATTTTCGCCGTCGAGAGTTAGTGAATCCGTCGGCGGCTGAAATTGAACTGACCTGTCCTTGGGCAGTCGCTAGTCAAACCACGTTCCTTGTTCAGTCACCAGAATGCGCGAGCATGACTTCAACGCCGCTCCGGGCGTCCAAGAAGATAAAATACGGAATTTACTAAACCGTAAAGGCGCCGTGATTCTATGCTTTGTGCCACTCACATCACAGGGTTTGCTTGTATTAAAAGTATGCATGGTATTCTGTTATTGATGCGGTAACTAACTCATTTTTATATTCCAATATCTTATTTCATTGTGTTTATTTGTTGATTAATTATATTTCCAACTTAGAATAAAGAGTTTTTTGCCATGGTCAAGTCTTTAGGAATAGTTTGCTACTCTTTACACACTCTTTACTGTTTCTTAATTCTTTAGACTCCATGATTTATTTGTTTCATTCTCTCTTGGTACACTTATTGGCACATTGTATAATATATTTGTTAACTCATCTTCGCTTATCGCTTTATTTTTGTTTGTTGTATGTTGCGTCTTAGAAGCTCTCGAAGACTCTTGAGTTGATCTTAGAACGCTTATTGTGGTGCTGGTGTGAAATGAAATAATGAAGTGGACTGTACATGTTTCTGGAAATAATTGTTTATTGAAAGTTAAAGAGACATAATTGCTGGCGCGTGCAGTTTTTAACGCGGCATAAGTGCCGGAGAATTAAGATAGAAATAAAATATTGGTGTACATGACAATATGTATAAGCCGAGATCGTCTAAGTAAATTGTACCATGGAGATCATGCTATTAGTATTAAAATATTGAAAAATTTTATGTAGCCGCGGCTGGCGAACAAGGCGTGTTACCTGTACGGAGTCTTGCAAGGAACTGATCTAATTTTGACTGCTGTCGGCCTATCTCAAGACCGGCAGCAGATAGCAGAAAACGTGACGTCACTACACGCACCGCAATGCAGCATTTTACAATACAAAGTTCACATAGGTTCAAAGTTTGACCATACTGCCCGCACAAAATCGGGGCGATTTTGCAACTTAAGTAATTGTGAATAGTACATGGTAACTGACATTACATGATAACAAATTCAATAATAAATAACAACTGCTAATACAACAGCAACGGCATAACAATTGACATGTATAACAATAGATCAATGACACCCAGAAAAATTAATAGTAACAATATGATTAACATACCAGTTTCATGTAAGGATACATAATACATAATGATTTACGTTACATAGTAATAGAACAATGATAATAAAAATCCATAATACATAATAGCATGGTAATGATACATGACAATACAATAATCAGGCAAACATAATAGTTGGCATTACATAATAATAAGATAATGATCACAAAAGATTCAATAATCTGTAACAGGTAATAATACAATGACAAGGACATAATAATTTACATGCATGATATTGGAATAACAATCCCCAAAATATCCAAAAATACATAACCATAGAGTAAATACAATAGTGAAAAACATAATAATTGATACAATAATATTAGAATCATAATCCCCAAAAGATAAAAAATGCCCAAAAACATGATAGTGATACAAAATAATGCAATATACATAATAATAATGTAGTAATCATAACAATGTGAATCATGTTATCGCCCCGGGAATGTCCCGGGCGTGAAGCACGATAATGCGATAAAGTTCACATTACTGATACGTGTCGTATGATGCTCATGCGGCTAGTCTAATGCCACCGGAAGTGGGCATAATTTATGAATGGGTCGACGTAGGATACCACTAGCGGTGCAAACATCCGCGACGAGCACTACTGAATCCTGACCCGAATAGACGTTCGTGACTACCCCGCCTTTCCACTGCAGTGGGGGGGAACTGTCATCAAGAATAAGGACGAGTTGTCCGGGAGACAAATGTTTTGAGGTGATGCGCCATTTGTTGCGCTGTTGCAACTGGTGCAAGTAATCTTTTGACCACCTGTACCATTTAGATTGGGTAAATTTTTGGAGCAGCTGCCATCTGCCCAAACGACTAATATTGACTTGGGAATATTCAGGTTCCGGGAGTGCAGTGAGCGGAGAACCAACCAGGAAATGAGCTGGAGTTAAAGGTTCGGGGTCCCTAGAGTCATTGGAGACGGCGAACAAAGGGCGTGAATTAAGGCAGGCCTCTATCTGAGTTAAGATAGTGTAATACTCCTCGAAAGTAAGAATGGTTCCGCCTACCACGCGCCGCAAATGAAACTTGACGCTCTTGACTCCGCTTTCCACACAGGCCGCCGAAATGCGGTGCTGAGGGAGGAATCAAGGACCAATTAATAACTTGAGCACTGGTAAAATCCTGGACAGACTGCTCAAAACCTTTAGACTGCAAACGTTTGTGTAATTCGTGAAGTGTGCTACTTGCACTACGAAAATTTGTTCCATTGTCGGAGAATATCTGATCAGGGATACCTCTACGCGCTATAAACCGTTTTAAGGCCGCTATAAAGGCGTCTGATGTCAGATCTGAGACTAGTTCCAGGTGAATGGCCTTAGTGGTGATGCATATAAATAAAGCAATATAAGCCTTTGACGTTGATTTTGAACGCTGCCCGCCATGACGTACAAATACCGGACCGGCATAGTCGACTGCAGATTGGGAAAATGGCTTAGCAGGCGTAACCCGGGAAGGGGACAATTGTCCTAATTATTGGTTTGCGCCCCTAGCACGGAATCTAAAACAGGTGATACATTTATGTATTACTGAACGTATATAAGATTTTTCATTAATTATCCAATATTTCTGTCGTAGAGAGAACTGAGTCAATTGTACACCAGCTTGTAATAAACGAAGGTGCTCGCTTTGTATAATTAATTTGCTGAGATGAGAGTGTGGGTGTAGTATGAATTGGTGTTTGCTCTCGAAGTTAAGCTGGGAGTGCTGAAGGCGTCCTCCTACGCGTAATATTCCTTTCTTGTCCAGAAAGGGGTTAAGTGAAAGAATTTTACTATTATTAGGGATGCAGCGTTGCGCCTCAAGCTCCTTGATTTCGATGCCAAAGTGCGACTTCTGGGACTGGCGAATAAAAACCAAAAGTGTACAATGTAACTCATGGGAGGTCAAAAAGGAAGTGTTCCTATCCGCTGTCGGAAGCCTAGAGTTCCGAATGAATCGACGGCAATACGAAAACACGCGAAGGAGTTTTGAAAGCAATGAGTAGTTTTCAAAATAACTAGATGTGGATGAGGCGACAATCAATGAAGTTTGGACCTCCTTCCGTTGTTCCTGCTCAAGATCGGGATGAGTCCAGGGTGATTGGGCATCGAAGGCGCAGATAGGCCATGACGATGACTCATGGGACAACCAGGATGGACCATGCCACCATTGTGGGTGACTGTGTAAAATCCGAGGGAGGCAACCACGCGATAAAATGTCGGCAGGGTTCTGCTTGAACTTGAGTTCCAGTGATTGAAACCTGCGAATAGCGCCGGAGAGAGAATCGCCTATATGACAATTGTCTAACCTGCGTGGTAGGACAGTATTAGATACAAAATTATTTTCGCATTCCGAGTCCTCAGCGGAGGGAGCACGAATAGCAACGTCCTCTAACTTATAAAAGTCCTTTAGCTGCGAGGAAATGGCATTATTATCTTCATAAACCATGAATGATGAGACAGGTTCAATGTCGACATTAAATGGCGAGTTACCTGCGAGAATGAATCCCAATTTTGTCTCCTGTATTATGGGAAAATGTGGGCTACGGATAAATTTGACAGGTTCAATTAATTGTAAGTAATACTGAGTACCAAGCAATATGTCGATTTGCGAAGAAAAGTTCAGCTGCGGGTCAGCTAGGAATATGCCTTTTGGTAAGTTTAGGGATGAGATATCAAATGATTCCGCAGGGAGATTATTTGTGATACTGGGAAGCACAGCGTAATGTATGTTAAATTAAAATTCTTATTCTTCGTATTGTTTAAATTAGCAGCCATCCTTACTTTTCTTTTATAGAATTGCTAAACTGCTATAATTGTTTTTATTATTTAGACAAAGCTTTTCGTCATTACTGACATCTTCAGGTCTTAAACAACGTTTAAACAACGTGGTTGTTTAAGACCTGAAGATGTCAGTAATGACGAAAAGCTTTGTCTAAATAATAAAAACAATTATAGCAGTTTAGCAATTCTATAAAAGAAAAGTAAAATTCTTATAGCGTGAATGCAACCTTACCCTGGTACTGAAGTCAGCTTGAGATAATGAATTATATATACCGGTGATGGGTAATTGAGATTTAATTAATTTTAGACCCATTCGACGTGCGAAATTCATGGTGCAAAAGTTAGCTTGCGATCCTGAGTCCAATAAAATCCTAACTGGGTGCTTCCTACCTGCATGGTCAGTTGTCATGCAGACAGCGGTGGATAATAATATAGATTTGTTCGTTTGTAGTTTTAATGAAAATTGATTGTTGCTGCACGAAGCGTTATTGCCTGATATATGGATCATTGTGTGGTGGCGCTTAGAACACGTTCTGCAGGCAAATTTGGAAGGACAGTGCGCGAGATCATGGCCTGGTCGCATATAATTTAAGCAGAGTTTATTTTTAATTAGAATATTTTTTCGTTCCAAGGGAGAGACAGCTACAAATTGTGGACACTCAGCAAGGCGGTGTTTACCACGACACAGCTGACATATGTTATTGCCGATATGAGAATAGAATGTCGACCTAGTAATATTAACCGGTTTAATCGCTTTGCGATAGGGAGTCTTATCGCTAACGTGTATCTTGCTTACTGAATTGGTCGCGCCGTCGACATTTTGCAATAACTGTCTTCTGTTATTTAAAAATTTGATAAAATTTCTGAAATTAGGAAATCGTTCGTCCGACAAGCTTTCTTTCCAGAGCCAACATGTGTGATTATCAAGTTTTTGCGTCAAGTACTGAACGAAAATAATTTCAAATGTATTTACCGTTAAGTTTAACGAATTTAAGGCATTTATATTCGCGGTGATCTCGTCAATGAATTTAGAAATGCTAACCCTGGACTCTTGTTGAATGGACTTCACTCCCAGGACATTCCCTATGTGATAGGCTGAAACAATTAATTTGCTGTCGTACCTGGCTCTTAATAGATCAATAGCTACCGCATAATTTTCATGGGTGATTGGAAGACATTTTATTACAGTTAACGCCTCGTCCCTTAATGACGAGTGCAAATAGTGCAACTTCTAAATGTCCGTCAGGTCAGTTCTGACGTGTACTAATTTGACAAACAAAGTATAATAATGTTGCCAATCAATAATGCTGCCTGAGAAGCAGGGCAATTTAATCGGCTCTAACTGTATAGGGGGAGTTTTAATTGGTGTGACTTCAGCCGGGACCAATGACTTCCTGTTCACCTCCTCTACGTGCTCTAATAAATGATGTAATTTGCACTCTATATTACAGAGATCATCCTCTGTTTGAACTCTGTCACTGACTGATGCGAAATCGGAATCATCAACCTCAATCTGAGTCTGAATGTCGTCATACTTCGCTGACAATTCCATCAATTGGCGGAGTTTAATTTTTAGTGCATGGTGATCGCTTATATCCGGATCGAAACTGTCAGCGAAAGTATTCACACAGGATATCGACGCCTTAATTGTGCCCCGTTTCTTAATTAATGCTTTTACATCAGCCATGACCGAAATGTAAAATGTGATTTTAAAACGATAGTTAAACGTAGAGCAGGTGAAGACAATTTTAAATAATTTGCTAAAATCTGATATAATGCAGAACCAGTGATCTGTGTGCACCTTAATATATGACTTAATATAATAGGTATTTCATTTGCTTAAAAAGTAGTTATGAAAGCTACTGAAAACATGAATTATTCAAAATGATAATACACTTATAGCCCTATCACGCCACTTAAATTTCTTAATACGTTATTGTACAGCTGGGTAAATGAAAATTTGTGTACATATGTACCTATGAAAATCTAGATAAAATACAAGTTTATGACCACTTGACAATAATATTTGTCTATGTAAAAATCATTAATGATGTTATATTAAATGTTATTGAATCTGCTCAAACAATATTACTTAGTTTGCTGTACCCATCAATTATACAGAAAAAATTATAAAAAAATGAAAGTTTATAATCACGTGGATGTTGAATCCCGGCGTGCTGAAGCTGGCTTCGATCCCGCTGTTCGATCGTGTTAGAAGTTGTTGCACCTCTTGTCTCTACCGGTTAGGTGACGCTTGAAGTTGTAGCTCTCCGTAATTTCAAAGTTGTGGAACTTCGTCGTTGTAAAATAAATGATGCTGTCCTGCCGTGTCTTGTCTCTGAGTTGCTGCTTTGCAGAATCTTGGAGTGTAGATTATGAAGTAATTTTTAGAATAATGGAGGCACGCAACTGCCTGCAATCTGAAGCTGAAAATGTTGGGGCTTGAACCAAACGCCGTTTGGGCCCATTATATGAAATGTTAATGCGGTCGCAGTGGACCAAAATGTGAAATCCGAAAATGTGGTCGCTGTGGACCAAAATGCGGTCGCAGTGAACCAAAAATGCGATATCCGGTCGCGGGGACCAAAAATGTGAAATCCGTCCCGTGAGGACCAAAAATGTGGTCGCTGTGGACCAAAATGCGGTCGCAGTGGACCAAAAATGCGATATCCGGTCGCGGAGGACCAAAAATGTTGCGTCTTAGAAGCTCTCGAAGACTCTTAATCTTAGAACGCTTATAGTGGTGCTGGTGTGAAATGAAATAATGAAGTGGACTGTATATGTTTCTGGAAATAATTGTTTATTGAAAGTTAAAGAGACATAATTGCTGGCGCGTGCAGTTTTTAACGCGGCATAAGTCCCGGAGAATTAAGATAGCAATAAAATATTGGCGTACATGACAATATGTATAAGCTGAGATCGTCTAAGTAAATTGTACCATGGAGATCATGCTATTAGTATTAAAATATTGAAAAACTTTATGTAGCCGCGGCTGGCGAACAAGGCGTGTTACCTGTACGGAGTCTTGCAAGGAACTGATCTAATTTTGACTGCTGTCAGCCTATCTCAGTACTGTGGGCCTGTACGTAAACACCTGGCGTGCAGGATTTTTATACCACTGATGATGGCAGCCAGTGGAGCTGCCGAAACGTTTGGTTTTGTTATAAACCATGGACCACGCCCAAACAGCCCGGATATCATGAATAATTCATTGAACAAATGGTGATTACATTTCAACCATATGGTTCCTCTTACGTCCTTTTATGATAATCTCTACTACAATAATTGTCTAAAATTAATAAAATTACAATATTTGCTCTATGCTTTCTTTGGCCTAGAGCATAGTTATTTTGATTCATTCTTTTTATTTAAATAATTTGCTTTGTCCACTTTTTACTGTGATATAGTCATTCTGAGATGTCCATTACAACTTCTGGCTATCTCAGCTTTTCTTCAAATATAAGCTTCGTGTTTTTAGTTTTATTTATTATTCATAGTTTTCGTATGCCATGAGTCATTATGATTTGGTTCATGGTTAATGATATACTCAATTTTAAGTTGTTCGTTTGTGTATAAATGGTCTTTATAGTCTAAAGAGTGTTTTATAATGGTTAGCCTCCTATTATTATATGTGAGATTGAGAATAATTCACTAATACGTCTTGCATCTAGTGTAGTCAGACAGTAACCTTAATTTTTCATAACTATGGTTTAATTAATATTTCACTATCATTATTTTATACTATAATAGTAGTATTACATATTGCAGTACACATTTATGTCACTGTCCTTTTCTGGTTTACAATATTGTGGTAATTCTGAGTGTGTTTAATGGGTACATCTTTCTGTCCAATTTCAGTCTGTGTAATTACATTAAACACCACACATATCACTTTTAATTACTAAATCATAGCACTAGGTTTGTCTTTATAATGTCTGTTTTCATTATTGCATAACCTAAACAAGTTTTACAATGTTTACTCTTAGTTTATTCTAATTACAAGTGGATTTGTACCAGAATTGAGGTTACTTGGGACCCCCTTCTCTGACAACAATGGTCTATGCTTTTATACCTGATCTCAATGTTTTAAGGTTATTATTTTACACTGTTTTTTTTTTTTTTTTTTTTTTTGAAAAGGCGAAGGCCTAGTAAAATGTAAAACTAGGCCATTGACCTACTACTTTTACTGTTAACTGTATCCATGTTGTTTTCTGATGGTGGATTTCTACTAAGTACATCTGCTATCAAGTTGTCTTTCGCTTTACAATATTGTATTTCAAACTGGTACTCTTGTATAGCCAAGATCCAGCGAGTCAGACGAGCACCTAGCAATTTACACTTTAATAAAAATACTAACGCCTCATTGTCGGTTATTATAGTAAGTTTAGCACCCAGAATATAACTTCTAATCTTTGACAGGCTATGCACTATCGCTAATAGCTCTTTTTCTGTCGTAAAATAAGTTAATTCCGCTTTTTTGCCCTTCTCATCTATCTGATATAAGTGTGCTCCTATAGCAATATTGCTGGCGTCTATTTGTAAATAAAATCTGTCTCTTACCCTCGGATGATGTAATATAACAGTATTTATAAAAAGACGTTTCACTTATTGTAGCGCTTCATCGTGGTCCATTTTCCACCTCCATTTACTCCCTTTTTTAACAACTTTAACAATGGAACAGTACATTCCGCGTATTTACTTGTAAACCTCTGATAGTAGTTAGCTGAACCTAGAAATGACTTTAGCTGCTTGCAGTTCTTTGGAGTTGGAAATTCTTGTATGGCTTTTACCTTCTGTGGGTCCGTGGTTATTCCTTCCACTGAGATTCGGTAACCTAAAAACTTAATTTCCTCCTTAACAAACTCTGATTCCCGTAGATTCAGCGTCATATTTGCTGATCTTAATTTTGCAAAAATATTTCTTAAATGTTGTTAGTGCTCCTCGAATGTTTGTGACACACACAGAATATCATTATTTCTGTCTTCCATTCAAGTAACGTATCTACCCCGATAATACAGTCATGAACAAGTTTCGGACTATAAGAGCTACAATTTGGGTTTGGGTACCATTTATATTGATAGGTAAATAAATTTGTTCAGTTATCATTTGCATTTTGGCTCCAGTGGCTCCCTGTACATTACAATTTTTTACGGGTAGTCTGGGACAATTACGCAACTGACTATTATTTTCTACAAACTTTGAGCTGACACAGGTTACCTCACTGCCGGTGTCCATTAACGCTCTTACTGGTAGATTACTGATTTCACAAATTATTTCCGGACATTCAGGACAATGGTTTCTACCCAATTCTTGCTCTTCTTGTAACAAGAACTCCCTATCGTTCACTTGATTTATATTATTTGTTAATTTCCTTTTAACTGTATTAATGGGTTGTTTCACTGCAGGTAATTGTAGATTCAGTTTTGTTTCTTTTCTACCTGCAGTGGCTTCCCGTTTACCGTATTCGTTTTATTAGTAGACGGTTGTGGCTCGGTAGATGATATGGCTGTCTTACATACCTTAAACCCTTTACTTGGTCGGGTTTCAACGCTCCTACTTCTACCCTTCTCTTCCAATTCCTGCCGATATTGTGGTTTGTTACCGGGATATGGGGGTAAACCTTTTTTTCTTTTGGGCGCTCATTGTCTCTTCTCTTCGTTGGGTAGAAAGTTGGTCCCTGATGATCGCCTCTAGGGTGGTTACTCAGCTGATTATTTACTCGCTGCAGGTCCCTCTCTAGGTCTTGACATTCATCCACGACCATTATAAACGTTTCTAGGGTATCCACTCCTCTAGTAGTGGTTGCTACTCTAGTGCGTTCCGAGAAATGACGCGCTAGCTTATACACTAGGTCTCTCTCCTCCATTGGTGGTGTTAAATGCTTTACTTGTGCCATTACGTTTAGCACATAGTTGGTGGTTGTCATATTCATGGACGGGTGATAATTACCAAATTCCAGATAATCACGCACCCTTCTTTGAATCTGTATGTTCCAGTATTGAGCAAGGGATTTCTCTCTGAAGTCGGCGTAGGTTTGGACTCGGTCCGAGATGACTTTCCACCACGTACCTGCCCAATTCTTGAGGAATCGGCCTAACATGTCCTTCTTGTCCTCGTCGTCCATCAGAGGGTTTACGCGAGTTACATAAGCCTTAAACAGCCTTAGAAACTCCACAGGATTCTCATGTGGGTTTCCTGAGAATACAAGGTTTTCCGGTTCTTCCTTATAGCTGCCACACCTCAAGACTTTGGTTTGCTGTGACTTCATTGACTTAGTCAGATCTTCCTGCATTACCTTTAATTGCTGTTCTACCTTTTGATGTACTTCGTCTCGGTCAGCCTTACTCTCTACTTGTTTCTTAACCTCCTTAATATTATCACCCAGTTGGGTGCACTCTACCCTAGTACTCTGGATTTCTTCTTTATTTAGAAGCGTTTGGGTTTTTAACTCAGCAGTTACTTCGCTGAATTGTTGGTTAATAAGGGTTGCTTTCTGTTCTAACCGTTCATGAAATTCGTTTCTAAATTTATTTAGTTTTTCGTCTTGGTGGCGAAAATTAGTACTTACTTGTTTCTTAAATTCCTCTATTGTAGCTTTAACCTCTTCGATATGCTTATCAAACTTAAGATTATTCTCATCTACTTGCTATTGGTACTATCTATTTTACTAGCTAAATTAGCTATTTTTTCATCTATTTTAAATGTAGCCTCTTTACTACTTTGTTCTATTTGGCTAGTTAAATTTTCGTTTATTTGTTTCATTTCGCTAGAAAAGTATTTATTAGTTTGCTCTATTTTATTATTAACATCATTTATTAATTTTTTATTACTTTCTTCTAAATTTGGATTATTTTCTTCAATTTTATCATTTGTATCTTTTATTTCACTAGATAATTGACTCTTTGTACTTTCAATTTTACTATTATTTTCATCCATTTTAGTGGTCAACTGCTTTAACATCTGTTCAATTGCTGCCATATCTACTGCATGTGATTTTGCCATTTTTTTTTTTTTTTTACAATAACTATTTAACAAAGTTTATTTTAATATTTAACCCTTCAACAGTTATTTGTAACCTTAAATATTCCACTTCGTTTCAAATTATGTATTATTACAATTCGAATTAGTCACTTGGGTTAATATCGGTTTAATCGAGTTTATTCGGGCCCATTAGTTGCGGCGCCAAATTATATAACACCCTTGTTATCTATCAATCTACTTTATGTATATAATGATAGAACAAATCTTACTTACCCGTGACTTTTTACTTTACCTGGGCGCCAGAACAAATCCCAGATACAAATGACACGGATTCAGCTTAGCTCAGAGCACAGAGACACACTATCTCAGGATTCGTTCAGTGAGTGTGGAATTTAAGGGGAATCGTTACAAATAACTCTTAAAATTTGTTGAAGTTTGTTTAATTAACGATTCTGTTATTGTATTAATTTCTTTAAAAGCTATGTTAATGACTTATTGCTAACCTAAATCTTATTGGTTAATGAGTGTGCTTGAAAAGTGAATATTAAAACGTCCAAACGACCAATTGCTCTTATCTGGTTTATTTAGGGATTTTATATCTCCCAAACCAGTGCTAAAGAACTGGTCTGCAATAATTTGCACGTTCAATACTACACCTCACTCTCCATTCAACACTCCTATATTACTTTATCTCTAATCTTAACAATTAAATACAAATTTGAATTTATATAGTGTCTTTTTTAAAATTGTTTATTGATTTAATTATTTAGTTTGTTATTTATGTTCATTGATCAATGAATATATTTCTTATCTGATTGATGCGTCGACCGTAGATAGTAATCAGTAGAGATACTCCTTTTGATGGTTCGGCTCAGAAGAAATGATGTTGACCAATAACGTTGACTGATGATCCTGGACAATTACAGATGCTGTAGCTACTCTGGTGCACAGGTCACTTCACTATTAATTAAATTTTTTATTAATTAATTATTTAATTAATTAATTTGTTATTACGCAGCGAGCTTATTTATTGAACTTTACTAGTTCCTCTACTACTACGGACCACTTCGCGAACTGTTTATTTAAATAGTTACTTTGCGTTGTTTGTGCAAATTAGCTCGTATTTAACACACGTCTTGCTTATTTAATGCCCGAACGAAGAGTGCTCAATTCCCTCATTCTGAGTTGGCGTCTTCTCTAATTACAGGATTCTGATTGGTTGTTCCAAATAAATCATGCGTATTCCACTTGAAACAATATCGAACAAGTCGGTCAAACGCTCCTTAACAAGTTTGAGATGGTAGAGAATTACTGGCTAATTTCATACTTCCTCTGTATGCAAATCGTTTGATTACAGGTATTTGTAAACGTGATTTCAAAGATCCGACCACAGAATATTATTGCTTTGGTCTTTCTCTGTACGTGTGTGAAACACCTAATTCGTACCTAGCCTAATTCTCTAGTTATACCTCTTGGCTTTCTTTTTCTGTATAACGTCTTTAAATGTTATTTATATTAGTTGATATTTTGGCTACTTATAGAGTTTTAATTACTGAACACTATGCAGGTTTCAGAATTGCCGTATATTTATTAGTTTTAAAGATATTGCAGTTTTAATAAATAAAATTAATTTAATAAAATTATTAAATAAATAATTACCTTATTTTATCCACTAAGTGATCTTCTTTTTCTTTTTAATTACTACATGTTTCAGGGCTTATATCCCCATCTTCAGGTAAAAGCAAATCTACCCTATTATTAGGGTTTCGTTAAAAATTCACAACGACACAAACACATAACACACTTAAATAAATTAACATTGAACATTAAATCTGTATCGGAACACGCTACAAACGAACCAGTGCACTGGCCGAAGTCCGACTTTCAACTGATCCGTACACGCTATTCACGGTTTGTTTTCATAGCTGTGTCATATAGTTTATTTGATTTGAATGATAACTGTTCATTAAGTACCTGATTTTTATTTCTTCTTAAGGCCTTGTATATTTCAAATTCCTCTAAAGCATCCAGTAGTTGACCCTTTTTACCTATATGTAAAGGTTCCAAATTCTCTTTAAATCCAGTGTATGTATGATTTTCGTTTATTAGATGTTGTGCGTAATGCGATACATTATTATTGGGGAACTTCTTAGGTAAATGTTCTTTAAATCTCTCGGAAAATTTTCTCCCCGTCTGGCCTATATAGATTTTATCGCATTCATTACACCGGATTCTATAAACGCCAGAACAATCCTCTAGTAATGCTTTGGTATTAGGCTTAAGTATATTTGTTAATTTGTTCGTGGTCCTGAATGAGACAATAATCCCTAGCTTTTTTAATTCATTATGTAGTGTATTAGGTAGTATGTTTGTATATCTAGCAGAAACATATTGGGTTTTATCTTTAACTTTGTTCAATCGTTTTAATTTATTAGCGTGTTTATATATTATTTTATCAATGATTTTACTATTGTAACCATTCACTATCGCTATATGTTTTATTATATTAATTTCATCGTTATAGTCTTCTATGTCCATCGGTATATTTGTCAATCTATGTGCCAGTGCGTTAAAAGTTGCCATTTTATGTGTATAAGGATGATTGGAACTAGCATGTATGGCTATATCAGTTGTTGTTGGCTTTCTATATATTTTAAAGCTAAGGAGGTTATTACGTTTATATGTGGTTACGTCCAGGAAATTCAACATATTGTTATGTTCTACTTCCATAGTGAATTTAATATTACTGTTTATGCCGTTCAAAAAAGTAAGCAATCCGTCTATCTGTCTAAGAGTACCACCAAAAATTAAAAATGTGTCGTCTACGTACCGTGTGTATGAGATGATTTTATTGTATAACTTGTTCTGGTCAGATAGTATATACTTGTTCTCATAATGATTCATGTAAATCTCCGCTAAAATTCCACTCACCGGTGAACCCATGGCCAGCCCATTTTCCTGGATAAAAAACTTATTGTCGTGTGTAAAGTAATTCTGTTGCACAACAATTTTCAATAAAAATATAAGTTCATCAATTTGTATCTGTTTTAAGACATTTGTCTTGATTAAAATTCTCTCGAGAATATTTATCGTCTCTAGCACGGGTATGTTCGTATACAAAATATCAAAATATATTGAAATATATTCGTATATTTCAAAATATCAATATTTAAATTTTTTTTTCTATATTGTAACGTACTCGAAATATTAATAGTTATTGTTTCTCAGTACTGTTTTCTCAAATACTAATTATTTTCATTTAAATGCTTTGTAATCATTTTATATCATATTAATTTGAGCTCTTGTTACGTTAATCGTATTTCTAAAATATCTATGATTTTAACTCTACTATACAAGAAACATTGCTCTTATTTTTAAATAAAATATTAATGTCTTTAACTGTCTTTGAATTCTTTGTATGATTAAGATATGAATAAGTTGTCTATCAACTTATTGTCGTCAATCATACTCGATCATTTTTGTTCCATCGGTATTCGTCCTCGTCTCGCCTCCAGCGTCGGCTGTCTCTCTTCTCCTCTTGTCCAGCGTCGGCTGTCTCTCTCTCTGGAACTCTCCTCTTGTCCAGCGTCGTATCTCTCTCTGGAACTCTCCTCTTGTCCAGCGTCGTATATCTCTCTGGAACTCTCCTCTTGTCCAGCGTCGTATCTCGCTCTGGAACTCTCCTCTTGTCCAGCGTCGTATCTCTCTCTGGAACTCTTCTCTTGTCTAGTGTCGAATCATTAATGTATCTTCTTAAGTAGTGCTGTTATTAATTAAAATGATTGTCTTTACAGCTTAGTTACGTATTTGTACGTAACTGACAAATTTAAACTGTTTACGGAAAAAAAATAAATACGCCGTGCTAACGGGCATAAGCTCCCGCTGCACCGTGGATGATTCAAGAAAGAGAACCACTGTAGCTTGCGTGTCCTATTTATACCCATGTCTTGGTCGACACCCTGCAGTGATACGAAATCGACATGTTAGAAACTGTCTTTGGCTTCAGTTCCCCCACTCTTTGTCAAATTCGCTATTTTTTATATTTCTGCGAATTGCAGAGTCCTGTAAGTATACTCTTATACTTATCTTATAACTAATTTTGCAACACATGTTCACTGTAATTTTGGACATTGCAACTTAACCCTTTCAATTTGTACACAGTTATTTCACTATTACACTCGTACGGTGTGTCACTTTCGCGTGGTTTTCGTACAGAGTATTTAGTAAATTTATTTACATTTTATGGTGCTTTTGGATTTTAATTCTTAATTCTAGTTTATGAATAATTACGGAAAACAGTAATTGTGCAATTATTCATCTTGGGGTGGCAAACTCGGCTGCAGAGACCTGCGTTCACACACACTAGCAAAATACTGGTGTACACACTGTCAGTTACATTTGTGTGTGTGTGCATGTTGATTCAGGTCGAAACACCTGTTCATATTTTTGTCTGAGCCAAGCTTGCAATCCCTAACATGCTTATTTCTAATATATTATTAATTATTTACAGTTTATTAAGTAAATTTAAATTTTTTATATTCCATGCTCAGTACATCACTTATTTGTACTGTCGCAATATATATATATATATATATATATATATATATATAATACGTTATTTTTAGACACTTACTTTTACACATATGCTCTTACTCATTTGTGCGCACTTACCCACGTCTCGAAGGTATACTCTTCTTCTGCAGTATTTACCTTGATGTTCCCCGGCTGGGTCGCAGGCTTTTGTCGTTGATTGAGTGTGGATAAACACGTGAATATCGTTATATAATTTTAATACAAGTAAAGAGTATAGAGGATTTAGTATTGGTTTTGAAATTAGTACGACTGTGTTAATAAAATTATATTCATTTAATTTATTATTTAATAAATTCAAATTATCATATTAATTATTATTTTGTGTGGGGTAATGACTCTTTGAACCCTTATATTCGATATGAATATAATGTAATTGTAACGTGTTTAAAACCTATCTCTTATATTCTAAGACACATTATACACAACATAAGACATATATGACCTGAAATATTTACATAGACGTATAATACATGACACATATCTTAATATAATACGTGCTTCACACTTCTGAAATTGACTCTTTATCCTGTCTTTGCGAGTGTGATGTTTATTATATAACACTTAATAAAACAATTAATTAATTAAACAATTAATTAAAAATACTAATAGAAGCATTTTATTACTTTTATTGATTATCTTATTAATGTCTCAATTAATTAAAAATCATGAATTTAAATCTCCAATAAAATATAAAATATAATATAATATGGTGCTATATTGACCATTTATTTATGAGAATCATAAATTTAACTTATATGCTCTGTTCAATTATTCTTTGAACTTATTTATTACTCATTCTGGAAAATAAAAATATACTAATGATTTTGTAAACTTGTATATGGAATCTAGAGCTTCTTTCGATAGACCTCAGGGTCATTTATAATATTAAATAAATGTCTGACTTCACCTGCATTTTTCTGCAACGTCATCTGGACTCTCGAGTTTGTTGGTCATCTTCGGTATCACCTTCTCTGTCTCTGCGTCTTGAAATTCCTCGCTCCGTCTACTGGATGCTGAGTTCTGACGTGGACCTTTGGTCGTGATGATGTACGGCTGGATGTAGCTGCATGTGGTTGTCCCTGCGTCGTCTCGTATTCTGCTCTGGTTCCTCTCCTCTTCTTATATTGTCCCTCGTAGATGTCTCGTGGTTCTATGCGTACTTCTTGAAGTTCATCGTGGTTACAACTTCTCGAAGATTCTTACAACATTTCTATAATACCTCTATAATATCGAATCTTATAATCTTTAAAATAACTCGTGTTCCATTAATACTTGCACCGACGTAGTGCCGGTTACATCGCACTTCATGTTATGTAATACTGTTTAAAAACATGACTAGACTTTGTAAAATTCGCGGTTGCGAGATGCGTGGATTTCACGTAGTGTTCTGAGTTCATCTGAGAAAGAGTGTGCCGCTCGCAGGAGTTTTATACTGCTGCCGTCGTTCCATTCCTGCTGGAAACTGTTTTGACAAAATTGGACAGGTCTGCGCGTCGATTTAATTGCTAATTTCAACCTACGCGTCTTTCTATGAAGCGCACACTTTGTTATAAATATTATTTCACCAATCGTTAGGTATATTATTAAACTTTGTTTATGCAAATTATGAATGTTAAGGTGTGTAAATTATGACAGTTATGGCAAAATTTCACACGGTGGCTGAACGGTTCCCACGAACCGTTATCTTCAATGATAGCGCCAGGCGCTAGCTATGTTTTTACATATGTCGCTGATTCGTGTTACTTCTGGTTTTCGTTCAATATTTAAAAACTGTGTAAACCTTTCCACCCTCGTTTGCATAATTCAACCTGTCTCTCATTTACACACGTACACTAGCACACACACGCAGACTGATACACAAGCGGCTGCCTGTCACTATGACGTCACATTTACCGGTCGCCGCGTGTCTGTTTCTCCCCTTCGCTACGATTAAAAAACCACGAAGCATTTAATTCCCTATACAGGCTCACTTACAATATTTATTTATTTAAAATTAAATACTAGGTTTATTTCTTTTATTATCTCTTATACCTAACGCTTAATTATTATATTATTTTTATTATTTACATCTTTTATCTCTCATACGTGCGTTCGTATGTTATCATACCTCAGTCAGGGGTTGATACATAGACTTATGCTAAACGTATAGTTGCAGTATATATATATATTTGTGTGGGTTAATGACTCTTTGAACCCTTATATTCGATATGAATATAATGTAATTGTAACGTGTTTAAAACTTATCTCTTATATTCTAAGACATATTATACACAACATAGGAACATATATGACCTGAAATATTTACATAGACGTATAATACATTACACATATCTTAATATAATACGTGCTTCACACGTCTGAAATTGACTCTTTATCCTGTCTTTGCGAGTGTGATGTTTATTATATAACACTTAATAAAACAATTAATTAATTCAACAATTAATTAAAAATACTAATAGAAGCATTTTATTACTTTTATTGATTATCTTATTAATGTCTCAATTAATTAAAAATCATGAATTTAAATCTCCAATAAAATATAAAATATAATATAATATGGTGCTATATTGACCATTTATTTATGAGAATCATAAATTTAACTTATATGCTCTGTTCAATTATTCTTTGAACTTATTTATTACTCATTCTGGAAAATAAAAATATACTAACGATTTTGTAAACTTGTATATGGAATCTAGAGCTACTTTCGATAGACCTCAGGGTCATTTATAATATTAAATAAATGTCTGACTTCACCTGCATTTTTCTGCAACGTCATCTGGACTCTCGAGTTTGTTGGTCATCTTCGGTATCACCTTCTCTGTCTCTGCGTCTTGAAATTCCTCGCTCCGTCTACTGGATGCTGAGTTCTGACGTGGACCTTTGGTCGTGATGATGTACGGCTGGATGTAGCTGCATGTGGTTGTCCCTGCGTCGTCTCGTATTCTGCTCTGGTTCCTCTCCTCTTCTTATATTGTCCCTCGTAGATGTCTCGTGGTTCTATGCGTACTTCTTGAAGTTCATCGTGGTTACAACTTCTCGAAGATTCTTACAACATTTCTATAATACCTCTATAATATCGAATCTTATAATCTTTAAAATAACTCGTGTTCCATTAATACTTGCACCGACGTAGTGCCGGTTACATCGCACTTCATGTTATGTAATACTGTTTAAAAACATGACTAGACTTTGTAAAATTCGCGGTTGCGAGATGCGTGGATTTCACGTAGTGTTCTGAGTTCATCTGAGAAAGAGTGTGCCGCTCGCTGGAGTTTTATACTGCTGCCGTCGTTCCATTCCTGCTGGAAACTGTTTTGACAAAATTGGACAGGTCTGCGCGTCGATTTAATTGCTAATTTCAACCTACGCGTCTTTCTATGAAGCGCACACTTTGTTATAAATATTATTTCACCAATCGTTAGGTATATTATTAAACTTTGTTTATGCAAATTATGAATGTTAAGGTGTGTAAATTATGACAGTTATGGCAAAATTTCACACGGTGGCTGAACGGTTCCCACGAACCGTTATCTTCAATGATAGCGCCAGGCGCTAGCTATGTTTTTACATATGTCGCTGATTCGTGTTACTTCTGGTTTTCGTTCAATATTTAAAAACTGTGTAAACCTTTCCACCCTCGTTTGCATAATTCAACCTGTCTCTCATTTACACACGTACACTAGCACACACACGCAGACTGATACACAAGCGGCTGCCTGTCACTATGACGTCACATTTACCGGTCGCCGCGTGTCTGTTTCTCCCCTTCGCTACGATTAAAAAACCACGAAGCATTTAATTCCCTATACAGGCTCACTTACAATATTTATTTATTTAAAATTAAATACTAGGTTTATTTCTTTTATTATCTCTTATACCTAACGCTTAATTATTATATTATTTTTATTATTTACATCTTTTATCTCTCATACGTGCGTTCGTATGTTATCATACCTCAGTCAGGGGTTGATACATAGACTTATGCTAAACGTATAGTTGCAGTATATATATATATTTGTGTGGGTTAATGACTCTTTGAACCCTTATATTCGATATGAATATAATGTAATTGTAACGTGTTTAAAACTTATCTCTTATATTCTAAGACATATTATACACAACATAGGAACATATATGACCTGAAATATTTACATAGACGTATAATACATTACACATATCTTAATATAATACGTGCTTCACACGTCTGAAATTGACTCTTTATCCTGTCTTTGCGAGTGTGATGTTTATTATATAACACTTAATAAAACAATTAATTAATTCAACAATTAATTAAAAATACTAATAGAAGCATTTTATTACTTTTATTGATTATCTTATTAATGTCTCAATTAATTAAAAATCATGAATTTAAATCTCCAATAAAATATAAAATATAATATAATATGGTGCTATATTGACCATTTATTTATGAGAATCATAAATTTAACTTATATGCTCTGTTCAATTATTCTTTGAACTTATTTATTACTCATTCTGGAAAATAAAAATATACTAACGATTTTGTAAACTTGTATATGGAATCTAGAGCTACTTTCGATAGACCTCAGGGTCATTTATAATATTAAATAAATGTCTGACTTCACCTGCATTTTTCTGCAACGTCATCTGGACTCTCGAGTTTGTTGGTCATCTTCGGTATCACCTTCTCTGTCTCTGCGTCTTGAAATTCCTCGCTCCGTCTACTGGATGCTGAGTTCTGACGTGGACCTTTGGTCGTGATGATGTACGGCTGGATGTAGCTGCATGTGGTTGTCCCTGCGTCGTCTCGTATTCTGCTCTGGTTCCTCTCCTCTTCTTATATTGTCCCTCGTAGATGTCTCGTGGTTCTATGCGTACTTCTTGAAGTTCATCGTGGTTACAACTTCTCGAAGATTCTTACAACATTTCTATAATACCTCTATAATATCGAATCTTATAATCTTTAAAATAACTCGTGTTCCATTAATACTTGCACCGACGTAGTGCCGGTTACATCGCACTTCATGTTATGTAATACTGTTTAAAAACATGACTAGACTTTGTAAAATTCGCGGTTGCGAGATGCGTGGATTTCACGTAGTGTTCTGAGTTCATCTGAGAAAGAGTGTGCCGCTCGCTGGAGTTTTATACTGCTGCCGTCGTTCCATTCCTGCTGGAAACTGTTTTGACAAAATTGGACAGGTCTGCGCGTCGATTTAATTGCTAATTTCAACCTACGCGTCTTTCTATGAAGCGCACACTTTGTTATAAATATTATTTCACCAATCGTTAGGTATATTATTAAACTTTGTTTATGCAAATTATGAATGTTAAGGTGTGTAAATTATGACAGTTATGGCAAAATTTCACACGGTGGCTGAACGGTTCCCACGAACCGTTATCTTCAATGATAGCGCCAGGCGCTAGCTATGTTTTTACATATGTCGCTGATTCGTGTTACTTCTGGTTTTCGTTCAATATTTAAAAACTGTGTAAACCTTTCCACCCTCGTTTGCATAATTCAACCTGTCTCTCATTTACACACGTACACTAGCACACACACGCAGACTGATACACAAGCGGCTGCCTGTCACTATGACGTCACATTTACCGGTCGCCGCGTGTCTGTTTCTCCCCTTCGCTACGATTAAAAAACCACGAAGCATTTAATTCCCTATACAGGCTCACTTACAATATTTATTTATTTAAAATTAAATACTAGGTTTATTTCTTTTATTATCTCTTATACCTAACGCTTAATTATTATATTATTTTTATTATTTACATCTTTTATCTCTCATACGTGCGTTCGTATGTTATCATACCTCAGTCAGGGGTTGATACATAGACTTATGCTAAACGTATAGTTGCAGTATATATATATATTTGTGTGGGTTAATGACTCTTTGAACCCTTATATTCGATATGAATATAATGTAATTGTAACGTGTTTAAAACTTATCTCTTATATTCTAAGACATATTATACACAACATAGGAACATATATGACCTGAAATATTTACATAGACGTATAATACATTACACATATCTTAATATAATACGTGCTTCACACGTCTGAAATTGACTCTTTATCCTGTCTTTGCGAGTGTGATGTTTATTATATAACACTTAATAAAACAATTAATTAATTCAACAATTAATTAAAAATACTAATAGAAGCATTTTATTACTTTTATTGATTATCTTATTAATGTCTCAATTAATTAAAAATCATGAATTTAAATCTCCAATAAAATATAAAATATAATATAATATGGTGCTATATTGACCTTTTATTTATGAGAATCATAAATTTAACTTATATGCTCTGTTCAATTATTCTTTGAACTTATTTATTACTCATTCTGGAAAATAAAAATATACTAACGATTTTGTAAACTTGTATATGGAATCTAGAGCTTCTTTCGATAGACCTCAGGGTCATTTATAATATTAAATAAATGTCTGACTTCACCTGCATTTTTCTGCAACGTCATCTGGACTCTCGAGTTTGTTGGTCATCTTCGGTATCACCTTCTCTGTCTCTGCGTCTTGAAATTCCTCGCTCCGTCTACTGGATGCTGAGTTCTGACGTGGACCTTTGGTCGTGATGATGTACGGCTGGATGTAGCTGCATGTGGTTGTCCCTGCGTCGTCTCGTATTCTGCTCTGGTTCCTCTCCTCTTCTTATATTGTCCCTCGTAGATGTCTCGTGGTTCTATGCGTACTTCTTGAAGTTCATCGTGGTTACAACTTCTCGAAGATTCTTACAACATTTCTATAATACCTCTATAATATCGAATCTTATAATCTTTAAAATAACTCGTGTTCCATTAATACTTGCACCGACGTAGTGCCGGTTACATCGCACTTCATGTTATGTAATACTGTTTAAAAACATGACTAGACTTTGTAAAATTCGCGGTTGCGAGATGCGTGGATTTCACGTAGTGTTCTGAGTTCATCTGAGAAAGAGTGTGTCGCTCGCTGGAGTTTTATACTGCTGCCGTCGTTCCATTCCTGTTGGAAACTGTTTTGACAAAATTGGACAGGTCTGCGCGTCGATTTAATTGCTAATTTCAACCTACGCGTCTTTCTATGAAGCGCACACTTTGTTATAAATATTATTTCACCAATCGTTAGGTATATTATTAAACTTTGTTTATGCAAATTATGAATGTTAAGGTGTGTAAATTATGACAGTTATGGCAAAATTTCACACGGTGGCTGAACGGTTCCCACGAACCGTTATCTTCAATGATAGCGCCAGGCGCTAGCTATGTTTTTACATATGTCGCTGATTCGTGTTACTTCTGGTTTTCGTTCAATATTTAAAAAACTGTGTAAACCTTTCCACCCTCGTTTGCATAATTCAACCTGTCTCTCATTTACACACGTACACTAGCACACACACGCAGACTGATACACAAGCGGCTGCCTGTCACTATGACGTCACATTTACCGGTCGCCGCGTGTCTGTTTCTCCCCTTCGCTACGATTAAAAAACCACGAAGTATTTAATTCCCTATACAGGCTCACTTACAATATTTATTTATTTAAAATTAAATACTAGGTTTATTTCTTTTATTATCTCTTATACCTAACGCTTAATTATTATATTATTTTTATTATTTACATCTTTTATCTCTCATACGTGCGTTCGTATGTTATCATACCTCAGTCAGGGGTTGATACATAGACTTATGCTAAACGTATAGTTGCAATATATATATATATATATATATATATATATATATATATATTGCAAAGAGACTAATTAGGATCCTATAGATTATAAGCCACACGTTGTTGGCGTCATGTTGTACCGAGACGAAATGTGTACGGTGTATTTATATCCGTTAATGAGGTTGAGATTGAACCTAATTAATCGTCTCAAACGTTGTTCACCATTTTGTAATACCTCTCGTAGAATTTTGTCATCAGTTTTTATTATTATTATTGAGGTTTGGTTTTTTATTATTAGTTTTTTGCTTTAGTGATTTATTCAATCCAATTCAACTTTTTTTGTATTGAATCCAATATAAATAAATCTGTTCACTTACTCTTGATGTTGTTTATTAAATATGTTTAGATTTTTTATAAGTTAGTTCAATTTCTTGAGTTCGTATTTGAATAGTTTGCGTTGACTTTTCTGCCATTAGCTGAGGTTATTCGATCGGTGCATTCTTGTACTGAAATTAACATAAGCACAACATTTATGCAATACTTACTAGCAGTTGTAGTATGCTAATGATATGAGATAATATTGCTGGTGAGAATCATTAGATTTTAATTCTCGCTCTGGCTCCTGGTACCAACCGTCTCTTGTTGCTCACCTAAGCTGTAATTCTATTCTTTCAATAAATGTCAACACTTTAATTTGTTCGTGAAATAATAGTTATTTATTTAACTCAAATTGAAAGATTGTTGTTACAATTATATTATTTATTTTCTTCAAAAAAATTATTAAAGTTGAGTATGGACTCTTAAAATTATTAAACTCTCAGGGTAGTAAGATTGCATTTTGAAAATCGATTATGTCTATTTGTAAATAATTTGGTTATTATGCTTTATAAAATTAGCAGGTTCTTTGAGTCTGCAAGATACACTTCAACAATAAAATGCACTACTGTGATAATGAGTAGGCGGAGAATAAAAATATTAATTGTTGCTTTAACATAACACAAAATATGAACGATTGTTCATTGTTTACAATTGAGGTTAACTACGGTTCATGGTAACCTTACTTATTTGAAATTAATTAATGGATGCTTCCTTGAAGGCATTACTTATTTTGTACATCATTATTATGTATTAAATTAAGTGTTATTTTTCTGAATGATCTCCAAAATTGGATATAAACAAAACAGGTAAAGTAATTCAAATTAATTCACTACTACAAGGGTTCACTCATGTGTGACCTTGAGTTAAAGTACTACAGTTAAATATAATAATATCTTAAAATTATTAATTGTTAGGGTTCATTGTTCCCTCATTGATTATTCAACGTCTCTTCTTAAACTATTACAATTAATTTTAATCTAGAAAATTAAAATTGTCATTAGCAAAATCTTTCATTTGATTATTGTTTATGTTAATTTTCAAAGTCCCCTTCCTTGTGGAAATCGGGTTATTTAATTTAAACAACTTAAATCCGCTATTAGCGTTCTTTAATTGATTAATGATTTATTATATAATATAATGATTATTTGCACTGATACTTGCGTTTTTTGTTGAGTCGAAGAATTAACACTTTTTAATTTTTTATAATTAATTAATATTTTAATTAATTTTTATTAATTCACATCACACACTGCCTGTACGCATAAACTCCGTTATAGAAAACTTTGAAAATAGACTTCACTGTCCTTTCGGTCAGACCTAACCTCAACTCAAAGTTTCGAGGTTAGTTGTGCATTATCAGCTGTCGGCTGTCAATTCAATGTTATGATGGCCGCTCTGCTAACGTGGAGTATCTCTCGATTGCCGGTGATGAACTGATTGATGTTACCTGGTCGGGATTCGGCACTTCGTACTTTTAATGAGCTCTGATTGGCTAATTGTCTTTATGTCGTGTACTCTCGGCGAGGTTCGTCAAAATAGAAGCTTTAACTAGCGTCAGTGGCTGGGTCCAAGGCTATGATTTACTGGTTACACAGCCACGCGCAAGGACTTGTCATTTATTAATTTTTCTTATAAGTCAAATATCTTATCTATAATTATACTGACAATATTTTTATAACTCCAATCGTTTCTATCTTTTGATTACGAGTAATTTGCATACCCTCATCATATAGTTCTGATCTGGGGTTGATAAAACCGCACTTGGTACAAATTAATAATACTTCTTAAGTTACCTAATACATTAAATATATTGTTTTTATCCCGTGTGTTCATGGTGATAACATATTATTACTGTATTATGCACTTTTTACGCCTGGTCATGTACTAATAGTTATAAAATATCCATTTTCCTAGGTTCAAATTCTAGGCCTATTATCACATATATAGTTTATTAATAATATTACAATAATAGTTGTTGATAATACCATTTTATTGTGGCCTATGCTTAATGAATTGGTCATTATCACTTCTGATAGTGTCCTTCTTATTTATCACTGGGTTTTATTACCTTAATTATAGTATTTTATGTGAGTTTTCAATACTCTTGGAAGTTACATTTTTTCGTGAGATGTAATTCTTTCACATTAATCTCATTATTGTTTTATTATCTATTATCAGTGTTCTGATAACACTGTTAGTACTGTGCAGTAGTTAATTCTGCATTTACATTGACAATTACTTTGGTTTGAAATTACTCTGACTACTTGCATCTAGCTGTTACTAGGGTTTACTTATTATTTGTGTTATTATAGTTAATTAGGTGGATATAATCCTTGAATTTACTTATTTAAACGTTATTCTGCCTTATTCAGTGTTATTGGCTGAGTTCCTACTTTTTTATTACAAGTTTACTAGATAATTTTGTTGTCTCATGCAACCATTCTATGTTATGCATATGGTTATATTAAATTACATCAATTCAGCCTTTTTGTTTCCATAACACATTATCTGTTGTACATTAAATGTTCCTTATATTATCTATTTATGTTACACTATAACACATTTTAGTTTAACATTGCTTTAGTCTTATTTTTCTAGGGTTCTGTTGAAAACTAGTTGGCCAGATTAGGTTATGTTATCATTTAGTTATTCAACAATGGTTTATTGTCAGTTTTGAATTTCTACATTACACCTGATTTATTTAACTTTATATAGTACTGGTATATTATTGTTTATCACTAGATTTCAATTTGTTTATTTTCACAATCTTTATCATTGATAATTAGTGGTTATTTACAATTTCAATTCCACTTTACAATCTGTTATTAGTGTTTTGGACATAGTCCTTTTTGTAATGTTTACACATCATTTAGCTATGAAATTATCATACTGTTACTCATTCTCTTTATTAACTTCTGTTTTCAATGATTAACCTTTTATTGAGTTCTGTTTGTATTGTATTGTTAAGGAAGGTATTTGATTAATAAGTTTAGGTCAGTGTCAGTTTACAGCTTAGGGATTTAAATCATGTTGTTCGTCTCATTTATACTTTCTTTTTCTATAATAATACTTTTATTTGCACATGTTAATTCATTCTAATTTATATTATCTCCCTTTTGGTGTTTGACCTGATTATGTTTTCTTCTTATCTGCACTGATTCCTTCCTCACTCTTAATAAGTTTCTTTTTGATGTTGTTGTCACTGGTTTCTTTCTCAATGTTTATCTATTGGGTAATTAGGTATGTTGTCTCGTCGTTAGTCTTGTTTTATTTTCTTCAGTTATACATTTACTGGTAATTTATTATTTATTTTATTCCCCTATTTTGGCTTATAATACTTCCTTTATTCATGATTGTAGGTTCAACTTTGTAGATAAATTTTATTTGTAGTGGCTTTCAATTCATTTGTGATACGTTGGTGTTGGATGTGTTATATGTACCATTACAATATATATATATAACATACTCCATTAATGTCTCTGCAGTCTGTGCTTCTATTATTAGATGTTTTAAAAATAAGGTACTGAGAGCTCAAAATTAAAATTTT